>CM060884.1:14445000-15785000 GCA_030762935.1 Hymenopus coronatus
ATATCCCAGCTAAGCATTGAATTTTTCATTCTGGCTGAACCTTTCCAGCCCATATACCCAAGGTTGCGGTTCAAACCCGGTGAGGATGATTTTTCGGGCATAAAAATCCTTAGCATGGCTTCCTTCAGAAGGGAAGTAAAGCAGTGGGTCCCATGTACGTAAAAGAAGCTCAAGCCTGATAGAGAACTCTCTGAGCAAAATTAAGAAGTCTTTCATGCCCAGTATAGAATGGGATGCTGAGAACCACAGCAGTTATAGAGCGTCCATAAATAAAATGCCATTTCATCTTTCATTTTTTACTTTCTCTATATGTACTATGTACATAGTGTATAGAGAAGGTATTGTATTCCACCGGAAATACATGTTTTGGGTCCCCCTGAATCCAAAAAAAACATTTTTGGAATAATTGTTCATTTATGTGTGTGTGTGTGCATGTGTGTGTCTGTAGACAGGATAGCTCAAAAATGAAAATACTGTTAAATACCAAACTTGGTATTTAAGTTTGGTATCTTCCAAGGATGCGACACAAAGATTTTCAAGAAAATCCCCCCACTCCAAACTACCCTTTACATGGAAACAATTTCAAAAATTTTTATTTCCTGGGAGTAGCCTTTAAAGACCTCTTTATTCTGCATGATTTTGATTGAATGCTGCATAACTGATAAGCCGTAACAGATAGATAAAAACTTACAACACAAAACATGTACATGACGATAAAACACACAATTTATGTCATTTACATTGTTTTCTTGGAGTTGATCATTTTTTGAGATATTCCTTGTTATTGGTTTCAGCTTTAAAAAACTTACACTTTTTGCACACAGGAATTTGTCAACTCCTGTCCATACAAACGAAGGAACTTCAGTCACATAGCAACAAGCTTATGACTATCACTTTAACCTATGGTACTCCCTTATTTCGCTTCTACTTACAAGGAAGCAAGTAATAAGACTATTTTTGCTAATTTTTCTCAATTAGCATGAAGTAAATAGAAGCATACGCTTTTTAACAATAATTTGTTACGGAGATGTAGAGGAAGTCATGTGAATGGAACACATCAGATTTTTACTTTTGCTATACGTACTATGTAAATAATGCATAGAGAAGGTATTGCATTCCACCAAAAAATTTGATACCAAGATTTCACCAGAAATATATGTTTTACAGTCCCCTGTATCCAAAAAAAGTATTTTCAGAAAAAGGTCTGTGTGTGTGTGTGTGTGTGTGTGTGTGTGTCCGTGTGTCCATGTGTCAGTGTGTCCGTGTGTCTGTGAAAACAATAACTCAGAAACGAAAAGTGGGTAAAATACCTAACTTGGTATTTAAGGTTTAGTATCTTCCAGGGATGCGACAGGAAGATTTTGAGAAAAATCCCCCCATCCCAAACCACCCTTTACTTGGAACTTTTTTCGAAAATGTTGATTTTCTCAAAAATGGCTCCTACGATTTTGATTAAAATTTTGTACATCAAAGATATTTACTTGTTAAATAAAATGTATATTTTGAATTTTTTGGGAATAGCCTCTGAAGACTACTTTATACTGGGTCAATTTTATGGAATTTTGCATAACTGCTAAACCATAAGAGATGGACAAAAACTTACCACACAACAAATGTAGAGCACCTTAAAAAAAACACAATATATGTTATATACATTTTTTTCGTGGAGTTGAATGTTTTTGAGATATTCCTTGTTTTTGGTTTCAGCTATAAAAAACTTACACTTTTCTCATACAGGACTTTGTGAACTCGTGTCCATACTAACAAAGAAACTTCAGTTACATAGCAACCAGTTTTTGACTATCACTTTAACCTAGGTACCCCCTTATTTCGCTTCTACTAAGAAGGAAGCAAGTAATAATACTATTTCTGCTAATTTTTTCTCGATTAGATGAAGTAAATAGAATAATTTTTTGCAGAGATGTAGAGAAAGTCATGTGAATGGAACACATCAGATTTTTTCAGGTGAATAGGCTGGCCTTCTGATCTCAAGGTTGCAGATTCAAACCCAGCCCAGCCAATGGTTTTTAAATGTGCTTAAAAGCAATAGTCCCATGTCAGTAGATTTACTGGCATGTAAAAGAACTCTTGCAGGATGAAATTCAGGCACACAGGCAGCACGATATTGTCTTGGTAATTGATAGTGCTGATAATAAACAAATTTTTTTTTAATTGCCACACAAGGCTTGTATGGAAAAAATCTGATGTGTTCAATTCACATGACTTTCTCTACATCCCTGCAATAAATTATTGTTAAAAAGCTTATGCTTCTATTTACTTCATGCTAATCAAGAAAAAAATAGCAGAAATGTTTTTATTACTTGCTTCCTTGTAAGTAGAAGCGAAATAAGGGAGTACCATAGGTTAAAGTGATAGTCAAAAGCTGGTTGCTATGTGACTGAAGTTCCTTTGTTTTTATGGACAGAAGTTGACAAATTCCTGTATGAGAAAAGTTAAGTTTTTCGAAGCTGAAACCAAAAACAGGAATATCTCAAGAACGATCAACTCCATGAAAGAAATGTATACAACATAAATTGTGGTTTTAATGTGCTCTACATTTTTTGTGTGGTAAGTTTTTGTCCATTTCTTACGGTTTAACAGTTATGTAAAATTCCGTAAAATTAATATAGAATAAAGTAGTCTTCAGAGGCTATTCCCAGAAAATTCAAAATGTACATTTTATTTGTCAGGTAAATATCTTTAGTATACAATATTTTAAAAAAAATCGTTAGAGCCATTTTTTAGAAAATCAAAATTTTCGAAAAAAGTTCCAAGTATAGGGTAGTTTGGGATGGGGGGTTTTTTCTCAAAATCTTCGTGTCACATCTCTGGAAAATATTAAACTTAAATATCAAGTTTGGTATTTTACGGACCTTTCGTTTTTGAGTTATCGTATTCACAGACACATGTACACACGGACACACACACACTCACACACACATGGACCTTTTTCTGAAAATACTTTTTTTGGATACATGTGCTGCGGTGAGAGCTCAGTTTTCAACTGTTCTTTTGAATTTACTTCTGTTATTAAATTCTTAAATTGTGATATTTGCAAGAAATACTGTATAACATTCCTTTTTTGGAAGAGTAAAACCAGAATGAAAAATACATTGCTGTAATCTTGGTTTGAACCAAAGATCTTCATCTTACTTGACACTTCTCTAACGATCTGAGCTACCTTGGCAACACACTAAATTCTCCAACTGAATCCAGTTTTGCCAACATTTTCCATTCCAAGGATGATAGTATATGGAACTTAAAATTATTGTAACAAATACCTTTATTGACTCAGAATTCTTATTTTCTTCTTCTTCTTCTTCTTCTTCTTCACTTCACGGTGTGGGCAGATTGCTCATTCCATCTCACAGTTGATCCCCCCACCTTTTTCTGGGTCAACCAACATCTCTCCTTCCATTTGGTTCATATTCAAATGCAATCCTAGGCAGTCTTGAATCCACTGGTACTGATATTTTTCAATTTTGGAATTTATTGATTGTAAATTAAGTTCTGCTCTTATGTCTTATTCTGGATTTGATCTAATTTTGTACATCCTTTTGTTTGCCTTAAAAAGTTCATTTCTGCGCTTTGTAAACAGCTTTTCATTTTCTTTGTGGTAATAGTCTAGAGACTGCCATTGTTTTGTAAAACTTTAACCTAGTTTCCGTTTTTGCTTTATTTCTCATTGTTCTATGTATAGTTCCACATATCATTTGGAATCTTGAAATCTTTTTATTCATATCTCTTTCAGTTCTAGTCCAATAATTGAAGTTACATCCTAGGTAGTTAAAACTCCTTCATTTGTTCTAATGGTTTATTATCTAAAATGATTTTTGATCTTTTGTGTTCTTTTCCCCTAAAGGCCATAATTTTGGAATCCTCTGTTGAAATTTTAAGGTGCTGACATAACTCATTTAAGCAGTGTGATGCATATTGTAATTCATCCTCAGTTTCTTGGATTAAAACCACGTCATCTGCATATAATAAATATTTGAAATAGTCTTGTGATTTAATAGTCTTATTTCCACTGCTACAAATGATTCGCTCAATGTTAGAGAGTTTGCGGCTGCATGCTATCCATGGCTCACCCACCAGTGTGCTAATACTCCAGTCATGCGACTCAGTACAATTCACTTTTATAGCAAGAAAATGACATCACAAATTTTCTGGAAATTTGTCGAAACTGAAGCTGGAAAAATATTTTGAATATCAAAACAATCGTGATGCCACGAGAAGTCTCACATTTCAAAGGATCCTGTTACATCACTTCGTTGTTTACCTACAAACTGCTATGTATCACATTCAAGCTTCACTGCCGCATACCAGAGCGAACATGAGAGCAGTGACATGCAAGATAGTATTGTCACACTGCTCCCTCCTCAGGGCTAGTCATTCTGACCAGCATCATCGTAGCAGGCTAGACAATCCAAGTGTACTACCAGTTTCTTCTCTCAGAGTAGCCTCTGGAAGTGGCAGATGACATCATTTATCTTCTTCACCACAAAGTACCACCCTTGCCTTGGTTGTTGAAGCTTGAGATAGTGTCCCTTAGTCTAGGTAGGGCAATACAGCCATACCTTGCTGGAAACCTCAGGTGTGCTGAGGTTTCAGAGCTTGTTGATAGTTCAGTTGGATCCCAAGTGTCCTCCTATTGTCCCCACATGTTCTTCTACGATCTTACTCCGACAGAGGATCAGGTGCTCTTTCTGGGTCTTCCCATCAGGTGACTCCCATACTCTGAACTGCACCCTGTCTTTGATCTTCAATGAGTCCCTTGGGCCCAGTAGAACGCAGTACTCCTTGGTGCAATATCCTCCCAGTTCGGCCTAGCCCCGGCCTCCACTTTTCCCAGGAGTGGTCCCAAGTCAGCATCCACCAGCTACTCCCTCCTCATCCCTGCACTATCCCATTGAGTTGCAGGCACTGCTAAAATAACATGGAGAGCTGCAACACGCTCCTCTTCAATCTCAGTACTGTGGCGCACTCCTCTGGACAAGGTCGTCTGGACATGACATTCACATTGTTGTGGCTCCTTCCTTTCTGATGTTCTGATGTAAAGTTGTATTCTTGCAGCCTCTGGACCCATCTATCCCTCAAGGTTCTTAAAACTTAATAGCCAGGTGGGGGCGGAGCGGTCAGTCCTCAAGTGGAATGGCTGACCATACAGGTATTTGTGGAAGCGCTCCAGCACCTTCGCTACTGCCAGGAGCTCTCGCCAGGTAATGCAGTAATTCTTTTCTGCTTTGAAGAATGCCTTGCTGTAGTAAACAATTACCCACTCCTAGCCATCCTAGATCTGTGTTAGAATGCCATTATCTCTGGCATCAGTGTCCACAATAAATTCGCCACTAGGTTATGGAAAGTCTAAAATAAGAGCACTGCAGAGTGCTGATTTTAGAGCCTGGAACGTGCGCTCTGCCCCTTCTGACCACATGTAGTGCCAGTGCTCTTCTGTCAGACCGGATGTTAGATGATAGAGACACCTCTGATGAATCGATGGTAGTAGCTACATATGCCCAGGAAATTTTCAGCTCTCGTTTGTCTTTTGGGGGGGGGCAATCTTTCAATGCCCGAGCCTTCTCCGGAACCATGGACATTCCAGGTGGTGAGACTCTTGGCCCAAGGAGCTTACCCCTTGCAGTCGTTGGCAATTCTTCACGTTCAACTTCAAGTTAGCTGCCTTCAGCCTTTGCAGTATCAGGTTAGGTTTTCAGATGTTCTTCGGGCCGCGCCGTGGCCGAGTGGTTAGACCACTCGCCTCTCACCTAGACGGCTCGGGTTCAATCCCAAGCGACCGCATATGAGATTTGTGGTGGACAAAGCGGCGCAGGGTTCTGCGGTTTCTCCGCCATCGCATTCCACCGGTGCTCCATCTTGATTCATGTATCACCGGGCGTTAAACACTACCAAAAAAAAAAAAAAAAATGTTCATCCAAATGGAGCAGGTATGTCAACTATCTCATCATTGATTCCAGGCTTCTCTTTATCTCTTTATCCGGGGTAAGGGGAAACAGTCCTTTCTGATGACGGTATTTAACTTCATGTAGTCAACGCTTCTTCTTCACCAAAACTACAGGTGAACACCAAGGGCTGTTCGACTTTTCAATGATTCCCCTAGACTTTGTCCTCCAATATGTCCCGTACTTCTGTTTTCTTCGCCAGCGGAACACGTCATGGTTGTTGCCGGAGAGATTGATGTTATGGAGCACTCGGTCAGTGCGACCGTAATCGCCGTTCCCTTTGCTGAAGACAGACTGGTATCGGCTTAGTAGATGCCGGAGCTTCTCCAGTTGCGAAGCGGTTAGATGGTTGGCCGCTCTCTTTAGCAAGTCTTTCAGTCGGAACTCAGGCCCTTCGACAGTGCTGGCTGCTTTGATTCGTTGCACGGCGTTGCACTAGCAGCTGGCTCGCATTTTCCTAACTCCGGCCCATTCAGGATGTCTTGGTTGGTGTCCATCGGACACAGCAGACTGACAGGTACTTCCTCCGGCAGGGCAACAATGCTTGGGTAACATATAGTCCATGACATATAGTCTTCTAGCCCAGTACTATGTTCCATACCTTTGGCCCTCCAGATGTACCTTCACCACCACTCGCTTCTTACGGTCACAACTACATCGTACTTCAGGGTCACCCTGCAATCCCCAAATGTTCTTGTTGGTTCCGGAGCAACACATGGCTGCACATATGTCTACGAGTATTCGGCACTACCTACCGTATGTCCAGCCGTTGATGATTAGCCCGTCGTCCAATCTTCTGCCCAAGTCACGCAGCGTCACTCTAGAGGGTGGTGAAGACGGACCCCTCGTCACGCCAATCCTTACTCGTTGTTCCGCCTGCTCTTCATCTTGGTGTGGACAGTACCCCACTAGGTGACCTGACTCACCACACTCCCAACACACACCACCTAAGGGTCGTCGTCTGTGAGTTGTATCTCTCTCCCGGTCATAGTGAATGCTCCTAGTCGTCGAAAAATACTTCTGAAGCAACAAAAAGGATTATTCCTGTTTTGTTTTCTTTTCTAAAGTTGAATTTTGAGCTGAATAATGTATTACTTGTGACCGCGCCGTGGCCGAGTGGTTAGACCAGTCGGTTCTCACCTAGACGGCCCGGGTTCGATCCCAAGCGACCGCGTGTGAGCTTTGTGGTGGGTGGGCGGGTTTTCTCCGGGTTCTCCAGTTTCCCCCGCCATCGCATTCCACCGGTGCTCCATCTTCATCTCATGCTTCATCAGTGTCAGTAGTAATAAAGATGGGCGTTAAACACCTTCCAATAAAAAAAAAGTATCACTAAAAATAAGGCTGCTATGATTTGAACTCCTAAACTGTTATTTTGACCACCTCCATTCTGAATGCTGACATTAACGCCTTGTGGATCGTTTTATAGTCGTCGAGCATCAGGCGCTGTCATATCTCGATGTAAAGCACCCCTGCCGATGAAGGAATAAGCAGCTTCCTGGGCCACGTAGCTACGTGGCAGGTAGACCGCAGGCAAGCGATGGTTCCCGAAGAGGGCCTCCAGATCTCTTCGGACTTCGCCGATGTCGGAATCGCATTCAATACTTCTGCCGCCCGTCCCTGGTGGCTTGCTATCAGCTGTGCGTCTTCTTCTTCTGTTGACCATTGGTTGTGGGTGGTGACGGAGGCGAACTGTCAGAAAGACTTTAAAAGTTGACGTCTCCCGTCGTACTTGTGTGGCTTGACGCGTGGAGATGTTGTATCGCGTCCTGGCGTCTCGATCTTCAACTTCTTAGCTTCCTGTCGAGCATCCTCTGCATTCAGTTCCTTGGTGTTTCCCTCGGCTCTTCCTTCTAGGGCATTATGGAGTTGGTCGTGGTCTTTCATCGTTCCACCATTTCCCTAATGTTCTTCACGCCGGCCATTCATTCTTGATTTTGTTGGAAAGTTCCCTTTTTAGGTTCTCCATTGTCAGCTCAATTTTTTCCATTTTCTCTTCCATCTTCATTGCAGTTTTCCTTCCCGTTTTCATTTCTTCTTTTACACCCATCATTTTGCTCCTTATTTCTTCCATTCTGATGTTCACAGTGATATTTCAATTCCAACCCTGTCCATCTTCTGCATTCCTGATTTCATTTCTACCTTCATTTCCTGAATTTCAGCCTACAAACTTTTCATAATTTCCTCCATCTCGGCAGGAAATCCCACTTCTGACGCCAGTGTAACAAACAAATGTCTTTATTGACTCAGAATATAGTTTACAAGTGATTCACTCTACATTAGACAATTTGCAGCAGTATGCACTGCTGTGCCCTATCACTCCTGTCACTCACAATTTAGTACAATTCACATCAATGTAATGCACTTCTTCCTCCTTTTATGGTAAGAAAATGTTGTCACAAACTTTCGGAAACTTGTCAAAGGTAGTAGATACCGAAGCTTGGAGAAACATCTTGAATATTAGAAGAACTGTGATATCGCGAGAAGTCTCGTATTCTGAAGGATCCTGTTGTGTGGTGGCGTTGTTTACCATCGAACTACAATGTCTCACATTCCAGCTTTGCTACTGCATACCAGATCAAACATGCCGGACACCATTGTCACATTGTATTTTGTTCATCTGGATCATACATGTCCATACTTTTTTCAATAAACCATATCTTCATTTATATTGGAGACCACATTTTAACAGTTAGGTTTTCAAAATATATGTTGTTTGCATTTTGAATCACATGCTGCATGAATAGCTGTAACATCAGGCAAATTACTAACCAGCGAAAAATCACATCATCACATCCATACAAAACAGCCCAAAATAGAAATTATGTGTGAAAAATAAATCAAGAACATAGATTGTCAGCAAAGTACACTATTACTCTCTAGAGTTATAATTGCCATATATTGTACATGTTAAGATTGTACATCAAATTCACACTTAAATTATCATATGTTTTTACTCAACCCGAACTTTGGCAACAATGACTTAATCTTATTTTTATGTAAACCACAAGGTATTCTCATATTTATTTTGAGATAATATACTCTAATGGTGGCTTATAATTAAGCCTTACTGTTGGGTCAATCAATGATAATTGTTCTTGCACAGACTCTATGTGTTGGTAGGAGGATGAATCAGACTAAACAATCCAATACTATGGAAATTCAAATGATTAGAGCAGTGTCATGATAAGTGAAACATTTGTATTCATATCCCAAATATCCAGTATTTATTTTTTCAGGCAGATTCTATCTTTCTAACCAGGAAATAAAATACATCAGGATTAAATAAATAAACAGATTATTAAGAAAAAATCTGATGTGCACCATTCACATGACTTTCTCTGCAGCTCTGCGACAAATTATTCTTAAAAGGCTTATACTTCTATTTACTTCATGCTAATCAGAAAAAATTAGCAGCAATAGTCTTATTACTTGCTTCCTTGTAAGTAGAAGTGAAATAAGGAAGTCTCATAGGTTAAAGTGATAGTCAAAAGCTGGTTGCTATGTCACTGAAGTTCCTTTGTTTGTACGGACAGCAGTTGCCAAATTCCTGTATGAGAAAAGTATGTTTTTCAAAGCAGAAACCAAAAACAAGGAATGTCTCAAAAACGATGAACTCCACAAAAAAAAAATGTATATAACATAAATTGTGTGCTTTAATGTGCTCTACATTTTTCATGCAGCAAGTTTTTGTCCATCTCTTACAGTTTAGCACTTAAGCAAAATTCCATAAAACTCACTCAGAATAAGGTGGTCTTCAGAGGCTATTCCCAGAAAATTCAAGATATACATTTTATTTGTCAGGTAAATATCTTTAATATACGATATTTTAATCAAAATCGTAAGAGCTATTTTTCAGAAAATCAAAATTTTCGGAAAAAGTTTCATGTAAAGGGTAGTTTGTGGTGGGGGACTTTTCTCAAAATCTTTGGTCCGCATCCCTGGAAGATACTAAACTTAAACACCAAGTTTGGTATTTTACTGACTTTTCGTAGTGTATACACACACACAGACCTTCTTCTGAAAATGCTTGGATAAAACATATTTGTGGTGAAATCTCGGTATCAAATTTTTGGGTAGAGTGCAATACCTTTTCTATACATTATGTACATAGCACATGTAGAGCAAGTAAAAATAGAATGTTTTAAAGAGTGTTTGTAATAACACTTCTAATCAAGGGTAAATAATGAATGGTATATTTGGCTTTCTATCTCCTAGACAAAATAGAGTTGCCTTCCTGTGCTATCCCTTTTCTTCTTCCTCATGTGACATGACAGCTAAAACTTGGCCTCTTCCTCTGGCCATAAGTAGAAGAAGCATACCACAGTCCTATGGAGCATTGCTCTCCGTGGTGTAATGGTTACCATGCTAACCTCATACACTCAAGGTCGCAGGTTCAAACCGGCGGAGGATGACAGATTTTTTTGGATGTAAAAATCCTTAGCATGGCTTCCTTCGGAAGGGAAGTAAAACTTTTGGTCCCGTGTCATAGATTTACAACACATAAAAGCACCTTAAGCCTGATAGAGAGTCTTCTGAGCAAAATCAAGCAGTCTTTCACGCCCAGTATAGAATGGGACGCTGAGAACCACAGCAGTTAAAGAGTGTCCATAAATAACACGCCATTTCATTTCATTTCATTCCTAAGGAGCTAATTAACACATGGCTATCAATATCAAAGGTTACAGCTAGCTCCTCATTTTGTCTTCAAGAAACTCATTGATTCACAGCATCATTATCAGAACTTTCCATGAGAAAACTAATATGGCAATAGATGCAGAGGGGACTGAGCTCTTCTACAAACTTATTACCTCTGATTAATTACTTTCTCATGTATATATCTGCAATACATTCTCTACAATGTATATAGTAGGCAGAGATTGTATTCCACCCAAAAATTCTATACTGTGATTACACTGCAAATACAAGTTTTGAGCACCCAAATCCAAAAATAAACCATTTTTAGATAAGATGTGTGTGTGTGTGTGTGTGTGTGTGTGTGTGTGTGTGTGTGTGCGTGCATGCGTGCATGTACAGCACAACTCAAAAATTTGGTATTTAAATTGAGCATCTTACAAGGCTGCAATTCCAGGATTTTTAAGAAAACCCTTTACATGGTACATTTTTTTAAATTCTTAATTTTCTAAAAAATGACTAGTGATTTTGATTAAAGTATTGTACATGACAAGTAAATGATATTCTGAATTTCTTGGGAACAGCCCCTAAAGTCCTCTTCATTCTGAATGAGTTTTGCATAACTGGCAAACTGTAAATAGTTACTATACCTACTATACAAAATACATAGATCTCATTAAAACACACAATTCAGGTTACACACACTTTTCCATAGAGCGAACCATTTCCAAGATGTTACCTGATTGGTTTCAATTGTAAAGTACTTGAACTTTTCTCAAATGGGAAGTTCTCATCCCTTTCATGTCTCTTTTCTTTTACTCCTGGCCATAAAAAAGAACCAAATTTCAGTGACCATCGCATAGTGATAGTTTTTAAATATGTTAATATAGCTTTAGCCTAGTGCATTCCTTTGTTTCCCTTCTACTCATAAGGAGCTAAGGAATAAGACAAATTCTGGTAATGGTTATTTTGATTAGCATGATAGATAAAAGAATACTCTTTGGTAAGAATAGTTTGTTTGCAGAACAGATTGAGGAAGCCATATGAATGGAACACATCAGAATTTTTTTTAGAGATTTTATGTAATCTGACTTTGTTGTAGTTGGATTTGTGTGTTGAAATAGCAACAGTTTTTTTAAAAGTATTCAGTTTAATAATACTTTAGAATGATATGATTATGATGTATTATTCTCAAGACCATTGCAGACAGCTACACCTGGGGGCAATTCATGTTGTCAGCCTAAGAATATAACAGATTTACCAGTATCAAAACACATTAAAGCCCAAGCCCGAGTATAGCTCGGGCCATGCAAAATGTTCATGTAGCCCATGCCCGAGCATAACTTGGGCAGGTATTTCTAACGCTTTTAATTCAATTCAATGACCTTAACTCGGTCTTGGGCTATTCGGCAAAGAACATGCATCAGTTATCGTTTGGTAGTCTGATTTATACTACCATCTGTCCTTGCTTTAGTCAAGTTTTAGGAAATTTAGGAGAGTTAGTAATATTGGCTGCTCTTGGGTCGCGCCATTTTCCTTGAAGGTGGTGATCTGTTTGTTATGTTTTGTGTTCTTAAATGCTAAAATGCTGCATTTTCCTCGATTTCTATGAACTGAAGCTGAAATTCAGGATACAAATGAAGCTCTGGAAAATTTTGATTCCGAGGGAGAGTTTTTTGAACTTTCAATAAATGGAGTGTAAGCTGCTTTATGCAGAATTTTTCAAATTCAAATTTCATACTTGTAAATTTAAAATAAAATATTAATACGGAAATTATTACTATTTTCTTATTTGTTGTTAAATCCTTGAATACCATACTTTTACATTGTGTCAGTACTTTTTGGCAGATTTGATTGATGTGCTGTAAATAATAACTCAAAGTAGACGTAAAAACTCTGGGTTTCTTGGCCCTTCAGCTAAAGAAATGCCTTGGCTTCAATGTGTTAAAGTTTAAAGCTGTTTCCAACATTTTAGTAGGCAAACATTAATCTGTTACATTCTGAAAACACATTCCAGCCTACCTCCATGGTATAACAAAAAGTATGTCTACATAGTAATCCAGAGGTCCCAAGTTCTTTTGAAGTGATTGCCTAGTTTTCGGTGAGAAGAAAATATTCACCCTTAAGAACCCAATTAATGCATTTGAGCGTTCATTAATTTTTTTTTATAGCTTAAAGAAGTTACTTGACATTCCTCTTCTCAGGATAAGGGAAAAGAAACCTTATCTGAGTAACTCACCCTAAACGAGATCCAAACTCATAACCTTTTGAATATGAGGCAGACATGCTACCACCACACTACCCAGGCAGGCTAGTTCATTAATATTAATTACTCTGTTCATCATTTAAAATGCTAACAAAGCGTAAAAGCTCAGTAAAAAAAAATATAATTTATTGTATATCTTTCTAATTTCCCATTGGAATTTATATTTTTAGGACATTTGAAATCAAATCAGTGTTTGTGTCGGAAGCGACTGCAGTTGTAAACAAACGTGTTACATTAATGCATGAGTCTACTAAAGGTGACACAAGCACACCTAAGTCAGTTTTCTTATTGCTTGCAAAAATTTATGATGTGAAAAACTGGCCATTAGACCTTGTGGAGAATGGTTTTATTAATGTTAAGGTAAGTTTATTTCTCATTTTTCTCATTTATTTGTATTCTCCATTTTAGTAATGCTTACATGCCTATCATATTCAAATGAAAATCAGTAAACTAAAAAATATAAATAAGTGTTTAATAAACATGTTTATTATTTCACTTTTCTTTTTTTGGAAGTTTGTAAACAGTATTGTTATATTCATTTATTTGACGTGTTGATTTATTACATGAAACAATACTTACTTGGGATTTTTGCTGGAACATGTTTCGAAGCATTAGTTTCCTTAATTTTCAACCGGACATTAACTAATTCCTTGCGGTGAAGCTGACGATGTTGTAAGTGCTGTCTCCTCTGGTGGTGGTTCAATGAACTTGCTAAACACATCCTTCTGTGGAACGTCAAAATTGAAAACCCTGTTTCTATTTTTTTTTGTTTTCCTGCTATGTTTACAAAATGGAATGCAAAGATTGTAATCAGATTTATATTGGAAAAACAAAAAGAAATCTAGAAACAAGGTCCAAAGAACACTTCAGAAATATAAATAAAAAACAATTGGAAAAATCAGCAGTTGCCACACACTTTTGGACAAAACACCACAATATAAATTCAGAACCAACACTTCTAAACCATATGGCAGGAAGACAGCAGCTGGCCACATGTACATTCTACAAAATAGAAACAACACATAGCCGCTACTTCTCCATCAAGTAGCTCCTCAATTGGTCCCCAGGGACCTCATGAGGTTGAGTACACCCCGGTCCAGTTCTCCCAGTGGGGGAAAAATCCCCAAGCTGGTACCAGGAATCGAACCCAGGTCTCCTGCTTTATGACATTATACTTATAAAAGTATTTAAAGACTAAGAATAGTAGTAGACAATTAAATAGAAACAATCAGGATTATCTTACAAGAAATAAAGACAATTATGCACCATAAAGACATTCATTACAACTGTATAAAACCAAACCAATAGCTTCAAGTTCCTGTATACTTGAAAAATATACAAAACCTTAGAGTCTTCAAGAAGGAGCTTAAAAAATTTTGTGTAAATGCTTGTTTTTATTCTGTACATGAATTTTTAATTTTTTTTTTTTTTTTGTGTGTTTAACGCCTGATTTAACTACTTATGGCACCGCAGACGAGAATTTTTAAATGAATTGTAAATAAGAGGTACATACTCAATTTTGTAAATTATATTTATAGTTTGTATAAACAATGATTAATGTAAACATTGTAAATCATTTTTACTGTATTATTTATATTTTGTTTTATTTTTTCTGTTATGTACATATATATTATTTGTAACCTGACGTGTCCAACAACATGTATATGTTTTTAAAAGGAATAATAACAAATGAATGAATGAATGAATTGAGAGAAGCAGCAGGACAACAGTTTCAATAATTCACCTTAATATTAGATTTTACTCCAATATTTGGAATTATTGTTCATGAGTGAATTATATCTTCTGATGTAGTTAGAATTTGGGATAATATCTTTATTCATAACAATAAATACATAAGGTGTGCATTTCCTCTTATACCTTAAACTCTATTCATAAAATGTACACAATTTCCATTACTCTCTATAAGCTCTACAAAGTACACCTCTTTAATTTTTACAGGAGAACTCTCTAATTTTCACCAACTGTCTTTACTTGGCTGATACTGTTTGGCTTAGAGAAAATAAAAATCAGAAATCGCTTAAATCAAGTGGAAATCAGAGAAAACGTCTATGCATCCTTGTTAAAATACTTCTAGACATTCTTTCTGTAAGGTAAGAGTAGGTCTTTAATGCATAGAATACACTATTTGCAAAAGAATATAAGATGCTTATAATTTACTATATGTGAGATAATACAGAGTACTACCGTGCTAAACTGAAGAAAATATTATTGCAATCTTCTTAGTTTTATAGACTCTTGAATTATACTACAGCAACTATGTGAAGGATGAAAATAAGTAGATGTGATAGTGATTAAGAAAGAGAACCTGGCATACATGGAAAAGATAGGGGATTCAAGGAGGGGGAGTTCCTAGCGAGATAACTGGGGAGAAGGAATAGAGCTAGTGAGCATACAAGGAGTTGGAGGGAACCTAACCTAGGCTGAGAGTGTGAGATGTATTTTTCAGCCCTTTATGGTCCTATGCTTTGTTTTACAGTCATTTTTATCGTTTTCCCAGAATTCTGACATGTTTTAACAATTTTATTGCAATGTGGATGATGTTTGAAAACCTTTTTACATTATTTTTGCAGTGTTTTTATATTTTTTATCTCTTTTACAGACATTTTAGCATGTTTTGAGGTGGATTTTTCAGTGATTGTAGTCCTTTCACATGGATTTTTTGGGATTTTAAGGCAATTTTAGTGTTGTCACTGTTGTTTAGATCACTTTTAAAGCATTCCATGCCATTTGGAGGTGTTTAAGGCTATACTACATTTAGTTTCAGGATATTCACCAGTCATTTTATTAGTTTTCCACTAATATTGTGTCATTTTGAGTTATGCAATAACCATTTTTGAGTACTTTTAATGTCATTCCAGGTCATTTGGGGTGTTTAACACTCTGAGGCAGCCAGTTGCAGGGTATTCATCGTGCATTGTAGCTCTTTTTCTATTAATTTCTTGCCATTTTGAAGTTATTTGGTATTATAAAGCAGGTATTTTAGGCTTTTTCAGGCAGTTTTGTTCATATTTTACATTATTTTGCAGTGTTTTATAATGTTTTTCAGAGCTTTTACATGCATTTGTATATTTTGGGACCCATTCAATGGATTGTTTAATGTTGAATCCATACATTATGCTTTCTGTCGCTCTGAATAGTTGTAGAGTAGTTGAGTGTTTTACACGAAACCCAAACTGTTCCGGAATGAGCAGAATGTGCTTTATCAGGAATTTATTTAGCCTCTTGTGTATTACTTTCTCTAGGACTTTGCCTAGCTGTTTAGTAAGCTGATTGGCCTGTAGTTATTCAGCCTTTTTTTATCTTTGTTTTGTTTCGGGAAGTGAAGAACATGTGCAGCTTTCCATCTTTTTGGAAAGTAGCCGTGTGTTAATACATAATTGTATATTGTTGAAAGCAGCTTTAATGCTTCATTTGGTAGGTTTTTAAGTATTATGTTCAGTATTTTGTCAGGTCCTGAGGCCTTTCTATTGAACAAGTGTTTTATCAGCCGTTTGATTTCTGATGGGCATGTCTTGCATATCTAGGATTGTGTGGTTTTTGCGTGCATATTTTCAGTTTCCCTTTCTGTGTTTTCAGTAAAACGTTCACACGAGGGGTTCACGTTAGGGGTTACAGTTTCTTCTAATGCATCCTCCAATGCATTAGCTTTCTCTTGATCTGTTGTGGTGATTGCGCCATTGTGATGTAATATGGGTATTTGTGCTCTTGTCTTTTTTTTGGGCATAAAAACACTTAGAATGGCTTCCTTTGGAAGGGGTAAAGCGTGGGTCTTGTGTCATAGATATATGGCATGTAAAAGAATCTCAAGACTTATAAAGGAAGCTTCTGAGCAAAATTAAGCGGTCTTTCATGCCCAGTATAAAATGGGAAGCTGAGAACCACAGCAGTTAAAGAACACTCATAAATAAAACATCATTTCATTTTTGTACTCTTGTCTTTAGTTACTCAACAAGCAGTGCACCATATCGTGTTTATTACTGTGTCAAGGTTCTGTAAGCTATGATGCCACATTTGAGTCATGTATTAGCCACTTCTTGTCCTGACTTGTTGGTTCAAGCTTAGGTATCTTTGGTGGGCTAGAATGTCCCTGGATTATTGCCATTGTCTCCTGGCACTGTTTCGTTCAGACATAAGGATTTTTGCATCTACAGGGAGCTTGAGGCAGAATTGTTTCGGGCGGTGTAGTGATACAGCTGTATTTGTGGCAATTCACAATTAAGTATATTTAATGCAGACGAGATGGTGAAAGCTTCTTTTACTCTTCTTTCCCAGTAGCTTGAACATTTCACCACTATCCTGGTGTTGGTAAAATTGGCCCTGTAGCTGTTTTCAATTCAATGTTCAGCCAATCCATATTTTTCGGGTAGCATAAGTCATGTTCTTAACCCATATTCTTTGGTGTTCAATGAATTATGTGCAATAGTGCATTCTCTTTGGCTGATGAATGCTGCGCCACATTTGCAAGGATTGTGGTAGACACTAGGTACTCGAGTTAAATTATCTTTTATTATCCTGACCAAATTTCTGACTTTAGCAATAGCTTTTAGATGGTTTGTCTATTTATCTTTCCAGAAAAATTGTCTGTAAATGGCATGTGACTATAGCAGCTGGCTTATCTTTCTCTTGAGTGTCCTTGTTGGGGTTCCTTTTTTAACCTGCTCTTTTTAAAGCACTTGTAATACCCTTGGCAGAATATCCATTCTGTTTGAGTGAATTTTAGGTGTTAAAATTCATTTTGAAGGTTATCTGGATCTGATACCAAAACTGCCCGCCTGCGGTGCCATTTATAGTAAAAGTGGGAGTTAAACACTATCAAAATAAATAAAATAATATACTGAAACTACTCTGTGTGCCAATGTGTTAAGAATGCCCATTCGTTGTGATTTAAGGTGGCAACTGCTTTGAGGTATAGATTGATGTGTGTAGGTTTGTGGTAGACGGCAAGACTAGAGTACCACCCTCTTTTCTGGAAACTAGATATCCAGGAAAGGAAGGGATACATCCTTTTCAACTTCCATGGAGAACTGTATTTATGATCAGAGGCTATTTAGGTATGACAGAAAATCTGGAAGAGTACAGAGTCCATGCAACCAAATCACAAATGTATCATCTACATATCTAAAGAAGAAGAAGAAGAAGAAGAAGAAATCTGTAGGTAGGTTTTAAGTATTTCCTGCTCTAGAAACTCCATGTAGAAATCGGAAATTGGATCCAGGTTACTGGTGAGAATGGCTTTAGCCATCTCCTCTGAAGTAAATAATCTTAATCGGGATTCAGGCTTACAACCAAGTACAGCATGGAAACCAATGATAAAGAGTCTTAACACCTAATTCCCAACCTGCCGCGACCCAAGACTTACAGCATTCTTATACAACAGATTGTACTTAAAAACATTTGTCATAATAAATGTATTCTAACAGATCTAACACATGTAGAAGCTCGAGAAAATGTAGTCATATGTATGGTGTTCTCAAGTGTTCTTTTAATAATTTGCTCAAATTAAATTTACTTTGTGAAGCCAATTCGATATTGTAACTTTTAAATGTTTTCAAATTTCTTAAAAACCTAAGGGTGGTTTGTAAATGTTCTATATTTTTAATTTGTATCTTCTGTTTTCTTTAAAGTAGTAGTCTGCATCAACTTTTTTTTTTATCATTTTGTCTGAGAAAGCAGGGTTTAAATATGCTATCATGTGTATGTAGTGAAATTCATTCATATAATCTCCTAATAGGGTTCTGTTAACTCAATAATTAACCTTCTGAGTACTGCGATGGGCTACAATTTGTGTTTTTAATGTAATTGTCTATGTGTATAAATGTTCTATAATTTCCAAATCTGAATTTTTTGCAGTCCATCAGAGATAGAGCACACTCATACTTCTTGTACTGTCAGTTTAAATGCAAAGGAAGAAAATGTGCAATGCTGTAATCTATACAAAGTTACAAATCCAAATGCAGTGTTACCAGTGTTTGTTATAGAATATGAGTATGAAGAAACAGTAAGTACCTACTATATATGCATTTTCTTATTCAACTTTTTCCACTATTTGTGGATTTGCTCTCTAGTTCTGCTTCTACTCATACTACAAAATGCCCTTTGCCAATAACAAGGCGTATGTTTAAGCTGATCTCAGTTCAGGAATTTAATGCAATGTCCGCATGTTATCAATGGCAACTAGCTAGAGACAGGGAGATACTGACTATGGTGTTGACGCTGCACTTTGACTTTACCTATCCAACTCTTATCTTACATACAGCTTGTGTGGAAAAAACAATTAATTAACCCCATTAGGGATCCAGGTTACCTATATGTAGTTGCTCATACATCTCATATATGGTGAAAAATATGTTGGTTAGGCAAGTTATCTTATAATGCTACTATTCAACCATTCCTACTCATAATGGACCTTAGAGTTTTAAGGTATTATGAATTTACAACCTCAAATATAAATCTAAAATCATGTTGTATGAGTATACTGCCCCTGCTTAGGGATTGAAATTGCAAGTGGGAAGTAATGAGTTGCTGATTATCCTGTGATAGAGACAAGTTAGTTTTGATAAGAGGTATAAAACTTTAAACATTAATGACAACGAGAGCAAAGTGGTAACAAAATTAAAACTACTATTGATGGAGTAATTTAGAAATAAATATCTTATTATGATCAATTGAAGGAGTTGAAAATATGGATTAATAATAAGCAGCTGAACTGATCAAGAGATAGCCACTGTTTCTTACAAATTATCTGCATGTGTATATGGTTTTTTTTAATTTTTTTTTTTTTTTATCTTGGCTGCCTCATTTTTAATAATAAGTGTTGGTGTTGACGGTGGCAGTGGCAGTGGTGGAACTATGTAAAACAGCACAAAACTTGAAGAATAAAAGTTGTTAAATTCCCCAGATAAATACAGTAAGTATGCTACAAAACTTGGGCGTCAGGTGCACAGTCCCTCTCCCGGTCACATAATATAACACCTGACTGGCAGTCGCACAGCCTGTCTCCCAGTTACACATGTGTGGACATCAAAAAATTCTTAAATCACAGTAACAATTATCAGAATAAACACAAAACATACCTTATCAATGAAGATGTTGGAAATGCCGTCCATCTGCATCAATACATTTACGGCACCTTCTAAGAAAAAATTTATTCACATGCATTAGTTCAGCTTCTAAAATAGCATTAATTTCTGTCTTGATATTTTGTTTTAATTCTTCTAATGTGTGGGGATTAGTTTTGTATACCTTATTTTTCAAGTTGTCCCATAAATAAAAACCGCATGCGTAAGATCAGGAAACCATGCAGTAATGATACTATCCTCAAATTTTCCCGCAATAAACTGTAATGATTCATCAGCTGCATGTGCGGTGGCAGAATCCTGCTGGAAATATTCAGACCTATATTCAATGTCTGTTAGCTGTTTGAAACATGGTGCCAGTATGTTATGTTTGTATTTTTCTGTGTTTATGGTACTCTCATAAAATGGGTCTTATTATTCTGGATCCATTAATTGCCCACCATAGCCCAATTTTTTATC
This sequence comes from Hymenopus coronatus, assembly GCA_030762935.1. NCBI lineage: Eukaryota > Metazoa > Arthropoda > Insecta > Mantodea > Hymenopodidae > Hymenopus > Hymenopus coronatus. Next base: position 14,465,415 of record CM060884.1, read on the forward strand.
ATGCAAAAGAGTTTCATGAATGAAATTGAGTTGTCTGTAGTATAATATCGGTTGTGTTGTGATGATACATGACCATATAAGTGAAACCATGCTTCGTCACTGAACAGTATTAATCTGAAGCGATTAATATTCCTCAAAATCCAGTTACAGCAATTTAACCGACCCTGGTGATCATGTGGTAGCAATTCCTGAACAACAGTAACCTTGTATGGTTATGTCGACACCGGAAACTCCTGACCTATCTAACAACCACCAGTAAAATGGTCTCTTAGCGAAGCAAGTAGAAGTATGAGACATGCTATAGGACAATCATTGAAGAGTGCGAAACCCTTGTTGCTCCCCTGTAGTCTTGGCGAAGAAGAAGAAGAAGAAGAAAAAGAAGAACGGTGAGTTACGCTTCTGTGTGGACTAAAGAAGCTGAATGCCATCATCAAAAAAAATTATTTCCCCTTACCGCTTATCTTGACGATACACTGTACATGCTTGATGGATTTTGGGCTTGAAATCAGGATACTAGTAAGTGGCCCTAGAGCCCAGAAATAAGAAGACCAAATTCTCGACTTGGCAATTTGCAGTTATGCCCTCTGGCCTCTGGAATGCATCAGCCACACTCCAACGCTTCATTGAATCAGTGATGAGAGGGTTGAAAAATGATGCCTGCCTACCTTATTTGGATGACATCATCACGTTGGTGGTACTTCGAAGAATATCTTGAGAATCTGACCAAGGTAAATAGGACCTAAAGTTTTCCTGGCGACGAACATATTCTAGACGTTCTCGGGCTTCAAGCCAGGTGTAGTGATGAAGAGTCATCGACGTTTTGGGAGCGTGCACCTCTCCCATCATCCGGGTGATGAATGACCAAGGTATTGCATAGGCTATAAGCAGCTAACTTGAAATTGAACATGAAAAAGTGCCAAGTCTTCTGCCAGGAAGTGAACTACTTAAGCCACATAATCTTATCATCTGAAGTGGTCAAAAACCCGCAGAAGGTTCAGGTGGTGAGAGATTGGCCTCACCCGAAAGACAAACGACAGCCACACGGTCAAGTTTACCAACACCAGGATAGTGGCGAAATTTTCGAGCTACTGGGAAATAAGAGTAACAGAAGTCTTAGCCATCTCATCTGAAGTAATTATACTTAAACGCGATTCAGGCCTACAGCTAAGTACAGCAAGGACACCGATGATAAAGAGCCTTAACACCTAATTCACAACCTGCTGTCTCCCAAGATTTAAGAGAACTTCACGGTACTCTTATACAACAGATTGTGCTTAAAATGTTTCTAACAGGCCCGTGCTGAAGTTCAAAGCACTAGACATATAATCGCCATATACTAATTTTCGAGAAGGCTTCTTTCTACTCTTCTTATGGGAAGAAAGAGATATCGCAGAACCGCCGCTGCTTCGGCAGCCAACGACACCTCTTCCCCGGCAGCAGCCGAGGAAGTAGCACCGACACCGGAGAAAGCTTTGTTTCGCCGCCATCCGCCACAGCAGCTACGCCGCAACCGCAGTCGCAGTTGCCACCATAGCCTTCACCGCCTCCACCGAGCTCCATGCCGCCAATCCTGTACAGTGCCGTGTTTGGGGGGGGGGGGTCCCCTCGGGAGCTTTCCACCCGACACCTCGCGGATGCGCAGTCTCGGTGTACTTGTTTGAGGGTCATTAGGATTATCTGCAGCCGGGGCCCAACACCTCTAGTCAACGTTTAGCTTTAGGACCGAGCTGTTCTGGACGCTGTATTGGCGTCAGGGTTGCCCTTATTACAAGTCCATTGCTGCATGCTGAGGCTAGCAAACAGGAACGCACCGGCCCTGTCGTCGCTACTGTGCCTTCGGGCACACAACAGAGGCCTGTTCCTCGCCGCCTTGGTGCCACTACGTGGTTCTGACTGTGCCACATCCGAGTGTATTGGGCATGATCTTCGACGTCCCTCGCCGGTTCTATGCCATCTGTCGTGTCACAGGAAAATATTACTGGGCAGGCCCAATGCCCTCTATAATCAAGGAGCCAAGTGGAAGACGCTCTGGAGGATTGCATACCACTACCGCAACAGCCAAATTCACACGTAAATTTTCTTCATCGAACTCTTTCCTTAATTCCACCCTTTTGACTACCTTCATGATCACCTCTAATCCCTAGGCTGCAGTAAGGTTTCATGACTATAGCCTAGACTCAACTTATTGCCCACTTCCGCACAAATTTGCAGCAGCATCCTACCTGGCAATTACTACCGCGTGTGCTATTGCGGGACCGCACAACGCTCTAGTAGCACGAATAATACAGCAATATGTGTGTGTGTGTGTCTGTGTGTGTGTCCGTGTGTCTGTGTGTGTGTCCGTGTGTCTGTGAACACCATAACTCAAAAACGAAAAGTCGGTAAAATACCAAACTTGGTATTTAAGTTTAGTATCTTCCAGGGATGCGACACGAAGATTTTGAGAAAAATCCCCCCACCCCCAACTACCCTTTACATGGAACTTTTTTCGAAAATTTTGATTTTCTCAAAAATGGCTCTAACGATTTTGATTAAAATTTCGTATATTAAACATATTTACCTGACAAATAAAATGTATATCTCGAATTTTCTGGGAATAGCCTCTGAAGAGTAGTTTATTCTGGATGAATTTTACTAAATTTTGAATAACTGCTAAACCGTAAGAGATGGACAAAAACTTACTACACAAAAAAATGTAGAGCACATTAAAACACACAATTTATGTTATATACATTTTTTCGTGGAGTTCGTCGTTTTTGTGACATTCTTTTTTTTTTTTTTTTTTTGGTTTCTGCTATGAAAAATGTACACTTTTCTCATACAGGAACTTGTCAACTCCTATCCATATAGACAAAGGAACTTCATTGACATAGCAACCAGCTTTTGACTATCAATTTAACATACGGTTGTCCCTTATTTCGCTTCTACTTACAAGGAAGCGAGTAATACGACTATTTCTGCTATTTTTTTCTGATTAGCATAAAGTAAATAGAAGTGTAAGCTTTTTAAGAATTATTTGTTGCAGGGATATGGAGAAAGTCATGTGAATGGTACACATAAGATTTTTTATCAGGTGGAGGGGTTCCGCAGCCGTGCGGAGAGTCCCACATATCTTTCTACTTCGGCTGGAGGTTGAATGCAATAATGCTTCTTCCCCTCCATGGTAAAAAAAAATATGATGTGCTCCATTCACATGGCTTTCGCTACCTATCCGTAACAAATTATTGTTAATAAGCTTATTCTTCTATCTACTTCATGTTAATCGAGATAAACATTAGCAGAAACTTTTTTATTGCTTAGTTCCTTATAGGTAGAAGGGAAATAAGGGGACACACTAGGCTAAATCGACAGTCAAATGTTTTAAAATGGTTGTTATGGTATAGAAATTCGATTATTTGTGTGGTCAGATGTTTACAAGTTCCGGTATGAGAAAAGCATTAAGAATTTTAAAACTGAAATCAGTAACAAGGAATGTCTTAAAAACGGTCAACTCCAGAAAAAAAAATGCATGTAGCATAAAAGGTGTGTTTTAATGAGCTCTGCATGTTTTGTGTAGTAAGTTTTTGTCTATCTCTTATGATTTGCCAGCTATGCAACATTCCGCAAATTTCATTCAGAATAAAGATGTCTTCAGAGGCTATTCCCAAAAAAATCAATATATACATTTTGCCATGTAAATATCTTTAACGTACGATATTTTACTCAAAATCATTAGAGCCATTTTTGAGAAAAACGAAATGTTCGAAAATGTTTCTATATAAACTGTAGTTGGCGGTGGGGAATTTTCTTAAACATTTTTGTGTCGCATCCTTGGAGGATACTGAACTTAAACACTAAGTTTGGTATTTAAGGAACTTTTCGTTTTTGAGCTATGCTGTCCATAGACACACACATACACACACGGACCTTTTTCTAGAAATGCTATTGTTTTATTCAGGGGGTTCCAAAAGATGTATTTCCTGTGAAATCTCGGTATCAATTTTTTGGGTGCAATACAATACCTTCTCTATACACTATGTACATAGTACTGTATACTAGAGTGCCTCGAGGCAGTGGAGGCCAAGTATCAACCCAAGCAGCAGGTGGCGAGGTTCTTGTGCCTATCCAGCGCAAGTGTGATGCAGTGACTGGTCAGAGCTCGAATAAAGCTCAGACCAGTCACTAGATCATCTATGAAGATGCCAAGCGCAGCTCTTCCGGAAAATAGTTTCATTATTATAATTCTTATTTGCCTGTGATTCTACATACTGTGATGTGCTGTAAGCACTTGTATTACTTTGGTCCCAACCTTTACATGGTAACCTCTGTAATCGCTTTGTTCTTTCATGAATCAATAACACAGAGGATAAAAGATGAACAATTATATGAACAGGCATTTGCATTCGTGAAAGTAAGCCATAACCCAGCAAAACTCACATTTAACAAGAAACAACGTTAAAATATGCCGCGCCGTGGTCGAGTGGTTAGACCACCCTCATTTCACTCAGGCGGCCTAGGTTTGATCCCAGGCGAACACATGTGGGATTTGTGGTGGATAAAGCGACGCAGGGGTGGCTTTTCACCGGGTTCTCCGATTTTCTCCGCCATTGCATTCAACCGGTGCTCCATCTTCATTCCATGTCATCATTGTCATCACCTGCGGTGTTTATGTAGTAAAAGCAGGCGTTAAACATAACACCGCCATTGAAATGTCCTTGAAAATTAAATTGCTCAGTTATATAGAAACATTATACGAAACAGTATTTTAATATAAGTTAACAAACGTACCAATGCAATTAATATTATTTAAAATGCGTAAGCTTTAGACCAGTAGAAAAAGTAACAAAAGAAATGACTTACTCAGTCCGGGCATAGATTATAAAATCTAGCCAAGGAGTATAAAGCCAATGATGAAAGTGTAATTTAGATATCAGCAACTTGCCCTATTGACTCAGTCCCGTGATACTATTAAAACTTCCTCTACTCAAGCAATCGAGGTGCTTGCTCCCTCCGCTGAATACCTGTAAAGACTGAAGAGTCGAAGCTGCTCTTCTTCTTCTACTTCTCTCTTTTGATATAGTGCTTAACGACCGCTTTTACTGCATATGGCACCACGGCAATGACATTGATGATAAATGGAATGAAGATTGAGCACTGGTGAATGCGTTAGGGAAGCCGGAGAACCCGGAGAAAACAAATTAGAAAAGGGACGGACGGAATTTAAACATTCACAGAAATGGGGAATCTTTATGTGCTTCAAAGTATCCCACATCTTATCTTCGGCTGAATGAAATGCAATCAATGTGGCCTTAAGTGTTCGGTTTACCCATTCCACCTGAAAAGGTTTAGGATAGTGTGGCATGTATGAATATTTTGAAAACCGAGAATTAAAAAAAAAAAAAAAAAAAAAAAAAATCCCGGAATCGATGTGCGCGAAAATAAGACGCATTATCAAAAACTAGTCCGAAACTGTAAGAATATCTTATAAAACATTAATGTAGTTAAATGCCGTAGGGGACCACATAGGTCGAGGCCACATAAATTTTGTATAGGCATCTACCAAGACTAGCTATTTTCAGGTGGTGAACGCGGCAAAGGTCCTACTAAATTCAAAATACCCTTTGCATAGGATATATAGCTACCAGAGAACTAAGTTGTGTCCTACCTTGATATTTAGCAATGGCTTTGAAATACTGAATACCTGACACTATTCAACAAAACAAGATATATACACATACATATACTTCCAACAAAAATATTGTTGAATCCTGAATTTGGGACTTATGGATCTCTAAATGGGCTCCCAATTGAGATGTAGGGAAGGAATCCCAATCAATGAACTTAAGATTTAGGTAAAATAATACGAATCATATGTCCGGCTGAAGACACCGAACATAATATTCCTTAGAAGCGGAATCCGAATTCGCCAGTATCCACAATAGGCCCAATTTTGTATCTTTCTGTTGATGGTCTTTCAACGACGAAACTACCAACTGAAATTCTTTTGGAAACATAAAGATGTAGATCAACATCGGACTAAGCCCACAAACTACCCGTTCCCCATCTGGTTCTTGGAACATCTGCGAGAATGCGTCAGCTATATAATTTTCAGGACTTCATTTATGTCGTACCATAAATTTAAAGACATTCAATTTAACAGCCCACCAAGCAAGCTTTCCGATCTTGTGCGCATGAGAAAGCACCTAAGTTAGAGCTTGGTCATAACACTCCAACAAAAAATGTTGGTGTTCCAGAAATTGCCTAAACTGTTCTACTGAACACTCCCCAAAGCTTCCAACTCGTAAACTGAAAGTGTTCTTTACGAGGAATTAAGCACTTGAGAAGGATAAGAAATACCTTAGTGTCAATTTGACGATTCCTGGAGAAGACAGCATTCAACCGAATGACCAGAAGGTCCGTTTGCATTATAAATTGGCGTGAAAAACCCGGCATTGCCAAAATCGGAGGATTTATAATAGCAAATTTAAGCGTCTCAAAAACCCTTTGATGTCTATCTTAACGTTGAAATTTAGCTGACTTTCGCTCTAAAGTAAAGGTTCGGTTATACCTGAAAATTTTGGAATAAGTCTATTTAAAATGTTCATCATTCCCAATAATGAAGACAACTGTTTCACCGTGAGGAGGAAAACGTACTGCTAGAAATTCCTTGCTGAGAAATAAGGTGACCTAGAACGGAGATTTCGCTTACTGCAAAATGGACTTTATGCAGGCTGACGGTAAATCAGTCTTTTGCAATACAGGGGGGATTGGAAATGTTTAAATGGGATTACCGCTTATGTTTGTGTATAGTTATTCCTAATACCCTATTAAGAATGCGCGACAGTGTTTGTGCAGTCGATGAATTTCCATATGGTAACCTTTTATAGGTTAAAAGTCTCCATGGTGTCCTGAAGGCCATTATCGGCCTTGAAGCTATGTCTGATTGGATTTGATAATAAGTTTGGTTTAATTCCAGTGTCGTAAAGAATTTTGCATTACGAAAGTAATGTTTGGCTGTGCCACTGGAGTTGAATATAATTATATTTTCTGATTTAATTTCCTATAATCTACAGCCAAATGGTAGGTACCTTTCGGTTGTATATTTAGGTACCAAAAAGCATGGACTCAACTATGGGCTATCTGACGGCTTAATGATGCCCAAGCATAATATTTCCTCCACTTTAATTTTTCAAAATTTTTATTTTCGGTGGAGTAACACAAAATGGCAGTGACCAAACCATTGTCTAACAACTGTATCATTCATGCAACCAAGTTCGTCTGTAAAAACCCCCAGAAAAATCTAGTAATGAATGCCGAAGTTGACGGCAACATTCTAGGTACTGGTAAATGCGAAAAGGCATGGAAATTGATCTGACAAATCCACGGCAACAACTGCCAGGAACATCTAAATGTGCCAGCATTTTAGAAAAAAAAATTGGTACACTCAATATCGGATAGGGAAGCCATGAGACTAAAATCAGTTAAAGTCCCAATTTAAGATGCAGAAAGAATGTACCTTTTAATTTCAGTGCTGAACCCAACACTGTAACTGCACCAACTGAAGTTTGACAAATTGAAGAAATGTAACTTAACTGGAAAGGAATCCCACATATCTTGGCATATTACATTTACTGTAGATCCAGAATCTAATAATAGACACTGTTGTAAACCAGTAAATAACCTTGAACCACAGGTAATGGAACAAAAGGTTGCCCTTGAATTAACGTTAAATGTTCAACAGAAGTAATATAAGGTATCAGTGCACACTCTTTCTTCCCTCCCATATGCTAGCATAGGTTTATTCTTATGTGAGACAGATAATAAAAGATCAGAAATAAGATAAAAATAGAATACAAGGTACAAAATGAGAAGATGAGGAGGAAGAAGAAGTCCTAATAACAAAAGTTCTTATGATAATTTTTAGCTTATTTTTTATAGTGATACATTTCTGTAATATTTTACAAGTACTGTAATTTCTAACAACATTTTGTTGTGTCACACTAATCATCTGTTTCTTTCATTACTTTGCTTATGCTGCTAAACCACCTCCCATTTGTCTCTAGATGAATTCTTTGGAGATATTCAAGCAAAACATAATACGAGCCTGTGACATACATTCCTCTGACATGAACTCTGCGTTACCCAGGTATAAAGAATTGAATGAGCCTCTACTCCAACAACTTCTACCAAATAACTCAAAGTGCAGTTTACTTACAGAATTAAATCTTGTTGGCTGTGGCATCAAAAGCTTTGGTAATTATTCTGCTTTATTTAGTATACAATTCAGTTCAATGCTTGGTTTGCAAAGTAATGAATTCATGAATTGCAGGAGACTCTGTTATTTATATTATGAAACAATATTTCTGTAGGAAAATGAGTTAAAAAGAAAGCAAACAAAAAAGAAGGGCAAATATTCTTCAAATAAATATATAAGGAGCTTAGCTTAATATCATCAGTCATAATATTTGTAATATCATATGAAGACCACATGGAAAGAATTTACTAATTACAATTTCTTTTCTTAAAAAATCTGATGTGTTCCATTCACATGACGTTCTCTATATCTCTGCAACAAATTATCGTTAAAAAGCTTATGCTTCTATTTACTTCATGCTAATCGAGAAAAAATTAGCAGAAACAGTCTTATTACTTGTTTCCTTATAAGCAGAAGTGAAATAAGGGAGTACCAGAGCTTAAAGTAATAGTGAAAAGCTGGTTGCATTGTGGCTGAAGTTCCTTTGTTTGTATAAACAGGAGTTGACAAATTCCTGTATGTGAAAAGTCTAACAAGGAATATCTAAAAAAATGATCAACGCCACGAAAAAAATGTATGTAACACAAATCGTGTGTTTTAATGTGCTGTACATTTTTTGTGTAGTAAGTTTTTGTCCATCTCTTAGGTTTAGCAGTTATGCAAAATTCCGTAAAATTCATCCAAAATAAAGTAGTCTTCAGAGGTTATTCACAGAAAATTCAAGATATACATTTTATTTGGTATGTAAATATTTTAAATACAGGGTTACTACAAAAGAAATAGACAACTTCAATTGCCTGTAAAACAAAAACTATTAGAGATAGCAACCTAATTATTTTGGAGGTATGTTGAGAAACTCTCAAAGTTTCGTTTGTTACTATTGGTAACGCTGTAGTGTTTTGTTTGTTGTTGCAGAAGCTGAAATGGCGGAAAATCTTGTGGAAAAGGCATATTGCGTGTTGGAATTTGCTAGAACGCAATCAGCAACTGTTGTCCAACGACATTTTAGAACACGTTACCACAAAAATGAAATGATGCGCTCACAAAAACCAGCATCGTCTTCATCATGTCGCAACATGTCGATGCAAAAGTCACGCCGTATGACCTTATCTTCTTCACTCAGAAAGTGCAACATCTGTAATCTGTAAGGCATCATGTGCAGACGCTTCCACAAGATTTTCCATACAGTTGCTGTGGAATTTGTAATTGCATGCTTGGCCTAGATGTCGATTTCTGTGGGCTTCTTATGTAGGCAGAACGAACACGTTCAACGTTTTTTTCCGAAATTCTTGGTCTTCTTGAGCTCTTCCCTTTGCACAAACATCGCGTTGTCTCGAATTTCCTATACCAGTCGTAGATTGACTGTCTAGTCGGTGGCGTTTTGTGGTAACGTGTTCTAAAATTTCGTTGGACAACAGTTGCTGATTGCGTTCTAGCAAATTCCAACACGCAATATGCCTTTTCCGCAGGATTTTCCGCCATTTCAGCTTCTGCAACAACAAACAAAACACTACAGCGTTACCAATAGTAACAAACGAAACTTTGAGAGTTTCTCAACATACCTCCAAAATAATTAGGTTGCTATCTCTAATAGTTTTTGTTTTACAGGCAGTTGAAGTTGTCTATTTCTTTTGTAGTAACCCTGAATAAGAGATTTTAATTAAAATCATTAGAGCCATTTTTGAGAAAATAAAAATTTTCCAAAAACGTTCATGTAAAGGGTAGTTGAGGGTGGGGGGATTTTCTTGAAAATCTTTGTGTCGCATCCTTGGAAGATACTAAACTTAAATACCAAGTTTGGTATTTAACAGACTTTTCGTTTTTGAGCTATGCTGTCCAAAGACACACACACACATGGACCTTTTTCCAAAACTGCTTTTTTTTGGATTCAGGGGGACCCAAAACATGCATTTCCGGTGAAGTCTGGGTATCAAATTTTTGGATGGAATACAATAACTTCTCTATACACTATGTACATAGTAAGTGTAGAGAAAGTAAAAAGTGAGCTCTGATGCAATCTGGTATATGGATTTGCTACATGAACAGGATATCCAAAAAAAGTATATGGTTATGAAACGCATGCTTCAAAATAAATTATGCTATGTCCATTATTACAGAGAAATATATCAAGTGTTGGCAGGGTGAAATAACATTCTATTTTACAAAGAGGTTCTGCAGTTGAATTAAACTAAACTATTAGCACACTGATTCTTAAATGGTATACGTTGCTTATTTTTATTTTAATTTGAGATACAGATTTATTTTCTGGGGCAACTCTGTAGACAACAAAATATTTTGCAGCTTAAGAAAAATGCTGTGAAAATAATAATAATAAAAGTTAATTACAGAGCATCCTGCAGGAGTTTGTTTGTTATCCTGAGAATTTTAATTCTAATATGTGAATACAAGAGTCAGATGAGTATTGAAACAGAAAATAATGAATAGATACCAATTAAAATGTTTTGTTTATCCTAGTTTCTTACATTATTCTTCCTGACACTGTAATGCAGCATTCCATCCTCTGAAACTACTTCTAGAATAATTCATGGCACTTAGTTACTTGCACTGCAGATAACTCCTGCTTGTATACTGCAACAGTTTCTTCACAGCTAAAAAATTGACGACCTCAAAGCCGATTCTTCACCGTAAGGAACACGACGAAGGCACATGGTGCGAGATCAGGACTAAAGGTGGTTGAGTTAAACTTTTCTTCAGTTCCTTGCGGAACTCCATGGTTACATTAGCAGTGTGAGCTAATGCATTGTTATGATAAAACAAAATGCCCCTTAGTCCTATCTTAGATTTTTCTTGCCAACACCTTCTTCAGCAATGTAATTACTGCTAAGCAGTTTCCATGCCTTTTAGCATACACAAATACAAATTAGCAACTAAAACTTGATGTGACTTACAGAATTTTACTCATATTTAAAGAAGATTTCATAAAATAAAGTTTAGCTATACATTATGTATTTTATTTTAAAAAGCTAAGTATTTGGTAAAAATATGTGATTCCGTAACATTAAATGTATCAGTAGAAAATTTTGCAGTTATTGTTAATACCAGAAATCAGGATTTTTATTTACCTATACCAGTTGATACCAAAGTACTAATTACTGAACTTCAAGCAAAGTGTGCAAAGTGATTTCCTTCAAGCTAGAAGGTAGAATCTATAAATGTGGCAACTGGATATTTGGGATGCACCAAATTTCCCTTCACTTCAAAATGTTTAGAGATTATAAAAATACATGTTCTACTAATTAATAATGCTATATGCAGCACTTGCTATTTGTACATACTAAAGCATGCTAGCTTTCATTTTATGGAAATACATAATATAGCCAGGCTACCTTTACGATGTGCAGGTTAGATACCACAAGGGAACATATTTTTGCACAGTAACATTAACTTTCAATTTATAGAAATACACAATACAGCCAAGTAGCTCCCCAATTCTTTTGCCTCACTAGCTGGATAAAGACTTTCAGTTTTTGTAATAGGATCGTTCCTGCTACAGAAATAGGACTGTTCCTATTAATGAGAAATGGTAAGAAACAGGCTGCTCATGCCCAGTCTGTTACATTATACTTTGTTATAATGCTGGTGAAGACACATGCCATCCTTATCCTGCTTCTACTGACTCAAAAGACATTGACTAAAGTATATACTGTTCAGAAGTAATTTTAACAGCACTCTTTTTCATAATCAACTGCACAGAGCAGGAACAGAGTAATAGCAATCTGCTGTACGTTATGCTTCTGTGCTAAGAACAGCGAAAAACCAAAACATGCATCCAAAGTGTATGAATTACAATTAGTCACTGTAGAGATAACAGCTGTTCCCATAACCACCACAGTTACAGAATAGCAAATACTGCCAAAGTTGTTCAAGGCTTCTTATTAGCTGTAAGAATTTCTGTGACAATCTTCTTTATTGAAAAGCTTCAGAATAGACCTGATTATTAATATAATAATAATTGTAACAATTCTTCACTTATCTTTTGGAATCCAAGGACTAGTATTGCAATAAAATGGTCTAGTGCATCGTCAGCTCAGTTTCTTTTTGATATTGTTTATTTACATTGTTATGGTTCCTGCTACTAGGTGGATTGTGTACTAAGGCACTGCTAACTACTGGAATCAAAACAAATTTGGTGAGAGAATCAATTGGCAGCATATCAAAATTCACTGCATGATTTTTATACTTTAATGTAAATATTTTCTCCCAAACCATTAAATCTATGGGTCCATTTAAGTGTTTTAATAATTTAACGTCTGAATTTATTTCATGATTAAATTTCCAAAAATGTTCTGCCACAGCTGATTTATCAATTTGTTTGTATATAATATTTCTAAAGTGTTCTTTTATTCTAGTTTCTAAATGAGGTTTAGTCGTACCAATATAAACAAAGTCACAATTTAAACAATTTAATTGATAAATGCCAGATTTTTTATTTTTTGAAATTTCATCCTTTTTAGAAAAGCCTAACAACTTTTTTATACTGTATTTATTTTGAGTAACCAATATTATACCATGCTCTTTGAAAACATTTGTGAATTTTTTATTTGCCTAAGGGTGATAAGTAAATGTTTTAAAAATGTATTTATCTTTTATTTTCTTAAGCATAGAAATTTCTTTAATAGCTTTTTGATATTTAAACTTCTCATTTTTTTATTTATAAAATCAGTATTAAAACCATTAATTAAAGCAGTGTTGATAATGTGTTTATACTCTTTATAGAATTCATCTTTGTTAAGGGGTAAATTAATTAACCTATAAATTAAACTATTAAAAACAGCAAATTTATGTGAAAAGGGGTTAAAACCATTATTTTTATATAATTATCAGTGTGAGTTTGTGAAGAATTGTTACAATTATGAATTATTATATTAATATTTGTATTACTTCACTGTTACTAACTTCTTTTTACATTTATAGACCTGATTACTTATGACCAGATTTCCAAGGCTGTCTTTATGATCATACTAAAAACAATGAGTTTGAAATATGCTTTGAATCTGAATTATTATTTACCCCATTCAAGGATAACCAATAATAGAGGTCAGGTGTTAAAATAAAAAAATTAATAAAAAAATATTTTGGCACTCAATGCAAACCTCCAACCATACCAAAAAGTTGGACTCTCACATTCCATGCCTTAGACGGCATGGCATTTGGACACATGATAACTGCAGTATTATATTATCTTATAATGCAGTGTAACAATGAGAGTGGTTATTTTACAAAAAAAGAGAAAAAATAAATTGCATGTAACTGCATTCAAATGAAACTGTCAGCATCCAAACATGCCCTCACACCGATTGCTTTAGTTGGGTCCTCCCCATCCTTTTCCACAAAACATGCATTTTTCTTGGGTTCGATCCTGTAATCCTTGGTTTTATAGGTTAGCTACCCCTATAACACCTTAGATTGCATGGCCATAAATTCAGATGTCGAAGTTTGTATTATTTAATGGAGTTATTAGATGTTTTCTGATGGTAAAATGGGTTATTTAACAGTCATGCATAGGTCATCATATCACGTCCATATCACTGAAGAGGTTAAGGAATAATATTTCTTGTGTTTATTGCCCATTTACACTTCTGTTTATGTTTGCTATATGTAACTACACAAAGAGTATAATTTGGAGAATAATATGGTATACCAAATCTTTGTATATATAATCTTAAGACAAATAAAAAACTTACTGTATACTATAAGTTTTAATATTAGAACTTATATATATATATATATATATATATATATATATATATATATATATATATAAATAATTTATTTTTAGAAGATCTTCCAAAGCTCCCGAATGTACAGAATTTGAGCGTATCGTATAATTATCTAAAGGCTATACCTGATCCAACAATATTTCCAATGCTCCAAATCCTTGATGTCAGCTTCAACTCTATTAGTAGCCTAGATCATGTTAAGGTAAGAAAAAACAAAACCAGATTCATATCATTTCTTTAGATATCAGGATAAGTAGCTGGCACATTTTGGAATTAAATATAAATATAATTTTCTGAGATAATATCTCATGTAGGAAGGAGAATTAATGAGGTAACTCTGTTTGAATGTTAGTAGTGGTAGTGGTGGTATTGATAGTGATAGTAAAAGTGGCAACAACAATAATAATGATGATGACGATTATAATGATTAGAATTTATATCATCCCAATATTTAGCCAAGGTATTTTAATTGAGTTGGGCAGAGCTGAAAGGCATTAAGTTAAAATTGTTTTTTTTATTTTATTTAGCATTATGTACTAGTTAAGTAAGACTTAAGAATTAAGTTAAGTTTGGCGCAAGAAAGAATTAAGTCAGCCTTCTCCTTATACAAAAAACTGTTGCTACTGGTAAAGCATACGGAGGAGCAAAGCATTAAGTCATTGACTTACTCCATTCAGCGCCACAGCGTACAAGTTTAGGGCTTAACCAACCAGGTGCTATGTTATGATTCCTGCTAATTTTGCTGCATTCGTTATCATTGGTTTAATGCAATGTGAGTCATTATTTGTGATGCTTCATTAAGTGAAGAGTGTACAATGCCGCCTAAACAAAAGAGGAACGATTCTTTGCACACGAAAAATGTTGTACACAGGGAAAGTGAAAAACTCTTGAGGAACATGAAACAAACATTTTCTCCTTCAAAATTCAAGCAATTTCAATATAACATCAACAAAATTGGAGAAGTTGAAGCATCTTTCTACATTAACTCTCCAAAAAACACACTTTTTTCTAAGTAAACCTTCATTGTTAACAAACCCCACCATGCCTTTGGAAAAAGCATATAAGGACAAGGTATCATCTACCTATAAACTTAAAAAAATATACATAGCATTGTAAAGGTTGTCAAATAGGTTCCACATGATGCACTGCATTTTTACAATAACATTTTAAAATGGCGAACAAAACAAAAGGAAGGAGAATCCTTACAAGGTTAGCTGCCATAAGTAACTTTGTGTTTTGTTACCCTGCTGTACCCCTACGCAACTAACTAATTTTGATATGGCAAACAAACACAAACTGAAGGGGAAAGCTTGTAATTTCAGCTACCATACTAATTTTCTATACTTACATAACCTATGTAACTTGTATTTTGCTAACAATCTTTATATTGAATGAGGGTGGTTACAGACAAATAAAACAAGAATGACATACAAAATTTAAATGTCTAATGCATTTGTGAAGATTAAAGAGCAGTCACAGAGCTGAAAAGCATCAAGTCCATTTGCCAAATTAGTACTTCAAATGTTTATGAGGTATTAAATTGGTCTCTCAATCAAGACATACACAGCCTAGTGAATTATTCTATAGATTAAAATAAACAATAAATTTAATTAATTTTCTGGCCGACATAATGTTTTTACCTTCTCCTGAAAAATTGCAAAATCTGACTAAATGCCTTTCAGCTCCAACCGATGCAATTAAGCTACACTGTCTTAGGTATATGATTGCAATTAAATTCATTAAAAAAAAGTCATAGCCTCCTTTTAAGAAACAGAATGGAAATGTTCCAATTATTCATTATACAGAATGCACTTGAGGCTCTGTTTCACCATTACTCATAATTTTAACTTTACCGTCTTTGTATGCCAATCCTCTGAATTTCATTTGGTGTTTAAAAATATACGTAACATATGTATCCTAATACAGTAGACGTGTGATCATCTTGTGCAATTGGATACATAATTAGTAGTTCATATTTTGTTAATGAGCAATGTTGCTGTGTTGCCGTGTTCTTTGCTCCACTGCTGTGCAACAACTGCATCTTCAGGTTCATCATGATTGCGTTGAATTTCAAGGTAATAGTTAGGTTTTTCTTTTCTGCTGAAGGCATAGTGCCAAAGTGCATTTTGATCCAAGGCTTACTGTTACCTTTTTGTTGTTTGTTATCGAGCACTAGTGATACATGCAGCTACAAATGCTATTAAGGTTGTTAATTGTTATTTTCTATTGTAGCACTTTAAATTTTTATATTGTGTTATTTGTCTTGTTCCTTTAGTGTGTATTTTAATATTCTTGCTGTTCAATATTCAGACTCTGAATAGTGTAATGTCGGCACACTGAAGGGCTTGTTGCCTTGCCCAACCTGATAATAGAGTGAATGAATACAAAAGCCAGGTGAACAAAGACAAGATTTCTTGAACCTTTCACTCTCCTCCAGACGCACAACATTCTTCTTGAGACGTTAATATATGGAAGCCAAGCGTTTTCATATCAAGTGTTTATTTTTTGTTAATGGAAGAAAATTGATGCCATATTGATTTATTATGTGGTAAAGGAAAAATTAATTACTGAAAGTAATTAGCTTGTAAGTGTCTGTGAATATCAGAATATTGAATTTAATGCATATTTTAAGTATAATTTCATTTATGATCAGAACTAGCTATTTAAAAAAATTCAACAATGATAATTACATTGCTACGTGCATGAAAAGGAAGTTGTTCTTTCTAGTATACTGCATCCCTAAGCATTGGATACCTATATTATATACCAAAAGTAATTTATTTATAAATAAAAGGAAGTCTGTATTATATACTTCCTTAAAGAATGTTTAATAAGGAGAAACATGTAGAATAAGCTTTGAGCCTATATAAGAGCTGAATAGACGCTCAACCTTTGTCATTCCTTATTGGCCAGTCTTCATGTGATCATCACAAGGCTAGCGTCCTATGGGAACGCGTGCTGTGGAATGCAATCTTAATTTATCTGTGCCATCATACAGTGTTGATAATTATTGTACCCAGTGATATTGAAGAATATACAAGAACATCTTACCAGTATTATATTACCCGTAATGCATTATCTCCCTCGCGGCCACGATCCTGAGATGTGATATTTAATATATATTACAGTGAGTAATACTAAAAGGAATCTCAATTAGCTCGCCATTGAAGATATCTGCAATATTCTTCCAGAATCATCTCTTCCTAATGGATAAAACATAATGTTCCCATAATTTCTAAGTCTGGAACTTTTGGAGGTCAATCATGGACTATATAAGGGGCTGGCAAGTGGCGATGAAGTGAAGTGAAGCGAGTTAAAGATCAATCTAGTGAGTGACTTGAAAAGAAAGAGACATGAATGCAGTGACTCAGTTTTTTGTGTACCAAAAATGTATTACATGTAGTGGTCTAGTGATCAATAAAGTAAATTTAACTGAAACTGGTGTTCTCATTTGTTACATTGGTGTCAAAAGTGGGATTAAGAAGACAAAATGAAAGAGATGCTTCAAAAATTGTTGGAGAAGCTGGACAAGATGGGGAATGAAATAATAATAGTGAACTCCGACGTGTAAGACATGAGGAGCAAAATGACGACAGTGAATTCCTCATTAGAGAAGGTGCAAACAGAAATGAACAAACAAATCTGAATTCTTCTTTTGTATCTCCATAACCACCTATGTTAAACTGTTTTAATTGTACAAACATCAGTACAACAAAAATTTCATTATAACAAAATTCATAAATTCCTCTTAATGATATTTGACAGATTGAATGAATTTTTAAACATTTTCCAGACTTAGTGAAAATTGCAAAGTAATTTCTTGATTCAGAGAATGATTCGTTCATCAGAGTGTTGCATACAAAGTGGTTTGTTCATCCCTGACCATACCACGTTTTGGACAAAAGTTAAATGGAATTCCATATTCTGGCAGTCCATTTAAAAAGTGCCATTAAATAGTAAACTTATGCTTTGTTTGCTTATTGTAGTCTCATATGGTTTAACTTACTTATAAAAAGGGAATTTCAATGTGTTCAGAGCAAGTCTGATATAAACAATCAACCAATGGGGTAGGGAAAGATAAAAGAAAGCTGTTTTCCATAAGAAAAAGTAAAATTGTTAAAGAAGTTGATAAAGATCTAAAGAAATCAGATATAGCAAAGAAATATATAATCAGTGCATCTAAGCTTTCAGTATTTATTAGGGACCAAAAAGATATAGAAGAAAGTGTGAGTCAGATTTATGGTTCTGCAACACAAACAATAAGAGTTGCTGAATTAGAAACAAATTGACAAAGCTGTTTACAAAGGGTTTGTGTCTATGCATGACTTGACTTAATTTCTCTTGTTCCTTCCGTAACATAGGGCATCCGTGAAGCATCTCCATTGTGTTCTCCGACTTGCCAGCGCCTTAACTTCCTTCCAACTTTTCCCCACTTCTAGTGGCTCCTCCTCTATGGTCCTCTTCCATGTCTTTCTAGGACGACCTCTTTTCCGTGCCCCTTGTGGGTCCCATTCTAATGCTGTTCGTTCTATGGATCCTGCTGGCTTCCTCCTTGTGTGTCCTATCCATTTCCATTCCCGACTTTTGATTTGGACTTCTACCTGTAGTTGATCTGTTGCTTTCCAAAGCTCTTTATTGGATATAATTTCAGACTATCTGATGTTTAAGATGTGGCGCAGGCAATGGTTCATGAAGGTCTGCAAGAAACTAGTGATACTTTGGGTAACTTTCCATGTTTCACATGCATACAGGAGAATAGATTTCACATTTGTATTAAAGATTTTGAGTTTTGCCTTCCTAGAAATGTTCCTATTTCTCCATACTGCATATAACTGGATAAAGGCCCCGTTTGCTGTTTTAATTCTGGCTTTTGCATCTTCTTC
Organism: Hymenopus coronatus; assembly: GCA_030762935.1. Lineage (NCBI taxonomy): Eukaryota > Metazoa > Arthropoda > Insecta > Mantodea > Hymenopodidae > Hymenopus > Hymenopus coronatus. The sequence continues at coordinate 14,484,272 of CM060884.1, forward strand.
TATTCCTCCTCTTCTTGTCACTACTCTTCCCAAATATATAAATGTGTCGACCTACTTTATCTCTTCTTCAGCCTCGACTAGCTTTTCTGTCTATGCATGAGTAGATATATAAGTTACCGCATGTTAATTAATTATGTAATGGTACAAATTGTATGAAGTTATTTTGGTAGCCAACTTAAAATTGTATTGTTTTCTTTCATAGCCATTCCTAATGTTTATGTGCATACATATAAGCCAGCCAAGGCGAGTAGAATCCTGTACCGGGAGCGCTATTTGTACATTTAATGGCTTCCCTGCCTGCCTGTACAATTCATAAGTGATAGTTCATGATGACATTTCCCTTGTGTGTGTTAAAATTGTGTATAGATTCATATCATAAGCAATCAAATATATTCCCAAAGCCATTACAATATAGTAATTTATAAAATAATACAGATTGAGTTGACCAGACACTCTATGGCTTCACATAGCTAAAACTTTTCCTGACGCGTTTCACCTTCGGTTGAAGGCATCATCAAGGTGTCCACTATTATTTTATAAATTATTACAGTGCTAATTCCAATTGATTTTTAACTATTTTGTAACAATACAATACATTTGCACATCTCTTTCACTCTCTCGCATGCTTGGCATTGTTCACGATATCTCCCTCACTTGCCATGTTAGTCTCTGATCCAGTGGCTGTTTCTTCTCCCGATTCAACATTTCTATTATCGAATCCTGGATTGATTATTATCCTTTCCATTAGTACATCTCTATTTCAACATGTTTCTTTTCTGAACCAAGTTTTTCCAGTCATTTGCTATTATTGACCCAATAGCATTCTAAGAAATTATGCTCTTTGAGCCACTACGACAAGAGTGTTCTCTCAGTAAACTGCGTTTATCCTGATATATGGTGGACTTTGAGACAGTGATGTGTTTTAACAATTAAAATTTAGTTGAGTCGAATTTGTAACACTACATCACTTACTTTTTTATTTTGGAAAACATGTTTCAGAAGCCATGTGCTTCCATTGTCAATTCCTTTGGTCGACTGCCGGCATTGCTTGCTGTGGTGGTTGTCTCTGTCCCTGGTGGTAGTTTGATGAACCTCTGAATGAGTAGATCGCCTGGCGGGATTTCAAAATTGAAAACCCGGTTCTTGTTTTTCCAAATATATGTTTACCCAAACTTTTAACTCTGTCTTCCTTGTGATGTTTTTGAGGATTTTTGGGCTTCTATTTATAGTGTGTTTCTCTTTCCAAAAATGCCAGGCTACTGCAGATTTTTCTTCTTGTTTGAGTTTAATATTACTGCGTTTATCTTTACACTTTTTAAATTTCAGTATTTTCCTAAGCTTTTCTTTACATCCAAAGAAATTATTCTCCTTCTTGCAAAAGTTCAATAATTTTTGCAGCGTAGGGATTTGTTTTTAACCACATAATCCTCTTAATATTTTCTTCTAATGACACACCCGTTCATGTTATCCAAAACGACTTTGTTGCAAGAGGTTTACCAATCTTGTGAGATGATGTAATTTTGCTTGCCCCATGTTCTTCTCCTTTCTCATCTTGCATATTGTTATCTTATTCTAACAACAAGTAGAAGCAACAATTTCAGTAGCACTTGTTATAGGTATTTTCTGTGCTTCTTTCTTCTCATCACAAATCTTAAGAACATTATAAATAACATGTTTTGCTTTCCATCACTGTCACAGAATACTACGTGGCATGCTAGTGAAGTAAACCAGACTGTACAGCATTTCATGATGTATGCATGAAGTTGTATTGCCTCATCACGTTAGTTCCCCTGCTCTCCACTCCTACTGCAGGACTGCACTAGCCTTGGCCTACTTATACTAGTAAAAACAAATACTGTACATTATATTTATAAGTTGCAATTTTTCCTCTTTTAAGGTAATCATAATATCTGCCATAAATCTACAACACGGGACCAATGGCTTTGCTTCTCTTCTGAAGGAAGCCATGCCAAAGATTTTTATGCCCAAAATAATCCATCATCCTCCACCGGGTTTGAGCCTGCAACCTTAGGAAACATCAGCTAGTATCTTACCCCTACACCACAGAAGATGACACCTGCTGTGCAAGGGATACTAGGTTCCCAGCTAGGAGTTAGGGATTTTTCTCTACCCTGATTATTCCCTATCAGAGTCAGGAAGTATAAGTGTGGTGAGTGTGTGCATGTGGCCGGGTGTGGGTGGGCGTGTGCCTGTGCGTGCGAGATTTAATGATTAAAATTAAATATAAGTAGAAACTCAACATCAGTACCCAAGTTAACACCATTGCTGAGGGGCCAATGGGACCATGCAGTTAAATGCAGGATATAAATGGAACAATAAATAAAATAGTAAATAAAATAAAAAATGAAGAACATAAAGCATAAAAGTGCACACCTATATGTATCTGTTATGCTTTAGAGTGTCAGCTATCTATCTGTCTGCCTGTCTGCCTATATATTATTCTTTACAATTTAAATATTGCAGTTAAGCTATTATTTATTATAAACCAGCAAAACTAGGACATTAAATTCATAAACTGAGTGCTATGTTAGACAAGCATTGCAGATAATATACATGCTAATTTATTTGTTATAGCTACTGGGAGAAAAGTGCAGTACTATAAGAATCAAATATTAATTATTTACCACTTATTGCCTAAGTAATAATAAACAAGTTCTCATACACTAGATCTGTTAGAAATGCTTTTCAATAAAAGTTGTTTATCCTTTCTTTTCCCTAGAAACATTCAAATTTGGAAGAACTCAATATTTCATGGAATTTTCTCCGTGACTTTATAACTTTTAACTGTTTAAAAAATAAATGTGCAAAACTGAAAATTCTTGATATATCTCATAACCCATTGAATGTCACAAATATGGATGATATGGCACAAATAGTGAACAATCATTTTCCTCATGTCAAAGTTCTAAATGGAGAAGACATAAACACAATGATGCACATAAATAAAGTTGTAGATTTAAGAAGACAATGTCAGTCTACTAACAGTGAATGTCTCTTTGCAAATATAAATAATTCAATACTCAGTTTGAAATGGAAAGCTGAGATGTTCAGTGAATCAATTACAAAAACAGAATTAAAGACAATGGATACTAGCAGCATAGAAATGCCACTGAGATGGATATATCTGAAACAAACAAAGGCTGCTACTGTGCAAAATACCTATATCCTAGATAATATATTATGGGCAGATTTCTCATATAACCTGCTTCAAGATGTGAGTTTTTTATCCAGTGCTTGTATTTTAGAAGAGTTATCATTATCACACAATGTAATCCAAGAGCTTGGAACATGGCTTCCTTCGATCAAACTTATTGTGAAGCTTGACCTCAGCAACAATTATATAACTGATTTGAAAGAATTTGGAAAAGCTTCATTTCCAAACTTGAAGGTATGTAATATATGATTTATATACCTAATATAAGATTTAATTAGCATGCTTTTCTTTAGGTAGTGTTTATATTTTAATATAGTGTTATTTTATAATAAAATCTTATATTTTATATTATACCAATTTAGCATCCCTTTAACCATGTATATGCAGTGGTGACATTTCTTCATTTTCTTTATTATGTTCTTTCTGAACTTTGTTCTCCAGAGAAGGGGGAGTGATGTGGCGATGACTACTACATGACCATGTATATTAAACATTCTATGTATTTTTACTTTCTCTACATGTACTATGTACATAGATAGTGTCTAGAGAAAGTATTCTATTCCACCCAAAAAATAACTACTAAGATTTCACCGGAAATACATGTTTTGGGTACTCCTGAATCCAAAAAAAGCATTTTTGGAAAAAGGTTTGTGCATGTGTGGACACAGTTCAAAAACGAAAGGACCAAGTTCAAACTTGGTATTTAAGTTTGGTATCTTCCAAGGATGGGTGGGACACAAAGATTTTCAAGAGAATCCCCCCACACCCAGCTACCTTTTACAAGGAAAACTTTTCAAAAATTTTGTCTTTCTTAAAAATGGCTCTAACGATTTTGATTAAAATCTCTTACATTTAAAATATTTAAATGCCAAATAAAATGTATATCTTGAATTTTCTGGGAATAGCCTCTAAAGATCTCTTTATTCTGAGCTATTTTTATTGAATTTTGCATAACTGATAAACCATAAGAGATAGATAAAAACTTACTACACAAAAAATGTAGATCACGATAAAACACACAATTTATGTCACATACATTTTTTCATACAGTTGATCATTTTTGAGATATTTCTGGTTATTGGTTTCAGCTTTAAAAACACACAACAAAGAACATGAAGGACACATCAAGTCAAAACAGCCGGAAAAATCTGCAGTGGCATATCACTTTTGGGAATCACACCATGAAATCAACCCTAACATCAAACTCTTGAAAGAACTTTTGAATCCGTTTGAATTATCAGCGTGGGAGAAAATCTACATTCATAAATACTGCCACACATTGATGAACATAGAGTTCCTCACTAAGGATTGCTTAACCAATCTAATCGCCTGCCCAACAGATGTCACCACTACCAATACACCTACAGCTTGGAATCCAAACCCAAGCAGTAGTGGTTCATCAGCTGAGGATGCGAGCAACGGTCCGTGAAACAATTGTCCTGCACAATAAAAATAAATGAAGTGTGTGATAATACTTACCACATTAATTAATTCAATTTGATTATGCCTTCACTGCAAGCAGCTTCAAAATTATACAACTTAAACTATAACTCTTTACTATGAATCTGCATCGTTCTGTGGTATAAGCATGATACACAGTAAAATGGGCCAGAGATCAATTAAATCTGCCACTCAAACACTATACATTGTCAAACAACCTAATGACACCTTTGCTAGATCAATTATTAATCTTAGCAGTGGAAGAATCAGAAAGCCAGGAGAATTACTTATGCATGAAGTTTTCAAAAACCATTTACAGATTGTGGGTATCCTCTAAATGAAAATTGAATTTTATTTACAACACTCTTTAACAGCTGTAGTCTCAGCATCCCATGTTCTGTTGGGCATGAGATGTGGCTTAATTTTGTTCAGAGGCCTCTTTATCAGGGTTGAAGTTCTTTTACATGTAGTAAATCTGGTAACAACCAATTAGGATACCAGTTGCGGACTCTGTGATAGGCATAATGAAAACCCAGCACATTTATTTGACAAGTCGATTAATTACACTAAACAACACTTACTTGGGGTTTTTGCCGGAACATGTTTTGAAGGAGTAGTTTCCTTCATTTTCAACCGGACATCAACTAATTCCTTGCGGTGAAGCTGACGATGTTGTAAGTGCTGTCTCCTCTGGTGGTGGTTCAATGAACTTGCTAAACACATCCTTCTGTGGAACGTCAAAATTGAAAACCCTGTTTCTATTCTTTACAATGAAGATGTGTTCCTATTTGGCCAACTCTTGTTTTCCTGCTATGTGTTTTAGAAGTTTTGGTTCTGAATTTATATTTTTTTGTTAGACAGCACTTACAAAATCGCCAGCTTCACCCCAAGGAATTAGTCCAGTTGAAAATGAAGGAAACTAGTCCTTCGAAACATGTTCTGGCAAAAACCCCAAGTAAGTGTTGTTTAGTGTAATTAATCGACTCATTGTCAAATTAATGAATATTGACAAACTTCCACAAAAAGAAAAGTGAAGCCCAGCACATATTTTAATTGCAAGACAATAGACTAAAGAAGATTTTATTTCTTTGGAGTCACAATTTTGTGCATGTCAAAAGATCCTATCTTAAGAAAGAGCAAAAACCAACTGCTGCCACTGTCACCACCACCACACTTTAATTTATGAGGGACTACTTTTGGGAGCCACTGGTTTCATTTTCAACTCAGGAGCTAGCTGCCTTTGCTAGTTGCAGTTGTTTGCAACCTTCTCTCTGGCAGTGCAATGATGAACTTCACTAAAATGTTAACTAGCAGAATTTTATTTTTTTTACTTTCTCAATACGTACTATGTACATAGTGTATAGAGGAGGTATTGCACTCCACCAAAAATTTGATACCGAGATTTCACCGGAAATATATGTTTAAGGGTCCCCTGTATCCAAAAAAAGTATTTTCAGAAAAAGATCCATGTGTGTGTGTGTGTCCGTGTATCTGTGAACACGATAACTCAAAAACGAAAAGTCGGTAAAATGCCAAACTTGGTATTTAAGTTTAGTATCTTCCAGGGATGTGACATGAAGATTTTGAGAAAATCCCCCCACCCCAAACTACCCTTTACGTGGAACTTTTTTCGAAAATTTTTATTTTCTAAAAAATGGCTCTAACGATTTTGATTAAAATATTGTATATTAAAGATATTTACCTGAAAAATAAAATGTATATTTTGAATTTTCTGGGAATAGCCTCTGAAGACTACTTTATTCTGGATCAATTTTACAGAATTTTGCATAACTGCTAAACCGTAAGAGATAAACAAAAACTTACCATACAACAAATGTAGAGCACCTTAAAAAACACAATATATGTTAAATACATTTTTTTCGTGGAGTTGATTATTTTTGAGATATTCCTTGTTTTTGGTTTCAGCTACAAAAAACTTACACTTTTCTCATACAGGACTTTATGAACTTGTGTCCATACAAACAAAGGAACTTCAGTTACATAGCAACCAGCTTTTGGCTATCACTTTAACCTATGGTACCCCCTTATTTTGCTTCTACTAACAAGGAAGCAAGTAATAAGACTATTTCTGCTAATTTTTTCTCGGTTAGATGAAGCAAATAGAATAATGTGTTGTAGAGATGTAGAGAAAGTCATGTGAATGGAATACATCAGATTTTTTTCTTTTAATAGCTTTATTTATCATTGCTATGACTTCTAGGTCTTTTCACATCTTAAAGTTACGTTTGATCTGAGATTACAATATCACAACAAATCATTTTAACAATTAACAATAGTGTGCATAGCAAAAACAAAAACATTTAATTAATGAACACTAAAGGAAAATCAAGTATATAATAAAAAAAAAATGTAATATAAAGAATTATATCAGTTTTTAAAAGTCCAGTTAAGATTTGTATGACCTGGTGTGGTAGACTATGGTTGTTGAGAGCCTCAGATATTCCTGTGGAAATGTATCTTCTTGCATTTAGTGCAGTCAGTGAAAATATGGCTGACATTTAAAGGAGTTTGGAGTTGGTTGCTTAGAGAGGAGGTGAGAATGGGTTAATTTTATGTGACCTATTCTCAATCTATTTATCAGAACTTTCTTGTTAATGAAGTTACCGGAAAGGGAGAAGTGCAGCCTTTACGCACCATCTGGAGTTTCCTTGATGCTGGCTGGCTTCAATTTCCTTTCCATATATCTAATATCTTTTTACTTTTTCTACATGTACTATGCACATAGTGTACAGAGGAAGTATTGTATTCCACCCAAAAATTCAATACCGAGATTTTACCAGAAATACATGTTTTAGGACCACCTGTATCCAAAAAAAGCATTTTCAGAAAAATGTGTGTGTGTGTGCGTCATGCGTGCGTGCGTGTGGAGAGTATAGCTCAATAATGAAAAGACCATTAAATACCAAACTTGGTATGTAGGTTTGGTATATTCCAAGAATGCGGCACAAAGATTTTCAAGAAAATCCCCGCATCCCTCACTACCCTTTACTTGAAAAAATTTTCGAAAATTTTATTTTCTAAAAAATGACTAACAATTTTGTTTAAAATGCTGTATATTAAAGATATTTACATCCCAAATAAAATATATATCTTAAATTTTCTGGGAATAGCCTCTGAAGATCTCTTTATTCTGCCAAATGTTGCTTAACTGCTAAACCGTAAGAGATAGACTAAAACTTAATACACAGAAAATGTAGATCTCATCAAAACACACAATTTATGTCGTTTACATTTTTGTTGTTGAGGTAACCATTTCTGAGATATTCCTTGTTATTGGTTTCAATGTGAAGTACTTATATTTTTCTCAGACAGTAAGAGTCCGTTTTCCTTTTGTTGTACTCCTGGTCAAGCAAAGAAGTGATTTGCAATGATAACCACATAACGACAGCTTTTAAAACATTTGACTATCGGTTTAGTCTAGTGTATTCCCTTATTTTCTTCCTACTTATAAGGAACTAAGTAATAAGAACATTCTGCTAATGATTATCTCGATTAGCAAGGTGCAGAAAGAATAATCTTATGTAAGAAGTTTGTAGAACAGCTAGAGAAAGTCATGTGAGTGTAACACATAAGATTTTTGGAGAAGTGTTTTATATATCATTATAGGGAACTGCTATATCCAGGCAGTTGTGTACCCATTTTAGCAAGTTCATTGACTTTTTTTTACCTGGAATACTCTGATGGGAGGGTATCCATCACCTCTGTCCCTCGATTGGTTATTTAATTGAACAGGAGTTGGACTTCCTGGGGGATTAGATCTATCATGCTATCTTGTAGGCTCTGAAGAACAGTCAAAATATGTCAGTCAGTTTAATCACTCAATAGATATATTCTTATAGCCAACTGTTTTTATTCTTTTACTAATTTATTCTTTTAATTTTCTCTTTCTCCTAAAGATACTTAATGTTTCTCGGAATGCTATAGAAAGTTTAATTGGACTGGAGCAGTGTATAGCACTGACAGAATTTTATGCAGCACAAAATTTACTTAAATGTTACGATGATTTATTTGCATTAAAAGATTCCATCTTATTGCAAATCATAGACGTGTCTCTCAACCCCTTTGATAATAAAAAGTTACGTGAATTTATAGTATTCCACTTCCAAAGAACTGAGGTAAGTTGAATATCACAAATAAAAATACAGAAATATTGGCTTTTATTTTTTTTACATTGATGCAGTGCAAATGTTTTCTTCTCTTAAAAAGGTGGTAAATGGATTACGAGTGCAAGAAAGTGACATTTACAAAGCTCAGCTTACTTATGGTGGATGCCTTAATACTGATTTTATCTTGGAAAGGAGCAAACATGTGAACCTCCAGCAAATGATGGAACTTACTCTACTACAGTGTGACATTCGGAAGGTTAGAAAATAAATATTTTCTATTTCTGAAGCACGTAGTATAATGTAGTTGCCCAGTCAGTCTGTCCTAGACACTATTTTTATAACATAAACAGATTGTAAATAAGAACTGCATCCAAAAGCTCTTAAAAGTAAACATCTAAGCTAATAGATAGATAATTTATTTAATCTTTTCAAGTAGCAAACTTCATACATATATATGAGGGTCACTACAAAAGTTTTGAGATACATGTAAACTAAGGTTTATCAATTTAAATGGATTGCACCATTGGATAGCCACATTCTTTGAGAGTGTAAACATGTATCAGTTTGCATCCTCCCTCTCCCCTCGCAGTCTACAGTAAGGTTAACAACCTCTAGTGTGGCGTCAGTTGGTTGCCAGCATGGAGGTGGAAAGAAAGTACTTTTGTGCAATGATTTTATATGATTTTAAAATGGGTTTAAATGAGACCCTAAGTCTCGAGCGCTTACAACAGGCTTTTGGGGACCTTGCTCCTTCCTGTGCCACAGTTTTTTGGTTGTTTCAAGAATTTAAAAGAGGCCAAAGTTCATTAACACATTGAAGCCCAGGCGCTTCTTTAGTTGAAGGGCCAAGAAACCCAAGGTTTTTACACCTACTTTGAATTATTATTTAGAGTACATCAATCAAATCTGCCAAAAAGTATTGGGACAATCAAAAAGTATGGTATTCAAGGATTTCTCAACAAGTAAGAAAATAGTCATAACTTCCGTATTAATATTTTATTTTAAATTTATAACAAGTATCAAATATGAGTTTGAAAAGTCTGCTTAAAACAGTTTACACTCCATTTATTGTAAGTTCAAAAAACTCTACCTCGGAATCAGAATTTTCCAGAGCTTCATTTGTATACTGAATTTCAGCCTCAGTTCGCAGAAGTTGGGGAAAATGCAGCATTTTAACATTTAAGAACACAAAACTAACAAATAGATCACCACCTTCAAGGAAAATAGTGGACTACCTGCGAGCAACCAATATTACTAACTCTCCTAAATTTCCTAATAGTTGACTAAAGCAAGGACAGATGATAGCAAAATCAGACAAATAAGCAATAAATGATGTATGTTCTTTGCCGCATAGCCCAAGGCCAAGTCAAGTTCGTGGAATTGCATTAAAAGCGTTAGAAATACATCGAGCTATGGTGGTTAGGAGTGGTTGTCCATCTACAGCAGTGACTGAAGAAAACATAGCTGCTGTGGAAAGAATGGTCCACGAAAACAATTGTGTGACATTTAAGGAAATTGAGGCAAGTATGCAAATTGGATCGCCAGCAATTTCGAAAATATTGCATGACTATCTTTGCATGAGAAAGATGTCATCCTGTTGGGTGCCCCACAATTTAACTGATCTGCAAAAGCACACCCATATAAATGGTGTGAAGAAAAGCTTGCCAGATTCGATGGAGGCAATTCCCAGCGGGTTTCTGCCTTCGTCACTGGTTATGAAACTTGAATTTACCAGTGTGACCCTGAGACTAAGCATTAGTGACTGTGTGGATTTTTCCAGATGACAATCTTCCAATGAAAGTGAAGCCGCCGTGTAGCATCGAGAAGAAAATGATGACCACTTTATTCTCTAAATCTCATCATGTGGCTACCATTCCACTTGTGAAACAAAAGACAGCTACTGCACCCAACAGTTTGCTTACCACACGGTTTTGAGAAGCTTCATGAATTGCGGCCAAGAACAGACTGCGAGGAATCCACTCCATCACGACAATGCCTCTGTGCACACAACCAATGCAACAATATAGTTTCTGGAGTCCACAGAGGTGAAGTTGACGACTCATCACTCCTACAGTCCAGATTTGACTCCATATGACTTCTTTTTGTTCCCCACAGTGAAAAATCACATGTGTGAAATGACGTTTCGAGCCTTGAAGAAGCCGTTGCAGCATTCGAAACTGAACTTTTACACCCAAATTTAAATGAGTAGCAGGAGTGCTTTCAAAAGTGGTTTGAGAGAATGAGAAAGTGCATACAATATGGTGGTGAATACTTTGAAAAACTCCAGCATCAAAATGATTTTATCCAGTTTAGTTTTTGTGTATCTCAAAACTTTTGTACTGATTGTAGTAGTTGTTACTTTCCTGGAGTTGCTGAATTTGGTATCATATACAGTTAACACCCTTGTTATTTGTGTATACAACCTCCTCAGCTCTATTATTAAGATCCTCTCTTTCTTTGGTGATTTTCCTTTTCCATTTCTCGCTTACTTTCCCTGTATAATTTTCTAGTTTCAGAAATTCTTTCCTATTGCTTCCAAAAAGTGTTGTTGATTTTTTTTTAGCTTAATGTCCTTTAACGTGGTTGGTCATATCAGACAATGAATGAAATTGGTGAAATGATGCTCAAATGATCTCGGGGTCCATAGAGCTTAAAGTTACTTGACATTCGTCTTCTCAGTATAAGGGAAAACCCCGAAAAAAACGTTATCTGGGTAACTCACCCTAAGCGAGATTCAAATTCATGACGTTTTGAATGTGAAGCAGACACACTACCACCACACTACCCAGGCGGGCTGTTGTTGATTTAATGTGCAGGATTTTGATCCATCAATTTTTCCCTAGCCAGCCAATATAGATTATGTATCTTCCCATCTGGTACAGCTTTCCTCAATTCTATGCATTCCAGTAGGTGTTCTCCATTTAAAATTTTGTCAGCATTGCAGATCCTACATAAAACAAAACCTATGTAGATGTTCCACCAAACAGTCATCTCTAGTAGCTAGTCTGAAGTGAGCAACTGCTTCTTTTCTTGGGACATTGTTTATTTTTTGTACTAGTTCTTTTATGTTGGAGTAATTTTTATTAGAAATTTCCTTTTGAATATTATGTTGGTATTTTTGTTCTATATTAATTGTGATATTTTTTAGTTTTGCATCTAATCTACAAGATTTCATAGGTTTTGAGGGTAGAACTGCACCGCTTTTGGACAGAAAGTCTGCAGTCTCATTACCAATCAATCCCACATGTACTGGTACCCACTGTAGTATTATCTGTTGAAATTTTGTTTAGAGTAATCTATAATAAGATCTCACATTCTTAATATTATAAGATTCAATATACTATCATATCTTTCTATTGCTTGAATGACAGAAACTGAGTCTTTGAGAATAAGTAACTCCTTATTTTCTTTTATATCAATCCTATAGTACATCTGTTTTAATGCTCATTGTATTGCAACCACTTCACCATTAAATTTGTAGATTGTCTAGGCAATGTAAAATAATGTGAAAGGTATTTACAATATATACCACCTCCCACATTATTTCTCAATTTTTCTCAGAACCATCTGTGTAAATTCTGAGCTACTCTGTTTTAGGGAATTAATTGTGTAGATGTTCGAGTGTATCAATTCTGCATACTTCTGGTGAGTCTTCTTGTTTATTTAGTTGTTTTGTCAGCTCTTTATTTGTTACTATCTTAATAAAGTCCATTGGATTACTTCTAGGAGAATGAGGAGTGCATTTTTCTGATAAATTTAGTTGATTATAATTCTTCTCTAAAAAGGATTTATTTGTGATCTGTGGTTTTAGCTTGTATTCTCTAGGTAGTTGTTGAAGTTCGGTTTTAATTTGATATATAGTTGTGCAGCTTGTATTTCTATGTTGGCTTTGGGTTATTATTTGTTTCAGTAAGAAGTGCACTAACTGGTGTTGTTTTCATTCACTGCTTCTGTTACTAATCTTAAACACTGATTTTGACATTTCTCATTCATATTAATTTGTCTTCAGTTACAGTTAATAGAAGTTCACATCCATTTTTAATACTGGTTTTATGTAGCTGTTATATGATTTATTTAAACCTTCTGCTGAATTGCCTCATTTAAATCTGGCTAGTCTCTTTAATATGTTACTTCTTTTTGTAGCCTTTTGTGTGACATTTTGTACATGGTTTTTCATTTTTAATTTTCTATTTAGTGCAATTCCCAGATATTTAATTTCTTGAGCATGCTCTATTTGTTTTCCATTCATTTCCAGTTTTAAATTTTTTCTCATCGTCAAAATGTTTCATGGTGTAGACTTGATTTTTAGTTTTTGCAACATTAATGGACATTTTTTATTTTTTCTTCTAATCTGGTGTATACATTCTTGTTATTTTTTCAGTCATCCATACATACATCTATGTCATCTGCATACATTGCGATGTTTATTCCATCTTTTTTTATAAACTTTGGCATATTGTTTCTGCAACAAAGATGGACTGCAGTTTTTTTTTATATATGTATTAAATAATATAGGATTGGATACTGGGTGAATTTGGATAAGTATTCTTCCATTTAACTGCAGTCCGTCTGTGTTGCAGAATTTTTTTATGGCATCTAATTATATTTTTTGGGCAGTTCAATTGTATTAGTTTTTTAATTAGCATCTGTTTCCATACAAGATCAAATGCTGTTTGAAAATCTATAAATACTGCTGCTACTGATGTATTGTTAGCTAGTTTACTTTTGATATCTTCTCTTAATCTAGATACTTGGTGAATAATTGAGTTTTGTCTTCTAAATCCAGCCTGTTCATCTACTAGTAAGTTGTTTGTTTCTAGATAATACATTAATCTATTGGCAACCATTTTATCAGCTACTTTTGCCAGAATTGAAGTCAATGAAGTGTGTCTATAACTTTTTGTTTCATTTGTACGTTTTCTGGTTTCAGAATTGGGACTACTAGTGCTCGGCACCAGTTTGAAGGCATATTCTCTTGTTTGTACCATATTTCATTGATAATTTCTAATAATGTCTTTTTAGCTCTTATTCCAAGATTTTTAATGTACTCTGGATGTATATGATCTGGACCTGGTTGTTTTTAGTGTCTTCATTGCCTGTTCTAATTCTTCCAATTGGTACGTTGAATCAAGAGGTACTATTTGTATTTTTTCTATTTCTAACATGTTAGATATTTTTAATGTTCTGCTATCTTTTACCACATGTTTTCTTAATATATTAACTTTCTTATAATGTTGATTAAATTCATTAGCTATATATTTGCTAATGTATATATTTTGTTGGCTTTTTAATTTATGTGCTTTTGTTACTATTGGTGTGCTTTCCACTTACATTATTAATATGCTTATATACTTAGTTGCTGTTAATTCTGTAATCCAGCCCAAAACAAATTTATCATCACACTGTCGTTTGGATACAACCAATTCTTTTCTATAAGTAGCATTTCCCCCCCCCCCCCTCCATTCTATTACATCTTCCTTGTTTTTAGTATTTTGGGCTAGATCTATAGCACTATTTCTTTCAGCTTTTAATGTTTCCAATTTCTTGCTCCAAAAAGGTTTATACTTTTTAGGTTTACCTTGAGAAATTTTTTTCTTTGTAGATTTTAACATTATATCATTAAATTCCTTAACCACTTGACTAACGTTCTTTGATAAATCTAAGCCTTTTTCTATAGTAAGACCAATTAGCTTTTTTAAAATTCTAAGTATAGCATTTCTCAATATTTAGGCAATGTTTCTTGGTATCAGTAATTAATTGTAATTATAGCTCTATGTCCACTTCTTCCAACTTCAGAAATTAATCTTTTTGTTAAAAGTAAACACTGAGTTAATTAATGACACTAAACAACACTCACATTTAAATTTCCCGGAACATGTTTCAGAGGTTAGTTTCCTCCATTGTCAACCGAACATGAAGCCGATGTCCAGTTGACAATGGAGGAAACTAACCTCCGAAACATGTTCCCAGAAATTAAATGTGAGTGTTGTTTAGTGTGATTAATTAACTCAATGTTTACTTTTAATTTGATCTCAACAACACTATCATCAACTTCCAAAATAAAAAAAGTAATCTTCTTGTTTAAAACATTAATGGGAATGCACAGTGAAGTAACTAATCAATTAAGAGTAAAAACATAGATTACACTCAAACTTCACTCTTGAAATAAAGTAACTTACTTCGAACATGTTTCGGTGGCAATAGACAAAAGATAAAATCCCCCCATTGAAACAATCAGGGATATATGAAATCAGCTGCAAGGAATGTGAAAAGGTATATATAAGAAAAACAAAACAAAACATTGGACAACATTTTAAAGAACACATGAGATATTTAAAATATAAACAGACAGATAATTCAGCTGTAGTACATCATTTTTTGACTCAATCATAATTTTCACAGTGAGCCCAAGTTATTAAAATTAGTGCAGAATCCATTTGGATTAACAGTTTGGAAAAATCTATTAATCTTAAAAAACAAAAACAAGGTCATAAATTTTGACATACCACAAACAAATGGACTCATCTCAAAATTCATCCATCCAGACGAGAGACCTCCACAGGCCGCTACCACGAGTTCATCAGTGAATCTCTGTGAAAATGGTGCAACAACCACCAAAACATGTCCGAAGTAAGTTACTTTATTTCAAGAGTGAAGTTTGAGTGTAATCTATGATTCTATTCCTAATTAATCTTCTTGTGTTGCTGATTTGGTCATCTGACACTATTGTAAAATCTAGGCTAGTAGAATTTCCAGTATAATGTATGTATGTGTTAAGGTCTGCATCTTATACATCAATTGTACCTGTTTAGTGTTTGTAAAATCTTGTAGTTGTCTTTCCTGCTAAATGTTCATTTTTATATCGCCATTGTTTTGAATGTGCATTAAAATCTCCTAAGATAAGCATTTTCTTATGTGGTTCTATTATATCCATATACCAGGTGGGCTAAAAACTGAGTAAACAGTGTATTTTGCACCACTTTTACATAGTTATTTGTGTAATTTATTATTTATCTTGCTCATTCATTTCCTTAATTATATTGAATTTAGAACTTAATTCAGATTTAACTCCAACAATTATACCACTAGCCACTTGTCTCCGTTTGTTCAGATGATAATTTGTAAAATTACAGTAAAGTAAAGTTTTATTCATCCGTTAAAGTGGTTTGGTACAATGTACAATCACTATTGGACACGTCAATTACAATTTGTTTCTAAGATGCTAATAACATGTATGTCATATTTTCTAATCATTTCATCCACATGTTGCCTTTTTCCTACATTTTTGGTAAATCCACCAGCATTCCAGTTTAAAGTACTATTGGCTGTCTTCTGCAAGATATTGTGGTCTATTTAATGTTATCAGGGGATACCACGAGGAGGAGAGCTACTTTATCCCCCCATTTACAAAAAAAGTTTTAAGCACAACATCTCTGGTGATAACTTTTCCAGTTTTCATTCCATATTTTCTCTCGCCACATTTTGGTTTTCTTGCACTCAATTATATAGTGTAAATTGTTATCAACATTGGCACATAGTAGGCATAGATCTTTATCAACTTTTAGACCTTTTAATAATATTGCTCCTGTTCTTGCCCATGACAGATCCTGCCTTTCCATTTCTTTCACAGACGTCAATATATTTTTCTCTTCCTCATTGTTTCTTAGCACTCCTATATAATATTAAAGTACTCTTATCCCTTAAGATACCTATTATTTGTTTCTCTATATTTTTTATCCTTTATTCCATAATTTTTGTCCCCCTATTGTCTGTTGCATGGCTAGCTCGCTCAATCCAACTTCTCTTACAATTTCCTTTAATTGAACATATCCAATTTCTTTCCTAGTTTGATGATTCTTGAGCCCTAAAACAGTCTTTGACAATATATCTTTCCTCTAATACTTGAATTTTGATTCAATATTTCACTATCCATTTGATTAATGATCCCTTCCTCCCAGTTCAACTAGTGAAATCCCATTAGGAACTAACTATTCCTGATAATCCCAATATAATTTTACAAAAGGATCTATGAATTTGAGCTATACAATCCCACTCTTTTTCAGTCACCCAAATCTCTATTCCATGCTTCATTCTTGATTCCCTTGTTGCTGCATATATTCTCTCTAGCCAGTTTACTCTCATATTTGGTATTTTCTTTAGACATGCTCTTATGCTATTAATAGCCAATTTCCCCTTAACTAGCACATTTTTCCTTTCCTCTATCCATTTTCCATTGTTATTTAGCATTATTCTAATCAAACTTGTTTACCCCTTCAAATTCGTTCCCCTCTAAACACGTTTTCTCTTCTCTGTTGAGTTTATTACCATTTTTACAAACCATAATCTTAGAACTAGTTTTATTTACTTTTAAACCCCATTTATTGCAGTATTTTTCTGTTGCTTCTATTGCTTTCTTTAAACCTCCCCTTGTGATTGCTGCTGCTACCAGATTATCCACAAAGAACAAACCCAGAATATTTTTGTTTTTGATGGCTGGGCATTGTGAATTTTCTTTTGCTATTTATTGGAGTATGTCATTGATAAACAAATAAAATAGAATGGGACTTAATTCACCCCCTGCCTTAAACCAATTGTATTTGGTACCCAAACTGTTACTTTGTTGTTGGCAAGCCTAATGCAGCAGGATTTATTATCTGAATACAACCTCTCTAATAGTCGTACAAATTTCTCGTTCACTCCCTTTTGCCAAATGTATCCCTTTGAATGGTATCAAAGGCTTTTTCTAGATCTGCAAAAAATAAATATATCTTACCTCTTTTCTTATAGAGATTTATCCATTATTGTTCTTATTATAAAAATATTGTCAACTGTCGATTTTCCTTTTCTAAATCCCCCTTGTAGGTCAGATAATTTACCTTCACTCTCTGCCCATTTTTGCAGTCGCTTTGCTAGTACCCCTGTAAATACTTTACGTATCACTGATTAGCCTCTGTAGTATTTGGGTCATTCACCTCCCCTTTCCCTTTAAAATTTGGCACTATCACTCCCCAAGTCCAATTTTGTGCAAACCTTCCTCCCTCAAAAAGCACATTAAATACTTTTTTCTAACAGTACCCTTCTTTTGGTATCTTCATATCGCACCCTCCAAAATTCTCCTGGTATCCATTAGCTTTCTTACTTTATAATTTTTTAACCGTTCTGTTATCTCATTCTCCAATACTTCCTGGTCTAGTGTTTCAACACATTTATGGAACTCCAGTCTGCATTAGCACATTACTTCCACCTAATAGTTTCTCAGAATACTCCTTCCATTTATTATGACAAATTTTATTCTGCAATGCCCTAGTCTTAAGATACTTTTTTACCAATTCCCATATTCTTTTGCTATCATTCTCTTTTTATCATAGAGCTTTTGCCCAACTTTATCAGCCTACTCTTTCTTTTTCTTCTCAATTAAACATTTATAACCCTACCTCACTATTAAAAAATTTTCTTTTTCAACCTGTTTCCTCTCTTAAACTATCTTTCTACCCTTTCCTGCTGCAATGCAATCCCCATCATACGGAACCTTTATATTTCTCCTTTGATTCCTAATTTTCATTGACATCCCTTCTAACTTCACTTCCCCTTCTGTGATTGCTTCTTCAGCTTTTCCCTCTTCAATAAGTTGGGTAATCTCACCTTGATATTTCCTTAGTTTAAAGTTCCAATAAATAATTTTCTCTCCTTTGTACGCCATCTGTAATTTTCAACTGTTTTACCTTCCTCTCTATCTTCTTCCTGATCTATTACCCCCACTGTTTTGAAAGTTGCTCTTAATGGGAAATGGTTTCGATACGCTTTGTAGAACCTTAAGGACAAACTGTATCTAAGCATATAGAATGAGTTGATGATTTAGAAGCTTTTTGAGTTAGATCAGTAACACTATAACATCACTAACAGATAGTTTTTACCTGGACATATTTCAAAGCATGCAAGCACTTTATCTTCAGCAGACTCCAACTGATACAGTATTTCCTCCAGTAGTTTTTAAAGTGTTCAGCTTTGACCTGATTGGTGTTCTTGTTACATATTTCCACAGAGTGCTGTGTGGCGGCAAATCAAAATTCATTAAGTTGTTTTTAAGTTCTTTATGATATGGATCTTCTCCCAGACATCCAACTCTGCTATGTGTCTTGCAGGTTTTATGTGTTATGTTTTGACTTTTTTCATGGTTTAATGATCAAAAGTGGTAGGCAATGGCAGGTTTGTCTGTCTGTTTTGTATTTTATTGTTCTAAGATGTTTAGTTCTCTTGTTTTTCCTATGTAGAGTTTGTTGCAATTTGAACATTCTATTTTGTAAATGCCAGATTTTTGGTGTTCTAGAATAAAGTCCTTCAGGTTGTTTTGGGCTGCTAATGTGATATTGCATTGTCCACCAAAAGGGGTGGACAATGCACTTTTGTTGCCCTTTATATGTATAGATGCAAAGCAAATTCAAAGCTGTCACTTCTGTTTGTTTACAGATTGATTTGCCAGAGGGTGTGCTTCCAAAACTAGAAAGCCTGGATCTGCAAAAGAATTATTTAAATTCACTGTGGGGCCTTCACCTGCTCCCTTCTTTAAAAACTCTTTGTTTGAGCCATAATCATGTCACAAAATTGGGAGAACCTGAGGAAATGGAATCAGTTG
The DNA here is from genome assembly GCA_030762935.1 of Hymenopus coronatus. Lineage (NCBI taxonomy): Eukaryota > Metazoa > Arthropoda > Insecta > Mantodea > Hymenopodidae > Hymenopus > Hymenopus coronatus. The sequence goes on from CM060884.1 coordinate 14,503,647, forward strand.
CTTCAACAAACATATTCCCAAATTTAGAAGTATTATACCTTAACAATAATAATATTACAACTCTGACTACAGTAAATCTGCATTTGTTTCCAAAACTGAATGCAGTGTTTCTACAGTGCAATGAACTGGTAGATTTGAAAGGTCTACAAAGAGCAATACAACTTCAGAGTGTAGTTCTTGACAGAAATAAAATTGAGTTTACAGAACCTGAAGATTTTGATGGAATGAATAATTTGCAAGAAATGTACCTTGAAGGAAATAAAATACATCATCTTAATTTTGCCATTAACATAAAAAAATTACAGCGTTTCTTTCTTAGTCACAATAAAATAGAGGTAAGTATGCTTGCCATATTTAAATTTTTAGTTAATTTAGCATTAATATAGTATACATAGTGAAGACAATTGTTTTCATTATCAAGAAGAGAAACTGACTACTCTAGCTTCACTATTTAAAAACAACCTTACTTGGAACATGCATCAGAGGTTCTTGCCTCCATCCTCAGTGAAAATTTACTAGAAAACTTGTGGTAGTGGCCTGTAGATATCTCTCTTTGTAGGGCAGATAAATTCTGAGATGAGATCATTTATTAGTGGTATACTAAATTTTATGATTTTTTTTATTAATAGATTTTCCCAAATTATTAATTCAATTCTGGGCTGATTTTAATAGTTTGGTTTATTGTGAAAGTCGTGGTTTTGAATCCAAAAATGGTGTGCTACAGCTGTGTTATCCGTCTGCTTGTATTTTATATTTCTGTGTTCTTTGAAGCATGTTCAAGTGCATGCTTTTTTTTTGCTTCTCCATTTCACATAACTGCAAATGAGAATCATATAATTTTAATGCTAGCTGTGCTCAAATGTTGAGAATTTTACCATTTTGATAGATCTCCTGTTACTTCAAAGAAGAGTTGTTCCTAAAAGAAAAGAAATGATTCTGAAATCAAACATCTATTCTATAGCCAAATACCATGAAAGGATTTAATTAACCTAACTCATCTAAAAACTCCACAACACACTACCAGAATGGTTTTACAGTTAAATTTCTAATATTAATACACAACTGCTGTAACTCTTTCTGTAATTTTACCCATTCTTACAAATACAAAGTTACACAGATTTAACCCAAGTGAATTACAAATTCTGCCCTTAACTTTAATTACGAAGCACAATTTTGCATAAGAAAAGGTTAGTAGCCAACTCAATCTATGTCAATTAAAGACAGCAAAGTAGTTGCCAGAAACTCATTCAATTAGATCACCTCAATGCATGACCAACAGGTTAGCTAATAGTTCAAAATCCCTCAGAGTAACCACATTAAATGGGTAAGAGACACCAGTGCTTGGAAGTGGAACTAACCGATGGCAAAGTGCCGTACATCAGGCAAACATTACAGGGATAAGAGTTTCAACAGATAATTCGTAAGAAAATGGTGCAGAATGGAACATCCGATTTTTATTTATTTTCAATTTACAACACTCATAAGCTAAAAATAACAGATAATCTCAAAACAAATGGTGCAAAAGGAAATTTTTCAGTACTATGGTAACATTTTAGCTGGTATATTGTATCAAACAGGAAATTTCATCATGGGAGATCATACTGATCACAATAAAATAGTGATGATGTAATTTATTGCTGTTTTGTAAAACACATCACTGGTCTCAAAATTTAGGATGTGTATCTGTGAAAAGCTTAACTAACAAACATTCAGAATTTTCTTTTCATTAACGTCAAATTTTTACCATGTATGCAGAACATAAAACACATGGATTTTACCACAGTTTAATATATAGCATTAATATTTAATGCTCTCCTCAGTAATCTCAAAGTAAATGTTGGGAATTTCAGGGTTTTTAAGGCCTCTCTTAAGCAGTACCTTTGCAATAAATCATTTTACTCTGTAGATGAATATTTAAGTGACAAATCTGTCTGAAAATACCGTTAACAATCATTGTATTTATAAGCATTACAATGTATTACATTTTGTGTATATTAGTGTGTATGTTTTATATTAAAATTAAACTGATGTATACTTTGGCTTGCATGAATGTGTCAAATGAATTTTTTAGTATTTAGCAATGACACAAGGTCTGTAAAGCCTAATGCTTTGATATTTTACACTCTAGTACATAATTGTAAATTTTTGCATTGGAAATTCTATAACATATTTGTAGTAGTAACTATTATGTCGATAATTATAAAACTATTGTCTGACATTACATCAGTGTTATTTATTATACATTTTAACACTAATTTTTGATACTCTTTGTTTTTATGTGAAAAAAAAAAAAGGAAGTACATATGCTTTTATAGAGCACACTAAGTATAGTGCAGCGACATACAGTCCTCAAAAGCAAATGGTGTGATTATATGTCTATTCTGTTGTTTTTGTAACCCATGCTTTTAGCACTAGAGCTTTGTACATTTTTTTTTTATCCCCCCCATAGTATATAAACATATGTATACATGTATATGCCTTGACAAGTTCTATGTTCGGTGGCTTCCTGGCCTAAACGAACCTACAGAATGCTTTCTAATCTAATCTAATATCTCAAACTCCTGGGGTGACCAAAAGCTCGATAAAACCCCAGGACAGAAAGCCTAACAGTGTCAGGGCAGGTGAATACAATGATCAAACTCATGGTGAGCCTCTGCCAATCATCTGCTAGGAAAGGGCTGATTGAGGTACACTCTCGCAGGTAACACAAAATGCACAGGTGCTTCTTCCTCTGAAATTGACTGACCATGAGTCAGGTATTTGCTTGTGTAGGTGTTCATTGTGGAATTTACAGCTAGATTTTTCTTATACCGTGCATACATTAAATGGCAACATTGTGCACCAAACGTAAGCTTTATTTTTAAATTTTATCAACTTCATTTTTTTTTTCATACTGCATCGCATAGCAAGCCACTATTAAAAGATTTGACTAACACTTTAGCCTAGTGATTTGCTTATTCCACTTGTACCACAAAGAAATTTATAATAAAACCATTTCTGCTAATGTTTAAATCTGCATGAAGTAGACAGAAGACTAAGATTTTATAAGAATTAGTTTGTTCAAGAATAGATAGAGAAAGTCATATATCACACAGATTTTTTTACTGATATGTTTGCATATTGGCTGGAATTGGAGGTCATCCTGTAAACCAAAAATATGCTTTGAGTAATTTTTTTTTTCATCATAAATTTGTAGAAAACCTCTAGGGTAGGAAATAATCCTTGATGTTAAGCTCAGGCTGCCACAGAGTAAAATGCCATTAAAACAATTCACAGTCTTACTATTGTTAAACTTTTAGTTCAATTTACATACGAGGGGCATACTGAAAGTCATGAGCAACACTGTTTTACAATCTTAATGTTTATTTTTAAGCCAAACCAAATACATCATCATAATCTACAGACTTTCTTTCACTTTTTTGACATAGTCTCCATTGTTTTGCACACATTTTTCCCATCGTTCTACAAGTTTGAAAATGCCCTTGTGATAGAACTCCGTTCCAGCTGCCCGCAGACCCTGACGCACTGTTTTCCGAATATCCTCCAGCGTCTCGTAGCGTTGGCCATGCATCTGCTCCTTCACAGAACCGAAAAGATGGTAGTCGGAGGGTGCCAAGTCGGGACTGTAGGGAGGATGTGGAAGAGTTTCCCACCCTAATGCCCTGATCTTCTCCATAGTGGCACGGGCAGTATGCGGACGCGCATTATCCTGTTGAAGGATGATCCTCTTTCCAGGGTGTTTATCACGCAAAGCCCGACGGAGCTTCAGAAGTGTCTTGATGTAGCGGGCAGAATTTATGGTTTGTCCAGGTTCAAGAAAGTCAACCAGAATGCAACCTTGTGCATCCCAAAAGACACTTCCCATAACTTTTCCTACAGACTGCACTGTCTTCGCTTTCTTCAAGCGAGTTCAAGTGGTGCCATTCCATACTCTGACGTTTCGTTTCTGGCTCATAGTGATGGAACCAGCTCTCATCTCCAGTCACAATACACGTCAAAAATTCATCACCTTCATTATGAAATCTCTGAAGAAGGTTTTGTGCAACGGTTCTTCTCTGAAGTTTGTGGTCTTCAGTCAATAAACGGGGGACCCAACGGGCACAGACCTTTTGATAACCCAAGCTGTGGATCATTTCTTGCACTGCACTATGTCCTATTCCAAGTTTCGCAGCAATTTCATTCACAGTGAAACGCCTATCTCCTGTAATGAGCTCATCAACTTTTTCCTTGTTGCGTTCTGTAGAGGCAGTTCGAGGACGCCCGCTACGAGGCGCATTTTGCAGACTCGTGTTTCCATCTTTGAAATGTTTCACCCATCTTCTAAAACTGCTGGCACCCATGCAGACACCTCCAAACGCACGTTGAAGTCTGAGATGAATTTCAGGAGCAGATTTTCCTTCTTTCACAAGGAATTCAATGACAGCACGCTGTCGAAACAAAACATCAATGTCAGCCATTTTTCAAACACCGTCTGTGGTCACGTGATAGAAGCTACTGATGACACAATATGTCAACAAGTGGCTTAAAGTCTGTAGATTACGATCCTGCAATTCGTTTCGTTACATTGTTGAAATTTAAATTTTTACAATGGGTTGCTTGTGACTTTCAGTATGCCCCTCGTATTTAGCCATGAGGAGCTTACAAAACTTGACAACACTGTTAATCAGAAGAAATACACTTCAGCTATTGTTTATTCCTCTCATAGCTTGTTTTTGAGGCAGCAGATTAAAATTGCTCAGTTTACTAATTCTAAGTAATTTTTTGGTGAAACCATTGTAATGCAGCAGCTGTGGCAAGAATTTATGGAGAAATATTTTCAAATACACGAGCACCACATTATAGAACATTTGTTTTAATTTGTCAAAGAGTTCTCGATAAAGGAAGCTTATTCCCTTATGTTGGAGTTCACAGAAATGTTACACAAGAAGAAAAGATCCTTCACTTGGTGGAACATGATCCTGGAAGAGCAGTATGGTATAGCATTAACAGCATATCCCATTGACTGTTTATCATGTTCAGCGAGTCCAGTATCTCTCTGAAGTAGATTATGCACCAAGGTTAACATTTTCTGAATCGTTTCTTCAACAGGAGGGGCCTTTGCCTTTAAAATTCTTGCAATAGATGAATCAACATTTAGCAGAAATGCATAGCTAATTACCATACATAATTATCATATCTCCACACAATAAGACAGTCTGCTTATACATTACAGAAATGTCTTTTGTAGAAATGTTGCAAGAAAGAAATCTTTGAGCAGTGGAAGACATAAATTAAAAAAAAAAAAACAAAAACAGTCCGAACACACTTTGTAAAGTGCAGCAGTATTTGAGAAAATGTTGTGAAGCATGTATGTTAGCAAAGGATGTGTGTGCATTATGAATAATTAAATTTCTAAACAAATTATAAATTAATTTCCAAACATTAAAAAGAAGCTCTCATTTATATTCTGTTCTTGTCTTGCTTTAATTATTCACAGAGTTTTGTAATTCACTAAGAAAGGAAGAATAACCTTAGGATTCTCAACCTTTTATTTATTATAAGAGAATATTAGAACTAGTTGAAAAATTCAAAGTCACAGCCAGGATTTGAACATGGTTCTCCCACTCTCCATGCAGTTACTCTGACCATTGAGCTACTGTAACAACTTGCCGGTATGGCATTCAGTCTTCCAACTAATTATGTGTGTTTTACCTGGTTCAACCAACCAGTATGTCTCACTTCAGAGAACCACCAGAATGGTGACTTACCTCGCAAGTACTTAGTATCTGAGTAATATTTACTAAGTTCTCGCCAACATACAGTCTATTATTATTACAATAGTAATGCTCCTCTTTAATATATATTGAAAGGTACACTGGGGTCACAATCAGTATATTAGAACCAGTTGAAAAACTCAATGCCACAGCTGGGATTTGAACACGGTTTTATTTATGCTTATAAATAAGTGTTCCTATTAATAATTTGTGTGATATTGTGAATGCTTCCTCAGTTCCACATTCTTATGATATTGTAACAAAAATGTCTTTACTACCTCAGATCCTATTTAAAATCAGTTTAAAAAAAATGGCCTATTATTTTGGATGCTCTTTAACTACTATGGTTCTCAGCATCCAATTGTAAATTGGGCATGAAAGATCGCTTAATTTTACTCAGAGGGCTCTCTATCAGCTTGAGGTTCTTTTTCTTGCTGTAAATCTATGACACAGGACCCATGGCTTTACTTCCCTTCCAAAGGAAGCCATGCTAAGGATTTTTATGCCCGAAAAAAATCCATTGTCCTGCGCCGGGTTTGAAGTGTATGAAGTTAGCATGGTAACCATTAAACATGGAGGGCAACAAAAATCAGTTTTAGCACATATATCTCATTGCTACAATGCCACCTATACCACTTCAGCTCTCTCTCTACTCAATTGTATACTCCAAACTCACTGATGAAACTCTCTTTACCCAGCTGTGACAATGCCTTGCTTTGATGAAAGCCGCCAGATTGCACCATATTTTTAAACTCACCTGCAACAATCAACTATAAGCAACAGAAAGCAATGCAGGGAAGCAAGTTAAATAGTGGACATCAGTGTGTATATCCAGCTATGATAGCAAATACAGCTCCTATAGAAAAAAATCTGATGTGTTCCATTCACATGAATTTCTCTACATCTCTTCACCAAATTACTGTTAAAAAGATTTGCTTCTATTTACTTCATGCTAATCGAGTAAAAAATTAGCAGAAATAGTCTTATTACTTACTTCCTTGTAAGTAGAAGCAAAATAAGGGAGTAACATAGGTTAAAGTGATAGTCAAAAGCTGCTTGCTACGTGACTGAAGTTCCTTTGTTTGTATGGACAGGAGTTGACAAATTGCTGTATGAGAAAAATATGTTTTTTTTTTAAAGCTGAAACCAAAACCAAGGAGAATCTCAAACACGATCAACTCCACGAGAAAATGTATATAACATAAACTGTGTGTTTTAATGTGCTCTACATTTTTTGTGTGTTAGGTTTTTGTCCATCTCTTACAGTTTAGAAGTTATGCAAAATTCCGTAAAATTCATCCAGAATAAAGACATAGTCTTCAGAGGCTACCTCCCTGAAAATTCAAGATATGCATTTTATTTGTCAGATAAATATCTTGAATATACGATATTTTAATCAAAATCATTAAGAGCCATTTTTTAAAAAATCAAAATTTTCGAAAAAAGTTCAATGTAAAGGGTAGCTGGGGGTGGAGAGATTTGCGTCGCATCCTTGCAAGATACCAAACTTAAATTTTCATTTTTGGGCTACACAGACATGCACACGCATGCATACACACACATAGGATCTTTTCCAGAAATTCTTTTTTTGGATTCAGGGGGACCCAAAACATGTATTTCTGGTGAAATCTCAGTATCAAATTTTTGGATGCATTACAATACCTTCTCTATACACTTTGTACATAGTACGTGTAGAGAAAGTAAAAATATAATGAAAGTGAGCTGCAACATAATAAGTATCATGAAGAATAATATCAATAGCTGAATTAGCTAAAATTACACCTGTTAACTTATTGGCACATGCATTTGGCATATACCACACTGCTCCCTCCTCAGGGATGGTTGTTCCCAACAGCACCATTGAAGCAGGCTTTCAAGATCCCCCAGGGCAGCCTCTGAATATATGACATCATTAATTTTCTTGGATAGGTGGAGTCAGACTGAAAAATTCAATGCCATAGCCAGGATTTGAACCACGGATCTCCCGATCTCTAGCCGGTTGCTCTGCCATTGAGCTACCATAAAAAAAGAATGTAAATGGCGTGTTATTTATAGACGCTCTTTAACTGCTGTGGTTCTCAGCATCCCATTCTATACTGGGCGTGAAAGACCACTTAATTTTGCTCAGAGGCCTCTCTATCAGGCTTGAGGTTCTATTACGTGCCGTAAATCTACGACACGGGACCCACGGCTTTACTTCCCTTCCGAAGGAAGCCATGCTAAGGATTTTTACACCCGAAAAAATCCATCGTCCTTCGCCGGGTTTGAACTCGCGACCTTGGGTATATGAAGTCAGCATGGTAACCATTACACCACGGAGGGCGACTATTGAGCTACCATGACAACATGTTGGCATAGCATTGAATTTCTGAACTGACTCACATTCAATGAGAAATTCAATGCTATGGCATGTTGCCATGGTAGCTCAGTGGTAGAGCAACCGGCTAGAAACCCGGAGATCCATGGTTCAAATCCCGGCTAAGGCATTGAATTTTTCAGTCTGACTCTACCTATCAACTTCTGTCTTACATATGGCTTGTGTGAAACAACAATTAAACCAATATTAATTTTCTTCACCATGAGGTGTAGCCCTTGCTAGGTTGTTGGAGCTTGGGGCAGCATTCCTTGGTCCTGGTAAGGCACATAGGCAACCAGATTACCCTGCTGAAAACCTTGGCTGTTGACCTGTCAGTTATAAAGGGTCTTCATCTGGTTGCTCACTACATGGATGTGTTGACATGCATTTCATTAAGTCTGTCTACAAGATTCCCCACATAGTCAACTGATGGCTGTTCTGCTCCAGGGGGACTTCCAAACATTAGGTTGCATGGTAGACATAGCTCCAGGCGAACAAGGAGTATGGGTCACTGAACAGAAGTGATGCAGAAGTGTTGACAGTATGAACCATGCTAGCAGTCACCAGGAACACCACAAATGCCATACGTCACAACCATGATGGTTGAAGCTTAGGGGTGTAACTTGGTTTGGCGTAGTCAAAATTTTATTTTCTTAGTTTTATGCCTCATTATTTTTAAGCAGTGTTGAGCAGTTTACAATCTTAAGGGAAGAAAACCTAGAGTACTTAGTGAGTCTTACCTTGACGCATTGTCGTGTACCGAGGAGGAGTCATGGAGGTTACATCATCCGGACTTGGCGGATCTGCAAGACGAAAAGATCAACGGGCAGCATCGTGGCTCTCATACCAGAATGTTACTATCTCCCCGATCAGCGCTATCGCACTCCTTTATATCAGTTAAATCTGACTCAATCCTAATGGTGTCTGTGTCCTGTATGTGGTGAGCCAATGCCTAACTTGAGTGTTGGATTGAGCAGAAACATGTGATCGACCATATTGTCTGATGCAGCATTGTTCTAGAACTGTCCATGGAAATAACATCATTGGAAAAGTCCCTTGTGGAAGTCCAGTATCCCCACTCACATCCTGTCACGAATGAATATTAGCAAAGTCTCTTAAGTCAGAAAATATAAAATATGAAACAAAAGAATTTAGAAGTGTGACAGGGGAATAATATATTTCAAAGTATTGTAAAGTAAAAATGGTCCTCTTACACATACATGAGACAATACTCAGACAGCTGCAAGCTGCAGTGGAGCTCCAGAGGCTGCAGTAGACTGGCATGACAGCAGCTGTGATGGTAATTAATGCAAAGCCAGGTCCCCACAGCTGGCGAGCTCCAGTTGAATGAGGAGTATGGGTCATTGAACAGAATAGATGCAAATAGTGTTGCCAGCAGAGTCTGAGGAACACCACAAATGGAGTGGATGGTGGGGAAGAGATGGTGGTTACTGTGAGATGGGCTTGACATCTCTGCCAGGTAAAGCAGCAATCCTTTATGCAGTACCAGGTCATGCACCACTTACCTTTCAAGACTTCAGTCCATGCTGTTATGTCACTTCCTTCCCAAGACTCAATGACAAGGCATGGCTTCACTTAGCTCACAAAATAATCACTACTGGGCATCTCAAAATCCAAAAGTTGTGTACATCAAAATTCATTACATGATCCTAAGGTAGGTGTTTGGTGCACTATGAGTGTAGCTACACTAATCAGCCTATCATGAAACAATTAATGCTTCGCAGTATCAAACCTTAATTTTGGAACAATTTTTGCCTGAACTGACAGATGAAGAGCAAAAGCACAGTTTATTTCAAAAGAGGGGATTACAGCTCGGATGGGTGATTCAAATGATGGCATTATTATGTAAGGACCCTCTCAATGTCTGAAGAAAAAGAACTAATTCAAGAAAAACTTCACTCACTGTTACTTATACTCGAAAGCAGATTGTCCCATGATTCAGAAAGTTATAGATGCTTTAAATGCTATGCTATATCAGCAAGGTATGATGTGAAGTGATTTATACAGTGAAACTTTTAATTTATTAGTAACTAATTTGAGTAAAATGTGCACACTATAGTTTCACTTAGTTTTTTTCCCGGATGCATCTCAAAGATGTTCATCTTCATCGTTGACGGGTGTTTGACTCTTTGAAATGCATCCGGGAAAAACTAAATAAGTGAAACTATAGTGTCTGCTATGCTATATGTCTTGCTTTGTAAAGAATATTCTTACCATTGTAGAAATTGACAAGTTTTAGATACCATATGCTTTTAATGTGACCATGCCAAGGAAAAGGGATAGCAAATTAGAATTTTAAGGTAGGATAAAACATATAAGTGAAAAATGTAACTTTTGGGTTTGTTTTTTTGTAGCTTAACTTCCTTAACCTGGTTGGTAATATCAGATGATGAATGAAATTGGTGAAATAATCCTCAAATGACCTCAGGGTCCATGGAGCTTAGTTACAAGACATTCATCTTCTCAGGAAAAGGGAAAACTCCAAAAAAACCTTATCCAGGTAACTCACCTTAAGCGAGATTGGAACTCGCAACCTGTTGAACATGGGGCAGACACGCTACCACCACACCACCCAGGCAGGCTTGTGGGTCTTTGCTTCCTCTCCAAGATCAAACTCTGAATCATCTATGTGATAACTGTTATGACCTATATGATGACCATTACCATTATATTTTTGCTACATTACAAGGAAAACATTATTTTAATATAGACTATGTCTTTTACTCATATTATCATTGTGATGCACGAGTGAAAAGGATACTACTTACAAGGGAACATTGGTATCTAGTCTTTTCTTTTTCCTGCTCTAGCAGTTTTTTTATGAATGTTTATTTATTTTATATTTTATTTTAAATTAAAACAGCAATCTTTTTTCTAGTTTAGAATTAAGGGCAGCATCGCTAATATTATGAGGGTCATCTGATAAGTCCCAGGCCTCAAACAAATATGGCATCACTAGGCCAGTTAGATGGCAGCATCATATAGTTTAACTCTAGACTAGCTTGCATCTATAGTTACAGGTCAATAGCTTGTTTAATTTTCAAATGACAGCATTTTAAACAAGACAACTTTACAGTTTTCACGAAAATGGAGGATTTGGAAAAATGAGCAGTGATTGAATACTTCTATTTGAAAGGCTTAACGCCTAAAGAAATCAATGAAAAAATGGACAGTACATTAAAAGACTCTGCACCTTCATATTCAATGATTAAAAGGTGGGTTGCAAGTTTAAAATGAGACGTACGAGCACTAGTGATGAGCCTCGCTCTGGTCGCCTTGTAGAAAGGACAACTCCAGAGATCATTGAAAAAATTCATTGCTTAGTACTGGGAGACCACAGATTAAAATTAAGATAGCAGAGGATATAAACATATCAAAAGAACGTGGAAGTAATATTTTAAGTAATGTTTGGTCTGTGCAAGATGGGTGCCGTGTTTGTTGACACCTGATCAAAAGTTGCAGAGAAAACTGTTTCTGTTAAAAATGTGGAGCTCTACCGTAAAAATCCCAGTGAATTTTTGAGACATCTTATTACCATGGCTGCAACTTGGATACATTGCTACACTTCAGAAAGTAAATCACAGTCAAAACAGTGGATTGTGCCAGGTGAACCAATTCCTAAAAAGGCAAAACCAATTTTGTCAGCTAACAAGGTTAGGGCAAATGTTTTATGGGATGCACAGGGAATTATCTTTATTGATTACTTGCAAAAGGATAAACACAAGCCTACTGCAATGTTTGATTGATGAGCAAGAAAAAAAATCTTGTTTAATCATGACAATGCTCCGGCCTATCGTTCAGTCATTGCAATGGGAAAAATGTGCAAATTAAAGTTGGAATTTCTTGAACATCCACCCTATTTGCCAGATCTAGCACCCAGTAACTACCACCTGTTTCCAAACCTCAAAAAATTTTTTGGAGGATAAAGATTTCACAGTAACGAGGAGGTCATTGATGCGGTCAACAGTTATTTTGAGGACCTTGATAAATTGCACTACAGAGTTAGTTTAATTAAATTAGAACACTGATATGACAAATGTATTAGCCTTTCTGGAGATTATGTTGAGAAATAAAGCAAAAAATTTTTTTTTAAATGCTGTTTTCATTGAGAGGCCTGGGGCTTATCAGCCGACCCTCGTGTTATAGTGACTGATTGAAAAATAAACAAATATAAGCATTACAAATGATATATTTCAACATAATTTACATATTGTGTGCAACAAGCATTTTCACATAGTTTCTTATAGTACTTCATGCACATGTGTGTTAATATATCCAAAGTCACATTTAATGCTTCTTTTCTCTTTAGGAAATCTCTGTTCAGTTGATTCAGACCTGGAAAAAACAAGTGTAATGAACACATGGACACTCCATAGGCTACTACAAATGTGCTAATCTTGAGAATACACTGTCATAAAATTATTCTTAACATAGGATAATGCTAGTATTATATCCCAAGCTTTCCTAATATATTGTCACTGTTTTCCCAACAATAATTATTATAGCTGAAAAAATATTTTTCCACATAAACAAGTGAAAAACCTTGAACCTTATTGATTCATATAAACATTCATAGCAAATATTTAAAAAATAAAATAGCCAATAACTTTGTGCAATACAACATTTGTATTGCAGGTTCAGAAAGGTTCTGTACACATTCATATTGTATGAATTTATAGTCTGTATAAGTTGGCAGACATCACATGAACTCTTATATCCACAGTGTAGTTTATTTTAAATTAACAATGGAAACATTGGTTATAAAATGAGTCGAATTTACACTTGAATTGCTTCACTAAATAATAAATTACCTGGACATGTTTTGCAGGTGTATGTTGCCTTTTTGAACAAACTGCACGTTTTGAGAAATCATCTAATACTGCAGCTACTCACATGTACAGCATAACAGCTGCAATACTTTCCAAAACACAAGTTAGTGGTATAATGGGTTGCTTACTTTCTCTAATGCACTGAAGGAAAGAACTTTCATAAAAAAATGTTCTAGCATCTGGACTAAAACAGTACAACTTGTTTGCCACTCCATTCGATCTTTGGTCTGTGTACCAATGGACATCCGCAGAGTTTCGCAGGAATGTGTTCCGTTAATAACTCAATTGAAGCTGGTGAAAATGTTCTGCTAAACATGTATTTAAGAATTCCTACATACGTAAATGTCTGAAAGAAAATGTGGCTAATCAGCTTACCATGGAAGTTCTTCAAGTTACTCTGCCTCTTCTTAGAACACCAGTGACAGCAAAACATCAAAACAACTCTTAAATTCTGAAACAAACAATATATTAAGGCTGAGAATAAATATTCATCATTTATTCAATTTCCATAAATAGTTTGTTTTATTTTGAATGAAACATTAATGAAGCATGAACATATATTGAAACAGATATCCCAAATAACAAAAGAGTATGTAAAATATGCAGTAAACAATTTCACACACAAAGGTAAGTCACACAATATAACAAATTTAAAGAAGAATGTTACATTCATATACAGAGTGAATTTTACAGAACTTCAACTGTAAAGGAGATATATGAAGCTGCAACATCTGAAAATAATGAGCAAAGCAACATCTATGTGCAATTATATAGCTTCATCATCAGCCACTCAAATAAGATATTGGAAGGTACTCACCAAAATCGGTTACGTGCATTTATACTCAGAACAATAGTAATAAGAACATAATCCAATGAATAAGTGATCACCAGTCTTTTATAAATTAAGTATCAGGTATTAATGCTCAAAAATCAATATTGGTATCAAGTATCCAAAAATAACGCTATTGTCCCATGGCATAATAAAAAACAGAGGGTAGACAAAGTCATATGAATATAATAAAAAGATTATTTAAAATAGTATTTGTTGCAGCTTTGGTATTTCTTATTTTGTTTCATCATTTTGTCTATGGAGGATGGAGTAAAACCATAACAGGAGTTAGGTGACTGAAATGAGCAAAAGTGCATAATTTGAGTAAAATACCCAAAAAATTATTTGATTTAATAATCTTCCTCCAAAAACCAATTTTTTTCAGCCATTGCAGTTAAGCCCACATAATTTCATATAGATACATAAAATATATAATATACAAGATGTCCCAGAATTCGACCACACAAATTGACAAGATATAGAAGGGTCCAAAATAAACACTTTGAGATAGGAAGCTATGGTCTATGGGCTCTAAATTCTTTGCTACAGCTTAACATCTATTAGCCTTTTCACTGCTAACATATTTTTATGCGAGAAACACCTCCTTGCTGAGTTAAAGGTGAAAAATAGCTAAATATCCAAAATTTGGCTTTAACCAACAACATTTTGCCATAATTTTGTGTATTTCAAGTTGAAAATGCAATAATATGCTCTAATAAGTAAAAAAAGTAGTATAGTAATATGTTTCAAAACAGGTCTCACACCAGGTGCTTCTACCTGCCCCATCATCATCCAGGCATACTGTACCACTGATTATTTAACCTTGCGCCATCACCATCCTAAACTGCAGACGAGATAGAGCACCTGGCAGGCCTCCCCTCATCCCACCAATAGCATATTTCTGGCCGTGAAATAGAGATTGTTTTGGCAGCAGAGTGCAGCTTGACTCAGGCCAAGTGACTTGCTTTATATATTACTTAGAATTAGTGTAAACAGTATGTGAGAATTGACGAATATAATTGATTTAAAAATTGCTGCAGGAGAATATGAAATTCTAAGACTTATAATTGCGGCTGATCAAGCTATCTTGACTGTAGCATTGAAAAGGTTAATTGTTAGCATGCCACTGATCAAACTGCACTAAGGACCATGATCTAAACACCCAATTTTAGAGAGTGTGGTTACAGTGCCATTGTTTAGTGCTATGGTTAGCGTGTGGGCATCGGGTTAAGATATTGAGGAGTTGAAGGTGCAAGCCTCTGCGGGTATCTTCATTTTAATGCTGTCGTCTTTGTTTGCATTTTATAATGAACGTTCATAATTTGCTATATTATGCAATAGATTTTATTGTACTGATATATAAAATAAATGTAATACATGATTAGCTTGTAGGCGTAACAAAGAACATTTCATTAACGGATACACTTTTTCATACCCCTTGAAGAAGTTTATAAAATACAGTGTATTATATGAGGGTCAGTCAATAACTAATGCCTTCTATTTTTTTACTTTCTCTAGCCCTGTATGTACAATATACATAGGGATAGAGAAGTTTCGTGTTCCACCCAAAAATTCTATGTCGAGATTTCACTGGAAATACATGTTTTGGGTCCCCCTGAATCCCAAAAATGTATTTCTGGAAAAAGTGTGTGTGCATGTGTGTATGCGTGTTTTTTTTTGTCTTTTGTCTTAAAAATGGCTTTAACGATTTTGATTAAAATATTGTATATTAAAGATATTTACCTGACAAATAATATGTATATCTTGAATTTTCTGGGGATAGCCTCTAAAGACCTGTTTATTCTGGATGAATTTTGCTTAATTTGGCATAACTAGTAAGCCATAAGAGATAGACAAAAACTTACTATAAAATAAATGTAGATCTTGTTAAAATACACAGGTTATGTCATATACATTTTTTTCACGAAGCTTATAGTTTTCGAGGTATTCATTGTTATTAGTTTCAATTGTGAAGTACTTAAACTTTTCTCAGATGGAAGTGTTCGTTTTTCTTTTGTTCTACTTCTGGCCAAGCAAAAAAGCGATTTGTAATGGCAATCACATGATGACAGCTTTTAAAACATTTGACTATCACTTTAGCCCAGTGCATTCCCTTAGTTCCAGTCTACTTATAAGGAACTAAGTAATAAAATTCTGCTAATGTTTATCTCGTTTAACATGGTGTTGAAAGAAAAATTATCTTTTGTAAGGAGTTTGTTTGTAGAGTAGCTAGAGAAAATCATGTGAGTGTAATACATCAGATTTTTTTCCTTTTTAATATGCAAGAAAATTAAACATTATTACACAGCATGAAAGCCACAACATTGAGGATTAAATTTAATCCCCGTCATTTTCCACAGTTTTAGTCCACCTTTTAACAAGGACATGTATTCCAAGGACAGTCTTGCTTCTGAAGTCATTGACGAACAGTTTTTTTCACGGCCTCTGCATCTGGAAAGTGAATCCTGCAATCCCTCCAAATTGAAGCACTGCAACTGGATAGGGTCCAATATCTATTTAGACAATATTTAGCCAAAGGAACAGCAACATGGCCACACTGACTGAGTACATCAGTGTGACCAGTCACCAAGGCATGCTCCTCTGGCAAAACAAGCAGAGTAAAGGTAATGCCTGGAGGACATGAGATTCAAGGGAATTATTAAAGAGTCCGACAGCTCTTGGTGCTTCCCTGTAGTCTCGGTTAAAATTAAAAATGACAAGCTATGCTTTTGTGGACTATGAAAGTTCCATGACATCACCCAAAGGGACTGCTTTCCCTTATTCCTGATTGATGACACTTGCTGGTGCCCAGTGGCTCTTGAAATTGGGATAATGACCAATGGGCTTAGATGCCAGTTAAAAGGAAAAGTTGTATTCTTTACAAGTCAAGGGCTTTGCCCTGTGCAATGTGCCAGCCACTATCCAGTTTATCATGGAATCAGTGATGAGAGGATTGGCTTACAATGTTTGCTGTTATATCTGGAAACATGTCGCTCTCCATGGTGTAATGGTTATCATGCAACTTCATATACCCAAGGTCGCAGGTTCATACCCAGCGGAGGACGATGGATTTTTTCAGGTGTAAAAATCCTTAGCATGGCTTCCTTCGGAAGGGAAGTAAAGCCGTTTGTACCATGTCATAGATTTGTAGCACATAAAAGAACCTCAAGCCTGATAGAGAGGCCTCCGATCAAAATTAAGCGGTCTTTCACGCCCAATATAGAATGGGATGCTGAGAACCACAGCAGTTAAAGAGTGTCCATAAATAACACACCATTTACATTTTTTTTTCTGGAAACATTATCATAATTAGCTGCAACTTTGAGGACCATCTCAAGAATCTGAGACTGCAGGCTGAACACGAAGAAGAGTGACAATTCTTTTAAAAGTAGGTTAATTTCTTAGGCAACATAGTCTTACCAAATGGAGTGGCCATAAATCTGGAGAAGGCTCACACTGTGAGAGATTGGCCTTGCCCAAAAGATAAATGAGAAATATGCAGTTTTCTGGGATTATGCAACTACTATTTCTGTTTCATCAGAGTTTACTCTTTTTTCGGACTTAGGGAATCTCAAACCATATATTTCCGGTGAAATCATGTTATCAATTTTTTGGGTGGAATACAATTACCTTCTCTATCCACTATGTACATTGTACATACAGGCTACAGAAAGTAAAAATTCAATGGTATAACTGAGCTTTGAACCATGGATCTCCCAGTCTCCATGTGCCTTCTCTGACCACTAAGCTATAATGGCTACATACCAACATGACATTAATTCCCCAAATATTTGCACTGTTTTCCAGTAAACCATAAAGAGATCTTAAATTATTACAATGGTATAAGTTCTTTAAGACCTAGGTTTCATACAAGGATCAGACAAAAAGTAATGCCTCTTATTAATTATTCTAGCCCTGTATGTACATTGTATATAGTTTATAGAAAAGGTATTTTATTGCACCCAAAAATTTGATACAGAGATTTCTCTGGAAATACACGTTTTAGTATCCCCTGAATCCAAATAAAGCATTTTCAGAAAAAAATGTGTGTGTTATGTGTGTGCGTGTGTGTGTGCGCGCACGCATGCGTATGTACGTGCGTGGGTGTACACAGCATTGCTCAAAAACAAAAAGACAGCTAAATACCAGTCTTGGTATTTAAGTTTGGTATCTTCCAAGGATGCATCACGAAAATTTTCAAGAAAACCCCCACACCCCTAACTACTCTTACCTGGAAAATTTTTTGAAAATTTTGTTTTTCTTAAAAATGGCTCTATTGATTTTGATTAAAATACTTCATATTAAAGCCATTTCCATCATGAATAAAATGTATATCTTGAATTTTCTGGGAATAGCTTCTGAATCCTGTTTATTGCATGTATGTATGTATTTATTCTCTGCAATTAGGTGCTGCCCGGTGGCAGAGATAAATGTACAAAATTCACTTACAATAATAATCTTAAGTTAAATTAAGAATAGTAATACAACTAACATACTACATATACATGTCAACTACCAGCTAATTTATAAACAGGTATTATGAAGCCTCAACATTAATACTATACACTAATATATGATTAATAATAATATACACTAAAACAGTTTTTGAGATCCTTAATTACTTCACAATATTTACTCAAATTAACTAACATTTATTCTCTTTAAATTATTCCTAAACTGGTTTAAGGTCAGAGGGCAGCCCTGAAAGGCTGCTACAGGCAATTTATTCCATTCTTCAATGGTCCTATTAACAAACGAAAATTTTCCTACATCGGTTCTGAACCTTCTGCCCTTAATTTTATTCAAATGATCGTTTCGTCTGTAGTATGCTGGGTTTTCTCACCTCTTTCTAACGTCCACCCATGCATTTAAACCAGTATACGTTTTAAATAGTGCGACTAACCTATATGTTTTATACCTAACTTTTAGAGGCTCCCATTTATTCTCTTCGCCTTTCATAAGTCCAAAATCTTTACCTCTCTTTATGAATTTTAAAGCCCATCTTTGAATCTTTTCCAGCGAATCAGTTTGATTAGCCCTGTATGGGTCCCAGCGTGCTACTCCATATTCCATGGCTGGCCGCACTAAGGACTTGTAGGCAATTTCCCTGGACTTTGCGCTCCCCTTCTTCAGTGTTCTCATTACGAAGTGCAATGTCTTCCACGCTTTCCTAGACGTAGAATTAGTCTGATCCTCCCATCCGGCATTACTTAACAAGCACACTTACAAATATTTACAGCTGTCCACCTGTGGAATTTGTTCCCTGACCATATCACAGCTATGAAGAACTTTCCTCTTAGTAAAACTAAAAACAATTGAGTTACTTTTCCTAGCATTACTTGTCATTTTGTTTACAGCGGCCCACCTATTTATTTCGTTTAGGTCATCCTGAAGAGCTGTCTCATGCATGGTATTTAGAATCTTATTGTAAGTAATATAATCGTCTACGAACAATCTAATCTGACATAGTATTTATAGTTATATCATTAACAAAGATAAGAAAAAGTAACGGACCCAGTACTGAGCCTTGGGGCATGCCTGAACTTACAAAACCCTTTTCAGATAGTTCTTTACCCACTCTTACTCTCTGTGTCCTTCCTTTCAAAAAATGTACTATCCACAATACTATGCGATTATCGATTCCTGTTTTTGCTAACTTTCCTCTTTCCTATGAATAAATTATGCGGCACTACATCAAAAGCTTTAGAAAAGTCTATCACCATTGCATCAATCCTTCCCCCTGCATCCACCTCATTTGCCAAATCCTGAAAATGAGGTTATTTGACTTTCACACGAATACCCAGATCTAAACCCATGTTGTGCTTCTTTGAACCATTTCTTTTTTTTATAACTCCTCCCATATATATTCTGTAATTAAATGTTCCATTACTTTACACTACTGAAATTAGGCTCACAGGTTGGTAATTGTTTATTTGTTTTACTACCCCCTTTATATATTGGAACTACATTAGCCGTTTTCCAGTCTTCCGGTATATCACAGTTGTTAATTGACATATTAAACAAGAGCATTAGATAGGGAATTATGGCTACTCCCTCTATTTTTAAAATTTCTGTAGGCATCTTATCTGGTCCTCTCGATTTTCCATTCTGTAGCAGCTTGATTCTTTTCCGTAATTTGGATGCCATTATTTAAAAAATTGATTCTCCGCTATCCCTAAATTCCTGTTCAGAATTATCATCCAATTTATGAAAAGGATGAAAACTTACTGCTGCTTAATTTATAAGTTTGATTACTAAGTAATTTTCTAAATACTATCAGAGTTGCTCTATCATAAATTACCTCAGGGTGGTATCTTTGGCCATTATGCAGTAATGGCATAAGAATATCATTGTCTCCTTAATGTGACCTGATGGACATTTTTAAACCTTACACTGGTTCTCCTGGATACCTATAAAGTACCTATATGGTATTTCAGTTCCTGCTTTGTAGAAGAAAATTTATTTATCCTGTCTCTGTGCTTGTAGTGTAAAGTGTCTGTCTCACATTCAAAAGAACCTGCTTTCAAATCTCAGATAGCATAAGTAACCGGGATAAGACTTTTTTTAGGGTTTTCCCATATCTTGAGAAGATGAATGTTGGGTAACTTTAAGCTCTCTGGACCCAAGCTCATTTGAGCATCATTTCACCCACCTCATTCATTATCTGTATCATTCTGTATTTATTTTTGAGTTTGGAGATAATCTGATGATTATAAGCACTTGAAATTGAGGACTGTGTGGTTTTGCAGCAACAATTTCATCAATTGTGAAGACACATTATCATGACAGAATGTTTTGCAAAGTGTGGAATGTTTAGCCTGAAGAATATTCTTCAATTAGTCTAGAAGTGAAGTGTAATCCTTCCTGGCGATTGTTCTACCTTCTGAAGGAAGTCTATGAGCACCACAAAATGAGAACTCCAAAACACTGCCAGGATTGTTTCTTCAGGAAAGTCTTTCAACTGTTGACACTCATTGTGCCTGCTCCTTCATCATATTTCACATATTCTTATGAACTTTGTGTAAAATGTAAGGGAGAGAACCTACTTCTTAATGTTAGCCAACTTATGTGCCTTCAATTGGAAATTGCTGAGTTTGGCATTGTGAATTTTTACCACAATCTTGTCAGCTGCAACAGTTTTGGGATGCAGTCAGTGCTCATCACTTTGAAGGGGGAGTCCTGAGCAGGCAGTGGAGGAGAGAGGTTGTGTTTCTGAAGGATAAGATTGAAAAGTGACAAAAGCAATAATGGGAACCAGCTTGGAAATCCACAGAGCAAGAATAGGCCTGTTCAGTAGAATGAAGGGGAATAGGTCTAAGAAAAAAGTTCAACAAGAATATATGAATAATATTTATGTTATGGCATATGTGATTGCTATGTTGTTAATTATTGGAGGAGTGGAGATGAACCCTCAATCTAATGGTGATCATGGACTAGGTGAAGACAGTTTTAAGAAATTACAGGCAATGGAAGAAAGGCTAGGAAAAAAATGAATGAGGAAGGGAGAGAAATTAAAGTGGGAATCAAAAATGAGATGCTAATCATGAAAGCAGAAGTTCAAAGTATTAAAAGAAGAGTAGAAACCTTGGAAGTGAGACATCAGAAGTTTAATTTGGAAATATCAGGAGTTGAAGAACGAAGAGGTGTGTGGACTATCCCGGAAGTGGCCAGATTTGTAGCCACACAAACTGTTTATCAAGTATTGAGAAGATCCAAAAAATTAAAAGGGACCAATATATTTATAAATATAGATTAATCATGGAGCAGAAAAGCCTGAAGAAAGAGCTGGTGCTATGGATGAAGACGGAGGACAAATGGGCGTATTCATGCAACTTATGGCTTTGGATAGAGATGGCCTGTGGATGAGTTCAAAAGTGTGCTAAGGGATGATAATGGAAGAAACAGGTAATGAATGGCAATTTGCTACAAATGCAACAGGAATTGTAACGTCAGGAAGTCTAGGGGTTGAAGCAGAAAGAAATCAATAAGTCAGGAGAGTTACTAGGAGTGTGAGGAAAGGGAGATTATGTCACAGAAGAAGATAATTTCTCTGAATAAGTGGGAATCAGCTGAAGTGGCCTAGTCTAGAGGAAGTAGGTCAAATGCGGGTGTGTGGGGAGTGTAGCTGACTCAAGGTCAAACTCTTCTAGCATATTATCCACACTAAGAGGGAGTTTAATAGAAATTGAAGATGCCCTAGGGGGTCATGGTGAATATGACAGTGCTAGGAGTGAGCTGATATGGATCCTAATAGTGGGAGGGTACTTCGGAACAAGCGCAAGTTAGATGCATTCAGATTTCGCATCAACGCACAATAGCATGAGGTAGAAAGAGGGAAGGTTGTGAAATTTGGTTTTTGGAATTGTCAAGGGATGCAGAAAAGTTTGAATGGATGCTTTTTTAAGTTATTTTGAGTAACGTCATATATTAGCAATAGTTGAAACTTGGTTATAGTCCATAGGTTATAAAGGTTCACGGTTTATTGAGACACAGGCTCAAGGAAAATTGTCTGCTCAGCAGACAAGGGGAACGCCACCTTATTCTGAACCAACAGCACTACAAACAAAAAATTCTGGATCTCCTACAACCGGACACTTACCAAAAAATTAAATGCGATCCCACAGCTCAGAATTTACAAAAGACCAATGTTCTAATCAACAATTCTTCCCTACCAACAGAAGATAAATGCCGCATCCTCGGATCGGAAGCTCAGCTTCCTAGACTTTACGGCCTTCCAAAAATTCACAAGTCTGAAGTTCCTCTAAGACCCATCAACAGCACTATTGGTTCTCCCACTTACACCATAGCCAAAATTTAGCTTGTTTATTACAACCCCATGATGGCTCAATGGATGCCTTCATCAAAGAATCTACTCATTTCATCCAGAAATTGCAAAGTATCATCTTACACCCATATGACCTTCTTATCAGCTTCGACATTGTCTCATTCATCACCATGGTTTCCAGTACAGGAAGTCCTTACACATCTGAAACACATCTTCTCAGATGATATAGTTACACTCATTTACCATATTTTCACTGCGACATATTTCCAGGGGAACCACTGGTCCTATGAATAAATAGACAGTGTTGCCATGGGGAGCCTCTGAGTCCAGTAGTGGCAAACTTTTTCAAGGAATCGTTTGGACACAGCTCCACAAAAACCATTGCTATGTAAAAAAACGTTCATTATATGGCCCCATGGAGAAAAAGTCATCCAAGATTTCCTCCTACGCCTCAACAGCATTATACACTGCAAACAGTTCACTATGGAATAGGAAAAGGAAGGACAGCTAGCATTTCTGGATGACCTGGTCAGCAGGAAGGCCGACGGCTCTCTTGGGCGTACTGTCTCCCGCAAGCTCACCCACACTGACCGTTACTTAAACAAGGACTCAAACCATCATCCTAGACAAAAACGAGTCATGATCAAAACACTTATATATCAGACTTCTCGCATCTGTGAACCACAACAGCTACAAGGGACTCAGGCACCTAAAGCAGGCATTATATTCCAATGGTTACTCCAGCTGAGTAATTAATAGAGCTTTCTGTCCCACCAGTCTCAGTCCACTGCTCAAAAACCAGGCCAACCCAAAACTAAAGGCACAGTTTTTCTGCCATACTTTAATAGTATCACCAACCGGATCAAGTGAATATTGCATGCCACAATGTTAAAGCTGTTTTCAAGCCCACGAAACAACTGAACAATTCACTACACTCACTTAAAGACCCCCGGGAGCCTCTGTCATCAGCCGGTGTATATCGCATTCCCTGTTCTTGCGGCTCAGTATACACTGGAATCACACAATGCAGTGTTAATACCTGAATCAAGAAACACAAAGATAACTGTCGATTGGGTCACACAAGAAAATCTGCAGTCACCGAACATGCCATTGAGGAGGTAGACGAACACATAAACAATTCCAGGATACGAGCATCTTTTCATCCATGGTACATTACCATGCCTGACTACAGCGAGAAGTCATAGAAATTTATAGGCAGCCTAGCAATTTGAACAAAAAAGAAGAGGCCTTAAAGCTCCACAAAAACTGGTATCCTGACATCAAAGGCAACAAATGTCATAAAACTGACAAAATCAAAGCAGGTCAATCAGAAGGCACCTATGCCAGAGAGGCCAAGCCCCAGCCAGCATAAATACAGCAACTCTGCCAGTCAGTGCTTCAGATGCATCAAAACCTGCTATGAAGAAATTTTGGCCCTGCCACTGAAGATGTCCACTACAGTTGTGGACGGAATGTCTGGATCATCTCACTCCAGCAGACCACAGCAAAACAGCCCAGAAACAGTGCCTAGTTATAAAAGGTCAAGCTTCTGGAGGGATAGGTTTGTTGACGAAGAATAATTTAACAAGTAAAGCGAAGGAGAGGTGGTCCGAAAGTAACAAGATAATGTGGGTGATAATATGCGAGTTTTTTTTTTTGGTAGTGTTTAACGCCCGCTTTAACTACTAATGGCACCGCAGGCGGTGATACTGATGATACATGAATGATGATGGAGCACCGGTGGAATGCGATGGCGGGGGAAACTGGAGTACCCGGAGAAAACCTGCCCCATCGCTGCTTTGTCCACCACAAATCTCACATGTGGTTGCTTGGGATCGAACCCCGGCCGTCTAGGTGAGAGGCTAGTGGTCGAACCACTCGGCCACGGCGCGGCCTAATATGTGAATGGAATATATACATTGGTGTCCTATACAACCCGGACCTCTTTCAACAAATAGAAAAGGAATTATTTAATTAAAAAAATAGAATTTTCCTTGATGCAGTTCATATTAATGGGAGATTTAAATGCAAGAGTGGGAGATGTGGAGATTAAAGAATTAAATATCTGGGAAGATTTGGAAAGAGATGAACTTAAAAAAATATGGTCTAGGCACAATAAGAACAGATCATAAATGATGAAGGATTAAAATTATTTTGGTTTTATGAGGACAAGGTATTTGTTATTCTAAATGGTTGTTGGGGGGGGGGGGGGGGAAGCAGATGAAACTGGAGAATTAGGGAAAATTTAATAAGTAGGAAATGGCTATTGAGAAACAACCAAATTGCATTTTTGAAAGTTTTGAGGATCATAAACAGATAACTAAATTAGGGAAGTTCTATGAAAGGTAAGGATGAAATGGAAATGGTCAGTTGAAAAACATGGTAACTAGATTAATTTTAGAGGATAAAGGATATTTAATAATTCCTTGAAATGTATATTTAACATTTATGGCCTAGCCAACTAACTAGGGTTAAGGTCATTCCATAAACATGTATACATTTAGCACTATAAGTAAATATAAATTGAATGGATGTATGATTACACTTAAATTCAGCAACTCACATATTAACCACACACTAACCCTCTATTGCATGAATTATTTTGTAACATAATTTGCAAACCAGTTTTATATCCCTTTCACCAGCACCACAACTTAAGCGACTTGAATAGCTGTGATCATTAGTGTGATATGAAGAGGACTGGCGATCCATTCAAAGGCAAACATCACGAGTTCAAGTCCCAGCAACTATAGCCAAATGTGTCTATGGTAAAGGAAGGGGAGGGCCCAAGTTAATAATAACTGGTGTAATAGCACACTTGGAGTGAAATGGCATGTTATTTATGGACGCTCTTTAACTGCTGTGGTTCTCAGCGTCCCATTCTATACTGGGTGTGAAAGACCGCTTAATTTTGCTCAGAGGCCTCTCTGTCAGGCTTGAGGTTCTTTTATGTGCCGTAAATCTATGACATGGGACCAACGGCTTTACTTCCCTTCTTGAAGAAAGCCATGCTAAGGATTTTTATGGCCGAAAAAAATCCATTGTCCTCCACCGAGTTTGAACCCGCGACCTTGGGTATACAAAGTTAGCATGGTAACTATTACACCACAGAAGGAAGCACACTTGCATGCTTATATTTTTACACTATAAAAGGGCTATAAATAGCCTAATCTTATTGTTGAAGGTTAGTGTAATACAAAATCAGGAAAAAAAAAAAGCCCATTAAAAATACTAAAACCTACAAATTTACAAAATTATAACGGGTTAAAACAATGGAGAAGACTCTTTTAATGTTGAATCTAACTCTTTCATTTGTGTTGCACTTAAACCCAATGGAGGATAATGGATTTTGTCAGGCATGGCTTCCTTCAGAAGGGAAGTAAAGCCATTGGTCCCGTGTTGTAGATTTATGGCACGTGAAAGAACCTCAAGCCTAATATATATCTTATTGAAATTAATGAAAATAACTGGAATACACATTTTAAGTATTCATTATTCTGACCCTTTTCTGGCTTTTTTCATTTATTAACTCATGCTATATTTAAGGCTTTATTATTTATGTGTGCAGGAATGGTAATTCATAATGTAAAGAATTTTCAGAATATTCGTTTTATAGACTTCTGAACAAAATTAAGTGGTCTTTCACGCCCAGTATAGAATGGGACATTGAGAACCATAGCAGTTAAAAGATCCATAAATAAAACTCCATTTCATTTCCTTTAAAACAAAGCACTTTTTCTAAGTTTGTAATTTCGTTTTATCCATTTTGTAGAATGTGGTATAAGCTTTTATATTTTGGAAGTTGATGACAATGTTGTTGAGATTGAATTAAAAGAAAACATTGAGTCAATTAATGACATTAAATGTGAGTGTTGTTTAGTGTCATTACTCAACTCAATGCTTACTTTTAATTTGGTATAAGCTTGTTTACAAATCATCACAAACAAGTGACAATGCAGTGAGCCATCTAATGAATGATGCTTAACCTACCATAGTAATTTGATCATATTCACAACTTCTCCGAGTCAGCACAGAACTTTTAGAAGACATCTGGTAGATTTTCAGAAGTACTCTTGTAGCCACATAATTTGGCAATCTGTTACCTCCCCTTCTATTCAATGTGCAGTTTTATAACAATACTGGACTGTCACATAGATCAGGACTAGAATTAATTTTATTCTGTCTCACTCTGTATATTAAAATCTAGATACTCTGAATATAGGTAAGAAGCAACAATTGTAAAACACCTTAACAGTTGATAAAAGACTCTTTCTGTTTTTTCTTTTCCAGGACCCAGAGGAAATAAAACACCTTACATCCCTGGAACAATTAAAGGAACTGACCCTACTTGGCAATCCTGTTTGTCGCACCACAAATCATTACCTTCTCATTCTTCAATATTTACCTTCAGTGGTTCTCTTGGATGGTCACAATATAGAAATTAAAAATTAAAATATGTTATACGTACCTCACGATGACTTATACTAGTTGTTTCTGTAAAGCCTCCATCTTCAAAGGTAGCAGCTTTACCATCTCCTCACAAACAACATATTCAACAGCAACACAATGCCTTGCCTCCTCATTATTTTTACAGTAATCAACTATAAACTGTAATACAAAATTTAAAACATGTGTAGTATCTTTGCTTATTAAATATAGTTACATATTAGAAAAACAAATTGCTATATCTGGGAATCTCAATCTTTTATTACTTGTGAGAGAATGGAAAACAATGCATCCAAAATGCAATATGACTTAACATTTCTTTGTTTTAATTTGTTAAAGATTTTCTTTCTTCAATGATGAATGGGAAAAAGTTTGAGGCAGAAGAAAGTATGACATGATTGATTGACCGTATTAACATATATGCTTCCTTTATATAAATCAACTGAAAAGAAGAAAAGGAAGAATGGAGGAAGCTGCATTATACTGAAAGATCTGCTCTTGCACACAAAACTCTGAATTACTGGTGGCAGTATTTTAACACGTTGAAGCCCAGGCATTTCTTTAAATTACACATATGACTGTGAATTAGTTATTTGTGAAGCAACTGGATGCTGATATCGTTTCTTGGCCCTTCAACTAAAGAAAAATCTTTTTACGCCTACTTTGAGTTATTATTTATAGTACATCAATAAAATCTGCCAAAAAGTATTGGAACAATCTAAAAGTATGCTATTCAAGGATTTCTCAACAAGTAAGAAAATAGTCATAACTTCCGTATTAATATTTTATCTTAAATTTACAAGCATCAAATATGAGTTTGAAAAAATCTGCATAAAGCAGCTTACACTCCATTTATTGAAAGTTCGAAAAACTCTCCCTCAGAATCGGAATTTTCCAAAGCTTCATTTGTATACTGAATTTCAGCCTCAGTTCACAGAAATCGAGGAAAATGTAGCATTTTAACATTTAAGAACACAAAACATAACAAACAGATCACCACCTTCAAGGAAAATGGCAAGACTACCCGCAAGCAATTCTCCTAAATTTCCTAATAGTAGACTCAAGCAAGGACAGATTGTAGCACAAATCAGACAACTAAACGATAACTGATGTATTTTCTTTTCTGCATAGCCCAAGACCGAGTTAAGGTCGTGGAATTGCATTAAAAGAGTTAGTAATAACTGCCCAAGCTATTCTCAGGCGTGGGCCTCATGAACATTTCACACAGCCCGAGCTATACTCAGGCTTGGGCTTCAAAGTGTTAAAAGTAAGACATTTTAAACAAAAACATGAAACATTTCTGAGATAATAAAAAAATTAACATTTTAGTATGAAAACTACTTTAATATACAGCATTCCAAGCACACTTCACTCTGCATGCTTAAAAGATGCCTAACATAAGTATTCCAAGACCAAAAATATTATTTTCAAACATATACATACCTTAAAAGCTTCTAAACTTTGTTTCATGTTTTCCAGCTGTACTAGCTTATCTTGAGTTACTATTTTTCTGTAGAGCCCTGCCATATGAAAATATGCAATCAGCACTGGTCTAACAAGGTCTTCATTTATCACACTGGGCATTTCCTGAGTGCTGAAATCATATTCACAGATACTTCAGAAAAGATTCAGAATCTATTTTATTAATTCATTTAAATTACACGTGTGACTGGGAATTAATTATTTGTGAAGCAACTGGATGCTGATATCGTTTCTTTGTTTTGCAACTCCTTTCCTTTTTTATTTTACTTTTTAAATCAACACATTAACAGTTAAAGAAAGTATAAGTTATATCTGGTTTTCAGTCATATTAATATAAAATTTATTTTGTCTGCAATAGTGCCTTTAAAATGATACCATGGCCCTGGAATGCAAGAATATAATATCACTTTCAATATTTATGATATTTTTCACATTAAAAGGTGATTTATGTCATTCTTGTGTTTCATATTTTCTGTGCACACTTGAAATTCTGGCATCACCTTATTTTATGATATTTATAGTTACTACGTTAGAATCCACTACTATATCATCGGTGCAGCATATGTCATTAAAATGGAGCTCATATTTGTTCCTTGAACTGTTTTTGTAGCTCCAAACTCAATAATCCTAGATCAATAAATAAAGAAGTGTTATGTTAGTATAAGTTACAGGAGTTACTTTTATGGCATTTAAATGCCTACATTGAATATTTACTTATCATGCTGAAGTTGTAAGAATGTGATCCTGTGATATTTTCAAAACATCAGATAATTACGAAACACTTTAAGATATTACTTGTTTTTCAATATTTTGTCATCATTTTTATTTTATTTGTTTATTTATTTTCAATTTTATAACTGGCTAGATATCCATGGAGGTTCATTTTATAGAGACAGCATTTACAAATGGACTTTATTTACATATAAATGTGATTACAGCTACTTGGTACATTTTCCAAGATGTGTTTTGATGTTTCTTTGGTCACTCTTTTCTTTCTTTTTAAATCTTGCTAAATATGCAGCACCATCTATTGATGCCATACAGTTACAGATTGCAGATTAATTTATATGACTTTGCTATGTGTGCTCAAATTTACCCAACACAATCCTGAAGTATATTTAAAGGATAAGCTGGTTATTATATAACCAATTACACACAGACTGGTACTCAGTCACACAACAGGCTCTGGTTACCAAGAAACCTTTTTGTTTAAAGCATCTTCAAGCCCAGTTAGGAATTGAACCCAGGTTCCCTCACACAGCAGACAGGCACTCCACTTACTGCATTAGGTTTAGTCTCTTAAGTCATTTTTCATTTGCTTCTTAACATAATATCAGTTTTTACAGTTAATCATTTATTCACTTATTTATATGCTTTAAAAGAGAGTGGCAAATGCATGATTATCAGTTCAGTTTTCACATTATAAAACATGAAAAAAAATGATAATCATATCTTCATACACAGAATAGAGTTGCTTAATGTTTATAAAATCCGAGTTGACAGACTTAAACTATGTTTAACAGCAATTAAAGTTTAGAGCAAATTTTTTGGAACAAATTTGATATTTAGCAATTAAGACAAGGAAATAAACTTAATGGTGCAAGAATTACTTGCAATCCTATTACATACCTTTGATCCTTAATGGACTCTACAAAGCTATTAAAGTGCAATATACTCTGCTCAATTAGGTGATTTATTTTACGCAAAGCATGAGGTGTTGGTCGCTCATTTGTCATTTGTAATCTTTGTAATTTAATGTTCAGTATATCAGAGTAAGTTTCACCTAATTCAAACCATAACTGCCTGCAAACTAAAAGATAATATTGTGGATTTAATTCCTTCAAGACTGATTCCAGATTATCAATTCTTCTTTTGTGCATTCTGCTTTGTCTGAAAAAAAAAGTACATAAAATTAATACTCATATTATCCTGATATATGGTGGACTTTGAGACAGTGATGTGTTTTAACAATTAAAATTTAGTTGAGTCGATTTTGTAACACTACATCACTTACTTTTTTATTTCGGAAAACATGTTTCAGAAGCCATGTGCTTCCCAGGGACAGAGACAACCACCACAGCAAGCAATGCCGGTAGTCGACCAAAGGAATTGACAATGGAAGCACATGGCTTCTGAAACATGTTTTCCGAAATAAAAAAGTAAGTGATGTAGTGTTACAAAATCGACTCAACTAAATTTTAATTAATACTCATATCTTAATACATGTATTAAATGTGCTTAAATTAGGATTATAAGTTTCAACAAACTTTGTCCCATATAAAGGAAATTAAATGCATGTATTACTTAAAGCTTAAGTAGACAAAAAATGTGAAGTTAAACTAAGGATATTTTTGACATCGTTTTTATACAGCAGCAACTGTCTTAACGAAGCGGAATAAAGTTAGGGTAGGCATTGACTGTGCAGGCAACACACACATGGCTGAGAGGAAGTCACTACCTATTGATAGATGCACTGTAGTGGTGATAATTAAAATGAAGTTGTCATTTGTTCAGTGGCAGTTCATTTGTGGAAGTGCATAAATACAAGATACCTAGATATACAATTATTTGCTACAGCTATCTCTGTTGCAGTTGATACTACTTCTACCACACTGCACAATTAATTAGAAGTGATACTCAAAGACAAATTCCAAAATAAAAAGGATCTGAGTAATTTCTACAGCAATTCAGACTTCATCGTTTAGCATGTTCTCATCTATATATTTAAGTGAGCAATTGTTTTAACTGATGAAGGCCTGTAAACCATGTCACAGAAACCAGCTATTGGAACATAACTTAAAATGTATTCTTTGATTGTGTGCGAGTCAGTGCCTAATGTTGAAAAAATATTGAAGGACAAAAGAATTGAAATTTCAGTTCACAGTAAATTTATACTCTGGTTATATCAATAGTATTTTGGCATAACTAAAAATAATGAAGGATATCAACACACAACTTTATTTACAAACAGACCTTACTACATTTCTCAACGCAGCTAACATTGCTATCAAGGTATTTATTGTCTCGTGGTACCGGTTTTTCAATGCACATGTTATACTCAACTGTCAAAAATCTGTCAAGATGACTGCCACTTTGAGTTTGGGAAATTCTTTCACCCAAAAGTCTGTATGGTTTCCAAAGTGTAACACCCCATTTTCATCATTCTTTTATCAACATTTGCTTCAACTCCTTCATAATGATTGATAAACTTCCACTCTGCTCTTTATCGTATACACTGGTTCTTCTTTGCTTACTCGTAAATTATGCGTCATTTCCTCACTGAAGATTCGTTCATTGCATTGTCACCATACACTTATGTCATTTACCTTTAAAATTTGATTGGCTGAACATGTGCATTAAAAAAAAAACGAATAAGTTTTTGGTGGTAGAAAAGTATAACATCAACATTGAAAAACTGGTACCATGTGACAATAAATGTCTTGACAGAATAGAGACTATGTTGAGAAACAGTTTAGGCAGAGTAAGGTACTGTAATTTTGTAAATAAAGTTTTATGTTGATATCTTTCATTATCATTTAGTTACGCCAAAACGTTTGTCACTTTCTGGATGGCCCTCGTATAAGCAATGTAAAAGCAGTAACCAATTTTCACAAGCACAAAGAAATGATTTGTTTAAATATCGACATCAGGATTTAGTCCTAATTTCTAACACATAATAAGAACGTTATTCTGTAAATAATTTTTAATGCTCTGTATGTGTAACTTTGTTACATGATAAATAGTAATATTTTGTTTCTTGTGAAATAAAGAGTAGTTCTGTTTACAGTTATTTTATACTGAATTAATAATATTGAACATAATGTAGCTATCGCCAACTGTTTGATTCATAACACACAATCTATAATAGAGAATTGTCGCTTAGATAAATGGGTCTCTCCACTCTGCTCCCCAGGGTCAAATGTGCTGAATAAACAGTACCCACTCTATTCATTGTTCTTGTTTCCGGGCAAACTTGCTCTGCGTGATTGCATCACAGGACAATTTAGTGACGGTGACTGGTATACAGGATGTCTCCTCTAAATATGTGACTCAACTAGTTACTCAGGAATGCTCCCATCTCAGAGAGTGTATTATGTACAAATTTTCCCTACTATGTATACTAAGCACGAGAAGTACAAGGGGGTGAGTGGGGTGGGAGCGAGAGAGAAAGAGATTGATTGATTTTGGCTACCATTTGACATGGAACTGAACCAATACAGTGATACACTTATACTGCTGCACTTTCATTTGGTTCTGCATGTTTCAGCTCATAACTAAGGTACTTGTTATCATAGATCATGATGGAATACTTTTTGAAACTTTTTATTCTCTAAACACTGACTAATGATTTTGATTAAAATGCTGCATATTAGATATTTGCATGGAAAATAAAAAGTGCATCCTGAATTTCTTGTGAAAGGTCCCTAAAGTCCTCTTCATCTAAATTACTTTTTTCATAACTGGTAAACCATAAGAGATAAACAAAAATTTACCCCACAAAAAATATAAATCTTGTGAAAACACTCAACTTATGTCACCATTTCAGAGATATTCCATGTTTCAATTTTATAATACTGTGACTGCCCTCTTCTGCAGTGGTTCTCACATTTGTTTTGATATGCAAGTTATAGCAGTTGGAGACCTTAGAATGTGTAACAACAGAGATAATGCAGCTCGATCATAACTGAAGCTTTGGGAATGCAACTCTGGATTCTTCAAGAATCTTTGGTTTCCACAAGCTCCAAGAAAGTTCTGTGATGACAATTTCTAGCTATAAAAGGAGGAAGAATTGCAAGCCAGTTGTGTAGTAAATTGTAGTGAGTCGTGATAGACTGTGGATTTAGCACACAGTGACGTGCAAGCTGTCAACTGTTTATACATCAAAACGTCAAGAGAATTATATGTAGCAATGAATTAAAGGCGTTATTTGTAGCAGTGAACTAAAGATTTTTAAATCAATAAAGATATTTATTACACCAGTGTCAGGCGTGGGATAAGAAGCCAAGATGGAAGAGATGCTTCAAAAATTGTTGGAGCAGATGGACAGGATGGAAAGTGAAATAGTGACAGTGAACATCAGAATGGAAGAAATGAAATACGGAAGGAGAAGATGATGGAGAATATGGAATCAACATAGTGAAAATGGAGTTGAAAACAGAAATAAATGCAAACCTACATGGAGAAGATGGAAGACAAAATGAAGTCAGTGATGGAGAACATGAAAACAGAATTAACAACAAAAACCAACTAATGACTGGCCAGCAAAAGGATGAAGGAACTCAATCAAATAGTTAATGTCCTGGAGTGGGTCGAAGAATGGGTTGATGCCCTGGAAGATCCAGGGGAATGCTTTAATGCCCTGGAGGGAAGCCACCTTGGTATTAAATTTAATAAACACTTATTAACTAAAAATCTTAATCTCCCTAAATGACCGTAGCGCCAAGGAACTGAAAGCCATGGTGGAAAAGATACTCAATGAAAAGTTGAAAGACTTGAAGGTTGAGATGCAAAGATACTATACAATATCCACTCACGTCAAGCCATCCAAGTGCAATGGGATGTCAACTTTTGAAATCTTCCATTGACAGTTCACCGCCGTCACCATCCATAGCCAATGGTCAGCAGAAGAGGAAGCCTTACCAGTGAATGGCAAGCTTCTAGGGATGGCTGGCAGAAGCACTAAATGCAATCCCATTATTGGAGAGATCTGGGAGGTCCTCGAGAACTGCCTCAGTTACCATCACTTGGCTGCAGCCTATTGCAGTCAGCCTAAAGCAAGGCTGCAACAGCCAGATGAGATGATGCAGGAGTTTGTCCTATCCATCAATACTTGTGAACAAAGCCCTGGTGAGCCTACCACCTATATAATTACGTGACTCAAAGCTACCTACTCCTTCATCAACGGCATGCATGATGCTGAGATACAACAGCACCTGATGCTCGGCAACTATAAGACAATCAATGAGGTGTTAACAGCAGTATTAAGAATGGAGGCAGCTAAGATAACAGCTGCACCGACCTCAAGGACCAGGAGTGTTCACTATGACAGAGAGAGAGAAGCAACCCAAAGATAATGACAACCTTCAGGTGGTATGTGCTGAGGGTGTGGCAAGCAGGGTCACCTAGTTGAAGACTGTCCACAACAAGACAACAAGCAACCAGAAAACAAGTAAGGATCAGTGTGATGAGGGGCATACCGGGCCCATCCTCACCTCTTTGAGTGATGTTACATAACTTGGGCAGAAGTTTGGATACAGTCTCATCGCAGATGGTTGGATACAAGGGAGGCTGTGCTGGATACTCAAACACTGTGCAGTCAAAACTGTGATCAGACCTGACACGAACACCCATCTAGTAATCGCATGGGGTGACATCTTGCCTCTGGAGAAAGAGTTGACACTGGAATGGAGTGGAGCACTGCGAGTCTAAGGGTGTTGATCACAAGGGTGACTGAGGAATATGATACTGAGATTGGAGCCCTCAGGTGCCATGAGGTGCAGTCTACTTTGGCCATAAGGTTGCATGACTCGGCCAAGATATGTTGCTGCTCCAGAACTCACATGAACACCTGAGGATTTGCAGAGTGACCCTGAAGGATTATGTAGTTGTGCCCACAAGAAGCAAGGTGGTATGAAGGCTCACCTGGAGGGGCAACAGTCAAGGAACCTGATATTGGAGTGACTGGAGTATTAGCGAGCATTGTTATGCAAGCTGTCATCTGTCTACAAGCCAAAATTATTTATAGCAGTGAACTAAAGAGTTTATCTGTGACCAACTTTTAAATCAATAAAGATATTTGCCTGCCTGGGTAGTGTAGTGTAGTGTGTCTGTCTTATATTCAATAGGTCACGAGTTCGAATCTCGCTTAGGGTGAGTTACATGGCTAAGGTTTTTTCTGGGGGTTTTCCCTTATCCTAGGGAGTCAAATGTCGAGTAACTTTAAGCTCCAAGGACCCTGAAATCATTTGAGCACCAATTTCTTTCATCGTCCGACATGACCAACTACGTTAAAAGACATTAAGCTACAAAAAACAAATATATATATATTTGTTACAATTCTTATACTTTTCTCAAAGGGAAGTCCTCATCTGTTTCATCTCTTGTTTTACCCCTGGCCATGGAAAGAGAACTGAATTTGCAACGTGACAGCTTTTAACAGATTTAACTATAGCTTTAGTCTTCTGTATTTACTTTATTTCCCTTCTACTTATATGGAAGCAAGTAATAAGACCTTTTCTGGCAATGTTTATGTTGATAAGCATTATGTAGATAAAAGAGTAATCTTTTGTTAGAATTGTTTTTTTGCATAATAGAGAAAGTTATGTAAATGTATCACATCAGAATTTTTTTATAGTCGGAGCAGTTTTCAGTGTACCAGTAAGATACAAAAGTTTCATAGTGCGCAAGGTATTTGTATGTCTTTCATCCTTTCAGCCACTAAGCCACTATTTAGGAAAAAATGCACACTATAAGTAGTAATCATATTCAGTGGTAATCTAAAATGCAACTATGTAAGCTTTACTAGTTTTATTATCACTTCTGTCTTGTTTCTTATTTTATGTGTGTGCTACCTAAAATTAAGCTATCTAAATATTTAGCTTCCTTCTTTCTTCTGATATTTTAATTATTAACTTTAATTCATTTAATTATTGGATCTCTCTTGAAACTTCCCTTCAAAACCATATAAAAAGATTTTGATGGTGCAATTTCCAATTTAACTTCCATATCAAATATAAAGGATCGTCTCCTTAGTGCGGTGGTAGCGTTGCTGCTTACCAAGCGGGAAACCTGGGTTCGATCCCCAGTACCGGCGTGGGGATTTTTCCCCCGCTGGGAGACCTGGCCTGGGGTGTACTCAGCCTCGTAAGGTCCCTGGGGGGCCAATTGAGGAGCTACTTGATGGAGAAGTAGCGGCTCCAGGTCATGAGGACCGCATTAACTGGCCGGGGGGAACACGAGGCGCTGACCACGTCTCACCCTCCAATACTGCACCCCATCCATGACGTCTGTAGTGGACCGAGATGGGGGATGCAGCAGCCGGGCGGTAGGCCAAGCTTCCCCGTGAGCTGTCATGCCATGGAGTTATATCAAACATAAAGCTTATATGCTAATATTAGGGATTTCTTTTCCAGCTATTTTTTATTTATTTTGCCCTTCTATCATAAGCATAAGCTATGACTTTACACTAATTCATCATAATTTTCAATTTTATCCAAAAAGCCCCTTCTCATATTCAAAAATGTTGGCCCAGGAACAGAATCTTGAGAACATCCTTTGCTTATATTCCTACATATTTGATAATTTATTCCATTAACATTATGTCATTGTCTTTACAGTAATCTTTTAATAATAAATATAGGTTTTTGGAAACTGTTGCTCTCATAGCCTTTCAAATAGTGCAGGCCACCAAAGGCCCCATGATATCAAAAAACACAATTAGACTTTGTGTTTGAGTTTTTGGCAATTATTGCATCTTATGTAGAGCTTCCTTTTGTTAAACCTAAACTGATTTCCATTTATTCCTTTCATCATCCTAAATTTCCTTAATTCTTTTATCAATTAAGTGTTTGAAAACTTTACCATGTGTGTTTAACAAATAAACCACTCTATAGGACTTAAATATCTTAAAGCCCTTGTCAACACCTTTCTTCTTAAAAATAACCTGGCTTCTTTCCAACAATAAGGAAATCTTTCCTGGCATTAAAACTTGTTAAATAAATACTAGAATGTTGAGATAATTTTATTTCCCCAACACATGAAAACTTCATTACTAATTCCATCCAGTCCTGCAGTTTTCTTCTATTTAAGATCTAGCAATGCAAAATAAATGTCAATGAATCAAATGTAGGCTTGAATAACAGTGAAACACAGATTTGTTATTATCTCTGGTTTGTGTAAACTGGTGCCAGCCCAAAGCAGTTTTGTACTGGTAATTCAGGTGAGGAGTTGCCAAATACAAACATAACAAATGAATCAGTAAATGTATGTATACCTGAAATGAGTCAGTTTCTGCAAATAAATTTGAAAAGTTCTACCTCACCAAGGGCTTTACTCTCAATTGGGCATGTTATTTCAACCAATCGTAGCTGTTACTGAGTAAGGGCAAAAAGCCAGTGATATGCATAGGTTTGCAATATTTTATTTATTTGTTTATCCTGGTTGGGGTTAAGGCCATGGCCTTCTGTTCCACTCTACCAGGCAATACATTAAATTCAACATAGCATTGATACAATGAATAAAAGAATAAAGAACAAAAATACAATTCTATGCAACTTAATAAAAACATATATAAAAATCTGATGTGTTCCATTCACATGACTTTCTCTATATCTCTGCAACAAATTATTGTTAGAAAGCTTATGCTTCTATTTACTTCATGCTAGTCAAGAACAAATTAACAGAAATAGTCTTATTACTAGCTTCCTTAAAAGTAGAAGTGAAATAAGAGAGTATGATAGGTAAAAGTGATAGTCAAAAGCTGGTTACTATGTTACTGAAGTTCCTTTGTTTATGTGGACAGGAGTTGACAAATTCCTGTAAGAGAAAAGTTTGTTTTTTAAAGCTGAAATCCCAAAAAACGATCAATGCCATGAAAAAATATATTAACATAAATTGTGTATTTTAACGTGCTCTACATTTTTTGTGCAGTAAGTTTTTATCTATCTTTTACGGTTTAACAGTTATGCAAAATTCCGTAAATTTCATCCAGAATAAAGTAAGCTTCAGAGGCTATTCCCAGAAAATTGAAGATATACATTTTATTTGTCAGGCAAATATCTTTAATATATGATATTTTAATCAAAATCGTTAGAGCCATTTTTAATAAAATCAAAATTTTCGAATAAAGTTTTATGTAAAGGGTAGTTTGGGGTGGATGGATCTTTCTCAAAATCTTCATGTCGCATCCCTGGAAGATAATAAACTTAAATACCAAGTTTGGTATTTTACCGACTTTTTCCGTTTTTTGAGTTATTGTGCACACACGCACACACACACAAGCGGACCTTTTTCCGAAAATACTTTATTTGGATACAGGGGACCCTAAAACATACATTTCTGGTGAAATCTTGGTATCGAATTTTTGGGTGGAGTGCAATACCTTCTCTATACACTATGTACATAGTATGTATAGAGAAAGTAAAAAGGTGCAACAATTATATTGAAATGAAAAGAAAAAAACTGCAAACAAAATTATTTTAAGTGAAATATTCATGTAGGTCGAAACACATATTAGTGATATTTACATTTGAAATGCATATTTCTTGCCAGCACATAAAATATTAATAACAATAAATGAAAGTAGTGATGTATTAATACAGCAGCAGGTTAGGTGTGATTACAAATGTATGTCCTAATTTACTGCTTGAACAGTATAACGTTCCGGCAGTCCCTTACGTCTTCAGGGAGGGAATTCCAAAGACGAGCTAAATCTATTGTAAATGATGATGAATAGAAGGTTGTATGATGAGCAGGTATAGCAAGAAGGAGAGAGTGTCGTGATTGTGACAGTCAGAAAGATATTTGAAGCAAACATTTAGATAGTTTGGAATGCGAGAATGAAGGAGTTGATAGAGAAATTATAAAGAATGTAATTTTCTTCTATCCCTTAGCTGGAGCCATTTAAGTGTTTTGTGTGATGGTGTAACAGGATCAATTCTGGTTTGAGAATTACATTGTTTGAATTGTTGGTGTTTATACCATGGAATGTATATGTGAGTTTAAACATAATCTTAATGTTGTGTGAAAGATACCAGTTTTAAATGTTCAAAGTTAATGTGTTCTGAAGCAGTAGGAAGTGTAATGTTGCCACATTGTGTATATCTAGAGATGAACACCTTAGGATGAAGGGTCCATCTGCCTGGTCGGAACATGTGTGCAAGTTTTGGTGTGAGAGTTAGTAAGGAAAGTTAAAGAGAAGAGAATTAGCATGTCCAATAGCACAACCTTTTGAATGTCCATTTCATAGGTAGATTTCCATATCTATAAGGAGAGTTCAAAAAGAAACAAGCCAGCAGCATAGTACCTTATCTTAGAAGTATTGGCCCTGGCTGTTGAGACACTTGTCCCACTGTGACACAGGGCGCTGAATGGCTGTCTCATCAAATTCCCGGTGCTGCGATGTGAACCAGTTCTGCACATACAGCTGGACATTGTCGTCCGAGGTAAATCGTTGCCCCTCAGAGCCTTTTTAAGAGGACCAAATATGATATAATCACAAGGAGAGAGAGGAAAATTTTTATTCATTGGAATAGATGATCATTTTTATATATTAATTTTTTATTTAGGTAAACTTAAGTAAAAAATGCACTCATAATGTCTGAACTGTATGGAGGGTGGCTGAGAACCTCCCATTTGAATTTCTGCAGGAGTGCTGCAACTGTGTTGGCCGTATGAGGCTTTGCATAGTCATGGGAGCAGAATGATCCCAAGGATGAGATTGCCTGGTCGTTTTGATTTGATCGCTTGGCGAAGGTTGATCAAGGTTTGCAAGTAATGCTGGGCATTCACTGTTGTCCTATGCTGCAGGAAGTGCATCAGAAGGAGGCCATCTTGGTCAAAAAATGACATCAGCATAACCTTTCCTGCACTCGTGTGGATGGCCTTGGCTTTTTTTTCGTGGTGGTGACCATGGATGCTTCCATGACTCATCTCCAGCCACCACTCGAGCCAGGAACTCATTCCCCTTCCTAGCATAGCGCTGCAGATGACCCAGACAGTGGGTCATTCAACATGCTTCCTGGTGTGGTTGAAGACTGTGGGGCATCCATTGGGCACACACTTTGCACAAGTGCAGTCATTCCTTCATGATGGTGTAAACACCTCCGACGCTCAATCCAACTATGGCTTTCATTGTCACTCAGCGGTCCTGGGTAATGAGTGCATCAACCAGCTGGAAGATGTCATCGGTGCTGCAGTGTGGTGCTCCAGATCATGCATCATTGGCTAACGACATCCGTCCTTACCTGAAGCGCTTGTGCCACACCTGACCCTTGCAAGGGATATGCAGTGTTCGCTGTACATGTGTAACATTCATCAATGAATGTCCATTCCCCCCCTACTCCTTCCGCTGTCAGAAAACAAACAACAGCACTTTGCTCTTCTTTTGGCACCTCGTTTTCACTGTTGCAATGCGACTGGCAGCGTTGGACAATTGATGCATGCTGCTGCCAGCTGAGTATAGTCATGTGACGTGCACACATGCCCTCTAGCGATTGGCTGTGAACTTCCAAGTTCTGCTCAGAACCACATTTTATTACACACGCTATGATATTACCATCCTGTCAATGGTTTACGCATTCCAGGCTCAGGCTTGTTTCTTTTTGAGCGTCCCTTATATATTGTATATTAAGATTTAGCCCACCAGCATGTTGTCAGCAGAAACTGTGTTATTATTTCTACACCTTAATAGAGGGCATGGATAGAAATACTTGTGGAAGTTAGGGAATTAGAAAAATACCTTGTATGCATTCAAATAGTAATTTCACCCAATTCCAAGAGAAATCAACTACTGATATTCACTATGACAAAAGAGGTAAATTACAGTATAATATAATAATACAAAAAGTAAAAATGAGCATTACTGTAACATTGTTATTCTACAGGCTCATGTAATGCATATATTGCAAAATCAAGAGCATGTCATACATTTTTAAGGATCACAAGGCAATATCTAGTAGAGCCTTGGATAATAAAAATATTTTACCATATACCTACAACTCATAATTTGATTACCTTTCTTCATCTTCTTCAAAAAATGCAAGATACTTGTAGAGCTGACTCATATCTTGAATTATCTGTACATAATCTGATGCATGACCATCTAAGGCATAATAATTTTTTGCTTTATTTAACCAATTCTGAGCATTCAGAAAAACTTTTCTAGCATCTTCATAAATTAAAACATAAGTATCTGTTATCTGGTCTTCGTAGCTTGATAATTCCAGAGAGGAAAACCACAAACGTTCAACTTCCCCTGTATAAAGAAAAATATGAAGTAAAGATACCAAATGTTCACATATACTGTAGGATGTGCACTTTACAAACACTTCTGTTTAAACACCTTTATTCCCCTTTCACAAAAATATAGTTCACTGAAGTTTGGAATTATTCATTTTACTATAACTGGTGAGAAAATTTTAAATTTAGTCTGAATTATATGTATATCTAGAGAGAAAAGTAAATACATGAAACCGATGGTACAATTTACTTAAGGTCACATAAAAGTAAACCATATTGAAATTATAGTTCAAAATTTCCTTAAATTAGTCAATTTCCTGTGATCTTTTGATATAAATGGGTCTATGTCTGGGGTATACCACAGAGTATTGTCACATATCAAAATTGTCATTCTTAAAACTTTTCCACAATTAATGAACTCTAGTATAGGACTTAAAGCATTCATGGTGGTTGTTATTGATAAGTGTTTCACAGGTTATTATCAGCCATGCTACTTAAAAAAAATTAGTCAGGATGAATTTTAGCTAAAACTTCACATGCACCCCCACATCCACACCCCCATCCCATCTCCA
Organism: Hymenopus coronatus; assembly: GCA_030762935.1. Taxonomy (NCBI): domain Eukaryota; kingdom Metazoa; phylum Arthropoda; class Insecta; order Mantodea; family Hymenopodidae; genus Hymenopus; species Hymenopus coronatus. Next base: position 14,545,677 of record CM060884.1, read on the forward strand.
ACCCCACACATGCGCGTGCATACACACACACACAGAGACTCTCTCTCCTAGGCATAGATGCAGGGCTAAATGACGCTGGCCAGTGGAGGGCAGGTCATCTCTAATTGGCCAATTGGGAGGTGTTACCAAGGTTATAAAGGTGACCAGATGCTGCACCAGCATATTTTTAGGTCCTCATCCAGGATGTTCTCAGCCATAGGCCATTATTCCCATTAAAATTATTGTTCGGTTCAAGATTAATTTCAATAACCTCTTTAATCAGCCTGTCATAATATCAGCTACTACACTGCAGTAGTAACATTTGAAATTGAATTAATTAAAGTGGTACTGTTAACACACACTTCACTTGCTTTTATTCAGTAGGACAATTGTTTCGCGGACCGTTGTCCGCATCCTCAGCTGTTGAACCACTACTGCTTGGGTTTGGATTCCACGTTGTGGTTGTGGATATGTTGGTTGTGGTGACATCTGTTGGGCAGGCGATGAGACTTGTTAAACAATCCTTAGGGGGGGAACTCCATGTTCATCAATGTGTGGCAGTATTTATGAATGTAGATTTTTTCCCATGCTGATAATTGAAACGGATTTGAAAGTTCTTTCAATAGTTTGATGTTCGGAATGATTTCATGGTGTGTTTCCCAAACATGATGTGCTACTGCAGATTTGTCCGGCTGTTTTGACTTGATGTGTCTTCTGTGTTCTTTATTGCATGTTTCAAGGTTTCTTATTGTCTTTCCAATGTATTTCCTGTTGCAGTCTTGACAATCAATGGCATATATTCCTGATTTTTTCTCCGTGGGTATTTTGTCCTTCAGGGAGGAGCCCAGGAGGTTTTTTATACTGTATTTGTTAATCGGTGCATCCACAACCACAACTTGGAATCCAAATCCAAGCAGTAGTGTTTCAACAGCTGAGGATGCGGTCAACAGTCCGCAAAACAATTGTCCTACTCAATAAAAGTAAGTGAAGTGTGTGTTAACAGTACCACTTTAATTAATTCAATTTGATTATGCCTTCGCTGTAAGCAGCTTCAAAATTATACATTTATAACATTTGACATCATTAAATAAAATTCTGTGGTCATTTTCTAAGCTGTGTTGCACCACTGCTGATTTTTCTGGTTGAAGTAACCAAGTTATGCATTTATGTTCAGCACATTTCTCATTAATTGTGGGATCCATCTAATCAAAAGAAACCATCCCACATTGACATGGAAGTTTATTGACCCCAGGTGTCTTTTAAGGCCAAGTGAGCCTTACCCATACTCATATAATTACGTAATTTCTTGGATAGTAGATATATAGTTTTGATGTTATGATCTGAATGAAGCAACTGTCTCAATCCTCAGTAAAGGCCTTAATTTGGCTCCAGTACACAAGGCCCTTCCAGTAAAAGATTTCATAAGTGGGTTTGAATAAGCGATCCACACTTTACCATTTCATATCGCAGAAGAAGTATGCCAGAAATAAGTGCGACCATCAGCAAAAGCAGAAAACCTAGGAGTAATATTACAGCAGGAGAATCCTAGGCAATCTGGCTGCTAAAACAAGATAATAAACTAATAGTTCAGTTAAAGACTACACCATGGTTGTCATGGAAGCTGACGAGTATCACAGCAAGGTCACAATCATTATTGATGGACATAACACAGGATAAGGATCCTACCACTATGTACACACATACACAGGTTGCATGCGCCACACACAACCTTATCGCAGTTTCAGACCTGCCACTGAAATCAAAAGGCTTCATAACCCACCTTTTCAGCTCCACTACGATTGTACATAAGCCAACTGTTCCACTTAGACCTGTTGGTGCATCCACTTACTTATTGTTCAGCATAACAGCTGACAAGAAAGCTCATGCTACTAGTGGGCAGTTGTGAGCATCATGTGAAGAATTTGGCTCAATTTGTACAAACTATCAAGAATCTGAGGCTGGGTTCAGGGGACCTGCTAGTCAGCTTTGACATTGTATGATTATTTACAAGAGTTGTGCTGCAAGAGACACTGAAGCTATTATCCAAGCATTTTTCAAAAGATATACCGAATCTTTTGAACATGTTCTCACCTTCACCCATTTTATGTATAGTCATGAATTTTATGAAAAAACTGATGGAGTAATTTTCTCCTGCTGTGGCCAACTTTTATATGGAAAATTTTGAACATACAGCCTGGAGGTCTGTGCCACTTAAACCCAAAGTTTTGTATTGATATTTTGATTACACGTTGTTTGGTCCATGGTAAGGACACATTGCCAACTCTACTAGTACACCTCAACATCCTTCATCAAAACATCATACTTACTATGGAGATTGAAAAACAAGACTGTCTTCCATTTTTGGATGTTTTAATTTAAAAAAAGGAAGGATTGCACATTAGGGCACAGTGTCTACCAGAAAAATACACATACAGACAGGTGTCTCAATGCCAGAGGTCATTATAATCTGACTCAGAAGAAAATTGTTCTCACCACTTTGTTCCATCAAGCTTATGAAATTGTAGACAAAGGACATATGACCCAAGCACTAAAACACCTAAAAGATGGTTTTACAGATAGGAGATATCCAAAGAGCACATTGGAAAATTACCACACACAATACTCGCTTCAAGAACGTGGAATCATCAAGTTAAGAAAAGAAATCCAAAAGAAAGACCTACATCCCCTTTTATAGCAACATTTTCAACAAGATAGCACAAATTCTAAAAAAAACAAAACAAAACAAACAAAAAATAAACAATAATAATCAAAATAATAATAATAATAATAATAATAATAATAATAATAATAATAATAACTATTTATTTCATCCAATTTATCAATACAATGATCTACTATCCAAGAAATTATGTTAGTATATGAGACCGGTTAAGGATCACTTGACCTTAAAGACACCCGGGGTCAATAAAATGCATGTCAATGTGGGATGGTTTATATTGGACAGATCATTGACAAGAGGTATGCTAAACATAAATGCAACACTTGGTTACTTCAACCAGAAAAATCAGCAGTGGCACAACACAGTTCCGAAAATGACCACAGAATTTTATTTTATTTTTACTGCTCTGTAATAACTGATATTATGACAGGCTGATGAAAGAGTTTATTGAAATTAAGCTTGAACCAAACAATAATTTTAATAGGGACAATGGCCTATGACTGAGTACATCATAGCCATAGAGAAAGGTTTTCTGGAGAGTTTCTGGACCTTATCTTCACTCCAAAGCATTAAATTAGCTCCAAATTTAATTTCTCTTGCTGTGTTTGTATATCGTGGTTGAAACATGACATTGTCTAGCCGAAGGTTACGCATCAAAGAGGAAATAAGAGCTTCAGTTCGCGATGTATTAGAAGCAAGCGAGTGATTTTGAATTTTCAGACCTTGTTTTCTGACATCAACATAAGAGAGGAAGATATATATATTCTAGCTTCAGCAATAAAAATGCATCCGATAACAATGGCCCTTTTATGCATGCAAATAATCCATGTATTTATCAAAATGGATTTACGGTGATGTAGCCAATGACGAATACAATGTGAATCAACTATTCAGATACGCAACAACAAAGTGATAAATTGTACAGTAATCTACGTTGCATTTGTGTCTTATTATATGTTGTTTCATTAATAGTGGCATCATGCTTATGTGTGTGTTTTTGGTGATTTTTTTTTCAGTTTCAGGTTACGTGAATTAATGTTTTTGTATTTTAAAAAATAAAACATCAGACCAAATCAGGATGCTGATTTAGTAAAGAAATATCCATATTTTCATTTATTTAGCCTGAACTTTTTGTGTAGTGAGGTTTTGTATGCCTAATTATTGATTATTTTGGGATTTTTAATTTTATTTTCAAAATTTTCCTTTGTTTTCAATTTTTTTTAAAAACATTGAAGAGACCTCCCATACATATAATGCATATTATACAGTTTTCTATTATTGAAAAAAAGATTCAGCTATGTCATTTGGTACTCATTTTATTACTAATAATTTAAAACCCTGCATTCTCCTCTAAAATTCCTTGGTACCTTTCAGACAGTATTTTGTTATTTGGGTTGGCACTAAAAGGGTTAACGCTGCTCCTTTTCCTAAGAGTATATAAACATGCCAAGTTTTAGCTAAAATTACTCCTGAAGAAGGCCACTTAGCAAGGATGGCTGAAAGCTCAACTGACTTTATTGAATTAACATGGATGATAACTCATGAAGCACTTATCAATGAATTCGAGTGTTAATACTTTTTAAAATAAAGTTTATACACCAATTAATGTGTAGGTTATTACATCTCAAGAAATCAATCATGTCAAATCTTAATCTTGTAGCTAGTTCTAGAATGCATTTCAAGATTGTGAATATACTGTCCTTTACAGTATCTTAAGCTTCCATATATATAAGAAAACTGTTTCAAAAATCTGCATTCAAGTTTGGTTACACAGTTTTCAAACTAGAGCAATCCTAATGCTATATCCAGAAAGTATGTTATGCAACTGTTTATTTTATTATCTGTTATGTAATGTTACAGTAAGCTGTTTCATGCTTTTCAGATCATGTTGTGGTTCTTCACAAGAATGAATAGATTGTAACTTATTAGGTACTAGTAATTAGGTGTGTCAAACAGGTATTGAAACATTTTTTCAAGAGATATATTTCTCTGATATTTCAATAAAAAGGATCAGAATCTTGTCATTAATCTCATGAAAAACTTCTGAACTTCTAGATAAACCTCTCATGGTTTCAGCTTTTCTAGGGTAAGGAAAAGCATAGTTAATGTGATAGTTGAGCTATTCATTCCAATTAAGATTTTAACTTAGTACTCTGAATTAGTATGAATTGAAGTTTAATTTTTATTCAGTATTTAATTTTATTTACCTTGCATAATGTCATTTTTTGCCAATATTTCTTCAAAAGTGGAATCACTTGAAGGTTGATCAATTTCATTGGCTTGCGACATCAATCGTTCTTTTGAAGTTGACAGAATGTGTATACCATATTTAGCCCAGCACCTTGCAACGTCAGCACTGCGATGTTGAAACCTTTCTTTCCTAGTAAGCAAGCCAAGAAAGAAATAGTAGCATTACCACTAATCACAAAGTATTACAAACAATCTGCTGTGTTACATTCACATTCTATTAATTATTGGTCGGTATATAAACCACATTTATATACTTCACTTTGCAGAAATAGCTATTGTACACATTTTATAATAGAATATTAACAGTCAATTGTTTAACTACTAGAAGCTACTTTGTATGGGCTTTAAAAATGCCATTTTCTTTCTATGCAATCGCAAGAAAAAAATGAACATCAAAAGTCTTTGAAAGAACCAGCAAGAACAATTTGAACCATATATAAGTGATATCTTAGAAATTCCTTACAATACATAAAAAGTAATTTAAAATAGCATAAGTGTTTCAAAGAGATCTAAATTTTTAGAGTAACATTTTTTTTCTATCACCTAACATTTACCAGTTATACAAGATTATCCAAAATTTCTTCCAAATAAAAAGCAATTCACAGGATTTTCCTAGAAAACTCAATATATATATTCAATTTCTCATGTAAATGTCTTGGTATTTTAATCAAAATCATTAGTGTCATTTTTGAGAAAATCTAAATTTTTTAAAAATCTATGTAAAAGCTAGGATGGGGGATTTTGTTGGAAATCCAATCCCATCCCATCCCAATGCTCTCTCGCTCTCTCTCCTCCCTCCCTCTCTCTCTCTAACTCCCTCCCTCTCTCTCTCTTTCTCACAAAACACACATCTTTTTATAAAAAAAGCCATTCTGGATTAAGGGGACCTCAATAAGTACATTTCCAGTGAAATCTGTATCAAATTTTTGGGTGGAATGCCATACTTTCTCTACCTACTATTTAGAGAATGTAAAATGATGGATGTTCCATTCACATGACTTTCTTTCGGAAGGGAAGTAAAGCCGTTGGTCCTGTGTCATATATTTACGGCACGTAAAAGAACCTCAAGCAGTCTTTCTCGCCCAGTATAGAATGGGATGCTGAGAACCGCAGCAGTTAAAGAGCATCCTTAACACGGCAAAATTTTCGAAAATTTTAAGTTTCTTAAAAATGACTTAAAATTTTTGATTAAAATCCTGTATATTAAAGATATTTACATCCCAAATAAAATTTATATCTTAAATTTTCTGGGAATAGGATCTGAAGACCTTTATTCTGGATGAATTTTGCCTAACTGCTAAACTGTAAGAGATAGACAAGACACTTACTACTCAAAAATTGTAGATCTCGTCAAAACACACAATTTATGTCCTTTGCGTTTTTGTTGTGGGAGTAATCATTTCCCAGATATTCCTTTTTATTGGTTTCAATTGTGAAGAACTTATACTTTTCTTAGACAGGAAGTGTCCGTTTTTCTTTTGTTCTACTCTTGGCCAAGCAAACAAGCAATTTGAAGTGACAATCGCCTAACAGCTTTTAAAACATTTGACTATCACTTTAGCATAGTGCATTCCTTTAGTTCCCGTCTGCTTATAAGCAACAAGTAATAAGAACATTCTCCTATTGTTTATCTCGATTAGCATTGTGTAGAAAGAAGAATAATCTTTTGTAAAAAGTTTGTAGAGCAGCTTGAGAAAGTCTGTGAGTGTAACACATCAGATTTTTCATTTTCATTTCATATATTGAATAAAATAAATTTGTATTTCTGAATTTAATTGTATTATAACTCACCATTGATTATGCCTTCAAATTTAATTCAAAACCTGATGCTACTAAAGTCAGAGAGATCTGTAGTGAATCTGATAGTTGCCTTACTTCGTGGCCGCTCCGTCACCCTGTTGCCACTTCATCCCGACCAAACCTCTCAGTCGCTAGGCAGGGACTCTTCTCCTAAATCATCATCATCAACTTTATCTTCATCGTGTTTCTAAAGTCAATGTCATCATTGCTTATATTTACAATTACACTACAATTTCTCAGCGCCAACTGAAACTGCACTGAGGAATGTTTGTTTCATCTTGCAACAAGGATGACATTGCTATTATGAATCTATTGGCAGAGAGGCAGACACACCTCTTATCAACTAATCCCTGGTGTCAGGGGTCACTATGGACCTTACCGAGTTTAATTCTGCACTTGATCCATTATTTGGTTTAAGAATTGTTTCTTAGACCACTTTTCATATCAAGATTTTTAGCATACTTTTTTCTCAATGCTGTAACTTTAAAACCTTTTTTACTTTCTCTACACGTACTATGTACATAGTGTATAGAGAAGGTATTGCACTCCACCAAAAATTTGATACCGAAATTTCAACGGAAATATATGTTTTAGGGTCACCTGTAACCAAAAAAGCATTTTCAGAAAACGGTCTGTGTGTGTGAATGTGTGAAGACGATAATTCAAAAACGATAAGTCAGCAAATTACCGAACTTGGTATTTAAGTTTAGTATCTTCCAGGGATGTGAAACAAAGATTTTGAGAAAAGTCCCCCCTCCCCAAATTACCCTTTACATGGAACTTTTTTCAAAATATTTTATTTTCTTAAAAATGGCTCCTACGATTTTGATTAAAATACTGTAAATTAAAGATATTTACCTAGCAAAATAAAATGTATATCTTGAATTTTCTAGGAATAGCCTCAAAAGACCTCTTTATTCTAGATGATTTTTATTGAATTTTGCATTGAGATAGATAAAAACTTACTACACAAAAAATGTAGATCACAATAAATCACACAATTTATGTCATATACATTTTTTTCATGGAGTTGATCGGTTTTGAGATATTCCTTGTTATTGGTTTCAGCTTTGAAAAACTTATTCTTTTCTCATATAGGAATTTGTAAACTGCTGTCTACAAACAAAGGAACTTCAGTCACAATGCAACCAGCTTTTGACTATCACTTTAACCTATGATACTCCCTTATTTCGCTTCTACTTACAAAGAAGCAAGTAATAAGACTATTTCTGCTATTTTTTTCTCAATTAGCATGAAGTAAATAGAAGCATAAGCTTTCTAACAATAATTTGTAGCAGAGATGTAGAGAAAGTCTCATTATTTTATAAGTAAACCTAAATTACCGCAATTTTGTTTTACTATAATAATCATTTATATATAAATAAGTTTTTATGAAAATGCCACTGAAAAAAGTATGATTGGTTTTCATTTTAATTTTAAACAGCCCTTTTTTTTTTCATTTTCTCAGACAACACTTTTTGAACCCAGCCTTAAAACTTAACAACTTTTCAGCATTAACTCAGAAATGCCTACCGTGCTTCAAGCTCATCGCTCTGCTCCTGAAGATTTAGATCAGTTTCATATTGATCCAAAACATACGCGGCAGCAGCCAAATGGTGCCTTGCCTGTCGGTTTCCCTGCTTCTCCATGAAATACTGTGATAAAGTAGCTGCATTCAACGCCCATTCCACTGCATCAAAGTCTTTGCTTTCCAATTGTCTTTTGAGTGTAGTATGACAGTATACTGCAGACTTTATATGATCGTTCAGCGAACCGTATATTTGTGCTAGATAGTAAAGTGTGTGAGTGTAAAGCTTTTCTATTACATTTTCAGATTCTAAATGAGCATCCTCAGAATTAGCTGTATGGAATAAACTGGAAAATAAAACTGGTGGCTGTGAAGGTGCTGCAGTAAAATCTTCATATAGCTTCTCTGCTCTTTCCAAGTATTCTTTAGACTTTTGTGGGTCCCCACGCTCAGACCAAAGGATGCCTAGCTGATTTAATGCTGTTAGCATAATCAGTATAACTTCTGGTTTCAATGCATCTTCAGATAAACTCTCAATGGAGTTAATTAGCTGTTCCTCTCCTGTTGATAGCTCCTCTGTATCAATTGAAATTATTCCAAGTTCAAGCGATACAACCCCAAGCAGTACTTTATATTTAAAATAATCATTAGCATCTGAGCCCACATCATCCATAAGCTTCACCAGTTTAGATTTCATACTATTGAGTATTCCACTAGCTGCATATTTGGAGCGATACGGATCATCAGGAGGATCATTTTTACTATCCTCATCTAGTAACTTGCGAACTTTACCATATTTTTCCTGTAGATCCACAAGAATTTCTTTTTTCACACTGCTTTCCATTTAACTGTATTTTAAAATGCACCTGAAAAAAAAAACACAATGCAGATTAATAGGTGATTAAAGACTTTGTATATAAATTTCAATGAGTATAAGGGCAAATCAAAAGGTATGTTTTGTATATTTCTGGGTTTGGTTTGTAATATTTAAGTATCACTTATGTGTAGCTTTTTCACACTGGCCTTGAAGCTATGTGGGCTTCACTGTCAATGGTTTTCAACTGAATTTCCACACATAGAACATCATGTGGAAATTCAGTTGGAAACCATTGACAACGAAGCCCAGAGGCTTCAAAACCGATCTGGAAAAACAATATGTAAGTGATACTTAAGTGTTACAAACCCAATAATTCATACATATCACTGTTCGAAAACACACTTTCATTAAAATTGTTGTTAAGTAAGTTTCTTTGATTTCTTGCAGATGCAGGGATAAAAATAATTCAGGATGAAGAATATGATTTTATTCCTGCAATATTTCTTTACTTTCTGACATGTACCACAGATATTTAAGTATTTGTATTAAAGAATAATGAGGTTCTAATTCTCTGTTGAGAGGAGGTGGCAATCTGCTATTGAACAATTCACCAAAATTCATTACAGAGGAATAGTATGTCTCATCCTTCCAGAGCGCCCAAATTCAAATCTCAGCTGGGGTGATAGTGATTAAGGTTTTTCTCAAGGATTTACTTTCATCTTCAAGTCAAATGTCAGCTAACCATCCCCTCATGGAAGTTGGGCTATTTTAGCATCATTCAGTTCTTTTCACTCACCATCTTTGTAAACCTAAGTACAGTGGAATCTCACTTATACGTTTTTCAAGGGAGACTACTAAAACGTGCAACTGATTTTCTCTTTTGGTATGGACTTCATCCAGAATTTTTAATTTTCCACCAAGAGTTAAGGATTTTCTTGTTTTCTTCCTTGCTGGTTGATATTTACACATGTTTCTTCTCCTGTTTGTAACTTGAAACTCCACATAAAATAGATAAGTGACTGTTGAAACAATATGATGACAATGAAAGAATAAATGACAATGAAAACAGCACACTAGCAGTACTCGACTTAAAGCAGAGAAGTAGCTTTTGGAATCAGGTTAATAGATTGTTGGAACGATATGACGACAATGAAACAATAAGCATTAATGAAAATCACACACCAGACAATTCCAAGACTATACACAGCAAGCATACCACATGTTTTTTTTTTTTTTTTTTTTTTTTAAATGTATAAATGGGTATATTTTGTGTATGGGGATCAGAAAAAGTACTGAGAAAACATATAACCAAAATGTATAATTGAGCAAAATTTTAATGGAGAGCGACTGGTCCCTAAAATTTTAGCATATATGTGAAAAAAATGTTGAAGTGAATAATGTATAAACGAGTTTCAACTGTAGTTGAAACAACTTTTAAGCAGATTGGTACAATTGTAATTATTGATAAAGCAGTCAAAGCTACATTTTTACTTTCTCTAGCCTGTATATACAATGTATATAGTGGCAAGGTATTGTATTCCACCCAAAAATTTGATGTCAACATTTCACCAGAAATAAATGTTTTGCGGTGTCCTGAGTCCAAAAAAACATTTTAGAAAAAGAGTGTGTGTGTGTGTGTGGGTGTGGGTGTGGATGTGTGGGGGTGTTTGGGTGTGGGGGTGTGGGTGGGTGTGGGTGGGTGGGGTGTGGATGGGTGTGGGTGTGGATGGGTGTGGGGGTGTGTGTGGGTGTGGGTGGGTGGGGTGTGTATGTGTGGGGGTGGGGGTGTGCGTGTGGGTGGGTGGGGGTGTGTGTGGGGGTGGGTGGGTGGTGTGTGTGTGTGTGGGTGGGGTGTGTGGGGGTGGGTGTGGGTGTGCGTGTGGGTGGGGTGTGGGTGGGTGTGGGTGTGTGGGGTGTGTGTGGGTGTGTGGGTGGGTGTGTGTGTGTGGGTGGGGGTGTGCGTGTGGGTGGGTGGGGTGTGTGTGGGTGTGGGGGTGGGTGGGGTGTGTGTGGGTGGGGTGTGTGTGGGTGGGGGTGTGCATGTGGGTGGGTGGGGTGTGTGGGGGTGGGTGTGGGTGGGTGCGTGTGGGTGGGGTGTGGATGTGTGGGGGTGTGTGGGTGTGGGGGTGTGGGTGGGTGTGGGGGTGGGTGGGTTGTGGATGGGTGGGGGTGGTGGGTGTGGGGGTGGGGGTGTGTGTGGGTGTGGGGTTGGGTGTGGGTGGGTGGGGTGTGGATGTGTGGGGGTGGGGGTGTGAGTGTGGGTGGGTGGGGTGTGTGTGTGGGGTTGTGTGGGTGGGTGGGGTGGGGGGTGTGTGTGGGTGTGTGTGTTGGTGTGTGTTTGTTGGTGTGTGTGTGTTGGTGAGTGTGTTGGTGTGTGTGTTGGGTGTGTGTTGGTGTGTGTGTGTTGGTGTGTGTGCGTGGGTGCGTGTGTGCATGGGTGAGTGCGTGGGTGGGTGGGTGCATGGGTGTGCAGCATAGCTCACAAACGAAACGACCCTTAAGTACTTTATATTTAGGTTTAGTATGAGGTTATCTTCCAAGGATGCGACACAAAGATTTTCAAGAAAATCCCCCCACCAAAAACTACTGTTTACATGGAAAAATTTTCAAAAATTTTGATTTTCTTAAAAATGGCTCTTAACGATTTTGATTAAAATACTGTATATTAAAGATATTTACATCCCAAATAAACTGAATATCTTGAATTTTCTGGGAAAACCCTATAAAGACCTCTTCATTCTGGATGAATTTTGCTTAACTACTAAACGATAAGAGATAGACATAAACATACTACACAAAAATGCAGATGCCATCAAAACACACAATTTATTTCTTTTACATTTTTATTGTGGAGTTAGCCATTTCTGAGATATTCCTTGTTATTGATTTCAATTGTAAATACTTCTACTTTCTCAGACAGGAAGTGTCCATTTTTGTTATGTTCTACTCCTGGCCAAGCAAAGAAGCGAATTGCAATGACAATCACTTAACGACAGTGATTAAAACATTTAACTATTGCTTTAACCTAGTGTATACCCTTGGTTCCCTTCTACTTATAAGTAGATAATAAAAACATTCTGCTAATGTTCATATAGAAAGAAGAAGAATCTTTTGTAAGAAGTTTTTTTTGTAGAACAGCTAGAGAAAGTCATGTGAGTGTAACACATAAATTTTTACATAAATAATTATTGCCTCAGAAAACTCATTAAAAACAAGAGTTTGAATGGTGCATCCATTCATATAAACAAAAACAGCAACGACTGCCTCCATGGTTGGGTGGTCTGCAAGCTGACTTCTCACCTGGAGGTCCCGGTTTCGATTCCCAGCTGGGCGGGAAATTTTTCTTTAATCAGAATTATTTCTTATCCCCCACAGAGTCTGGAAGTATGTGAGAGTGACTGTGTGTGTGTTTAGGAAAATAAAATTATTTAAACCCAACGTAAAGAACCTACAGACGAGTTGTTTCTAATGCAAAGACCCCAATATGACCTTAGATGTTAAAGGGAGCTATATAAGTGGGAAAAAAACAAAAAAAAAAAAAAACAGCACCATATTTTGTATTCAAATACAATGAATGGCCGGATTACATTTACAATGATTTATGTAATTCAAAGTTTTCGAATACTCTTGAATTCTTCAATGATCTATAAAATATAATACTAACAAATACTCTTGTTACAGCATGGTGATGGGAGATACTAATATAAACATACTGGAGAAAGGAAATAGCAATGTAAAATGTTATCTCTTATCTTGTGTGGGGCTGCATGAAGGACTTAGCAATAGTTTCAATCTCTCTTTATTTAACATATAACTGATGAATAACCAGAGTAACTGATATTTTGAGAATGCTTATTGACTACTTCTGAATCGATGAATGGCAATCTATTTTTATTACAATTTAAAATTGTTGACTTTAGTGATCATAACCTTCTAATCACTGGAAGGAGCATGAGAACTGAAATAAAACAGAGATTATATAATGTAGTATCTAAGCCAGTCTTGATATTTGAAAGTGAAACCAAGATAAACGACGACTAGAAGCAGCACAAATGTATTTTATGTGTTATCTGTTAGGGAAGAATGGAAGAGACAGAGTTAGAAATCAAGACATAAGAGCACAGTCGAGAATATAGTAGATGAGATATGTAACTACCGGAAGTAATGGAAAGAGCATGTTATGAGAATACCCCCTTGTAGATTACCTAAGCTAGCAATGTTTTATAACCCTAAGGGAACAAGAAACTTGGGCAGACCAAGAAGACGATGGAGTGATCAACACATGTAACTGAAATTTAATTAGCCTCGGAACAGGTCATCGGCCTACACATTGGAAGGAAGAAGAAGAAGCAGAAGCTTCTAATCATTCAGACAAATCGTAAAGCAGATTCCCCAATTGTTGCATACCTGAATTTTTGAACTATGATGCATTAAGTTTCTATTTTTAGTGCAACACCAATCCTCTAAAGTGGTTCATCAGACCATAATATATGTTATAATTTTATACCATATACAGTGGGAGCAATTATTAGTCCAATATTTGTAAACAATATACAAACAAAAACAAGACTGTCATAAGCCATGAATTACTAATGATTTACTTGCTCTTTATAAATGATATATTTTTTTAAAAAGAAATAAAAGCCTAATATAATTAATTACAAATCTGTAACTAGATTAGTCACATATGCAAAAAGGAAACTTACAAAGGAATATTATAGTCAATTGCTCCAGAAATGATAAATGCCACAAAAAATTGCATTGACATAATTTCTGTGTTTCAATAGGTCTAAATTTTTTGTAGGGTAAGTTTTTGTCTAACATGGTGTACCAGTTATACAAAAGTCATCCAGAATGAAGAGGAAATTCCCAGGAAATTCAAGATATACTATTGATTTGTCATGTAAATATTTTTATTATACATATTTTAAGCAAAATCGTTACAATCCATTTTTGAGAAAATATAACATTTTGGTAATATTTTTCATGTAAATTTTCTAGAAAATATTCATTTTGCATGCTTGGAAAATACTGAAGTTAAATAGCAAGTTTGGAATTCAACAGACTTTTTATTTTTGAGCTATGCTTCCCCCCTTCCCCCACACATGCAAAAATTTTTCAAAAAATATATTTTTAGACTCAGGAATCCTTTCTGAAAACAAATAGGATTATGTATGGCAAAAGTAAACCAGATCTTGAAATAAATATAAAATTCAAGTTAAATAATCAGGAGATCAATGATAAATAACATGCCTCTCCTTCAATAAGTTTTTTGTTAAAGTTGCAACTGATTTAAAAAGTAAATCTGAATTTAATTCAGCATTTTATCAAAAGCAGATACTTGAAGGTTTTGGCACAATTTAGATGTACACTATTTTGTATAGTTCCAATAGCTACTTTTCTTATAATTCTGGGCCACATATTACCCTCTTGCCCTGCTCTTGGTTCATAGTTGACGTTTTGCTTTTAGACGTTGTTTTGTCAACTGATAGGCTTCACATCTCAACTAGAGAACCAGAGAGAGAACAGCTCTGTTTTCTAGAGCTGTTCTCTGCACTTCATTTGTTCACAATTATTTTTGTGTCGAAAGATGATGACTGTAAGGTTGAATGAGGAAGCTCTTGATTTAGCCGCATTTTCAGCTATTAGGATACATATTCATAGCAAATAAGTTTTGCTTAACACAGCGAGTAGCTTGAGATTGATAAAAATAATATGTCCTGTTTTATAGAGCGCTCCATAGTGAAATGCAAAGTCTGTCCCATTATTTATAGGAGTCACTGTACGATGTAGGAGGTAGACATCCCCAGGCCAGTAGATTTACTGGCATGTTAAAGAATCCTGCGGGACGAAATTCCGCACAGTGGCGCCTATATGATCCTGGCAATTGACAGCGTCGGTAACAAACAAATAATGGTATACCCTAATAATTTGAAAAATAGGTAAAAAATGCATAATTACTGCTCTTTGGTGCAGTTTAAAACTGGCCCACTATGACACTACACTGTTATCTTAAAGAAGCACATAACAAAATGTTTGTTATGGTAAAAAAATATTGAATAACTCTGAACTAGTGAATTCTGACCTTTAAACTGCCCAAGTTATTTAACGTGCCAAATTTTCCGACGACCTACCAAAAAACATCAAATTATTGGAATTTCCGATATGTCAAATGTGCGGTAACAACACCTTCTTGCAATGTTTTTACAACAGCCTTCTGTAATTCAGAGTTACGGCCAACACTAAATCTATAAAAATAAGTACCTATTTTTTAAATAAAATTAAGTATAATCACATTTTAAAAAATAATTAAACACCTTTTATTATATTAAAATTATTTGAAAACACACTTTATAGTTGGAGCCGATTAAGCTTTGTTTCCCTCAAATACTCTGCTGGTGCCGAAGGTCTACAGCACAGCAGTCGTACCACAAGCATCTCGCCGTCTTAACCTAAAATGGCGTTTAATTTTTCAGCTTTCTCCTACATCATTGCATTGATTATCGATGCATTTCTAATATTTTTTGCTATTTTTCATGTATGTAGTGTAACTGATTTTAATATTGCTATTAAAGGTTGGACGTAGTTATGTATCCTATTTCTGTCACAATTCAGATTTTATAGGGTGTAGAAATTAATCGGTTATTCCTGTTCTAGGTTATAGCATTTGATGAGTTGAAAACGGACTATAAAAATCCAATAGACCAGTGTAACAGTTTGAACCCGGTAAGCACTATTCCAAAAATAGAATGCACATCTGCCTTTGGTTACTCCCAAAGAAAATATATTATCAAGAACATTATAGTTATATGTAGGGTAATTGTCTAGTTTAGTTTGATTCATTTAAGGGTCCTGTTGATCATTTACAACCTGTTATAGGATACGTCAGTGTTACAGATATGTAGAAAATAAGTATTTACAAATGGATATTTCATAAAATAATTTGAATTGTTTAAAACACATATAAAAATAATTCATACAATTGCTAATAATTTAAATGCATTCCAAAACAATTTTACATTAGTCTCTTACCCATATATTTCTAAATTAAAATTGTTAAAAAACCAACTTATGTATGACCATTACTATTTTACAATAGGAAATGTATTTAAACATATTAATTCAAATTATTTTGTCCATTCAGATCATTGGATATGTCAAGTGATACAGTGAATGGAAAAAGTATTTGTACACTTTTAAAAATGTGTATAAGTTTTACGTTATATATGGATCAAAATTATTTCACTGTGGTATTAAGGACAAAGGGTACCAATGGATTACATCTTACTTATCGAAAAGAAAGCAAAAGGTTATAATAAATGCTTAAAAAAATAGCAATGTATATTCCGAATGGTGTGAAATAAAACATGGTGTCCCACAAGGTGCTATTCTGGGTCTCCTATTATTTTTAGTATATATAAATAATCTACCCGCAGTAATAAACAATAATGTCTATCCAGTTCTTTTTGCACATGATACAAGTATTATAATTAAAGAACACATTGTCAGTCAGCTCCTAGATTCATCTAATAAAATCTTCAACACACTAAATAATTGGTTTGAAAGTAACAAACTTCACGTAAACTTTGAAAAAACTAACTACATTAAGTTTTGCACAAGGCATAAAAACATCACAGACCTAAGGATAGAATATGAAAATCAAATTGCAGTAGCTGTAATACAAAATTCCTAGGTCTTATGATTGATTATAACTTTAATTGGAAACGCCATATTGAATCATCTTACTGTCACTTAAAGTATATATTGGAAGTATATTATTTATACTTCTTTTATTTTGCATCGTTATTTATCATTTGCAACTAAGCGATTAAAATATATGTAAATATCACAAATCGTAATTACAAGATTTCATAATGTGTTATCATGAATTAATGTTATGCTGTAAGAAAATGTGTTTCATTTTGTTGAAAGTAAATTTTGGATTGTTTATATGGGAGATTTTTTAGGTATATTCTGGGTTACATTTGCACAAGCATTCTGCTCTACATATGTGTTACATTTGTACATTGCTGTGATTATGTCAACAGTTTTCTGATAATAAGAGTATATCACTAGACCTCGCTCACATTCTGTTTGTAGCCTGCACATTGATGCTAGGAACTCCTTTCCTATTGATATACTTTTGCCATGTATATTTTGTTCTCCTTATTAGAATATGAGTACAATCCACTGCCCCAATTGCATCAGGGAAATTATAACCACTTTGCTTTGGCTTCCTGAAGAGCAGCAGTTGTAGGAAATTGTATCCAATTCCTTCCTCTAGCATTGATTGCATTGACAACTTCTCAAAAGGTATTTGAGACCATAGCCTGTTTAACACCCAGATCCCCTGCAACACCAACTTGAATACCAGGATCTCAAAGTTTGTATTATTTCAGCATTGTTAAGAGCTCCAGCTCATGTTTCATTTTACTGAAAGAAAATGTTGTGCAAGCCAGTCTACATTTTCTCTTTCAAAACAGGATAATTGTTTGTATCTGTTCACATTTGAGTCTCTACATCTTATTTTCTGCACAGGAACCATCATCATGAACTCTGCCATGGTAATTGAAATTTAGTTGAGTCGATTTTGTAACACTACATCACTTACTTTTTATTTCGGAAAACATGTTTCAGAAGCCATGTCGACCAAAGGAATTGACAATGGAAGCACATGGCTTCTGAAACATGTTTTCTGAAATAAAAAGTAAGTGATGTAGTGTTACAAAATCGACTCAACTAAATTTCAATTGTTAAAACACATCACTGTCACAAAGTCAACCATATATCAGGATCTGCCATGGTAGTAAACTGCAGTTGAGCCTCAAGAAATACCCAGCAAAAGCTTCAGAGCAGCTAGCACATCTTGTTTTTATTTATACCATTTCACGAGCTAAAGCTCAGCGATCAAGGTCAGCCAGCTTCAGCTCGTGAGGGGGTTGAGCAAACAATTTTTATTTATGTAACTAAGAAATATTTCCGGGCTGTTTTGCCGTGGTCTGCTGGTGTTAGGAGTACCAGACGTTAAAAGTAGCGATCCCGACAGTCAACGCTTCAGACTCAGCGAAACCTTCTCCTAGAAAACTTTGACCGCGCCACTGAAGATGTCCACCGTAGTTGTGGACGAAACGTCTGGTACTCCTAACACCAGCAGACCACGGCAAAACAGCCCGGAAACATTTCTTAGTTACACTGACTCCGGCCGTGAAAGCCTACGTTCTCTCAATTTTTATTTATATCAAACCAAGTTGTAACTTGGACTTAGAATAAAGCGAGTGCTTCCTTTTATTTATACCACTCTTATGTCGTTCCCTAATGCTCATGGCCATTTGAACCCCTTTACCTGTGAAAGGGATGTGAAAACTGTTTTAAATTTAAATTGACTTTTATTTATGGATGCTCTTTAACTACTCCCACTACTATATATTTTGCTCAGAGGCTTCTTTATCAGGGTTGGTGTTCTTTTAAGTGCTGTAAATCTACGACATGGGACTAATGGCTTTACTTCCCTTCCCAAGGAAGCCATGCTAAGGATTTTTACGCCTGAAAAAATCCATTGCCCTCTGCCAGGTTTGAAACTTCGACCCTGAGAACCAGAAGCCTGCATGTTACCGCTAGACCACAGAGGGCAATGAAAATTAGCTTAGGAATAGAAGAAGAGCATATATGTAGCAAAATAATTCTGTAAGGGGTGTATATTTAGTCTACACATGTATTAGGCGTCTTTCTTTAAAACTAGACCAGTCCACCTCTTAATGGTTCATATGATGTTTGTATACCAAATTTCATTCATAATGCTGCTGAAGAAGAAAACCAGACAGAACTCTGTTAAATTACATGCCAAAAGCTTGACTTAACTATACTGTATGTGTCACAACTGTGTTCATTGTTTTCTCAAAAATTGCAGAAATGGATATGTCTGGTTTTGAAAATGATGAACATGTGTATAGGGAGGTGGGGCTCATATTCACAAAAGAATAATTGATTTATGTTTCTCATTTTTCAGCTGGTAATACCTGAATATCTACTACATATATTTTTCAACATACTTTTCGTAGTTGCAGGAGAATGGTTCTCTTTGTGTTTAAACATACCTCTCATTGCTTACCACATTAACAGGTAAGAAAACATCTTTACAAACTACTGCCAATACCAAATAAATTAGTGTACAAAACATTCATTATATCTTTATAAACTTGTTCTTAAAAATGAAATTATTATGTGCATAATATTGTTTATTATATCACTGATTATGTCTATTTAAACTAAAACCTTTTTGCATTTGATTGTATCTTTTTAAGATTATCTGTAATAGGTTTCTCTTGCTACAGATACTATTTATTCTTAGAAAAATATTGTTACATCATGATATTCAAGAAATAGCAATGTGTAGTGTGAAGAAGATTTTAATAGTTGATGCAGATTTCAGTGCAGTTCAAATTATCTAAACAGGGTGAAAGGGTGTTTTGGAACAGTGATACGTATGAAAAGAATATTTTTGAGTTGGGTTTGTAACACTTAAGCATCACTTACGTATATTTTTCCAGACCAGTTTCGAAGCTATATGGGCATTATTGTGGATGGTTTTCAACTGAATTTCCACAGGGTGTTCTATGTTGAGGTGTGACAGTCCCTGGTGACTGAGTGACGAACCTCCCAATATATTTTGTGGCAGCAATTCAAAGTTGAATATATGGTATTGGTTTTTAATGATCAGCGAAAGCAACAAACTGTCCTTTGGTATCTATCACAAACCCGCACACTCCGACAACTATATAAAGAATTATGACCACAATCCTATAGCGCACAAACATTCAGTATTCAATAGCCTCACCCATAGACTAGTCTTCACACCATTAAAAGATGAAGAATACAACACAGAATACAAACACATAATATCTACAGCAAGAAACAATGGCTTCAACCAAAAAGATCTGATGTGTTCCATTCACATAACTTTCTGTACATCTCTGCAAGAAAGTATTGTTAAAAGGCTTATGCTTCTATTTACTTCATGCTAATCAAGAAAATATTAGCAGAACTGGTCTTATTACTTACTTGTAAGAGGAAGTGAAATAAGAGAGTACCATAGGTTAAAGTGATAGTCAAAAGCTGGTTGCTATGTGATTGAAGTTCCTTTGTTTGTATGGACAGGAGTTGACAAATTCCTGTATGAGAAAAGTATAAGTTTTTCAAAGCTGAAAACAAAAACAAAGAATATCTCAAAAATGATCAACTCCACGAAAAAATGCGTATAACATAAATTGTATGTTTTAACGTGCTCTACATTTTTTGTGTGGTAAGTTTTTGTCTATCTGTTATGGTTTAGCAGTTAGGCAAAATTCTGTAAAATTCATCCAGAATAAATTAGTCTTCAGAGACTATTCCTAGAAAATTCAAGATATGCATTTTATTTGTCAGGTAAATATCTTTTAGTATGTGATATTTTAATCAAAATCATTAGAGCTATTTTTGAGAAAATCAAAATTTTAGGTGTCAGGGAATTTTTTTTAAAAAACTTGTGTCGCATCCTTGGAAGATACCAAACTTAAATACCAAGTTTGGTATTCAACGGTCTTTTCATTTTTGAGCTATGCTGTCCACAGACACATGCACACACGCAGATCTTTTTCTGAAAATGCTTTTTTTATTATTATTATTATTATTTAGGGGGACTAAAAACATGTATTTCCGGTGAAATCTCTGTATCAAATTTTTGGGTAGAATGCAATACCTTCTCTATACACTATGTATATAGTACATGTAGAGAAAGTAAAAATATTCAAAAAACATAAAATCACACTTGCCCCCTAAAATAAGTTCACCCTACAAAAAATGCTCTGCAACAACCAAAAAGACCAAATCCCAGAAATTAAAAATCAGGAATCTACAGAACAAATTGTGCAGATTGCAACAAATTTTACATTGGTAAAACAAAAAGATACCCTGAAACAAGACTTAAAGAACACATGAGAGCAGTAAAATACAAACTAACAAATCAACCGTTGCACACCACTTTGGTCTACTAACCATGAAATGTACCTAACATACACCTTATAAAACCCACCAGATATGTGGCAGAGCTCGACGTCTGGGAAAAAACTGTATCATTAAAAACCAATAACATGTATTCAACTTTGAATTGCTGCCGCAAAATATATTGTGGAGGTTCGTCACTCAAGGACCATCACACCTCAACATAGAACACACTATCACCCTTCGTGGTGTAATGGTCACCATGCTGACTTCTTATACCCAAGGTCGCGGATTCAAACCCGGCGGAGGACGATGGATTTTTTTCAGGTGTAAAAGTCCTTAGCATGGCTTCCTTTGGAAGAGAAGTAAAGCCGTGGGTCCCGTGTCGTAGATTTACGGCACGTAAAAGAACCTCAAGCCTGATTGAGAGGCCTCTGAGCAAAATTAAGCGGTTTTTCATGCCCAATTTAGAATGGGACGCTGAGAACCACAGTAGTTAGAGAGCATCCATAAATTACATGCCATTTCCATAGAACACCCTGTGGAAATTCAGTTGTAAACCATCGACTATGATGCCCACATGGCTTTGAAACTGGTCTGGAAAAATTATACGTAAGTGATACTTGAGTGTTAGAAACCCAACTCAAAAATATTCTACCTAAACATGTTTAATCAGAAAGTTTTAAAATTTGAATCATTATTCTGACAACAGCATATTGCTGTTTGAATAGGTATTTGAAACTTACGATACTCTTGATAGACTGTTGCCTCTGCTGCTACCTTTAAATGCAAATTATGCATTTCATCATCTTGCTTGCTACTTGTCCAATGCTGCTATGGTTGTGATTTTTTGGGGATGTTCCAATATCTGTTATTTTAGCTGCATTCTCCTTCCTGTCTCATATTGGAATACTGTTTGGAGTAGAGGTATTTAATAATATCTTCATGGCACAAAACTCACAAGGACCCTTTGCCTACCGCCCGGCCGCTGCATCCCCCATCTCGGTTAATGACCAGACGTCATGGATGGGTGCAGTATTGGAGGGTGAGACGTGGTCAGCGCCTCGAACAACCCCCCCTGGCTGGTTAATGCAGTCCTCATGACCTGGAGCCGCTCTTTCTCCATCAAGTAGCTCATCAATTGGCCCTCCAGGGACTTCACAAGGCTGAGTGCTCCCCAGTCCAGGTCTTGCAGCGTAGGAAAAATCCCCATGCCTGTACTGGGAATCAAACCTAGGTCTTCCGCTTGGCAAGCAGCAATGCTACCATCGCACTAAGGAGATGGGCTAGTAGAGGTATTTCCTGTAGAGTTTAGTATTTGAATATGGCCATAAATAAATCTTTGCTACCACTTCCCTTCCATTAAGATGTGTATTGATTTCTTTTGTATATTTGCTTCTTCTGTATTTTTGCTCATTTTTGAGATGATTGACTTGCTTAAGTATTTTGCAGTTTGGAGTGACTTCATTGACACCAACCTTATAATACTACAGTATACTATATCAAACCACATGTAATTTGCCATTTGTTCCTTGCACACTCTGTAGTGATTCCATAATTTCTTAACTGCTTCATCAACATTAGCTACATCTAAAAATATTCCCTGCTTGGACTTATACTTTCTCTACTGATTATTTACTTATAATAAGCAGTAGTATTATATTTCACCAAAAAATTTAATGTTTAGATTTCGCTGTTAATATATTGTTTTGAAGCTCCCGAAATAAATAAGTGTTTAAGTATTATCCCTTTGTGTATTATGTTCTTTTGCATTAAAATAAACACGTGATAATAACATATATAATTTGACTAAACATTTCTCATGCAACGTTCTGTGCCAAAATCCGGGTAAGTTGAAATAAGAGGCAGGATGAGTGTTGAAGATATTATCTGCATTATTTAAATTATAGTTTTGCTTCACGAGTCGTGGCTAGAAAGGAAAAAATTATACGTTGTAAAGGAAGTAGCTAGAAGATGCAATCACTAAATCTCGTAAAATTCTTCTTTATTTTAAGCTCTGCAGCTTGTATACAGAAGTGTGTGGCTATTGTAGCTTGAGCTTTGAGTGCTTAAATGAGAACATAAAGACTTGTTGATTGCTAAAAGTTTATTGCAATTAACTGTAAAATGCCATCTTGCAACAGGATGGCATATTCATTTTAAGTCTTGGTCAGTAATACAGATTACTGAAATCTCACTGCTGTTAATTGTTGACCAGTAAGTATTACAGCATCTACAATATTTCTATTACTAGTTCACAACATGAATGAAGAGAAACTAAGTATGACTCATGTCGAGAACTCGGTAACTGCAGTAAACACTCTGCACAAGTTAGAGAAAGCACACTACAGCGAGAAGTATTGCCACAAAATTTTGTAATGCTATCAATAAGCAAATAGATTAGATTAGAAAGCATTTTGTAGGTTTGTTTAGGCCAGGAAGCCACTGAACATAGAATTTGTCAAGAGATATACATGCATACGTATGTTTATATACTACGAAAAAAGAAAGAAAGAAAACAATGTATAAAGAAAAGTATAAGTTACAAAAACAGTGGAATAGACATACAAGGGGCATACTGAAAGTCACGAGCAACCCATTGTAAAAATTTAAATTTCAACAATGTAACAAAACGAATTGCAGGATCGTAATCTACAGACTTTAAGACACATGTTGACATATTGTGACGTCAATAGCTTCTATCACGTGACCACAGACGGTGTTTGAAAAATGGCTGACATTGATATTTCGTTTCGACAGCGTGCTGTCATTGAATTCTTTGTGAAAGAAGGAAAATCTGCTCTTGAAATTCATCTCAGACTTCAACGTGCGTATGGAGGTGTCTGCATGGGTGCCAGCAGTGTTAGAAGATGGGTGAAACATTTCAAAGATGGAAACACGAGTCTGCAAAATGCGCCTCATAGCGGGCATCCTCGAACTGCCTCTACAGAACGCAACAAGGAAAGAGTAGATGAGCTCATTACAGGAGATAGGCGTTTCACTGTGAATGAAATTGCTGCGAAACTTGGAATAGGACATAGTACAGTGCAAGAAATGATCCACAACTTGGGTTATCGAAAGGTCTGTGCCCGTTGGGTCCCCCGTTTATTGACTGAAGACCACAAACTTCAGAGAAGAACCATTGCACAAAACCTTCTTCAGAGATTTCATAATGAAGGTGATGAATTTTTGACGTGTATTGTGACTGGAGATGAGAGCTGGTTCCATCACTATGAGCCAGAAACGAAACGTCAGAGTATGGAATGGCACCACTTGAACTCACCATCGAAGAAGAAAGCGAAGACAGTGCAGTCTGTAGGAAAAGTTATGGGAAGTGTCTTTTGGGATGCACAACATTGCATTCTGGTTGACTTTCTTGAACCTGGACAAGCCATAAATTCTGCCCGCTACATCAAGACACTTCTGAAGCTCCGTCGGGCTTTGCGTGATAAACACCCTGGAAAGAGGATCATCCTTCAACAGGATAATGCGCGTCCGCATACTGCCCGTGCCACTATGGAGAAGATCAGGGCATTAGGGTGGGAAACTCTTCCACATCCTCCCTACAGTCCCGACTTGGCACCCTCCGACCACCATCTTTTCGGTTCTGTGAAGGAGCAGATGCATGGCCAACGCTACGAGACACTGGAGGATATTCGGAAAACAGTGCTTCAGGGTCTGCGGGCAGCTGGAACGGAGTTCTATCACAAGGGCATTTTCAAACTTGTAAAACGATGGGAAAAATGTGTGCAAAACAATGGAGACTATGTCGAAAAGTGAAAGAAAGTCTGTAGATTATGATGATGTATTTGGTTTGGCTTAAAAATAAATATTAAGATTGTAAAACGGTATTGCTCATGACTTTCAGTATGCCCCTCGTATAATCACACCATTTGCTTTTGAGGCCTGTACTCCACTGCACTATACTTAATGTGCTCCATAAAAGCATATGTACTTCCTTTTTTGCATGCACATAAAAACAAAGAGTATAAAAAATTAGTGTAATTTCATTATATGCAACACTGATGCAATGGTAGATGGTAGTTTTCTAATTATCGACATAATAGCTACTATAGTAATTATATAAAACTAAAATATGATTATTATATTATGTACTCTTCATAAATGTCAACAAATTACAATACATATTTACAAACTTGTAATAGAATTTATAATGCAAAAATTTAGAATTATGTACTAGAGTGTAAAATATCAAAGCGTCAAGCTTTACAGATCTTGTGTCATTGCTAAATATTAAACAAATTCATTTGAAGAATTGAAGAATTTGAACACATTCGTAACTGTCTTCAAAAAACACTTCAGAGCCTTCTTGATAAATTATCTTGTTCATGACCATTTATCAGGTGCTGATTATGAAGCTGATATTGAGAGCTGTGAGGAGTACATTGACAAATTAAGATGCCATTCATAAGCTTCAAGGATTATGAATAACAGATTGTTAATATTAATGTCACAGCTGCAGATTAACCAGTCATCTCAGTGTACCACCATTTTTCATTCTGTCAAATAGCTACCGATTAAGCTTAAAGCTTTTTCTGGAGATGATGTGTGGTCTCTCTTTTGGGAGCAATTTGAGTTATCTATTGACAAAGATTTGTCCCTCTCTACAATTAATAAACATGTGTTTTTGAAAGGGTATGTGCAAGGGGAACCAAAGATACTAGTAGATAAAATAACTATTACTTACAACATATATGAAGAAACAAAGAAAATTCTATTCTCTTTGATGACTGTAATTGCATCATTGAAGCACAATTCAACTTTCTTGAAGAAATGTAACTCTGTAATGTAATTCTGTAACTCCCAAAAAACTGAACTTTGACTTCCCAGTATTTAACCATCGTATTCAAATACTGCGTCCCATAGGAGAGAATATTAATGATACAGAAGAGTTATGTCAACATTTTACATGCCTTCCCTCCAGGTATGTGCCTGAAATGGATGGTTCACACCAAGAGAAATAAGATTTTTGTAGGGGACATATTAAATATGCCATCACCTACATGTGCATTCCATATTGTTTTGAAGCATTATGGAATGCTTCTGGGAAGAACATAGAAAATACATAGAGGTGTATGATTGAATAGCAAAATTGAAGGATGCTAATTAATGTTGTGTTTAAATAGAGGACACAATGCAAGAAATTGCAGTAACAAAAACAATGTGGCATGCTCCAACTGCAAGAAGAATCATCACAGATTCATACATATTCAGGAAATGCACTTTGTAGATCAAGTTATCTCCTCTTTAGTAGGGAAGGTGGATGTTTTTTTATCATATTACACTTACTTACAAACTGCTGAAGTATGTGTTCAAGGTCCCACAGAATGGATAACTGTAGCCTGACTAGCTTCCTCACCTCTACTTATTGATGATCTGTAACTGGAAACCACAGTTATGGACCGTCAAGTTAGCACCTTCGAGACATTGTACCACTCATGCAGACTTGTCAGGTTTAGAATGAAAGGAACTTCGCTAATTATTGCACATCTATCGTATTTGAAAGTCTTTCCATTCATTTGCTTTGCATCCTTTTGTATACCATCTTCATGACATATGAAAGCTAAGATCCACACAAAAACTCCAGTTTGCAGATACCAATGATGGAATGAACCTACCTGTGGAAGTTCTAATTATTAGAAAATTGTTAATGATACTTTTCCAATTCATCTGCCTTCATCTATTGTATTAATTCAAATTTCAGTTGGATATTGAGTGGAAGCAAATGTGGAATAACAGTAAATTCTATAATGGAACTATTTAGATCTGTACATTTTGTCCTTGTTTGATGACACTGTAAGAAGCCTTTAGGATCTGAAATAATATGCATCAAGGAAATTTAAGAGCAACTTCCTGTGGTGTTATGAATTCTTCAATGCTTGAGCCTTTCAGATTCCTTCTGTAAAGAAGATAGAAGAAGAGTAGCCTTTTTTCAAGAAAGGGAAACTTAACTGTTCTTAATAATGTTCAAGAGGCAGAAAGAAGGTTTTGCTCCTTGGAAGAAAGATTAAAAATAATAACTTTAAGAAGAATATTTTTGAGTTGGGTTTGTAACACTTAAGTATCACTTACGTATGTAATAGTGATACATAAGTGATACTTAAGTGTTACAAACCCAACTCTAAAATATTCTATTTCATATGTATCACTGTTCCAAAACACTCTTTCATTAAAATTGTTCTTAAGTTTACGTCCAGCGAGTCGCACCAGAAAGGATTAGTTCATCAACAAACACCATGTGCTCCACAACACACAGATCGTAATGTGTAAATGATACTTAAGTGTTACAAGTCCAACTCAAAAATATTCTATTTCATACGTATTCATTAAAATTGTTCTTAGTAACTTTAAGATTTTATCAGACACAATTGTTGCACCACATTAAATCTGGTCATTTAGAAGTCGCTCCACAAGAAATGAACAACGGCAGGTACTTTATCTACCCCATCTTACTGTGAAGAAAACAAGACTAGGTAGTACAAAATGGAGGATAGCTTTTGATGCATCTTATGTGAGAGGAATGTACCATCTTTGAAAACTGCTTAGAAATGAGTCTGAATCACCCATTGGACACATTTTCTTTGTTGATATTTTGACTGTATCCTGTAACTCTGATTGGAGACAGTCAGCATTTCTGCAGCTCACAGGGATCTTATAAGATTCTGGTATAAACATTTCTATCGACCACAAAAGAAATTGCATTACAAAAATTACATATCACTTATCATGACTGCCCTTTGACCTTACTGTAATCCGTTTCTCTTACTTGCAACGATATGAGAATTAGCTACAAAGCACCAAACTGTGATATCTCATGCTGCATTACATTAATTAGCACATATACATGAATGAGTTCGTATATGGAACTGAAGTTGACAACAGTTTAATCAACTTTACTGTAAATTAACATCCCCCATAGGACAAAAACACACCATTTTGCAGAAGTTTGGAAAGCTGAAGTTTTTAACAGCACTCAGAAAACACAAGCATTGTGGAATATTTTTGAGTTGGGTTTGTAACACTTAAGTATCACTTACGTATAATTTTTCCAGACAGATACCATCAACAATGATGCCCACATGTCTTCGAAACCAGTCTGGAAAAATTATATGTAAGTGATACTTAAGTGTTACAAACCCAACTCAAAAATATTCTATTCATATGTATCACTGTTCCAAAACACCCTTTCATTAAAATTGTTCTTACAACATTGTGACTAAATTTGAATACTCATACTGACACATTTATCATTGACTACTCATACATTCATCATTGCTACCGGAAACATCACAATGATTATATCTATAACCTATAATAATATAACATTACCTCAAATTCCTAAACCATAACCACACATACCATATTTATTCAAATATAAGGCGACCCCCAGTTTTCAGAACGTAATCCCCTATCCCAAACTACAAGATATGGAGTATTTTTGGAAAATTTTGATTTTCTCAAACATTTTCAGTGAAAACAATTTTGATTGAAATACCATTAAGTTTTAGATATTTTCATGATAAACAAAATGTTTATCTTGAATTTTCTGCGAGTGTCTCTGAGATCCTAGTCATTCTGAATTATTTGCATAACTTGTGTAAGAGATAGACAAATTTTGCTACTCAAAAGATATAGACATCATTGCATTGCACAATTTATGTGAGATACTTCTTTTTCTGGGGTGGAGTTAATCATTTTCGAGATATTCTTGTTATTTTTTTGCATTTTAAAATACATAATACTTTTCTCAAATTGAAAGTCTTATTCTCTCTCTCCCAACACCTTTTTTCTAAAAATACGTTCTCCCCCCGCCCTCCCAATTCAGGAGTCCCTAAAACATGATTTCCAGTGAAATCAGGGTATAACATTTTTGAGTGGAGTACAAGACCTCTCTACCTATTATGCACATTGTAGGAAAAGTAAAAATAAAAATTATAATTAATACTCTAATATCTAAATAAGCACTAAAATCCATAGATTAAATTATTATTATTATTATTATTATTATTATTATTATTAAACATGTATATTTGTTTTTAAAATTTTTTGGCAGTTTTCATTAATTTTTATTAATCATCATCAATATGCACTTACCTCTGTTATCAGGTACCGTACACGCCCAGTCATGACAGGACCTGGATTATATGACCCAACAAGTATAATGAACGCAGATGTACTTACAAAATGTCAAAGAGAAGGATGGATCAAGCTAGCCTTCTATTTACTATCTTTCTTTTACTATTTATATGGGTAAGTAATTATTCTTCTTATATTGCATGATGTGAAAGAGACTGAAAGCTATGTGCAATATTTGTATTTTCATTATGTTGAAAGCATTTTTCAATGTTTTGGCAACCATTAACAGTGGTGGTGTTGTGTAGCAGAGGCAGTGGTACTATTGGCATGTTTAT
The DNA here is from genome assembly GCA_030762935.1 of Hymenopus coronatus. Lineage (NCBI taxonomy): Eukaryota > Metazoa > Arthropoda > Insecta > Mantodea > Hymenopodidae > Hymenopus > Hymenopus coronatus. The sequence goes on from CM060884.1 coordinate 14,575,139, forward strand.
CCCTTATTAAGCAAAGGCCCCTTCTGCAGGACAGTTCTCAGTTATTTTAAATTTAGAGCTTTCAAATATTTGTTTGCATAGCAGTTCTTTATTAAAAAAAAAAAAAAAAAAAAGGCTGATATTATTTTGTAGTTGGTTGTATAATCCGTATCTGTTTAATTTTTCTTCTTTTCTGCTTCCCTCATGTCATGGAACACACAATAGATTTTTAGTTTTTTAATTGCTTCTTTTATTTTAAAGAAATTAAAAATTATATTTTTAAATAGTGTTTTATTTGAATGTAATGTGCTTATACACTACATTTTTTGGCTAGACATATCACTTACCCAACAAACAGTCTCTTACCTGGACAATTAACTGAAAAACATGCCAACTGTATTATTGTGTCATTATCTCCAAGGTGATTTTTCAATAACCATTAACCATTAGTTTTTATTCTCTCTAGTTACAAACAAAAGGCTGATTGAAAACTTGCAAATATGCAAAGAAGCTTGTGACAGTAATGCGTTAAATAAAACACAAAAGAATTACAGGGACCAGTTTTGGGAACACTTGCTCCCATTTTCAACCCTTAATTCTGGCTAAATCTTGCTTCATTGGCATCAATGGTGGGGGTAGTGGTGTATCACTTGTGGAGGAGCCTGCTGCTGGATTTATAAACTTCCAAAGGTTCCAAAATTCATGACATGGCTCTTTTTCTTCATGATGTAGATCTGTCAGACATCTAATTCTGAGGGTTTATATACTGGTTTTAACGGTTTTATATTTGGTGTGATTTCATGTCCTGATGTCCAAAAATGATAGGCAACTGCTGATTTTTCTGTTTGCTTGTATTTTAGGTTTCTCATGTGTTCCTTTTATCTGGTCTCCAAACTTCTCTTTGTCCCTCCTATATATACTAGATTACAGTCTCAGCATTTAATTTCATAAATTTCCAGGTTTATTTTTGCAGGGATAGGATTTTTTAAATTTCTGTACAACAGTTTCTGAATGCTGTAGTTGATTTTTGGAGCTAAGGTGATTTTATAATTCCTGAGATTTTCTGAAGTTTGTTGTGTGCCCAAGGATGATAGGTGAATTTTCTGAACTGAGATTGGTCATGGAGTTTTGTAGGGTGATTGTGCGTGTTATGCGATTCAGTTTTTTGTATTTGTGTATTCTCTTGTCTACTGCACTTTTTTGGAAGCTGTTGTTGGTATTATTTTTGGTATCCACTATTCTCCATGGGAATGTGTACTAATTTATACGTTAAACTGTTCAGGACATACTTGTATGTTGTGGGGTTGTAGCTATCAAATGTTATGTAGTTATCTGTATTTGTGGATTTTCTATGTATTCCAAATGTCAGGTTATGTTTTTCTGTTCTTATTATTTTGACGTCTAGGAATGGTAGGATTCCTTCCTGTTCGGTCTCTATAGTGAACTGAATAGACTTGTTTTGTAAGTTGAGTGCATCGTTTACAAGATTTTCTGGAACTATGGCGATGATATCATCTACATACCTATACCATTTTTTGTATATATATGTGGGAATGCCTCAGTGATCTTGTTTCAGAATTACTCATGTATAGGTCGGCTAGGAATGGTGGTATAGGATTCCCCATTGCTAGTCCTGTTGTTTGTTAGTAACATTTATTCTTGAATGTAAAGTAATTCTTTCTTACACATACATTGATTAGCTGGACAAGATCTTCTATTTCTTCCATCGGTATGTTTATGCTTTGTAGCCAGGTTTTCAGGGGTTTTTGGTGTTCGTCTATGGGTATGCTGGGGAATAGGGAGGTGACATCAAAGGATACTATCTTATCTTTAGGTGAAACACTGAAATCTTTCAGGTGGTTAATCAGGTCCAATGAATTTGATACACTTTTACTATTGAATTTTGGGAAGGAGTTGAATTTTTGTGTGAGCCATTTGGAGAGTTTATATGTGGGTGCATTGATGTTATCTACTATGGGTCTCATTTTGTTACCAGGTTTGTGTGTTTTAGGTAGGGCATATAATCTGGATAAGGTCGGTAAATCTGGCTTTAATTTGGATTTCTCTTTTTCTATTATAGTTTTACAATTTGATACTGTTTCTTGTAATGTCTTTATACTTTTACTTAGTGGATTGGCTATTTCTTGATATTCCGGATTGCTTAGCAAGGATTCTATTCTTTGGTTGTAGTTTTCTTGATCTAGTATTACTATTTGGCTGTCTTTGTCGATTTTGTGTAACAACTGGTTTCAGAGTTAAGGATTTTATGATATTTTGGTGCGGAGGTTTTCTTTTTATTCTTGAATGTATTTGATCCAAAATTGGTTCATGCTGCTGCTTAATTGCTTTTTAGTCTATTTTTTTTAGGTAGCTTGTAGCTATTTCTATATCTGCCATTAAGTTTTCTGTTTTGTTGCAATAATCCACACACGTTTTTAGGCCTTTGTTGAGAATGGCTAACTGAGATTTGTTGAAGGTTTCGTTTTTGGATAAGTTTATAATGTGGTTTTCAGGAGGTCTCTTGTTTTTGATTGGTTTACTTTTAATTCTGTTTTTTACAAAGATGTTCTAGTTTTTTCTTTAGAAAATGCTTACCCTTCCCGAAACCAGTCCCGGTAAGTAAAAATAAGTGATGTTTGTGTTACAAAAACCGACTCAAATTCTTTTGTATTTTTATAAAAGACTGATTCTTTCTTTATTAACTCTATACAATATTATAGTTGGCATTCCACAAATTTTGTTTATTTTAATTCTTACCTACATATCCTAACTCATTTCTTAACCAACAAATAAGAATCTTATATATATATATATATATATATATATATATATATACATTACCAATAATGAATAAGAAAAGACAAATTAATTAACAAAACCTCAAAAGTAAAATAGCTAATAACGTATAACATTTGTTCAGTACAGAAATGACCAAAAGCTCTCTAATAGACAAGAGGGGGATCAGGGAAAAGGAAATAAAGGCTTCTTATCAATTAATCATACCTGGCCCAGAGAGTGTTATCTGCAGGCAAATAAGCCTTGAGACAACAAGTTTATTTACCTGGCCATGTCGTTGTTACATCATGTAGCAGTAGAAGTTTTATCGAGAAAAGAACAAACATAATTTATTCTATACAAATTCCATCTTAAAGAAAGAAATAATCCCCTTCTTTAAATAATTAATACTAAACATTTTGAGGTAGTGATGATGTTTAAGGAGCATTGATAATGCATATATTTCTCAATAATAATAATAATAAAGTAAATAAACATATAAGCATAATAATAAATTGTACATGATAAGTCGACTAAAGTATGCCTAATTGTATTCTAAGGAAAACCAAATATGTATCTATTCAGCTATTAACAATATTGAAATTATGTCAAAAATGATCAATTGATGTAATGTTATTATGCTAATGGGACATGTAAAAGAATCCAATACAAAAAAAAAAAAAAAAAACATAACGTTATGGACTATTTTGCAAAAGAGTGAAAAATAGAACAGTACTTATTATTATGGGTATACATTTATACGTCCACTCTTGCAGATCAGACAGTTTTCAGTACAAAATATTAAGTTTTCATGTATAGCTGATGTATTCAATTGTGGCAGTTATATGTTAATTAGAATGCTAAGATATGTGTATAAAAGTAATGTATTATTGTTAAACTTTTCTGTCAAATAATAAATATGCTATAAGTATAATACTAGAGGTGGTGAAAACCCATGCCACTCTCGCTCGTTACTCGTTAGCCGTGCCACAAGAATGACAACGAGAATCTCAGTGCTCACAAACGAGGTATTCCCTTAACTACAGATGAAGTAGGTCCATGTATGATCCATAGTATAGACTAGTTACATAATAACAAGGGCTCGGATTTTTAGGTTTTAACCTATTTTTTCCCAAGTAAGTTATAAAGTTTCAAAGTACTTTTATGTTTCAAGGATTGCTAGTTTGTGAATTCTATTCAACTTAAAAATAAAAAAGCTAAATGGGACATTAAGACGTAAAACTTGCTAAACTTAGGTTTTATTTTATTCTATTGTTTTAACCTTAGTAGAAAATGTATCATTTGAATTACAATTTTTGTTTAAAATTTTGTTTAGTTTTTTGTGAGTATACATGTGGGGTTAGCCAGGGAGAGAATTTATCATGATTTTTATCTTGTTATAGAAATTGTTGTATGAAGTATATGCCAGCGACATCTTGCGATGTTGAAAGATATTTTTGTATCTATAGGAATATATTTAAAAACAACAGTAATTTTACAAATGGTAGGCTAGTTGAGTAGAGCAAAATTACTTTAGATTGTTAGACCAGAGCCCAAATACACCAATAGAGGTTCCTCGTTTTGATTTTGAGATGGTGAGCCTCTTCTGTGTCTGGTATCTCCCCAGTAACCTCCATAGTCAGAGTAATTTTACCTTCAGTATTGAATTGAATTTTACTTTGAATAATTAATGCGTTACATATGTTATGTAACTTTGGCTGCTCTCTGAACTTGTCATTGGTCAACTCTGCTTTACATACCATTGCAAATTTTGCACATTTTATGTGCACTCTTTCCCTTAGTGTGTGCTGCGTCATTAATTCTTCAATCCATTGCTCCCCTTCCGTTCCTTCCTTGTACATATCTTCCATGTGCTTCTATTGTTCCTGTTGCCTTCAGTACCACCCTCTTGCTCTGGTCACTGCTTTCCCCTTCCTTTGATCCCCTCTGTTGTTTCTTTCCTTCCCTCCTTCTCGTCTTCTACCTTCCCTAAATCTGACATGCTGTCCTCCCTCCTTCTCATGCCATCTGTTTCCCCTCTGTCATTTTCACTACTTTAGTCGCTCCTCTGGACGCCTGATGCTAAAATTGCTTTCTTTGGCCATTACCCCTACATGTCATTGCAGTGCCCTGGAATTTTGTCATTTTTCATAATTCATGGTTCACTGCTTTTGTTCCTGCATGTGTCCCTTCTGCCTCTTTACCGTGGATCCTTAATTTAAAATCTTGACTATTTGCCAGTTTTCCTTGACTATACACACTCTCTTTTTTTTTTTATTAATCTAGTCCCTGTTAATATATAGATGACTGTACCTTTCAGTTGTATTGCCTGATTTATCATGTCAAAAGCAGTCAGTTCACTTATGCAGTTTACCAGAATATTCCTTTTCCCTCTTCTCTTCACAAATCTAAAGCTTCACAAAGACTTCTGTAGTCTTTTACTCAAAACTTCATATACCTCCCTTCTCGCATCCCTTCCATTTGTTTCTTCCATCCCCAAAATTACCAAGTTGTACCATATTCTCCACTATATTCTCCACTCTTTCTAACATTTGCCATCTCCTCCTTGATTTCCTCAAATTGTCTGCTTTTTTTTTCCTCCAAGCCCACAGGTTCTCAGGTACATGGTACATGATCTGCCACCTCCTTCATTTCCTCAAATGTTCTGCTTATTTATTTTTGTTTATATTTTATCATTCCCATACTATGTTTAATTTTTTCTTCCAATTCTCCAAATGTTGTGTTCTTTGCCATGCTCCTTAATTCATTCCTTCCTTCCTCCTCTCGCTCACCTTCAAGCTCACAAGTTTTCAGGTCAAAAGCAGTCCTGTGGCTTCTACGGGAGTGAATTATTATTATTATTATTATTTTTTTTTCTTTTTTTTTTTTCTTTTTTTTTTATCGTTCTTTAACCTGGTCGTCATATCAGAAGATGAATGAAATTGGTGATATGATGCTCAAATGATATCGGGGTCCATGGAGCTTAAAGTTACTCGACATTTAATTTTCAGGATAAGGGAAAACCCCGAAAAAAACCTTATCCAGGTAACTCACCCTAAGCGAGATTCGAACTCATGACCTGTTGAATGTAAGGCAGACATGCTACTACCACACTACCCAGGCAGGCAGTGAATTGTTGTCAACCAGCCTTAATTTTCAACAAATAAAAAAAAGCAGTATTTTTTTAATGTGTTATAACAAAATTTATTTTTTCTTTGCAGGATGATCTATTCATTAATATCCTCATAAGCCAGACAATTAGCTGAAGTGGAACCATTTTGTATCATCATCATATACTATTTTTCCATAAGGTGTACAAGCATAACTCCAGTGTACAAAAGCCAACATTTTCATTAATTGTAGGTATTTGTTTATTCTGTTTTTATATATAAAAGGTTTGAAGCAATATCTAAGGCTGTTAATTATAAAAGTCATAAAATAGATGTAAGTTCCATCCAAAATGTAATATAATATCATGTTTAAAATGACTGTGAGATACCTCCTGCATAGAGGAAGTTATTTTAATTTCCTTTTTAAGAGAAGCATTCATATTTAATTTAAATAGCTGCAGTGTTAGTACCAGATTTTGTTTCACTTATGAAAGGATAAATAAAGTTTCCTCTCTTAAGTCAGTCCATCACAGTACTGAGTCATTGTAAATAATAAGTATCCATCCTCTGAAGATTTATGTCTCTAGAAATTTCTAAGTATTTATTGCTGAGAAATAAACTTAGATGCTGTTGTTGAAAATACGGTACTATTTGTCATTTAGTTAGATTGCTCAGTGTGTGAATGGATTATGTGCAATTGTGTGATGCTGCCTGTGAGCTAATAACACCAAGTTTTTATCAATAGGTGTTTATTATAAGTAACATTGAAAGTGAAGTCATTAAAACTTATATTGCCTCGTCTGTAAGGTCTACTATATTGCATTCCATTCCATTTTGTTTCCGTGGCTGATTTTTGTATGTTGCAATAGGTGCATTCATAATGCGCATTTGCTGGAATATCTAATTTTTTATTAGGAAAGAATAATTTATTGTAATTAGAATTATTTACATTTAATGATACTGTATTACATTTTGATAACAATGAGAACTACCAATAAAAGTGCTTGATTCCATTTCCATGCACATGAACTTTTTCTACATGCGCTTCTATAGTATGTTATATGTTAAAATATTACATATATATACACCAGCCCAAACTGCAAAATATTGTAGCCTAATGTAAACAGATTGCAGTATGTATTTTTTATTTCTTTTTAATTGTACAAATGTGATATATTAAAATACCTTGTTATAACAACTTCTTTGTTGTAATGTTTATTTTTGGATCTCTAAAATAATATGTCAAATTTTCTTTTTTATTATAAGTCATTGGTTTTAAATTAAATGGTAGCAGGTGAGGTGTTGCTTTAATTTTTTCTTTACCTTGCCCCTACCTCTGAATCATGCTTGAACTGAGAAAGCGGGCAGAGCACCAGGTACACAGCAGCATTCTACACTTTTCTTTTTGTGGAAGTTTGTAAACAGAGTTGTTATATTCATTTATTTGACATCAAGTCGATTAATTACACTAAACAACACTTACATGGGATTTTTGCCGGAACATGTTTTGAAGGACTAGCTTTCTTCATTTTCAACCGGACATTGACTAATTCCTTGTGGTGAAGCTGACGATGTTGTAAGTGCTGTCTCCTCTGGTGGTGGTTCAATCAACTTGCTAAACACATCCTTCTGTGGAACATCAAAATTGAAAACCCTCCTATTTTTCACAATGAAGATGTGCACCCGTGTGGCCAGCTCTTGTTTTCCTGCTATGTGTTTTAGAAGTTTTGGTTCTGAATTTATATTGTGGTGTTTTGTCCACTGCTGATTTTTCCAATTGTTTTTTATTTATATTTCTGAAGTGTTCTTTGGATCTTGTTTCTAGATTTCTTTTTGTTTTTCCAATATAAATCTAATTACAATCCTTTTTGGACAAAACACCACCAAACTTCTAAAACACATAGCAGGAAAACAAGAGCTGGCCACATGAGAATACATCTTCTTTGTAAAAAATAGAAACAGGGTTTTCAATTTTGACGTTTCACAGAAGAATGTGTTTAGCAAGTTGATTGAACCACCACAAGAGGAAACAACACTTACAACAATGCCAGCTTCACCACAAGGAATTAGTTAATGTCCAGTTGAAAATGAAGGAAACTAGTCCTTCAAAACATGTTCCAGCAAAAATTCCAATTGTTTAGTGTAATTAATCGACCCGTCAAATAAAAGCAGCAATCTAGTTGAGTAATTTTTCTTCAATGCTGCACAGAACCATGTTAGCATAAAACATGTTCAGATGTTAGCATAAAACATGTGTTTGTTATATATTACTAGTCTTTGATTTGTACAGTTCGAGGTGTTAGAAAACATGTTTTCTTAGTACTTTTGAATTAAAAGCACAAGTGCATTCAATTAGTCATTTAGATAACTGATGCTATCTGAGAAATTTACTCTTCAATAACAAATATTCACACTTCGAAACAGATCCATTAAGAATTACAGACAGATCCTTGGCAGGAAGCTGGAGGACCCCCTTTTTAGTAACTACAGTAACACGTTAGTGAAATAAAACGATAGACTAATGAAATTAAAAGTAAGCACTGAGTCGATTAATGACACTAAACAACACTCACATTTAAATTTCCCAGAACATGTTTCGGAGGTTAGTTTCCTCCATTGTCAACCGGACATCAACTAATTGCTGGTGGTTGCCAATTCCTGCTTTCCGGTTATGTGTTTCAATAGTTTTGGCTCTGGGTTTATATCATGATTTTCTCTCCAAAATGGGTATCATGATATAAACCCAGAGCTGAAACTATTGAAACACACAACCAGAAAGCAGGAATTGGCAACTCGGGAACAAATTTTCATTTGGAAAAACAAAAATAGGATTATCAACTTCGATATCCCCCAGGGCGACTCATTGTACAAATTCATAGAACCACCACCAGAGCAAGCAATGGATCGATCAGCGATTAGTCAATGTCTGGTTGGCAATGGAGGAAACTAAGCTCCGAAACATGTTCCAGGAAATTTAAATGTCAGTGTTGTTTAGTGTCATTAATTGACTCAATGTTTACTTTTAATTCAATCTCAACAACACTGTCATCAACTTCCAAAATAAAAAAGACTAACGAAAGTTTACAAGTAGAATACTCAGGGAAATTACACATGCGGCATCTACAATGCCACTGCTTACCTTATGTCCTCGTCTGTGTTCTCGACTAAAGCATGACATATACACATATACCTCTGTAGTACTTAATAGCTTCATGTCTAAGAAATGGCTTTATAAAGAATATGAAAATGGTGTTACAAACATTGTTATTTTTATGCACTCTAAAGAAAATATAGCAGTACTTTTTACTTTCTCTAGCCCCGTATCTACAATGTACATAGGGATAGAGAAGTATTGTATTCCACCCAAAAATTCGATACCCAGATTTCACTGGAAATATATGTTTTAGGGTACCCTTTATCTAAAAAAAAACATTTTCGGAAGAAGGTCCTTGTGTGTGTGTCCGTGAACACGATAACTCAAAAACGAAAAGTCAGTAACATACCAAACTTGGTATTTAAGTTTAGCATCTTCCAGGGATGCGACACAAAGGTTTTGAGAAAAATGCCCCCACCACCCACCCTTTACATGGAACTTTTTTCGAAAATTTTGATTTTCTCAAAAATGGCTCTTAACGATTTTGATTAAAATTTTGTATATTAAAGATATTTACCTGACAAATAAAATGTATATCTTGAATTTTCTGGGAATAGCCTTTGAGGAGTACTTTATTCTGGATGAATTTTACAGAATTTTGAATAACTGCTAAACCGGAAGAGATGGACAAAAATTTACTGCACGTAAAATGTAGAGCATGCTAAACACACAATTTATGTTATATACATTTTTTTCGTGGAGTTCATCTTTCTTGAGACATTCCTTGATTTTGGTTTCTGCTTTGAAAAACTTATACTTTTCTCATACACGAATTTGTCAACTCTGTTCATACAAACAAAGGAATTTCAGTGACATAACAACCAGCTTTTGACTATCACTTTAACCTATGGTACTCTCTTATTTCGCTTCTACTTACAAGGAAGCAAGTAGGTAATAAGACTATTTCTGCTAATTTTTCTGATTAGCACAAAGTAAATAGAAGTATAAGCTTTTTAAGAGTAATTTGTTGCAGAGATGTAGAGAAAGTCATGTGAATGGTACGCATCAGATTTTTAAATATGGCATGAGGATACTACACATCTATTTAGAATTGCATATATTGCATTTAAAAACCAGATGATTAGTATTGATTTGATTGAAACACTATTTAACATAAGAAAATTGAGGGAAGTAAATAAAATTAATTAATAAATAATTGTGAAACTAAATAGCAACTTGAAAGAAGTAACTGTCAAGTAAGGATTGTGAAAATCATGTGCAAGTTGTTTGTAGAATAAAGAGGTTTAAAATGTTTATAAGGTTTCAATATGTTTAATAAATGGTTTTTATGTTTGTAAAAGTTTTAATATAACATTATCACATAATCCTCAATCAGACTCATGAAATATGCAAGATAAATTCAAAAAATTAGAAAATATGCATTTTCAAAAGCAGCATTTGTGACACTTTTTACAAAAGATGCCATATAAACTTTTTTTCTTTCTTTATAAATGGGTGGAGTATTTGTTGTATTTTATATCATTCCATGTTGCAAATTTGTGACAAATAGTACTAATGTAGATTCAAATCAAAATGAGATTGATACTCATAAAGAAAAATAAATTTCAAATAACATAGTGATGTAATTTTTATAATGAAACTCAAGACACTTTTTAGAGCTATTGTCCTCGTTAGCAGCTGTAACATGGCTATTAACATTTGTAGTTAGTTCATGCTGTGATTAGAAACAATGTGATTGTTGGTCACTTATCAGGATAACTCAATACATCATGTACTGATATTTTAATGTTTTTTTATTATTTTCTTCTACATGGAGTTCTAATGGTTTTTAAGATTTTTTAGATTAACAGTTTCCTTAATTAAATTTAAATGTAGAGCGTCATCTTTTTACACTTTTTGCTCCAACTTTGCCTTTGTTTGGGAAGACCGGTTTCAGGGTACTTTAACCCATCTTCAGTTCTGGGGATGAGTAATGCCACATGCAACAAGTGGTTGTGTGCAGCCTGGTGTTGTGTTGCCCTCTACTCCTGTCAACAAGATGACGTCAAAATTCATAAGAGAGTCTTCTTCTTTGGTGATAAAGATATTTTCCCAAATTTGTAGTTCCAAAGGTTTCTTTACACATTTAATTAAGTCTATTTCTTCCTTTATGTTATGATTTTCAGACCAAAAATGATTACAATAAAATTTAATTATGGCACTCCACTGTCTAAAATGCTTATTTTTATTTAATATATTAACAGTTTCCTGCGTTATTTTGTGATTGAATGATCACACATCCCATGTTCTTGGTCATTAACAGAGATAGGAAGTTTGCACCGATTTCCTTATGCAGAGTAAAAGCAATGGTTGGCAATCCATGCAGCTACTTGGGCGAGCAAAGGTCAACATAGACTGCAAAACACAGAACCATGTTGGTACGAAGAAAGGCATTCGAATAATATCTTTGTTCTGCTCAAATGTGAGCAAAATTAATTTGTTTTACAACTTTAATAAGTTTTCTAGCAGTGCACCTATGCATATACTTATTCAGAAAGTGATGGAAATTCTAGTAAACAAACAGCTTGACAGAATCATATTTCAAATTTATATTTATTGCAAATTTGATCTGAAAATTACCCACAACTACCACACTGTTACAGTCCAGAAGTATGGAGCTGAACTGAATTTGTGCGGCATGTAGAAGAACTGTCAAGACGGATCTATCAATCCACGAGCATCCTACCTGAAATAAAGATGAAAATGAAAGGTGTAAATGAAAAGAATGCAGGGTTCAATGTGTTGTATCACATACAAGCTGCACTTTTAGATCCCAACAAAAACTATTTGCTTGGTGATACTGATACATCATGCGAAGTGGAACAAGCTTTTTCACATTACAAATCTTGTTTGTCGGAACATAGAATGAGGTTTTCATTTGAAAGGCTTCAGAAGTACATATAGTTTTCAGTAATACACTGATGAGAAAGATTTGGTTTAATTCCTGCTTTCATTTTTACCTGGTGAGAATCTGACGATATTTAAGAAATTAATTTTATCATTTAGATATTATTTTACATTTGATGAGTAAATATTACAATTTGTGTTATAATTGCTTGGGTGTTTTCATAGTAAACATATGTAAAGAAGGAATTGGTCAGAGTCAGCCTTACATATGTAACAATTTTTATGATGTACATAATGATCTGCTTTTACGAGTGTCTCATAAGTCATTTTTACTCTCTGGAAACAGTACTGTTTACTTGACAACATATTTGTTTACCTCTCTCCCCTGCGCTCTTATCAATGACTTGTTTTGTTGTGGAGAGATGGTCGGTTGCAACCTGCATGCGGAACAGCAAAAGGTACAAATCTCCTAGCTCTGGGCATAAAAAATAATATCAGTCATGCAGCCTTATCCAGCTGAGATTCAAACCCTACAGGGCAAGAATGTTGTAATTTTACCACCATATGCAAAGGACCAGAAAGCCTTAAACTGTATAAAAAATATATAGCAATTAATATTTTCTCCTTAATATAGTTGAACTTTATAATATATTGTATTTAATATATAAAATAATAGCTGGTAGAAGATATTTTAAATATGACACTCAGTGCTGCATAAAAAAAAATAGAAGTTATCTTACAAGAGGAAGAGCACTAGATCACCTCATTCCTGTATTGCAGAAAGTATCATTATCATCATCATCAACATCTTTATATATAGTATTCTTCTTACTTCTGGTATTACTGGACTAAACAAGCTTGCATTTGAATGCTGCTTTCTACCTGGCACTTGAATATAGGTTTAAAAACCTAGTTCACTAATCCAGACTATGTAATTTAATAAAATCCCATACTTTGTCCATTTACACTTTTCTAGATAAAAACAAATACCACATGAAACAATAAACATACTCAATAAAAATTAAATAACTCAGAAGTTTGAGACAAGTAAAGTAGTTCAAGTATAATGGTTGAAAATGAATCGGAATAGTAACACTCACCTCGCTTAAAATGAATTTTTTCTCATTTCATTTTTAAGTGAGGTGAGTGTCACTATTCGGACTCATTATCAACTATTATACTCAATAAACATACTCATTTACTAAATGTACATCTATTTTAACATAGTACACGATACTTAGGTAGAAAAGGTATTGCAAATGTTTAATGCTGAGATGTCACCAGAAATACACGTTTTAGGGTCCGCTGTAACTAAAAAAAAGCATTTATAGAAAAAGGTGTGAACACGTAACTCAAAAACAAAAAGTCCGTAAAATGCCGACATCATGACACGTGACATGAAGATTTCAAGAAAAATCACCCCACTTCAAACTGCCCTTTACATAGGTAAAATTTTGAAAATGCTGATTTTTCTCAGAAATGGCTCTAACGATTTTGATTAAAATATCAGATATTAAAGATATCTACGTGACCAATAAAATGTATACCTTGAATTTTCTGGGCCTCTTTATTCTGGATGAATTTTGCATAACTGGTAAACCACAAGAGATAGACAAATGCTTACCACACCTCCAGGTTGATTAAATCAAGTAATGTTTTTATTTAATCAACATGAAGTGTTCTGCAGACAATGCTCAGAAGTTGAATCTTGTTAAAACACACAATTTATGTCACAATCATTTTTTTTTTCTTGGAGTTGACCATTTCAGTTTTAAAATACTTGTCTCGTGCAGGAATTGTAAACTCTTGGCCATACAAAGAAACAAATTTCAACCACACTGCAACCAGCACATAAAAGACATTATTATTACTTTAGTATAGCATATTACCTTATTTCTCTCCTACTTATAAGGCAGCAAGATCACTTCTGCTAATGCTTATCTCATTTACCATGAAGTAAAAAGAAGCATAAGCTTTTTAACAATAATTTGTTACAAAGATGTAGAGAAAGTCATGTGAATGGAACACATCAGATTTTTACTTCTTCTACACATACTAGTATACAGAGAAGGTATTGCATTCCACCCAAAAATTTGATCTGAAGTTTTCACCAGAAATTTGTTTTGAGGTCACCTGAATCCAAAAAAGTATTTTTAGAAAATGCTCCATGTGAGAGAGAGAGACAGAAAGACCACAATAACTAAAACGAAAGGTCCGTTAAATACAAACTTGATATTTAAGTGCATCTTCCAAGCTTATCAAGAAACCCCCCCCCCCTGGCCCAAACTACCCTTTACATGGAAAAGTTTTCGAAAATTTTGATTTGCTCAAAAATTGCCCTAATGGTTTTGATTAGAATGTTCAAGTTACTTTCATGACAAAATGTGTCTCTTGATTTGTTTCGGAATAGCCTCCAAGTGCTCTTTATTCTCAATTGATTTTGTATATCTGATAAACCATAAGACATAGTCAAAATCTTACTACACAAAACACTTAGAAGCCATTAAAATATACTTTTGTGTCAAATAAACTTTCTCATAGAATTAGCTGTTTTTCAGAAATTCTGTGTCAAAAGTGTTGCCCTTTCCTAAGTATCATTTCACGGGTATGCTTGAAAGTTTTAAGAAATTAACAGTATATCATAAATAACATGGAATAACAGTTAGAAAAATGCTCCTTTTTACTTTCTCTACACGTACTATGTACATAGTGCATAGAGAAGGTATTGCATTCTACCCAAAAATTTGATACCAAGATTTCACCGGAAATACATGTTTTAGGTCCCCCTGAATCCAAAATAAGCATTTTCAGAAAAATGGTGTGTCTGTGGACAGCATAGCTCAAAAACGAAAAAGCCGTTAAATATCAAACTTGGTATTTAATTTTGGTGTCTGCCAAGAATGCGACACGAAGATTTTCAAGAAAATCCCCCCACCACCAACTACACTTTACATGGAACTTTTTTTGAAAAGTTTGATTTTCTTAAAGATGTTTGTAACGATTTAAAATATCATATATTTAAGATATTTACCTGACAACTAAAAATGTATATCTTGAACTTTCTGGGAATAGCCTCTGAAGACTACTTTATTCTGGAGGAATTTTACGGATTTTGCATAACTGCTAAACCGTAAGAGATGAAGAAAAATTTACCACACAAAAAATGTAGAGCACGTTAAAACTCACAATTTTTGTTATATAAATTTTTTTTGTGGAGTAGATCGTTTTTGTTATATAAATTGTTTTCGTGGAGTAGATCGTTTTTTAGATATTCCTTGTTTTTGGTTTCAGCTTTGAAAAACATACATTTGTCAACTCCTGTCCATACAAAGGAACTTCAGTCACATAGCAATCAGCTTTTGACGATTACTTTAACCTATAGTATTCCCTTATTTCGCTTCTACTTACAAGGAAGCAAGTAATAAGACTATATCTGCTAAATTTTTCCCAATTTTTTATTTCTATTTCTTTATTATCTCCATTTGTAATACATAATTTACAAGGATCATCAGATTGATTACAAAACTAAACATATAGTATAAATAATAACATAAGTATATACACTTTATAAAAAAAAAAAATACAGGGGGTACCATCATACAGCATAACTTATTTAATTTAACATTTTATACTCCTCTATAGAGTAAAATACATTTTCTGAGAGATAATTTTTAATTGCTTTAAGTTTACAGTTTTCTCCAGTTATCTGTTTTATTTGTTTAGGCAAATGATTGTACAAATTTTTGGTTTTACTTTCTATACTTTTGTTACTTAACGTTCCTCTTAGTCTGTTAATGATATAATTTTGTTTCGTTCTTGTGTCATGTTTGTGTATGTGCATGTTTTTACTTTGATTGCTATGATTTTTTATTGAGTATTTAATGCATTCATATATATATATATATATATATATATACAGTGCCGGAAATGTTAATATATTTAGTTTTTTATAGGAATTTTTACAAGTATCCGTCTTCTTTAGTTTACATATTATTCTGTAGTCTTAATATTCTTTGTATTGTTTTTTTCTGTCCATTACCCCATAATACAACCCCATAGCTCAAATGAGAATGTATGAAGGCATAGTATGTTTGTATTAAGCTATCTCTATCCATTTGTTGCGCTGCTTGTTTTAAGATGTATAGTCCTGTATTTATTTTTTTTGCTATTTTTTCAATATGTTTTTTCCAGTTTAATCTGTTATCTATAATTAATCCTAAGAAGCTTGTTTCTGTTACTTGTTGTATTTGTTTATTGTCTAGGACTAATCGAATATTGAGTGGGATTTTCTTTTTTAAGCTGATTTGCATCCATTCTGTTTTATTTGTATTTATTACCATCCCTAGGTTTCCTAGCTCTTCCCTAATTTTTTCAAGTAGTATATTTGATTTATCTTGTACTTCAAGTTCTGTATTTCCCCTTACTATAATTGTGGTATCATCAGCATATCCAATGGCTATATCACGTGCTTCTTTTATTATTTTGAATAAGCAATATATATTCCTTATATATATATAAGGAATAGATATGGCCCTAGTTTCGATCCTTGTGGAACACCGTGAGTCACTTTGTTAAAAGATGATCTGATTTTATTTAGGTTACCATTTGAATTGTATATAATTTCCACACATTGTTCTCTATTTTGTAGATAAGATTTTAGCCATTTTAATGGTAGGCCCCGGATGCCATAATTTTCTATTTTGGTTATTAATTTATGTATATCTACACAGTCAAATGCTTTAGTAAGATCAAGAAAGATTGTGATTACATATTCTTTCCTGTCTATTGAATTTATGAGGATGTCATTTCCTTTACAGATAGCTTGTAATGTTGATTTCTTTCTTTTGAAAACCGAATTGGTACTCTGATATTATTTTATACTTACTGCAGAAGCTCTGTAGTTGAGTTAAAAACAATCCCTCTATTATTTTGGAAAATGTTGAACATAATGATATGGGTCTATAATTTTCCATTGCATGCTTTGAATTTTTTTTTCCTGTATATTGGTCTTACTGTTACTTTTTTTAGTGCATTGGGAAATGTACCTGTTATAAAAGATTGATTAATTATACGCGTCATTAACGACATTTCAGATTTACAGTGCTTAACTATTTCATTTGTAAGTCCATCTAACCCAAAAGATTGTTTACATTTTAATGTGTTTATCTGTTTAATAACATCTTCATTTGTTATTTCTCGTAACACCATTGAGTTACATATACTGTTTTCAGTTGTTTGCTGGTTTTGACCTTGGCTGAGGCCTAAAGTTTTTACAATATTGATGTAATAATCATTAAATTTTTCTGTTACGTTTATTGGGTTTTCTATTAACCTATTGTTTACTTCAATACATATGTTTTCTATCCATTTTTGTTTATTTTCTTTATGTGATGCTTTTATTATATTCCATGCTACTTTAATTTTATTTTCTGCCTTTTGTATCAGTATTTTGTTGTGCTGCTTCTTTGCTTCAATTATTACTTTATTGAGCATTTGTTTGTAATTTTCTATATATGTGTATGATTTATCGTCTAGTTTTGGATGTTTTAAGCTGTTTAGGAATTGCATGCATTTTTTTGAGATGTTTATACCTTTGGTTGACCAGTTTTTACTTTTCTGCATACCACAATTTATTTTGCATATAGGTATTGCTGTGTTTAAGCATTTTTCTAAGATTTTAGCAAAACATTCAAATTTTTCATTTATTTCATATTTTTCATAGATTTCTTCCCATTGTGCTTCTTTGATGTAGTATCGTAATGCTTCTAGTGTGTTTTTGTTTACTATTCTTTTGGCCTCTATTAGTTTGTTAGTTTTGGGTCTTAAGTTACCTAATGTTTTACTTACTATTTGTTGGCCATAGTGGTCACTTATTCCATTTTTTATTTTAATTTCGTAACATTCCCTATTTAGGTTTGAGAACATGAGGTCCACGCATGTTGCTGAATACTTACTCTTGTTGGTTCTGTCTCTGCCAGTGCGACATTATTTCTTACTAGCATTTCTAATAATAGCCTTTTCTTTTTGTTTTCTACTAGAACATCTATATCGAAATCTCCTATTACTATGGTGTCTTTATTTTTACTTATACTGTTGAGACATTCTTCTAATCTCTCAAGAAAAATTACTTTGTTTGCATTTGGAGGACTGTAGATCCCTATTTCTATGAGGTTTTTACTTTTTTGCTTTATTTCGATTGCTGCAAATTTGCTGCACATTTCTTCACAGAATTTTTTGCAATCTATTTCTTTGTACTTAATTTCTTGTTTAACATAAATTACCCCCCCCCCCCACTTTTATGGTTATTTCTGCAGTAACTAGCCCCCAATGAGTAGTTTTCATAATTATTTACATTTAATTCCTCTATTTTTAGACCATGCTCTGTAAATATTATAATATCGGGTTGCATATTTAGAATGTTTTTCTCGATAAGTGTCCTTTTATTGGCAATACTTTGAATGTTTTGATGATACAGACTAAATTTATTTTTACCCTTTTTGTTACCAAATTAATTTTTTGACCTAACAGATTTTGTGCGGTGAAGTTTGTACAATCATTTGCCTTACCTTTAGTTGTATTTTCTTCTAAGTTAGTTGTACTGGACAAGTTTTCTGTACCTCCCTTTGCAGTTAGTTTCCCTGATCTATGAGCCAGTTGATCATAGCTGTACACCTGTAGATGGTATTCTTCATTACTCTCTGTAGATTTGCCATTCCTTTTCTGTTTAGGTGCAGGCCGTCTCTCCCTATACAGTCCATTCCCATTTGTCTATCTACATCCACAAATACACACTTTAGTTTATCACACATCCAGCCTATATTTTCGTTTACACTGTTTATAAATCTGAAATGTACATCTCTTCTTTTCACTACACCATTTATAATAACTAGTGTTTTCGGATACATTTGTTTTATGCTCTTTGCCACACAGTATATATGAAGTAACTAGAAGCTTAAGCTTTTTAACAATGATTTGTTGCAGAGCTGTAGAGAAAGTCATGTGAGTGGAACACATCAGATTTTTATCAATGTAGTAGTATATAGGACCTATAAGAAAGGCTAATACATCTGATTCAGCTTTGATAGAGTTTTAGGAAATTACACTCTTCATCAAAAGAAGACAACATAAGAGATCCGTTTGATTTTTTTTGTTATACGTAACTCATTGACTACCATATATTTTTTACATGGAGAAATCTATTTATGCTGTGATTTTATAAACAATTTCAAATATCTAATGTAATGATATTAAATGATACATTTTGGGAGGTTTTTCATAGTGACTTGTGTTTCAGATGAGAGCTGACTGGACATAAGAATGTCTTATTTAAAGCTTAATTCACATTTTAATATTTGATACCATGGAAAATGTTTTTAGTATTTCTTTTGGTTTATGTTCTTTATTTTTCATTGTTTATATTACAATCTCATTTCACCCAGTAAGATCATTAGTTTTAATCTTAAGAAGTATGTTTCCGTGAAACTAATTGTAGTGATTGCTAGTTCACTTAACCAAAATAATGATAATTTTGGTGATATTAAAACATGCTTTTGAAGAATAGTTTGTTACGGAATAGGAGAGAAAGTCATATGAATGGAACACATCAGAATTTCTTCATTAATGCTGCATTTTCAATAAAGTTGTTTACCCCTTTTTAAATCTTTGTTTTTTTTTTATTTATTTATTTATTTTTATTCTTTTATTCCTTTCTTCTCAGCCCTTTCCTTCAAGGTGAAGGAAACTGAAAAATGTGAGCCGGAGAAAATTGTGAAAAATCTTACTTTTAATAGGCTTGTTTTAAAAAATAAATTTTAAATTTTAGCATTCAAAATATGTCGGTTTTGCCAAACTAATGTTTAAAGGTGCAATTAATGTATGCTTAGATGTTTTAGCTTATACAGTGGCTATGGCTTATTTCCATCTCAGTTTTCTTTCATTTCAAATTTTTAGCACTTTGCATTCTTTGAAATTCTAGCAAAAATGTGCATCAAATGACTTGAAATGTGCTCTAGATTTTTTTGAAAGTAAAATGAAAAATCTCATGTGTTCCATTCATATGATTTTTCTCTACAAACTATAGTTATAAAAGATATTTCTTTATCTGCATTGTGGTAATCGAGATAAACATTAGCAGAATTACTGTATTAATTCCTTTTAAGTAGAAGGGAAATAAGGTAATACACTAGACTAAAGCAATTATTGTCAAATCTTAAAAAATGCTGGTTGCTATGTGAAATAAGTGAAAATCGGTTTGCTTTGCACAGCCAGGAGTAAAACAAAAGAGACCTCCCATTTCAGAAGGTTTAAGTAACTTAAAATTGAAACCAATAATAAGGAATATCTCGGAAATGGTTAACTCTACAAACAAAAAATGTATATGACATAAATAGTGTGTTTTAACAAAAGTATAGTTTTAACAAGATATAAATTTTTTGTGTAGTTAGTTTCTGTAGTTAGTTTGCCAGTTATGCAAAATTCATCCAGAATGAAGTCTTCACAAGCGATTCCTAGAAAATTCAAAATATGCATTTTATATGCCATGTAAATATTAATTTATGGTATTTTAATAAAATATGTGAGAGCCATTTTTTAGAAAATCAAAATTTCCAAAACATTTTCCATGTAAAGGGTAGTTTGGGATGATTTTTCCTTGAAAATCTTCATGTACCATCCTTGAAAGATACTAAACTTAAATACAAAAGTATTTAAGCTGTGCTGCTGCTTTTTATATATATATATATATATATACTTTTGTTTTTTTCTTTATTTATTATTCAAGAGACCTCAAAAATATATATTTTTAGTGAAATCTTCAAAGTTTTGGTTGCAATATAAACAATCTCTACCTACGGTATGCATATTACGTGTGGAGAAAGTAAAAAGTCACATATGCTTTATTACCCACTTTTAATAAATATTTCACAATCATTTAGTGAACATTTTAAGTAGTTTATTGAATTGAAACAATTTGATAATGATTTTTTTTTTGGGGGAATAAATGTCAAATTTAAAATATCATATGTGAATTTTTTTTTTCTTCACATTGGGGTACTTTTCCAGAAACTTTTGTACAAAAAAAAAAAAAAAAATATTACAGAAGATTAATTTAACTAACTTATTTGTAATTAAGTGGACATTACTTAAAACAGAAAATTCAATTTGGTATAATTGTACAGTTTGGAATATGTGGCCAAATTTTGAGAAATTCAAGTGATATTTAAATTCTACTTGAAAGGGCAATTATTTTACCTTTGAACTAAAACAGTGCACCTGATACTGCCAGTTAAAAGAGCACATACAATTCAGGATTTAATGTGAATTATTAAATCCAGCAATTGTCTTTGTAAGAAGAACCTCAGGATTATATATATATAACATAAATAACACGGTGCAATGTACTATACCAATCACTTAGAGGAAAGGTTTTTCATCATCTACAAGTTGCATTAAGTTGCCATAAAATAAAGCTACCTCTCATTTAGTTTGACATGCTTTGCGATTAAATTTCTGTTGCATCTTTTTAAGAGGTTTTTAGGTTACTTTTTTTTAAAGGATGTACAGATTAGAATAGAAACATTATCATTTACTAAACTTCTAATAAGGTTTTATTTATTAAATAATGCTTTTTAATAATAGTTGTTTAATACAGTTGTTTCATGCATGACTAGCATAATAGCATTCTAAATCTAAAAACAAAAGTTTAGTTAATTTAAATTTATCTAATGATACTTTCCTAAGTAGATATCTTACTGTTTAATAATACTGAAAACCACATGAATAAATAGGCTGAAATAACTGCTGTAAAAGACTATTTATGGCAAAATATGCTTCTCAACATGGGACACTTAAATAGGAAAAGAAAACATTGATTGTTAAGAAAGAATGGAAGCTGGCATTGCCAAAATTCAATCTTCATAACAGCAGCTGTCAAAACGCATTAGTATATTAGTATTATTTAGGTTTGTTAAGAGTATATGAATTTATTCCTAATTACATAGCTTTATTTGCACAGGAACTAATGTTAAAAATGCTACAGAGGTATTTTTCTTCTTCTCCCACCCCCCTTATTTTATAAACTGCATAAATATTTAAGCCTCACTTTGTTTTCATGCTTCTTTAATGGATCACTAGTATATATAAAATATGCCAAGTACTTTCAAGATGACCATTTAAATACTATTTATAGTATATATTTGATACAACTACATATATCATAACATTTTTATCCATATGAACATTGTTGAAAATATCTGTTATAAAATACACAACTGTTAGAAACAAGATAGCTAAAGATTCTCATTTTGTATAAACAAAGAACAAATTTATCATTTGTACAGAAATGGGGGCTTAAAATATCAGTAGTGGTTCATTGAAAATTGTGTAGAAATTGAGTTCTTACTGAAGGATTGTACTGAATTTAAATTCTAGATGTGTGTGGTGTTTTTTTTTGTTTTTAAATGATGAGGGGATATTATAGCTATGTATATTGTAAGTTCCCTTATCATTTTAGCTTTAGTAAAGGCAGAACTTAAAATAATGAAATAAAGTTCACACATGAAGTGATGTTTCATAATTTTATGACTTTTTATCCTAATATTTTAAACACTACTTTTCCCTCTTCCAATAACAAGTAAAGCATACATTGTGATGAGTATAAAATACAGAAAAATTGCATATATTAATAGTTTTGCTTATAATTTTCCAATGCTCATTCCATTTCATATATATATATATATATATATATATATGTATATATGTATATAAAACCCTATGATTATGGTCCATATTATAATGCTATGCTGTTCATTATGTCTATTTGTTAAATTCCTTGATGTTCTGTATTAATACTACACAATTTTACCCCCTTTAATGCATCCTAATCCTGCCATTAGTGCTTTTTTCCAGTTGAAAATGAATAAAAATATTCTATATTATTTCCAAATGTTTTACTCTTTTAAACCTAAGTTGAAAAAATAGTTTTTGTACTTAGCGGCTTAACATAGGACATGCCTAAAATCAGAATTATTGGAAATGAAATTATGTATTATTTATTGATGCTCTTTAACTACTGTGGTTCTCAGCATGCCATTTGAATTGGACGTGACACACTGCTTAAATTTGTCAGAGGCCTCTCTATCAAGCTTGAGATTCTTTTTGTGCTATATGTCTATGACATGGAACCTATGGCTTTACTTCCCTTCTGAAGGAAGCCACGCTAACAATATTTACGCCTGAAAAAATCCATCATCTTCCTCTGGGTTGGAACCTGCGACCTTGGGCACCAGAGGCTAAGCGTATTGCCCCTAGACCATGGAGAAAAATACGGCACTAACAGGCAAATAATAGTACCTTTTTTTGAAAGTAATTTATGCCATCAAAAGGCACCCTGTCAATGTGTTGTAATTCTTAAAGTTTTTCTTGGAATTCTTTGCAGTATACGGCAAGTTGTCATACAGTAATATAAAATGGCAAAGTGCCAATATAATAATAAGCGGTACAAGAATACACAGCAAGCAACAATTTATTTCATAAGAAATGATCTTGTTCTTCATTATGCTCTGTACTGCACCCAAATTTTAAGAAACAATATTTATTGTGCTATATTTTCTATTGAATTGTATCACACTTGATTTTTCATATCTAATAAATCATATTTTATGTATAACATTATCCCAGCCAGTTATTATACATTTTGAAGTATATTACAGGGTTTTATTGTTTATGCAGGATTATATTGTATTATATTTATTTTCATCCATAGAAACATGATACATGTTATAGGACACGTCAATTTAAGATACAAGAAAAAACAAAACTATATCAAGTGCATAGAAGATTAAAATACAGAAGTATAAGATTTAACAAATTTTAAATATAAAAGGAAATAATATACAGAATTGAGTCATAAAGACAATTTTTTTACAAATTGTACTATTTATACCTGTTGTATAAATTCATCTACACTATAAAAACTATTATCCATTAAGAATTTAAAGAAAACTTTTTTGAATTTTTGCTGGGATTCAATGTTCTTTATATAATGGGGTAGTTTGTTGTATAAATGTAAACCAGCATATGTGAAGTTATTTTCATACAGTTTGGTTCTATGTGAATTTACAAATAAATTTTTCTTTGCTCTGGTGTTGTATGTATGAACTTCAGCATTTGTTTTGAAGGATTTTAAGTTTTCTTTTGTACGTTTAGTGTTTCATAAATAAACATGCATGGTAAAGGTAAAATTTTAAATGCTTTAAAATATGGTTTACAACTAGTTATATTTGAGACATTAGCCATAATTCTTATCACTTTCTTTTGCGTCCTGAAGACCTTAATACTGTTTTTAGAATTTCCCCAAAAGATAATGTTGTATACTAGTAGACTATAAAAGTGTGCAAAATAAACTATTCTAAGAATATGAAGACTGGACATAAATTTGGCTGACCTTACTAAGAATCATATCTTACTAAGTCTTTTAGTCAGGCATTTCCCAACTTAAATTTTCATCTAGTAACAAACCCAAGAATTTATTAGATTTTACATACTTAATTACCAGTTTAATTTTTGGACATATAACATTTTTATTAAGTTTATTATGGAAGCTTTGAGCTGTTGTTTTTTCTTTACTTAGTAGTAATAAGTTTGCACTAAACCATTTTTGAATATGCTCTAGAGCATTACATATTTGATGATTAGTATTATTTTCATTTGCCCCCGTTACAAAGATGCTTGTATCATCTGCAAAATGTGTTACATTCACATTTATCAGAGTATTTACATTATCAGCTAGGTCATTTATGTACAATATAAATAATAATGGCCAGAGGACAGATCCTTGAGGTTATATTTTTAAAACAAGAGAGCTCTTTTTTAATTTCATTGGTTTTACTGTCAAAATATTCAATTTCTACAGATTGTTTCCTATTTCGAGATATGATTTAAACCAGTTTAAAGCTAATCCTCTCACACCATGTACAGATAATTTCTCAAGTAAAAGCAAATGGTCCACTATGTCAAACGCTTTTGTTAGATCTAGAAATAGACCTAATCTGAATTGTTTATTATCTAATGCATCATAAAGCTGTTCAACAAAGTGTATTAGTGTGGAATTAATTGATTTCTTTTTCCTAAAGCTATTTTGACTTTCACTTATTATTTTGAACCGATCCAGGAATTTTAATAATCTGGTATAGCCGTTCAAATATTTTTGCAAAAGTGGATAGTGCCGATATCAGTCTGAAATTTTCAACTTCATTCTTACTACCTTTCTTGTAGATAGCTGTCACCTTTGATTCTTTTAGTTTCTCAGGGAATAGTCCACTTGTTAGTGAAAGATTTGTTAAATAGCACAGTGGTTCAATTAGAAATGAGGCACATTTATTTACAATGTAATTTGAGAGTCCATCAATCCCTAGCAATTTGTTGTTTTTTAATGTGTTTCTTAATGTTTTAATTTCCTCAGTTATTACTGGCATTAAAAAGAGAGTATTTTCATTACATTTTAGACTTAACTTATACGTTCTCACCAATGAATTCCTTTTTAGCATATTTTCAGCAACACTTGTGCAAAAATTGTTGAATAATTCAGCAAATTCTTTAGGATTGGTTATGTTTTGACCATCTTTTTTGATACAATAGCTATTTATACTTGTCTCAGTTTTATTTCCCACAATGATTTAGATTTATTAACTGCTCCATTGACTGTGCTATCATAGTGTAACCTTTTTGCTTCCTTAATTACCTTATTATAAATCTTTTACACTTCAAATAGTAAAGATTAAAGGCATGAGAAAATCAGGCTCCATACACCTAAATGGAAAGCAAATGACACAAAGACATATTTAGGCAGTACAATGTTGTATACTGTGTAAATATGTGAAACTTAAAAGCCTCTTAATATTATGGTATAGTTTGCTAAATAATTTGCTTATGAGAAGTTATAGAGAGCTGGTTGTGAAAGCATGATATTGCAAAATTGCACAAGGAATGATGGTGAAAATTTAGAAAGAAGTCTTTTTTGAAATTTATAAAGAATAATGAACTGAGGTAATATATTGACCTATAAAGACAGCCAATAAATTTGAGTCTATCTTAAGCTAAAAGTTTATTTCAGCCACAGAGTGAATCGCCCAGTGACGAATTCTCCTATACTAAAATCGAGAGGGTTCAAAACAACCCTTAATAAACATGCAAAATAATCAGAATTTTTTGCATGTCACTTCAACTAAATACGAAATGACTGCAAGTTTGTGTGGTTAAATTTTTCTCTTTTTTTTCCCTGCTGTGCGCG
This sequence comes from Hymenopus coronatus, assembly GCA_030762935.1. NCBI lineage: Eukaryota > Metazoa > Arthropoda > Insecta > Mantodea > Hymenopodidae > Hymenopus > Hymenopus coronatus. Next base: position 14,601,291 of record CM060884.1, read on the forward strand.
TACATCTACATCACCGCAAGTTAAAACGATAACCAGACTCTGAACATTTACCGCTAGCTAGGCAAGGCCTGTAATGCTGTGCGCGCGCATCTATGCCATCGCAAGTTGAAGTGATAGCTACACACTCCTACTTCTCCGCTAGAGAAGGAAGCTTAGATGCCAGCTGTTAGCTGTCGAAATGCACCGCTAAATTTTGCGATTGACAATCGTATTTAGTCTGTATTAATGTTGTTCTGCTTATAAGTATTTGTGAAAAAATGGCCGATGTAAGTGTCACTGAAACTAGTGGTTCTTGTGACTGTGCAGTAAAATATATGTTAAAGACTGGATTTCGGAATTTTTGAATTTCTGAAAAACTTAAAATAAAAGACAACTGCAGGCTCACTCCCGAACTTCCAGGTCTGATTGTAAAATGTCAAGACAGAAAACGAGAGTATAACAGACATTTCTGCATTAGCAATTATTCTAGGTACAAATGGTTAACTGATTGCCCCAAATTAAACAAATTCTATTGTCGGCCATGTCTTATTTTTAGTAATAACAAAAGCAGTACCACATGGTCTCAAGAAGGATTCGATAATATAGTTTCTCTAACTGGTTCATTAAGTAAGCATGAAAAATCAAGAACTCACATATTTTGTATAGTCACTCTTTGTAATTTTGGGCAATACACCAGTAGACCTGCAGCTCAGAAATCATTACAAATTTCAAAGCATAATAAAATGGTAAAAAAGAACAGAGAAATGTTGAATAGACTCATTGACGTTTGTCAATTAGGGAAGCATAAACTAGCTGTTGAGGACACAACGAGTTAGAAAGTTCCTTTAATAGGGGTAATTACGTACCAACATTGGATTTACCCAGTACGTATGATCAACTTTTAGATGCTCATTCAAAAAAAATGCTACAATTTTCTGGGATACTTTGTCATCCGTTCATTTCAGAGTGTTTTGGTTAACTGTATAACAAAAGAGCTTGAATCCACTAGTTTTTTTGGCTATTCTTCTAGACATGTGCTCAGAGATAGTGAACAAATCCCAACTCTCTACCATTTTACACTATGTGGACAAATCAGGGGAAGTCGATGGGCTGCAGATCTGCTGACCCACTTTACAACAATATGCTTACAACAGCTAAAGAATTTAACATTTGTAAGAATTTGTCGCTCAGACATATGATGGTGCGGCCGTAATGTCTGGTCAATTAGGTGGTCGGCAATCTAAAGTAAAAGCGGCATTTCCACAGGGGCACTATTTGTTCACTATAACTGTCATATCCTGAAATTGGTGCAGGCAGCGATGTGTAGTGATAAGTGCATTTTTTTATTCAAATTCTATCAGGGCATTCCAATTTCTTTTCTCGTTCCAGTAAAAGAACGGAAACTTTGTGTGTTTTTATGAATAAAAAGCTATCAAAAGCAGCTCCAACGTGCTGGAAATTCAATGCACATCTTGTCAACACTGTACAAGAGCAATGAGATAACCTGATTTTATTCTTTGAATTCATGGCCGAACCAGAAAACAATGTTGTTTGGGAACCTGATACATTGGTTAAAGCACAAGGTTTTCTTTATTTTTTTGACGGTTAGATACTCTCTTCCTCCTCAAAACGTTTTCGGCAAATTTGCTCATACCGACATTCTCTTCAACATATTACAAGACAAGTCTATGGATATTGAATATTGCCATTCAAAAGTAATCCAGACTAAAAATACTTTATGAGGGCTATGAGGAGAAGGGTTCCAAAATATTTGGCGAAGCATTTCTACTGAAATGATAAATGAACAAGCATAAAAGAAAAGGAAAAACAATGAACCAAGTGACGTTACTGAAGTTATGTTCAGGAGGATAGTCTATGAAATTTTAGATAATGTGCTCTACCAAATACAAAATGGTTTTCTGACTACGAAAGTTTTCATTTCTTTGCTCTCCTTGATTCTTCAAAATTCAAGAATTACAGTACGTCTTTTCCTGATCACTATTGCTCAAAATTGTTTGACACCTATAGCTCAAAGTTTGATTCGGTAGGTCGGAAAAATGAACTTAGTGGTGTGTACTCTTCTGAAGATAAAGGGTTTGAAGAAAAGTCAGTTGGTGAAATAGTGAAAATTATGAACGAAAGAGATGTGATGTGGGCTATGCCTTAAGTTTACAAATTAACTTGTCTAATTCTAACTGTAGCAGCAACTACAGCTTCTGTTGAACGGTCATTTTCCACTTTAAATCAAGTGAAATCTCACTGTAGGTCTACAATAGGCCAAGAAAGATTATCCTCTCTTCAAAAATGTCCATACTTCGTACGCTTCGGAAGGATATTCGTGATGATTTCATGCAAGATATTATTAAATATTTCCGAAGAAATATCTTCGATTGGAGCTAACATTCCAGTAAACTGGTTAGTACTACTACTAAAATTAACAATAATTTACGTATACGGTGTCCATTGTATTACACAAGTAATTGGTTCTCATGAATTATCATGTAACACAAAAAACGCATAAAGTGAATGTGTAGTGATATGGGCTATTTCCAGGTAAACATGAAAAAATGGTTTTTAAACAGATGCATCTATTTATGTTATTTATACAGTATTAAAATCAGCATTTTTTTTTAAATCGCTGTTCGCAAAAATGCGTAAAATGAGATCGCGTACAACGAGGGATGACTAAATTTTATAGGCTAAGAAAAACGATGACAAAGGGAGCGGTGTACCTAAATTATTGACCACGAATCACCACTGGAATCACCAGCTGAGCTAAGGCAGCGTTTACCCACCATGTGAATCCCCACCATTAGTGTGCGTGAATCAGTTGGTTTCGAGCTGGCCTTTTGATCACAAAGTTGCAGTTTTAAGCCAATTGTTTTTAAGCATGCTTTAAAGCAACAGTCCCATGTAAAAAACTCCTGCAGGACAAAATTTCAGCACACTGCCAATGTATTGCTGACAATGTACAGCATTGTTAACTAACAAAATATTTATTTATCCACCCCACCTGATTGTACAGGGGTGCAAAAGTAACTGTACACTTATGAACCATAGTTAACTTGAATAATTTGAATATGATAATACAAGCCCACCAATGGATTACACTTCACTTTTCGTTTTATGTTCAAACTGTCTCTCTTCTTCATCAATATACCTGGAACACTTTGACATACAGGCAAACACAGATGAATGTTGAATCTTAATGTTTCCAGTGATTGACCTCATAATTGCACAGGCCTTAATCACTTAATGAAATTTTAAGGCGCTATCAGGGCATACCATCTAAAAACTAATTTGAGACCTTTTCGTGATTTATCAGGAAAAATGTAAGTTGGAAAATATAGTGCCATGTCAGTATGTTTTCTTGGTACTTGCTAACTTAGTGGTTAGTGCAACTGGACAGAAATCAGGAGATCCATGGTTTCCTATCCCAACTATGGCATTGTATTTTTCAAGCCAGTCAGCTCTTCAAGATTTTGTGATTTCCTTCCGTGAAAGATAAACAAAAGTCTTTCAGGAAGCACATTGCAAGTCCTCATCATTGCAACTTTCCACTGTTTGCTAACATTAAAACTTCTAACAATTTTGCAGATATTCTGGGTCTCCAAGTGCTTACATCTTTACAGCCTCCAAATAAAATTGTGAATTATGAACAGTGTACATAACCCCTTTTTTACTTCTACTGTATTTTAATAAATGCAAACCTCTTTTTAACTCACCTGAAAGGACAGATTTCCTCTTGAAAAATGTAATTACAATTGTGAATTATAAACAATGTATATAACCTCTTCTTCATTTCTACTGTATTTTTATAAATGGAAAGAAGAAACATTTCTTCTTGAAAAATGTAAGATACTTTAATATCTGCCTTACTTTTATCAGCCGCCAACCTTGTTCCCTGTATACAGTATATGCTTAGACCAGGTTGTTCCAACTCTACTCACCTGAGTGGGAGTGCTCCATTCTCAACCATAAAACCTGGACCCTGCTACTGGGCAATTGTGCTTGCATTCCAACACTTGATTCAGCCATGACAAGAGATTGGCCTCAATGATGAATCATATTGTATACCCTGTGAGTATTCAATGTTCTTTGTAGCTCAGCCAAGCTAGAGCAGTTTGACTTGGGCAAAGTGAAGGAAACAGTCTGCATAATTGTAAAATAATGCTGTGAAAAGCCATAAACCTTGTTGGGTAAAACATACAACACATGACATGATGTATCAATGTACAAGGTAAAGATAACATACTGTAACAGCCACCTGGTATGTGATCATTCTCATTTTCTCTGGTATGCGGCGGTGGAGCTGGAATGTGAGACATCTCAGTTGAATGCATAAACAACAGCAAGACGCAACAGGATCCTTCAGAACACAAGAACCTTCTCGGGACATCGTGATTCTTCCTGATATTCGAGTTGTTTCTCTAAGCTCAGTTTCAAGTACCTTCAACAAGTTTCCAGAAAGTTTGTGACATCATTTTCTAGCTACAAAAGGAGGAAGGAGTGCAGTACGTGTAGTTCTAAATTGTACTGAGTCATGAGTGACTGGAGTGATAGCGCAGTAGTGCACGAGCCCTGGATGGTGTGTAGTCATAAACTAGCTATGTGGTCAAGTGTAATTATTTGCAGCACTGAGTTTAAATCTGTATTTGTTACTACATTTTTAATCAATAAAAATATTCGTTAAACTGATGTCAGGAGTGAGATATTTATGCAAGGTGGAGGAGATGATGAAAATTGTATTGGCCGAAATTAAGGAAATGAAGACAGAAATGAAATGAAGGGCTTAAAAGAAAAAATAAAAAACCAGAATGAAACCTGCATGGAGAAGATGGACGAGAAAATGAAAACCAGAATGGAAACAGCAGCGGAAAAATTGGAGGAGCAGATGGAATCTAACATGGCGAAGATGGGTGGAAAAATGCAATATGGCATGGAGAAAATTGAGGAGACGAAGACAGAAATGAAAACGGAAAGTCTACAATAAAACGGTACTTTCAACCAAAATCGACAAACAATTTGCCGGCGACAAGAAGGACATGGAAGAACTTGGGGAGAAAGGGGAATAGCTTGGTGGAACAATGAAAGACCATAGCCAACACCTTAATGCCCTGGAAGCAAGAGTCGACAGCAGCAACAAGGAACTAAACACTATGGTGGAAAAGAAGCTTACCGAGAGGCTGAAAAACTTGAAAGTCAAGACGCCCGGACGTGACCAAACATTGGCGCCCATCAAGCCACCCAAATAGAAATCTTCCGCCGACAATTCCACGCCGTCGCTACCCACAGCCAATGGTCAGCAGGAGAAGGAACCGCACAGTTGCTAACACACCACCAGGGACGGATGGCCGACGTACGGAATGCGATCCCGACGTCAGCGAAGTCTGGAGAGATCTGGGTGGCCCTCGAGAACCGTTTCGGACACCATCCCTTGGCTGCAGCTTATCGCAATCAGCTTAAATTGAGGCTGACACAGTCAGACAAAATGATGCAGGAGTTCGCTCTAGTCATCGAACAGCTTGCGAACAAACCCCTGCTCAATCTGCCACCTAACTACGTGTCCCAGAAAGCTGCCTACTCCTTCTTTGAAGGGTGCGTGACACCGAGATACTACAGCGCCAAATGCTCTGCGACTATGAAATTATCCATGGGGCGTTAACGGCAGCACTCAGAATGGAGGCGGCCAAGACAACATCTCGAGTATCAGGAGTATTCGGAGAGATATACAACACAGAGACGAGCTGGTGGTGTGTGCTGGGTATATTGCGAGACAGGTCACCTGGTGAAGTATTGTCCACACCAAGATGAATAGGCGGAAAATGAGTAAGGACTGGCGTAACGAGGGGCCCGTCGGGCCCGTTTTTATCATTCCTCGAGAGATGCCACCCTTGGGCAGAAGAGTGGACGATTGCCTTATCGCAGGCGGCTGGGTACACGGGAAGCTGTGCCATATGCAGACACAGGTGCAGCTATGACTATTTAGGCCTGATGTGGCCAAGGGCTTGCTGATACGAACCCCAATCAGTCTTACAAAGCAGTGACGGCATCAGACGGCATCTTACCTGTGGAGAAGACCCTGCTGGAGCTGACACTAGGACGGAACACTGTGAGCCCGTGGGTGTTCGTTACGAGGGTGACTGAGAATGTGATACTGGAATTGGATGCCCTCAGGAGCCACGGGGCGACGGCCGACGTCGGCCGGATAGTTTGGTGACTCGGCCACGATGAGGTGTTGTTCCGGAACCCACAGGAACGTTCAGGGATCTGCAGGGTGATCTTAAAGGACGATGTAGTTGTGTCCGCAAGAAACGAGGTGGTGGTGAAGACACATCTGGAGGTCAACGGTCAGCAACTAGAAACTAGACTAGAAAACACCGTTACACGGACTTGTGTTGCCCTGCCGGAAGAAAGTACCCGTAAGGCTGCTGAACCCGATGGACACTGACCGGGACATCCAGACTGGAACAGAGTTAGGAAAGTGCATGCTAGCTATCACTGTAACGCCGTGCGACAAATCCGAACATTCAGTACCAGTTGAAAGACTTCCTGAAGAGGGCGGCCGACCATCTGACCGCTTCACAACTGGAGAAGGTCCAGCATTGCTCAACTATACAAGCCTGTCTTCAGCGAAGGGAATGGCGATTGCGGTCGCACTAACCAAGACAACATCGATACCGGAGACTTGCGACCTATCCGGCAAGCACCAAGACGTGTTCCCCTGGCGAAGCAAGCAGAAGTGCGGGACATGTTGGAGGAAATGAGGTATAGGGGAATCATTGAAGAGTCCGAATGCCCTTGGTGCTCCCTGTAGTATTTCTTGGTGGTGAAGAAGAACGGCGAGCTACACTTCTGTGTTGACTATAGGAAGTTGAATGCAATCACCAGAAAGGACTGTTTCCCCTTAACCCGGATTGACGACGCCCTGGACATATTTGCTGGCGACTTAGGATTTGAAATCGGGATACTGGCAAGTGGCCTTAGATTCTAGAGACAAGGAAACTCGTGGAAACCTGATGAGAGGGTTGACCTACGAGGCCTGCTTGCTTTATTTGGATGACATCGTCGAGGTAGTTACTTCGTAGAACTTCTCGGAAACCTAACCAAGACACTACAAAGGTTGCAGGCAGCTAAGTTGAAGTTGATCGTGAAGAAGAGCAAGGAAATGAGCCACCTGGGGCACATAGTCTCACCATTTGGAGTGGCCACGGACACTGAGAATGATCGGGCGGTGAGAGATTGGTCTCACAAAATTTCCTGGGCCTATGCACCTACTACCGCCGGTACGTCAGATGTTTCTCCAACATCGGGAAACCTCTCACCCGTCAGACGGAAGAGCACCAGCCTTACATGTGTTCAGAAGAGGCAGAGGGCGCTTTCCAGATGATAAAGTCAGCACTCTGTAGTGCTCCTATTTTAAGATTTCCACAAATTGGTAGCGAAATTATTGTGGATATGGATGCCAACGACACCGGCATTGGCGGCATTCTATCACAGATCCCGGATAGCCAGGAGCGGCTAATTGCTTACTACAGCAAGATGCTCTCTAAAGCAGAAAAGAACTACTGCGATATTCGGCGAGAGCTCCTGACAGTAGTAAAGTCCCTGGAGAATTTCCACGTGCACCTATATGGTAGACATTCCACCTGAGGACTGAGCACTCTGCCCTCACCTGGCTGTTTCAAAAACCTGGAGAACCAGATAATCCATTGAGCCCAGAGTCTACAAGAGTGCAACTTTACATCGGAAAGGAAGGAATGCCATGTCCAGACGATCCTATCCAGAGGGTGCGGCCACTGTACTAAGGTTGCCGCAACTGTCTGTGTTATTTCAGTGGTGCCTGCAGTTGGATGGGATAGAGTAAGATGAGGAGGAAGCAGCTGGCGGGCACCGGCTTGGAGGCTTTCCTAGGAGGAAGTACATGCGGGGACCACGAGAGGACCCTTGGAACACACCCCAAACATCAAAAAGCTCCGACAACTGTATTACTGGTTGAGACTACGTGCAATGTGACGGTGTCGCCAATATCATCTGTATGCGGCAAGTCACGGCCCACAGATCAGGGGCTGTGGTCGCATGCAGCAGTATAACATGGGAGCATCCTTTGAACGCATAGCCATCGATGTATCTGGGCCATTCCCGGTGTCCGACAGGGGCAACAGGTATCTGTTGGTTGGCATGGTTTACTTCTCCAAGTGGCGGGAAGTGTACGCTATCCCTAACCAAGAGGCCACGACCACCGTAAACTGTCTTGTCGCAATGGGGTGCCAATGGAGCTACAATGATAAAGGCACCAATTTTTAGTCCAACCTCTTGAGGCAAATATTGGAGCGACTCGCCGTGCACGAAACGCGCACAATACCTCTTAACCCACAGTCAAACGATATGGTTGAGCAACACATCAAGACCCAAGAACTATGAGGAAGGTTGTAATCAATCACTAGAGATACTGGGATGTGAGGGTGCCACTTTTTTTGTTAGTCTATCGCTCTTCAACTCACTATATCACCGGGCTGATACTGGCTAGTTTAGTCTTTAGTAGCGACTACCATGTGACCTGATGTTCGGGAGCCCCCCTGAGGCAGTCGACTATACGGGTCTTTACGTAGACTGACTTCGTGACATGCGTGAAATGGCCCGCCAAAACACTCAGGTAGCGAGCGCTCGGTTGAAGACCCGTTACGACAGTAAACCAATAGCCAAGATTTCTAGCAATGTGATCTGGTGTGTCTACATCGCCCTAACGGATCAAGAGACACTCCCCCCCAAGCTCCATCAACCTGTGGGACGTCTCTTGTGGTGAAGAAGATAATTGACGTCATCTACCGCATCCAGAGAATTTGTGGGGGACGAAGCGAAGCAGGCCCGGTGCATTCCACTGGCGCTCCATCTTCATTCCCCATGTATCTTCAGCGTCAATTGCAGTAAAAGCTGGCGCAAAACACTAACAATCTGTAGGTGGAATGAAGATTTTTTTTTGTGTGTGTGCAAAACCTAAGGACGAGACGAATAAATTAACATACCATACATGAACTAATGGGAATGAATGAAAGTGCGGGAGCATGTTGCTAGAGGTCTCTATCATGCCGTTAGCCACGCCTCTCGTAGCCAGTAGACGGAGTCAAATACACAACAAACTCGAGAGCGCTTGACCAGCAACCTTTCGAGATTTTCGATTACTCGCAAGACTCATTAACTTAGCTCCATGGCACGACAGCTCACGGGGAGCCTTGGCCTACCGCCCGGCCGCTGCGTCCCCCATCTCGGTCCACTACAGACGTCATGGATGGGGTGCAGTATTGGAGGGTGAGACGTGGTCAGCGCCTCGAGCCCCTCCCGGCCGGTTAATCGCAAGACTCATTAGTCTCGTTAATAGCAAGACGATAGTCCATTTTGTGTTACTACTAGGGCCCGGATTTTTAGTGGTTTATAAACACAATTTTAGCCTGTTATTTATCTTCTACGCATCTATAGGTTTTTAAACGATTTATTTTTTTTTTTTAAGGGTTTTAAACAATATTCCCTAGTTTTTGTTGTTGTTTTTTTATGGTTTTGAACAATTTTCCTACCTATTTAAGGAAATTAATGACAAACTCATTTTATAACACAATACAAATAAAAATATGAAAACTATTTTACTTCACGGAAGAGTCTAATGATATGTATGTAATTTATGTCATCTTATACTGCATACTTGTTTTTTAGCATTTAACTAAAACTTCAGCATGTATATATATATATATATAAATAAATCTGATAAGTTCCATTCACATGACTCTCTACATCTCTACAACAAATTATTGTTAAAAGCTTATGCTTCTATTTACTTCATACTAATCGAGAAAAAATTAGCATAAATAGTCTTATTACTTGCTTCCTGTAAGTAAAAGCGAAATAAGGGAGTACCATAGGTTCAAGTGATAGTCAAAAGCTAGTTACTATGTGACTGAAGTTCCTTTGTATTGACATGTTTTTCCAAGCTGAAACCAAAAACAAGGAATATCTAAAAACAATGAACTCCACGAAAATAATAACATAAACTGTGTGTTTTAAAGTGCTCTCCATTTTTTGTGTGATAAGGTTTGTCCATCTCTTACGGTTTAGCAGTTATATAAAACTCCGTAAAAATCATCCAGAATAAAGTAGTCTTCAGAGCATATTGCCAGAAAATTCAAGATATACGTTTTATTTGTCAGGTAAATATCTTTAATATACGATATTTTAGAGCCATTTTTAAGAAAATTAAACTTTTCGAAAAAAGTTCCATGTAAAGGGTAGTTGGGGTGGGGGATTATCTTGAAAATCTTCGTATCGCATCCCTGGAAGATACTAAACTTAAATACCAAGTTTAGTATTTTACCGACTTTTGTTTTTGAGTTACCGTGTTCACAGACGGACACACACGGACCTTTTTCCGAAAATGCTTTCTTTTTTTTTTTTTTTTAGATAAAGGGGACCCTAAAACATATTTCCGATGAAATCTCGGTATAGAATCTTTGGGTGGAGTGCAATAGCTTCTCTATACACTATGTACATAATACGTATAGAGAAAGTGAAAATGTATTTGAATTTCACTTCTGCGCTGTGTCATTATCTCGACAAACTGCTGCGTTACCTTAACATTGGATGGGGAAGAAAAATATATCAGTACTGCGGCCATCTAGCGGCAAATAAAGTAATACTTACTCTAGGTTTCGTGGCCAGGAAAGCTTCTTTATTTTAAATAATAGAAGTAATGAAAGAACAGTTAATACATAAAAATGTATTTGAATTTCACAGCTGCGTTGCGTCTTTGTCTCGATAAACTGGTGCGTTGTCTTAACAATGAATAGCTGTGCTACGACCATTTAGCAACAAATGACCGTGGTACCACTTATTTATTTGCAGCTATTAACCGAAAAATAAAATGTATATCTTGATTTTTCTGGGAATAGCCTCTAAAGAGTACTTTATTCTGGATGAATTTTACGGAATTTTGATAACTGGTAAACTGTAAGAGATGGACAAAAACTTACTAAATGTAGAGCACGTTAAAACACACAATTTATGTTATATACATTTTTTTTTCGTGGAGTTCATCGTTTTTTAGACACTCCTTGTTTTTGGTTTCTGCTTTGTAAAACGTATATTTCTCTCATACTGGAATTTGTCAACTCGTGTCCATACAAACAAATTAACCTCATACACATAACAACCAGCTTTTGACTATCACTTTAACCTATGTTAATCCCTTATTTCGCTTCTACTGACAAGGAAGCAAGTAATAGGACTATTTCTGCTTTTTTTTTTTTTCTTCCTGATTAGCATGAAGTAAATACAATTATAAGCTTTTTAAGAATAGTTTGTTGCAGAGATATAGAGAAAGTCATGTGAATGGTACACATCAGATTTTTTGTATTAACTGTCCTTTCCTTACTCCTATCGTTTAAAATAAAGAAGCAAAGAAGCTTTTCTGGTGTTTAACACCTACAGTAAGTACTTATTTATTTGCCACTAGATGGCAGTAGTAGTATTTTTCCACCCCATCCAAAGCTAAAGTAACGCAACAGGTTATCGAGATAATGACAACGCAACAGTGAAATTAAAATACATTTGTTTGTATTAACTGTCCTTTCCTTACTCCTATCGTTTAAAATAAAGAAGCAGAGAAGCTTTCCTGGCGACAAACACTTAAAATACTACTTATTTACTTGCCACCTGATGGCCGTAGTACCTACTGTTCTATTTTACTTCCCCATTCAATACTAAGGGAATTCGCCCGGTTATAGAAATGGTGTGTTATTTATGGACGCTCTTTAACTACTGTGGTTCTCAGAGTCCCATTGTAAATTGGGCGTGAAAGACCGCTTAATTTTGCTCAGAGGCCTCTCTATCAGGCTTGAGGTTCTTTTACGTGTCGTAAATTTACGACACGGGACCAAAGGCTTTACTTCCCTTCCGAAGGAAGCCATGCTAAGAATTTTTACACCCGCGACCTTGGGTATATGAAGTTAGCATGGTAACTATTACACCACCCGGTTATAGAGACAATGACGCAAGATAACTGTGAAAATCAAATATATTTTGTATGTATTAACTATCGTTCCCTTGGTCACAGCGTTTAAATATAGAAATAAGTATATTTTTGTTGTAATTCTTTTCAATGAACAAGTTATAAACCAATCTGAAAATGGCGGAGAAATGACGGGATCCGTTTTAGGTTAATTTCCTATTGCAGACGTTGATTATTTGTCGTTATACGTTACATGTGCTAGCTAAAGAACATGAAGATACTCGTGTCCCCATCATACTGTAATTGCGGTGCTCTTAATACATTTGATCAAGTAATATTTTGGGTTAAATGGAGAAATTTAATACACAAAGCTATCATAAAATAAAATCTTATCAATTGCCCAACCAGATCTACTTGTTCTTTAGTTATGTCATTGTTAAAATGGCATTTTGAACATAGGAGAAAATAAAGAAAGCTATGGAAAACGTTAGGAGTAAAGGAAAGAAAGAGATTCGGCAGAAGTATGAATGTTTCTTTGTGACTTTCTCCTTAATGTAATTCATTACCTATGTCAGTGTTTACCCGCCACAGTATGCAAGCGCTGCCATTATTGTTATTATGCCAATATCCTTGTTTGCCCACGCTGTTAACTATATATGTTATCCTTTCCACAATAATTAATGGTGTAGTGACTTCGTCCTTTTCACAATACCAACAATATATGATAGATCGTTGCAGATCTAACGCAGATTGTAGCGCTTCATTGCGTTTTTCAGATACAAAGGCATTATTAGACATTGGCAATGGGCAAATTCCTGTTGACACCTCTACTAGCCTCATTTCATTTTCAACAAATTTTTGTCCCTTCATAACGTCAAAGGAAGAATTAATATTCAAAGTGTTCCCAAATATTGGTGCAAATTACAAATTGGTTGAGCAAACGAGCCATTTTAGCACCAACTAATAAGAATGTAGATGATTTGAATATAAAAATTCAGAGTAAAATCGATGGACAAATGCTTTCATTTACGTCGATCGATTCCATTACCAATCCAAATAAAGTTGTCAATTCTCTAACTGAATTCCTAAATTCACTGGATTTGCCAGGATTACCGCCACACAGTTTACAGCTCAAGGTTGACTCGGTGATAATTATGCTACGAAATCTCAATCAACCGAAATTATGTAGCGGAACAAACACGCTGTTAAAAAAATCATGAAAATTTTGATAGAAGCTGCTATAATGATGCGAAAATTCAAAGGCGAGGAGGTGCTTATTCCAAGAATACCACTAATGTTAACTGACTTTCCTTTTGAATTTAAGCGTGTTCAGTCTCCGGCGCGACTTGCATTCGTAATGACAATAAATCCCAACGTCAATCGTTAGAAAGATGTGAAATATACCTTCAATTGCCTATTTTTCGCATGGGCAGTTGCACGTTGTGTGCTCGAGAGTCGGCAAACCATCGGCGCTATTTGTTTTGTCTGCGGAAGGAAAATTGTACATTACAAGGCATTATAATACAGCATTGTCAAATTATTTAATTGTATTTTTATTTCACTGCATGATCGTACTGTAAACGGAAGATTGTGTCTGAGTTGTTTTCATTAGGTACCTGCATCATCCTGCAAAGCAGCTAGTTTGTAATATGTAGCACTCACATAAAACAAACTTCACATATCAGCACTATTGCTGTACACAAGTTTTTTTTTGTTTTTTTTTACTTTCTCTATACGTACTATGTAAGTGTATAGAGTAGGTATTGCACTCCACCAAAAGATTCGTTACCGAGATTTCACCGGAAATATATGTTTTAGGGTCCCCTGTATCCAAAAAAAAGCATTTTCAGAAAAAGGTCTGTGTGTGTGTCCGTGAACCCGATAACTCAAAAACGAAAAGTCGGTAAACTACTAAATTTGATATTTAAATTTAGCATCTTCCAGGGATGCGACACGAAGATTTTGAGAAAAATCCCCCCTCCCCAAACTACCCTTTACATGGAACTTTTTTCGGAAATTTTGATTTTCTAAAAAATGGCTCTAACGATTTTGATAAAAATGTCGTATATTAAAGGTATTTACCTGACAAATAAAATATATATCTTGAATGTTCTGGGAATGGCCTTATTCAGGATGAATTTTACAGAATTTTGCATAACTGCTAAACTGTAAGAGATAGACCAAAACTTACCAAACAAAAATTGTAGAGCACATTAAAGCACACAATTTATGTTATATACATTTTTCTTGTGGAGTTGATCGTTTTTTGATTTATTCCTTGTTTTTGATTTCACCTTTAAAGAACTTGTGCTTTTCCCACACAGGAATTTGTCAATTCCTGTCCATACAAACAAAGGAGCTTCAGCCACAGCAACCAGCTTTTGACTGTCACTTTAACCTATGGTACTCCTTTATTTTGCTTCTACTTACAAGGAAGCAAGTAATAAGACTATTTCTGCTAATTTTTTCTCGATTAGCATGAAGTAAATAGAAGCATAAGCTTTTTAACAATATTTTGTTGCAGAGCTTTAGAGAAAGTCATGTGAATGGAACACATCAGATTTTTTGTTTCTCCTGAAAAATGTATCAATTTGCACTTTAGGGGCTATTGCAGGAACAAGCAGCACCTTGGCAACATCATCATAATAAATAACTGCTAAACAACAACAAATTCTGTTGCATCAAAAATTGGTATTTATGAATTTATTTTCAGCTCCAAATTCTATACAAGCATCAATACAGGTATTTACAGAATGTAAAATAAAAACTACTATCAATTCTAATTATAGTATCAAAGTGATAAATATTTGTCACCTTTACCTAAGTTGCTAAGTATTTTAAGTTCCAACACACAAACTATGTTTATTCAGCTATTTCTGATTTACATAAAATCTTTTAAAACACTTAATTCCTTCACTGTTTACTAATAACACCATACATTAAATCTAATTTTACACTGCAATTTTATATATATATATAATTATATACATTCAGGGCAGTTTTTGTTTATTGATTCATGTTGAGCTGTGGCATAAACTTTCATTTATTGGATGTTCTGACAAAAATGATTTATTTCTTTCATAAACTTTGTAATAAAAATAAAAAAAAATGAATTTTCTATAAAGGTTCCTGCATATCATACCTTCATACCTTGAAGATGACATGTTCTGTTTTGATATCAAATATTATTTCATTAATTAAATTTATCCATTTTACTGTTAGAAAAATGTAAAAAAAATATTTTGGGATTACAACTTTTTATGGAAATTGTGAAGCACTGATGTTTATAACTTAATTATCTCAATGAAAAATGCAAGCATCACTAACATAATCAACTAGAATGTTTTAAGGCCTTTTCAAGCTTCTGATCCACAAAGGTCTATCAATCAATGTTATACACCATTCGAAAAAATTTACCGAAATATGAAAACCCATGAAGATTACATTCTATGTCCTCATCCAATTTCCTGAAAATATGATTTCCCAAAAGTCTAACATTCATATTGTGCATATATACATGTTACAGGTAGTAAAGATGTGTGGGTGACTAACAAAAGTTAGTTATTCTGAACTGTTGGCGCAATGTATAGTTATGGACACTGCTGGGCTTGAGAGGCAGGCAAGGGAGAGAGAACTGAGTGCAATGAATCTTGTAAACATTGTCTGCATATTAAATTAGATATGAAGACTATCAAATATAAACCACAATTTTTAAAACAATTTTTTAATTTTCTTGGTGATACAAATACAAATGAGTGCCTTATCACTTTCTCTACACATACTATGTACAGAGTGAATAGAAAAGATATTGTATTGCACCCAAAAATTTGATACCAAGATTTCATCAGAAATACATGTTTTGGGACCCATTTTTAGAGATATGCGTGTGTGTTGATAGGAAATATGTTATTATGATAGAAGAGATAATTAATTTTTCTTAGTTCTAACTTAAATTCATTTGTTTTATTTAAAATTAATTTTTATTCCACCAATCTTGTAATTTTATGATATACATTTTCCATTTTCAAGTTTTACCATACCATCCTAAAAATGCAATTTCCATATTTTGAAATTACTCTTACTTGTGATATATTTACTAAATTTACAACATATAAATCTATTTCAAATCTTTCTTCACTTCCAAATTTTTTAAATATTTCTCTTTATGCCATTTTGTTTTCCCCAAAAGGTGAAGTACTAATTCCTTTCCTAATATAGTAGTTTATGCTGATTTAAAATGTTTCATTTGTGCTAATCAAAGCTACTAATTTCCACCACCATGTGTGTGATGAATGGAAGTACAGTAAACTGACTTGATTGTAGATCAATGACACGTTTTTGCGAATTTTGAGAACATTATTACACTGTTTCAAGTTCACTTCAATGTCATTTAACACAACAAAATCACAGATATGTTAGTTCATTGTTTTGAACATTCAGAAAAACAGCTGTTTAACAGTTGTAATTCAGAAGTTGTTTTGCTGGAACGATTTGCACTTTTAGTTTTTCAGGTTTGCAATTTTTAATGAAATTATTTCATGTGTTAAATTATGATTGTGAGGTGCTCAGGAATCCAACAATTTGTTTGACTAGTGTGAGGAAAAATGTCAACCGCAGAATAATAAAGAAAAGGTCTTTTGTCATATCCAGATTTCGACCACTGCACAATTGAAATTAAGAGCTTTAAACATACCCTGCTGGACAGCTTACTTTAGTGACAATTTTTGCAGCAAGATAGACAAGGAAGGATATGTCTGCTTGCATGATGCAACTGCATAATTGTTAATGAATGTGCTGTGCGCTTTGTGATTGTGTAGTATCACGTCTACCTTCTTACCATGGTGATCAAAGTTTCTCCTGAAATGAGTTTTTTTTTATTGATGGCAGATTGCTCTGTAGATATACACTGTCAGCACCCAACTGCTCTATATACAACATTCCCTCTTCTTTACAGGAATGCAGTATGTTGTATTTTAATTTTCTTCTTTTTTTCTTGTGAGAAATGGAATTTTTCGTGATCTTATTTGAAAATACTAACAAAAGTAAATAATTACAAAATAGTTAAAAACCAATTGGAATTAACACTGTGAAGCACTATAATAATTTATAAAATAATACAGATAGAGTTGACCAGACACTCTATGGCTTCACATACCTAAAACTTTTCCTGAGGATTTCACCTTCGGTTGAAGGCATCATCAAGGTCGACACCCTGATGATGCCTTCAACCAAAGGTGAAACATGTCGGGAAAATGTTTAGGTATGTGAAGCCATAGAGTTCTGGTCGACTCAATTTGTATTATTTTATAAAAAATCTGATGTGTTCCATTCACATGACTTTCTCTACATCTCCGAAACAAATTATTGTTAAAAAGCTTATGCTTCTATTTACTTCATGCTAATCGAGAAAAAATTAGCAGAAACAGTCTTACTGCTTACTTCCTTGTAAGTAGAAGCGAAATAAGGCAGTACCTTAGGTTAAAGTCATAGTCAAAAGCTGGTTGCTATGTGACTGAAGTTCCTTTATTTGTATGGACAAGAGTTGACAAATTCCTGTATGAGAAAAGTACAAGTTTGTCAAAGCTGAAACCAAAAACAAGGAATATCTAAAAACAATCAACTCAACGAGAAAATGTATATTACATAAATTGTGTGTTTTAACATTCTCTACATTTTTTGTATGGTAAGTTTTTGCCCATCTCTTATGGTTCAGCAGTTGTGCAAGATTCCATAAAATTCATCCAGAATAAAGTAGTGTTCAGAAGCTATTCCCAGAAAATTCAAGATATATATTTTATTTGGGATGGAAATAAATTTAAAATATGGAATTTTAATCAAAATCATTAGAGCCATTTTTGAGAAAATCAAATTTTTCAAAAATTTTTCCATGTAAAGGGTAATTTGTGGTGGGGGGATTTTCTTCAAAATCTTCATGTTGTATCCTTGGAAGTTAGTGAACAAGTACCAAGTTTGGTATTTTACAGACTTTTTGCTTTTGAGCTATGCTGCCTATAGACATACACAAACACGGACATTTTTCTAAAAATGCTTTTTTTTGGATTCAGGAGGTCCTAAAACATGTACTTCTGGTGAAATTTTGGGTGCATTACAATACCTTCTCTATATACTATGTACATAGTACGATGTAAATAAACTGATTTGGCTTCTTAAGCCCATTTTGTAAGTGCTTACTAGTAAACAAGAAAGCAGCTGTGTTCAATCATGTGTCTTTTTAGAATACAATTGGAAGTTAAACAGCTGGAAAAATATATATAATATAACAGTTGAAGCACATGTGCTCTATGCTATTTAAATTTGGGGAATGAAAGATTCTTGGGAAATGCTGATAAAGTACACTGATCATTCTACAATGAAATTCTCAGTTTACCAATTCTGGCTGTAAAAAAAGTTACGCAACTAGAAAAGGGAAGAGTTATAAACAAAGGTGTGATTATGGAGAGGTATAAAATATTGGCATAGGATTTCACACCAAAATGAAGATAGCCTTAATAAGGCAATATTTATTATATCAAAAATCATAGCCGCACCATGGCCAAGTGGTTAGACCACTTGCCTCTCATCAAGGCAGCTCAG
Source organism: Hymenopus coronatus (assembly GCA_030762935.1). Classification (NCBI taxonomy): domain Eukaryota; kingdom Metazoa; phylum Arthropoda; class Insecta; order Mantodea; family Hymenopodidae; genus Hymenopus; species Hymenopus coronatus. Next base: position 14,619,859 of record CM060884.1, read on the forward strand.
GTAAGCACATGTGAAATTTGTGGTGGACAAAGGTGCAGGGGCAGGTTTTCTCCGGGTTCTCTGATTTTTCCCTGCAATCGCATTCCATTGGTGCTCCATTTCCATTCCATGTATCATCAGAGTCATTGCCTGCATGCTATTGTAGTAAAAGCAGGTGTTAAATACTATAAAAAAACAAATATTTAACTAAGGGATGGCTGAGCATTTTAAAATAATATTTTGGAGAGTAATTGATTAGGGTATTTATGGAGGAAAAGAGATAAAAATGTTAAAGGATTTTAGAAAGAGGCAAGACGATGTTTTAAAAATATAGATACAAAAACTATTTAGTAATTTAAATATGACCACATCACTGGAATTGTGAAGATGAATGGGTGTGGCAAAGGAAAATTATATAGATAAAACTAATAAGGAGGCAAGAGACAGCAATGTTTGGGTGAGAGCAGCATGTGAAAGTTGAAAGAGAAGGGGAACGTCCATTATGTGGAGCGAAAGAACACCTGGAACATATAATGTCTGACTGTAAGGAAACTGAAAACTGAAAAAATCAACTCTTTAACCTTAAAAGGAACAAAAGAACACTGCCCACCTTGGCAGTGTGGCTGTAGCGCGACAGCCTCACATTCAAGAGGTCATAAGTTTGAATCTTGCTTAGATAAGATTTTTCTCTGAGTTTTCCCTTATCCAGAAATGCCAAATGACAGGTTCATTTGAGCATAATTTCACCCATTTCATTCATTGTTCAATGTGACCAACCAGGTTAAGAACATTAAATTAAAAATATCTGATGGGTTCCATTCACATGACTCGCTCTACATCTCTACAATAAATTGTTGTTAAAAAGCTTATGCTTCTATTTACTTAATGCTAATTGAGAAAAAATTAGCAGAAAGGGTCTTATTACTTGCTTCCTTGTAAGTAGACAGGAAATAAGGGAGTACCATAAGCTAAAGTGATAGGCAAATATTTTAAAATCTGGTTGCTATGTGACTGAAGTTCCTTTGTTTATATGGACAGGAGTTGATGAATTCCTGTATGAGAAAAATTTTTTAAAGCTGAAACCAATAATAAGCGATCTCAAAAACGATCAACTCCATGAAAAAAATGTATATAAAATAAATTGTGTGTTTTAATCGTCTCTACATCAACTGTTAACTCAGTTTTTGTCCATCTCTTATGCTTTACCGGTTATGCAAAATTCTGTAAAATTCATCCAGAATAAAGTAGTCTTCAGAGGCTATTCCCAGAAAATTCAAGATATACATTTTATTTGTCAGGTAAATATATTTAATGCACATGATTTAATTAAAATCGTTAGAGCCATTTTCGAGAAAATTGAAATTATCAAACATTTTTCCATGTAAGGGTAGTTGGGGGAGGGGGGGATTTTGTTGAAATTCATGTCACATCCTTGGAAGATACTAACTTAAATACACAGACAGACAGACAGGCAGGCAGGCAGACAGACAGACACACACACACACACACACATAGACTTTTTCTAAAAATCCTTTTTTTGGATTCAGGGGGCCATAAAACATGCATTTCTGGTGAAATCATGGTATCAAACTTTTGGGTGCATTACAATACCTTCTCTTTACGCTATGTACATAGTATGTGTAGAGAAAGTTAAAAAAAAAAAAAAATAATAAAAACTGTTAAACAGATGATTCATAAAAGGAAAGTGACACAGTATTCATTTAAAGTTAAAAAGAAGTGGAAATGGACAGAGAGAAGAAGAAAATTTACACACATAACAGTGTAATATATATTGTGTGTTACGTGGATATCTACTGAATGAATGGCCAGGGTCAATTTCAGTAGGTAACCCTATATACTATAAATTTTTCAGTACTGAAAAATACAGTACCTGGCTATATTAGACATGCCTTGATTTTTCACTATAATACAAGATTAGGAGGCAAAAATGAAAATAATATTGCTTTTACGTTTATTTTTACTAGCCTACATTGAACATTACATTTTCTTAAACAATGATGAAGAATTTTAAGTATAATATGCATGCTTATTCTGATAATTGGATATATTTCTGAATTGTTATCACAATACAACACAGAATATCTACAGCAAAAGACAATGGCTTTAACCAAAAATTAATAGATAAAAAAATAAAAAAATTCAAACAACAAAAATTAATCACAGACACCACAAAATTGAGCCCACCAATAGATAAACCTTGCTTCAAAAAGTTTACTTATCACGCAAAACTACACCACAAGTTTCAAAACATATTCAAAAAACATAAAATCACACTTGACCCCCAAAATAAGTTCAGCCTACAAAAAATGCTCTGCAACAACCTAAAAGATCAAATTCCAGAACACAAAAAATCAGGAATCTACAGAATAAATTGCGCAGATTGCAACAAATTTTACATTGGTAAAACAAAAAGACATCTTGAAACAAGACTTAAAGAACACATGAGAGCAGTAAAATAAAAACTGACAAATCAGCCGTTGCACACCACTTTTGGTCTACTAACCATGAAAAAGTACCTAACATACACCTTATAAAACCTGCCAGATACGCAGCTTGACATCTGGGAGAAAATCCATATTGTTAAAAACCGATACCACACATTCAACTTTGAATTGCCAACACAAAATATATTGTGGAGGTTTGTCACTCAGCCACCAGGGACTGTCACACCTCAACATAAAACACCTTGTGGAAATATAGTTGAAAACCATTAACAATGAAGCCCACATGGCTTCGAAACTGGTCTGGAAAAACTATACGTCAGTGATACTTAAGTGCTACAAACCCAACTCAGAAATATTCTATTCATATGTATCACTGTTCCAAAACACCCTTTCATTAAAATTGTTGTTATATGTTTACTATTTTTGAAACTTTTAAGTACTGATACTTAGTTAAGCCACCTTTGGCAGCTATCAATGCTTTAATTGGCATGCTATTTATACATGCCTGAACTGTTCTCTTGTATAATATGTGGATGGTAATGCCTTACCTCTATGATCTTTTCAATAAGCCTAGTTTTCGTAGTTCCTTTGCCACTTTTCTTCACAAGCTTCCAGACATTTTCCATAGGGTTCACAGTGAATTCCCCAGCCATGGCAATGTTTTGCTCTCTCAGAAAAGCTATCACTGATTTTGCAGTGTGACATTGTGCCCCACCTTGCATAAATATGAATGATTCTCCAATTGGGAACCAGTTTCTTATTTGAGGCAGCAGTCTTCTCCTCAACACTTCTTTGTACTGATACTGCTGCATTGTCCCTTGAACATAGAGACATCCAGTGCCTTTGCCACTGATTACTTTGGTGGGGTGTTTTATAGTTTGCACAACACAATCTGGATGATACGTTTTACCAGGACGCCTTCGCACAAACTGAGCTTTGCTTGCAAGAATTTCAAAACTGATTTCATCACTAAAGCAATCCTGAAACAAAAGAAGCCAACATGAATTGTTTCAAATGTGACCTTTAGTTCCGAATAATTCATTTCAAATATATAGCTTAACTCATTAAGAATTTTTACAATTAAGATTTTTATATTTACCGATTTCCAGAGTCCAACTGAGTTGTTAACAGGAGTTAATTTTGGTTTTTTGGCAGGTCTGCAGCCTTTTAATTTAATTTCTGAAAGTTTACACAAGCTTATAATGTGCCATCTCCTTTTGTTACCACTACTGCAACTAATGCTTGTGAAGCAATAATTTTGACTCTTACAATGCACAAACAGCATAACACACATTCATTGTAGACAACAATAGTTCCCTAACAGTGTCCAGCGAGAGGCTCACAATGATAGATATTGTTGTTATGCTAGTCCTCAGATTTAGTGAACTGTGAAATAGCCTAGGTGTACCTAATAATATGACCAGGTAATTGTATATATGTTAATTTCTGAAAAAAAGTTCATATTGTGCACTTTCCAGTTGTTTGTACCAGCTTTCATAACTTTTGTCAACATCAACTCATACAGCTGCTTATATTATTTATCTGTAATTGAAAATAGCTTGCATCCTATAGAATCTGCTTTTGCTGTATCTTCCTTAAAGCAATACAACTGAATCTCATACCACAATCGAATATCTTTTTCATAGTTTCATGATCAGAGAGGAAATATTTACTTTCATCGTCTATTTCTTTGCACTCAAACTTGTGATTATATCCTTTATTCTTACTTTCTCTAGCACACATGTACAGTGTACATAGTAAATACAGATGGTATTGTATTCCACCCAAATATTTGATACCAAGATTTCACCAGAAATACCTGTTTTGAGGACTGCTGAATATAGAAAAGGTGTAGCTGTGTGTGTGCGTGGACAGGACAACTTAAAAACAAAGTCAGTTAAATTCTTAACTTGGTATTTAAGTACAAGGATGCACCACAAAGATTTTCAGGAAAATCCCACATCTCAAACTACCCTTTAAATGAAACATTTTTTTGGAATTTTTGATTTTCTAAAGCATGGCCCTAACGATTTTGATTAAAATGCTGTATATTAAAGATATTTACATAGCAAATATAATGCATATCCTGAATTTCTTGTAAACAGCCCCATTCGAATGACTTAAACATAAATAGTAAAACTTGGGAGATAGACAAAAACTTACTAGTATACAAAAAATCTAGACCTTGTTAAAACATAGAATTTATATCATATACAATCTTTTGTAGAGCTAACCATTTCTGAGATATTCCCTGTTATTGGTTTCAATTCTAAAATACTTATAATTTTTCTCATATGAAGAATCCTCATCTATTTCACATCTCTCTTGTTTTACTCCTGACCAGGGAAAGAGGATTGAATTTCATGACAATCACAAATCTTTTAAAAGATTTAGCTCGCTTTACTGTATTCCTGTATTTCCCTTCTACTTAATAAGAGCTAAGTAATATAAGTACTTCTGATAATGTTTATCTGATTAGCAGGATGTAGATAAAAGAATAATCTTTTGTAAGAATAGTTTCTTTGTAGAACAAATAGAGAAATTCTTGTGAATAGAACACATCAGATTGTTTCTTCCAATGACCATTCTATTCTTATTTTTCCAGGCTTTGTTGACCTTCTGATGCTGATTCCTGTTTTGATGATAGTGAAATAGATTCTTGTATGGAGATTTGTATTTGTTGGGTGTTAACTTGTTTCAGACACTGGTTAGTATCATTAAAATCTAAAGTCTATGTATATGTTATTCTGCATCAGACCCCCATATAAATACTAGATACTGAAAATTGTCTTGTCTTCTTTAGTTAACATGAGAGCTGGAATTCTTTTGTTAAAGCATTTATATAAGTATTCACTGTGTAACACGAAGTTTATTTTTATACACAGGATCTTGTTTTAGAAGGACTGATACACAAACCATGGTATCAGGTTTATTGCACTCTCTGGCAGGTTTTGCAATGATAAGCACTGTCTACATGGCGGCAGCAGTTCAAAGGAACTTCACTCTGATTGGACAATGTCAAATCCCACTCTGTAACTTGTTATATACAAAATAGTATGTAAACTTTTGAGGGTTTAACATATTTCAGTATGCTTTTTCAGATGGTGTTTAAATACATAGATTTCAGTTTTCTTAACAATGATTAATGCTACAATGCTAAGTAGCAATTTAATTTAATGCACGTGATAAAAATCTCCCTTGTTTCCTTAATGCTTTCAAACATTTGGTGTTAAAATCAATCTTTAATAAATCTTAAAACTCATTTTATTCTAAATTAAGATTATGAATATAAAGTATAACATATTTTTGATTAAGTAGTATCATGCTACAGTTTACAATTCCAGTAACACAATGATAAGTATTTGTACAATATTTCATCCAAATAGAATTCTTGCTGAGCTCATTGGGTTGCACAGCATTGGGCAGTTTTGTGGCTTAGTGTTACAAAAACATAACTACTTGGGGCACTTCTTCACATAGGTTAGAAAGAGGAATATTTATGAAATAGGTCATATGTCCTTAGCATTGCATTGTAACCACAGAGATCTGGAAATCAGCATAACATATTTAGACATATTAACATATTTTTGTTAGAAGAAAAAAAAAAAAAAAAGAAGAAGAAGAAGAAGAAGAAAAACATTTCTTTGAATTTTGAATATAGTCCCTGTTGATTGAAACACAGTATTTATATTTTTAATTTAACATTTCTATTCCCCTGAAAATATAAAAGTTTTGTCTGTAAAATAGGTTTAAAAGCAGCTTGCACTGTTCATTACAATTAAGGTGATGCATTGTGAAAAATTAAAAAAATATTTTGTTTCATAATAAAAAGATGTGAATTCAAAACATTAAAAAATATATCTTTTTTTCCACTTGGTGAACTTTAACTACCAATTAAGTGAATCTATGCATAAAGATGCATGCTTATTAATAGCCACTCCAAACTTTAAACCCTATTTTCTCGCAAATTTTCCCAACACTCAAACTGTCCCACACGATACAATTTCCCACTAATTTGTTTCAACTTTTTATAATGTTTCTCAAAAGCATGTTAAAGAAATGCTATACATTACTTTTTTTGAATAATGTCCCAGTTTTGATAAATAAGTTATTAAAGTCCGAATAATCAAAAGTTTTGGAGTACAAAATGTAATAATTTTTCTATACTAATTAGGGTTAATATAAAAATCATAGTATGATACATCTATTTGTAAACTCATTTACCGTAAAACTGGACTCTTTTATGTGAATATTTTTAAAAATAATCACTTGGCTTGTTTTTATTTTAATAATGAATTTAGACAGTAAAAAAATTATTTAAATAACCATGCAAGCTAGAATGTTTATATATGGCAAAAGCATCACTATTATTGAAATAACTGGTATGGATTTCAATATCTTACATACTGTGGATTTTGGAAATTTCTCAGATAAATCTCCATAAATTTCCTTCCTCCAAGGTCTGACTTGAGCTTGGAGATCAGCTCAGTTCAGTCAGGACGAGACTGAACTGAACTGAAGAATGGGTGATCAATACACTTGTTTCACAATTTTCAATGGCAACAGCAGTTGTGTGAACTAGTGGATCTTCATCTGGAAGGAGGAAGTCAGCTTTACATGGGGTGAATTGGATTGGTTAGTGAAGGGAATTGAGTAAAAATAAACAAAGGCCCTTCCTGCCAAAAAAAGACTTTTTGCCCAAAATTCAAACTTTTAAAAACAAAACATTGGTTTATTACTTTAGAAATTAACATTGAGTCGAACTTAACACTTAAAAAACTTCACTTGTTTTACATATGTAAGTGAATTGTTAATTTCTAAAGTTATCATTTTACTTCACGTGTACCACTTCCTGTCAGGTTAGTTATCATATTGGTTTATTAATAATACTTTTTAGTATATTTTTATACTCACAGATTCCATTTTTTATTCTCCTCAGCTTTCCATGCTTTTTCTCCTTGCAGAGGCTCATAGTTTATGCAACAATCCAGCATAGTACTCATCCCCATTCATAGTGTGTTCCTTTCTTTCGAAGTCAATCATAAATACCCTTATAGTCCCAAAATATTATTATCTGTTTTGTTGATGGGGGTGACTTGTCTTTCAAAGGGGGAGCTTTTGCTAGTTTTGCACCATTTCATAGATTCCTGTTAGAATCACTATAGCAAAGGACAATAATTTTGACCACTAACAGCACTTATATAAAATACAAGATAAATCTTATTACTTATAGTTCATGAATTTTATTTTAAATTGCCTGGCTGAACAAATATTTTAACTTTAACTTTTAGTCATCTGTCTTTCTGTATTTCATCCTCAACATGGACAGTTTTCTGGCGCGAGTACCATCGAAGGAGTACGCTCATATTCATTGGTTTCTCAGTGAAAAATACATCTTTTAGCCCATTCCTTTACTGTGGAATATAAGGAAAAATATTTCCATATACATTTTCCAGGTAAATTTTTAATTTCATTTGGTGCTGACCTTCCTTGGCAGAAATTTAATTACTGCTCAGTACTCAATTTTAACACATTGGAGCCCAAGCCCGACTGTAGCTCGGACAGGCATTTCTAATCTTTTAACGCAATTCCACGACCTTAACTCAGTCTTGGGCTATGCAGCAAAGAATATACATCAGTTATCATTTAGTTATCTGATTTGTGCTGCCATCTGACCTTGCTTTAGTCAACTATTAGGAATTTTAGGAGATTTAGTAATATTGGCTGCTCTCGGGTAGTCATGCCACTTTCTTTGAAGGTTTGTTATGTTTGTGCTCTTAAATGTTAAAATGCTGCCATTTTCCTCGATTTCTGTGAACTAAAGCTGAAATTCAGGATACAAATGAAGTTGTGGAAAATTCTGATTCCGAGGGAGTTTTTTTTTTTGCACTTTGAATAAATGGAGTGAAAGCAACTTTACGCAATTTGTAAATTTAAAATAAAATATTAATATGGAAGTAATGACTATTTTCTTACTTGTTGAGAAATCCTTGAATGCCATACTTTTAGATTGTAACAATACTTTTTGGCAGATTTAGTTGATGTACTGTAAATAATAACTCAAAGTAGGCATAAAAACCCTGGGTTTCTTGGCACTTCAACTACCAATATGCCCGGGCTCAATGAGTTAAACATAATGTAATATTATACAGAACGTCCTCTTCAATGCATATAACGATTGAAGGCAAGAAACAAAAGAAATGATTGGAATTGTTTTCTTAAAGATGGATATATACATTGCACTTTAGCTTTATCTCTCAGGCCAGACATTTTTGGATTTTTACCTTGTATTTCATAGCAATTTATGTATACAATCAACAGAAACATTCAGCCTACAATTTAAAAAATATATTACATAAGAAAATAATACATTTTTATAACTATTTTCCCATGAGCCTCAGTGTGGTGAAAATGCCTTTGTTACCTAAATATATAATGTGAATAAAACTGCCAAATAGTAAGTAAACACAAATGCAAATAAGACTATATAAGTCTAAAAAGAGTTCAAATGTAATCACGTCACCTTTGAGCCACATTGATTGAGCTAATATATACTATTAAATAGTCATTCTAAAGAATATTAAAATACATGGTGTCAAAAAAAAAGAAAAATTTAACATACAGCTTAGAAATTCTTCCAAGAGAGCAACACAGCAGGTTAAAATCAATAATGTTTTCCTCCTAATGTCTTCTAATATTAATCCTGAGTCTTTTAAAACAATTGACATATGATGTTTCCATTCTTAACTTGCAGGCAATTTTACTGAAGCAATTCTTTTTATTAATTTTAATTAACTATTATTGAAAACTATAGGCACTTTCTGGTTTTAGTTGATAATTACAAAACATAATTCATTCTTGATCACATACTCATGAATAAACAATAATTTCCCGGTACATTCTGGCTATTAACTAAATAGCAACTTTCTTTGATTAAAATCTCTGCTCTTCGTTTTTCCAAAATTATATACTGTCCCATTATAGTATTCAGTCTTTCAAATGCCAGTAAAAAAAAAGAAATCTTACAGAAGTAGCAGTCAGTTTTAAAAATATATAAGGGACTTTGTTATAAAATGTGCACCAGCCTTTATCTGAAATACTATGTACGTGAAGTTTAGGAATAGCTCTCAGAATTTATCTAGAATTTAATAATTCTCTTAAAATACGCTTTTATATAGCACAGTCCACCAGCCCTTAAGTCTTTTAGTATGCTTGCTACACTAGAGGGTCATAACATCAATACTCTTAAGCCTGGTGCCTCTAATGTTAATGTTAACTGTAAGTTTCTTACATGGGAGAAAAAAAAAATCTGTTGGCTACCACAGCGGTAAAAATAAAAGACCCTTTCAAAAACATAATAGAAATGCATGTCATTATTGTTCATGTGACTAACACATTGTTGATAATACCACAAAAGTGCTATACATACTATTATAGAGATAATTTGTGTGTGGAAGTTTATGTAGCAGTAGTGGCTTTGAATATACATTTTGTAGATTTTAGTTGGACAGCTCTGAAAATGTGAAATAGCAACTGCTGCATTTAGTTATTGTGAATAATTTGATGCAATTGTAGTTGATCCCAGCAACAGCAGCAGCAACAACAACAATTCATAACTTATCTGACCAAATAGAGAGCTGTTTTTATGGATATTAATTAAGTACGCCTATTAGAGAAGAACAAAATAATGTGTAAAATTGTAGCCAAGATTATGTATGGTATGGAGAAACTCCAAGAAGTGTCTGTTCTTTGCACATTACCTGGTACTGAGGACATACAGGTTTATTATTTACTTGCAGCAAGGCAACTATCCCTGTTGGGTATAGCAGGTAAAGGCTATCTGAATGTAAACACGACAGCTTGCCACCAAGTATTCCTTCATAATGTCCTGAATAGTACTTCTGTTACGGTGACTAACTTCTACCATGTGTGCAACCATCTAGTGGCATTAATAGACTTGTAGTGCTAGTAGAGAAACCCAGAGCAGGAAAAGCTTTGTGCACTAGTGCATTTTTTCACATGTGCACGACCCACAAGTATTTGGCCCCATCATATCAGTTGTACAAGCGCAGAACCTCCTTAAAATGTACAGAAGTTAAGATGTAATAGCAATGCTGTTGCTATGTATCATTTAGTTTAGAGGAGTAGCTGGGTAGATTTTAAATTACCGAATTATATGTTATATTTAATAGCATTTAAAGATAAAAAAATAACCAATAAATTTGTAAAAGTGAGGGGTTTCATGTTCTTATTTTCTGATGCAGTAGCCACCACTGGTATGTACTATTGAAAACCTCTCAGTTGATTTTTACAAAGTCCAACTCTTTCTCATGGACATAAGCTTGCAAAACATCTACTTAAAGATTATGATTCTTATTATTCTTGATACAAACATACTGGATTCATAAAAGAGCAAGCTTGCAAAGCCTAAATTTTAGTTGCGAGTGTCATGGTGTAGGAAACAATTGTTACCCCACAAAAAACACATTAAAATAAAACAAATCAACAGATACTTTATTCCAAACAATATATGTCATGATTTAGCTGCTATGATACAGCAAAACAAAAGAGAATAAAATCTACTTATTACGATATGATATGTATGTATGTGATACCCATGTCAACACGTTTTAGTATCTACCACATAAGAGAGTTTTACTCCATTTTCTTTGTTTTTAATAATATTTGTTAGCAAGGTATGTTAAATAATTCAATTAATACATAAAATTTGTCCACCTAATGTAACAAATCAGAATTATTTTTCTTGATGGTTGCAAACTGTGTGTTCCAAAGCAGGTAACTTTGTGGGATTGGGGAACCTTTATATTCACTTGATTCACCTTATTTCTTGTCTATGTTATGTGCAAACTAATACCTTTTATGTTATTAATTAGCTGTGGAATTAAACACAAGGCACAAAGGTTTAAAATGCCATCAACTTGGTTATCTGAAAAAATTATTTGACATTCTGACCTATACTGATCTAATACCAAAAGGAGCTTATAGGCTCTGCAATTTTCAAAACTTAAAAGACTTTTTGGAGGAGTTAGAGAACTCAGAAATGCTACTGATTTTTCATACCCATTTCATTAGTATTATAGAATTTTTCATTCATCATTAGGAATACTTTGGCTAATAAAACTACAATTGTAGGGGTTAAAGGGAAAGCTTCATCATAAAAATTTCCTAGAACACTGTACAATAATTTCATAAATAGCAGGGGGGTGGGGGGAATGTAATGAAATCAAATTATGACTCTTTTAAAATGCTGATAACAGGGATACATGAAACTATTCTAATTTATTTTTAAAGTATCAGGATTTTAATGATTTTGTCAATTTGGTGAAGTTATAATTAGAAAAATCTGATGTGTTCCATTTACATGACTTTCCTTACAGCTCTGCAACAAATTATTGTTAAAAAGCCTATGCCTCTATTTACTTCATGCTAATCGAGAAAAAAATTAGCAGAAATAGTCTTATTACTTGCTTCCTTGTAAGTAGAAATGAAATAAGGGAGTACCATAGGTTAAAGTGATAGTCAAAAGTTGGTTACTATGTGACTGAAGTTCCTTTGTTTGTATGGACAGCAGTTGACAAATTCTTGTATGAGAGAAGTATGTTTTTCAAAGCTGAAACCAAAAGCAAAGAATATGTCAAAAACGATAATCTCCACGAAAAAAAAGATGTATGACATAAATTGTGTGCTTTAATGTGGTCTACATTTTTTGTGTGTAAGTTTTTGTCCACCTCTTACAGTTTAGCAGTTATGCAAAATTCCGTAAAAATCATCCAGAATAAAGTAGTCTTCAGAGGCTATTCCCAGAAAATTCAAGATATACATTTTATTTGTCAGGTAAATATCTTGAATATTTGACATTTTAATCAAAATCGTTAGAGCCATTTTTGAGAAAATCAAAAAGTTCCATATAAAGGATAGTTTGGGGTGGGGAGATTTTCTTGAAAATCTTCATGTTGCATCCTTGGATGATACCAAACTTAAATCCCAAGTTTGGTATTTAATGGACTGTTCGTTTTTGAGCTATGTTGCCCACAGACGCACACACTGACATTTTTCTAAAAATGCTTTTTTTGGATTCAGGGGGACCCAAAACGTATGTTTCCAGTGAAATCTCAGTATCAAATTTTTGGGTGCATTACAACACCTTCTCTATACACTATGTAAATAGTACCTATAGAGAAAGTAAAAAGTATACAAATGCAATTTGTAATACTGAATGGAATATTGGTTAAAAATTCACCTTGCACATGATATTTCAGCACCTTGCTATCTTAACAGAAACCGACTGAATTATTTGAAGCTTGCTTGGCAAACAGTATAATATAAGCCAGTGTCTCTTGGAAGACTTCAGGTGTGCGAGTATCCTCACTCACTGGTGTACCTGAATTTACAATATTTTGCATCTGTTTGGGTACGTACACACTTGAGTCTTGGGAGTGCAATGATACAGTGATGCTAAGCATAACCATGATGCAGTCAAACTTGTTATTTTTGCATATTTTGAAGAAATGTACATGTGGAAGCCTATAGCCTTTATCAGGTTATTACTGCATAATTTAGGAATAAATATTTACTGAAGCATTACTTTGATTGCTTCTAAGAAGCACACTCCACTGAGACACTTGGTTTAGGCATGCTAGCAGAAAACAAAAATAAAGTTACTGTAAGGATCGTTTTATAAAATAATAGGCACTTAAATTATAACTTATGGGACTGCACACAATTACCATTCATTGAATGAATTTGCCAATACAATTACAAAAGGGTAAAAAATGACTGTAGCACCTCAAAGCTATTGTTCTGGAAAAACGTCTATATCTTTTACATTAAATTAAATGATATTCAGAGTTACTCTATTGCAGATTTTGGAGTTGAAACCAACACATATAAATCATATGTGGTATTAATTTGCTGAGTTGGTTTTTTAAAACATCACTTACATTTTTGATCATGAGGGACTAGTTTCGGAAGCCTATTCTTCCATTTTCAACCTCTCAGGTCCAACTGTCATTGTTGGTTGCTTTTGCTTGTTGTCTCTTCTCTGGTGGCGAAATGATGAACTTCTTAACTAAGCTGTCTATGCCATTTTGCCACCAGAGAAGAGAACACAAGCAATGACAGCTGGACCTGTGAGGTTGAAAATGGAAGCATAGGCTTCCGAAACTAGTCCCTCATAATTAAAAGTGTAAGTGACGTAGTGCTAAAACACCAACTCAACAAATTAATACCACATATAATTTGACCGTCACTGTTACTAAATTTCTCCAAACATCAATCAACATATTAATTACATTGTAAGTAAAAGTACTTTACAAGTGAAACTAATAGGAGGAAGATCTCGAAAACCATAAACTCCATGAAAAAAATTAATATAACATAAACTGTGTATTTTAACGAAATCTACATTTTTTGCGCAGTAAGTTTTTGTCTCTCTTGCGATTTACTAGTTATGCAAAATTCATCTAGAATAAACAGGTCTTTAGAAGCTATTCCCAGAAAGTTCAAGAGATACATTTTATTTGTGATGGAAATGGCTTTAATATATGGTATTTTAATCAAAATTGTTAAGAGCCATTTTTAAGAAAAACTAAATGTTTGAACATTTTTCCACAAAAAAGGTAGTTAAGAGTGGGGGGATTTTCTTGAATATCCTGTGTTGTATCCTTAGAAGATACCAAACTTAAAGTTTGTCCACCCACTCACCCACACAGACCTTTTTCTGAAAATACTTTTTTTCGGATTCAGGGGGTCCTAAAACATGCATTTCCGGTGAAATCCCATTATCAAATTTTTGGGTGGAATACAATACCTTCTCTATCCACTATGTACATTGCACATACAGGCTAGAGAAAGTAAAAATTTAGTAGCTACAAGAACAGAGAACACCCACTTCTGTCAATACAGCTTGGAGACTTCTTAGGAGAGAGCACAAATTCTATATAAATTTCATCAATTTTTTTTCTCTGTTAAAATATGTCATTTTCTCAATGTCAGTTTAGCAATCCTGTTATTCTGATCTTATTAACCAAACATCTTAAATATTTACTCAGAACTGGATAACAAAAATATTTCTGAAGAAATTCTCTAAATGCTTATCTACAGATTCAGTTTTTAAATATGTATCATACATAAACATTTGTTGTTGAATGGAACTTAATAGTAATGAAATTTTACAAAATATTTATTTAACTGTTTTCAGATGATGCATGTTTTATTTAAATGGTCATGTTGCCCCTCAGAATAGGAAGAATCCCCATACCATAGATGAACTTAAGAACAATATAGAAACAGAAATTATGAACATTAAGCACGAACAACTTATGCATGTGAATGGAAATTTCAGCCAAAGATGCGAGGAAAGTCTTACCAAAGATGACCTCAACTTTTTTTTTTTTGGTAGTGTTTAACGCTCGCTTTTACTGCAATGGCACTGCAGGTGATGACACTGATGATACATGAAGATGGAGCCAATGGAATGTGATGGCGGGGGAAACTGGAGAACCCGGAGAAAACCTGAACCTGCGCCGCTCTATCCAACACAAATCTCACATGCAGTTGCTTGGGATCGAACCCGGGCCGTCTAAGTGAGAGGCGAATGGTCAACCTCAACTTTGAACCCAACTTATGCACTGTATGTAATTGTAATAATCCAAGTAATAACCAAGTTGCTTAAAAGATAATATTTTGATTATAGGAGAAATCATTGTTACTTTGGGTCAAAATTGTACTATCTAAATTTCCCCTACAGTATATTTACTGCAGGCATACCTTTTATTAAAATCAGCTTTTCTGAGGCGGGTTGTAAGTCGTGAATACGGTGGTTAATATTTAATTTAATACTTAAAAAACATCTGAGAGAAGAATCAAATTAAATATGCTTTGATATTTTATACATAGGAATTCATAATACATCGAAAGCAGGTTTATTTGATTAAAAGAGGCTTTAATAATTAACAAATCAAATAAATTGTGATTTCAATTAATTCTAATGTCATTCATTTTGTAAAATGCCTACATGTATGAAAACTTGGAAAGCTGGATTCCATGTTCTACTACATTTATTTCCTGGGCAGAGAATGAGAGTTCTTTATGTTCCATGGCTTTTAATCCACTTAAATTGCCTTAATGAAAATGTTTACTAAAATAATATAAAACAATAAACTGCACGTACATGTAGAATGAACAGAGAGAGAGAGAGAAAAAAAAAAAAAAAGGCAACAAAGAAACGCCAACTCCAAAATATGTCTTAGAGCTAGAAGAATGACTAAATATAGCCCTTTGTGAGGAAGGTACCTCCACCATTGCCCATCTTGCTGTTGAAACTTGCAAGTCACAGCTTATTCATTTGTACATGCTAGTGAAAGGAGATGAAATCAAGAAAAGTCTGCCAAGCTTGTTCTGATATTCCATTCAAATATATGGTTATATTTTTACATCATTAATGAATACATTATAATTGAAAGAATTTTGAAATATTTTATATATTTAACACACATTTTCTGCAAAAAATATTATTACAAAACTACAGTTTACTAGGCGGTTCACATGCATTTGCGCAAAAATGGAAAAAAATGTAAATAGAGTTTTATTTATGGACGCTCTTTAACTGCTGTGGTTCTCACAGTCCCATTCTATGTTGGGCATGGAAGACCGCTTAACTTTCTTTTATGCTTGAAGTTCTTTTACATGCCATAAATCTACGATATGGGACCAATGGCTTTATTTCCCATCCAAAGGGAGCCATGCTAAGGAATTTTGCGCCCGAAAAAATCCATTGTCCTCTGCTGGGTTTGAACCTGCAATCTTGGGTATTTGAAGTTAGCATGGTAACCATTACACCACGGAGGATCACTGCACAAATAGAGGAACTGCCTGGTTAATTTGGGTAAATTCTATTTACACTGCAATATGCTTACTGCAGGCAAGCTTTTTGTTAAAATTAATTTGTAACTACTAGAAGTTGCCTAATAGTGTCATCTAGAATTTATAATCAGAAAGTATGAATTAAACATTGAATAATGTTGAGGATACATTGTACAGGAAATCATAGCACTTAGAATCTGTGAAGTAGACTGCAATAATGACCTTGATCATGGTGGAAGCCAGGAGAACTGAATCCAAATCAAATTTCCTCTTGAAATAGCCAATATCATGGCCGTAAGTATATATTTGTATTTCTTTATTTTAATTTTGTTTACTTTTAGAATGGCAAAAGAAAAATCATTTGGGATGAAACCTGTATATCTCAAAAACATTGCTTAAAAAACACAATATGAATACGATTATGACATGAAATTTGCATTATTTTGCTATTCAAAGCAGCACATTTTTTGGGTTTTGGAGTAACTGCGAGGCAATAATACAGAATTGAAGCAATTCGTTTTACTGCATCTTACAAATTTGACAATTCCTACTAATCAGAGATTTACTTAGTTTGCACACTTTCTCGTCTTTCATTCTTTTCTTTTATTTTATTACTCATTATGCAATAGGTAATACTTACCATAAATTATAAAATAATTAAAAGTAGATATGTCTTGTAGAGCGCATCACTATATTAATCCTGGAAAACAGATTCTATAAGACTGAAAAAGGCTGGTGGATGAGCATATACAATGAAATTACTGCATTTTTTCCCTGCTATTGTTAAGTGTTATCCCCATTATGTTATTTATTTAAGGTATGCTGATGATAATGATGCAATAAAATTAAATGCACTGACTCTAAATTAGCAAGTTTGTAACACACTGCAGAATATAACCAATCAACTAATATATGGCATTAAGAATTGACTGAAATGAAACCAACTCATTTAAGATATGCTCAATCGCTTAGAGAGCATTTAATAAATACTCCAATTATAAAAATGTGAAGGACATAAACTTATCACTCAACTGATTCTACAGTGCTACACTGCACATTAACACATTGAAGCCCAAGCCCGAGAATAGCTCAGGCAGGTATTTCTAATGCTTTTAATGCAATTCCAGGATCATAACTTGGTCTTGGGCTATGCGGCAGCGAACATACTTCAGTTATCATTTAGTTGTCTGATTTGTCCTGCTATCTGTCCTTGCTTTAGTCAATTATTAGGAAATTTAGGAGAGTCAGTAATATTGGCTGCTCTTGGGTAGTCCGCCATTTTCCTTGAAGGTTTATTATGTATTGTGTTCTTAAATGTTAAAATCCTGCATTTTCCTCGATTTCTGTGAACTGGAACAGAAATTCAATTAGAAATGATGGTCTGGAAAATTCCGATTCCGAGAGAGAGTTTTTTGAACTTTCAATAAATATAGTGTAAGCAGCTTTATGCAGATTTTTTCAAACTCATATTTCATACTTGTTGTAAATTTAAAATAAAAGATTAATAGTGACAGTGTTAAAAACCAACTCAACAAATTAATATACATTAATACAGAAGTTATGACTATTTTCTTACTTTTTGAGAAATCCTTGAATAGAATACTTTTAGATTGTACCAATACTTTTGGCAGATTTGATTGATGTACTGTAAATAATAGCTCAAAGTAGGCGTAAAAACCCTTCAACTACAGAAATGCCTGGGCTTCGATGTATTAACAGGCAACAGTGCAGACGACATAGATCTGACAATAGTTCCATTTACACCTTACAGTAACACCTTCACATATGTACTGCTGTAGGAAAACATGATCAAGGGAAGAGAATGTTATTCCATCTCAGTGCCAAATGCAGTCGTAATTATTACCTCCTATGGTAATTTGTAGATTACCAATTTCTCTTAAACATCTGCGGGATGCCAAAGTCTACTGGATATGGTGTACCTGCACCTTTAAGTCAGAGATTCTTCACACGTGCTGTGATACAAGAAGGTCAAATGGAATGATGAGTTATTCCTGGACTTCCATATGAAGTTCCCAGACCTCTTCTTTCATCTTTACATGGAGCTAATAAATCACGTTTTGGTCTCATTAAGCCTTTGAAATCAACTAGAGACACATCCATATCTCTAAAGGCATTCAGTAAAACTATTGCCATTATTACAACAAGAAACCCACATATATTCCCAACTATGTCTTCACTGCTAAGATGCTGCCATTCTTGGAAGAGTATTGTGGAAGCTGTTATCACTAATGTCGTAAATAACACATAGTAAACAGGTGTCACAATCCCTGTGTTAAACAGATCCAAAGCCTTATTCAAATAGTTCATTTGCACTGTGATGCACAGTATAACAGTCACAAGGAATAACCACGTAAGCCAGTTCTCCATTTCATTCTGCTGACCTGAAATTGTTTCTTTCAGTGCAAGTCCAAGTCCTTTGCAAGCCATAACCGTCAGAGACCCAATTGCAGAACACAAGGTAATATATACAACTACATTGCGGTGTCCAAAGCGAGGTCCAAGATAGATGCCAATGAATGCTGAAATGGATATCGCTATAACTACGTAGCTGATGAATGCTGAAATAAAAGCAAAACTCAATATAAAAGCAGACTGGAAACTGTATTCATAATATAAAGTATAACTTATGCTGGAATGAGTCGACAACTTTTTAAATGCTTTTTCCTTCCACTTAAACTTTTTAAATGCTTTTTCCTTCCACTTAGTCTATTAAGACTATTTTCAGGGAACCATCCACACAAATGGCAAAGTGCAAAGTGATGATGGAGAAGATGTTATCAAAAACTAGTCTTAATTATTAGAAAAAACTTTAAAAAGTTATAGACTCACTCCAACGTAACCACTAGAGATCGAATTAGAACAGCTAAATTTATATTTTTTAACTTAGCAAGTTTCTATAGGTTGAAATATTTTAAATTTGCTCCCTCCTCCCCCAAGAAGGGGTTATTGTTTTTGGAGGATCCAAAATGAGGCATATCTATTTATAAATGTTATTCTGATGATTAACATATCAAAACAACATATATATTCAAAAGAAAAACTCTGATTTTATTTTGAGAGGGAGGTTTAGGTGTGGCATCATAAGATACTTCAGGATATACAAAGTTTTTTAGCCACTGATATATAGCAGACAGAGATAGAAAAAAAATATTGGCATGTAGTGCAGAATGTATCTTTACTTTGACTAGTTCAATAAGTGAGAAAAAACATCTCAAACCTGAGATATCTATGTGATACCAGTGGAGGTTTAGATAATTTATGAATACGTTTAAGTTGTAACTTATATGTTCCAAACACCAAATTTTTTAATCAAACGCTGAAAACTAATTTCTACTGACTAAGCAAGACTGTCACCATGTCCTCAAGGGTCATGTACAAAATGAAATCACTCTCTCTAGAATTGTATTCTATGCTATACATATAACGGGTCATCAAGAACTTCCAAAACACCTTGCTGCTGGCCACTGCTCGATAAAAGTTTGGCATCCCTAGGTTTATCGCATTCGATTCCAACGGGATGTTATGATTGTCGGCGTTATCAGCGGCTAAAAGCGCATGAGTTGTTTATTGTACTTGTTAGTATGGTCTATTATGCTGCGAGTTCTGACATGTGCCTGAAGCGAAATCAATGTATTCTACAGAGGAACGTGGAAATTATACTGAGAAAGTGAAACAAAATTTCGTTTTCAGGTTCCCCAACTCAAAACTACCGCACTGAGATACTGTTCGTGATTCAATTAATAAAGTTCAGGAGTCGGTTCTGTGCATGATGCTGTTAGAAGTGGAAGACTCAGTGTGCTAACAGAAGAAAAACTATTGGATATATCGGATAGAATGCTTGAAAGTCCACAGAAATCAATAAACAAATTGACCCAACAGTGCAACATTTCTTATGGTTCCGTACAAAGCAGTCAAAAAAGAACTACGTTTGTATCCATATAAGGTATCAGTTGTTCATAAATTAAAACCCAAGACCATGGAAAAAGAGTTCAGTATTGTGAATGGTTTCAGAGGTTTATTTTGCACCATGGAATTGACGTGTTAGATAGGACATTTTTTACTGATGAAGCTTGGTTTCACTTATCAGGATGCGTAAATTCTCAAAATACGCGAGTATGGTCTACTGAAAATCCTAATGCCATTCAGGAAACCCCTTTACATTCAGAGAAAATTAGTGTATGGTGTGTGATCTCTCGCTCTCGGATTATTGGGCCATTCAGGAAACCCTTTACATTCAGAGAAAATTAGTGTATGGTATGTGATCTCTCGCTCTCGGATTATTGGGCCAATTTTTTTCCATTACTCAATTCAGATGTTTATTGCTCGGATATTCTTTTTCCATTTATTTCACAGCTAAATGAAGATGAAGTGAACTGCATTTTTTCAACAAGATAACGCCACTGCTCATACATCATGTAAATCCATGGGACTGTTAGTGGAATTTTTTGGGGAAAGACTAATTTCTAAAGGTCTGTGGCCTCCATAATCTCCCGATCTTACCCCTCCGGATTATTTTCTTTGGGGAGCCGCTAAAGCTTCAGTCTATAAGGACAATCCAAAAACAATCTATAAGCTGAAAACGGCAATAGAAGATTACATAACATCTGTAACAAAAAAGACATTAATTACAGCGTTTGAAAATAAATTAAAATGAGTGAATGTGTTTTTTCAAGAATATGGTAAACATTTTGAGCATCATCTTTAAACAGCTTAGTTGCATATTATTTTCTACATTACCTTTCATGCATGAATATAATGAACCTAGCAGTTTTCATAACCAGCGAAACGTTTTCACCAAACGTTCATGCCAGCCAGTGTTGCCACCAGAATTCCCGACTCTAAGGGAATCTTCATTACACGGGAGGTGCGGCGCAACTTCTCGATGGCCCATTACATAAAATACCCTACTACCACCACTTGAATTTATTTGGAGCATATGAGCTGTGACTCAAATCAACTGTTAAGTTGATCTCCATTGTATTAGTCCATGTTAATTGTATATTAGAATGGTATATTCTCAACATTTTAAGAAATACAACCTAGAGGCACAGAGTTATAGATATCACATCTATTTTTACACCAATTTGTTAGTAGTTTTTACTTTCTCTAGACGTACTATGTACATAGTGTATAGAGAAGGTATTGCATTTTACCCAAAAATTTGATACCAAGACTAATACGTTTTTTGGTTCCCCTGAATCCAAAAAAAGGATTTTTGGAAGAGAGAGAGAGAGAGGGAGTGGGGGGGGGGCCAGCATTGCTCAAAAACAAAAAGAATATTGAATACCAAACTTGGTATTTAGGTTTGGTATCTTCCAAGGATGCGACAGGAAGATTTTCAAGAAAATCGCCCCACCCCAAACTACCCTTTACATGGAAAAAATTTCGAAATCTTTGATTTTCTCAAAAATGGCTCTAACGATTTTAATTAGAATCTCTTATATTTAAGATATTTACATGCCAAATAAAATATATATCTTGAATTTTCTGGGAATAGCCTCTTAAGACCTCTTTATTCTGGATGATTTTTATTGAATTTTGCATAACTTGTAAACCGTAAGAGATAGACAAAAACTTACAAAACAAAAAATGTATATCAGGATAAAACACACAGTTTATGTCATGCATTTTATTTTATCTATTTTTTTTTTTTTTGTGGATTTGATCGTTTTAGAGATATTCCTTGTTATTGGTTTCAGCTTTGAAAAACTTATACTCTTCTCATGTAGAAATTTGTCAAC
The DNA here is from genome assembly GCA_030762935.1 of Hymenopus coronatus. NCBI lineage: Eukaryota > Metazoa > Arthropoda > Insecta > Mantodea > Hymenopodidae > Hymenopus > Hymenopus coronatus. The sequence goes on from CM060884.1 coordinate 14,641,949, forward strand.
TCCTATCCATACAAACAAAGGAACTTCAGATAGCAACCCACTTTTGACTATGACTTTAACTTATGGTACTCCTTTATTTTGCTTTTACTTAAAAGGAAGTAAATAATTAGACTATTTCTGCTAATTTTTCTCGATTAGCACGAAGTAAATAGAAGGATAAGTTTTTTAACAATAATTTGTTGCAGAGATGTAGAGGAAGTCATGTGAATGGAACACAGTAGATTTTTACTCTTGAGCTGGTAGATTTGTTCCTAGAGTTCCACTGTATTTGCCGTGAGCATGGTCAACAGGAAACAATGAAATTTACAATGCAATAGAGAGAACAGCATTACTTAAAAATAATAGGTCAGTTAAACATAGCATTTAAATTGAACATCTTCCAAGGATGTGTCACAAAAATTTTCAAATGAATAGTGACATTTTAAAAAATTTGGACCAGAGGTTTGGCAATTTCTATAAGAAAAAGGATTGCCACAAAAGACTGTTCCATTGCTTGATAATGCTCCTTCACATCCCAATGAGAACATTCTTGTATCTGATGATGGGCTCGATAAGTTGGTCGCATTCTGGAAGAAGTTGACAATTCTAGATGCCATACACAGGATTTCTGATGCCTGGCAGGATGTCAAGCCAAAAACACTAGCTTGGTCATGGAGGAAAATTCTTCCAGATAGAAAAGAGAGTTATTTTCAAAGTTTCAGTGATGAAGAATAAGCAACTGCACAATTAATTAAACTGGCAACCTGTTTAAATGGCTTTGAAAATTTCGATGAAGAAAGCTTGAATGGGTGGCTGAAGATCAATGTATGTGAACCTGCCTTCCAGGCATGAGTGATGCCAAAATTGTGACTGCTGTCTCACAACAAAACAAAGAAGAGGACAGTGATTGTGAAAGTAGGGATGAAAACAGTGACCTTATCAGTCATTGTACTGCATTTCAATGGGTTGAACTTTTTACAGGTGGTTTGACTATGACGATTGCTGCAAGAAAAATTCAACGTAATTTGCTATTTACATATGTATGTTGTACCTTGAAAGCATTAAATTACAGGTTTCTCGATTATTTGTGCTTCTTCCCCCCATTACCTCAGATAATGGAATATACCTTATTTTAATCATCACCATTAGAAGCATTTTTTTTATTGGATAGAGAGGGCCCTAAACATGCATTTCCAGTGAAATCCTCACATAAAATGTTTTAGTGGAATGCAATACCTTCTCCATCTATGTACTAAGTTAGGTAGAAAATGTATAAATAGTTAAGGTGTTGGAGTGTGTGTACCACATTGAAATAATTTTTGCAATAAAACCAATTTATTTATCACACATAAAAAAGATAACTAACCCCCAAAAGTCTTGTAAGGAGTGAAATTTCCCTCATTGAACACATTTACTAAGCTGTAATTCACTAAATTAATACACTGCAAGGCACAAAAAAAAAAAAGCATAACATATAGAATTTTTATAAAATGGCTTCAGAATTTGTTTAATAAATAATATATATATCATTTTCAGTTACAGTAAAACATCATTTGCATATAAATGTTATGTAATGTTAAAACCATTTATTTATTATACTTCCATTTAGAACATTTTGACGCATAAATATCTTTTGTTTATTTTTTAATTTGTACATTTTTCAGAGCAAGAAATGTTGACACTGCAGAGAATAATGAATGAAAATTCATAGGTGATATAATTTATTTGTAATCACAATGTTCAGTGTGTGGAATTGCAACAATGCTGTAGTGGCAGAAAAGTACAAATTTGAAAACCCATTAGATGTGCCAACACAATGTTGCAATGCAGGCAAGAATTTTCAAAACGCACAGAGAATATCTGTTGAGAGCCAAGTTTTCCTAATCTTGTTTGCAAAGTTCACATGAAAACAAATTCTAGCAATATGCCTAAATGAAATGACATTTCCACTGTAAGTTATTATGGGTGCTACAATTTCTTTGCCCAACACTGTAGCTCTAGACAAAAAATTTAGCAAATTTTTTTAGCATTTTATGCAAATTTTTTTCCCATAATATCAGTAATAGATTTCTATTTTATAATACTCACCTGGATCTTGTAATTTCATTAGAAGAACAGAGAGATTTTCTATTTCTTCTTCTTTTGGGGAATGTATTACAATAACTGTAGAACCCAAAACACATAAGAAACACCCCATCTGGAAAAAATTAAACAATCAATTAATTTAAAATCTGAATATTAAGTAATTTGTATATTTTGCTTCCTGGGATGTTGAAGATGCTTTTTTATGATGTAACATTTAACATCTTTTGGTATCACTGTTTCTAATATTAACATAAACTTGTTAGGCAACTAGCATACATCATAGACAATACTACTTTCTAAAGTAAGTTCTTAAATCACTACTACTATTTAGGGCAGATGTTACAGTGTCTACTGATTTTCAAAAACAAATTCATTACATTTTCATGACTGCTCAGCAATATGCATAGTACAACAAAGATTCTGTATTTAAGTCCAGGTCACCTTGTTAGAACATCTGCATTAAGATTTTAATTTTATGATTGATGTTGAGACGTTAATGTATGGAAACCAAGTGATTTTTTTTTAATGGAAAGAAATTAATATCATATTGAGAAATTGAATATGTGGGAAAGGAAAAATAATTGACAGAAAATAATTATCTTGTTATTGTTCTGTGAATATGAGAATATTGAATTTAATGTGTATTTTAAGTTTAATTTCATTTGTGATCAGAATCAATTATTTAAAAAAATTCAACAATGATAGTTACACTACTACTTGCATGAAGGAGGAAGTTGTTCCTTCTAATATACCGCATCCCCAAGTGATGTGGATTCCCATATTTAAATATTCATTAAGTGCATATAGCTTATGTAATGAATATTATGTGTAGAAAAATAATTCATTTATAGATAAAAAGAAGTCTGTATTCTATACTTGCTTAAAGATTGTTTAATAAGGAGAAAAATGTAGAATAAGCTTGAGCCTATAAAAGAGTGGAACAGATCTTCAACTTTGTTATTCCTCATTTGTCAGTCTTCATGTGATCATCATTGCTTGGCGCAAGAGTAGCATCCAATGCATTTGGCAGGAATGCATGTTTTTACCAAGCTAGAGGAATGTAATAATATTTATCAGTGCCATCATGCAGTGTTAATAATTGTATTCAGTGGTATTGAAGAATATATAAGCACATCATACCAGTGAAACCAGTGTTTATCATTTACAAGTATTTTATTACCTGTAATTTATTCTCTCCCTCGCAACCACGATCTTGAGATTGTAACAATACAAATAACAGTAAGTTATTCTAAAAAAGAATCTCAATTAGTTTGCCTATGAAGCTAGACTGAGGCAAATCACAGTATATCACTAAGCCAAGATTTTACGAACCAAAAACTATACGTGGAAGATACCTGTGCTATATTTAGTGACGCCACATTGCAAAAAAGAACTACAAAGTATATTTATTGTATCAATGTTTTAAATGACAAGGGTTTAGGAATGGTGTCAAACTAGTTACTCTTTGAGTAAAGCAGAGAGAGAGCAACTTTGCTCGATGCTCATGCAAATCACTACTGTGCACTGCATGACCATATCATATACTTTATTCACCATTTAGATCTTGTACAAAGATATGGGGCTTTGTCAAAGCTTATACAACTAAAAACTTACAAACCAAATTACATACATAGGCATTGCATTAAATTTTACATTAGACAAATTTTTAGGAGAAATTAGTATTTCCATAGTCTAACTTGGATCGGATCAGTACATGGTAAAGATAGAGCAACACTGTGCGATCAGCTTCACAAGATTTTCTGTTTAGTATCCGTAAAATATTGAAAATATTATAGAAAAGTCACATCGCACTTTCAGCTGTGCTATATGTAGTGACCAGCAAAGTTTCCAATCGAAGATACCCAAGGAATCTTGCCTCATCTGCAAATGGAACTAAATCTGGACCGAGTCAAAGCGAGGGCAGCAATCGCCTTCTACAGTGCCACAAGTTAACACAGAGGGACTTCTCAGTGGAGAAACAAAAGCCATTTTTACAGCCCAAGCAGAAAGATTGTCTAAACACTGCTGTAGATGGCGTTCCACAAATGGTGTTTGCCATGAAGTACAAAAGATTGCAAATCAAGTACAAATAGGCAGGATGAGACACCTGGGGGAACACATTGCAATATATAGTAATCGTGATAGCAAACAGCATGATGCTTAGTACTCTCTTCTCTTGAACAAAAAGATTTGAAAAAGCCAAGCTGACCCTTACTCAGGAAAACGAGGTCGCTCATAAACTCCTGAATGAATACTGGTAGGCATCCACAGATATCCCAATTGAGCAAGGAAAATAAGAAGAGAGTGAGTGAGTGGGCGTGCATGTGATGCAATGCAGATTTTCAAGAAAATCATCCCACCAAATACTGCCCTTATAACTGGAAAAACTTTTGAAAATGTTGTTTTTGTCAAAAATGGTTCTAACAATTGAGAAAGGAAAATAAGAAGAGAGTGAGTGAGTGAGTGGGCGTGCATGTGATACAATGCAGATTTTCAAGAAAATCCTCTCACCAAATACTGCCCTTATAATTGGAAAAACTTTTAAAAATGTTGTTTTTGTCAAAAATGGCTCTAACAATTGTAAGGGCATGACCTGTACAGATAATCAATATTATTAGAATAAGGATATGCATGTAACATCAATATTAATAAGAATTGTACAGATGTAATATTTAAAGGCATGTCAGAAACAAGGTCAGGGCCACTTTGCGGAGCTCATCAAGAACAGGTATTATATAAGGGTAATTAGCGAATGGCCGACTAGCTGGAATTCCAGGAAAAGATTGCACAGGGTTTAGGCAAAGTCAGGGTAAAAGAAAAGAGACAGAGATATATATGTAAGAGGCAGAGCAGCAATTGAAGTTCCAAGAACACAGGTACTAGGAAAATAAGCAAAAGATGGACACACTCAGATTTTCCTAGAAATGTTGACTGAACAAACTGTTAGAGAATTTGAATCAGAACTTTCTCATAGTAGGCACCCAGCAATGGGGTGGTAACCAATCACGAGTCGCCTTACATTTTGTGTCGGCAAATTTATGTCATGCCTGTGAAGTATAAATAGAACGTCATTAACAGTTGTTGTGCAGTGCAGAACTAGTGTTCAAGCGTGGTACGAAGTGGCCACGTGCCAAGTAGAGGATGTTAGGGAAGTTAGGCTCCCATGTAATTTGTAATCTGCTAGGTGGTGGGAAAAGCATTAAATTAAGAGATTAAGTTACATTATTATTGTAAGGAACCAAGCTAAGCCGTCCGTTAACTATTGAAAAGGGAAAGTAAAGTAAATCTGTTTATACAAAGGGGAACGCAAGTCTCATAATTTAGCCTCACCCACATAAGAACCCTGAGAGATTAGTTAATTAGCATTGTTAGGAGTGGAATCACCCTCCGACCGAAGCAGCCCGGAATGAGACTCCAGCAATGCAGCATCCAGCTTGCAGAGACCAGGTATTCCCGCTACACAATATGATTAAAATATTGTATATTTAGGATGTTTATATCACAAATAAAATGTATATTTTGAATTTTCTAAGAATAACCTCTGAAGACTTCTTTATTCTGGATGAGTTTTATAGAATTTTGCATAATGGTTAAACTATAAGAGATAAGACAAAATCTTACTACTCAAAAATGTAGATACTATAACACATATGTTATTTCATATACATTTCTTTTTTGTAGAGTTGACTATTTTCGAAATATTCCTTGTTATTAGTTTCAATTTTGAACTACCTTTCTTATCTCAAAAGTGGCCATGCAAAGTGACCTAACCTCAATTGTTTCATATAGCAACCATCTTTTAAAAGATTTGAGTATCGCTTTAGCCCAATGTATTCCCTTATTTCCCTTCTACTTACAAGGAAGCAAGTAACGAAACTAATTCTGCTAATGTTCATTTCAATTAGCATGATGGAGATTAAAGAATAATTTTATAAGAATAGCTTATATATGAAACAACTAGAGAAAGTTATGTGAATAGAACACAAAAGATTTTTTTTTCTTCAAATTACTGCAGGGTAATTTAGAAATATTCTTTTATAAACATAGCCTTTGAACCGCACTATATAAAAGATATTAGCTCCTAGATTTAGAAAACTTCTCTCTACAGCATACTAATTATAAAGAGTATCTAGTTGCAACAATAAGTTTATCGCTGATTTAGAAAATAAAAACCAATGCAGGTATACTGAAGTTATTTACTACTTACTTTTCCCAGAAGATTTAAATTCTCATTCAGGAACCAGGAAGACAAAATAGCTGCTACTAACACACTAAGGGCTCCCAAAGGTGTCACGAGAGAGGCAGGGGCAAATGCATAAGCTGCAAAATTTGCCGCTTCTCCTATACCCACTGGAAGGCATAAACAGGTGCATAGCATTAATTTTAATGGTCAATCTTATTTATCTGAGCTGTACTACATAACATGAACTGTTACTCTCCTTAAAATCTCTTTTTATTTGAAAAGATTACTGTAAGAAATTTGAAATATTTTCTTAATATGTTTATTAAATTTCAATATTGATTATAAAACAGGTCTGACTGAAAAATTCAATGTCACAGCCGACTACCTATCCAACTCCTGTCCTATTGTCGTGTGTGAAAACACAATTAAATTTATATAAAACGGGTTGTCAATATCCTGCTGTATCAAATACATATATAAAGTTCATTTAGTTCAGAGAAATAAAACTACAGAAGTTTATTAAGCTTTCACAAATGTCATAGCCCAAGTAACCATGGAATAAGAGGAATGCCAATTATTTTATTTCAAAAAGAAAAGTATTATAGTCATGGGAGAGCATTTTATTACTTTGCAATTAAACTACTTAAGGCTAAAAATGGCACATTTTTTCAATTTTTTTTTTATTTCGTTAATTAATTGCTAATACAGCTTTATGTTCCCAAAGTTTCATAACCTAATTTGATTTCTTTGTGATCCAAATAAATTAAAAAGATAGAACTTGTGATGCCACGCCCACTTTTTCTGTTTGCTTGATTATCAGCTTTGATCCCTTGTTTCTCTACATTTCTTACAGGCAAACATAGTTATAAATATTAAGAAGGTATGTTTCTTTAGTTTCTGACCAGGAAGAAGAAGCTGATTACACTTATGGTGGATTTCAGGCAGTATTTAAGTTATGTATCCATCACTCCCTAAATAAAACAATCAAACAACATTTTCTTTTCTCATTTTCTCAGTTTTATAATTTTACACACTTATGTACCTGTTCCTTGGAAACTATTTGAGATATTGCAATGAAATTTTGTACACACATATTTCAATCTACAATGAGTATTTTGCTGCAACTAGTTTTCTTTTGTTTTAGATTCTATAGGTACTGTGCTATGATATACATAATAATTTGAAATAAAAAAACGTACATACCTTGAAAAATACTTTAAAAATCATTGAAGGGAGATAGAGAAAAAACTTCTGTGCCAAAATATAGCATAATTCTAATACTTTATGTACACTTGTTTTCAAGCAACTTCACCATAGGGATACTAAGAAAAAGATACATAACTTTTTTAATGTTTTGAAAATTCCAATGTAGTGTAATTTCTTTATTTGTTGGCAAAATTACTTATAAAATAGCACAGTCATAGAAGATATCAAAACAATTAACTTAGGAAAATTTCATTGCTTTAGGACAAAAACTATGGCCATGGTAGAATTTTTGCTGTTCCGAGGTATTTGTGCCTACATCCCCCCTTAAAATTCAAATTTGTAAAGAACTTTAAAAGAATCCAATTTGTCAGAGCTTATCTTTTGATAGCCTGATCTTATTTTTCATAGCTTGAGTCACACAATTAAAAAAATACATTGTTTCAAAATTAGTATTTTAAACTTACTTGAAAGTAAACCAGCCCACCATATCCATTCTTTGAGATAGCCAAATCCACCTGCACTAGCACGTACTGCTCCAGTTCGGTTGAGGCGAATTAGTGCTTTCTTTTTTATGATAAAACTTGAACCTATTTCCAGAAAAAGTTTAGGCATAATGAAGCTCAATAAATCAAATTATTAAGTAAAACTAATATTGTGAAAGGAAGTCTGGGTATGGGTATGGTGTGTACATATAGATCTGAACCCTACATATGCAAAACATTGCAGCATTCTGTGCCATGTGGTCCCCAGCTGTCATTTGCCAGTGAACAGGTCCATTACAGTAGACTATTAAAAATAGTTTTCATTTGTTTACAAACATTGTTTACAAAAGTGATGAAAATGATGTACATCTACTAAAATATTCTTGATATCTCTGAAGGAAATTGCCATTTGTATGTGCAAATTCATCTGTGTAGTTCTTCTGATCTCTTGCATAACTGTCTTTTAACTCACGGATTGTGTGCAGATGATTTTGGTATTCCTTATTTTTTAGATTTCCCCATAAACAGAAATTGCAGGCCTACAATCTGAAGAACTAGAGGTCCCACGATTCTTTACCAATTACCTGGCCTCTGATATTTCCTTTTTTGAAATTTAATATTTTGACTACTCTATGTGCGCTTACTGAATCATGCTGAAGATAAACACTTTGGCACTCTGTATCATTCAAAACTACTATTAACTATTCAAAAAATGTTGAGTGTTACACTCACATGGTTTTCTCTAGATGTTCTACACACAAACTTCTTACAAAAGATTATTCTTCTCTCTGCACAATGCTAAGCGAGATAAACATTAGCAGAATGTTCTTATTACTTAGTTCCTTATAGAACGGAACACTTTTATGTGTCATAATTTGATCCGATGGAAGCTGAAGTTCTGATACAAAGAGCATTCAATAATATCACTACCTGGGTTTTAGAAATGGAATCTTAAAATTTCTATTGGAAAAAATGAATGTACTGTCTTTACCATTAGGTATAGTTTGAAAGATTACAAACCTATAATTTATAAATGGTCTAAAGCTTCAATATAACAGCTCATCTAAAATATAAGGAGTAACATTAGACGAGAAACTACCATAGAACACTCACATTCAAACCATAATTACTCATTATGGACAAAACAAAATGGGGTGCTGACATCAAAACATTAAGATTATTTTATATTGTCTATATCAGAGCAAAATTGACTTATGGCTGTGAAATATAGGGTTACGCTGATGAGTCATCTACACAAAATTGCACTTGATACAAAATGCAGCCTTGAAAATATGTTTGGGTGTCACAAAAAGTACACCAAAGCTATAGAAATGGAATTCAATACATTCCCTTTCCTTCTTTTTATACAATAACAAATTTGGATTAAAGACTTGAAACTGTATTCAGTTGCCAAACCAGTGATACTTAGAAAATATGGAGACACCAATATTTTAACATTGTACAGACCTTGGACACTGAACCACTAGCCATTGATGCAATACCACAGTACATTACATTTATATATACTCCTTGGCAGTCATATATATCATTAGTTCACATTTTCTAACTACATATTATCATTTAAAACATTAAAGGGAATGCACAGTGAAGTAACGAATCAATTAGGAGCAAAAACATAGATTACACTCAAACTTCACTCTTGAAGTAAAGTAACTTACTTCGGACATGTTTTGGTGGTTGTTGCACCATTTTCAACAGAGATTCACTGATGAACTCGTGGTAGCGGCCTGTGGAGGTGTCTCTTCTGGATAGATGAATTTTGAGATGAGTCCATTTGTTTGTGGTATGTCAAAATGTATGACCTTGTTTTTGTTTTTTAAAATTAATACATTTTTCCCAAATTGTTAATCCAATTGGATTCTGCACTAATTTTAATAACTTAAGCTCACTGTGAAAGTTATGGTTTTGAGTCCAAAAATATGTGCTATAGCTGAATTATCTGTCTGTTTATATTTTAAATATCTCATGTGTGATATAATTTATTAAATCAGAATCCAATTGGATTAATAGTTTGGGAAAATCTATTAATTTAAAAAACAAAAACAAGGTCATAAATTTTGACATACCACAAACAAATGGACTCATCTCAAAATTCATCTATCCAGAAGAGACACCTCTACAGGCTGCTACCAAGAGTACATCAGTGAATCTCTGTTGAAATGGTGTCAACAGCCACCAAAACATGTCCGAAGTAAGTTACTTTATTTCAAGATTGAAGTTTGAGCATAATCTATGGTTTTACTCCTCATTTGCATATCATATTGCCCCACGACAAACCAAATTGATAGAACTTTTGCAATGTGATAAAGATATAAGATTCCAGTGGATCCCTAGTTATTGTGATCCTGTGCGTAATTAATTAGTTAATGAAATATTTATTTTATAAAACATGTAAATATAAATATGCTAAAAATTAGTTTTTCTCTCTCTTTGAAACGTGGAAGTCTCCTTCTTCATCAGCTACTTCTATATTTGCTTAAAGCCATTGTTACGAAACTTCACTTTACGTACTAAGAACTGAAGTATCTTTCTTTCAAATAACACTTATCAAAATAAGAATAAATATTTGTTATTATGCCAAAAATAACTTTTGGCTATTATCTCAAAGCATACAAAAACAGATTTCAGATTTGCTATTCAGTTCCACCTTTCAATACCCATTGAAGAGAGTGAGACTTTTGCAATGTTTTAGTTCAACTTAAGGTGAAAATAAATCACCAGAGATTCTGTCTTGAACTGAAATGATTACCTTACTTAAAGATAGCAATAAAAATGAAACACAATGTATTTGTTTAAGTGACTTAACTATAGAGAGAAATAGATGAGTAATACCTATAAATATACTGGAACTTATTGCCAAAGCAAGGCCAATGTAGAACTGGGTGACATTGTAGGGCTGGCCTATAGCTCCATTACCATCTGGACTTGGAGCAGCCATATTGGGATGTAATCTGCAATTTAAAACATTTGTGAGGTTCATTTTATTATGAAAGTTTTAAAATGAGTGGTCATAACGTAAATAAAAATAACAGCACAAGTGATAAAGCAGTTCCTTTATGAACAAATGGAAACCAATGTTTGCCACTGTTAGGCAAATCATCCCATGAGACTGCACTTTTGACATGGGCAGCAAAGAGATTCATGCACTATGTAATTTTCCCAGTTAGAAGTGAGATCTGAACAAGTTACTGATATTGCTGCGAAACATATAACGAAAGAGATTAGAAATTAGTAGCCCTGGCTTTTCTTCATTAAACAAAGAGATGGATTTTATCTTAGCATGCTCTAAAGATAACTCACCAAGTAGATGAGTTAGCAAGAATAGGAGCTCAGTGAGAAGAAATAATTTATTAATGAATAGTACAGCAACCTACTTTTCTTTCACCTCATTATACTCATTCCCTAGTCAATCTGTAGTAAATGTTAATATCAACTCAATAAGCTACTGACCTAAAATAGTAATGCGTGATCTAAATGCAAAGATAGGCTCAGAAAACAAAGGCATAGAGCAAACAATTGGAAAACATGGAATAGAAGAGGTAAATGAAAATGGAGAAATGTTTATAAATTTGTGTACCAACCATATGGTAATACGTGGAATGCAATTTCCCCATAAAAATGCCACAAAGTATCATGGGTATACCCAGAGTGTAAAACTGAAAACCAGATGGATCATATAGCAATAAGTTATTCAGGAGGTCTCTAATGGATGTGAGGATTAAGAGAGGAGTGGAAGCTGACAGTGACCATCATTTGATGTTAGCCGAGTTTACGCTTAAGGCATGGCTGCTAGTAAAAAGTTTAAACAACAAAGTAAAAGGTTTGAACTGAATGCATTAAAAAAAGATGACAAGAAAGAGGAGTTTAAAATAGAGCTAAAAATAGATTTAAGGAACTAGAAGAGAATCCAGATAAAGAGGGAAATTCAAATTATATTGAAACAAACTGGGAAAGAGTTAAAGATGCATTGCAGTCCATTAGCAAAAATATGCTTGGTTTCAAGAACATACAGAAGAAAGAATGGTTTCAAGAAGAAACATGGACATTAATAAAGGAAAAGAAGAAACAAAAGGCTCAACTGAATATGTGCAAGATGTGAAGACAGAAAACACAAATACAAAAAGAATATAATGTTATAGAAAAGCAAGTTAAAAGAAGTGCTAGGAACAATAAAAGGAAGTTTATAAATGATTATGCAAAAAAAGCAGAAGAGGCAGCCAAGAGAGGGGATATAAAAGAGGGGATACAAAAGAACTATATAAAATTACTAAGAATCTAGCCAAGAAACAATATAGAAAAAATAACGATGGAGAATTGTTAACAACACAAGTACAACAATTAGAGAGATGGAGTGCTTCTCTGAAATCTTCAGCAGGTCTGAGGATGAGGTAGAATTGGAAGATGAAGTAGAATATGAATTTGATCCAAAAATTAAATTGCATACACCAACAAATACAGAAATAATAGCAGCACTGAAAGATATAAAAAATGGTAAAGATCCAGGAATAGACAATGTGCTACCGGATGTTTTGATATTAGACATGAATATAACAGCCAAGTTATTGAAAACTCTAATTGAGAAAATATGGACTGAGGAGAAAATACCATGGAATGGAAAAAAGGCAGTATAGTAAAACTGCCCAAAAAAAAGTGACCTGTCTATGTGTAAAAACTGGAGAGGTATAACATTATTGTCAGTGCCCAGTACAGTTCTTGTAAGAATAATTTTGAATCGGATCAAAGAAACGATAGAAACTAAACTCGGAAACAACCAGGCAGGTTTCCGAAAGTACCGAAATTGTATGGATCTGATAAATATTGTCAAATTATTTTCGAGAAATAATCTGAATAGCAAAACACATTGTATTCACTATTTATAGATTCTTAAAGAGCTTTTGATTCAGTTAAAAGATCACCTTATGGCACACACTGAAAACTTCTGGAATATCTAAAAATATTATAAATATTATCAAACACATATGCCAATTATAAATGTCAAATACTACATGAAGGAAAACTAACAGAACAAATACAAACCAACATGGGAGTTAGACAAGGGTGTATTCTTTCACCAATTATATTTGTGATAGTTTTGGATAGAGTAATGGGGAAAATTACCCGAGGAAGAAGAGGCTTGCAGTGGGGATTGAGGAATCATCAGGAGGATCTTGGCTTTGCAGATGACATTTGCAAACTAATGAAAACAAGAGGAAGCAAAGAAAGTTGGATTAAAAATAAATTCCAAAAAGCAAAGGAAATGAGAATAAAAGGTAATCCCTAACAAAATAAAAAATTTAAGGTGGATGATAAAGACATAGAAGAGAGAGAATCGTTTATCTTGGTGTGTTGTTACCAAAACAGGTGAAGCTGATGAAGATGTAAAGAGACTAATCCAACAAGCAAATGGAGCCTTTGTGCAACTCCACCCCATATGGAAAAATGCAAATATAACAAGGAAAACTAAACTACATCTCTTCTATACAAATGTGGAATCGGTACTCCTTTATGGCTCTGAAACATAGAAAGTAATGGAACAAATGAACAAGAAATTACAGACTTTAGTAAATAATTGCTTGAGGAAAGTTTTGGGGATACGTTGGCCAGATATTATATCAAATGAAGATCTATGGGCACGAACAAATCAAGCTGAAATAAAGGTGCAAATGAAAAAGAGAAACTGGAACTGGGTGGGCCGTTGCTAAGGAAAACAGAAGCTGCTATTGAAAAAGATGTGATGGATTGGAATCCTCCAGCAACAAGGAAATGAGGTACACCCAGAATGACAGAGAAGAACCATAGAGGAGGAGATTAAGAAGAGTGGCAAGAGCTGAAGGGAGGTGAAGCACACATATTCTAATTCATCTCAAATAAAAGTCTAATCAAATTAGGACTAATCATTTTAAAAAGTTATTGAATATAACTCCCAAATATATAAGAAGTACAACATGAAGAATCAAAATCTTAAAGATATTTTAACAATATAATTAAAATGGTGGATATGAAAATTATAAAATTTTGAGCTATAAATTGAATTTTTATTATTTTTGTTATAGCAGGAGTGGCATTTTTTGTTTTATTGGATTGAAAAGTATTATGTTATATTCATCATTCAAAAATAATTATCTACATCTTCAGCATCACTGTTTTAAATCACTGCTTGCACGTAGTACACCCATGAATGTATTTACCACATTTGCCAAAAACCCATAAATGGGTGGCCTGTCAAGATTCTCATGATCGAAAATCCATAAATGGGTCTGCAGAACTATGAACTCCTTAAATGATGACATCAGTCATTACTAGAGTTTTCTAAACAACTGGTAGCAATGGAGTTTCATCTGTATATTTGTGTATTGCTTTGCAAGAAGGTTATTATGAAAAGTCTACATTAATTATTTATCACTCTACTCTTGACAAATAAAATTATTAGGAATATTGTTGTACGTATGTCCTGTAGTGGTTATTGTTAAGTGTGCATAGTAATTAGGAACTATAATGACAAACATAGCTGCTCTTAATGGGCATTGCATTGCAATATAACATAGTGGTTTACAATGGCAGAGTTAATAATAATAATAATTAAAAACTACTTTTATATGTTTTATCCTACACATAAGTTACTCCTGAATAGATAATGTAAGCTACATTCATTCTTGTTTATGTTCAGCTAATAACATTTTACTACATTAAAAATGGGTGTTCCTTGTAAAAAGATTCAGCTACTTGCATTAACTATAAACAAGAAATTTGCTTAATTCAAGAAACAATCTTTTAATATTTGAAAGATATTTAATAACAATAATAAAACAAAACAAAATTTAAAAAAAAAATTAATAATAATAATAATAATAAAGAAAAAGAAGAACCTTTATTACTATCGACATATGGGTTCTTTTCTGCTCTCTCCGAGGTCTACATCTTTTTTAAGTGGGATAATAGAGAAATTCTGCTTTGTCTTTATTTCAGACACTTTCTTTCTGGCCTTGAGAAGAAACAAAGTTATACTGCAACAATGAAAGCAACCCTTTTCATGCTGCCATAGAGTGTTAAACTCAAATCCAAATCTTTATCACAATATCTGAAGAAAGCTTTATATTAGTTCAGTAAAAGCAATAATACCTGCTATGAATAACTGAAACCATATGCTACTTACATGATAGGTGTATAAGTTCTGGAGAAGCCTTTAGTTTCACCTCACACGTATTGCTATTTGCTATAGTGCACAGATGCTTGGATTTCAGAATAAAAAGACGCTGACATATTACAACAACATGAAGACAAAAAAAGATTACACCTTCCCTCAGATTGCAATTTTATGCCCACCTGTGCTGCATCTGTTTCCTTCAGCTCCCTCTGCACTTTGCCCCCACAATTTCACTTTTATTCATTGCAGAAAGCTGCCAAATGAACAGAATACACAGTACAAACTTAACAGAACGCTTCTTGCACTTAACAGTGATCAAGACATCGGTTTAATCAGCTAATGACCTTCAGGGTAACCATCCTCAGAAAAATGGATGTGGGCATATGGTTTGCAACAATGGCAAACATGGATATGACAGTTTGCAACAAAAGCCACTTTTCTCCTCCCAAATCCACAGAGACAAACTATGATTTCATGTGAATAGAGTTCAAAGCAGAAAGTGCATACTGGAAACTATGCAAATTCATGTGAAACTTGATTTTGTTCCAGCAGGTTTGCAACGATACTCCTATAATTAATAGATAACCTCAATATATTTCAACTACCACAACTTACACTACACATTATGTTGGGAAGGAGCTCTGCTAATTCTGTGCGACTATTAATTCTGGTAAGGGCTAAATCAAGTACTACCTTCAGAAGAGTATGGACATTAAACAAGGGAGTGTGCTCTATAAAGGGAAATGAAAAGTAAAAAATGCATGAACATGACATGACATTTGACAATGTTAAATGTCATGTTTATGCACATTAGGCATGGATTGAAATGAAAAGCAATAATACTGGGAAACAAAATAGAGTAAACAAAATATAAGTAATGCTTAACGCACAACATTCATAAACTACATAATGATTATCCACAAAGTTTTTGGGGAAGCGTAATGGATAGGTGAAATTTCTTAAGAAACATCGCAAATTACCCCACATAAAGAATGGTTTGGGATGGAGGAATAATCTTGAAAATGTTTATAAAAATCACAACTTTGGAAGATACCGAACTTAAAATACCAAATATATATGTACATTGGATTTTTCGTGTTATTGAGTTACTGTTCTCTCTCTCTCTCCTCTCTCTCTCTCTCTCTCTCTCTCTCTCACACACACACACACACACACACACACACCGGTTGCATCAATACTCTCTTCTGAATTGATGTTTCATTTAGCTCTGGCCAGAATTAATCATCATGCAGAATAACTGGAACTCCAGCTTACTGCAGTTTTAAAGTTGCACTGTTAGCAGCAATCATTGAAGCCAAGCCTTAACTGTTCTTAGCAGAAGGCTAGCCCCTTTCCTACATCATTACCGAATATATGTATTCAACAGCAAAGGTAAGGATTTTTGGGAGGGTTTTAAGTAAGTGCCTACATGAATGAGGAGACCAAATGTCACTGATAATGCTTATAGCCTTTTTTTATTTGGGTCACTTACTTGCCGAGTGCAGAATTACCGCAAACATTACTCCATTCACAAAACGGAGTGATAGTTTATAAGATATTTTCGTAAATGAAATCTTTAAAAACCTTAAGGCCAAGCAAGTGTTAATGGGTGGTTGGACGTGTGTATCTTAACTGGATTTAAAATAGACGTAAATTTCATAACACCAACCATATAAATTACACGAATATTGACCAGGTACTGTTAATCCTCGTGATATTACCTCACTAGTTAGTTTCAACTTCCCTTCCAGTCTTCATTGCTAAAACATTACCTCCATTGCAACACATTGCATTACTTATGCTTAATCTGACATGTTGACATACGTGCCACAGCCCGTAACCTATTTCCTCGTTGTTGTTGTTGTTGTTGTTGTTGAGGTTTGTTTAAAGACTCGACTGCCAGCCAGAGCGGATAGCTACAGCGTCTCTAATAAGAACTGGAAAAGAAAAAGATGAAACAAGTACGATTACCGGAAGTGAATATGGAGAGGATACAAAATTGCATGCGTGTACGAAATAAAGCCTTACAAATGGGCGGAGAGAAAGGAACCAGAAGCGAGGGGAGCTGAAACGGGCCAGTTGGAAATATTTTTAGTAACAGAGAGAAACTGGTGTGATGCTGCAGCGTGTAAAGGGCACGCAAAAAAAAAGGTGGTTAATGTCAGCTATTTGCCCGCAGGCACACCTGTCAGAATCACATAAACGGATTAGATATAAGTAAGCCGGGGTCAGAGCCACATGTAATAAAGCGCGAAAATAATAAGAAAGCGCAATTTTCGGTAAGCGCGGAGTGTGTGATAGAAAGAGTACCAATTGTATAGAGGGAAGTTCCGGTCGGCGTCCGGAAGCTTCCCGGGCTAACCGTAACAAGTCCGAGGAAATGTCACACGGAGGTGTTAGTAGATCGGGTGTAATATCCGCAGTCGAAGTGGCCGTCCTAGCTGCGGCGTCTACAATATCATTACCCTTGATGCCGATATGGCTAGGTATCCAAACGAACGTGATCTCTGTGGAACAAGATAAACGGTGAATGAGGTTAAGTATAAGAATTTCATAAATTTGTCGACGGATCCTCTGAAAGGGACGGGCAAGGGCTAGAAGGAGGCTAAGACAATCTGTAAAAATAAGGGCCCGATGTGGAGGTGAGGACTGGAGCGTCACAAGGGCCTGATATAGGGCAATAGCTTCAGCAGAATATATAGATGTACACGAGTGTAATCTCCAAGTGCGAGGGGTTCGCGTGGTCCAGCTGTAAATACCCGAACTGACTCCACCCGGCGTTTTGGAGCCATCTGTAAAAATTATCCGCAACGAAACAGACGGGGTGGATGCAAGGTAGGGTGATATAAATTCCCACCAGGTCCTGTCAGCGTCAGTGAGTGAGCCCTGAAAAGATGTAGTGTCAATGGTTATTGTGGGGGGGGGAGGGAATTCCACGACCAATCCAGTAGATATACCGGGCGGACCGGTGTTCGGTAAATGTGATCATACGAAAGAAACGATGCCAGACACCGGACCAGCGGTAAAGGGATTTCCGCGTCAATCGGATGAGAATCGCTAACAGCCGGGTCAGCTTAGGTTAGAGAATGTTACGCGAAGATGTTAATAAATCGGCAATCAGGCGGCAGCCAAGAGTAAACTGACGATGCGGAGCATCGTAAGTAGGAAAATAACGTTGGGTGAGGATTAAGGCGGGACGGCCAGGGATATTAAAGCTAATATTGTAAAGCTGATAAAAAAAAAGGGGACGAACATTTCGCCTGGAAGCCCTTCGTAGGCAAGGGTGCCAAGAGAAGCCCGTAATCTATGCGAGAAAAGATCAACGGGGGGAAAAGGCGGAGCAAGACCAAGATCATCACCTTAAACAAAGATTTTAAAGATTGTAACGTCGATAGAAGAGATTTGTAATGTGCGGTAAAACGGAGGTCTTGTTGGAGTAACACACCGAGGAATTTTAGTAGTTGTGGCCGCATGCAGGTCGAGATTATTGAGGTGGAGGGAGACTCTCAGAGGGCGCATCGTGCGCTGAAACTTAAGAAAGCGGGTTTTTGTGAGGTTAACGGATAGACCCAAGGTAGCGAGGAAGTCAAGGACGCGTTGACAATCGGATTCAAACGTGCGTAACATCGCGTGTGAACGCGGCGAGATCACGTGGTATAATATGATGTCATCTGCATGTTGGAGAACCTCCGAAACAATATCGCCCACATAGAGTGTATAAAGTAAAGGAGTAAGGTCGGAACCCTGAATGAGCCCTTGGGAGGTGAAACGTGCGTGGGTGTGTGGGAGGCGGGGAGATAGCGTACATCGTCGGTTAACATGTAACGCGGCGATGACACGACAAATCGGGGGAGGAAGTCCGATGGCCCGGTAAACGTTGCAGTAACAGAGGAAGGGAAACATGGTCGTACGCAGAGGAAACGTCAACAAAGAGCGCTAGGACGTGTTTGTCGGTGGGGAAAGTATATAGACGGAAAGTAGTACCGTAGCCCTTACGAAAGCCATATTGTGTGCGCGCCCATAAGTGATATCGCTCCAGGAAGAAACTGAGACGAACCTGTAGAATGTTCTCAAAAAGTTTACGTAGAGTTTGAAGTAGACAGATCGGACGGTAGTCGACCCGGTTTTAAAATAGGAAGAATAATTACTTCCTGCCAGGACGATGGGACCGAGCCAGAGTGTAACACCAGAGTAAAAACCCGTACCAAAACCAAGATTCCGGTATTAGCTTCAGAAAAGTATAGGTGAGCCCGTCTGCCCCCGGGGCAGACTTATCAGATTTATTCTGTAATGCTAAACGCGTTTCCGATGATGTGATAGGCAGTAGTAACGGATCCTCGTGATCTATAACCGACACGGCAACCTGCGAATCCGCCGATACGTAATCATTCTAAGAAATTTTTCTTGGAGGGTCGGATTCCCCTCTAAAGGCGATAGCCGTCGGGAGATATGGGAATGTTTGTACCAAGCAAGTTGACGCCATAGTTGAGGTACCGGGGTGGACGATGTAATGAAATTGCAGTAGTTCGCCCAGGCAGCTCGTTTAATGCGTCTAAGTTGTCTACGAGTTCGGGCCTCGGTGCGTTTAGCCAAAAAGTATGCCTCCGCGGTACGAAGATGACGATATCTGGTGTATGCCAAACGTTTTTATGCGACCAGGGCGGTTTCTGTACTGTAGGCAAAGAGGTTTCAACTAGAGGATGAAAAGT
The DNA here is from genome assembly GCA_030762935.1 of Hymenopus coronatus. Lineage (NCBI taxonomy): Eukaryota > Metazoa > Arthropoda > Insecta > Mantodea > Hymenopodidae > Hymenopus > Hymenopus coronatus. Next base: position 14,661,758 of record CM060884.1, read on the forward strand.
ATCGCGGTACTCATATAACGCAGACTCTAGCAGGTTGTAAGTAACGGCGGAGTCAGGGATATCGTCCGTAATGTTCCGCATAGAACGCCGAAAATGTTCTGGATCCACCGTCCACCACCCCCCGGAGGCAGCGCCGGAAGAGGGCTGGACCCCGGCGTCAGGTAGCTATATATTGAATAACAAAAGGAAAGTGGTCACTCCCCAGCGTGTCCGTATGGCGAGTCACAGTCGTATGGGGGGCGATGTCCGGGGTAGCGAAAAATAAGTCAGGAGATGTGTCCATCTGTCTCGGAGCACCTAGGCGAGTCGTCATGTGGGAATTCTGCAGAGTCCATTGGGAAGTCGTCGCGATCTGTAGCAAGGGGTGTCGGTGACGTTGCAATGGTGATATCTTATGGAAGTTAGCGATATTGAAATCCCCGCTTATGATCTGGTGATGGGACTGAGGAGCCAGGTATGCCTCCCATTCCGGTACAGTGAAGCGTCGACCCGTCGTGTACACTCCTAAAATTGTAAGATCACCCAGGACCTCCCGGACAGCTTCTAAATGTGGGGGACGGCGAATATCTGTATCCCAACTATGGACGGAGAGATTAGTAGCTACGCCCCCACCCGGGGTAGCACGATCATTGCGATGCCACTGGTATCCAAGAATATTTAAAGAATGATGCAAATCCAACCAAGTTTCGGTAATGATAATAACATGTGGTCTGACCCGCGGTAAAAGGCAAAGTAAATCTGGGATTTTACGGTGTAGACTACGTGCATTCCAGGAGCCGAAGAACGTGCATGTCGTTAAATCTGTACTATCTTAGAGATGCAATTGATTTTTTAGCGATAACAGAGTGTGTAAGAGTGAATCTGGAGCCTCCTCAAAATGTTTATTAAACAGTATGCGGAGATCCCGGAAATCCTTATCCCGGGACGTAGAGGGCCTTTGTGGGCTCATAGGTGTAGCACAAACCTCCGCCCGCGTGGCAGCTCTATGAGTGATAGCAACAGGTACCCCTGAAGGGTGGTCTTTCCCCGTCATCATATCTGGCGTAATGGTGCTATTGGGTCCCTTAGGGGCCGAAGGCCATCGGCCATCTGGAGCCCAGCGGGCTAAAACCCAAACATTGGGTATAGGTGACTGCGCTCCATGCATTTACGCTTGGTCGACACAGAAGGAGTCATATAAGAAGCTCGTGACATCGGGGGCGAAGTCCCCCGTGTCCCGCCTGAGGGGTCTGAGACAACAGGGAAAGCCTCCTCCCCGCGACCAGCAGCCTGGCGGTCGGTGTATGTGCGCATCACTCCCGCATAGAACGTGCGACCTAGTACCATTTTTCTAGCTTCGTAGCGCGATACTGGTAGTTCGGCTATTTTAGTCGCAATCTGAGATTCCAGCCTGTAGGCGGGACATTTATCTAACTGGTCTGCGGCATGGGCCTGTTTACAATTAATACAACGTAGCTGGTCTGCTAAACAGGCCAGATGCGCATCCAAATGATCCCGTCTTCATTTCAGACATCGTTTTGTGTTTCGGCAAAATTTTGCCCTATGGTGGAATTTGCCGCAATTTCTTCAACCCCTCACCCTTTCGGTGTAGATGTCCACAGGAAATCTTTGAAAGTATAGATAGATATGTGAAGGCAGTCTCTGTGCCCGGAATGTTATCTTTAGAGTACGTGTGGGTACATATGTATTAAACCCATTTTCCTGAGTGCGGCGATTGAAGCGGTGTACATGATGCACATGTAACTGCCCCGTAGCACGCAAATGGGTACTCAATTCCTCTGACGTAATATCAAGATCAATGCCGCGCACCAACCCCGTAACAAAAAGATTATAATAGGGAATGGAAGAATGCGTGTCATGTGATGTATCAAAATCAGAGTCCAAAAATTTATTAGCATAAATATGTGAGGAGAAATGGACTTCTAATTGATTAAATCCACATTTATGGCTATGAGTAACACCTTCCGCGTGCTGAAACAGCCAGCGCCCAATTTTGAGGGGATGAAAATCCCGGATATTCCTGCTATTACTACGTATAATGACAAATTAGGGACCAAGATCCGAGGAAAGGTATCTGAGAGGGGGTGGAGGCGACACGCCAGTAGGCATGGCCTGGTCACCAACTCCGGCCCTATTCGACTGTTGATTCGCTACATTATCAGATTGCAGAGTGGAAGTAGTTGGTGTCGATACCAAAACATCGGCATTGGTTACAATATCGGTCTCCATACCGTCGCTCGATGGGGAATGAGAATGAATCACTATGAGATCCTGCATCTCTGATGCAAGGACCCCCTCCCGGGGGCATAACTCCTCCTGGGAGGCCAAAGTCAAATTATGTCTGAAACACTTTACCTCAAAAGCCAACACCAACACAAAAAATTAAAGCAAAAACACACACAAGAAGTCCCACGCCAGCACAAGTGAAGAACTAGGAGACGCCTTGAACGAGACGTGTGTAACAAACACACGTCACACACAACCCTAGCTTCCCCTAACCTCCCCGCTCACGGTTGGCAGCACACAAGAACACAGCAAGCAGCGCGCTCGACAGCACGATGCCAACTGTATTTCCTCAAGACATTCGCTGCGTCAAGGTAAGTAGGGTTTAATAATTGGATTGGCTTAGTCCAGTCATAGCTTTTTGACTTCTGGTGCCATCTCTAGTCCTGTTTTCTGTGACGTCACTTTTTCTGTTTCTGTGGAGCTTTTACCATGAAGTTAGTGTGTATGTATTTTCAAGTTTTTTTTTAATGAGTAGACAAAACAATGATGCCGTATCATTGTGTAAAAATACTGACAGGAACAAAGAGCAAGGCATATTTCATTCGTTTCCTAAGGGCGAGGGAAAGCAGAAAGAATGGTAAATAAAGGTGGAAATATATGAACAAATTCTGATGTGCTCTATTCACATGACTTTCTCTACATCTCTATTACAAATTATTGTTAAAAACTTATTCTTCTTGTGCTTCATGTTAATCGAGATAACATTAAGAGAAGCGGTCTTATTACTTGCTCCCTTGTAAGTAGGAGGGAAATAAGGGAGTACACTAAAAAGACTAAAACGATAGTCAAATCTCTTAAAAGCTGGTTGCTATGTGATTGAACTACCTTTGTTTAAAAGGCTAAGAGTTTTCAAATTTCCATATAAGACAAGTATAAGTATTTTAAAACTGAAATCAATAACAAGGACTATATCAAAAACGGCCAACTACACACACACACACACTCACACACACACACACACACACACACACACACAAAATCATAGTTACACCACGCTTTCGCATTTATGTAACAAGGTGCGGAAAGCACACACAGTCACCGGACACATCAGATCATTCTGTTAGTTTTGAGGAAAACAGTAGCGAGGCTTGTGATGTCACCGCGCGGAAGCTATATAGTATATAGTAGTAATGCCAGGAGATTTATGCAAGATTGATTTGTTTACATATGCGCAAATATACATATACCATTTAAATACAACAGTTTTATAAACACAGAACAGGAAACAAATATTCAAATGAATACATATAACCTTCCTAAAGAATATAGAGTTCGTACAATAATGTTGTCACGATACAGCACGATAACTAAAAATATTGTTTAAAATGAATAGAACTCATCATCAAATTTACTGGTTAAGTAATTAAATCGTAAAATATTAAAATTATTAAGAGTAGTGCAAAGAAAGTGCCCTTTTACAAGCAATTACTGGATGATTGTAATATTACAACTAGGCCATTCAATAGATATTATTTTCGAAAACTTACGTAATAAACTATAGAACCTGCTCACCTATGAAGTGCTCAACAAGTCAATTGTTCTGTAATTTTATAACTTTTCCCTAGATAAAGCCCTTAAGGACGCTTTATCTTACGCTTAACGGAAACTCTTTTGTGTAATAAACTGGGTACAAGCTGATGGTTCCTGTATATCTGTATTAATCGTAATAAGTTTGCTTTCCCTTGCTAGGAAAGAGGATTTAAAGAGGATCTTTGCCCATGGAGAACTTTTAAAGTTTAATTATTTTACCTTAACACTACATTATTTTTAATAGTGTCACGTTAAGTTCCTATAGGCTTGTGATCTCATATCGAGCTTTTAACTCTCTCCAGTTCTTCTCTAAGATTATCTTGTGCTGGTGCACATCCTGCTTCATTCAAGATACTTCATCGAATATCACCATTTTAAATTTTCTAAATAGCAAAAAGCTGCTTAATAATTTCCCTTTATCGATTTTCTGTTCTCCTACTCCTTTAAAATTGAGATCTTGTGCATGTCAGTTGTGTCTGCACTGAGAAGGTTTCAGCTTCTTCTTTATTGGAATTCCAAAAGTTTACATTTTACATCCATTTCAAAATGTTCAGGAGAAAACTATGCATTACAGATTCTTGCAGTTTTGATGTTTATATTAATTTCTCTGTACGTACAATGTACATAGTGTATGGAGAAGGTATTGTATTGCTCCTAAACATTCAATACCGAGATTTCACTGAAAATATATGTTTTGAGGCCACAAAAACATTTTTAGAAAAATGTCTACATGTGGGGGGGGGGAGGCAGCTTAGCTCAAAAACCAAAAGTCCGTTAAATACCAAACTTGGTATTTAAATTCAGTATCTTCCAAGGATGCGACATGAAGATTTTCAATAAAATCCCCTCACCCCCATCCACGAAACATTTTCGAAAATTTTGATTTTCTCAAAAATGACTAACAATTTTCATTAGAATATCGTATATTAAATATATTTACTTGAAAAAAATGAATATCTTGAATTTATGGGGATAGCCTCTGAAGACAACTTTACTTTGGATCAATTTTGCGGAATTTTGCATAATTGGTAAACCGTAAGAGATAGACGAAAACTTACTGAACAAAAAATGTAGAGCTCGTTGAAACAGTAATTTATGTTATATAATTTTTCTTAGTTTCCCGTTTTTGAGATATTCCTTGTTATTGGTTTCAGTTTTAAAATACTTATACTCTTCTTATACAGGAATTTGTCAACCCTTAGCCATGAAAACAAAGGAATTTCAATCACATGGCAACCAGTTTTTCAAAGATTTTACTATCGTTTTAACCTGTGTACTCCCGTATTTCCCTTCTACTTACAAGGGAGCAAATAATAAGACAATATCTCTTAATTTTATCTCGATTAACGGGAAGCACATAGAAGTATAAGCTTTTAACAATAATTTGTAACAAATATGTAGAGAAGGCCATGTGAATGGAGCAGATCAGATTTTTTTCTTACATTTCCACCTTTATTTACCATTATTTTCTCTATATCGGTCCCCAATTGGTAAGTATGTGGTATTCAAAAACAGTTAGATGATTCCTTAAAGTTTATATTGAAACGAAACGACAACTTATAATTTGAGGTGACATTAATATTGATTATCTTATACCTACTCTCCGAAAGGACCAACTCAATTCTACATTTTTTACTTACAACACATCACACACAGTAAATTTTCCTACAAGAATTCAGGGTACCTCCTCTTCAGCAATAGATAACGTATTCATAAATATAGATAGAATTAAAACTTCAATAGCCTTACCATTTGCAAATGGCCTTTCAGATCATGAGGCACAAATGCTTCTCATTAAAGAGATTAACCTAAAGTTAAAACCAAAATATAAATATTGTAGAACACGAAAAGTAGATGAAAGACCCTCACATAGTATAAGTATGCCCCTCAACAAGAATCATTGAATCACTGAAATCTATTAAATAAATGGAGTAAATGACAAGTTTAATCATTTCCTACAACATTTCGACCCTCACTTTGTAGCATCCTTTCCAGTTAAATATCATAAAATACATAATCAGAAGGAAAATAACACCTAGATTACAACAGGATTACAACCTGGATTAAAACTTCTTGCAAACGAAAGCGAAAATTATACTGAGAAGGTTTCAGCTTCTTCTTTATTGGAATCACAAAAGTTTGCTTTTTACATCCATTTCAAAATGTTCAGGAGAAAACTATACATTACAGATTCTTGCAGTTTTGACGTTTATATTAATTTCTCTGTACGAACTATAAACATAGTGTATGGATAAGGTATTGTATTGCTTCCAAACATTCAATACCGAGATTTCACTGAAAATATATGTTTTGAGGCCACAAAAAGCATTTTTAGAAAAATGTCTACATTTAGAATGTCACTACAAAAGGTACTGTAAAAGTCTAAAAAAAAAAAAAAAAAAATAGTAAAAGCTGCTAAAATATTGCATCATAATAAAGAGATATACAATTCTGACAATAAAATAAAAACTACCTGGACTATAATATAAAGAGGAACAGGTGGCGGCTCTCAAGAAAGCTCCTCAATTGCACTGAATTCAGTAATAAAAAAATTGATGATTCTCAAAAGGTCGCAGATATTTTCAACAATTTCCTTTTGTATGTAACAGATAAATTAAATATAAATTATGGATGTAAAGAATCAGCATTAAGTTTTTTCGAAAACTTCTTTTGTAAACAAAGTCCCTAAAGTAAAAATGACTACAGCATTTGAAATAAAAAGTATAATAAATTTGCTCAAGACCAAATATTCCTCTGAATATGATGAAATATCAAATTAAATCCTAAAAGCATGTTCTGACCTAATAAGCATTCCCCTTAGCTATTTATGTAACGAATCATTAAAGAGTTAAATATTTCCTGTCAGAATGAAGTACTCTATTATCAAACTACTTTTTAAAAAAGGTAAACAATATCTCAAATTATAGACCTATATCTCCCTTGTCTGTTTTCTCAAAAGTGTTTGAGAAAGTAATGTTCAATAGGCTTTATAATTACTTGGAAAAGAACAACTTACTTGCCAAAGAACAGTTTGGCTTTAGAAAAGGAGTAGCCACAGATAATGCAACCTACAAGCTCGCGCATAAAGTGTTAATAGCGTTAAATGGAAAGGAGCATGTCGGTGGAATATTTTGTGATCTAGCGAAAGCTTTTGACTGTGTGAATATTGAGATTATGATAGAAAAACTAAATTTCTATGGAATAAAGAATAACATATAAGATTGGTTCGTTTCATACCTAGAGAAGAGAAAACAAAGGGTCAAAATTAATATCTCAAATGGTTATCAAAGTAGTGCCTCAGAGTGGAAATCAGTAAAACATGGTGTTCCCCAGGGACCAATCTTAAGACCTCTTTTGTTCTTGGTTTACATAAATGACCTCCCATTATACATTAACAGTTTTGTAAGTATTTATTTATTCGCAAATGACACTAGTGTTCTAGTAACAAGTAAAGATTTCAATGGCTGTGTAGTAAAATTAAACTAAGTTCTAAATTCTATGTCAAATTGGTTCAAAGCATACAAACTCTCAGCACATCTTGAAAAAAAAAAAAGCAATTAAATTTATAACTACTCGCTCAACACAAACACACATAGAAATAAGAATTAATGATACATTGTTAGAAGAGCTAAATGAGTCTAATTTCTTGGCATTCAGGTAGATAAGCATTTGGACTAGAAGTCATATATTAGCTACATCACACCTAAACTTAGCTCAATATGTTATGCTCTCCTGCACTGCTTAAATTTCACTTAATCGATACACTTAAATTGGTGTATCCCAAGCGACCGCATGTGAGATTTATGGTGGACAAAGCGGCGCTGGGGCGGGTTTTCTCCGGTTTCTCCCGCCATCGCATTCCACCGGTGCTCCATCTTCATTCATGTATCATCAGTGCCACCGCCTGCGGTGCCATAAGTAGTTAAAGGGGGCGTTAAGCAGTATCCCTAATTCAGTGGATAGTAAATGCATATTTCGGATACAGAAGAAAGTTATACGAATAATCTGTAACACTTATAGCACACAATCATGGAAAGAACTATTTCAAAAATTGGGCATACTCACTTTACCTTGTGTTTATATATTATCCATTTTAAAATTCTATGCAGTTAATTGACATAGTTTTATAACAAACATGGAAATTCATAACATTAATACTAGACAAAAGTGATATATTCATCGTCCCAATGCCAATGGTCGTTGCTTTCAGAAATGTGTATATTATGAAACAATGAAGATATTTAATGCTCTCCCCAGGGAATTTCAGAGCTGTTGAGCTTTTAAGACCTCCTTTAAGGAGAACCTTTGCAATAAATCATTTCAGCTTTATATGATTATTTAAGTCACAAATCTGTCTGACAATACTGTTAACAATCATTGTATTTATAAATATTATAATGTATTGCATTTTGTGTATATTAGTGTGTGTGTTTTATGTTAAATTTAAACTGATGCATACTTTGACTTGCGCGAATGTGTCAAATGAATTGTTTAGTATTTAGCAATGACACAAGGTCTGTAAAGCTTGATGCTTTGATATTTTACACTTTAGTACATAATTGTAAATGTTTGCATTGGAAATCCTATAATATATTTTTAGATATGTATTGTAATTTGATGACATTTATGAAGAGTACATAAATCAATAATCATATTTTAGTTTTATATAATTACTAGTAGTAACTATTAATGTCGAGAATAAGAAGTTTATTATCTAACATTACATCAGTGTTACATATAATGAAATTATATTTATCTATACATTTTAACACTAGTTTTTGATGCTCTTTGTTTTATGTGCATGAAAAAAAAAATACATATGCTTTTATAGAGTATAGTGCAGTGGCGTACAGTCCTCAAAAGCAAATGGTGTGATTATATGTCTATTCTGTTATTTTGTAACCCATGCTTTTAGCACTAGAGCTTTACACATTGCTTTCTTTTCCCTCCATAGTATATACACTTAGTATACATGTATATGCCTTGACAAGTTCTATTTTCAGTGACTTCCCGTCCTAATTGAACCTACAGAATGTTTTCTAATCTAAGCTAATCATTCTTTCTGCTTTCCCTCACCCTTAGGAAACGAATGAAATCTGCCTGCCTTGCTCTTGTTTCTATTGATATTTTTACAGATCGACATGGCATAATTGCTATATCTACTCATTTTAAACAAAACAAGAAGACAACTCGAAAAGAAATGAGTAACTTCTTGGTAAAAGTTCCACAGAAACAGCAAAAACGATCATATTATACCTATAAAATACACGTGCTAGGCAGACGACAAGGGAAGAGCGTCCGCACGGCGACATCACAGAAAGCAGGATCAGCGATGAGATGGCAACATAAACCAAAAAGCTATAAATGGCCTACCTGATTAACTCTACTTACCTTGCAGGGTTCCTTCTTGAGCACGTTAATATATGCGATCTATGGTGGGGATATTGAAACGCCATTACAGTCGCCCATCCATATACTACAATACGCGGAAGACATAGTGTTATGTTGGACGCCACCGTCACGGAACATCTCCCATATTCGCTCTTTTGAGTTGGAATGCCAGGAGGTAGTGGCATATCTGGAAAAGTAAAAAGGAACAAAACGCCTTCGTTAAAAATCCAAAGTAATATGTGTCGCCCGACCTCGATTAAGCTAAACGGCAAAAAAAGATCAGTAGTGACATAAATTTCGTTTCTGGGTGCTCTCATTGAACAAAACTTACAGATTACTAAGTATTGTGGCCGTATATTGTCATAATTACGATCTATTAAACACCTCTTTGTGATGAAGATGGCGGCGGGCAAATGGGGACATGTACCCTTTGCCATTGTTGCGATTGGTGCCGCCATTAGTTTTTACACGTCTAGATTATGGGATGCTGATGTCTTGTAAATCACCCGGCTCTGCCCAGGTGAAAGTAGAGTCATTATTATATCAATTAATAAAACTGTTATTTCAGATCCATGGATTTCCGGCACTAAGATATTTCCCCTTCTTTTCAGTGAGAATAGATGGCGACGCTGAGCTATAGTTTTATAACCAATTTATACACACACAACAACAACAACAACAACAATAATAATAATAATAATAATAATAATAATAATAATAATAATAATAATTTTCTACTACCAAAACTGCGGCTACTAAGTGATCTACGTATGCGAACGGAATCGAACCAATTGATGCAGATTCCCTTGATCGAGGCCTTCGATAATGTTCAAACCTTTCCATATACATACATACATACATACATACATACATACATACATACATACATACATACATACATACATACATACATACATACATACATACATACATACATACATACATACATACATACATATATATATATGTAAGCGACTCCAGTGCGATGATATAGCTGTGGGATGGACGGTCCAGAAGTAACTGGGAGGAAGCTGGAGATAGATGTACACTCAATTCAAGGTGACAAACCCGGAAAACAACAATATTGGCCGGACTATGCTGGGGATCTGGAAGCTCAATTTTCGCCGAACACAGTTACTTTTCTGGTTGCGGACGGATCGAATACCTCAGCTGGTGTCAGTTCTGACATATATAACTGGAATACGCGGGAGAGTCAAGTATGGACTTTGTATCCGCGGATATCTAGTTATTGGGCCGAATCTATCGCAACCTATCGCGCTCTGCAATATCTGCAAGACGAGGAGATTAGCGTGTGGCTAATTTTTTACAGATAACCTTAGTGTAATAAAGTCCTTATCCATGGCACAAAACAGGGGATATATGAGATATTGATCAAGAATTAGTTGGGTAAGCTGTTCTGTAATGTTTACATCAGACCAGTAAGGATACCAAGTCACGTAGGTATATATAGCAACTAGGTCATTGAGGGGTGCTACTTTGGTTAGGAGGGTGGCTACCGAATTTCTGTTGCCGCCGTCTGATGTGTTCACATTTTTCCTGAAGGAGGGTGATTCACATACGGGACCAGAGAGACAATTGTGGTGGGAGTTACATTCCGTTCTCATTCCAAAACCTAGATTACTTAAAGTAGCCATTTGTTTGTACATTTGTATCTTACTGTGTATTTGTCAGACATCAGAATATTTACATCGCATTCGCCGATCGGATACCAACCTATGCGAGTGTGGATCGCATGGCACGATGAATCATGCGTTTTTTTTTTTCAGTGCTAGTTTAATTATATGGGACAGCTAATCTTCAGAGATATATTCGGTTTATTCTAGTGGACCTTTACAATTACCGTCTCTTTTACTGGCTTTCTCACCCAAGATATATAGGATTTTTTTTTTTTGGATATGTCACGAAGACCAAAATGAAACTAATTCATCAGAACATTGTAGAAATTGTAACCGCATTTAATTGGTATCTATCTGTATGATGGAACACACCCTGACGCAGTAGTCGGACTCATACATGAGTTGGCATTAGCGTCGTAAAAGAACGTCGGAAAAAAATGTAAACACATCAGTCGTGTTTAAGAATGGTGGGACGTAAATCCTTCAATATTATGCGCAGACTTTGGTAAATTGTGATTTGAATTACTGTTTAAGTGATAAATAGCACATATAACAAATAACCTACAATAAAGGTATTAGAACAACGTTTTTTTATGTGCATTGCAATAGGAAAATGTGTCTTTCTCATATGATTACTATTTGAGATGACTGTTACAATGATCATAAAAACAAAGCATAAAACATTAATTTGTGTTTCCTGAACATAATAGTGATGCCTAGGTAGTGTAGTGGTAACGTGTCAGCCTCACATTTGAATCTCTCTTAGGTGAGATAACCGGGTGCGGCTCTATTCGGGGGGGGGGGTTTACTTGACCTGAGAAGACGAATGTCTAGTAACTTTAAGCGCCATAGACCCCGAGATCATTTGAGCATCGTTTCTGTAATTTCATTCATCGTCCAATATGACCAACGAGGTTGAACGACGTTAAACTACAAAAGCAAAACATAAAAAAATGATGCATTGTTGACAAAGAAGTAGTAAAATAAGAACTGAAGCTTTCCTGGTGACGTATTAATTCAAAATCTTCTCGGGTTTCTAGCCAGGTAAAAACTTGGTTTGACACCATCGTTTCGAAGAAGTGCATCTTCCTCGTCTTCAGGGTGAACTGATGGTTTGAGCTTGCGGAGACTGGTATTTATAAGAGCTGGGATGAAGCTAACATCTGATTGGTTCGCATGATATTATGTTTTTTTTACCGTGGAGGGGAAAAATGCATTACGCATTCAACCCCCAGCCGAGGTGCAATGGCTGGGAGGATATGTGGTATTCTCCGCTTCCTCATGCGGCATACCCACTAAAAAACCCCTCCACGTTATAACAGTAGTTCCTTGAGAATCACGTGGCTTTGCGCGGTCCCGCTGATGCACCCGCGTTAGTAGTCGAGAGGTAGGAAGCTGCCGCACAATGTGCGGGAGCGGGTGAAGGGTTATTTCTAGGCTGACAGCCATGGAACCTGACTGCAGCCTAGGGAATAGAGGTGATATTGGTAAGGAAATAAAGGGTTGAAATAGAGGAGAGAATAGGACGTAGATCTTATGGATTATACCTGCTTCGGAATTGCTCCACGAAGCTCCCGGTAGTCTTCCACTGTGTGGGTGGCCGATGTGCGTGCCCCTCAGCCTGTACAGGAGGAGGAGCAGTGTTGGGTTGCTGTCGTTTAGATTGGTACAGCTCAGCAGAGTATGCAGCTTGCTGCAGGAGAACCTGCCTCAGAGGCTGCATTAGGACGTCGATCCTGGTGGATAGGTCGGCGGCTGTAGTCTGCTGGCTGGTGGCTGCTGCGGCGTTAGAAGCTTGCAATTCCTGCAGCTTCTGTGTGAGGAGGCTGCATGTCTCTTCCAGAGCAGCTAGTCGAGCGCCGACGTTCAGGATCTCCGCATGGAGGTCCTGAATGGCTTCTCGCGTCGCTGCGTCTGTTGAGAGTGCAGGTTTTGAGGCCTCGGTGGTTGATGTCTGCGGTGGAGTGGTGCGGCGCGCAGGAGGTGGTGAGGAAGTGCTGCTCCTTGGGTAGAGAGGGCACTGCGCTTGCCCTGTGAAATGTCCTGTGCCACGACAGGTGGCACAGAACCGGCGGCGACGGCGTAGATTGTGCTCAGTGCACTCAGCGGTGGTGTTGGCGGAGCCACAGTAGTGGCACCGCGGCGACGAGGAGCAGGCGTCGGCTGTATGCCCGAAGGCACAACAGCGACGGCAGGGCCGTTATCGTTCCATCTTGCTGGCCTCGACGTCCAGTAGTTGCCCTAACAAGGGCAACCCTGACGTCAAGGCAGCGTCGAGGTCCGAACGGTCCTGAAGCTCCAGCCTCACAAGTGGTGTAGGTCCCCGGTTGCAAATTATCCTAGTGACCCTCAAACAAGAAGGCCACTTGGATTTCGCTGCGGCGAGGAGGTGCCGGGTGGAAAGGTCCCTAGGGACCCCCCGTACCACGGCACTGAACCGGGGCGGCGGCGACGTGGAGCTGGGCGGCGTCGGTGTCAATGATGGCGGCAACTGCGGCGAGGGTGCGGTGGCGGCCGGCGGCGAAGCAGGGCTTGCCGGGACCGGTAGCAACGGAGGAGCTGCCGAGGAAGAGGCGTCGGGTGCTGCCTTAGCAGCGGCGAGTCTGCGCTGTCTCTTCTTGGCCATCTTGACGAGTCGAAGAAGAAGCTCCGTCCCCAATATTATGGCTTTTTTTTTTTTTTTTTCGAGTGGAGGAAAAATCTACCTTATAGGCTACCCGGGCACGTCCGGAGTGTCGGGTTCTGCCACATGGCCCTACCGACTAAAAAACCTCCACCGGTGCTGGAGTGGATAGGGAGAAGGATTTCTGCGGTACCGCTGTTGCACCCGCGTAGTACTGGTGGTATTAACTGGCCCGCTGTGCGGCCGCCAGAGGAGATATTGGGTGCCGGCAGGCAGGCTTGGCCTAGACCCAGCCTGCCCTCTGGCGAATTTCAGGAGATTGTGGAGTAGAATTTTAGGAGTAGGATATTTGGACAAGTGGGAGGGATATCGTGCTACCTAGAGTCTGCTAGGTCTTTGTGGGTGCTGCTACGCTGGCGCTGCGTCTCTGAAACAAACTAACTTATTGTTAATTGTCTGTCCTAAAACTACAATCGCTTATTATTATGAGGTAATAGTTGACGTCTGCCATTGGCTCCGTCTGTGAGTATATACTAAGTTTAGAGTTATATTAAGCTTAGCTTTTGTGTGGGTTCCGCCTATGTAGGCTTCATCTTTGTGATATTTATACAAGTGTTGTTATCTATTTTACGAGTAATATTATTACATATACTGTTACATATATACATGAGTTATTATGTTCAACCTAAGACATCGTTAAAGTGTGTTAGAAAGTATATGATATTATCCGTCCTAGTCATACTCCATTTTCTGGGCGTTGTCGTATAGAGTGCACACATGGCTGGCTGCCTGCCTATCATATTGCAGGTGCGGACCCGTGCCACTCGCGGGGGGGCCCTCTTCCCCCGGGACCGCATTGGCTGGGTAAGCTCAAGGGCTTAGAGGGCTGCTGAAAAGGAAGATTAGTAATGAGTGTGGATGTGTGTTTGTTGTGAGTGAGAGGCAGGAACTGGAAGGATTGTCGCAGTCACTGCCCTACGCTGTACCAGATAATATTATGGCTTTTTTTTTGTTTTGTTTGTTTGTTTTTTTTTTTTTTTTTTTTTTGTTAGTGGTGGGGGAAAAGGCTACTGACGCCCTAACCCCAGGCAAACCTGGGAGTGTGAGACTCCCCGCCCTGGACTCGAACCAGTGCGGCACTACCCACGAAAAACCCCCACCGGAAGTAGGAGGCCCATGCCTCGCTTGTGCAGTACCGCATTAAGCACCTGCGCATTTCTGGAGAAAATGGAAGCTGCGTGCCAGTGGCAGTAACAGCGAGTGAAGACTGAAGTGTCAGGGGACACACATGACTTGCGCCCTGAGTGCTCCCTGGGTGGGAGTTGGAGGTGACATAGGTTGTAGTTGCCGGTGTATTTGTGTTGTATACATATCAGCTTTCTGGCCTCGTCAGGAACGGGTTACCTGAAAGAAGGTGTATAAGTTCGCCTAGTGGCTTTAATAAGTGTTTTTACTTACATGTATTTTTGAGTCATGACTTATCTTAACAGTTTGATTCTTGGTGTACTTATTTTCTAGTATTTACTTGTATAGAATGATCCGCCGAGGGCTTCATCCATGTGCCTTAATTTCTATGGTTAATTATAATTTATGCGTGCTTATCTTTAAATAGTTGAAGTGTATTTCCGCCTGTCGGCTTCATCTTGATTATATATACATATATATATATATATATATATATATATATGCTTACTGCTAGTATTTTATTTGTATATACAGTGAAATTATTACCGCCTGTCGGCTCTGTCAATTGTATCTCGTTAACCAGTGTGTAGCAAGGTTGTATAAAGTGCACACATGGCGGGCTGTCTGTCTTAGTGCAGGAGCGAGCCTGTGCCACTTGCGGGGGGACCCTCAACCCCGGGGCCGCCTTGGTTGTGTAACACAAGGACTTGAGGGCAGCGAAATTTTGGTATGTGTGTGTATGTGTGTGTGAGTTCACGCGACCTGCATCATGGCTAGTGCATTAGGGTGTTTAGATACTCTTCTATGTTAATTTCTGGTTCGCCAATGCCAATAGTGCGATCAAATAGTGACAGAGGGCGGAGGTGCTTGTCGTGTGCCGTATCGTATTCTCCTAGCATTCTAATGTGATCGTTGTAGTTTTTGTTCTTTTTCGCATACAGGTTGTAGCTTAGGTGCTTGATAAATTGCTCAATTGTCAGCATTTTCAGCTCTTCGTGCATTTCAAACGCGGGAGCCTCTTCGGGTAGTTTGGCAATTATTCGCAGTATTCTGTTTTGCATCGTTTGGAGGCGCTTCATGTGCGTTTGTGCCGCGTATCCCCATACGGGGGCAGCGTAAGTTAATATGGGACGGATCAGCGTCTTATATAACGTAAGTCCCATCTGAAGTTTAAGGCTGCTGTTAAGATTTATGAGCGGGTAGAGTCTGTTAAGTTGGCCATTGGCATTTGCTCTAACTGTGTTTATGTGGTGTTTCCAATTGAGGTATTCATCCATCTTAACACCTTAGTATGTAACATTAGTTTCCCACCCGATTGGTTCCTGTCTATAGGTGAGGGGTGGGAGAGTTCGCCTCCTGTGTCTGTGCAGATTTCTTCTGCTAAAAATGATGGCTTGGCATTTTCTTGAATTTAGTTTAACCCGCCATTTGGTGAACCATGGTTCCATGGCATTAAAAGTGTTCTGTAGCCTTAGATGTATAATGCGCGGCTGGGTTGATTGTGTAGCTAAGGCCGTGTCATCAGCGTATATGTATTTATCTACTCTGACTAATTGGGGAAGGTCGTTGATGTAGATGTTAAACAGCGTGGGTCCCAGTAAACTTCCTTGGGGTACTCCAGCGCTGATTGAGCGAGCAGTAGATTTAGCTTCACCTATGGAGATGCGAAAGCTCCTTCCGCTGAGGTAGTCTTTGACTAGGGATATCATTGAGTCTTGCACGCCTATGGAGATTAATTTTCTTAGTAGGCCTGCATGCCAAACTTTGTCGAAGGCGCGTTCAATGTCCAATAGGACCACGCCTGTGGATCGCTTGTTATTAAAACCTGCAGTTATTTTCTCTGTTATTCTGAGTAGTTGCAGCGTTGTAGAGTGATTAGCTCGAAAACCGAACTGTTCACTAGTTAAGATGTTATTCTTAGCGAGAAATGAGTTTAGGCGTTTCAAAACAACTTTTTCTAGGAGTTTGCTCAGTGTGTTAAGGAGGCTAATTGGCCTATGATTTGTTGGAATTGAGGGGTCTTTTTGTTGTTTGGGGAACATCAATATTTGAGCTTCTTTCCAACGAGTTGGGAATTTTCCATTCTGAGGGCATGATTAAATATGTCCGCTAGTAGTTTTAAAGCGCTTGGTGGAAGATGTTTGAGCACTAGATTGGGAATCTTATCCGGGCCCGGAGCTTTTCTATTGGGTATATGCATGATTAGCCATTTAATTTCGCCAGCATTTGTTTTTCTCATTTTATTGTGAGTTGCAATGTTTCCAATGCTAGCAATTTGGTCTTCCGTTGCTGCTGCAAAATTTCTGTCGCACGGGTCAGCATTCGGTTTGAATGTTTCTTCTAATGCATCCGCGAAGGCCTTAGCCTTTTGTTCGTCGGTTTCCGCTATTTGGCCTCCCGAGTGTAGGGGCGGGATGTTGAAGCGAGTGCGCGTTAGGCATTTCGCGATTCGCCACACTGCCCGGTTTTGTGGATCTAGTGTGTCTAGCGTGGCGTTCCATTGTTCTCTTATGTGTTCTGTCATAAGAATGTTGGCAGCAATTCTAAGGTTTTCGTATTCGTTTTTGTGCATAATGTTACGCGTGCGCTGCCACTGACGTCTGGCGCGGTTTCGGTCTTGTATTGCCCGTCTTACTGCCAGTGGAAATGGTGTCGTCGTGTAGCTGTTTGGGCGTGTTAGCGGTACATGTCTTTCTGTGGCGTGGTGAATGACTTTCGTTATTGTTTCTACCGCTTGGTCTTGTGTTTCGCGGGAGTTGACATTGATTTCCATTTGTCCAAGTTCGGTTTCTATTAGCGCCTCAAACGCCGGCCAGTTTGCTTGATTATAATTGCGTCTGGCTGGCTATGGTTTGAACATTAGAGGCGCTGCGATCTCCATTAGTACCGGCATATTATGGCTTTTTTTTTTTTTTTTTATTGATGATGGGGGAAAAGGCAGCTAACGCCCTAACCCCAGGCAAGCCTGGGAGTGTGAGACTCCCCACCCTGGACTCGAACCAGGGTGGCACTACTCACAAAAAAAAAAAAAAACCCACCGGAAGTAGGAGGCCCATGCCTCTCTGGTGCAGTACCGCATTAAGCACCTGCGCATTTCTGGTGATTGTGATTGCTGCCTGCCAGTGGCAGTAACAGCGAGTGATAGTGAATTTAGCCAGTGGACACACATGACTTGCGCCCTGAGTGCCCCTCTGGAGAAGTGGTTGGTGAAGTGAATGGTGATTTTCGGTGAGTTTACTCAGTGTTCTGAGTGGATCTGCTGGTGTTTTCGGTGTTGTCGTGCTTGCTCGGACCTGTATAAACCGCTTGCTGATATTGGAGTGTTGTATAGCGGGTTGTTGTATGGTAACTGGTCGGCGGAATGGTGTTTCTGATGTGGGTGGTCCTGCTGTAGCTGCACTTGGACACTGGCTATCCGGTTGGACAGCTCAGCGGTGGAGGACTGCAGAGTGGAGATGGCGGCGGTGGTGGCAGCTTGCAGGTCCAGTAGCTTCCTGGAGATGACGCTGGTGAAGGCCTCTTCTAACGCAGCTAAGCGTGCGCCGATATTCAGGATCTCCGCATGAAGGTCCTGAATGGCATCCCGCGTCGCTGTGTCAATAGAAGCTGGAGGTGGTGTGGCGTCTGTGTGTTGGGTCTGCGGTGATTGTACTGGCTGCGGAGTGGTGCGCCCGTCCCTCGGGTAAAGGGGACACTGGGCCTGGCCAGTAAAGTGTCCTGTGCCACGGCAGGTGGCACAGAACCGGCGACGGCGGCGGAGGTCGTGCCCAGTGCACTCCGATGTGTATGAGTTGGTGCCACAGTAGTGGCACTTCGGCGGCGAAGAGCAGTTTTCTTGGCTGTGCCCGTAGGCACAGCAGCGACGGCAGGGCCGGTGTCTTTCCTGTTTGCTTTCCTCAACGTGCAGAAGTCGCCCTAATAAGGGCAACCCTGACGCCAAGGCAGCCTCCAGGTCTGATCGGTCCTGTAGCTCCACCCTAACTAGTGGTGTCGGGCCCCGGTCACAGATAATTCTAGTGGCCCTCGAACATGAAGGCCATCTAGATTGAGCAGCGGCGAGGAGGTGCCGGGTGGAGAGATCCCGAGGGACACCCCTAACCACGGCACTGTACCGGGGCGGCGGCGGTGTGGAGCTCAGCGGTGGCGGCGATGAAGTGTTGGCTGCCGGTGAGGCAGCGGCGGCGGTCTGCGGCAGTGGTGATGGTGAGCGCGGCAAAGGTTCAGCGCTCACTGCCGGCGTAACGGCAGGTGGTGGAGATGCCTGTGAGCGCTTCCTACCGGCGGTTGCCGGAGAAGCGGTGGCTGCTGTAGGAGCTGCTGGTCTGCGCTGTTGCTTCCTCTTCGGCATCTCGAAGCCTCTCGTCCACCTATTAAGGCTTTTTTTTTTTTTTTTTTTTTTTTTTTTTAGTTTCAAGTGGAGGGGAAAAATCCACCTTAAGGACTAACCCGGGCTGGCAAGCCCGGAGTGTCGGGGTCTCCCAGGATGGGCCTACCGACTAAAAAACCCCTCCACCGGTATTGGAAGGTAAGGATACTGCGGTACCGCTGTTGCACCCGCGCAGTAAAAGGTAAAGGTGAACTGGCCCGCTGTGCGGCCGCCAGGGGTGAGGGTTGTGCTAGTAGACCGGCTTGACCGAGGCCCAGCCGGCCCCCATAG
This sequence comes from Hymenopus coronatus, assembly GCA_030762935.1. NCBI lineage: Eukaryota > Metazoa > Arthropoda > Insecta > Mantodea > Hymenopodidae > Hymenopus > Hymenopus coronatus. The sequence continues at coordinate 14,681,067 of CM060884.1, forward strand.
CGGATTATTGGTGAGGAATTAAGGAAATTGTGGGTGGTTGGGAGTTGTTGGTGAAACATGGGATTGGAAGTGTAGGGAGAGCTGCCACTCTCTCCCTGTGGTGATGATGACTGCACTACCGGTTCTTCCTTCCCCTGGGGGCTGGACCGGTAGCGATGTATGTGAGAATGTCCTTGGTGAGTCCTGTCTGAAGGTCGTGTAGCTGCTTGGATATGGATTGATGAAGTTGGTGCTGCAGCTCTCGGACACCCACGACCGAAGCCTCAAGAGACCCCAGCCGCGGGCACTGGTCGTCGCTGTCCTCGGAAGGTGAATGGACGAGGTGGCTCTCTGTGCGGTCCAGCTGGCGCTGGATGGACGCAAGCACCGCGCCGTTTTCACCTGCAACTCGATCTGAGTCCTGGTGCTTGGCCTCCAATGCTGCGAGTCGTTCTTTGGTTTCCCTCTGAAGTTCCTCGAGACGGAGGCCGAGTTGGTGTGTAGCCGCCAGGATGGTGGCGATGTTCTGTTTGATGGATTCAGCGGCGTCCTTCAGAAAGGTGTCCGTCGGTGAAGTGTTCGGTGTCGAGTCTGGTGGTGGTGATGGTTGGTGGTGCTGCTGTGAGTTTTGTGGAGGTGAAGGCCTACTCCGGGGATACAGGGGGCACGTGGCTTGCCCTGTGAAGTGCGAGTTCCCGGAGCAGGTAGCGCAGTAGCGGCGTCGACGGCGTAGGTCATGGTTGGAGCAAGCGGCTGTGAGCGAGCTTGCCCCACAGTAGTGGCACTTCGGTGCGGCGTGGCAATCCTCCGAACGATGTCCGTAGGTGCAGCAGCGTCGGCAGGGGACCGGACGTTCACTTCTGCTAGCCTCGACACGTAGCTGGTGCCCTAACAAGGGCAGGCGTGATGTCGAGGCAGCTTCGGCTTCAGGCGCGGACCCCAGGTGGAGGCGGACCAGCGATGTGGGTCCCCGAGGTGATGTTATCCGGTTGGCCTTCACTGTAGAGGGCCAAAGGCGGCGTGCGGCATCCAGCACGAAGCGGGATGGAAGGTCCCTCGGGACCCCTATGACGACCACTGTAAAGTGGCCATCATGGTGCGTGGAAGCCCGCACCGATTCCCGGGTGGGTACCGGTACGGCGGTGGAGGTGGTCGGCGGTTGGGGCCGGGCCGGTTCCCGTTCGGGTTCCGGCACGGCGGCTGAAGCAGTCGGCGGCTTGGGCCGGGTCGGTTCCCGCTTGGGAGCCGGCACGGCGGCGGAGGCTGTCGGCGGATGAGGCCGGGCCGGTTTCCTCCTGGATACCGGTGCGGCGGCGGTGAAAACTCTCTGCTCCATAGCGGTAGGTGGCGTGGCAGGAGGCGGCTTAGTAAGTGGGGCGGAAGGCGTCTCCATTGTCCGCAGCAAGGCGGCACGGCGCGCCCATGCCCACTGACCTCTGGCATGGCTAGCGGTGTTGTAGTAGGCCATGCCTGCGTCGAATGCTGCCCTCTTTTAAGGCCTGGTATTTAAGATGACTGAGACATGGGCACGGACTTCGTAGAAAACTATTTATAGCAGTTATTCGGCTAATATTTTGTGTTTGAGCACTCACCTGCTAGAAAATAAGTCTTGGAAGACCGCAGGTAGAGCATTAGGTATTAAGGCTCTTTAACATTGGTGTCCATGCTGAACTTAATTGTAGGCCAGAATCGCGATTTAGATTAGCTTTAGCCATCTCATCTGAAACAAATAATCTAAATCGCGATTCTGGTCTACAATTAAGTTTAGCATGGACACCAATGTTAAAGAGCCTTAATATCTAATGCTCTACCTCGGTCTTCCAAGACTTATTTTCTAGCAGGTGCGTGCTCAAACACAAAATATTAGCCGAATAACAACAATGCTAGCGTTGCCAGATGCTGTGGCACACGCACAAAGAGTGTCAGGCACCCCATGAAACCTGCACCAAATGTACAGGCCAACACCCCTCTTTTAGCAGCAGGGTTCCCCTGGAGGAACGTAGGTGCGCCCTGTGTAATGCCACAGGACATGGAGCAACTTGGCGCGGTTGCCCCAGTTACCAGGCCGGACTGAATGGGCCACGACCGAGGGAGCAGCAAAATAGGGCCCCCGACCCCACCGAGAACATCGCCAGAATCAGGTTGCTGCTACCAACAACACAGAAGGGCAATGGTACGTACAGGACCGCCGCGGAAGGAACAGCCCCCAACCAGACCCCTTCTACAGCTGAAGTAAGACGGGTAGTGCCCGACTTGTCTCCAGCTAATCAAGAGTGCACCCCAGTAGAAATAGGTACACCACACACACACACTGACACACCAATTCAGACACAAACAGAAACACACCAACCTCCCCCACACCTACATGAATGTAGCGCATTCAATGTAACGGCACTCGCCGTCCGGGAAGCATTCTACAATGGCGAACTCCTGAACAGTATGGGAGTCTCACCTGCTGTAGGCTGGGAAGCCTTCAAAGAACACACTAAGTGGCTCCTACAATCAATCTCCGATCCCAAATTCGACGCACTTTACCTTTTCAACTATGTCGCCAGATATCTGCACATACTCACAACCAGCATCTAAAAATGGCTCTCGCAACAACAGTTAACATTCTATACTGGAACTGCAATAACCTCCGAAGAAAACGCAAAGAATTCACAAATTTCCTTACTAGGAACTCAATCAAAGTAGCTCTACTCAATGAAACCCATCTGGGTACAGGAGATAGGTTTACAATCCCTGGATACAACATTTACCGTAACGATAGAAATCGCAGAGGCGGGGGAACGGCTATAGCAATACAGAGCTCCCTAACACTCTACCAAAAACAAGTCCCGCAACTAAACAGACTTGAAGCGACAGCGGTCAATGTGCAATTGCACAACACGACTGTCACAATGATTGCGGCATATAACCAGCCCGGTGACATAGACACGGAGGACGTAGACGCCCTTATGAGAATGGACGCCAAAGTCATAGCCGCAGGGGACTTTAACGCCAAGCACTTCCTATGGAACTGCAGGACTGCCAATGTGGCAGGTAACAAACTTCTGGCATATATAAATCATTCCAATACACTAATAACAGGACCAGAAGAACTTACATATATCCCGCGAATACAACATCATCTACCAGATATTCTGGATATTGCGTTACTAAAAGGTATAACCCACGATACACGGAACACAGTTATAAATGACCTCACGTCCGATCATCTGCCAGTAATACTGGAAGTTGCTGCCCCAGTATCCTTTCGGCCAGAACAGACTAGACCAAATTACAGACTGGCAGACTGGCCCACCTTCGAAGAGGCCATTGACGCGCAAATAAACACCGCAGCGGTCACGACGCATGAGACACAGGAGCTAGCGGTGACACAAATTACAAACGCGATACACCACGCCATAGAGCAACACGTCCCCATAAAATGGTGTACTAGGAATGTCATGGTGCAATTTCCTCAAGACGTCAGGCAAACAGTTAAAGAACGGAATAATGCCCGACGGAAATGGCAACGCAGCCGAAACTTAATTCATCGAAACCAATACGAAGAGCAAAGAATCAGGGCCAATACCCACATCCCCGAATATACACGCAACCAGTGGAACAATACCCTGGAAAACTTGGACCCACAGACCCAATCGGTTTGGAGGATTGCGAAATGCCTCACGCGGACAGCTACAAATATTCCACCTCTCCGCATTGAAGGCCAAATAAAGGAGACGCCCGAGGATAAAGCGGAAGCATTTGCAGACGCGCTGGAAAATACCTTCCATCCAAACGCTCACCCCTGCGACCAAAACTTCGCGGTGGACACGGAAAGGTTGGCACTCTCCTTGCGAACAGCACAAACGCACAACAAAACTAGAAAAACGAATGCCGGGGAAATTAAATGGCTAATTATGCACCTTCCCAACCGCAAAGCACCGAGACCGGACAAAATCCCGAACGTTGTGCTCAAACACTTGCCGATGAAGGCAATAAAATTGCTTGCGGAAATATTTAATTATACCTTAGAACACGGAAGATTTCCCCTTCAGTGGAAAGAAGCAAAAATTTTACTTTTCCCTAAGCAACACAAAGATATCTCTCAGCCTACCAGCTATAGGCCTATCAGCCTTCTGAACACAATGAGTAAACTCTTGGAGAAAATTATACACAAACGACTTAACGCATTCATAATCAAGAATAACCTATTGACCAAGGAACAGTTTGGATTTAGATGCAAACACTCCACCACTCACCAACTATTGCGACTAACCGAAAATATTACGAGGGGTTTTAACACCAACCGCTCAACAGGAGCAGTTCTACTTGATATAGAACGCGCCTTTGACAAGGTATGGCACGCGGGCCTCATACGAAAACTAAGCACGTATGGAGTGCAAGACTCAATGATCACCTTAATTGCAGATTACCTGTAAGGTAGGACTTTCAAAACAGCAGTAGGAGAGGCGGAGTCATCCCTCCGTCCTATCCAAGAAGGAGTACCCCAAGGAAGTATCCTAGGGCCTGTGCTGTTTAACATCTACATAAACGACCTCCCTCCACTCACCCGGGTAGAAAAATACATCTACGCCGATGATACAGCACTCGTAACACAGTCAACCCAACCACGGATCATTCACCTAAGACTCCAGAATGCTCTAAACGACCTGGAGCCGTGGCTTACGAAATGGAGGGTAAAAATTAACGCCAGAAAATGCCAAGCAATAGTTTTCATGAAGCGCCACTTGCATAGGCAAAGAAGGCATGCCCTCCCACCGCTTACCTACAGGCAAAAGCCTATCGAGTGGGGGAGCTCAGTCACTTACTTACGGGTAAGGATGGACGAATGCCTCGTGGAAACAACACATAAACATGGTACGAGCTAAAGCTAACGTTCAACTTTACAAACTTTATCCGATAATAAATTTAAATAGCAGCCTCAAACTTAGCATGGCGCTAACACTATATAAAACCTTGATTCGACCAATATTAACATACGCCGCACCTGTATGGGGATATGCGGCCAAAACACACATCAAACGGCTACAAACAATGCAAAACCGTATACTGCGCATTATAGCTAAACTACCAGCAGTAGCACCAACGTGGGCTCAGCATGAGGAGCTCAAAATCTGCTCCATCGAGACCTACATAAAATACTTGGCATTCAATCTTTATAAACGCAAAAACAATAACCACAACGAGCTCATCCAAAATCTAGGAAATTACGACACCGAGCACGATAAGCACCCCCGCCCACTGGCACTCTTTGACAGAACCATCGGAATAGGAGAGCCTGAAATCAACATACAAGAATACCTGGACACCCTGATTAGGGTATAAAACCTAGATCTGGTACAGCGTAGGGCAGTGACTGCGACAATCCTTCCAGTTCCTGCCTCTCACTCACAACAAACACACACACATGCACACTCATTACTAATCTTCTTTTCAGCAGCCCTCTAAGCCCTTGAGCTTACCCAGCCAAGGCGGTCCCGGGGGAAGAGGGCCACCCCCCCCCCCCGCGAGTGGCACGGGTCCGCACCTGCAATATGATAGGCATGCAGCCAGCCACGTGCGCACTCTATACGACAACGCTCAGAAAATGGACTATGACTAGGGATTTTAAAATGACGTACACCTAAGACGGATAATATCATATACTTTCTAACACACTATAACGATGTCTTAGGTTGAACATAATAACTCATGTATATATGTAACAGTATATGTAATAGTATTACTCGTAAAATAGATAATAACACTTGTATAAATATCACAAAGATGAAGCCTACATAGGCGGAACCCACACAAAAGCTAAGCTTGATATAACTCTAAACATAGTATATACTCACAGACGGAGCCAATGGCAGACGTCAACTATTACCTCATAATAATAAGCGATTGTAGTTTTAGGACAGACAATTAACAATAAGTTAGTTTGTTTCAGAGACGCAGCGCCAGCGTAGCAGCACCCACAAAGACCTAGCAGACTCTAGGTAGCATGATTTCCCTCCCACTCGTCCAAATATCCTACTCCTAAATTCTATTTCATAATCTCCTGAAATTCCCCAGAGGGCAGGCTGGGTCTAGGCCAAGCCTGTCTGCCGGCACCCAATATCTCCTCTGGCGGCCGCACAGCGGGCCAGTTAATACCACCAGTACTACGCGGGTGCAACAGCGGTACCGCAGAAATCCTTCTCCCTATCCACTCCAGCACCGGTGGAGGTTTTTTAGTCGGTAGGGCCACGTGGCAGAACCCGACACTCCGGACGTGCCCGGGTAGTCTATAAGGTAGATTTTTCCTCCACTGGAAAAAAAATGCTATAACTAGTTTTCTACGAAGTCCGTGCCCATGTCTCAGTCATCTTAAATACCAGGCCATAGGGTTTCACAGACGGAGCTTCTTCTTCGACTCGTCAAGATGGCCAAGAAGAGACTGCGCAGACTCGCCGCTGCTAAGGCAGCACCCGTCGCCTCTTCCTCGGCAGCCGCCGAGGAGGCAGCTTCTCCGTTGCTACCGGTCCCGGCAAGCCCTGCTTCGCCGGCCGCCACCGCAGTCTCGCCGCAACTGCAGCCGCAGTTGCCGCCAACACCGCCGCCACCGACGCCTCCACCCAGCTTTACGACGCCGCCCCGGTTCAGTGCCGTGGTACGGGGGATCCCTAGGGACCTTACCACCCGGCATCTGCTCACCGCCGTGCAGTCGCGGTGGCCTTCATGCTTGAGGGCCACCCGCATTTACTGCGACCGGGGACCAACGCCGCTCGTCCGTCTGGAGATACGGACCAGGTTGACCTGGAAGCTGCCTTGGCGTCAGGGTTGCCCTTATTAGGGCGACTTCTGGTCGTCGAGGCTAGCCGACAGGAACGCCATCGGCCCTGCCGACGCTGCTGTGCCTACGGCCACACCGCTGAAGTCTGCTCTTCGACACCGAGGTGCCACTACTGCGGTACCAACTCCACCACCACCGAGTGCACTGGGCATGATCTCCGCCGACGCCGCCGATTCTGTGCCACCTGTCGTGGCACAGGACACTACACAGGGCAAGCCCAGTGCCCTCTCTACCCAAGGAACAGCACTTCATCACCAACTTCTGCCCGCCGTACCACTCCACCGCAGACAACCACCACTGAGGCCTCACCACCTGCACTCTCAACAGACGCAGCGACGCGAGAAGCTATTCAGGACCTCCACGCGGAGATCCTGAACGTCGGCGCTCGACTAGCTGCCCTGGAAGAGACATGCAGTCTCCTCACACAAAAGCTACAGGAATTACAAGCTTTTAACGACGCAGCAGCCACCAGCCAGCAGACTACAGCCGCCGACCTGTCCACCAGGATCGACGCCCTAATGCAGCCTCTGAGGCAGGTTCTCCTGCAGCAAGCTGCATACTCTGCTGAGCTGTTTCAATCTAAACGACAGCAACCCAACACTGCTCCTCCTCCTGTACAGGCTGAGGGGCGCACACAACGGCCACCCACACAGTGGAAGACTACCGGGAGCTTCGTGGAGCAATTCTGAAGCAGGTATAATCCATAAGATCTACGTCCTATTCTCTCCTCTATTTCCACGCCTTTATTTCCCTACCAATGTCACCTCTATTCCCTAGGCTACAGTCAGGTTTCATGGCTGTTAGCCTAGAAACAACCTTTTACCCGCTCCAGCACAACGTGCGGCAGCTTCCTATCTTTCGCCTACTAACGCGGGTGCATCAGCGGGACCGCGCAAAGCCACGAGATTCTCAACAAAATCGACTGTTATAACGTGGAGGGGTTTTTTAGTGGGTATGCCGCATGAGGAAGCGGAGAGTCCCACATATCCTCCCAGCCATTGCACTTCGGCTGGGGGTTGAATGCGTAATGCATTTTTCCCCTCCACGGTAAAAAAAAAAAAAAAAAAAGCCATAGGGACGGAGGTTCTTCTTCGACTCGTCAAGATGGCCAAGAAGAGACTGCGCAGACTCGCCGCTGCTAAGGCAGCACCCTCCGCCTCTTCCTCGGCAGCCGCCGAGGAGGCAGCTTCTCCGTTGCAACCGGTCCCGGCAAGCCCTGCTTCGCCGCCGGCCGCCACCACACCGTCGCCGCAACTGCTGCTGCAGTTGCCGCCATCACCGCCGCCGCCCAGCTCCACGTTGCCGCCGCCCCGGTTAAGTGCCGTGGTACGGGGGGTCCCTAGGGACCTTTCCACCCGGCACCTCCTCGCCGCAGCGAAATCCAAGTGGCCTTCTTGTTTGAGGGCCACAAGGATAATTTGCAACCGGGGACCTACACCACTTGTGAGGCTGGAAATACAGGATCGTTCGGACCTCGACGCTGCCTTGGCGTCAGGGTTGCCCTTGTTAGGGCAACTCCTGGTCGTCGAGGCTAGCAAGATGGAACGTCACCGGCCCTGCCGTCGCTGTTGTGCCTTCGGGCATACAGCCGACACCTGCTCCTCGTCGCCGCGGTGCCACTACTGTGGCTCCGCCAACACCACCTCAGAGTGCACTGAGCACAATCTACGCCGTCGCCGCCGGTTCTGTGCCACCTGCCGTGGCACAGGACATTTCACAGGGCAAGCGCAGTGCCCTCTCTACCCAAGGAGCACCGCTTCATCACCACCTCCTGCGCGCCGCACCACTCCACCGCAGACATCAACCACCGAAGCCTCACCACCTGCGCTCTCAACAGACGCAGCGACGCGAGAAGCCATTCAGGACCTCCACGCAGAGATCCTGAACGTCGGCGCTCGACTAGCTGCTCTGGAAGAGACATGCAGCCTCCTCACACAGAAGCTGCAGGAACTGCAAGCTTCCAACGCCGTAGCAGCCACCAGCCAGCAGACTACAGCCGCCGACCTGTCCACCAGGATCGACGCCCTACAAGCTGCCAACACCGCCGCCATCTCCACTCTACAGGCCTTCACCGCTGAGCTGTCCAACCGGATAGCCAGCGTCCAAAATTATCAACAGCAGGTAGCTGAAGGAGCATTCCCTCAGCAGCCTAAGACTCCGCAGCAATCGCTCAGAGAATACCAATCAGAGCAAGGGTAGATCCGGAAGAGTCACCTTAAACTTGGCAGACATCACCACTAACTACCCATCACTTACACCAATTACTTCTCCAGCGGGGCACTCAGGGCGTAAGTCATGTGTGTCCACTGGCTAATATCTCCATCACTCGCTGTTACTGCCACTGGCAGGCAGCATTCAGTATCACCAAAAATACGCAGGTGCTTAATGCGGTACTGCAACAGAGAGGCATGGGCCTCCTACTTCCGGTGGGGGTTTTTTGTGAGTAGTGCCACCCTGGTTCGAGTCCAGGGTGGGGAGTCTCACACTCCCAGGCTTGCCTGGGGTTAGGGCGTTAGTTGCCTTTTCCCCCATCATCAATTAAAAAAAAACAAAAAAAAAACAAAAAAAAAACATAATATCACGCGAACCAATCAGATGTTAGCTTCATCCCAGCTCTTATAAATACCAGTCTCCGCAAGCTCAAACCATCAGTTCACCCTGAAGACGAGGAAGATGCACTTCTTCGAAACGTTGGTGTCAAACCAAGCTTTTACCTGGCTAGAAGCCCGAGAAGATTTTGAATTAAAGAAATAGTAATTCAAGTAATCTGTTTATTTCTGAGTAAAATGCAACATTTTTCATTGGGTTCATGTAATAAAGCTTGTTTTATCTCAATTTGCTAAAGTATAAAAACTAACATTCTGAAAATGCTTTAAAATGAAAAGAAATTAAGGGGGGCTAGAAACACTCCACGCCAGTACTAATTTTACAAAATTGCACACCAGTAGTGGAGGGTAAAGGGTATCGTGTAAAAACTCTTTTATTATTTCTTTGTTTACAATTTCTGCAATCCTTTGCTCACGTTTTTTTCTGTTAATATTTCCACGTTTTGTGAATGTGTAGGTAGCTTTAAAAATAAAGTTGGATAAATGTCTTGTAGCAGTTTGTCGTTTTGGGGACAGTGTAATCAAATTACCGCGACTATCAGTAAATATTTCACCTTTTGCAAAGCTCTCTTAATGCACACTATTGAGTTTTTATTTGGTTACCATTGATCCCAGTGGATGCTTCATAACCATTTATCTTTCATCTCAGAATCAGCTGAAAACCGAACCTCTTCTTTAGAGCTATCGTAATTGCTCCTACATAGGAACACAGAACGTCCTGATCATTGCAGGCAGAAAAAGGAGGAAATTTATTATATCTGCTATAACTTTTTTACAAGCGCCATATAAATGATAAAAATATACATTGAATGTAATGCTTGTGCTTACATTGCTGTATGGAGAAGCCAAGACCATGGAATTACATTATCTTTACGGCGGTAGTGATCCTATAGCTAATTGAAACCTGTCACGCAGTTGTCGCTGGAGGGCAAGTAGTGGTTTTCCGGCATATGTTAAATAGGCACAAGGCTTTAAAAGCGAGATGTTTTAAAGGTTAGTTTGGGTCTAATAATAATAATAATAATAATAATAATAATAATAATAATAATAATAACAACAACTTGTTCCTTCCTATGCTGCATAACTGTACCTACCGGCGGAAATATGATTCCGAGATCACTTACCTGTGTTTCAATGCAGATTTTTTTTTGTGGGGTAGATGGCGCTTGAGACGCTTCCTTGTATAGACAGGGATTTAGCAATACTATGTTTAGACGAATTGTAGCTGACCGTAAATTACATTATCAGTGTCCTTAATAGCATATCCTCCTTAGGGCCGCTCTTAGTTTAAAGTACTTTTTAAAAGAATGACTTAGGATATACTAGTGTGATTTGGGGAGATTTCAGATGTGGTGTAGGGGAATTGTACTTCAAGGTTGTTAAAATACTTCCGCTTTTGTGTTATGGATAATTTGTTTAGTTATGATTCGAGATTGCAGAATCTAGTTCAGTTTTCGACTAAGGCTCCTTCTTGAGCCTTTCTTATTGGTTACGGAGACAATATGGCTATGTGAGAGGTGAACGAAAGTTTTCGAGATTTGTTGAGGTTAGGCTACGTTAATTTAGGTACATGTAATGAACTGGATCGAAATGAGGGGTAAAAATAGACTTTCTGAAAATCGGTTCTTCTTTCCAATGCGAAATGCACAATCTTCAGTTCGTTTTGTCTTATTGCGTATGGGCAGCCATGTTGGTTAATCCACCAATAGCAGAGTTAAGGGTAAATCAGAACTAGAATTGGCAACGTCAAGATTCGACTGGTTTGGGTACAGCTTGGAAGTCGTTCATTTCGATTTTGTCTTTATGCAGGAATGGCTACGCGTGGGCTGCAGTGGAGAATCTGCCATGTTGAGGTAAGCCATGAACCATATAGAACGAAATGTATTTTAGGAATATTAATGTTAGAACTCGTTCTAAAATAGTCATTGATTATTAATTATTTGATCTGTCTAATACGGTATTATTATTTAAAGAACACATTAAATATGTCTGGTAAGCTAGCTGAGTGGGAGCACGTGCTAGGTGAAGTGATGTGAATAGTTATCCCTGTCATATTAATCTTGATGAGAATGGTAATGCTGAATATATCTATTGAAAATCACTGGGAATGTGTCTACAGTTAATGCAGTAATAATTGAGACATATATATTCTGTTTAAGGTACCTGCTGCTGGAGCAATGGGATAACAATTGGAGGTAAGTTTTGGGGTATTTTTCCATAATTGGGAATCTCTTGAAATTTGCAGTCGACTATATGCTCTGCTATAGGTCTTTGGCGCGTTGAGTTTTTTTCTTTTTATTCTACCTCTTCCTTTATCACATGCCTGGGGTTCCGCTGTAGTATAGCTGGGTTTTGGAAGTTTCAAAACTGATTGCAAAAGGAAGGCTGTTTTAAGTTTTTTTTCGTGATTCAGTTAGCATGAGAAAAGCAGAATCACAATACCACGATCGTTACTCTATATGGGTGTTACTTTATAGGTGACGCTTAGTTTCGCTGCTTATTCAAAAAATCCATTCACGTGGTTGAATTTAATGGGTTTGGGTATTAGCTAAATATACCCGCAATTTATTTTCCTTATTGGGCGGCCAGATCTTGGCACATTCCTAACAGGTCAGCGTTCTTAAAGTCCATATCGTGTGTCTAAATTGTCTAGACTGGTTTTGATCTAAAGTGTTTTCCCCATTTCATTAACTACAGTAGCACCACTTCTATAAAATGTTTAACACAAAGCCTTTCTTTTGTTATAATGGTAATTTGGAAAACTATAGTTGCAAACACATTTCACATATGCTTTCAACAATTCACTAATTTGATTTGGAGTAATTATCACATTTGGTAATTATTCAATTCAGCTTGTTACTGTACTGTGTATAGCTGTTGCTTTCGTTTTGTTTTAGCCAGCTGTCCAGCGACTTTTACACCACCCTGTGGCAGAAAAAGATCCCATTGGTGCATGCATACTTTATGTAATTTCTATACCAAGATAAATCTAAGTTCTTTCCCTGACTAACTGCACATGTGCACTCAAAACTAAACAAATTGTTAAAATTGTAATCCAAATTAATTGAAGAAACATTTGATACATTTACTATTGAGGTTAAAAAAAAATTTGAGTTTAGTGAGTCTTTGGTCTTGATGTCTCGTTTAGCTTTTTTTTTTTTAGGTTAAATAAGATTCACACATTAGCACCTAATGGCATGAAATATAAAAGTACTTTAAAACTTTTTAACCTGCAAGGAATAAAATAGATTAGACCTAAAAATCTGGGTCTTACTTCATATTTAACCAGTTTATACTTTCGATCATACATCAACCTACTTTGCCTGCAGTTAAAAGAATGCTTGTTGCCTCACTCATTTGCAATAGTTCTTGATACACAAGAATCTTGTTGCCATAGATTCTTGTGGCATAGCCTAAGAGTAACAAGTTAGTGGGGGGGGGGCTGTGCCTCTATATTTAATGAAGCTTAAGAGTATAAAGTTTATATTTGAGCTTTTAGTGTGTGGAGTCCCATTCTTAATTTCGTTAACTACGAATCAGTGTTTATAACAATTCAGTACAAGGAAAATAGAGAATAGCTCAAGAACTTCAAGCATGCACTGAGCAAAATGTGGGGTAATTATAGAGAACTTGGGCCCCTCTAGAAAATAAACTAATTGTGGTTTGACTGATAGTTTGGTTTATTCTTGTTACGTTTTCACCAATTTTTTTTTTATCGGAAAAGCTCTGTAATTAAGTTAAACGCTAATTTATTACATGCGCGTAGCGATCCTTTTTTGTGAATGTTTATTGAAGTATGCTGCATAGGAGTAGAATATAAATAAAGAGGTCTTGTAGTACTTTTGCAATGTAAATATATAATAATACTACATGCTAAAGTGCCTAAAACCTGAGTTTCAATGTCGGCGGCAGGCGAACAGTGTTGCGGAATGCAACACCGGCTTATGTCGCTAGACGCTGTGCTGATGTATGACAAGATGTTTCATGCAGATACAGCTGTTCAGTGAATTTTATTATACAGAACTTCGGCCACTTTAAAATAGAATGAAACTAAGTGCGATTGACTTTGTATTTATGACAATTTCAAGGCCTGTGGATTTCAAATTTAGCGCGAGGTTAGGTTCCAATCCGTTTAGGTTATTGTGTGTGTATGCATTTATGTTTCTAATTTTATATCATGGTAGTACCTCATCGATATTTCCAACAACTCCTAACAGCGCAATGGATGCAACATTAGTTTTTTAAACCATCTCCCCACCCATAATCCCCCTCTAACCACACCGGTCCCGTTAGAGTGCAAAACTGGCATAAGTCGCAGCGGAGAGAGTTAGCGGCCCAACTTGTAAATAATTACCAAATGTGGAAACAAACTTGCTTTTCCTTTTGTTGTCTGAACATAAAGATGAAATATATTTCTTTGCCACTAAATAATTTCTTTTATGGTAATGTTGCCGTTTAAGGGTCAGTTGGCCATGCAATGCCGCAAAACCATACCAACTTAAGAAACTGAAAACCCACTGTAGAACTGAGCGCACAGTGCCAAAGGAATCCAACCGGTTAACAGCCGCAAGATGGCAGTAGTAGCACGGTTATATGTTGCTAAATGGCGCTTATGACGTATCCGAAGGGCGTGGCAAAGCTAGCACACGATGGCATCTATCATACACTAATACCCCTACTTATTGCAATGTTTATTTGAGGTTATGTGGTACATGAGCTAGCTAAAGGCGATTTCATCAAAACACAAAGATAACCCCCATCTGTCACACTGCAATTGCGGTACCCTTAATATGTTTGATAAAGTAATATTTTGGGTTAAATGGAGAAATTTAATACACAAAGCTACTGTTAAATAAGTTATCGATTGCTTTTTATCTTTTTAACGAAAACAGGAGCATTAGTAGTAAATAAATATTATTGATATTACTATTATTGGTGGTGGAGTTGGTAGTATGATTTTGATGAGTATTATTATAATTATTAGTTATACGAATAACTCAGCCCAAACAGATTTACTTGTTCTTTAGTTATGTCATTGGTAGCCTTAAAAAAGGCTGTTTTGACATTGAAGAAAATATGAAAGAGGTGGAGAACAGTAGGAGATATTCGAAAGAACAGTATATGCGCTCCCTAATGCATATAATTGCATATTTCAGCCCTTCCCTCACCTTTCTATGAATGCGTTGCCTCATTGTATATATCTGGGTTTCCCCACCTTGCTATGGTTACACTTCCTAAGGCATATACTGTTAATTGCAAATTTCATGCTTTCCATACTATCCTATGACTGCGCTGCCTTCCCTCCTTTTCGAAATACCAACTATATATATGCTCCAGATGCAAAGGTTGGCTGCCTGACGTTACGCAGCCAACTGACCCTTACACCGGCAACATTACCGATTTTACTTTAACTGGCTATCTTAGAGAATGCCTTATAGTAGCAAATTACTGTATTATGAAATAAGTTCTAGACAATGTAATTTTGTGGCACTTGATATGTACATCAAAACTGGCCTTTCTGTGCTAAGACAGTAGTGATACAAAAGAAGCAATCCTCTGTTTGGTGAAGTCCTGATATCTCCAGGGGTTCACCAAACTATAGAGGATTCTATCTTTTATATCACTGCTGTTTTGCACAAAAAGGTCAATTTTGAAGTTAACGTTCTGACCAAATGCCATAGTTGGTATAAGGATTACACACAAATACTTAGAAAACATGAAAATAAATTAAACCAATATGTTACCCTCCATATTTTACAAACTATTTATTAGTGTACAATGGTTTCACCACTTGGCATTACTTCTATACATGGGTACTTTTGTTTTTAGTCATTAGAGCCGCATTGTAATTACTTACTGGTCTGTTATAAACATTTAGGGCCCTAAGCTGCAAAGCGTAGTCCAACGTGGAGGGACCTAAGCCGCAATGTGTCGCTGAGGGATAAGTTGAGGAGTGAAGCAGTTGCAGCCGAAGGCGACAGGGTGTAGATGAATCTGTGAAGCTAAAACCCCAATGTTCCCAAGAAGTCAAAATTTTGGCAATCTGGCAACTTTCACATCTGAACAAATTAGTGCATGTGTGCGTGCCGTGTGCATGTCAGTATATGGGTGGTGGAACCGTCGTATAGCGTTACCAACTATTTATGAGGTGTGTTCTAAACGAAACCAAACTTTCTTTATCAGCACATTTTAGGCAGTCCCCTTCAAATAGACCCCTCTACTGGCAGTACACTGTTCTCATTGTTTATTTCATTTTTGGAAAGCTGCCTGGAACAGATTTTGTGGAATGGTATGCAGGTCTCTTGTCGCATTCTTGAATCTCCTCTGTGGTTTGGAAACATCCTTTCATTTTTTAGTTTGGGAAACAGGAAAAAGTCTGCTGGGATCTAGCTGAGTATATGGTGGATGGGGCTCAACGGAAATGTGTTTGCTAGATAGCCGCAGACAAGGAATGACACGTGAGCTGGTGCATTGTCATAATGCAACATCCAATTCTGTCTTTCCCACAATTCAGGTTGTTCCCTTAGCTTGTCCACTCACTTCTCATCACCTGTTATGTTATTAAAATTTTTGTCATCAGCAGCGGCAAGCACTTCCTCGCACATTGAAACACCATGTCTGTTTTTTATCTTCAGTCAACAAACGCTGTATGAATTTGGTGCATGACGCATCTCCGGTTTTTCACGTAAAATTTTATGGCATGATCCTATGCTGATGCCCACCTCGTGCACAACTTCCTGAACAGTGAAACGATTTCTGCGAATTGCAGCACAAACTCTATCCACATAACCATCTGTTGATGTGGAAGGACGTCCAGACTTGGAATTGTCACATGGACATTCTGCCCTGTTGAAAATGTTTAAACCCTCATAGCACTAAGTGCAACTAATACAGTCCTCCCCATATGCTTGGCTAAGCATTTGCCATGTTTCTGTGAAAGATTTGTCAAGTTGTTGCAAAATTTCATACACACACACACACACACATTCAAGCTCCTTCATTGTTACTTTTTCACTAATATGATGGGCAGGCTGTACACATGCTTACTTCAGAGGCTCTGGTTTGCTTGCTAATTGTCTGAGCGTAACGTGGCAAACAGCAAGTTTGTTGTCTAAACTTGCCACTATTTGCGCTCAGTAGCTGCAGCTCGCTCACTCTGCTGGTTAGCACACTATTTCAAAAGTTGTTTCTTTTTGAACAGACCTGGTATAGCAAAGGATTGTACAAAATCAGCATTAAATATAACTGCTGCCAAGAAACTTTTGTATTTACATTTCCTGGTGGAACCAAGGGGATGTCTGTTGGTGGCAGTTGCACATGTTATCATTTGTCTTTCCCTGTCTGAACTGTGCTATTACTACCCTCCTGAATTTTCCCATGTTCTAGTAAAGTATTCAAAAATATTTAGGTATTCTTTTAAAAGTTAAAGTGCTCTCTGTGCATCCGATAGCTATGCTGTTGAACTGTAGATGAAGTAATACTCATTCTGTAGCAGTTAACGTGCTTCAGACCAGGCCAAGCAGTGATGATTATTGTCTCGTTCGTATGATTTATGATTAAAACAAAGCTCTGAGCTTGGCTTCAGTAAAGTATCCAGTATATTAACACATGAAGAGCCGGGTGTATAATGTTAAATGACATTTTACCGACTTTGAGGAAATCAGTTTCAAAGTTTACCCGTTTGCCTCCAACCTTTATTTGTTGAACCACAATTTAAAGATTTGCTAAAATGAGTGAATACTACCAACTATTAGAGGTAAACTGCAATGCTAATTTGTGAAAATATATTTTTCAAGCTTGAGCAAATGTTTCAATAAAACTGGTTGAGGTCAGAAATTGAATAAATTATACTCTCTGCAACTTATCTGTGAACCAGAGATCACCATGTTTGTCGGCGAGGTGATCCACTTATTGCTGCAGAGCCTCCTACAGTTTGAAAGATTCATTTTGAGCAACCTAGCCTTCAACACTAGCTATTCCACATGATCTTAGTAGCACAGTATGCCAATCACAAAGCTCTCGACAAATTATGGAAACTTCCCTTAAAGCAAGAAGGTAAATTGCAATTACTGCTACGAGTCTTACACTTAAAAAAAATTGACTACGTTTCCTAGCAGTTTCAGAGTTTATTCTGACAGCAAGTTTTAACAGTGCCAGTTACTTTGAATGCATTGTGAATGTGTTCAGCACTGGCAGCATAATACATGATGTACTATTGAATTTCTCAAGTTACTCTCCAGGGCTTTTGAATTATATTTCTTGAGATGCATTCAAGACTGTTTGCATTTCTTATCACATGTAATTAAGGTGCAATTAATTACTGTCAGGACATGTTGCCAAGCTGCTGGTAATTTCTATACATACTCGATTATTTTTTGGTTGCATTTTCCTGTTCTCAATTGAAAGTTCAAATGCCAATGTTAAGGACAAACAATTACTACTAGCAGATTTTAAATAGCAGAAACAAAAGTGCTTAAACTATTTTGTCTCGATTTATGTGGTTATAAAACACTTGAGTTGGCAGCATTGATTCTATGCTTTGCCATGCTATATATTTGCTGGATTAAGAAGTACCAACATTGTAAATTTTTATTGCATTTCATTTGGGAGATTTATTCTTCCCAGTTAAGATTTCATCTTGATTCTCATCCCAGTGCTTCAGTCTTATATGTGAAAGGATACTAATGTTTGTCATGGAACTGACTAAAGTTTTACCAAAACATGTTTTGAGGACCTGATTCCAAAATCTTAATGTCCAAAAAAAAAAATCCATTGTTCTCTGTCAGGTTTGAACTGCAACCTTGGGTATATGAAGTTAGCATGGTAACCATTAAATCACGGAGGGCAACTTTATAACTTGTAGATAGTAGTACTTCTCATAAAGAAGACTAATTTGAATTAAATAAATTAAATAACTCAGAAGTTGAGACAAGTGAAGTTTTAATTTGAGTCGGACTTCAACTGAAGAAGAGGGCAATTGCCCTTGAAACATATGTTTTGAACATAATTACATATAAGTGAGGTGAGTGTTACTATTCCGACTCATTTTCAACTATCACAAAGACTAATTTGTTACAGTTAATTCAAGATAACGCAATATATTGCAATGCATGTAGAATGAATTAGCTTCTTCCTTTAATGTTGTGCAAATGAATATGAATTTGTGTTACAAGAAGAAAAATAAATAGCTGTGTGCAAGTATGGTATAATAAAATGCGTTAAAGCGAAACTACTCAATTCCACCCAAATATCTTATCCTCTGAAGCATCATTGTAGTTGCCACCATGTTTCACTCTTGCTAAAAGGAGTTCCGGTGCATAGACAAAGAGGTGCTGCATTTTACTGTAAGGGTTTATCTGTAGGAACAGAGGCATCTACCTCATATATACACACAAAGTTCCAACAGTAACAAATATAGTGATGAATAATACATAGTTTCAAGCTCAAAAACTGGAGCATGAGGTTAGACATAGCCAAATTCAGCAACAAAGCTTTGTGCTATTTCCTGTTTATGGCCAACAGACCAGAATGCTGCCTTATGATTGGTTAAGAAAGTCTAATGGGTATAGTGTACCAACTTAACTGTTAGCTGCCAAATGCAAGGATTTGCTGCATGTTGTGATTTGAATCTTAATCAAATGATTGAGTTTTGTTCCCTAAAGTTTTCGTCAAATTTGAAGCATGAGCAGAACACAGATTTTCAGAATGCTCCATTCTTTGTAAACATGATGACTAATTACCGCCCCAGTCTGACTTGTATGACTGATTGGTTTAATCTGAATACATTGTGTGATACTTGTCTAAGATGTTTCAATGTATGTTATCACAAGTAACATAATGCTATTATTTTCAGAGTTCGAGGATACTTATTTGGGATGTGAAACCAGCAACCAGCAGCATCAGAAGTTAAGGTGCACTGAAAAAGTTGGAAGGTAAGCAGTTATTTGAATCTTCAATTCTAAATTTTGGCTGTTAGTAAGAAAGTAAATCTATATGAAATATCTTGTACCCAAGTTCATACACTAGTTCAGAGATCCTTATTTCAGAGGTGCAGAATATTGAGGAATCATTTCTTCTAATGTATTAAGGGACCCCAGAACTGAAATTTGAATTATCTACATTTCTATAGCTATTAAATTTATACTTTGTACACTTAAAGGTGTTGGTATAATAAACTACCACACAAGTTTCAGCATTATCTTGTATAGTTAAGCAGGAATTATTTCATTTATTCAGTATGCGGAAATAACTTAATATTTAAATTACTCCATGCACATCAAAAATTAAGATAATACAATAGTTTTGTTTTCCAAACTGTAGTTGCTGTGCAAACACTTCTGGTCTGGTAAAAAAAAAAATAGTTGCTTTCAAGGTAAATTATTTTTGTATTGGTAAACATTAAAAACCACTTTATTAAATTTTTTTCTTTTAATCTGAACAGAAAACAGACTAAATGAAATGGCAATGGAAATGGTGTTATTTATGGATGCTCTTTAACTACTGTGGTTCTCAGCATCCAATTCTAAATTGGGCGTGAAAGACTGTTTAATTTTGCTCATAGGCCTCTCTATCAGGCTTGAGGTTCTTTTACATGTCGTAAATCTACAACACGGTACCAGCGGCTTTACTGCCCGAAAAAATCCATCATCCCCCGCCAGGTTTGAACCTGCGACCTTGGGTATATGAAGTTAGCATGGTAACCATTACACCATGGAGGACGACGACTAACGGAAGTTGAAGTCACATCTATGCAGGTTATGCTGGAAAAGTTCTAGAGTCATATCACAAAAATTAATGTGCTTGGAGCAGATAGTGTATCAAAATATGTAAAGTTGACAGAATTTTTCTACAAACATGCATCAAATTTGAGGCAGGTTACCTTATTGTACTAAAGTTGATCTGCTGCAAATGTCACACCTTCCCTCTTTTGTTTGTTAGTCTCTCATCAATTTCACAACTTTTCCCTTGTGGCAAGCCGCTTTCTTCCTCTATGATGAATCATTACCCTTCTACTTACAAAAAAGCAAGTAATAAGAAAAATATTCTGTCAATGTTTATCTTGATTAGCTTAATATAATAAAAGAATAATGCTTTGTAAGGAAAAATTGTGTAACGGAAAAACTACAGTTGTGTGAATAGAACACATCAGATGGTTTACTTTCTCTACATGCACTATGTACATAGTGTGTAAAGAAGGTATTGCAGATATTTTAGGGTCAACTGTATCCAAAAATAAAATTTTTATAAAATTTGCATGTGTACGTGTGGGCGTGCATGTCAGTGAACACGATAACTCAAACAAAAAAACTGATATTACTCACATGACTTTCTCTACATCTCTGCAACAAATTATTGTTAAAAAGCTTATGCCTCAATTACTTCATGCTAATCGAGATAAAACTAGCAGAAATACTCTTATTACTTGCTTGTAAGTAGAAGCGAAATAAGGTAGTACCATATGTTAGTTATTCCAAAAGCTGGTTGCTATGTGACTGAAGTTCCTTTGTGTGGACACAAGTTGACTAATTCCTGTACGAGAAAATTGTTTTCCAAGCTAAAACCAAAAACTATAAAAAAAACCAAGTCCACGAAAAAAATTGTATATATAACATAAATTGTGTGTTTTAAAATGCTCTACATCTTTTGTGTACTAAGTTTTTATCTATTTCTTACGGTTTAGCAGTTATGCAAAATTCCGTAAAATTGATTCAGAATAAAGTAGTCTTTAGAGACTATTCCCAGAAAATTCAAGATTTACATCTTATTTGTCAACTTGGTAGCTCATTGGTGAGAAGTCTAGTATATTTTTAGAGGATCATTAAATTGAAGCATGAAGTATTGCATTACAAAATTCTTGTGAGAAGGAATTGCTGTACATTTGTGAAACGGGATGCAAATGCAAGATATTAACAAAATGCCAGCATTCTTTTTAACTGTGATGAATGGAATTACCGCCCCAGTCTGATGTGTGACGATTGGTTTAATCTGACTTGTCAATTTATTAATTGCATTTATTGAATTCTAAAACATATCATTTATAGATATTTTTATTTTCAGTGTTGGCGAGTGTGCTTAAGCATGTGAAGCAAGTGCATTCACTTCCAAAGAAGTCCGTCATTGGGTGAGTATTTATATAGTTCCTGGTAAATAAATGTTCTAGGTTGAAAATAATAACTTTGGCAATTTCCTTTCATACCTTCTGAATGTGCGCAGTTCTCCATATACTTAAGGACTGCATGGCTCCATTCTTGATATATTAAAGATGGAGCATAATGTCAAAGTTTGTTGCATGCTCTACTGATGTACATGTTCTTATTAGCCTTTGTTCACAAATTTGCAAGCTCTTGTCAAAAGTTAAGAAACCAGGCAGTCAGTAAGAAATTCTCCATACACATCATATGTCATCTCATCAAATTTTATGTGATGTCTCGATTCTAAATTAAACTGTCTTTTTGAATAAAATTATGGAACAGGAATCATTAATATATCTATAAACGTTGCAGAATAGAGTTTTTCAGAGATTAATATTTAATTAGGTAACTCTTATTTTGAAATGTATGCAGGTATAGGAATGAGTTTTTTTCTTATTCTTTTTTGGAAAATCAATCTACTAATTCTTTTGTAATAGTATCCTTTAGAACTGGATTATGTGCGTTATGGTGGTTTTAGCTGAAAAGTCAACAGTAAGCAATAGATCATGGGCAAGTCTAGTTCAGAAATAATTGGCTTAGCCTGAAAATCAATACTGCATATGAAATCTCTTTGTGCATAGACAAGGGTTACATCATTTTAAACATGTAAAAACATAACAAATAGTGTAGTTATTTTCTTGGAGAAAGCAGTAATGCTAACAGCTGTAAACTAGGTTTAGTGTTCATATATTTTCATTTGCTTCACATGTCTCAACAGAATAAAAGAATAGATTTGACTGCATCTTTATCCTTGTAGCGCCAACTCACCTCTACCTGTAGCTCGACTGTTCCCAGAAAATTCAAGATTTCTTTGGTCATATAAATATCTTTAATATATTTTAATTATTTCAATCATTTTTGTGAAAATATTAACTTCTGAAGTATCTTTCATGTAAAAGGTAGTTTGTGGTAATGGCATTTTCCTTAAAATCTTAGTCTGATCCATAGTTCGTTTTTTTTTTTTTTTTACCCCAACCATGGTTGCGCATAAACCATTTTCTAAAAGTGCAGGTCTTTTGTACATATTATTTAGGGTCCACAGAACATTATTTTTGGCAAAATCTGTGCTGTAATTTTTGGGTGGAAAAGAATACCTTCTACCTATTGTGTTCATTGTACATGATAGAGAAAGGAAAAAGTTCTAAAGTAGTAGTCTGGAGAAACTAATTGCTGAAAAAATTTGGAATGTAAGCCAAGGTAAATTTACAATCTTCCAAGATGTTTCAGAAATTTGCACAGCGATTCGAGAGTGAAGCTCCATTGATTCATATTTCACATACAATTACTAGAAGTGACAACTTGTATTTAGTAGAGTTTGTATGTACGATTATAGATGGCATGTGAATTAGGTTAAGGCCTCTTGCAGTGCAAGGTGCAGAAGGTGACTTTGCTACATTGACCAAAGTGCAGACCCCTACTCCAAGTTGCTGTATGTGGTGTAGTGATTACTATGCTAGCCTCATATACCCAAGGTTGCAGATTCAAACCTGGTGGAGGATGCTGGATTTTTTTCGGGCATAAAAATCCTTCGGGAGGGAAACAAAACCATTGCTCCCGCATTGTAGATTTGTCATGTAAAAGAACCTCAATCCTGATAGAGGCCTCAGAGCAAAATTAAGCAGTCTTTCATGCCCAATATGGAATGGGATGCTGAAAACCACAGTAGTTATAGCATCCATAAATAAAACTACATTATTACATTTTTTTTTTCCCTCTACTACAAAAATACGGTCTCTTATGCTTACCTTGCTTGTTCCCCTTTCTTACTTTCCCTGCTGTTTCTTCCTCCTTGCAAACTGTCAAGTAAGTTTAGCATTTCATATTGTGTTTATTGAAAACCGTGTACCTAAATTTCATAAATTTACATACTGTAGAGGAGTTGCTAAGTTCTGTCACTGTCAAGTACAGCATGAATAAGCCTAATGACAACAAAATCAAATTAATAGAAAGATATTTAAAAATTGCACTTCAAAAGTATTGTTTTTGGAGTAAACATTATTTCCATACAAACCATTTATGTGAGGATCTGTGTTCACTTCTAGTACTGAAGTGTGCAATGGGAACTATGCAAGTGTTCACAGAAGTACTTAGTAGCCAGGCAATATTCATATTTTTATGCCAACTATTAGACAATTTTTATAAATCATGTTGGTTATGTTGCATTAATGTCCTACCAAGGGTAGTTTTTTCTTGTCTCTCCCCCTAAACAGAAGTACAGCATTTTTTTCAAGCAAGTTTTTGCACAATGTAACCATTTTTTATAATTAGACTGAATATTCCTTAAGATAAAAAGGTTAATGTTCAATATTATGGAGACCTGAAAGTGGAACAAATATTTAGTGGATAAATCTTCCATATAGGTAAGTGGTTTGCAGTTAATCCATTATGAAATAGAATTTTGTCATTTAATAATTGTTAATCTATTTTTATCAAATTAATTATTGTTAATCTATTTTTATCAAATTAATTAAAAAAAATTGCACTTCAAAAGTTTGTATTTGGAGTAAACCAATATTTTCATGCAAACCATTTGTGAGGATGTGTTCACTTCTAGTACTTCCACGTTCAATAGGAACTGTGCAAGCCAAACTACCAATGGTAGGGCATTAATACATTACCAATAGGTTGTATAAAAATTGTCTAATTGTTGGCATAAACAGAATATTGCCTAGATACTAAGTACTTAAGATACGTAAGTTGCAATTTGTGTGAGTTTCTATTTTTATAAAAATGTATATCGGAAAAACTATATGTACAGCATTACTCAAAAACTCAAATTTTCTGAACAGTGAGGCTTTGGAGTAACTGGAGTAATTTGATCTTTCTGTAGCTTTGCCTATTTTACTTATTTGTACATGTTTCAAGAGACTATTTTGTCTGTGAATCAATATTATCTGTTGAGGACAAAACTGTTTCTTGAAACAAGGAAAATAAGGTAAAACCTAAATGTCTATATAACAACTCAAATTGCTCCAGTTACAAAATGTAAATGGCATGTTATTTATGGACACTCTTTTACTATGTGGCTCTCAATGTCCCATTCTAAATTGGGTATGAAAGACCGCTTAATTTTGCTCAGAGGCCACTATGAGGCTTGAGGTTCTTTTATGTGCCATAAATCTATGACATGGGACCAACAGCTTTACTTCCCTTCTGAAGGAAACAATGCTACAGCTTTTCCACCCGAAAAAATAATTGTCCTCTGCCGGGTTTGAACCCCCCAACCTTGGGTATATGAAGTTAGCATGTTAACCATTACATCATGGAGGGCGATGCTCCAGTTACAGAGCAGATGTTAGAAAAGGGGGAAGTTCTGTGAACTGCAGGGTATGTTTAGCTTGTACTTATAATTATGTGTAATGAAACCTTTTCAGTAAATATTTTATCTGAGAAATGTGAAGCACAGAGAAAAATCATTTTAAGAGTACTATGTAGATTGACGTGAGGAAGTACAATGTATGCAAGATTTACATATGCAGGTTACATAGCATTCATTCTGTGCCCTTTTGTTATGTACTGATTGTGACATAATCAGGTGTTGGTGAAATTCTATTACAATTTGGTTCCTTTTGTTTCAGATGTGCATGTTGGGAGGTAGCATAGGGTGATCAGGCAAGTAACTCCCTGTCTTTATTGTATTTAATGCAAGGCAATGATGATATTATTTGGATACTCTTAGTTGAACAATTATGAAATTAACTTGCCCTCACTGAGCTAAAGTAAGACATTTTTGCAGTGATTTTAAATTGAACATATATATTTCATATTCTTTTATTAATTGCTTTTCAGGTGCAACCAGTTATCACATCTAAATGCTTCAGATTCTTGAGCTGAGAGCTGAAATGAATGCCATAAAAGGTTGGTAATGTAAATTTTATTTCATATCAATAAAATATTCCTATATAGAAATGAAACTAATGTAAATTGTGACAGAAGTATGTGATGAAATTCTAATGTTTTGACAAGTTATTTATTTTGTAACAAATTTTAACTGATGTGGTGTGGTAGTACTAGCATTATTGCAGCATATTTTACATTACCTCCAGCTTAACTTGCCTTTCATCCTGTAATCAGGCTTTTAATTTAATTTACTGTCATTCAGCCCTCTAAATTTCGGGGTCAGTTTTGCAGGTTATTGCAGTGTCCCACATTAAATATGAACTGGTAATTGTTCTAGCATTTTAATAATTTTTCATTGCAACATATACAAAAAAAAAATGCACAATTTATTTTCAGTATATGACAATCTAACATTGTTTTGAGCATATTAAAGAGGATGTTTTTCAATTTGTGGAAATATAAAATACGGCAGGTTAGCACTATGTTAAAGATCTAGCATTGTAGAAATATATTCTAGGAAGTGCTGCACATGAGAGGAGAGAGAGCAATATACGAGGTACGTCCAGAAAGTAAGTTCCGTTTGGTAAGAAAACTAAATTGTGTACAGATATAGAATAATTATTTATTGCACAACATTCTACAACTCTTAAACTACTTTTCCACATAACTGCCAAAATTTTGCAGGCATTTGTCATGGCGTGGCACAAGATTTTGTATACCTTCTTCATAGAAGTTTGCCGCCTGTGTCTTCAAAAGGTGGTACCCAAAGTGAGCAAAGTTTACGAAATTTCAGTTTTTTGGTAACAATTTCATGAATTAGTGATCGTGAGCTTTGGGGAAATTCCATAGCGAGAGCACTAATTGTAAACTTGTGGTTTTCCTGGATCTTGTCATCAATCGCGTGAACCAGTTCTTCTGTAACCAAAGATGGATGCCCACTTCGTTCTTCATCGTGCACTTCACTAGTCCTTCATTGAACTGTCGGACCCATCTTATACCATTGAATCACTCATCACATTTTGTCTGTAAACTTCACAAATTTGCCGATAAATTTCAATTGGTTTCACTTTCCTAGCATTCAGAAAACTAATTACAGATCTGATTTCACAAGTGGTGGGACATTGTAAACAAGCACAACAAAGAGTATGTGGCTGACAGCGATCTCAAAATGGCGCACGTTTCTTCTCCTTGATACAGAGAGTCTACTGCACATGTGCAGAACTGCGATCGCAGCGCTGCATCGAAGATAAATTGAAACGGAACTTACTTTCTGGACGTACCTCGTAATTTGGAGAAATGCCAAAATGTATATGCGACATGTGTTGAGGTTGCAGCTTCATTATGTTGGTGAAAAATAAGTTATTAAATGTGGTTGCATTGAAGGTGTTGCAGTGTTGGAAGATGGGTTGGAATTTTCTTCAATTATTCAAGAGGTGTAGGAAGGGCTGATGAAGCGTGGTATATCATGAATTAAGAGTGTAATCCAGCCCACCTTTGTAGTGGGGTGGTAGCATGTCTGCCTCACATTCAAAATGTTGAGAGTTCGAATCTTGCTTAGGGTGAGTAACCCAGATAAGGTTTTTTTTAGGGGGGGGGGGTTCCCTTATCCTGAAAAGATGAATGTTGAGTAACTTTTAAGTTCCATGGACCTCATCATTTCACCAGTTTTTTGTCTGATATGACCAAGCAGGTTAAAGGACGTTAAGCTAAAAAAAGTTGTAGTCCACTGTTCAGTATAGCACTTCATCCCTCTATCAGGCATGCAACTCCGATTCTGATGGGTTTGAGATCTTTTGAGTTGCAGGTCTGAAGCCAAACTACATGTTGCACAGCCATATTGCAGAATCAGTCTTGATGAATAGATCTTTAAATGAAGTGGTAATGATCTTTGAAGTAGATTTTAGTTGAAGAATTTTGTCCCATGTTCTGTTCTCTCCAGTTTAGTTTGCTGTCCTGTATAAGTCCCTTATATGTAATGGATTGTTCCATGGAATAAGTTCACCCTCAAACTTATAATGCTATGGTTAGATTGTCATCTTCTGGAAGATTGTATGTGTTGGGTATAAGAACAGTGCCCATATGCTTCCTTGAGGAACACTGGCTGCTATTGGGCAATGCTTTCATAACTGTTGTTGGAGCAGAATGACTGCACTATTTTGAATACTGTTTGAGTAGTGGTTTTATTTGGCACAGTATTCCAGAGTGCCAAATCTTATTAAATGCCTTCTCTAGAAATAGCCCAAGGCAGATTTTCTGTGCAGGTATCTACAGTTACATTTACTGCTTGGAAGTTGGCAAGGACGAGAATACACCAGATACCAAACTGGCTTTAGGTATAATGACATTTGTTCATTTAAAGAGTTGTGGATAAAGTAAATGCTCAAAAATCTTTAAAAGCAGAGGAAGAACACGAATTGGTCAATAGCTGTGGGGATCGTTACTGGTTTTATTTGGCTTGTAACATAAATGTAGTACATTCATTGTTTTCTTTCATTTGGAAAAAAGGCAAAGTAACATATATTTGTCAGAAACAAGTGTTTGAGAAATGCTTCAACTAGTAGTTGGAAAGTCCAATCATAGCCTAGAGATATAACTGGATGAAGTATGCAGCGAATGACATTAATGAAGTGTAATTTTCTCGTAGTTCTTTTTTGAATTTGGTATCCCTAGTTGGATTTATTGTAATTTCTCTTAAAGATTTAAAAACAAAATCACTTGTATTTTTCCTGAGGTGCTATTAGTTATAAAGGAGACTGTCTTTGAGTTTTATCAGCATTTTTTGCTCTTCGCCACAAAAATCTTGACTTTTCAATAAAGAGAAAGCAGTTTCTAGTATTGAGAATCTTCTTCTCTGCCTTTAAAGTATGATGTAGGTCTGGTGTGGCTCAGCTGTACAGTATTTTATATGTAGGATACTCGATTTTCTGTTTGAGGCAATTTCTTTTCACCTTGTTTTGGGTCAAGGTATTTTTCCTATGGTTGTATCAGTTTATCCTATTCCTGCAGCATAATGAATATCTTTTGTCAGTTTATTACTTGTCTTGGAGATTTCAAAGTAATCGTTAAATTGTGAATGTCAAAAGTCTTATAGCAATGCCAGTTGAGGGGTTAATTGTGTATAAGTTCTCAATAGAGTTTCAGAGAACACAAAGATGATCTAACTGAATTCAGATTATGCATGGACTGGTACACTGGCACCTTTTCAGTTCCATTTCAACCACACAGCTGGAGCACAGTATTCACAATCTGCTGCTTGCAAAGAACAATGGAAAAACCAAGCATGCATCCAAATTGTACGAATTTGCAATGGTTGCTTTAGGTGCTAAATGTGGAACAAACCTTATCATATCCAGCACAGTTACAGAATACCAAATACTGTCAAAAGTTATGGTCATTAGCTGTAAGAATAATGGTGTTCTTAGCCAGAAACATACAGAATAGCCCTGAATGAAGATCCCCTGTGATGAACTTAATCCTTGACAAGCATATGTCTGAAATTATATTGAAGTGAAAGTTTACTGAGGGCAGTACTTGTCAGGGCTATTCTGCAAGGAGGGAGGTTGCAATTACAGTATGTGTGCATAATTGATGCACTTTTTTGTCCAATTTTTGGGGGAGGGGGAGGCTTATTGTGCATCAGTATGCAAGGGGGAATTCAGCTAAGAAAATAATTACCCATCTTTAACATATCTTATCTGGATCATTTTCGGACTCTGTATCAGTGTTACTGATATATTCCACCTCAAGATTCATCTTCTCCATTCTTTTACTTCCTCTAGCCCCATATGTACAATATACATAGGGATAGAGAAGGTATTGTAATGCACCCAAAAATTCGATACTCGGATTTCACCGGAAAAATATGTTTTGGGGTCCCTTGGGTCCGAAAACATATTTACTTTGTCTAGTCCCATATGTACAATGTTCATAGGGATAGAGAAGGTATTGTAATTCACCCAAAAATTTGATACCGAGATTTCACCGGAAATATATATTTTGGTGGGGTCCTCTTAGTCGGAAAAAATCATTTTTAAAAAACGATCCATGTGTCTGGACAGCATAGCCCCAAAATGAAAAGACTGTTAAATACCAAACTTGGTAGTTAGGTTTAGTATCTTCCAAGGATGGGACATGAAGATTTTAAAAAAAAAAATCCCCCTACTAAAAACTACCCTTGACATGGAACAAAAAAATTCGAAAATTTTGATTTTCTTAAGAATGTCCTAACGATTTTGATTAAAAGCCTGTATATTAAAGCTATTTATGTCCGAAATAAAATGTATATCTCGAATTTTTGGGAATAGCCTCTTAAGACCTCTTTATTCTGGATGAATTTTGCTGAACTACTAAACCGTAAGAGATAGAAAAAAAAACTCGCTACACTAAAAATGTACATCGCGACAAAACACACAATTTTTGTCCTTTACGTTTTTGTTGTGGAGGTAACCGTTTCTGAGATATTCTTTGTTATTGGTTTCAATTGTGAAGTGGTTAAACTTTTCTCAGGCAGGAAGTGTCCGCTTTTCTTTTATTCTACTCCTGGCCAAGCAAAGCAGTGATTTGCAATGACAATCTCATAACGATAGCTTTTAAAACATTTGACAATCATTTTAGCATGGCACATTCCCTTATTCTCTTCTACTTATTAGGAACTAAGTAATAACATTCTGCTAATATTTATCTCGATTAGCATTGTGTACAAAGAAGAATCTTTTGTAGGAGGTTTGTAGAGCAGCTAGAGAAAGTCATGTGAGTAACATCAGATTTTAAAAAAAAAAGGTCCGTGTCTGTGGACAGCATAGCCCCAAAACAAAAAGACCGTTAAATACCAAATTTGGTATTTAGGTTTATCTTCCAAGGATGCGACACATAACGATTTTCAAAAATTCCCTCCACCACAAACTACCCTTTACATGGGAAGAATTTCGAAAATTTTAATTTAAAAATGGCTCTTAATTTTTATTAAAGTCCCGTACATTAAAGCTATTTATGTCCGAAATAAAATGTATATCTCGAATTTTTTAGGAATAGCCTCTGAAGACCTGTTTATTCTGGATGATTTTTGCTTAACTGCTAAACCGTAAGAGAAAAAAAAGTACTACACAAAAAATGAACCTCTTGACAAAACACACGATTTTGTTGAGCTAACTATTTTCAAGATATTCCTTGTTATTGGTTTCAATTGTGAAGTACTTAATTTTTTCTCACACAGGAAGTGTCTGTTTTTCTTTTGTTCTATTCCTGGCCAAGCAAAGAAGTGATTTGCAATGACAATCGCATAACGATAGCTTTTAAAACATTTGACAATCACTTTAGCATAGTGCATTCCCTTATTCCCTTCTACTTATAAGGAACCAAGTAATAACATTCTGCTAGCATTTATCTTGATTAGCATTGTGTACAAAGAAGAATAATCTTTTGTAGGAGTTTTGTAGAGCAGCTAGAGAAAGTCATGTGAGTAACACATCAGATTTTTTTCCATAAAGCTTTATCTATTGGTTATACTGGTCTTCAAAAAACTTCACCACAATCTCGTTTAGTCTAATCAGTTTCCACATCTTTACAATCCAACCACATAGCATTTCTATCATAAGGCATCTTTTCTTCCCTGTTTGTGTCAAGTCAGGACTCCATATGACAGCCAGTCCATATAAAGCTTCCTTTTGTTATCTTTGATTTATTTACACTTTGTTCAAGGGGCTAGAATACTGATGTCAGACCACCAGGAATGAGTCAGTTGTGGTATCTGCTAGAACACCTTTAGCAAAAGCATTAGGGGTTGAGAAATTCATGGCAATGCAACACATCAAATTTTGTTTTCGTGAACTGAGCAGCAATGATGAAAGCCTGTATGTCAGTGTAGTAAAGGAACATTAAAACACTTCACAGTGCTGCCAACTTATATTTCTTTCTTTAGCACATGTGTAAAATGTACATAGTAGTAGAGAAGGTATTCTATTGTAGCAAACATTTTATTCAGGGATTTCACCAGAAATACACATTTTCATTTAAAAAAAAAGTTCAATATCTGCCAAGGATGCAAAGGGGATTTTCAGGAGAATCTGCCACCCTAATTTACCCTTTGCTTGGAGAACTTTTTGTATGTTAAATTTTCTGAAAAGTGGCACGTAGCAGTATCCAGGCCTTGAAGCACTTCTCATTCTGAATGACTTTTGCATAACTGTTACACTGAAATAGACAGAAACTTACTGCAAAAAATATAGATCTTGTTAAAACACAGAATTTGTCATAATAAATTGTTTTGTAGATCTAACCATTTCAGAGATATTCTTTGTTGCCTTCAATTTTAAGTACTCCAATGGTAAGCACTCCTGGCCCTAAACTCAAACTAAATGGCAACCAGCTTTTAAAATATTTGACTATCGTTTTAGCCTAGTGTAGTCCCTTATTTTCCTTCTTCTTGCAAGGAAGCAAGTAATTAAGACAATTTCTGCTAATGTTTATTTCAATTATAAAGTGGAGAAGAGTATTCTTTTGAACAATAATTTGTTACTGATGTAGAGTCATCTGAAGGAACACATCAGACTTTTCTTGATTATTTGAGGCATCCCTACATGGTTGAGAATAACTAGTACTTCTGTTGACCTTGACAGTGATGATTTGAACCAGGAAGAAAGATTAGATAAATTTAAATCTGATGTGTTCTCCGAACATAGTGATCAGGTAATTTGTTCATAACCATCTGCAGGAGATGACTCAGACCAAAAGTGATTTTCACCCGATGGGGTATCTAGTAAATCGGAAAAGATAAAATAATAGTATGGTTCATGCATCCACCGTGCCACAATGTAAACTTGGTAGACATAATATAGTTAAGACACATCCAGGCTGTAAAGGAGAGGCAAAAGATCCAACTTCAATGCAGATGCATGGAATTTATTCTATATTGAAGATACAAGTTTACACATTACAAACTGTACTAACATTCATCTTCAAAAAATGTGTAATGAATATGCATGACCGAGGGACTGTCCTCATACAACTCCACATGAAATAATAGCTCTATTTGGTCTTCCATTCTTGACAGTATTGAAAAGGACTGCTTATATCAGCATTAAAGACTTTTTGGGCTAAAGAATCATTACCATGGATAATTATTTTACATTTGCTCTGCTAGCCTTGAAGTTGCTACAGAAGGAAATTACTGTGGTCAGAACACTCAAGAACAAAAAAGAAATTCCACCCATCTTTGTAAATACTGAGAGGCCATCTTGTATGTTTGATTTTCTCAAAACAAGGGTTCTAGTGCCAAATGTGCCTAAAAGAAACACAAATGTGCTGCTTTTTTTCAATTCTACATTCTGGTGAGGAAATTGGCAACCAAAACAAACCACACACAAATTACCTTCTACAACAAAACAAATGGTGCAGTTGACAAAATGATATCTCAATATTCAACATCTACCTGCAGGTGGCCAATGGCAGTATTTTTTTGGCTGTTGAACATTGGTGCAATAAATTCATATAATTTATTCCGCTAATACAGAGAAAAACTCATATTTCTTAAACATTTGGCTCTAGAACTAGTGAAACCCTGTGAGAGTTGTTTTGTGTATTTCAAATATGTCTGACAAGAGTCTCAATGATGAGAATGCATAAACTGCAACCACTGTGATAACAAAGTTCACTGAAAAACCAAGAGAAGTTGTGTAAATGTAATAAATTCTTGTGAATTGAACATGCGAGAATTGCCTGGAAAATAATTTCTTTATTTAGCCTTTAGGTATGAAGTATTTGCGCCAAACACCTCCCAATTTGCTGCTATATAAAACATAACCAAAAGAAAACAACATAATTGCTCAAGAACTTTCTGAAACATTGTTGATCACAACAGAAGTATAGTTAAATGAATAAATTAATTTGTAGAGGTTGGAGTTATGAAACCTTATTTCTTGTGGTTAGTACATGTTTTGGGAATGCATATTCAGAAACGGAACAACCAAAAGGAGGCTTAAGTTACCCGTAAAGACCTCTAGAAATAGAGAACTGAAGATGGAAAAAAATATGCTTTTCTTAGCACCTTGACCATTCAGGTCCATTGTCCACCCTCAGAATACTTTCCTTTATAAAGGAAATGTAAATGTGTACAGTGTGTTATTTATGGTTGCTCTTTAACTACTGTGGTTCTCAGTGTCCCATTCTAAATTGGGCATGAAAGACTGCTTAATTTTGCTCAGAGGCCTCTCTATCAGGCTTGAGGTTCTTTTACATGCCGTAAATCTACGACACGGTATCAATGGCTTTGCTTCCCTTCCAAAGGAAGCCATGCTAAGAATTTTTACACCTGAGAAAAACTGTCATCCTCTGCCAGGTTTGAACCCACAACCTTGGTTATATGAAGTTAGCATGGTAACCATTACACCACAGAGGGTGACTTTATAAAGGAGAAAGTTATTGCTTACCTCCTAAAACATGTACTAAGTAAACGAGTAGGTGAAGCAAATTGGTAAGACTATGATTTGTTCATTGTTTCATGTAAGAAATTTTGGTTATGACGTGGTTTTCCCATGATGAACTTTACAATTTGACAAGCATATGTCTGAAATAGTATTGATGTTAAATTTATCTGAGAACTGCAACTTTTAAAAGTTAGTATAAAATTATTTATTCTTTGACATTAATAAATTGTTTTAATTTTCAGCCTCTTCAGCATAGCACTCCCCCTTGGACTAGGCCAAAAGGTAAGTTAAAAAAAGAGCAACAATAAATTTTTGCTTTAATGGTTTGCCAGTGATTAAAAAGTTTACGCACCCAGTCAATCAGAAATGGTATGACAGAAAAGGCAGTAATGAGGCTCCAAAAGCAGTAAAATGTAGATGCATTGTATTTTATTTGTATGTAAATCAGTTTTCTCAATTTTTACAGGTCTTGTGGCAACAGCTGCATACATTGCCGTCATGAGGTAACTATTATGCTTAAGCTCATTATTTTGAGGTGATTGCCATGCCAGTGATTAGTACAATTTCACGCACCCAGTCAAAATGATACAAATGATAAAATACATAATATGAGGCATTAGTATACTGATGTGGTTCAGTATACTAATTCATTGTTATATATAACTATGTACATATTGTGCTAAGTTTTTTTTTTTTTTTTTTCTTTCTATTTTAAGGACATTGGTTAGTAATGAGTCGTATGTCCCAGGCATTAACACATGAAACGCTTCTGATTTTTGAAGAACACAAGATTCATTTTGGAACATTAAGACATGGTTCCATACATTATTAAGGTATTAGTCTTCAGCAAAAATGAAGTAATAAAGTAAATTTGTTTTATTCCTTAAAAGAGTAGCATTTAATTTCACATAACCTAAAATAAAAAAATGACTGCATAGTTCATAAAATATTAAGACAAAACAAACTGATTAAAGAGTGATATTGCTGATACAACTGCCATTGGAGTTCTGGACAAGTAAGGTTTTCCACAAGACTGTTCTGCATAATTACAGGGCTCTGCCAAATTTAGATGGTATTAATTTTTCATAACAGAGTTGCACATGTGACCTTGTTATTGGTTGGCAAGTCTAGTATCATGCAGCTCGCTGCGACTCCTACCAGCATTGTATGGTAACCAGTACCTGAGTCAGCATAGTGTAGTACAGCACATTTTCTTGATGTAGGAGAAAAAGCCAGTGAAATTTTGATAAGACTTCAATACAGTTTCATGGATCCACCATTTCAAAGACCCTAGCATGTGCATGGCATAAAACTTCAAAAATGAAGTTCATCAGCAAAAGCCAAGAACAAGCATCACTAGGAAAATCATTCAGGACAAGCGACATTGAAGGTCCTGCCGGTAATTCTCATGGCGGTAGATAAAATGCTCATGGTGTTTGCATGAGCCTCACAAACTCAGCTTGTGGAAAATCTCAGCATGATGGGTGTCTCACCTAAGAGCCAGAAGAATATTTGGATGAAAATCTCTCGGCTGCATCTGGCTGTTTATGAAAGATGACAATGAATGAGTTCCTGGACTATTCTCGCCTGTGATGAAACTTGCATCACTACACCCCAGCTTCAAAGCAAGCCAGCATGGAGTGGCACAGAAGTTGACAAGGCCAAAGCAGCCCATCAGCAGAAAAAGTTCTTGCCACTATTTTTTTATGTTCTTGGGGTACTATTGATGTTCATGAAAGAACTGCCAATGCAGCCCACTACTGTCTACTTCTAAGAGCGAAGGCTGCCTATTGGACCAAAGGACATGGAAAAACCATTAGAAGTGTTATCCAGCTTCATAACAGTGCCAGATCTTGCACAGCTGTCTTGACATGTGCAAAAATTTTAGAAGATGCGCTGTAAACCTCTTAAACACCCCCATACTTCCTTCCTAGATATATTACACTGTAACTACCATCTGTTTGGACCCCTTAAAGAAGCTTTGGGAAGTCAGCATTTTGAGAACAGTGCAGTGGAGGCTGAATAGATGGCGGAACGTTTGCCCTTCTTCCTTCTGGGAACATTATTTTAAAACTGTTTATCAAAAATGCATATGTTGCTGAAGGCTACTTGGAAAATTAAAGTGTTTGGTATTTGTATGTTTTTCAATAGATAATAAAAATCAATCCCATCTATTTGATTGACCCTTGTACCAATAATCCAAGCTGTACTGTTCAATGAATATAGTTAACTGTATTGGAATGCTTGGCATAGTCCCTGGGTGATGTTTTGTTTAATTTTCCTGTTTCATAATTTGGACACTCCTGTAAAGTTTTCCCCACTAAAATTGACGAGTAATATTCAGCAAGATGTAATATTTTAAAATATTAAAATCAAGATTGTAGAAAACATTGCACATCCCATAGAAAAATCCCTTGTGTAGTATGAGCGGCATATGAGTAGTAGACATTACTGGGACATTTTATTTTAATCTTGTAGATTAAATTTTTTGTATTAGTGCTCTGGGCTTAGATATTTTAGCAAACAAAATTTGCATGAAAGATTTAATTGTTCCAGATTTTAAGAAAGTATTGCATTTGGGAAATAGTTTTAGTTTTATCCACTAATACAGCATTCTGTATTAACATCAGCCTTGATCAAACTTTTTGGCTTGGATTATTAAAATGATATAAATAAAAAAGGTCATGTATTCCACTGCACTCCTCTAAAGCCCAATGTCAGTAAATTTTGCTTAGTCCAATTTTTTAAACCAAAGAAAGGTCTGGTCTTGCAGATGTGCCCTTAAATTTAGATGATAAAATGGCATAGCCAATAATTTGGCCAATGCAGCTTCCACTATGTGTACTGTTTTCTGGAAGACTCTTCTGCCTAATTACAAATGTTTCTTGTTTAACTAAATTGGTCTACTTGGTTTGGGAATGCTCAATGCAGTTGAAGCTACTGCAGGTGTAAGTTTAAAATTTCCAGACTTATCATATTCTGCTCATATTTGGCAGTAATGGAAGTAATATATGATGTAAATTTACAACTTTAAGAGTAAGGGCTAACAGCCCTTGAAATGGGTCAGGTACAAATTAGTGAAAGTGGTGTATCTGTCAGAACCCTGACTTCACATGATGTTACATTTAAATTCCACATCACTTATTAGCTTTTTTTCAAGTATTATACAATATATGATTTGGTTATGCATTAGAATGTCAGTTTTTAAGCTTTGACCAAATGGGAAGTAAATGACCAGTGAGAGATCAAAAATGTTGGTCTGAATTGTGTTGGTGTGCCTCAGTATACTCCACCCCAAAGTGGGTAGGTGATATATATACATGTGTGTGTGTGTGTGTAGATTAATGTAACCAAAGTTCAGAACCTCATGAAAATTGATTCAACATTCTTTTGAGCATATTTATTAAATTTGTAGTGCCTTAGTGCTTGTATCGCTTGGTGACATTTGTAAGACATTACTTCTGTTTGGTTGGTTTAAAGCATAAACAAGTTCATTTATGTGATGGAAGAGGCTGATGCAAGTGCAAGTTATTGCTAAATTGTTATACAGGTAGCATTGCTTAAATGTGCTTTCAACCTTGGTATGTTCAATGTTATATCAGTTCTGTATGAGTACTTTTCTTATGTGGGTGTAATGCATGGAATAATTAATCTTTTTCTAATGTGTGTAACATCTATGGTCATATTGGGGTTTTTTTTAGTCATTTTCTTTTCTTCACAAAAAAAAATTCACTCAATCATTTCCAGATTGTAGGGGATAGAGAATAATTTTGGTTAAAAATACTCCACCTCAGTCAGGAATTATACTTGACATTCGGGTGAGAACTGCATGGGTTTTGTGAATTTCAGTTAACTGCATTCCTCACATAATTTGAGCAAATAAGCTTTCCCACATGGGAACCAATTGATTTCAAAACTTGTGCTATAAAACACTTGGATGCTACTAATTTTTGTGTGAGAGGCTCTGAATTTGTAGGGTGATATTGGGGGCCAGTCCCACTTACAACTTATCAAGAACCTATGAAACATACTCTTTTAATGCTTATCTTTCAGGCTTTACTAACGTAACTGCTTATATTTATTTAACGTAACTGCTTATATTTATTCTTGCTTCCAGTGATGAAGAGTTTGCTTTTGAAGACCTCTTATTTGCATAATGATAACAAAAGGATTTTCTGAGGGTTCTTCATTGTCTTTATAACTAACACTTCTTGTGCATGCATTACTGAGGTTGGCTGTTTCTGGTTATTTCCAGAGAAGCAGTTGCATGTTTGGTGATGGTACTGGAGGATGCAGAATTGAATTTTATTTTCTAAATCAAATGCTAGTACATTAATAATGTATCAGTAGCTGTAAGCATATTAAAATATTTCCAAACATTTGGTGTGTTATTTTTTTAATCTTCAATAACCCTTTATTGTATTGCAGACCTGGTACTGCTAAATGTTTAGTAGGAAGGTACTTAAATTGGGCATTAATTACTAAGGGTCTGTTGCTCGCATATCATGCAGCTAATCTTTGCATGTGAAACTCAAATGTACTGCGTAATCGAGCATATATAATCGTATTACGAAAAGGAGGTAAGGCAGCACACCCATAGGGTAGGGTAGAATGGATGAAATATGC
Organism: Hymenopus coronatus; assembly: GCA_030762935.1. Taxonomy (NCBI): domain Eukaryota; kingdom Metazoa; phylum Arthropoda; class Insecta; order Mantodea; family Hymenopodidae; genus Hymenopus; species Hymenopus coronatus. The sequence continues at coordinate 14,719,555 of CM060884.1, forward strand.
AATTGTGCGACGAAGAAAGAATGCTGTTGGCATATAAATAAGCGATGAAATAGGTATTGCATTCCACTAAGGATAAAGGCAATACAAGTAAACGATGGAATGACAATTGCATTAAGGAGAGAGATTAAGAAGGGGGAAAATAGCGTGAAGCCAAACAGATGTAACCAAGGTTGAATGGAATAGTGCGGGTTCTGAGGGTGCTCTAGCATACTGTAGTCACGGAAAAAAAAAATGAGCACTTAGTTATACCAGCCAAAAGTTATTCTCATTTTATTTGGTGCACAATGTAAATATTTTCATTTGATTTCAAAAGTTTAATATTCATGCAATATCACATCCCCTGCTCAATTTGATTTATATTCTAGCATAAGATTTTACATTTTTGTAATAAACGACTAAACTCTCTCAACCCAATAAATTTGAGAAAATGATTTGTAATAGGAATATTAAAAACAAAAATCGTACCATCCAAATGACTTAAAATGTGCAACATATTAAAAAAAACTTATGCTTTTATTTATTTCGAAAAGTAGAAAAACAGAAATAGTATTTCTTGCTTATTAGTAAGCAGAAGCTGAATAAGAGTACAGTCTCAAACATATCGATGCGCGATGTAATGGAACCAACTCCCAATTCGTCCGCCAATGCATGCTCTATAGATTCTTCCAAATGTATTTATTCGTTAGTATGTAAGAGGACTGCAATATTAAAACGCCATGCGAATAAAAAGCGTTGTAATTTGCTACTGCAAAGTTTGTGTTATCAGAAAGAGGCTCCATTAAACTGTAAAATATTATATTTTGCACAAGTTACATAATAAGCAGTTCCGTTAAAAAGAAAATAGTATGCAAAGGGATTCGATCCACTTTCTGACTCCTTAGGGCCAGTTGTACGAACTTGGAATAAACCTCTGTTAGTCGTTATTCCATGGTTACGTGCAAAATTGTTTTTTACGACAACGGAATACACACTCAAAGGAATGAACATGGAATAACTTATTCCGTGATTCCTTGCGGGGATGAGCCGATATTCCGAGAATAGAGTATAAAAAGGAAAATGGCCGTTTGGGTACTCTGCACAATTTTGACATTAACGATTCATTTCTTTAAAGGACATTGTACCTAAATACAATATTTTGTAGATACTCTGATAAATAAAATTAAAGTTGAGAAGTGACAATTTTATGGTTATAAGATAAATATGACAAGAAGATGGTTAAAATAAAGTTTCATTTGTAAAAAAGTAAAAATCTATCTACAATATTATCAAAATACCTCTATTTTATGGAAACAATTAAATTTAATCCAACCCAAAATAAATATAAAACAGTGTAGTGCAGCAATTTACCAGCACAATGCATAGCGTTGTAAAGAGTGAGGTTACGTTTTATTGACGAAATGCAAAGGATATGTTACTTCTACGGCAATATGCTTCAAAACATAAGATAACCACAAGTATTAATTTTAAAATGTTAAAAAAAGCAATTACAGTGAAGCTGTCAATTTTATTAAAATCTGGACATCTATTTCCAACACGTGCTCCACTTGGTCATGGTGTAGATGGCGTACCCTGCTGTACTCCATCTATACCATGACCAAGTGAAGCACGTGTTGGTAATAGATGTCCAGATTTTAATAAAAACAAGTATTAATGTTAGCGACATTCTGTACTATAATCAGATTTTGTAAGTTATGTGCAAGTTTAAAAACTATAACACTACAACCTTTGTGATGTAGGGAGGAGATGCCCAGATTAAAAAGACTCCATCAGAGCTCGTAAATCTAAATACATTATTTTACAATAAATTCATAATTTTTCGTATTATATGCTGTAGGTTTAACACATTAGAGACAATTTTGATTGAATAGGGAATACTTTCACTAAAATATAATGTTCTCGGTATTGTTGGTTTGGTTGACAATTTCTAGCTGTTGTATTAAATATTGCCATCAGCAAAGTGCGAACTGTAATGGGAACGGTTTAATGTACTATTCGACATAACTACTAATGTTTCTGTTGGTTAATAATATTTATATAGCAAATTGTTTTCTATTTATCTTGGTGCAACCATTCAATTATACATATATTAAGTTGATAGTGGCATTGGCAACACTAACGTGTAATTTTTAAAATTCACTTGCTAAGTATTTTAATAAATAAAATACAGAAATGAAGTTAAGTACGTTTGGATCACCGAAACGGAAAGATGTCTTATATCAGCACAAGATACAACTTTGCACATACGGTAAGGTTATATTCCCATACTCCTAACCTATCGCAAGAAGTCACACTATACATATGTGTGTATGTTTTGTAAGATGTATAGAAATTCTACATCCGAACACGCTTATGAACATTCATAATGATTTCATAGTACCGTAAGTAGTTAAAATAAGAAATAATACATAGTTTAGGAACAGCTGATTGAGAAAACAATGAAGTTTTCAGCAAAACAAAGCAGTAATTACGTATCAAGTTGGACAGGAATGACTCGCAGCATAGTCAACATTAGTTTTAAACCTACAAACAGTCGAATAGATATCTAAGGAATAAAACTGCATCGTAAAACTCGTCACCACATTTATACCATGAATAGTGTATTCCAGGATTTATTCAGAGTTCGTACAATCGTTTATTGTCGCGTTTCAAAGACTTAAGCTATCCTAATAAGAGGTACGTATCGTTGCTAATTAAGGATACGTTTGTAAGTAGAGTACTAAACAGTGGAGTCATTCTTACTTCGGCTAAACTACTTAACCGAAACACAATACCAGCTCAATTTTTACAGATGCATTGAAATAGGATTTATATCATCTGCCCATTAATTTACAATGATTGCTGAGTTGTAGCATACTATGACTTACGGCCTGTATTACGATCTCCGGTTAAGGTTTCGGTTAGCAGTTAACTGGGAGGTACGTCTAGATGTCTGTATTACGATCGTCGGTTAACGACTAACAGAGTTAATTTTGGAGGTGAACTAACCGCCACCTCGAGTAGTGGTTACTGAGATAACTTTGAGTTTATTCGTACTTGACACAGAAAAATGGCGTACTTCCAGCTGCGATTGAATGTTGATAGCGATTTTGAAAATGAAATGCTGGCACAGTGTTTATTCAACAGAAGATGAGCAAAGAGAATAAGAGAGCATAAAAATAATTACGAGGAGGAATTTCGACAGTGATATTGACTGTCAGAAGATACATCACAAATTTGAGAGGAGATAAGGCATTGAATAGAATTTACTACAGAAAGGTAAGTTTTCAGCTATTATATACCCTTAGGCAAGCACAGTGACATATATTTGACATTTTGAAAATTAAATAAATAAACCAACGTGGGACTTACGTATATCTTGACGGCAGAGGTTATGGAATTATAAAACTAGTGTTCCATGGTGCAGATGGATTGTTATTAGAATTGGATCTTATGTACGGGCTTTTAAAAGTCAGCATATGAGTTTTTTAAAACGAGCGTTTTTGTAACAAACCGTGAACAATATAAAGATGCCAAAACACGCGGAACCTGGGGTCATTGCTGTTAAACATTAAATGCATTGTGGATGAAAATGACGATGTTGCTTTTCATTAACATAGGTATGACACGGAGCAGGCAACTGAAAGCAATAACGGATAAAAACAATATATGTTTTAGGTTATGGTTTGTAAATGTCTTCAAACTTTTCACAGATTTCTGACGTAGTTAACTTCAATAATTGCTTCTGTGTGAGGCCATATAATTTACTAATTTTATTAGGCTAAAGCTCCGTACCTATCGCAAATCAGATGTTGAAAGCCATTAAAGTTCTGTGATGTTCTACTACTCCGTACGGTTCCGCATCTATCACAGCCAGAAACTCGTGAATTGCATGTAGTAAACAATTTACACATACATATCTCAAGACAAGCTTACAGACTGCAAATTTTGTCATGGCACAGAACCTGTAATTTCAGTGCATAAATACATTTGGAGTGGTGCAAAGGATTGCCCATGTGTAACGTGTGGGATTTAAATAAAGTAATTTATTTTCTCAGTTTTTCATATCAAAAATATAATGCTCTCAGGAATATGTGTCATTTGGATTGAAAAGTTGAATAGCCAAGATTTCATACCTGGCCAAATGTGTTGAAAAAAAAAATTGGTTAGTTATTGGTGTTGATGGCAAATTTTGTAAAAAAATTTGCTTTTATTCCTGGATGTACCTTGTATTTTTGAACCTTCCCTCTTTGCAAACATTCTGTGACATACTTTATGACAATTCATTTGAGAAGAACATGATTTATCCATAATATTAAACTATAACCAGATTTCTAAGTTATAAAAGTTGTGCATTATTATTATTATCATCATCATCATCATCCCCAATATAAATAACAAAGAGGTGCCTCTATTTTTAAACACTTTGGTCTTCATACATTTGCAAAATTTTCATAAGGTTTAATATAAACATATTTGCTTACTGATCACATTAATTGGAAACATTACAAGTAAGGAAAAATAAAATTTTTTACATAAATTTCTAAATTTGTTACAATAAATATTTTTCCTTTTTTTCTATTCCGTGTAATAAGCACAATAAATAATACTACCAGTTTATACAGTATCAAGGCTCATTTATTTATTATAAAATAAATATTTGCTTATTAATGGCACTATCATATATTATTGAAAGACTTTCAGGGATAATGGCAAAACATTGCATTCAAGATTTACTTATTATTATTAATTAAATTTGAATCAATTCAACTTGATGCATCTATATTCCTTATGAATATTATACCTACCCTGAATCAGTGATCACAATTGAAGGAATTTGTCTTTTCAGAAATTCATGTCTTCCAGCAACTTTTGATGATTCTGCGCTTCTATGCAACTGCTGGATCATACACCTCAATTGGTGATACTAGTGGTGTGCATAAGGCAACAGCAGGCCGAGTCATCAGCAATGTTACTGCTGCCATTGCTTCCATAAGGCCAAGATACATTATCCTACTTCAAACAAGGGAAGATGTGCAGAATGTCCAAGGGAAGTTTTTTGACATTGCAGCATTCCCAAGAATGGCAAGTACAATTGATTGCACCCATGTTTGAATCAAATCTCCAGGTGGTGAGGAGGCTGAACAGTTCCGCAACCGAAAAGGATATTTTTCCTTCAATGTACAGACACTGGTGGATGCCAACTTAATGATCCAGGACATTGTAGCACGATGGCCTGGGTCTGCACATAACTCCACCATTTTTAATCATTTTAGACTGAGGAATCGGCTGGAAAGTAATGAACTAGGAAACAGTGTAGAGCTATGTGATTATGCATATGCAGTAGGTCCACATCTCCTTCCTCCTTTGCAGGCTCACAGCTACCAGAGGAGCAGCTCTTCAATGAATCCCAGATTCATACAAGAAATGTGGAAAGATGTTATGGTGTGTTAAAAGCTGTTCTTCTTGGGGATTCACACTAATGTGAACCAAGTGCAGAACATTATAGTTGCATGTGCGTGCTGCACAACATAGCACGAGCAAATGATGGTAACGTTCCTCCAGTTGACGCAGAATTCCAGCTTCGGTTTCATACATGCAAGAGGAACAAATGCTGGCAGAGCTCCAAGAAGCACATGTTCCAAATCGTGTTCGTGATGCTGTGCGTAGAACATTTGTACAATATTTTCGCAATTACAGGCACACAGAGTGCAATAAATGTAGCTGCTATCTTTGTAGCATTAGAAAGAAAGCAAATGTGAAGAATACTACCTACCTGTATTATTATATATCATATATTTTACTGTTGCTAGAGAAAGTGTGGTTGTTAACAACTTGAGTGTAAAGATTTCATTTTATTTTCCTGTCAATTTATCATATTTTGGGTTTATGCTAATTATTGTTACAGAAAAATTGTAGTTTTAACCATTCATTTTTAAATTATTTTCCTATCAATTTGTCTTTGTTCAGGGTTTATGCTAATAAATGAAGAAAAATTGTGATTATGTTAAACTTTTGTTTGTTTTTTTTAGGGCATGAGCTATTATTAAAAAAAAGCTTGTGCTTTTAATATATTTAGTGTTAATTGTCTATCTCATTTTACGCCAAAACAAACAATGGCAAGGTGCTTGTTATCGTCTATTCAGCATAAGCTGGCCCAAATTGAGTGCCACCTCATGGATTTATCTGACCCAGAGGACAGCGACGACTGACCCACTTGACTGGTCTCCCTCAAGGCCTCTGTTGCTGCAGCAACAATCACATATCAGCCATCACCTTCAGGAAAGCTACACACTCATCAGAACCTTCATGGAAACTATATTTCCAATGCTACCAATTACTAACAAAGGAAGAAACCAGGGAGATAATGGTGGCTCTCCCAGAATTTCAATATTTCACAGAAAATTCCCAAAACCTACACCTCAGTTTCACTAGGGGACAGGCTGGGCCTTGGTCAAGCATGTCTCATAGCAACCATCCTGACCACATTGTACCATAGTTGTTCACTTTAACCTACAGAGCACAGGTGCAGTAGCATTTCTGCAGCAATTCCTTCCTTCCTACTACTGGTATGGAAGAGTCCCACACTCCTAGCATGTTAGGGTCAGTGTATTAAAAGAACATTTTCCTCCACTTGGAAAAAAAGGGTTAACAATGGATAAAAACAAATTTGACAAAAACATGCCTTTTTTTATTGGTCAATTTGCTTTCTTGACAACTTATTTCAAATCTAACAAAACACATTTTTGTTCTATTTTCATTTTGGCCTGGTGAAGTTCCTGCGCCTCCATTTCAGCTTCATGTCGTTCCTGCTCCCTTTTCTGTCTATTGGAACTCCTTTTGGAGTAACTGTTGAAGTACAGTAACTTCCTTCCTCTCCTTTGCCCAAGACAGAACGTTTTTACTGGACATTGAGGGTGGTGCATTTTCTTTCTGTGAACAATATAAAATGCACAATTACATAACAAAAGAACAATTCCTTGGTTTCTGTGCTTTCTAATTTCAGATAGTAAACATGCAGCTGTTACAGAAAACATTTACTCAAATTTTTCCTATGCACAAAACCATCTGGCATATAGCGCAACTCTAATTTGTAGGTTATTATGAAATGTATTTCTCTGCTGTTTGCAATTAGTGGTAGTGTTTAGAAGGTTGAACTGGTTTAAGACATAATACGAGTGCATATTAGTGCACACATAGCATTCATTTGTTTCTGGTGTAGGAAAGAAGGAAACTATAGACCTTGGGCAGTCTGTGTGATAGGCTTCATGAAATGTGTTTTATGAAAAACGTTACTAACAGTATTGGAAATAAGCTGAAGTAATAATACATTTAATTACTTCTTAACATTCCATTCCTTTAAGTAATCAGATCTGTTAGACAAAGGACAAAATCAGATACTTAAGTTATGAAGCATGATTACATATTGTGCCAAGTATGATAATCACTGTCCAGACTTTTGACAGAAGTAAATAATGTGCAGTTTCAATAAAATTTTTATAACTTATTGTTTAATTAAGTTTACACTTAACAGCTTCAATGTTGTTTTTTTTTTTTTTTTGTTTTTTTTGTTTTTTTTTTGAGGTTTGCTCTTCATTTTAAAAAACTGTGGACACAAGACAAAGCCCTTGATCTTTGGCAGTTAAGGTTATTTGAGCATCACCAGATGTGATACTGAAGATTTATTGTAGCATATAATATGTAAAAATGAAGCTAGTAACATTGAAGTAACAAATTATTGTTATTTTATTGCATTGTAGCAGTTTATCAAACTGGATGTATTACTACCAAACCTTGAGTTTTTTACATTTTCATTTTGGCACCACATGAACGCTTTCGTACTGCATTTTTCAAGTTCAATAAAGAACGTGCTGTAGTATTTTAAAAATACTTTTAGTTAAATAGTAAAGGACCAATTAAATCTAGCTTGAAAAAGGACCATTAAATAAGTTGTTTGCCACTAAATTGAATATGACAATGCCTTAGGTTTCTTCAGTAAATGGATGATCACCGATCATAGGATTCAATGTTTAGCAGATATACAAGTAATATATCTAGTGCATTTAAAAAGTGTGTGATGTTTAGTACCAAAAACAGTTAAGTGATCAGTGTTCCTCCTTATGATGTGGAAGATAATGCTGTATGTAAACATCATTTATCCACTTAAACATTCACTATTCATCTTAAATGCTGGCATAATAGGCCCTAAGAAGACATATATTTTACTACACTCCTAGATGAGTGTATGTTAAATCCAACACATTCAAAAAAATATCGATATCTGGTTATGTTAGCATCAGTCATACATTTCTCTGAAAGAGTGCTCACCTGCACTGCCTGTAGTCTGTAAAGCAGCACTTCTAGGTATTTTCAGCATTTTAACTGAGAAGTCACCCCAGTCAAGATCTGTAAATTAAAAAATTATTTATTAATACAGTTACATTTCTCTCCAACTATAGCAGACAAAGCATTACACATTTCACATATCTGATTCAGCAAGATTAGAAAACAGTATATATACATAAAACTATTTCTTTCTTTATCCTTTCCCCCTTAAAGTGTTGCCATCGACATTACATATAGTCAATACATCAGTTACCTTCCGCAGTACGTTTATATATCAATATATGTAGTGATGTACGCATTCACCTTTTACTTGTATTATTCTTGAATATATTCTGCATTTTCAGTAACAATCAAAATAAGATAATTTCTAATTGCAAATAAAATTTGTACTTTGGTATTTACTCCATGACACTATGAAATGTAATTTGATTTTCTATTGCCTGTATATGTCTTCTGAATTAAAGATAAATTCTGTGCCTAGGCAGTGTTAAGGAATATTAATATAGAACTCATACAGCCTACAGATTACAAAGACCCAAAATCCATATGGAAAATCTATGTTCAGGAATCAAAATGTTGTCTAGATATAAAAACTGGGTTGCATTTTTATATAAGACCTATAAATTGAACATTTTGCAACAATAAATTTACAGCCACTGCTCGATTTTCATGCCATGGACCAAAGCTCAAAGTCTAGGTGAAGCTGCACAACTATGATTTTTGCTTATGGCTTCCTGTCTTTAGACCACAAGCAGGCAGGAGAAAATATTGCTCAAGCTTTTCTTTGTGTACCCACTGCTTGCCACTGTCAGCCTGGTAAGAGAGAAAAGTGCTGTAATTCTTACCAAGATCACAATCTGTCACAGATTTCATCCCATTGCCTGAGCTGTCCATTAATGAATTTAAAACCTCATCAGTTGGTGATGGCTTTGGAGATGGTGACTTTCCTTCTCCTGTCCCACACAAGTTTTTCTTCCTTTCGGCATTTGCCTGCCAAGCTTTTTTCTTTAGAGAGTCATACTTCTCTCGAATCTGGGCAGTGGTCCGGTGATTCGCGGTCTGAGCATTAAATTGCCTGGTAATTTGCTCCCAAGCTCTCTCCTAAAATGGTATAATTACAGAAGTAGTATTTATACATCGCAAGGTCAATATAAACAAATTTTGAAAGGTTAAATTAAAGCAAAAGTACAATGCAAACCTACCTTCTGCTTTCATGTGGCCACTCCTGTGGCTTAATTTTCCACTTATGCTCCTGAATAAGTTCTAAAAGCAATAAGTTTTCCTATTCCGAATAGTTTCTTCCACGCTAACCTAACAACTGATTATGAAGAAATCTAACCTATATCCAAAAATAGCTATAATTTAAACACACTTACAATATGCTAAACTCTAATATGTACTAAATATTACTGAAATACAAATAAACTACTACGCTTATTCCTTGAGATTAATTGACGACTAATAAACAGTCTGTCTTCTATATTTATTTGTAATTAAACAGTTCTTGTAGTTGTCCGGGCTTGTATATAGACGCGAATTACACAGTTTATCGCAAGATAGCGTTGAAAACACCTGTGATATTTTAGTGAAAAAATGTTACCAACTGCTCCCAATGCATAATAAACCACAGGATACCAAACCTACAGGCAAATTGTGATCGTAATACGAGCCACTGAATTTAACCAACAGTTAGCGACAACTGTGAGTTAACAAACCTCGGCTATTAACCGAAGGTCGTAATACAGGCCCTTAATGTTATTCTCATACCCTCTATGCGAGAACGCCCTTCACGCGCTAACAGAATATGGGTATTTACTTTTGTGAAAAATACGAACACGTGTGATGAAGGGGGCCGTAGTATTTGCTAAAGTTACGAAAAATCAAATGTGGAAAAACCGTTATGATTGAGGACTATAATTAATTGCACCGAAATGGTCATGCTGTATATAATATCAAGCGCCGTTGTATGTCTGTTAGTAGAAATTAGCAACCTGAATAAAGAACATCTCAGTATAGAAAGATGTCAATCTACGCAGAGGAAGGTAGGACAGGGGGTACCACAGGGATCTATATGGGGCCTCTTCTTTTCTTGATTTATGTAAATGATCTCCCATTATGTGTCCAGGAATCTGAAGTGGTGTTATTTGCTGATGATACAAACCTGCTGCTAAAAGCAAACAATGACAGAGATCTTCAGAAAAAAGTAAATGGGGATATAAGGAAATTGATATACTGGTTTTAGGTAAATAGACTGCTATTACATACACAAAAAACTTTTGCTATGAGTTTTCATTAGAGTCATCATAGAAATGTGGCAAAACCACAAATAAAAATAGACAATGAAATCATAAAATATGAAGATCAAACTAAATTCCTGGGGATAATTATTACAGAAGATCTTAAATGGGGGACACATATAAATATGCTAACCAAGAAACTAAGTGTGGGATGTTACATATTGAGTACATTGAAAAGAGTGACGAGTGTGCAAGTTTTTAGAAGCGCTTATTTTGCATACATCTATAGTCATATAAGGTATGGAATAATGTTCTGGGGGGCATCAACAGAATTTGAAAAAGTTTTTCGGTTGCAAAAGCGGGCCATAAAAATAATGACTGGCGAATCAAGTAGATCTCCGTGCAGGGAACTGTTCAAAAGGTTAAGGATTATGACTGCACCAAGTATGTATATATTAGGAGTTATCCATCATATCAGACGAATAAGGCATCAGTTACCAGATAACCAAGAGATTCATTATCATAGTACAAGGCAGAAAGGAAATCTACATGTGCAATATTGCAGAACGAATCTAGCCAAAAACAGTGTAAATCATAATGGAATAAAACTGTATAATAGGCTACCCCTTAATATAAAAAATATTGAAAATGTAAATCTGTTTAAGAAAAAACTCAAATTGTACCTATTAGAGAATGCATTTTATTCAGTTATGGAATATGTAAATAAGTCTTGCTAATTAAGGCAGTATGGATATGTGTGGTGACCCTAAATGCTGTATGCATATGTGTATGTGGGTGTGTGTGTATGTGTATGTGTGTGTGTCCTTTTAACTTATTGTTATATTCCTATGTAACTTATTGACGAGTCCATATCATGTATACATGATCTGAAGGATGAAATAAATGAATATGAATATGAAATATGTATAACTAACCAAAATTCAGTGCTGTTTCCAGCATATACTTAGTATATTCAGCACACGTTAAACAAATGTAATTTCTGAATGGAATAAAATGAAATTCAGTTAGTTGCATTGTTAATTCCGATTCGGAACTTTTGCCCAGCAGTATTGTTTTCCATTTCATCTCTGTAGCAGTGAAACAGATTGGAGAATTATTGGCGTCATAAAATTACAATAGCGTAGCCAGATGGGTGGGATGAATTTTTAAAATAATTGGTATGAAATCAAAAGATAATTATCGCAGTCCAGACGGTCACATTCGCATACAAGGTGTCACAGTCACCATGTACGCAGTGATGGCCTTAACAATGCAAATGTGGGAGAGAATATGATTATTGTTAATGAAATGTGAAAATCTAGGTTTTCTCTTCCGTTTCTCAATTTGAGCACGACGTTTGTTTTATAATTGTTATGCATTAAAGCACCTTTGAAAGCGGCAGAGTTGATAAACCGGTAAGGGAGTATGCATAGCATTACCGTAACACCTCTAAACGAGAAGGAATCTTCAGGATCTAGCGTAGACAAGTTGACAGTCCTGCTTCAATTAGGAAGAAAGTTTTCCTTATATAATTTGGACCATCTGTCATCAGGTTTATAATATTTAGTTTGTGCTGGTTATGAGCTACCGGAGCATGTACGTGCTAGTTCGTAAGGCGCTCCCAGGTGTGTCTGCGGTAGGCATGTGGTGTATCTAAAGATTGATATCAGCGCCAATTGATTCTTCTGATCATGACTGTATCATAGGTTGAACTGAGTCAAATGCTTGTATGCAAGGACAGGAATTTACGAACTACTGCATGTGAAGTAAGTTTTTCAAGGAATGTCTTAAAAAAGACCAACTCCACGAAAAATTGTATATAACATAATTTGTGTGGTAGGTGTTTGCCCATGTCTTTAAGTGTTAGCAGTTGGAAAATTTCATAAAATTCATCTAGAATAAAGTCTTCAGAGGCTATTCCTAGAAAATTCAAGATGTGCATATTTGTCAGAAAAATATCTTAAATATACGATATTTTAATTATAATCATGTCATTTTGAGAAAATAAAAATTTTCGAAAAGTTGCATGTGAAAGGTGCTTGAGAGTGGGGGATTTTTATTATGGAAATCTTCGTGCCACATATTTGGAAGATAACCAAACTTGCACACCAAGTTTGGTATTCAATGGTCTTTTCGTGAGTTATGCTCTCCATAGAGACGGACATTTAAAAAAAAAAGTATTCAGGGGAACCCGAAACGTGTATTTCCGGAATCGAATTTTTGGGTGCATTACAATATCGTCTCTATTCATTATGTACATAGTACGTATAGAGAAAGTAAAAGATTTATCGATTAAGTGTCGCATTCCCTATTACATTTATAATCCTCGCTGTATAAAGCTACTAATAAAATCAATATTACAAAACTTATATATATATAACAGGATGCGTTACACTTGCATGACTTTCTTTTGCTACTCAATAAACTTCTTACAAAAGATAATTCTTCTTTCAACAACATGCTAATCGAGATAAAAAAAAAGCAGAATTTTATTACTTATTTCCTTAAAGTAGAATGGAGCTAAGGGAATGCACTAGGCTAAAGTGATAGTCAGATGTTTTAAAAGCTGTTATGTCATTGCAAATCGCTTCTTTGCTTGGCCAGCAGTAGAACAACCATTTCTGTTAGGAATGATACATTATCATTTTAAGTATGGAATTAAAGTGTGTAAATTTATGTCGGATAACCTGCGTCTAATTCCTTGCTTGGATATAAAATTATCACATAAACTTTTATGGTGTGAAATTTTAATCAATCATTAGCAACTTTTACTAAATGCAAAGTAAAACTTCTATACATTTATAACCATAAATTGGTATTTATTGTATTAGAATTTTGCAATATAGCTACAGTTAAAAAACAATTATTAACGTTCTTAGCACATTAATAGGCATGTTACGTACAAATACAAGAATGTTTAACTGAAATTTTAGTATTCAGGGTATATTTTATTACCACTTCTGTTGCAGATTTAGCAGTTATTTTCAGTGCTAAAGCATCTTCTGTTGGAGTGTGAAGCAAAGGAAAAAGATACCTCATCTTTGAAATGCCTAAGCATCCCTCAGAAGGGTACGAACTTCTATATCAAATATAATTTCAAATATGACGCAGCATCCACAGAATAACAGAAAACAATGACAATGAACGATAAGAATGCCCACGGGTAATTATGGGACGTTCTCTGATGTAGACTACACTAGCGCCTCCAAATGTTCTCGCAAGGCAGCCAGCGGAAACATAATACGAGTCCTATTCGGTCAATGGAATTGGACGGGGATGATTTAGAGATTCCACAGGAAACAAATTACGATGAAATAATTTGACAATACTTGATTGTAATGTACCATATTTTAAGTTTTTCCCTCCGGAGAGAGAAAAAAAAAATACCTTCGATGGTTTGGCGACTCTCGCGCATGCAACGTACAAACGACCCATGCGAAAAACATGGCAATTCAATGTTTATTCCACACGCTTCTAACGATTGATCTTGGGATTTATTGTCATCAAATGCAAGGCACCGGAAACTGAACACGCTTAAATTCAAAAGGAAAGTCGATTCGCATTAGTGGTATTTAACAGCGAGTCTTGTTCCGTTTTACAATTTCGACTAATTGAGATTGCGTAGCATAATTATCACCGAGTCAACCTCGAGCTATAAATTGTGTGGCGATAATGCTGACCATTCCAATGAATTTAGGAATTCAGTTAGATAATTGATTTCATTTAGATCGGTAATGGAATCGGGCGCCTTGAATGATTTGTACATCAATTTTACTCTGAATTTTTATATTGAAATCATATACATTATTAGTTGGTGCTCAACCAAGCCTATTTTTTGTAATTTGCACCAATACATGGTAACACTTACGATATTAATTCTACCTTTGATGTGGTGAACAAAAAATTGGTGGAAACAAAATGGCCCAATTCCAATTTTCAATAATACCTTTGCATCTGAAAAGCGCAATGATTTGCGTAATGTAACATGAATAATTGGTATTGCGAAAAGGAGGCCATAACACCCATAAGGTAGTGTGGAAAGAATGGCATGTAGCTAACAGTGTGGGTTAACAAGAATGCCGTCGGCATAGTAACAGTAATGGTAGCGCTTCCATAGTGTGGCGGGTAAACGCTGAAATGGGTAATGATTTACAAGGAGAATGTCGCAAATTAACATTCATGCTTTCTCCGAATCTCTTTCTTTCCTTTACTCCTACTGTTTTTCAACTCCTTTATTTTCTGTTATGTCAAAACAGTCATTTTTAAGGCTAACAATGACATGATTAAAGAACAAGTATATCTGGTTGGGCAGTTGATTATTTTTTTTATGATAGCTTTATTTATTAAATTTCTCCATTTAACCCAAAGTATTACATGATGTATTAAGTGCATCGCAATGCAGTGTATGGTGACGAGGGTATCTTCATGTTCTGATGAAATCACCTTTAGCTAGTTCATGTACCACATAACTTCAAATACCAACATCTGTAATAGATAGGGTAACCTAAAATGTTTTACTACCCGGAACCCGTCATTTCACCGCCATTTTCAGAATTCAAGAAGGATTAGTGGTTATATGCACAGTTTATAACTTGTTCATTTTAAATAATTACAACAAAAATGCACTTAATATTTGAAACAAGTATGTCTTTATTACTTAATTTAAACGATGTGACCAAGGGAACGACAGGTAATACGTAAAAACATATTTGATTTTCACTGTTATCTTGCGTCATTGACTCCTTCGCACAGGTGGTGTACCTAATGAAAAAGCTCGCATAAAATCTTCGGTTTACAATACGACCATGCAAGGAAATAAAATTACAATTAAATAATTTGACAATATTTTATTTTAATGTACAATTTTCCTTTCGGAGAGAAAACAAATAGCACCGATGGTTTGGCGACTCTCGAGCATGCAACGTACAATTGCCCATTCGATAAACACGGCAATTCAAGGTATTTTTCACACATTTTTAACGATTTGCTCTGGATTTATTGTTGCGAATGCAAGGCATACAGGAAACTGAACACGCTTAAATTCAAAAGGAAAGTCGGTTGACATTAATGGTGTTCTTGGAATAAGCACATCCTCGCCTTATAGCTTTTCTTTGATCATAGTAGGTTAAATCAAATTTTTCATAATTTTTTTTAACAGCGAATCTTGTTCCATTGTACAATTTCGGTTGATTGATATTGCTTACCTATTTATTAAAGTCAACATTGAGTTTAAATTGTGTGGCTGTAATCGTGGCAAATCCAATGAATTTAATAATTTAGTTAGATAATTGACGACTTCATTCGGATTGCTAATGAAATCTCTCGACTTAAATCAATGCGTTTGTCCATAAATGTTACTCTATTTTTTATATTGAAATCATCTACGTTCGTATTAGTTGCTGCTAAAATGCCTTGTTCGCTCAACCAAGCATTGTTTTTGTAATTTATATCAATATTTGGGAACACTTTCGATATTAATTCTTCATTTGACGTGAAGTAACAAAAATTTGGTGAAAACGAAATGAGGTCAATAGAAGTATCAACAGGAAGCTTTCCATTGCCAATGCCTAAGAATGTCTTTTCAGCTGCAAAACGCAATGTAACATATATAATTGGTATTGTGAAGAGGATGAAGTCAGCGCACCATAAGGTAGTGTGGAAGAGATCAACATATGCAGTAAACAGCGTGGGTAAGGAAGGATGTCGTTGGTATAATAACGTAATGGCAGCGCTTCCATAGTGCGGCGGGTAAATGCTGAAATAGGTAATGATTTACATTAAAGAGAAGGTCACAAATTAACTTTCAGTTTTCTTCCGAATCTATTTCTTTCCTTTACTCCTACAAGAGCCGGCTAAAACTCGTTACTCGTAAGCCACGCCACTCTCGAGAATGTGGCAGCGAAAGTCTCGTGTATCGAGAACTAGTGTTCACGAGCGAGGCGAATCGAGAATTCTCGTAACTACAGGCGGAGTCTTTGACGTATGATCTGTGGAATAAATTGGTAACGCAATAACTAGGGACCGGGTATATTATTATTATTAATTATAGGTTTTAATATGTTTTCCCCCTTGTAAGAAGGAAAGCTTCAAAATAATTTTGTTTCAAGCGGTTTGGGTGCTAATCTTATTCAGCCTAAAAAAAAAAAAAAAAAAAAAAAAAAAAAAAAAAAAAAAAAAAAAAAAACTAAATGGGACATTAAGACCTAAAACTGTTTTAAATTACTGTACATATTAATAGCATGCTACCGTGAAGTGAAATAGTTGTCATATTTTTATTTATATTATGTTTAAAAGGCTTTTGTCGTCAACTTACTTAAATAGCTGGGGAAAAGGCAGGAGCATTGTTTAAACACCTATGATAGTGCCCCTAGGTAAAGGACAGAAATTCATTATAGTACATGCCGGGTCTTCTGAAGGATTTGTTCAAAATGCTCTTCTATATTTTCGGTCTAAGTAAATTAAAGACTATCATGAACAAATGGACGGTATTGTTTTTAGAACTGGTTCGTAGACAAGCTCCTACCTAGCATTCCACAGGATAGCGTAATTATTTTGGACAGTGCACCTTATCATTCGGTTGAACTAAATAGCGATCTAATTAACTTAAGGATTCTGTGTCATCTAGTTTAAAGAGCGAAGCCTGGTTACAAGAAAAGTATATCGAATACGATCCCAGATCCACGAAAATTGTGTTGTATGACATCATTAAGGTTATGAAAGATGGGTTTAGAAAATTTGAAATTGATACAATCGCGGAGTTAGCAGGGCATACAAGTAGTGCCTCTTCCTCCCTGTCATTGCGATTTCAATGCAATAGAATTAATTTGGGCCCAGATAAAGAAAGACGTTGCGAAACATAATATAACATAGCAAACCTAGCGACGTATTTGAAAATGCGATATTCAAGGTAACACCCGACAACTAGAAAAAGGCATGTGAAAATGTGGAAGATGAGGAAAAACTTTTATTGGGAGAAAGATGGATTAATTGATGAGGTCATCGATAGATTTGTAATCAATTTTGAAGACACAGATAGCGAGGATGAAGAACCGGCCGCCACTGGTAGCTCTATGGACATGACGGAAGGAGTGGCACCATTACCATCAACACCCTAATGGCAGATATGCGAGATATATATATATTTGAGAGCGAGGGGGGGGGGGGTAAGTGTATATGCTGCCTTTGTCTAAAATTTCGTCTCAACTTGTTCCTTCTATAGACTATAGATAAAGTTGCATTTCCCACCACAAAATATTACCATGTATTAAACTTCAAAACTCATGTAGAAAACGTTGCAACAGTGCTACCGATATTTCTCAATATACATAATAAAAAGCGTTTGTTTCAGAAACGACATGAGCCAAAGTAAATACACTTTTCAGGGGACCCAGAAAAAAAAAACTCCATTACATACCAATCTTTGCAGGGATCACCATTGTAATTTTGAACAAATTTTGCACATATCGGGATTAATTGCCTTGCATAAAGATTACTGAACATGTATAAATTCTTCAGATCAAAATCTTTTAAGCTAGTACTTTCATTTTCTTTTTGCCTGCAAAAAATCGCTGTTCTTTAAATACTTTATTACAGAATATTACTTTAGTACTAATGTTGTTTTTGATGCACCACAAAAATATTAAACATTAAAAAGTTGTAGGATACCTACTTTTAAATTAATATATCTTTCCAAAGTATGTGTAATTTATTCCAGTCAACACTTGAACATCTTCTAATTGAACTGTGTAACAGATGAGTCCCCAAACGAATTACATATTAAACAACTTATTTGAGTATTTCTCGTTCTAAATTCTGTGCCATGTTTTTACCGTTTTGGCCACTTGAATGTTTTTTTCATAGAAAAGCGTCACTTCTTCCTCTCAAACTTTAAAACATCATCCACTGTTGTCTTGGTTATTGGAAGGCGCCCCTCTCTTGGTAATATCACTTCTTATTAAAAATAAATAAATAAATATAAAAGAAACAGTGCCCCATTTATGAATTTTTTTTGCAGTGACAGCACCATTATTTCTGTACGAATTTATAAAGACAATACTCATTAATCTGACAGCTGTTTAACAGAGTTACCATGGAAATTACAGTTTACAACTCTCCGCACCTGTATAGCTGTAGAAACTACATAAGTCGCTGACTTATATGGCATCCGTATTAAAGTATTTTTAACACATTTATAAAACCTGGATAAATAGCTTGGTTATCGTTATTTCTGGTTAAAAGAACTAGATTGCCTCCAGAGAGAAGATAATTTTATAGTAGCTAAATAAAATGGAACCTAACAAATAAGCCAAACTTGTGTAAATTCTATAAGTAAAATAATAAAACTATTATAATTGACAAATGTAAAGTTTACTAGATTAATTTAAAACAATATTATGAAGTGTTTTTTTAATATTATTTTTGCTGTTGATATAATTGTTTTATTTAATTTTTTATGAGCTTACCTAATAAGTAAGTATTACTTGACCAGTCGCAGTTTACGAGTTTAGCTCAAATTTTGTAACCGTTATGTGACAATACAATTTTGAATTGAACTCAAATATACAAAAAAGTGACTTGTTTCTGAAATTGTTTACCGTTGAAAAGTGCCGCTGACAGCTAAGGTAAAGGTTCTTTAAATCGTATAAAACATTCAGCTTCATTCGGATAGGTAACATTTGCACAAGAAAAATGCGAAATGCAAAATATTAGGGTAAAATTCAAAATATTGAATTTTGAAATTTTTTCACAATTTGGCTGTTACATACCTTCATAGAAACTACAGCTGTTTCGACTGCGAGCATTAAAAGCGACCGTAGAGGTTTTTGGATCATAAAGTTTTAATAGATATCAATTTAAGGTATTCGACTGGGTTTTTTTTTTTGGATGATAAGGTTGCCAATAGTGTAAAAATGAAGAAGAAGACGAACGAATGAAAGCGGCAAAGGCTGACTGTGTAATCTGTATGAGGTGGGCGTAACCTATTGTGTTTTGCTGGAGTAATAAGGATAACTTTGTTATTTATGTCATGTGAGAAAGCCTGTGCAGTTGTAATAATACTGGTTGGTAAATATGGTTAGTATTGGTTTATTCTAACTTTATGTCTTTACTCTAAATTGGCCCACACACTAATTTTGCGGAAAATAATGAGTTGTTTTGTTGGATTTGCTGTCTAAATGTTAGCGTTCTATATGGTGCTTTGGGAAAATGTAATGAGTTATATGCCGAGAAGTGAACTCTGATGTACCGAGTGGTAAACGGAAATTGGTATTTGTAAGTTTACGAACATACTTAATTTTCATTAAAAGTTTACATTGACTACCTACAGAACGGACTTTTAGCTTTCCAAGATTGTAATTTATTAACTGTTTAATTTTCACCAATAGCTATGTAGAGTTTTCATAAGTAATTAGTTGGAGTTTCTCCTATACTTGTCGCAGGGATGGTGCGGATGTTTTCTCATTTAGCAGTTGTGGAATTGCCCGCTCCACACTTTATAAAAAGCAATCCTTAGCTACACTTTGCAACATTGGGCTACACTTAAGTGGGTGCCATAAAGCGCGATAAGTTCGGAAATACATAATTGAATTACGCGGAAGTGATTTTTACACTTTTTAGCCATTTCTCGCACTAAGAGCATAATGGTTTCAAATGTTTGGTATGTTAGGATTTCATTGGCTAATTGTACTGAGAGAGAATGGCAAGGCCAATAATATTTGAGTATTTGATCATGTGATATGTTCTTACATTATTTTGTCAGCTTTGATTGTTTAACAATAGCTAACCAAAGGCCGCAAATTACGGAGCGACAGGAACGCATAGCCGAGGGCTTTATGTAGACAAACCTGAATGATCTTGTGTGTGCAAGAACAAAAAATGTAGCTTCTAAAAACTATTTCAAAATGATTTTGAAAAAAAAGCAATGCAAGTTATTGGTATTTTGCAGGTAGGGAAGGGATACCGAAATCCGTTCTGTTCATAATAAACTTTACCTCACTGATTGGCTAGTTGGGAAATCATTTATCTTTAATTGTAGAACATATTTTTTGATTTACCAATGTTGGAATGTATTTATATTTAATTTTGGATTTATTTTAATCAATATATTGTTTTTTGGAACTATTGGCTAGCAAGAAATTAGTTTTTGTAGTTTTTTATGATTTGTTGGTTACAGAAAAGATTTTCTGGCTAATAAAATGAGCACACACAAGCTCAGGCAAGGAACATTTTTCATGAATAGAAGAGTGAAAAATGACAGAGCATAGCCCAATAATCTTTTCAGTTTGGAAGAACTAAAAATGTAGTTTTTGAAAAAGCAGAGAAATTTAAGAGTTTTTATTAACAAGGAACTCTGAAAATCATTCTTTAAAATTAAAACTCCTGTGCAACAGCCTATAAGGGGCCAAGACGTACCACTCAGCCACTGTGTCCCTCATCTCGGCCCGGGACAGGCTCCATGGATGGGGAGCAGTGTTGAAGGGCTAGACGGGGTCAGTGCCTCGAGTTCCTGCCAGCTGATTAATGTGGTCCTCTTGACCTGGAGCCACTAATTCTCCATCAAGTAGCTCCTCAATTGACCCTCAGGGACCTCACAAAGTCAGGTCTCCCAGTGGGGGAAAATCCCCATGCCATTACTGGGAATCGAAGCCAGGTCTCCTGCGCAGTAAGCAGCCGCTCCTAAGGAGATGACCGAAAACATTCTTTAGCAAAATTAAATTATTACCTAAATTTAAATTATATTAATCATCAAGCATGAAAAGAAGGTTGAATATTCATTATTACTTTAAAGGTATTTAGTAGAAGAGTTTTAAGGTGAACTGAAAAAGCTACACTTGAAAATGTTTCATATTTGTGAAGCAGCTAAATCTATAATATACTAAAACTATACTATAATAAATATATATATATATAAAATTGTGTGTTAAAAACAATTTTTTTTTATAATTGAGAATATTTTTACCTTCTTTAGCGTATATGTATAATGTACATAATGGATGAAGGTGTTGTATTCCACTCTAAAATTGGATTTTAAGATTTCACCGGAAATATTTTGAGACTCTCCTGAAAAAAAAAAATCATTCTTAGAAACATGTCTGTGTGTGTATTTGTCTGTGGGTAGCATAGCTCAAAAATGAAAAGTTGGGGAAAATATCAAACTTGGTATTTAAATTCAGTATCTTCCAAGAAGGATGTAACACAAAGATTTTCAAGAATATCCCCTCCCCATCAACTACCCTTTACATGAACCATTTTTCGAAAATTTTTATTTTCTCAAAGATGGCTTACAATTTTTATTAAAGTGTTATATATTTAAGATATTTTCATGATAAATAAAATGTATATCTTGACTTTCCTGGGAATAGACTCTGAAAACCTCTTTATTCTGGATGAATTTCACAATTGATAAAGCATGAAAGATATTAAAAATCTTGCTGCACAAAAAATGTAGATTTTATCAAAACACACAATTTGTTATGATATATAAAGTTTTTGTCTTTTTTTGTTTGTAGACTTAACAGTTTTCGAGATATTCTGAGTAGTTGGTATTAGTTTTAAGGTACTTTAACTTTTCTCAAACTGGAGACATCTTTCTTTTCATCTCTCTTTTGTTTACTCCTAGGAAGCAAAGAGAACCTAATTTTAATTGTTTCACTTAGCAACCAGTTTTTGCAATATCTATCACTTTAGCCCAGCATATTCCCTAATTTCCCTTCTACAAAGACAGCTAGAGAGAATTATGTGATTGGAACATATCAGCTTATATATATAAAGTAGTCAAGATGAATAATGATGATAGTTTTAATACATGAAGTTTAATAAAAAGTGAGGTGAGACCTGGGTGATACACTACATAATTTCTAATGCTCTCTTTTGTAATAAAAACAACTTAAACATTGATGTATGGTTAACCCAGAGAATTGTTTATATACTACAAGGGTAATCCCAAAAGTAAGGTCTCCAATTTGTTTTAAAATACAAAGAAACGTTTATTGACAACAAATGGTACAGAGTTCTGAAGCTTGAATATTTTTCAATTATTCCACATAATCGCCATTTCGATTGATGCATTTTTGTAGATACACTGGCAGTTTTTGTGTGCCCATGTCATACCAGCTTGCCGCCATGCTCTTGAAGGAGTGATGGACCTCAGTTTTCACTTCATTGCCATCACTGGCGCCTACCAGCCAAGTGTTCTTTCAACTTGGGAAACAAGTGGTACTCACTGGGTGCTAAGTCCGGACTAGAGGGTGGATGGGTGATGATGTCCCATCCAAATTGTTGCAGAAGAGTCATGGTTTGATGGGCGGTGTGGTGGCGAACATTATCATGGAGAAGGCTTATGCCCTTGCTCTAACTCCTGTCCTACACTTGGCTTGTGTGAAAAAAACAATTATTCCAATACCAATTGACCATAATAGTTGCCTATACTATGAATCCTGGGACTTAAAGTACTTACAACATTGTAAGTCGCCATTGAGATTGTCATCTCAAAATAATTGGAGACCACTTGTGGTTTACCAGGAAACATGCGAGTCAGTTGAGAAGTTCAATGCTCTGCCGGCATGTTGCCTTGGTAGCTCAGTGGCAGAGCAACCGGCTAGAGATCGGGAGATCCGTGGTTCAAATCCTGACTATGGCATTGACTGTACCTATCTTATAATACTATGTGTTACCTAACATTCTGTGAGAATATATACATATGTATGTATATGTTTGAAGTTTAGTGATGTATTTTCCTTGACTATATCTGTATGTTGTGATGCTTACGCTTAAGATCCCACACACTATATGCTCATCTTTTCATGGGCGCTTGGCTCCCTAGTCTTCATTCAATTCAATTTCAAGTAATTTCAGAAGCAGAACAAAGCTCACATGCATGCTATACACCTAGATGACATTTAGTGACTTCAGTGTTAAGGTTTCATTCGGAAGATATATCCTGGAGTTTACGATGTGCACATGCAGTGCTTCATTTAATAAGTCATGTAGTTTGCGATAAATTAGAAAACCTATGCATATGGTAGCTGAGGGCCTCAGAGAAGGAAAGAAACTCTCTGGTTGACAACACTGGAAAGATAGATGAGCCAACTCTCTCTTCTTCCCTCTGTACCTCGCTTCCACGTAAAACTAGCACTCAAAAACAGGTGCACACGTAATGTATAGTTCACCTATATAATCTGCAGACTGACCTCAGCACAGAGATAGAGTTTTGTCACAAAATACAAGGAATATCCATGAAGTGTATACAAAATTTCAGCTCCCCAAAATGCCAAAAACAATTACTAAAGTTTAACAAATCACTGAGTTTATGATTAACACACAGAGGAAGATAAATTACAAGTACGCCTTACACTTTCACTTACCCTCTCAATCACCTTTACCTTGACCTCCACACAGGTTAGATCCAGGTTTTTTTTCTGGGAGGGGTACAATGGTAGATGGGCAAAAAGTATTATCATATTTTGGATTAACAAGCAGTACACAACAATAACTGTAAGAAATATACCTGTAATTTTAATATAAAAGTTATTAATATGAAAATAGCAAAACAAAAACAAAAGCCAAAAAATCTGTATAATAGAGATAGTTTACTTTTGTTTCCTGCTGAAGATATTCAGTATTTTGTTAATGTTCATTTTTCACACAGTGTCTTGATGGATATGCATTAAAACCAGTTTATTTACACTGTCTTCTGCCATTCTGCTCTGAAGATATGTTTTTACACAGCGTAAGGTGGAGAAAGATCTCTCGGCAGTGCTAGTAGTCACAGGAAATGTAACAACAGAGTTCTGATATTGGACCGTGCCAATGCTGTTATGTAGGCATCGACTGGAGAGTTTCGCATAGTATATGTTGTCATCTCTTGCCAAATTTGTAGTTCTCCCTTCACAGCTAAAAACAAGGAAGTTTCTTTTTATAGAGGGTGTTAGTGAACTACACCGAAATAATTTGCGAGATTATGCACATGATTAATATAAGTAATTTGAGATCGGCAATTCATGGTCTCCGGATAAATATAATACGGCTACATAGCATTAAACGTGTGGGTATCAGGTGCTGATAAGTTGGTGTTAAAGCAAAGCATGTTGAAAAAATGTCTTAGAATCTTTTTAAAACTGCTGCCCGAGTATAGAAATATTGATTTTTATCAGCTCGTTACTAGCGTTCTCAAGATTTAATGTCGCAAAAATCTGTAAAATCTTGAACTAATCACTTGACAGTGCGACACTAAGCATTCATTAACTACGTTCTTGAGGTAGCCTGCTCTGGTGGCTTAATGTGTAACGCAGGAAGCTGCTATCCCAAAGGTCATGAGTTCGTTTCCTGTCATAGAGTAAATGTTTAATATTATTATTTTTTTCATTCCAGACCAAGTGCCGCGATACATGAATGAGACCCGAACTCGGAAACTATCTTTCACTTGAAAGCCAGTATCATAACCACTATGCTAGAGAGGTACACTATAATATGTCCCATGCTCTCGAATGTTGATAAATTAGCCTGTGGCATACTGACACTTCAGAAACGTATAGTCGTTACTTCGAAATTTCAATAAACAAGCCATAAGTCTCCTATCTCAAATTACTTATTTAAGTAATCTACATATTCTGTGAAAATATTTTGGTATAGTTCATACTTCAGCACATTGCAAAACATCTTCAATATTGTCTTCATTAAACTTATGGGACAGCAACTTTTACAACTCACCAACTTGTAGCTGTGCATTAGGGAACCTGGACAGTATTTCATTTAACAAGTAACCTAGAAAAGAAGTATATTGCAAGTTGGTAGTGCCCTTCAATATATTAAGTCTATTTGTTTAGCGACTGGCAATTCTGTGGAACGTGATTTCTATACTTATTTGGGTTGCGAGAGTCTCAGCCATATTGAAAAACTTTTTTGAATGCTTCCATGGTAGTTTCTCATTGCCTCTGCGATTTTGTTGATACGATGAACTACAGAAAATGTGTCAATTTCAATGGCATATAATGATCGAGATAAAGGCAGTGTGATTTCTAAAATACCAGCCAGGATTACCAAGCTTACAAGAAATTCCGACTTCATGATAGCTGGGAGGAATCAAAAAACATGTGTCCCACATAAGTTTTAACATCCAGGTCCCATCAGCTATAATTGTAAAATATTTTGCCTTTTAATGTTGTTTATTATTTTGGCTCAGCATGCTGACTTGCTTATGTAGGAGGCATTTTTAGCACAGGCTTTTACATGGTCATGCAGTATCTTATCTCCAGCATTGACTAACAATGCTCTGAAGCTGCCTTCACCATAAGATATTTCTAATTCTAAATTATCATCATCTCTGTATGTTTTAGATACCACATAATATCATTGCTTTTATAATGGGCATGTATTTTTTACTTTCTCTATACATACTATGTACATAGTGTATAGAGAAGGTATTGCACTCCACCCAAAAATTTGATACTGAGATTTCACCAGAAATATATGTTTCAGAGCCCCCTGTATTCAAAAAAAGCATTTTCAGAAAAAGGTCCATGTGTGTGTGTGGGTCTGTGAACATGATAGCTCAAAATCGAAAAGTCTGTAAAATACCAAAGTTGGTATTTAAGTTTAGTATCTTCCAAGGAAGCGACAAGATTTTGAGAAAAATTGGAGAATCCTTTACATGGAACTTTTTTCAAAAATTTTGATTTTCTCAAAAATCGCTCTAACGATTTTGATCAAAATGTCTATATTAAAGACCTGACAAAATATATATCTTGAATTTTCTGGGAATTGCCTCTGAAGACTACTTTATTCTGGATGAATTTTACGGAATTTAGCATAACTGCTAAACCGTAAGAGATGGACAAAAACTTACCACACAAACATGTAGAGTACGTTAAAACACACCAATTATGTTACATACATTTTTTCGTGGAGTTGATCGTTTTTGAGTTATTCCTTGATTTTGGTTTCAGCTTCGAAAAACATACTTTTCTCATACAGGAATTTGTCAACTCATGTCCATACAAACAAAGGAACTTCAGTCACTTGGCAACCAGCTTTAGACTATACTTTATCTTATGGTACTACCTTATTTTGCTTCTACTTACAAGGAAGCAAGTAATAAGACTAGTTCTGCTATTTTTTTCTCGATTAGCATAAAGTAAATAGAAGCCTAAGTATTTTAACAATAACTTGTTGATTTTCACTCCATTACCATAAAAAATGTTTGAGATGTTTGCTTGGTAATAAGTTGTGCTCTCGTGGTGTGTGAGTGTTTTTTATGTTTTCTATGGTTCGGACACCAACTTTCCCAGCTTCTTATCATTTGCACCTGCCTCATGCCGACCAAGGACAGTGCACACTTTGCACAATCCACCACCAGCAATTTTGCAGTATCCTAGACATTCATGCCCCTTTAATCAGCTCATTTGAAAAGACCAGATTTTTACCCCTCAAGCATGAGTAGGAACTTAAACTCTGTTGTAGGTTGAAAAGTATTTTTCTACCATTGGTACCTTTCCTCATCTGTAAGAACTGAACTCTCTACGGTTAAAATTAAATTTTATTTATGAAGGCTCTTTAATTGGTGCGGTTCTCAGTATACTATTCTATATTGGCCATGAAAAACTGTTTAATTTTGCTCAGAGGTTCTTTTACTTCTCAGGACTACTAACAGCTTTACTTCCCTTCCAAATGAAGCCATGCTAAGGATTTTATGCTCCAATTATTGTTAAGACCCTGAAATCTGGTCTGCACACTAATTTCTTTCTTATCCAGAAAATTCTGTAACAATTATAACAATTATTTAACATAAGATCATAATTATTTAAGATTTTCCTTATTCAAACAGTTCCCTTTTGCTTTGAAAATATTGTTATGTTAATAAATGTACTGAATTTGCTTCAATAATAGAATCAAGTATTTTTAGGTTTTATAATGAAAAATAAGTCTTATTAGGTCCTAATGTAAAATTAAAATTAGGTCATTTTATGCTGTATAAAATTTGAAGTACATTACTCATTGGTACCCTAAAACATTAAAATAAACTGAAATTTAGAGAGTAATAGGTGAGGTATAAAATTGGCCAGAATTTGAGGCTTGGTCATTTATGAATGACATCCCTAGTGTGTAAATGCTGTGGTGTTGTAGTAATTTCTTGTATTAAGGGTAATGTCTTTTTAAATGCCTATTTTGTCTAGCTATTTCTACTGCTTTTAGTGCCTAAAAAGTTGCAGCCTAGTAATTACATACCTATGTTGTAAGTCATATCACCAAGGATGGCAGGCCAAAT
The DNA here is from genome assembly GCA_030762935.1 of Hymenopus coronatus. Classification (NCBI taxonomy): domain Eukaryota; kingdom Metazoa; phylum Arthropoda; class Insecta; order Mantodea; family Hymenopodidae; genus Hymenopus; species Hymenopus coronatus. The sequence goes on from CM060884.1 coordinate 14,747,374, forward strand.
TCTTCAATAAGCTGCCTGCTGTTGCCCAATTGGCAAAACATAATTCTAACTTATTGCATTTTACTGAAATGTTTTTATATTAAGTAGAAATAAAAGTGTTCTCTACATTGTTGAGCTTAAGGGGGGAAAGAAAACAAAAATTCATTAGTTTTTTATTTCATTTCAGTCACAAAGCGTCAAAGTATGTGACATAGAGGAGGATGTAAAGGAAGCATTGAGAAAATTCCGCTTCCGTAAAAATGAAAAAAATGCTGCATTGATAAGTGAGTATAAACTTAATTTTTTATGAACTATTTACTTGAGAAAATATATCACTCATTGATAATCATTATACCTTTCTTTCTATTCCAGTGAAAGTAGACAGAGAAAAGCAGAAGATATGTGTAGATGATCTGTTAGAGGTAAGGTAATAATCACTAAAATGAGTACACAAAGAATATCAGCAAAAGTTATTTAAATTCATAGAACAATTCAAATCAGTTAGAAACTTGTGTTCAGACATTTGCCCATCAGTAGTCCTGAAATATGCTAGAAAGTTAATATAATAAACAGAATATTGAAAAGAGCACACAGCAAACTCTGGACATATCAAGAAACTTTCTTAATCACAGGAAATTTTTTTTGAGACCAACCAGGAATTGAACCTTTGAATAGCAGCAAGGTTCTTTTCAACTGCGTCATAACCAGTGGCAGCTCATGACTCACAAGTCTGGGAGGGCTGCTGGTGAAGTTTTTGTTTACATGTTCTACAATTTACCACAAATACATGCAAACAAAAAGAACCATATAAATGAAAATACTGTTCCATATAATTCTTGTCTGTTCAGTTGAGTGCATATATCTCGATACCGAGATTTCACTGGAAATATGTGTTTTAGGGTCCCCAATATTCAAAAAAAGCATTTTCACAAAAAAGTCGGTGTGTGTCCATGTGTATGTGAACACGATAACTCAAAAACGAAAAGTCGGTAAAATACCAAACTTGGTATTTAAGTTTAGTATCTTAAAAGGATGCGACACGAAGATTTTGAGAAAAATCCCCCCATCCCAAACTACCCTTTACATAGAACTTTTTTCGAAAATTTTAATTTTCTCAAAAATGGCTCTAACGATTTTAATTAAAATTTTGGATATTAAAGATATTTTCCCGACAAATAAAATGTATATCTTAATTTTCTGGGAATAGCCTCTGAAGATTGGATGATTTTTACTGAATTCTGAATAACTGCTAAACTGTAAGAGATGGACAAAAACTTACTGTACAAAAAATGTAGAGCACATTAAAACACACAGTTTATATTATATACATTTTTTTCGTGGAGTTCGTCGTTTTTGAGACATTCCTTATTTTTGGTTTCTGCTATGGAAAACGTATACTTTTCTTATACAGGAACTTGTCAACTCCTATCCATATGAACAAAGGAACTTCATTGACATAGCAACCAGCTTTTAACTATCACTTTAACCTATGGTAGTCCCTTATTTCACTTCTACTTACAAGGAAGCAAGTAATAAGACTATTTCTGCTAATTTTTTCTGATTAGCATGAAGCAATAGAAGTATAAGCTTTTTAAGAATAATTTGTTGCAAGGATATAGGGAAAGTCATGTGAATGGTACACATCAGATTTTTTTTCACTGCAAACATAATGTGTAACACTTTAATAAACAGAACACTGAATCTAAAAAGCAATAATTTATTCTCTGTTATATCTGTTTGATGCAAGCAATGTAGTTTCGATGCCAAAGCCTTCTACTAATCCTGATGTAAGAAAATTTTGGTTTTATATATCTGCTGTTGCATTCAGTTTTTTGGTAGGGCATGTTAAGTAATTACATAAACAGAGAAACTGCTAACATTAGAAATCAGTGAACTAGTATTTTATATTGAGATTATTTTTTTTAATGTTCTATATGTGTTTTCCAAAGAGGTTTTATTTATTTATGAAAACAATCTGACAAGCAAAGCTCACTTTATGGGGTTGTATATAACGAATCATAAATCAGAATTAATTACATAACATAGAAAAAATTAAATAAGCAAATATAAAAATGTTGTTAAGGTACTACCTAGGACAAATAATTATGCATTTGTTTATCTGCAGCCATAAGAGGAACTATGAGCATTGTGAGTGACTGCTAAAGCCTGCACTTTAAGTTCTTGTTTAGTTGTTATCTTATGTGTGAGTAGTGTAATACGGTGTAGTGTTGTATCTTAAATTGGGTGTCCAGTTAACAACTTTTAACCATGGAAACTCCAAAAAGTCACCATGGAGAGTTATAAACTCGCAAAGTAGGAAGATAATTCATAATGTCTTAAAGTTCTGCACAAAAGAAAAACAAAATGGCCTAGTTTTCCTTTTCAAGGGCAGTGGCAAGAATGGCTACAGCAGTAGGAAAACATGAACAAGATTTAACAACAGTTTTAATGAAAGGAGTTTTAGAACAGTGATACAAATGAATTGAATATTTCTGAGTTGGGTTTGTAACACTTAAGTATCACTTATGTATAATTTTTTCAGACCAGACATCACATCTCAACATAGAACACCCTGTGGAAATTCAGTTGGAAACCATCGACAATGAAGCCCACATTTCACTTTATTACATATATTTTCCTTTCACGTAATACACTTTCTTTTTCACTTGAACTTAGATGTTCCGGACAATAACTTCATTAATTTCCCAGAAATTCAATTTATCTTGCCAAAGATTATAGCTGCTCTATTCTCTGATGTAATATCAAATCGAGGCACAAATTCTTTTATATAATTGCCTTCCTTTCCTGAAAAGATATTTATAAGAAAGTTATCTCTCAGACTTAAACTCTCTCCCTTACGCAATCATTAGGAGAAGAATCAATGCAGGACCTCCTTCTCAAACAAAGTCAGAAGGAGAAATGTTAAAAGGTTTAAAATTTTCCTAGGTTATGGCTAAGCTTTTCTGTTTCTAAAACAGGTTATTGACACATTGCCATATGAAAAATTGACTGAAAGAACAAAACCATGGTGAAATTCTATCTTCTCAAAAAGTAACCAAGGAATAAAAAATAAAAGAATTTGAATTAAATAACTCAGAAGTTTGAGACAAGTGAAGTTTTAATCAATGTGATAGTTGAAAATGAGTCGGAATAGTACACTCACCTCACTTATATGTAATTATGTTCAAAACATATGTTTCAAGGGCAATTGCCCTCTTCTTCAGTTGAAGTCCGACATCAGGACACGAAATCACACCGAATATAAAACTGTTAAAACCAGCTTATAAACTCACAGAATTAGATGTCTGGGAGAAGATCTACATCATGAAGAAAAAGAGCCATATAATGAATGTTGATTTGCCACCATACAGCACCCTCTGGAAGTTCATAGATCCAGCAACAGATGCCTCCACAATTAATACACCACCCCTATCGTTAATGCCAACAAAGAAAGATTTAGTCGGAATTAAGGGTTGAAAATGGGAACAAGTGTTACCCGAAACCGGTCCCCAGTAAGTAAAAAAAAAATCTGATGTGTTCCATTCACATGATTTTCTCTATCTCTCTGTAACAAATTATTGTTAATAAACTTATCTTTTATTTATTTCATGTTAATCGAGGAAAATTAGCAGAAATAGTCTTATTCCTTGCTTTATTGTAAATACAAGTGAAATAAGGGAGTACCATAGGTTAAAGTGAAAGCCAAAAGCTGGTTGCTATGTGACTGATGTTCCTTTGTTTGTGTGGACAGGAGTTGACAAATTCCTGTATGAGAAAAGTATAAGTTTTTCAAAGCTGAAACCAAGAAAAAGGAATATCTCAAAAACGATCAACTCCTCGAAAAAAATGTATATAACATAAATTGTGTGTTTTAACGTGCTCTACATTTTTTGTGTGTTAAGTTTTTGTCCATCTCTTATGGTTTAGTAGTTATGCAAAATTCATCCAGAATAAATTAGTCTTCAGAGGCTATTCCCAGAAAATTCAAAAAATACATTTTATTTGTCAGGTAAATATCTTTAATATATGACATTTTAATCAAAATCGTTAGAGCCATTTTTTAGAAAATCAAAATTTTCGAAAAAAGTTCTATGTAAAGGGTAGTTTGGGGTGGGGGGATTTTTCTCAAAATCTTCGTGTCACATCCCTGGAACATACTAAACTTAAATACCAAGTTTGGTATTTTACCAACTTCGTTTTTGAGTTATCGTGTTCACAGACACACGGACACACACACAGGCCTTTTTGTGAAAATGCTTTTTTTAGATAAAGGGGACCCTAAAACATATACTTCCAGTGAAATCTCGGTATCAAATTTTTTGGTGGAGTGCAGTACTTTCTCTATACACTATGTACATAGTGTGTATAGAGAAAGTAATAAGTGATGTTTGTGTTACAAAAACCGACTTAAATTCTTTTATTTTTTATTTAATCACATCACTGTCACAAGCTTCTATGCATAATTGCAAGTTTTGAATTTAACCAAGGAATACTGAAATAAAAACATAAAAATGGCGGAAAAAGATGAGTTCTTACAAAGAAGGCTATCAAAGATACACTCAAAACATGAAATAAACATGGCTATTGGTCCGCAATGCTAGATATTGCTTCAAATTTAACTTGCTATAATTGTCTATAAAATGACGACCAGCCGGAGAGGGTTCTTCCATTCCCAAAGGATATTTATCAGCTGTGCAATCTTTCCATAACTTAGAAGAATGACAGAGGGGGTAAAGAAGTCAGATGTTTTGTTGATTTTTCACTCCTTTTGTGTAAATATTGGGGCATTTTTCATTCATTATTTTAATCGGAATTATATCAGAATTGTAAGGGCAAAGGGCAAAGTTAGCTATAAAAATCCTTTAGATTTCATAAAGTTTGAGGGTAAGCAAATAAAGTTTCATCATTGGAGTTTAAGAAGCTAACTCTGCAACATTAGATAAGCCGGCTAGTAAGAAAACACTATTTAAATATTACATTACGTTCTTGGTGTGGATTGCTTTCTTTTTAAATGGAAAACTGCAAATAAAACACAGGAGTATTCATAGTTTGGAAAGGATTTACAGGTATCATTTTCTACATACAGTGCTGAACAGAGTACAAAGGTAATGAAATACTCATATTATGGTAGGCTTAAATGCCACAGATTTATTTCCTTGAGTAGTAATTGAAGTTTTCAGTTTCCACATCGGGATATGGAAAATTTAAACAATTGCTCTCTGTGTTTTAGGGTAAATACTATGTTAATTCCTTTAAATGAATAAATGAAAGTCTACAGATTTTCCTAAATAAAGCATATTATAGCATTTTAATATAATATTTCAAGATGTTATAATATTTAATTTTTTCATTTCAGGATGTGAATGTTGATGAACTGCGGGAAATCCTACCGGGACATCAACCACGATTTGTGGTCTACAGTTACAAAATGGAACATGAGGATGGACGCATATCATACCCAATGTGTTTCATTTACATTACTCCAAGAGGCAGGTGAAATGTATTAGCTTTCAAAACTGTAGATAAAAATAAAATTATTAGTATACAATGGTTCCACCACTTGGCATTATTTCTATATGCAGGTACTTTTGTTTTTCGTCATTAGAGCCGCATTGTAATTACTTACTGGTCTGTTATAAACATTTAGGGCCCTAAGCTGCAAAGCGTAGCCCAATGTGGAGGGCCCTAAGCCGCAATGTGTAGCCGAGGGATATTTTTTATAAGTTGAGGAGTGTAGCAGTTGCGGCCGAAGGCGACAGGGTGTAGACGATGAATCTGTGAAGCTAAAACCCCAATGTTCCCAAGAAGTCAAAATTTTGGCAATCTGGCAACTTTCACCTCTGAACAACTTAGCGCATGTGTGCGTCCCGCGCGCATGTCAGTATATGGGTGGTGGAACCGTCATATAGCTTTACCAAAATAAATTCAAAGTAATCATATATTTTATATGTTTTATTAATTTGTTGAGTTGGTTTTTTAACACTACGTCACTTACATTGTTATTATGAGGGACTGGTCTCGAAGGCCTATGCTTTCATTTTCAACCTCATGGGTCCAACTGCCATTGCTGGCTGCATTTGCTTGTACTCTCTTCTCTGGTGGTGAAATGATGAACTTCTTAACTAAGCTGTCTACTGGCGGGATTTCAAAGTTTATTAGCCGATCTTTGTTTTTCCATATGAGGATGTTTTCCAAGGCTGTGAATTCATTGTGGCCTGACGTAGTGACATAGTGTTAAAAAACCAACTCAACAAATTAATAAAATATATAATTTGACCGTCACTGTTACTAAATTCCTCCAAACATCAATTAATCATGTATTATTTTTAGTGTGTAAGGTTCTAAGCATTAATAATTAAATATACTTCCTTTTGCCCAATAGAAGTTATCTAGTTATATTGTTGATTTAGTTAGAAAGAATATGCGTTCACTGTATGTGAATAAGAAATATGTTTGGCCCACTGATTTTCTTTTCCAGAAGATATATTTATTTTATCAAGTATCCAATTTTCATGTAGGTCATCTAGTTTTTCTAATTTTCATTGATGTTTCTTTAGACCTAAAACTAGTAGTTTTACAGTTCACTGTTATTCCAAACTTCAATGTTGTGTCACAACTTATTTTGAACTCCAGTTTTAATTTCAGGATAATTGTTCTTGGAGTTAATTTTACACACGCATGCGCCCACACACACCCACCCACCCACCCACCCAAGCAGCCACCATCCCACCCAAGCACACACACACATACGCACACAGAGAGAGAGTGAGCATAAATTTTTAGTGTATCTTATGGTTCAGTATTTAAAGAAAATGTTTTTGTTTATTTCTCAACATAATCTCTAGAAAGGCAACATTTGTCATGTTGGTGTTCTAATTTAAAGAAACCATCTCTGTAGTGCGATTTATCAAGGTCCTCAAAATAACTGTTTACTGCATCAATTAGCTCATTGCTGTGAAATCTTTGTCCTCCAAGAAATTTTATGAGGTTTGGGAGCAGGTGGTAGTCACCGGGTGCTAGATCTGGCGATGTTCAAGCAATTCCAAGTGTAATTTGCACATTTTTACTTTCCCTACACATACTTTATACATAGTGTATAGAGAAGGTATCTGATACTGAGATTTCATCGTAAATAAATATTTTGAGACTCTCTGAATCCAAAGAAAACATTTTTAGAAAAATGTCTGTGTGTGTCTGTGGGCAGCATAGCTCAAAAACGAAAAGACTGTTAAAAACCAAACATGGTATTTAGGTTTGGTATCGACTAAGGATGCGACACAAAGATTTTCAAGAAAATCCCCTCACCCCCAAGCCACATCAGATTTTTTCCATTGCAATGACTGAACGATGGGTCGGAGCATTGTTGTGATGAAACAAGATTTTTTTTGTTGCTAAATGAGGTCTTTTTCTTTTCACCTCATCACTCAAACGTTACAGTAAGCTTGCGTAGTAGTCACCAGTGATACTTTTACTCTTTTCCAAATAATAAAAATAATTCCTGTGCATCCCAGAAAATACTCACCATAACCTTGTTAGCAGACAAAATTGACTTTGCCTTTTTTAGAGTTGGTGCACCTGCTGCAATCCACTGTTTTGACTGTGATTTACTTTCTGGATTGCAGAGATGTATCCAAGTTTCATCCATAGTAATAAGCTGTCTCAAAAATTCACTGGGATTTTTATGGTAGAACTCCACATTCTTAACAGAAACAGTTTTTCTTTGCAACTTTTGATCAGGGGCCAACAAACGCAACACCCATCTTGCAAAGACTTTGTGAAAGCCCAAAACATTACTTAAAATATTACCTGCACGTTCTTTTGATATGTTTATGGCCTCTGCTATCTCAAACAACTTTAATCTGTGGTCTTCCAGTACTAAACGATAAATTTTTTCAATGATCTCAAGAGTTGTCACTTCTACAGGGCGTCCAGAGCGAGACTCATCACTAGTGCTCATACGTCCCATTTTAAACTCTGTAACCCACATTTTAATCATTGAATATGAAAGGGCAGAGCCTTTCAATGTACTGTCCATTTCCTCCTTGATTTGTTTAGGCATTAAGCCTTTCAAATTGAAGTATTTAATCACTGCTCGTTTTTCCAAATCCTCCATTTTTGTGAAAACTTTAAAGTTGTCTTGTTTAAAATGCTGTCATTTGAAAACTAAACAAGCTATTGATCTATAACTGTGGATACAAGCTAGTCTAGAGTTAAGCTATACGATGCTTTCCTAGTGGTGCCATATCTCTTGTGAGGTTTGGGACTTACAGCCGACCCTCGTGTTTATGTGTATGCACATTTAATAATATATGCTCTAATGAGTTACTAGACCCTTGTCTTCAAATTTATTCTTTAGCTGACAATTATTAAAACTATTAAAATTATCGTATTTTTCAGACCATGAGACATACTTTTTTCATTATAAAATACTGTCTAAAATTTAACTGTACCATATGGTCCAAAGTTCTCATATGAGAAAGCCATCTTACTTCAATATAAAACAACACAACCTTGTGTCCATTTCCTAAGTCAACCAGAGATTTTTGGAAGTGGCAATATTTAAGGGATTTGGTTCTAATACTATTGACAATATGAATGACCACATCCACAACATGCTTCATATCAGTATGTTTACTCCACAAAGTAATTTCAAAGTTTCACTAAGTTCTTTCAAATGTGACTTCAATAGTGCCATTATGCCTTTCTTTTTCCCAATCATGGCTGGTGCTTCATCAGTTTAATTGAAGTCAGTTTATTCAAGCTTAATTTTCTATTTGCATGGCAGTGAGTAAAGCTTTGAAAATATTTTATCCAGTATTTCCTTTTAGAGGAACATCATCAGACATTCATTGTAGTTAAATATTTGTTTACAGCACATATGACGATGGCTAATGGGGTAATATCAGTGTTATCAGTACTCTTGTCAAGTGCAAGAGAATAAGCTAACAACTGATTAATTTTTAAATTTATGGTGTTATCAATAAGCTCAGATATGTTCTTCATTCTTCTTTGTAAAGTATTCACCTTCTGCGAAGACCTTTAAAGATTTTGCGACTCCCATGTAGTTGCATAACTACAAAGAAGTTGTTTCTGCTTTGTGTTCAGCATGTTTGATGCTTCAAGGCTTTTTTCCATATTTATATTTTTCAATTCTTGTAAGTGATTTACACATTCCAGCCCTAAAATTTATAATTATAGTAGCCTACAATATGTTTAGAGATATCTTTAAACTTCCATTTCTTTTTCAAACAATACTTTTACTAAATTATTATTACTATAATTATCATTTGCTACATATACTAAAGGATTTAATATTAAAAACATTAAAAATAACAATAACAGAAATAGTAAAAGCATATAAATTGCAAAAGTAGTGATTAAGTATTTATACACTAGTTTATTTTTATTATTATTAACATCAGTATTATTGAAATATTTTCATTAAATTTATGAACTACTAACCTGTTAGGTTCGAATGATATTTATAATATTTTCTATTCTTCTTGAGGGTCTCTAGTAAAAGTTTTGAGCAAAGAAGGCATCTGACATTTTTCCCATGAGGCATGATGAAAAATTGTTCTTCCCATTCTTCCTTATGCACATATACATATTTTTGTGGCTTTCTTGTTGGTTTAGAGATTACTATTATACTCTTTTGCGATAGTAATGTAGAATCCACACCCAGTGCTGGGTTCAGTCTCTTGACTGCCGCTGATGTCACTGCTACGACCTTCCTCCCCTGAACCTGCAGGAGCTGCAATTGCGCATCTTTGCATATCCCTGTTCTAGGAGCATGTAGAACATTTCATCTCTAAATTTATTTAAAGAGGTGGCACTATTCCACACCCCTTTTCAAACACTTGTATGTTTATTTGTGAGAGTTGATATTGTTATTTATTTCATTAAAATTGAAAATGCTTGTAAATAATGCATGTAATTACTATTCAGAATGTAATATTAGCTTACAAAAGAAGGTATAGTAATACGTTCTTTAAAGTTTACAAAACTGCTATCACACTGAGTGCTTCGTTTTACCCCGATGGTGCACACAGTGGGTCTAGCCACACTCCACCAACATCATGTCTTTGGCATGAAATAAAAGCTGTCTTAATCACACAGAGCAGTTTGACTCATTCCAGATGATTTGCAGTTTTCTATCTGGGAGAAAAATCAATGTGTGCGTTTGCCAGTCATAATTAAATTAAACATTTTCTGTGTCTTTGAGACAGTAAATAAACATTTATGTTAGGTATATAACATAATTAACATTTTGGATGTGAGGATGTTTTGATTTTTGATGTAAACATGCAGTTTGGTGATAAAATGAATAGAGCATTTTTATTTAAGCTAAAAATTGTAAGCTGCATCTCTAGAACAAGCTTAGCCCTTATTTTCTCTAAGAACTTGTTTCTTTTAAGGTAACTATAACATTTTCTAATTTTCCTGAAACTGTTTTCTATTACTACCTATTATGTAAGTACTTCACTTTTTCTGGAGATTAGTGTTGATGCTTTTGATGCCATGGCTAGTTTAAAAATTAAAAAAGGCCCTCATTTCTGGTGAGCTGCACTCTGAGAGGATAAGAAGCATGTGTTGACTTTGAGTACATTGACATATGTTAGTTCTTAGGCTGATTACTACTCAGATTGAGAAGTTAGTTTTGGTGAATAGACACCTTAATTTTCCTGTAGTGATTCCAGTAAATGATTGCTCTTCAAGTTATGCAATTGATATATAAATGTGGTGTGCTTTTCAGAGTTACATAAAGTTTCAGCAGAAAAAAATCTTTCACTCTTAAAAAGTAATTAATCTAATCATGCCACTGGATATATATTTGTTTATCTTTGGTAAATGCTGCTAGATAAACAGTGGGAAAATCCTTTATATATAAAGTAGCAAGAGTATTTACTGCTTTAGATATTAATTTAGTGTGTTTCTCATTTAGATAGTCAAATGGAACTTCAGATCATGTATGCTGGGACAAAGTTGGCATTGCAAAAGGAAGCAGATCTGACTCGTGTCTACGAGATACGGGAGTTGGATGAATTGACTGAAGAATGGCTTCAAGAAAAGCTGAGCAAATGAACACAAGCTCTTGAGTCTGCAGACTACAAAACAAACTGTTGCATTTATATTGAGAATTCATACAAATATCCTGATGCCATTGATGTTGATTTAAGTTCCTCTTAAGTATTGCATTTTATTATAGCTCTCTTTACGAAATGGTTATATTTAGTTGAAAATGAATCTCTCTAGCTTTTTTTATCTTACTTTTGAACAAGTGGTCACAAAATCCAAATACTCCTCTACCACAGTCTTAAAAGAAATGCCATCCATGTATGTTGCAGTAATGAGGGTGATGTAATTAGCAGGTCTTTAAGTAATAATGCAAGATTTGTCATATTTACTATTACAGAAATATGAACATCTCTGATGTTAACTTTTGTTCACACTGGCCATGTGTAGACTGACCCAAATTACAGAAATTTACTGCATGTTCAGACCTCACTTTGAAGTGCCCTGGCATGATTTATGGTTTCAGTCCTGGTCATGTCAATTACAAAATCTTGTTCAGACTTCTAATCTTAATTTGCACATTACCATAGTAAAAGGACAATTAAGAAAGATAAATTTTAATGAATGATTGAAGGAAAATTTGAAATCAAAATAATGAGAGCTAAACATTGATTTCTTTCAAGGAAAATGCTTAATAAGTGTTTAAGAAAATGGGCGCAAAAACACGGAAAATGAGATGCAACAAGAAGCTTTGTATTTGTATTTGTCTAGTATCATGTAAAAATTCCTGAAAAAACAGTATTCAAAATAACAAATTTATAACAAAAGGCTCCTAAGCATTTTGCTGGTAAAAAGAACTGACAGCATTCTAAGGTTTTCCATTTTTGAAATGGCAAGTTTGATAATTGCATTCAGGAAGCACAAACACTTAGTTTGGGGAACGTATAAAAAATTACTACTGCTTTAAAAACTTACAATCTTATTAGTATTTTTGCTAGCTTTGAAAGTTAACTCAGATGTACTATTTGATACTACTCTGAAATATTTAGTGACATTTATCTAAAGTTAATGAATGAAGAAATCCATAAGGAATTGACAGTGAAGGTGATATGTAGTTGTGAAGTAATCAAAATATTTGTTTATTATAATTATATTTTATATAATTGAAAGTTTGTTATAATAGAAAGGAGACCCTTTAATTGCTTCTATAATTTGAAGATTTAGGAACCTATTTGAACAAAATTATGTGATGAACTAAAGGGAAGGGCTGCTCACCAATAATCTCTGGTCAGCTCCGTGAGTTATTGACCTGGACTGATATTTCTTCCTTTCCACGTATCAGATCCCCTCTTTTACCTTTCCTATCTAGTCTTGCTTGACTCTTGTTTTCTTCGACCCTGATGGTATTAGAGTATTCGAGGCCTAGGAGATCATTTCATTTTTTTTCCTATCTATACCATTCTTTACTTAGGTGATGTAACCGCCATTTATGGTGCCTAAAGTTAAATAGAAACATTCCAGAGAAAATCCTCTGTAGCAACTTTTAGACTCCTAACAGCCCATGACTGTCTCAATAAACATTTATTCAGGATTGGTATAGTGAAATCTACACTTAAAGAAGATGTGGATGGAAACCACCTACTGCGCTGCCCAACCTTTAGTCAACATTATGACATCAAAATACTAGAATGCAAGAGAGCAAATAGCTTCACTGCCAACTGCTCAACATTAGATATAAAACCAACCAACCAACCGCCATAATTGAAAGTAGTCAAGCATTATGAAAAGTAGTAAAAGCCGTTTTAAAATATTTCCTTGCATAAGAATAGATAAAAAGGCATTAAAAATTTCCTTAGAATTTGTTTTTAATAGTACTTAGGGGAAGCCATTGTGGTGGAAAACAAGTCTGGTCATCATATGTGCTTTGCAGGTGCCAAGCTTTTTGAATGAGTGAAAAGGACTTTGAGCCATAAATGTTCTCACCTCACCTTGTTTGGTTGTCAGAGCACTTTATGAGATCTCTATTTTTTCATTGGTGCAGGAGTTATTTATGGAAGGAAAACATTTCAAATAATTTACTTTTTATTTAATAAATTTCCAACAACAGTTAAAATCAGCATAAATGATAGCTTTCTGTTAGAAAAACAATGGATTGTTTTCAACTATACACAATTATAATTCTGACAGATTAATTAGTAGCGCTGAAATAATCAAATTATCTGTTATATTTTCTTTTTAAATTATTATTCTCTGTTTATTACTTCAAAAATATTCAGGAAAATAATCTGATTACTTTCCCAAAAAAATGCAATTATCTGTCAAATAGTACTAAGAAACAAAAATGCAACAAAATTCTGTCACTAAAAAAAAAAAAACAACTCATTTATAATATTAATAACAAAGACAGCAATGAAATAGTAATTAAATGTTTGTAATAATATTAATTTTCTTCTATATTGGCTTCTCAATCTATTTAATTTATTCCTCATACTATTCACAGTATATCCTTTACTTCACTAATGCTCCTTCTATGTTTTAATATATTTGCAGTCTTTTGTTTCAGTTTTTATGATCTTCATGTTTTAAATTATACAACATTTCATGTGATTATGATAGGAAATGAACAGCTTGGTTGTAGGCCATGTTATTTTCTCTTCACATATGTGATCAAAGGTGTAACTTAAGTGTGTCACAGCTAGATGTGATCAGAAATGCTATGTTACACAGTAAAAGGTTTTATCATATCTATGTGATAGTGTAATGTAGGCTTTTCTTTCAGTTTTTAGTTTATTATAACTTTTAAAACCATTTTTGCTGTCTTTATTGAACATTTATGCTAAAATAGTAGATTGCATTTTTGCACAGAGTTCAGAGGAGTTTAAACTAACTTAAGTGCTATACAGAAAACCGATTTAAGTCATAAATACTTAATTGTGTCCTCCTGTTGGCAGACTTTTACCAATTTCTTAGGATCAAGTCTCTTTGATGGCACAGTTTTTCACCTTGAAAGATGTAGAACGCATTCCTGCTTGATGTATTTGATCCCACCTGTGGGGCTGTAGATTTTAAGACCTGGGTATAAAACCTGTGCCCACTCAGTATCGAGATGAAAGTGAGGAACTGCAATGGGCAGTGATCCTGGGTAAGGGAGCCAAACTGGGCGATGCGTGATACTGGCCACATCACCTCCCTGAATGATCGCCCACCTGTGCCATCGCAGATTGTTAGCTCTAGGCTCGTATGGGCTGTGGCAGCATGAGATTATTATTCACTTGAAAATATGCAAATATTCAAAGAAGCTTATGACAGTGATGTGATTAAATAAAAAACAAACATCACTCATTTTTACTTACTGGGACCGGTTTCGGAAACACTTGTTTCCATTTTCAACCCTTAATTCCGACTAAATCTTGCTTGTTGGCGTCATCGATGGGGATGGTGGTGTATCACTTATGGACAAGAGAATACATAAATAAAACTGAGCCACACAACCACTCTACAAAACCTCCGTGACCAATTTCAGTTCAGCAAATTCACCTATCATGAATTATCTGTATTTGCACTAGGACACATGCAAAGCTCCCTGCATAAATTCAGTAAAATTCTTTATAATGAGTAAATAGCTTAAGGGAACATGTTACTCTGAAATGGTAAAAAATAATTTTTTTTGTTTTAGACACTAATAAAACCTCTATTATTTCTAGTTTCAGAAAATGTATACTTTTGGTGGATTAAGAGGATTTTAATCAATTTAATTATAATGTAAATGCTTGTCTACATTTCTTTAAAGTTGTTATGCAATGCCCCTTTTAGAACATTTGTATCTTTAAATTCAGTTTTCTCAAAACAGCATTTTTGGATATTTATGCACCTTTTACTCAACATCTATGAGAGCTGGAAAGCCAAAATTTTCAGCACATGCATACAACACATAGTTGAACTTACTGAACCACAATGGTGATGTTATAGTATATATTGATTATATTAAGAGAGCAACAACATTGCAAAATTTCCACATTTTTACCTTTTTGATTTTGCAAATATATTTCTTTTTTAATTTCTACTGAAATTGTATCATAACTAAATATTTGAGGTTTCGAAAATAGCTGATTATACTAAGAACAAGCTGTAAAAGTGTGATTATGTATTGCAAGTAGTTTCAGAACATGAATTCACATGTTTTAAGACTTAAGTTTTATTACTTTTCTACTGAATGAAATACTTTTTATAGACTCAAGTCACATAAGCTATTAATGTAAACAACCACTTGAAATAATTGTCATGATTTATAGAATATTCATACAAATTCTGGAAAAACAATTGAATACTTTAAGAGCAGTGGTAATTTAACTCATTTAAGGTGTAATTTCTGTATGTTCAGACTACCTTATCCCCTTAACTCATGAAATAATGGCATTGCAACAATAAAGGCATATTAGCTATTCTTTGTTAATCATTCAGTATAGATTTTCATATAACGAGCTTCACACTATTGATGAAAATGATAAAACTACCATAGCAGTTTGTTAGTATTCAACTAATGAACTCTCAGGAATTATCTCTACTCTTGGGAAATAAAGGTTACAACAATTTGTAAGATTTTTATTAATTTTTTTAATGATGAAGATAAAGTGACACATATTTTGCTGTATTTAATCTAGTAGTGTGAAGTTCTGAAGTTAATTTTTTTTCATTGTTTTAAATAATGCATATATTCTTCTGATTTGCTAAGCAAACTGTTTTCAAAAAGCACTTTTGAAAATGTATTTTAATTAAGATTGCTCATTTTTCCTTCAATGTTTTATTAAAATTTTTTGATAAAAATCTTCCATTCTATAATTGATGGCTAATGCAAATTTTTCAGCTGTTTGCTTGAATAATGTTGCACAGTAAATGCAGAATGTCATTAACATGCAGCTTTTTAATTCAGTACAGTATGGATGCCATCCAGCATAGAAGTTGGTGCCTACTAAAGTCTTAAAAATATATTTTGTTCCTAAACATGGTCAACAGATTTAATGATTGGTAATTGGTTTTTCACACAAGCTATGGTCAAACAAAACTGGAAAGGTGGCTGAAAAATTCAATGCCATAGCCAGAATTTGAACCGTGGATCTACCAATTTTCATTGTTCAGGCTGTGGTACTGAATTTTTGCAATTATCTTTCCAAATATAATTAACTTCTCTTAATGTCTCACCTCCATCTTTGAGTCTTTCTTACCACCTTCTATATTGGCATTCATGAAAGACAAAAGTTATTAACACAGTGCATGTTTAGCTTTGGATGCTGCTTCAGCATTCACTTTTGCAGTAACCTATATAAGAATGCACAATCTGAATAAAAACTAATTTTTCTAAATGATTCTTCTTTTGGTACCGTATGGGAGCATGTGACTTGATTGAAGTAATTCAGGAATGCTTCTGTTTATTAGTTTTGTTAACCCTACTTCAGTTCTTAACTTTATCTCATTATACATTTGTATGGTGACTACATTTAGGTATAATTTTCTACCTTCTGATTTAAAGAAGAAAAAGGAAAACAAACAAATTTTATATCCATTGTGCCTTAGAATCTTATTTAACACTTACTGTGAAGTAGCAGGATATTGTGGCCACTTTATAAAACAAATTATGTGTTATTTGATTTAAAAGGAATATATATTGGAATGCCTATCAAAGGATTTATAAAACATAGCTTTATATTTGTTAATATATATTATGTATACTTTTAATTAGAAAATTAAGAGACTTATCTGTTGTTTTGATCATTGTTGCTTAAGATATGTATACATGTTTAGTTATATAATTATGTTTAAAATTGAAAGATAGTGTATTTGTAATATTACAGTACGTTAGCCTTTTAATAATTTCTTTATTATTGGCTTAAATGAAGCAGTCAAAAAGAAAACATTTTTTTTTCTCTCTATTCACAAACACTTGAAATAAAATCATTTTATATCTCAAGCCAATCATGCTGCTTATATGTACAGAGCAAATTAAAAATAAATAAATCAAAGTTTTGAAATTTAAGCATATGATAATATTATATGAAATTCATTGCATGCTTTTTGGAATAAATATATAGATTATCCATGGAGATTATTTTACTTGGTACATGCCCAAGCATGTACCAAAAAAAAAAAAAACAACATAGCATTCGAGGCAGTGATGGGCTGTTCCTTATTTTTCAAAGTTGAATAAGTTGCATAATTATAAAGTATGACACATTTATTTATATTATCAGTCATTGCTGCCTCTTTACATAGTATTTCTTCAGTTTTGAATTAAAGTCGATATTAATTTACTTTCAAGGAGCATATGATTGTATTTGGAGATACAAACTACTTGATAAACTTAATTCTAGGAATCCAAAGCAAGGTGTTACATTAGATCAGTGAATTAATTATTCATCGCTTTATTGCTACCAAATATAATGATAAATTATTAAAATATCAACAGACATACTGTGGCGTACCTCAAGGCAGTATCCTCAGTACTACACTCTTTAATATTTATATCAATGATCTTCCATATCAATTACAAAAAATACAATCAAAAGTCTTAATGTTTGCAGATGATGTAGTCTTATGGAATTCTAAATCAAAAAATCAAAATCAACAGTTAATAAATATAGCATAACAATCCTTGACATTGTTACAAAATTGGACATCTAATAATTTAATGAAAATTAAGGCACAGAAAATAAATTATCAACTATTTACACTAAGGAAGAAACCAATAAATATTTCTTTTCAACTAAAAGGAAAAACTCGCACAGAAACACATGTAGCCAAATATTTAGGTGTTTTTTATACAAAATTAACATTGAAAAAACTCGTGATCATATATACAAAAAAACTGAAAAAAAATTACCACTGTTGAAAAGACTGGCAGGCAAGAAATAGGGAAGCGATACACAAGCTTTATAAACACTTTTTACAAGATGTATATAAAACTAACATTTAAATATTGCAAAGAGATATTAATAACTGCAAATATAGAAAAACTTAATATTCTACCAAATCAAATTCTTCACCTAGTAACTGGACTGTTTCAGAAGCCTATGCTTCCATTTTCAATCTCACGGGTCCAACTGTCACTGCTGGTTGCATTTGCTTGTGTTCTCTTCTCTGGTGGCGAAATGATGAACTTCTTAACTAAGCTGTCTACTGGCGGGATTTCAAAGTTTATTAGGTGATATTTGTTTTCCCAGGTTGTGAGTTCATTGTGGCCTGACTGGTTTTTAGCAATTTTGGATTTGGATTTAGATTATGGTTTTCTTTCCAGAAGTGAAATATAGATAAATCAGCAGTAGCATTTCACTTCTGGAAAGAAAAACCATAATCTAGATCCAAATCCAAAATTGCTAAAAACCATGTCAGGCCAAAATGAACTTACAACCTGGGAAAACATCCTCATATGGAAAAACAAAGATCGCCTAATAAACTTTGAAATCCCGCCAGAAGACAACTTAGTTAAGAAGTTCATCATTTTGCCACCAGAGAACACAAGCAGATGCAACCAGCAACGACAGTTGGACTCGTAAGGTTGAAAATGGAAGCATATGCTTCTGAAACTAGTCCCTCATAATTAAAAATGTAAATGACTTAGTGTTAAAAATACCAACTCAACAAATTAATACCATATACAACAAAATATTATTATTTTCCTTGCAATATGTAATAGATTTAGTAGAAATATGACTATCGTGATTGTCCATAATTAGTGATATGGGTTTCTCAGGTATTGAATTTGTAAATTTATGCGAGTGCTGAAGGTACAGCACAAGATTTTCTTTAGTCAGTCAGCCAGTCAGTTTTGTATGCAGTCCCAGCAGAGTCTGTATTGCTCCATGTAACATGTGGTCCTTAAAATTGGTTCTAGGAAACACACAGAAGGGTGGAATGTGATTTCCGGCTTCATTTTGTAAAAAGAGCTGTTAGAAGTCGCCCTCACTCAGCCAAGGTTACATGTCCCACTTGTTTAGTACCTTTTGATGAATTTGGGCAGTTGACAATGCTGTTTCATCACAATTGTATATTGAATAAGCACTGAATTTGAACTTTGAGTAGACATTTGCACATTATCATAAAACTCCCCAATATGCTTTCTATTGAAACTTGTGCTTTGGGATAAGCTGGTTGCTTCAGATTTTCTAATTGATAATGATCAATTACCATTTGTAAATCCATTCCTCCAGTCTTCACTGGCAATTCTGCAGGTCTTCCAGATTTTAGGAATTTTCATTCCATTTGCATCTACAAATTCAAATGCTAGTTCCCTGGCAGCAGCTTTTCATAAGCAATAGTGCAGTTTAGAACAAATAATTATGTATTTTACAATCATCTTTTCCTGGTCAATGGTAAAACTCTGTGACATCTTATACAAAGACCTATAATTCTGAATAGTCTTGCTTGTGTGCCTCGTTTTGAAGACCTCCTTCCTTAAATTCTGCAACAGCCCTTTCAATAACATCATATGGGATAGTTAAGCGTTCTTTCTTCCCCTTATAGACTAAAGGTGTCTTCAAAAGCCTGCAGAAATAAGAATTGTTTAGTTACAAATTGGAATTAAACCTTAAAATAAATTATACACATATTTTAATTATCATGGGAGAGGTGGGACATGTCCCATGTCTCTCTTTGCTAATCCTAACTCTCCCTTAAATACCATTGATTCAAATGTTCCAAATTGTAGATTTTAGGTTAGAGTTGCTGATTTAACTCATATTCTAACCTCAAAATATAGGGTTTGTAATGTGTATGCTAAATAAAAACCTTTCATTGTTATGGCATTTGATAGAAAATACATAAAATATTTAAGCATTACCTTGAATACTGAAAATGCATTTTACTTACTTAGTCCAATATCAAAATTACTTTGAATAACATGCTCAATTATCAGTAGCTTCTTCAACCTGTAAATAAACAACTGATTTTACATACCAATTAATAGTGAAAAATTTCCCTTGTCTCAACTCTCCCAGGTATACTGTCTCATCTCCCCTACTGTAACTAATAAAGTTAACATACATTACAAATGCTCGATATGTGCATCTTTTATCTCTCTACACACATCTGTTACCACACACGAGTCAACATAGCAATGGTTGATGGTTTCGAAGGCACTGCTTCAGTTCCTGAATATTCATCAGTAGAGGAGGAATAAATATCTGATGTTTAACATATCCCCTCAGGAGGAAATTGCATGGTGTAAGATCTGATGAACATGGTGGAAAGAGTAAGAGCATCAGATCTTCCTCCGTTCTACGTCTCATCCATCTTTGTGAAAGTTCTTGGTTTAAAAATGCTCTGACCTCTCTGTGGAAATGAGGTGGTGCACCATCCTGTTGCAGCACATAATCGTCCCTGTTGTCACTCAACTTGGTAACAGCCATTCTGTGAGCACGTCCAGGTAAGTCAGCCCTGTCACTGTCTGTTCTTAGAACAGGCAGTAGACCTTCCTGTTTAAAACAGCGAGAACACATTAACTTAGGGTAGTCTCATTCATGTTCCACATAACAATGTGGCTTCGTTATACTCCTAATACAATCTTATGTTTGTTCACCTTTCTATTAACATGAAAAGTAGCTTTGTCACTGAAAACTGTCAAGAAAATAATCTTGAAAACATTCCTGCAGTGCCATGCAAACGTTGAAATGTGGGACTTTGTCTTTAGCTGTCAGAGCTTGATGCAATTGTAGGCAATATGCCTTTACCTTTAGGTGCCTTCGTAGCACACGCCATATTATGGTTCGAGGAACTTCCGTTTCCTGCTACATCTCGTAGTTGATTCTTAGGACTACAGAGATAAACGTCCCTAATATGATTCACATCTGCTTCTGACACAGCGGGACACCCACTGTTTTCCCTTTGCACAAATAACCTGTATCCACAAATTGTGCATACCATCTGCAAATAGAATTGTTGGAGGGAGGCTCCTTTCCATATTTTGTCCAAAAATGCTGCTGGACTATGGTAACAGATCGGTGTTGAGATATACAAGAGTACAAAAAGCTTTCTCCTTACCGCTATCTGCCATTTTGATAAACACTGCTGTAACTGATGTCACTACAAATATGGCTGCGCTATGGCCGAATGGTTAAACCACTTGCCTCTCCTAGATGACCTGGGTTCGATCCCAAGTGACCACATGTGTGATTTGTGGTGGACAAAGCGGCACAGGAGCGGGTTTTCTCCAGTTTCCCTCGCCATCACATTCCACCGGTGTGCTCCATCTTCATTCCATTTATCACTGTGGTGCCACAAGTAGTAAAAGTGGGTGTTAAACACTACCAAAAAAAAAAAAAGTACAATTATGCAGAACAAAACTTTTGAGTTTGTCTAACCATTACTGCAACAATAAAAATGGTATGTTTTCTAAAGAAATGTGGAAACAAAGAACCCCAACAATCATTTTGAATAACCCTGTAGTATTCCTACATGCTTATGTTGTGACATAAATACTTATACCATCATTTGTCATCATGAACAAAATATTTAGGAATAACCTGTATTATTAGCATCATATAAACACAATGTAGAATAGACTTGCATATATTCTGCTATCTATTCTTTATACTGTATTATGAAACAGCATAACTGACTTGTTTCTATACTATATTTTGGTATGGCGGGAGTATTTGTTTATATCAGGATTTGGAAATTGTAAGACCATTCTTGTACATTTATATTTATGAGTAACAATCTGCTTTGGTAAAAATATTTTAGAATGTAGGGATATGTAGCAATGCATTATTGTATGAAAGCAAAATCTTAATAATTTTTCCTCTGTCTTTTCAGGTTTGTGAATTTCTCCCACTTGTTTGGGTAATCTAAGAATATAAAGAAGTGACATTAGTTTTATGTGATAGTATAATGTGAGTGTGTAAAGAACTAGCAACAAGTAAATTACGCATTAACTGTTCAAGGAAAAACAGAAAATTCATTTCTCAGTTTATTTATTCTGCAGTATAGCTCACTGGCACTTTCTAGGTCTCAATTGTAAAATTTTCAATCAGGTGATAGATCTGCTGAAATCCTTTGCTTATTTGTTTTAAACACTAAGTGTATCATCAACATTTTGTAAGTGTAACATTTCAAAATGTCTTGTTTTTGCAAAAGTTTTGATGTCTGTGACTTAGTGCACTTATTTTTATATACCTCAAATAGGAATGATTTTATTCATTTATAGGAAATCAAATAATAATTAATATTGTAATTTACTTTGACTATTTCGTTCATGACAAGCGATCGTAGAAAGCAGCCAATCGACTACATTGGCACGTAAAATTCCAACCAATTGGAACTCATTATCTGTGCATTTTAATTGTTTTTTTTATCACACCCACATGCAATTGTTTTTCTAAATTTATTGCACCCACTTGCATTTGTTTTCTCTTTGAACTAATGTTTGTATCATAATAATATGAGGGTTGGGGCAAAAGTCATGGCAACTATTTTTCATTTTCTTGAAGATACCAGTCTGGTTAGAAAATGTGACGTATACAGACGAAAGGACAAGGTTTTAACTACATGTGTGGACAATGAATAGCACTGAATATCGTAACATACTAATTTATTATGGTAGTATACAGGGCAATATGGCCTTCACGGTGCAAAAGAATGACAACACAGTACACATACAGTTGACATGACAAACCTGGGCCTAAAGACCCTCAAAGTAGTCCCCTGCTACTGTCACTACTTGCTGCCAAAGATAAGGGAGGCGCTGAATACCAACTGCCTCAGCATTTGCCGCACTATGTGTGAATTGGGTCATCTGTACGTGTACAGTATTAGCAATGTACTCTCGTTTGCAAACCGCCTACCACGTAGTGGTTCCTTAATCTTTCAAATGGCATCAAAGTCACAGGGCAAAATGTTGGGAGCATGCGGTGGGTGCTGCAATTCTTCCCATCCCCAACATTGCAGTAACTGCTCTACACACACTACTCTATGTGGTTTTGTATTGTCATGCAGGATTATTGAACTGTCCACAATATGCGGACGTTTCTCCCAAACACCATATTGTACCTGTCACACCAGGAAGTCCCTGTAGTACTGTGCGGTCACTTTCTGCTATGTGGAACAAAGTGGCAAACAACTCCTGATGTCATACGTGATGATCACCATCAATTTGACTGGGGAAGGATCTTGACGGAACTTCTGCCTCCTTGGTGATCCAGCATGTTGCCACTCCACGGACTGACGTTTCAGTTCTGGTTCATATGCCCTGGCCCAAAATTCATCGATGGCAAATATTTGTGACAAGAATTCATCGCCATCCTGTTGCCAGCGTGCAAGGTGGTCGGAGCATATTGCATAGCGCACCCACCTTTGAACTTCCGTCAGTGCATGCGGTACCCACCATGATACAATTTTGCATAGTTGCAGCTCATTCGCAATATCCTGTGGACAGTGCATTTCTTGATGCCACTTGCCCTCTCTAACTCCAGTAGCATCCATCGTCTGTCTTCATCCAGGAGCTGCTCGATGATGGCATGTGCCACATCACTGGTTGACACACTTCTTTGCTGAAACTTTCCTACCCACCATGCTACTATACGGTATGGTAGGGCATTATTCCCAAGGGCTTCCACTAATTCACTGTGACATTCCCTCGCATTTCTCCCTCGGAGAATGGCTATTTTAATATAAGCGTGCTGCTCAACACTGGTTACTTCCATCTCGCACGACACTCACCATTTGACTGATTTCACAGCCCTTGATGCGCTACTACCAGCTAGTTGCCATGACTTTTGCCCCAACCCTTGTAGTATCACTGTGCAATGATATTCCTGAATTGTGTTTTCAGTAACTATATTCAAATAATTTTGCAATCATGGACTATATAAAAATATTGTTATTCCAATTGCCTTTACTAAGCCTCCTTTCTTCAACACTTTTATTTATTTTATGCCAAAATAATAGAATGCAGCAATTCAAAGAGATCTGTGTTTATTTTACGCTACAATAATATCATGTAGCAATACAAAGAGATCTGAAATTTATGATATGGACATCAAGTTGCAGTGATTTCGGTGCAAATATATGTCAAGGCAAATGGGATTTTAGGAATATTATTCTTTGTGTCCATATAGACTAATCATTGTTATTTTATTCACTCGCAACATGTTGCTCACAAATTTATTGATGAAAGGTGGAGCTCTTGTTATATTATGATAATCTGACACAAAGTCTGTAAGGTGCCACATTTGAATTATCTACAAAGGGATATATCAAGCTGTTTATAATCTTTTAGGGAAGTATGCATTTCTTTTAGTCTCCATGGATACATTGAAAAATTTAAAGAACAGATAGGATATAAAGGAAAATCAAGTTCTATAATGGCCAATTTAAGTAGCTAAAACATTCTGCCTTGCTTATCGAAGCAAATGTATTACATTGAATATAGTATATTTGTTGAATAATTATATTATTTATGTTTGCATTACATGTGTTTTATGTGTAAATATTCATTATAATTCTAAGTTTCCTTTATTTCATCCTCATACTGACTTATTTATGAGCTTAAAGCAATTTTGTTGAATAATAGAAACTGCAACATATCTTATAGTATAACATAACATGTATGGCACATATTTTCCTTTTGTTTTTCCTTTTCCCATGAGTACTATATGAAAATTTTTGAAGGATTCTTCCTTCATCTTCTGCAGAATTTGATGAGTGAAGTATTATTTTATGTTATGTTATTTTATGTTATCAACAGGGTTAGGACTTTCAGGTGTAAATTTCACATAAAAAAGAAAAGGAAAGGGTGCTCTTTTAACAAGGTGTAAAAGGGACACAAAACTCCTGTTTTACTCAACTAATTCAAAGAATTGATCTTACTTTTTATTTTGGATAACATGTTTCAGAAGCCATGTGCCTTCATTGTCAATTCCTTTGGTCAACTGCCGGCATT
This sequence comes from Hymenopus coronatus, assembly GCA_030762935.1. Taxonomy (NCBI): domain Eukaryota; kingdom Metazoa; phylum Arthropoda; class Insecta; order Mantodea; family Hymenopodidae; genus Hymenopus; species Hymenopus coronatus. The sequence continues at coordinate 14,772,296 of CM060884.1, forward strand.
GCTTGCTGTGGTGACAATATGACAATATTGTCAGACAACCTCTGTCCCTGGTGGTGGTTTGTTGAACTCCTTTATCAATAGGTTGCCTGGCAGAATTTCAAAATTGAAAATGCAGTTCTTGTTTTTCCAAATATATATGTTTTCCCAAACTTTTAATTCTGTCTTCCTTGTGATGTTTTTGAGTATTTTTGGGCTTCTATTTATAGTGTGTTTCTCTTTCCGAAAATGCCAAACTACCGCAGGTTTGTCTTCTTGTTTGAGTTTATTTCTGTGGTGTTCTTTTGCTCTTGTTTTTATATTTCTTTTTGTTTGGCTGATGTAGATTTTTTCACAGTCATTGCAGCTGAACTGATATATTCCTGGTTTGTTTTCTTGTGGGATATCATCTTTTAATTTAGAATTTAAAATATTTTTTTATGGAGTAATTTGTATATGGAAAAACAACAACTGCGTTTTCAATTTTGAAATCCCGCCAGGTGACTTACTGATACAGAGGTTCATCAAACCACCACAGCAAGCAATGCTGGCAGTCGACCAAAGGAATTGGCAACGGAAGCACATGGCTTCTGAAACATGTTTTCCGAAATAAAAAGTAAGTGATGTAGTGTTACAAAATCGACACAACTAATTTTCAATTGTTAAAACACATCACTGTCACAAAGTCCACCATATATGAGTAATAATTCAGAAAGCTGCTGTATTGTTGTATTTCAAATCTCGCACTGTATTATCTTTCTAAAGAGTTTCAATTTACCCTAAGAGAAAAGGTGCACACTTAAAAATCCTGACTGTAGCTATCAGATAGATTTACATTTTTGTTGGAATGCTATACTTCAGTTCATACTCTCTCAAAAGTAACTCATTGGTACTTCCCATTGATACCCACTGGGATCCATAGAGGCTCAATATTTCTTCCATGGGACTTTAGTGCAGGAGTGTGTGTAATGAAGACTTTGCCGATACAAAGGCAGCAAAACAAGGAACTTTTTTTTTTCTTGTTTTTAAATAAATAAATCCGGAAATGATAACTGTAGCAATGAATAGCTTAGATGTTTCAACAGCAATCACTGCCATTCTCAACTGCATATCAACTGTTCTTGGAAGTAGTTCAGATGAAAAATAATGTAATCAAAGATTTTAAATACTGTCTCATTTCTGGAATTACCAGTTAGTAACACCACTGTTTTTAACTTGTCCATTTTAATTTGAGAAACGATAAGTTATGCTAGGTAAATAAAGCATTAAAAGCATATAAGTTGCATTGTTAGTTCTCAAATTACTTGGGTGCGTCACTGTGTTCTCTGTTTTAATTAACTTAACCAAAAACCTTTTCTCTGACAGTTCTAATGTAAAGTTGAAGAAATAAACATTTGATAAATGCAAGACTTGAGGCATATATCGATCCACACCTCTCTGCTCTTCACACGTGGATGATAGTAGCATGCATGCCATCTTTGTTGCATGCTTCTCTCGCTAGAGCTGCACATGAAGCAAAATATACCTTCTGTAGCAAAAATTTCAAACTATATCTCTGTGAAATTGCAACATTCCAGCTGCAATACCAAGGCAAAAAAAATTATTGTGTGTTACTTTTTGATCTGCCCTCGTATGTACATACTGCATTTTGTAAACTCTCAAAACAATTTATTGGCTTTCTTTTGTATGAAAGAATGGCTTTAAATATTATTTAATTAAGCCTTATGTTTGTAAGTTATAATTACAATGTTATAGGCATTTATTTATGATGTTTCTAACAAGTAACAATTTGTATTTTAATGAAATTCATGTATTTAAACTAGTTAAGTAAAATAACACATCCATACCAAACTATCAGTTCTCATTAGATGTACTAAACATAAAAAAGTACCTTCAAGTGGCAGTATTTGAACCTGGGACCTTCACAAGAAGGCCAATGCTATGAGAGCAGTTACTTCAAGATAGAGGTACAAAGCTGTCATTTTGACCAAAATTGATATGAGTATGACACAATGCGGTAGATAGCATTTTCAGTAGAGCCGGTCAAGTCGCTTGTTTCTCGCTGCTGCTTAGCTTACCTCTTGCAGCCAGTAGGTGAAGCTGAATGCATAGCTGGCACGAAAGAGGTTGACCAACGAGTGTACGAGAGTCTTGATTCTCGCAGGACTCCTGACACTTGCTAATAGCAAGACTGCGGTGTAATGGGCAGAAACTTGTATAATCAGTCTTGCAAGTTATATTATTTCATCTATTTAAATGATTTAAGATTTAAATAGCCTACCAGGATAAAGATGATATTTAAATACCTACACTAGGGAAAGGGCTAAAAACGAAATGTGGTATCGCAGAATATGCAGATATATGTACGTGGTCTCCACTTTTATTAAAATAAGTGTGTATATATCTATTACTCCTAAGACGTTGATGTTGCAAGAAGTAATTCTATTTTTGGTTGTAATTTGAACATGTTAACGCACAGTATAGGTCTGTCATTATGATTAATATCGCTGTTTCAAACCGACTACTGTGAACGCATTTGGGATATATGTACTGTCAAACGATGAGCCATCTTGTGTTATTACGAGTCCAGATTTTTAGCTTTCTATAAATGCAATTTTAGCCTTTTATTAACTCTAGGTTTTTAAACAATTTTCTTAGCTTTCTAACATTTTCCTACCCATTTAAGGAAGTTGACAACGAACGCCTTTTATAAAATAATATAAATAAAAATATGAAAACTATTTTACTTCACGGAAGCATGCTATTAATATGTTCTATAATTGAAAGTAATGTATTACACAGTATACTTGTGCTCGAACATTTTAATAAAAAATTTAGCATGTATTTTTAATATATAGCACTCATTTAAAACAAACTTCACATTTCAGTAATTTTGCTGTACACAACTAACCACATTTGCAGATTTTCTGTTGTTTTTTAATTAATTTCTATAGGCAGAAAAAGATCTTTCAACATCGCAAGATGTAGCTGGCGTATATCTCATACACACAATTTCTATACCAAGATAAAAATTGTGATAAATTCTTTCCCTGGCTAATCCCACATGTACACTCAAAACAAAACTAAACGAATTGTTAAACAAAAATCGTAATTCAAATGAATTGAAGAAAAATTTGATACATTTTCTACAGGGGTTAAACAAAATAGAATAAAATAAAACTTAAGTTTAGCGAATTTTAATGTGCCATTTAGCATCCAAATGGCTTGAAACATAAAAGTACTTTGAAACTTTCTAACTTACTTATAAGGGAAAAAATAGATTAAAACCTAAGAATTTGAGCCCTAGTTATTATGTAACCAGTTTATACTATGGATAATATGTGAACCTACTTCGTCTGTAGTTACAAGAATACTTGAGTTGCCTCGCTTGTGAGCACTAGTTCTCATTACGACACTCTCGAGAAGTGACGTGGTTTACGAGTAACAAGTGAGTGGAGCGGGTTTTGACCACCTCTAGTTTACAATATAGCCTATAAAATGCTATGGTTACATAAATTCTCAATCCTCAGGCTGAGAAATGAAAAATGAAATGAAGCTTTATTTATGGACGCTCTTTAACTACTGTGATTCTCAGTGTCCCATTCTATATTGGGCATGAAAAATCGCTTAATTTTGCTCAGAAGCCTCTTTATCAGGCTTGAGGTTCTTTTACATACTGTAAATCTACAACACGGGATCAAAGGAAGCCATGCTAAGGATTTTTACGCCCGAAAAAATCCATCATCCTCCGCCGGGTTTAACCCGCGACCTTGCCATGCTGAGAAGACTCGCCTAGTATGTGCATTTGGTATCTACATTGTTTTACACACAAAATAAATCACATTGAACATATAACAAATAACAAATTCCATGTCATTGAATGCGCTCATACTAATAACATACTCTTTTGTTTAAACGTAATTCTAACTACTGGCTTATTATTTATAAAACTTTAATTAAATTATTATTGACAACATGCTTTGCCCTTGTTTGCAAAATAATTTACTTCTTCATGCAAACTGTTAATTATTGATGTTTATATCTCCTAGGGTTTAAACTCTGGCTTTATTGCACTATGAGTCTCTTATCAATATATGCCAAATTCCAAATTTATTTTTTCTACTCTGAATATGCAATATTCAAATGCATGAGTACATTGCCACATAATGTCAAGTTTGAAAAAATGACGAAATATTTTGTAATGTGTGCTTCAAAGCTTCTCATGAAAAGAAAAGGGGTAATTGACTACCCATCGTTGTTATACCAGTTTTCTTCAAACATAATATGTCAGATCAATAATTCCATTTGAGGCGTACCATCCAGAAGGATGAACTCAACAACTGCACATTTCGCGCAAAATGTCATTTGAATTTTGTACCCAGGCCAAAGTCGACATTGAAGCGTTCCCAACCAGAACAACTGCACGTTTTGTGCAAAATGTTATTGAATTTTCTAAGGGTGACCTCAACATATTCCTCCTTTGAGAGATTCAAACTAAAAGTATAGACAGTAACAAAACAAAGCTCATATTACAAAGGTATGCGCACATTTGAACTCATTTTTCATACCTAACAAAGGTATCTCTGATCAGATTCGATGTTCATTTGTGAAAGTTGGGCTTGAAGTATCCAATGAAAATATTGGTTCCATGGCATGGATACATTGGGGTTGGAGCATCATACATCCTGTTTAATTCCTCCGATTTTAAGCTAAACTTCTCCAGATCTTAGTCTTGTGTCTTTCTCTTTTGGAGTTAATAGTAGTTTTGACGTTTAGGTTATATGTTGGATAAATACAAAATCCTTCTTTGAAATATGTTGCCATATTTAAATTTTGCCCCATTCAATATTGTTTTTGTTATCTTCTTCTGTAACATTCTTAAATAATCTTGGGTAATGTTTATAAGATTGAATGGCGACCTTTTGCAGATTTTCTTTATGAACCGGATGTAATGATCTCTTAAGAACACATCAGAATGCTGAACAGTTCTTTCTATGTGCCTGAAATTATCGCACAGCAGGTAGGTGTGTTCTGGAGTCATGAACTAATGTTTGATCTTGTCAAAGCTGTCATTGTGGATGAACATCATTTGTCAAAACTATGTTAATGATCTTATTTTTACCAAAACAATTATCATTAAAAAGGTAAACAGTATTGATATTGGTGTCAATACCTGAAAGATACTGCATCAAACTGGTAGCGATTTCACACCATCCATGTTCTGGTTGCATTTTGTCCGTAACGTACATATTGGTTCGTCCTGTTTTTATGTCATGTATGCAAAAGTTATAGGTCCAATGTTTTTGTTTATAGAGCTATGCCACTTGAGAACTTAGGTGTAGCCATCTTTGTCAACTCCTTTATTAATTAAAACATTAATGGGAATGCACAGTGGAGTAATTAATCAATTAAGAGTAAAAACATAGATTGCACTCAAACCTCACTCTTGAAATAAAGTAACTAACTTGGTGGCTGTTGCCACTAAAACCATAATTTTCACAGTGAACCCAAGTTATTAAAATTAGTGCAGAATACAATTGGATTAACAGTTTTGGAAAATCTGTTAAATTTTAAAAAACAAACAAACAGAGTCCTCTCAAAATTCATCTATCCAGAAGAGAGCCCTCCACAAGCTGCTACCACAAATTCATCAGTGAATCTCTGTTGAAAATGGTGGCAACAGCCGCCAAAATAAGTTACTTTATTTCAAGAGTGAAGTTTGATTGTAATCTAGATTTTACTCCTTTCCAGTTCATTTCCTCTGCCCTAACATCTTTATTACTATTCATCTTCAAATATTTAATGGATATATTTGTTCTGTCACAGAAATTCTGTGTCATATCAGGTGGTTAGAATCCAATATTGTATGTATTGAAACAATCTTGATAATGTTTGGAAACTGTCTCACTTCAGCCATGTTCAATAGAGTTGTTCATTAGAGATCATGTACAGAGTTGATGTTGAGACCAAAGGGAAAATGTTTTCTGTGAGGACTCTGGCCCTGCTGAAATGGCCTGTAACTTTTGACAGAGATCTTATGTGCCCATGAGCTCTCAGATGTCAGTTAGGGTCAGTTTTCCTGACAGGGGAGTGCTTTCTTCTTTTGTCAGGCTCAGCACTGCCAGTTTCTGTAACTTAATCCAACACAGTACAGACATGCTTCTCTAAAATGCCATGCATTCCATAAAATTGAAAGACATTGGAACCTATAATCTTGTACTGGATATTCCTCAAAGTTTGGCTAGGTCTTCCCTTTACGCTAGTCCTCTATTCTCTAAGAATTTGGAGAGTTAGGAATTTTGTAAATCATAGTTTCCAATGGCCGAAAGTGCATTGAAAACAGATGTTACATTATTCATACCAACCTTTTCAAAGCAGCCTCAAGAGCAAGGATGACCAATCCATCGGCAACAACAGCATGACCTGAGGAACAAGAGATGTACTCTTGGTTGGTGTCATTTGGTCAGTTTTCTTCAAAGTATCTTCATTTGAGTGTCATTATGGAATTGCAAACAGGCTGGCAAGTGCACAGCAGTAAAACTACGATTTGATATCAAATCTTTTTACAACTATAACTCGAAAACTATTACTTAGAAAACATGTATATTACAAAAACTAGTCTCCAGTTTGTCCATAGTGAGCATTATTACAACAATCCATGATCATCCTGTAGATAAAACTAATGTTTTCTTTTACATAAATTTGAATATAGTATGTTCCAGCATGTATTTATATCAATTCCTTTTTTTTTTTTTAAATGTACAAAAAAAAAAAAAAAAAAAAAAAAAAAGCTCCTGATAATGGGCTTGCTTTAACATCACTACCATTTTCATTCGTTATCCAATGATTTACCAACATTTAAAGAATGTTGTTCACTTGTTCAATTGATTTTATGGTGTTCTTGTGGAAACTAAAAAAGAAAAATAATTCCGCATTGCTCTAAACAGACAGATTTCAGTTTTGGTGCAAAGGAATGTTTGTCATGATTTAAAGTTTGTGTTTAAAAAGTATGTTCTTCTATACCTTTCAAGAGCAAAATTATGATTTACTATATAACAGCATAAACTGTAGCAATAGGCAAAACTTAATATAATCAAAAAGTTTCACAGAACAGTTCAGTGTTAATCTTTTACAAATTATATAAATGAAATCAATTTATTGTATATTTCTATCAGAAACACCATATCCCAATCACACTATACACACACACACAAAACATTTTGGAAGAGGAAAAAAGTAATATACTGCTCAAACTTTATTATTGCACTGATAATGAAACATACCAAATCTGGCCTAAATTCATCTTACCTGCTGCTGCAAAAGGTTTTTCTGAGTGATTATTAAAAATTAACCAGGGTTAATACTGGGATTAAGGTTCCTAAAGGACAAAACCTGTGGTGTAATTTAATATAGAAAGTACTCCCATGTATTTTGGAATGTTAAGCTCCAAGTATTTCTTAATTAGTTGTAAGGGTATTTAAAAATACTTGTTTTGTATTTGTTCTACAAACTTTAAAACCTTTGTGTACATTTTTATACCTCAACTTTGTAGCAGAATACTGTACTGAGTTTCATACAAAGAATAATAAGATAATAAAATAAAATGCTACCAACAAAGAATCGATCTTGTTTACAAATTTCAAAATTGTATCAATTGTTTTAGAAAGAAATGATTGAGAAGTAACAGTATGGAATGTCTATGACCTGCATTTGAGAGGTCCTAGGTTCAAATCCCATGGGCCAACCAATCTGATAGGTTTCCCTCAGTCACCAGTAAATACCAGATTGGGTATTTAATACCATGATCCAAAGTATCACCTGGCGCCATCTTCTCAGTGCAAAGTGGTAAGTAAAGCTAGTGTCTAAACATACATCTTTAAAAAAAAATCTGATTCTTTCATTCACGTAACTTTTTCTACCTGTTCTGCAAACAGCTTCTTACAAAAGATTATTCTTCTTTCTACTTGCTGATTGAGATCAACTTTAGTAGAAAGGTCTTATTACTTAGTTCCTTATAAGTAGGAGGAAACTAAGGGAATGCACTAGCCTAAAAGGGGTCAAATGTTTTGTAACCTATCTCTATGTAATTGAAATTTGCTTCTCTTTACATGGCTAGGAGTAAAACCAAAAAAAAGAATGCAGACAACTTTCTGTTTGAGAAAAATATTTTAAAATTGAAACCAATAACAAGGAATATCTCGGAAATGACAAAAACATACTGAACATGTAATGTGTGTTTTGACAAGATTTGCATTTTTTTTGTGTAGTAAGTTTCGGCTACTTTTTATGGTTTACCAGTTATGCAAAAGTCTTTCAGAATGAACACGACTTCAGAGGCTATTTATTCCCATAAAATTCAAGATATTTACATAACCAGTAAAATATATAGTATTTTTTATCAAAAGTTGAGCCATTTTTGAGAATATCAAAATTTCTGAATAATTACTTTCTTTAGCCTCTATGTGTATACAATGTACATAGTAGTTGGAGAAGGTATTGTATTTTCAATTAAAAAATTAGGTGTAGAGATTTTCCCGGAAATATATGTTTTGTGGTACCATGAGTCCAAAAAAAGCATTTTTAGGAAAAGTTCCATGTGAGTGTGTGTCTGTGACTATATAGCTCAAAAATGAAAAGACTGTTAAATACCAAACTTATTATTTAGATTTGGCATCTTCTAAGGACGCAACACAAAGATTTTCAAGAAAATCACTCCACCACAAACAACTTTTTAGGTGGAAAAATTTTTGAAAATGTTTTTCTCAAAAATGGCTCCAACGATTTTTATTATAATGCTGTGTATTAAAGATATTTACATCACAAATAAAATGTATATTTTGAATTTTCTGGGAATAGCCTTAAATACCTCTTTATCTGAATGAATTTTGCAGAATTTTTCATAATGGTTAAACCGTAAGAGATAGACAAAAACATGCTATACAAAAAATGTAAATCTTGTTAGAATACAAAATTTATGTCTTATGTTTCTTCTTGTACAGTTGACAACAACAGTTGTTATTGATTTCAATTTTAAACTACCTTAACTACCAAATGTCAATTATTTCACTCAGTGACCAGCTTTTAAAAGATTTAACTATTGCTTTAGCCTAATGTATTCCCTTATATTTCTTCCACTTACAATGAAGCAAGTAATAAGCCCAATTCTACTTATCTCGATTAGCATGATGTAGATAAAAGAAAAATCTTTTCTAAGAATACTGCGTATATGGGACAGATAGAGAAAGCTATGTGAATGGAACTCATCAGATTTTTGTTTTCTCTATATGTATTTTGTACATAGAGTATAGAAAAGGTATTTTATTGCACCAAAAATACTGAGATTCCACTGGAGATACATGTTTTGAAACCTCCTGAATCCCAAAAATAGCATTTTTAGAAAAATGTCCATGTGTGTGTGTGTGTGCGCAACTGTTTTTATGTGTCTGTGGGTAGCATAGTTCAAAAACGAAAAGTCTGTTAAATAGCAAACTTGGTATGTAGGTTCAGTACCTACCAAGGATGCAACACGAAGATTTTCAAGAAAATCCCCCACCCCCAACTACCCTTTACATGGAAACAATTTTGAAAAGTGTTGTTTTCTTAAAAATGACTCTGATGATTTTGATTCAAATCTCTTATATTTAAGATATTTACATGACAAATAAAACATCTCTCTTGAATTTTCTGGAAATAGTCTCAGAAAACCTCTTTATTTTGGATGAATTTTTCTGAATTTTGAATATCTGGTAAACTGTAAGAGATAGACAAAAACTTACTGCACAAAAAATGTAGATCTCCTTAAAACACAATTTATTTCATATAACATTTTTCTTGTGGAGTTGACCATTTTCAAGATATTTCTTGTTATTGGCTTCAGTTTTAAAATACTTCAACTTTTCTCATACGGGAACTTGCTAACTCCTGGCAACGCAAAGAAACATTTAATTCCCATAGCAACCACATCTTAAAAATATAACTGTCAGTTTAGCCTAGTATTTTCCCTTCTACATAAGGAACTAAGTATTAAGACCATTTCTACTAATGTTTATATCGACTAGCATGAAGTACATAGAAGAATAAGCTTATTAATGACAATTTGTTACAGAGATGTAGAGAAAGTCATGTGAATGGAACACGCATGCACCCACACCCACCCACGCACGCACCCACCCACACACACACTTTTCTAAAACTTGTTTTTTAATGGTTTCAGGGGAATTAGAAACATATGTTTCCAGAGAAATCTTTGTATCAACTTTATGGGTGAAATACAAATCCTTCTGTATCTACTAAGTTTATTGTATGTATCTGCTAGAGAAAGTAAAAAAAAAAAAAAAAGCCTGATGTATTCCATTCACATTACTTTATTATTTGCTCCAGCACAACTATTTTCACAGAAGCTTATTCCTCTACTTTCTGTTGAGATAAACTTTCATTGCACATTAAGATAGAAATAAGGTAAAGGAAGGATTCAAAAGACTAAAATAATAAAATGTTTTCATAATGGCATTGAAATTCTTTGTGCTTTACTTGACCATGAGAAAAAACATACAAATTCTACCACTTGTAAAGTATAAGTGTTTTGGAAAATTCAAATCAATAACAAAGAATATATTGAAATGGTTAAGACCATAAAAAATGGTAATAAGAATTGTATTTTCTGTATGGTAAAACTGCCTATTATAGTTTACCAATTATGACATTTTTTTTTTCAGAATAAAGAGAACTTCACAAACTATTTGCAGAATATTCAAAGTATGTATTTTGGTATGCAAATTTGGCATGTCGTAGATTTACAGCACGTAAAAGAACCTCAAGCCTGATAGAGAGGCCTCTGAGCAAAATTAAGCAGTATTTCACGCTCAATATAGAATGGGACGCTGAGAACCACAGCAGTTAAAGAGCGTCCATAAATAACATGCCATTTTTTTTTTTTTTTTTTTTTTTTTTTTAATATTATGCATGGTATTTTAATTAGAATCATTAGAACCATTTTTGAGAAAAAAAAATGAAAACCACCATAGTTTGGGGGTTTTTATTATAAATCTCAGGTGTCCAGCTTCTTCCCGTGCTGATTATTATCGTTGTGCAGCAAACTGTTAGTAGAAGACTTGAACCACATACTTGGCGTGGCTTGATGCATGCAGATGTTTTGCATCCTGGCATCTTGAGCTTCAGGTCCTTCAGCTTTCTTTAGTGCTGCTGTTGACTCTTCCCTCCATTATGTTAAGCCATTCCAGGGCGTTCTCCACTAAACATGTGACCAAGGTCTTTCACCATTCCACCATGTCCTTTTAAATTTCCTCCAAGCTCTTCCACGTCCTATTTCATGCCAGCCAACTATTTGTCAAATTTGCTTGATATCTCAATCTTTGTCTTCTCCATAAAAATAAGAGAGATAAATGGGACATTTATCAACAAGAATTTTATCTGGCTCAAGAAAAATATTGCAAAGCTATTATTGAGGCAAAACTTAATATCTGGAAAAATATTTGCTCTATTCAAAATGCTCAAAATCACTGAAATGGTGTCTACAAGATTTGTCGTCAGCAATCAAACTTGAATAGGAATTGATACTGGTATTGGACTCACTAAGAACCCCTAGAAACAGAAATCTCTTTAATAGATTCAATCTTTCTTTCTGACAAGAATGAAGACAATTCTATCTGCTTTGCGCTCAGATATTGTTCCAAGAACAAACAATGATGTAAAGTTTAATGAAAAGGAGATCAGTCATGTACAGAAATATAAGAATACAAGAAAGCACCTCGAGTTGATACTATTTATGCTAACATTGTCAAACTTTTCCATCCTTACATAATAAATGTTTGAAATTGGAGTATTCCCTAACTTATAAGAAATAATTACAGCCCAATAACACTATTACCTGTGTTGGGAAAGATTCTTGAAAAAATTGATAACAGATAGAATTATGTATCATTTGTCAATGATGCTTTGTCATCTAAACAATGTGGATATACACCAAGGAAATTCACAGAAGATGCTGTTTATAATGTTGTACAGTAGAAGAAAAGTAATATTAGACAGAAGAAATATGGACTTTTAATCTCTTAGAAATGTAGCTGGTGCTTTTAATAATACCTGGTGGACAATGATTTTTAAAAAATCTGATGTGTTACACTCACATGACTTTCTCTAGCTACTCTGCAAACAAACTTCTTACAAAAGATAATTCTTCTTTCAACACCAAGCTAATCGACATAAACATTAGCAGAATTTTATTACTTAGTTCCTTATAAGGTCGTCTCCTTAGCGCAGTGACCAAGCGGGAGACCTGGGTTCGATCCCCAGTGCTGGCATGGGGATTTTTCCCCTGCTGGGAGACCTGGCCTGGGGTGCACTCAGCCTCGTAAGGTCCCTGGGGGGCCAATTGAGGAGCTACTTGATGGAGAAGTAGCGGTTCCAGGTCATGAGGACCGCATTAACCGGCCGGGGGGTTCGAGGCGCTGACCGCCTCTCACCCTCCAATACTGCACCCCTCCATGATGTCTGTAGTGGACTGAGATGGGGGACGCAGCTGCCGGGCAGTAGGCCAAGGTTCCACGGGAGCTGTCGTGCCATGGAGTTATGTTATAGTACCTTATAAGTAGACTGGAACTAAGGGAATGCACTAGGCTAAAGTGATAGCCAAATGTTTTAAAAGCTGTCATTATGTGATGCAAATCGTTTTTTCTGTTGTTATACTCCTGGCCAAGCAAAGAAGCGGTCACTCCCATCTGAGAAAAGTGTAAATACTTCACAACTGAAACTAATAACAAGGAATACCTCGAAAATGGTAAGCTCCACGAAAAAAAAATGTATAGGATATAATTTGTGTATTTTAACTTTGTATAGTAAGTTTTTGTCTATCTCTTATGCTTTACTAATTATGCCAAATTAAGCAAAATTCATCCTGAATAAACAGGTATTCAGAAGCTATTCCCAGAAAATTCAAGACATACATTTTATTTGTGATGGAAATGTCTTTAATATGTGGTATTTTAATCAAAATGTTAGAGCCATTTTTAAGCAAAACAAAATTTTCTAAAATTCTTCCATGTAAAGGGTATTTGGGGTGGGGGGATTTTCTTGAAAATCTTTATGTTATAACCGTGGAAAATACCAAACTTAAATAACAAATTTGGTATTTAACGGACTTTTCGTTTTTGAGCTATGCTGCCCAGACACACACACAGACATTTTTTCTAATTCTTTTTTTGATTCAGGGTGTCTCAAAACATGTATTTCTGGTGAAATATTGATATCAAATTTTTGGGTACATTACAATAGCTTCTCTACACACTATGTACATAGTAGTACGTGTAGAGATAGTAAAAATGAAGAAGAAATAAATGTCCTGCAAATTTGTATCACCTAGTACAAAAAATTTCACAAATAGAAATGCACAGTTGAAATTATGTGGAGTGACAGTATATAAAACTTATCCTAAGGGTTGTCCACAAGGCTCCACTAGTAGCCCTAGCTTCTGGATAATTTTGTATGACCATTTACTGCAATTTAGCCTACCAGAAGAATGTAACATCATTGCTTACGCTGATGTTCTTTTACAAGGAATTAACTACTCTGAGTATTTTAACCCTTTCACTGCTAACTCCTTGACACTATGGTGAAAAATTGCTAAAAATTCAAAATTTGATTTTGACCAAAAACATTTGGCTATAAATATGTATATTTCAAGTTGAAAATACAATAATGTACACTAATAACTAAAAAATCTGATGTGTTACACTCACATGACTTTCTCTAGCTCTTCTACAAACTTCTCACATAAGAATATTCTTCTTTCTGCACGTTGTTAATGATATAATCATTAGCAGAATGTTCTTATTACTTAGTTCCTTATAAGTAGAAAGAAAATAAGGAATACAATGTTAAATCGATAGTCAAATGTTTTAAAAGCTGTCGTTATTCGATTGTCATTGCAAATCGCTTCTTTATTGTCTAGGAGTAGATCAAAAGAACAATGCACACTTTCTGTCCCAGAAAAGTATAAGTACTCACAAGTGAAACCAAAAACAAGGAATATCTCGGAAACGGTTACCTCTACAACAAAAATGTAAAGGACATAAATTGTGTGTTTTGATCAGATCTACATTTTATGTGTAGTAAGTTTTTGTGTATCTCTTACCATTTAGCAGTTAAGCAAAATTTAGCCAGAATAAAGGTATATTCAAAGGCTATTCCCAGAAAATTCAATATATACAATTTATTTGGTATGTAAATATCTTTAATATATGGGATTTTAATCAAAATCGTTAGTGCCATTTTTTAGAAAATCAAAATTTTTGAAAATTTTTGCACACAAAGGGTAGTTGGGGGTGGGGCGATTTTCTTGAAAATCTTTGTGTCACATCCTTGGAAGATATCAAACCTAAATACCAAGTTTAGTATTTAACAGTCTTTTCGTTTTTGAACTATGCTGTCCACAGACACAAACACACACGGACCATTTTCTGAAAATGCTTTTTTTGGATTCAGGGGGTCCTAAAACATGTATTTCCGGTGAAATCTCGGTATTGAATTTTTGGGTGGAATACAATACTTCCTTTATACACTATGTACATAGTACGTATAGAGAAAGTAAAAATGAGTATAGTAATATGTTTCAAAATTTACAAACGTCTCACACCAGGTGAATAAACCTGCCCTGTTATAATCCAGGCATGCTGTACCACCGATTATTTAGCCTGGGCCCTCCCCATCCTAAACCACAGGTGAGATGAGCACCCAGCAGGCCTCTCCACACCTCACCAACAGCATATTTCCAGCCGTGAAATAGAGATTGTTTGGTGGCAGAGTGCAGCTTGACTTGGACTGAATGACTTGAGTTTTCGTTTGCTTTATATATTACTCAGAATTACTATAAACAGTCCATGAGAGTTGATAGATATAATTGATTTTAACATTTTCTAAGACTTACAATCACTCAAACCTATCTCGACCATAGCACTGAAAGGGGGGTTAAATACAAATGCTAATGAAGCATTATATCTATTGTATATTTGGGGCAATAAGAATAAGCTGGAATTTAACCGTATAAAGATTACCACTTATGCTTATCATGAACAGCCGGACACTTGATGTCCTTCAAATATACATGAACAATGTATTCGCAGATTTGGTTGATGGTTTCAAATACCTTGTAGTAATTCTAGACTGGAAATAACATTTTGATCACATTTTAAATATCTGGAAACCAACTTTAATACATTTCATGCCTTTTAGGCCCACTTGGGCATTTAATACAGAAATATTAAAAATTATTTAACACACTGGAGTGGAACAATTACTTATCACAGATTTCAGAGATGTTTTAGAACGGAAATTGGCTCTCTGACAACTGTCTTGGATTCAGTAAAGTATTTTTTTTTGTATCAATAAAGCATTTCATACTATATCTATGATGCAACCCAGATAATAGCTGGAATGGCATCTCTACATTTCACTGCATTCTCAACAACAAAAATTATTAACATCAAGAAATGTCGTGAATCACTTGCAGAAATTCCAAGATTGGAATTAGAGCATTCAGCCCGGCATACAGCTATTGGGCATCCTAGTTTATTCCCCACCATTGTTACTAACTGTGGGAGTAATCACTTGAACAACATTTATACAGATGGTTCCCTTTCCTACAAAATTACTAGAAAAGTTAAAGTTGGATATGCATTTGTTGTTTACTATAATAATGTTGAAAATATTTCAGTAAAATTTAATTTGGCACCACAGTGTACTGTATTCCAGGCAGAACCTCTAGCTCTCAAAGAACCAGTGAGTGGAGTATAAGAAATGGAGTTAATGTAGTATTTTTAGTGATTCACAAGCAGCACTTAATAAATATTGTCTCACTGCACTAGATGTGTGCATTAGAAAATTAATCACGGAAAGTAATTTACACATTTGTATGGGTTGGGTACGAGGACATAATGGTGCAATTGGAAATGAAAGGGCTGATCAGCTTGCAAAGGAGGCATCTTACATTTTTCATGTGAGTGGAAGAGGTGAGCTTACTATCTAACATTACTCCTAGGTGTTTGTCCACTGAATGCCTACGTTAAATACATTGAGTGGTGGTAGCGGAATCCATGTGTTATCCTCTGGGTAAACAGGACCGATTGCAATTTCGCTGCATTAACTTTTATTCTCCATTTCTGGTTTGAGATCATCTAACATGACCTGTAGTCTTTTTGCTGTCATCTGTGGTTTCCACAATTGGGAAGTTATGGCAGTATCGTCCGCATATATGGCATTTGCATGTTTGGTGTTTTTGGAATGTTGTTTATATACAAATTAAATAGAACAGGTCCAAGGAGGCTTCCTTATGGAGCTCCTGCTTGTATTTCTCACCTTGTTGAGTAAGCATTGTTTAGATTAACTTCAAATGTTTGCCTATTCAGGTAGTGTGCTATCAGTTTTACCAGTCCATCAGGAAAGTTTAACATTTGCTGCTTGTACAGTAGTCCTGGGTGATATGCTGTGTCAAAAGCTCTCCATATATCTAGGAAGATTGCTGCGGAATGATTTGCCCTAAAGCCGAACCTTTCATCAATAACTACACTATGTCTCTTTAAGCTCTTAAGGATCACCTTTTCTACAACTTTACTGCTGGTATTGAGAAGGCTGATTGGCCAATAGTTTTTAGGGTTTTTGGTGTCCTGTCCTGGTTTTGGAAACATTAATACACCTGTGTATTTCCAGTGTGAGGGAAAGTATCCGTATTGCATATAGTTACATATATCTGTCAGCACTTCGTAGGCTCTTCAGAACCACATTTGGTATTTGATCTGGTCCAGGCGCTTTGCTATTTAGCAGGCTCTTTATTATCCATTTAATTTCTCCTTTGTTAGTTTTCTTTGCTCTCTTATGGGTTCTATAGGAAATAATAGCTATGGCATGTTGTTCTACATGTTCACTGAATGCTGAATCATTGGGTTCCTCATTAAGTTGACGCACTTCTTTGTCCTGAGACATTTTGACATACATGTGAGTAGAATTGGGCAGCAGTATGGGCGGGGTTCTGAGCAGCTCTTTGATGAGCCTCTTAATGACCTGCCAAATTTGGCTTGAATTTGGTTGCATTCCCTCTATGGTTTGTTCCCATTGTTTGTGGAGTATGTCATTGATGCAAATTTTGACTTGGCTGTTTAGGGTAGCTTAATTGACTTTGTGTTCAAGGTTTCATGTATGTTGCCATTTTTGGCATTCATGAACTCTCTTGTACATTAACTGTAGTACATTTCAATCTGTACAGCACAGTGGTAAGAAGACAAGGAAGGTTGCATTGAAACATGTCATTAAAGTCACCAGCTGCTATGACTTGGTTGCTCAGGCTGAGCACCATGTCTAAATCGTGCTGCAGCAGTTAACCCTGGGAGGAGCATTTCATTCAATCAAAAAACACTGATAATAATGTAACATTGTAAATATAATAAACATGAATATTCTAAGAATGCTTTTTGGAAACAGACATGTAATTGAAAATCATGCAAAACTGACACCTCCGAAAATTCATTGTCAGAGTTATTATTTGTAAATAAATGTATTAATTAGTGTGAATAATTGACAAGTCCTATGTTTAGTGGCTTCCTGGCCTAAACGAACCTACAGAATGCTTTCTAATCTAATCTAATTGTTGACATGATCTACATCCTAGAGTTTGGGCTGTGAATCTAAGCTCATAATAGGATCTATAGATTGCAATGTGTGTGCATGTGCATGTGTGTACACACTATTACTCGTGGCTGTTCTTCTGTCCAAAGCACCCATTGGGCCTATTGAGCAATATACCCAGTAACCTGGTATTGAAAATCTAGCTTTGTCTGTTAGAAATGTTTTGCCTAGCACTACAGAGTTTATTGGCAGATGGTGCTTTAATTCAGGTAATTTAGAGCGTGCTCCCCTGCAGTTCCAGAGAGTATTTTAGTACTGTCCTGTGTTTGGGTATCCATTTTTAGTGATTTTGTCTTGTGGTGTGTAGTACTTCTGTCTGCATCCTTTAGTCGGCAAAATTTACACATGTGAACTAAGAGACTATGTGGAGATAGCTAGCAATAAGCTTCTCTGGAGGTCCTACCAGCTCAAAATTATTGAAAAAGTGGCAATAGCTAACCACAATTATATACCCCACTTGAGAATCTCCAGAGCCAAGGCGGGACAAGAACCACAGAGGTGGAGGCAAAATTTAGAAGAGGCTCTCTGGTTTTGGGGTCGTGATGGATGGATGGTTCAGTGGATTTAGATTTGGGTTGCAAGGACTCCAGCACTGCAGTGTGAGCGTGTGTGTGTGTGTGTGTGTGTGTGTGTGTGCTGCACCTGCAACTGTGTGTTTTCTGTTTGGAATTCCTGTGTTTTTGTGGTGTCTGTGCATCATGTTGTGGATGTGATTGTTCTTGTGTAGCAATGGCAACTGTGGCATAGGACCCACATCCTACATCTGCTGATGTCCTGGATGTACCGCAGGGGACGACGAAAGACCAGCCAGCCTCCGATAGATAGATTTATTATTAGCCTGAAGAAATACAGATTCTATGGCATTGTCAAAATACAATGAAATTTTGTTACATTTGAGTTTAAATATATACAGAATTTGTAAAAAGAAAAATCCAAAATAGTTTTCTGCCAGCACCAGGCTCCTTTCTACTTCTGCAGAAAACTATAATGACAAACACAAAGCGGCAGTATCTGCACAAGAGAAATATGGTTGCAAAGATAAATAATAATGATTTATAGTTATTTAATTTGCATTCTGTGGAACAAGTTAGAGTTTCTGATTGAAGTATTCGTTAATAGTGAGTGGTAAATGACTTTTGAGATGATTCTTAACGGCTGTTCTAAAGTTTTTGTGATTAAGCTCTTTAACACTGTTTGGAAGATGGTTGTATAAATTTCTACCCTGATGTGATATAGACTTAAGACACCTGGTGAGCCTATGAGTGTTGAGATGTATATTACTGCAGGCTCTTGTATTGTGGTCATGTAGGGCTGAGTTTCTTTTAAAGAGATCAAAATTTTGACGTATAAAAGAGACCGACTCTAAGATATATGTACAAGGTAAGGGTAATATAGATAGTTCTTTGAATATTATCTTACTATCTGATCATATTTGTACCTTGTGATGTTGAAAATGAGTCAACATCACATTGATTAAAACTTCACTTGTCTCAAACTTCTGAGTTATTTAATTTTAATTAATTAATATTTGTACCTGTTTTATGATTTTTACTAATCTTTTCTGAAGCTTAAGTATCTACAAACTTTTTCAAGAAGCCCCCCCCCCCCATCCTATTATTCCATATGAGAGCAGTGAATGGACATATCCATAGTACGCTGACTTTAAGCCCTCCAAGGGTAACACTTTTGAGAGGACTCTAAATACATAGCATAGACAGCTGAGTTTCCTGCTTAGATAATGTATGTTGACTAAGCAACCTTTCCAGCAGGCTCTGTGATCACAAGAATCACAGAATGTGCACCTAAATGAGTTTGTAGTGCATCGGCTCACATGGTGGTTGCCTGCCCACCGAGAGCAGACTTGCAGTGCTTCACAATTCCGAGCCAAATCTCGGAAGCACAGGCACTGCCCACACTATGTTGGTCCAGAGGGGGAGATGAAGTCCTTAACTCACACTCCACAGTGCACCAGGTCTGTTAGGGACTTGATGGCCAAGGAGTCAGTCTTATTAGGTAATTCCACCACAAACAGTGGAACATGGGCCCTAAGCCTATGATAGAAAATCCAGGCAAGTTGCTCTGATGGTGGAATTTATACCTAGAGGGCAAGGCTGAAGGACTGCCTCCCATGCTGTCATTGGTCAGCGCTGGCCAATGGGGGTTGAGGAAGGTGGTGCAAGCGGTTATGAATTATAGGTAGCCATGTTTTGCCTATTTGCAGACCTTTGTCTGCTAAAATTATTCTTGTTTGTTTTTATGTATATTGCTTATCAGTCTCATGATATCTGGTAGATTTTGATACTATTTTGGTGAATGAAAAATTGATCTTATGGCCAGTATCATAAGTATGTTGTGCCACCGCAGACTTTTCTGAGTAGCCCAACCTGATGTAGTGCTGGTATTCATTGATGCACTCTTCCACAGTCCTTCCTATCTGGCCAATGTAAATTTCTCCACATTTGAGCAGAATTTGTAAATACTGGCAGTTCGGAAGCCCAGGTTGTCTTTGAATGAGACCAGATGTTGTTTGACTTTGGCAGGGGGCTTAAAAACTGTTCTGATGCTGCATTTAGACACTATTCTTGCTATTTGTGGGACACTGCATCCACATATGGAATGATGGCTGTAGCTAAGCTTTCTTTTACCTCTACATTGACATTTGGTTTGGTTTGTGTAGATAATATTCTGGTTCTGTCTAAAGGCTTTACGTCGGTGCTGGATTTCTTCTGAAAGGTTATGTTTATCAGAGACTGTTAGCTCTCATGTTTAAGAGTAGAAGTACTGTGTGTTTCTGTGTGGGGTGGTGGCAGCTTGTATTATTGAGGTACAGGTCAGTGTGTATGGGCTTTCTGCACACTTTGTGTCCTAGGTGGCCATTTTCCTTTTTTATAGATGAGTAAGACCAGAAACGAGTAGTTGTTCTGTTCAATCTCCATTGTGAGCTTGATGTTGGGATGGATACTGTTCTACACTTTAATATTTTTTTTAATATGGTGATACCTATTTAAAATCAATTATAAACAACAAATAAATGCTTCAAGATATTATAATGAATATACAACATTATGATCTGTATAATATATTTTATAAGTATTGCCATTTCAAAGGGCATAGTTTTTTTTTTATATATTTATATTCAATATATCTCTCTCTCTCTCTCTCTCTCTCTCTCTCTCTCTCTCTCTCTCTCTCTCACACACACACACACACACACACACACACACACTAAATTTGTTTGTTTACTGGTCATTTTGAGATGGACTGACCCATAAGTTAGTAAGATTAGGTAGGAGTGTTTGTTATTCAAAGATTTTAGAAATTTTGTTTTAATAATGTGTCCTTACCTGTTTTCTCTGGCAGAAACATCTGTTTCAACCTATACAAAGGTAATTTCGGTAAAAATGCTAAACTTTCAAGAAAGATTCTAAAAAGAGCTGGTATAGGATATATGGGATATTTACTAGACTGGCAAGAGAAATATCAAAACCTTCATGCTGAAACCTACCTTGAAACTTTGGTTGCAGATCATAAAATATGCTTTATCATATTTGTAAAGAAGTTAGCCACATTTAAATTGCAAGGTCCTGAAACTTAACACCTAACCATATATTTAAACCTCAGTATAAAATAGTTGTGTTAAATGACTCAATGAACTGTCCTTGCTTTAGTGTGCATTGGAAACTATCAAAGGGTTGCAAAGCATGCAGCAGTATTGGTACAGCACTTCAAGCAAGAATGTCCACCTGCACTGTAAACTCAATTGTTGCAGGTTTTGGTTTCAATTTTGATACTTGGTTGGGAATGAAATTGCCATCTAATTTTTACTTTCTTTGTACATACTATGTATATAGTGTAGAAAGAAGGTATTGCACTCTAAAAATTGATACCGAGATTTCACCGGAAATATATATTTTAGGGTCTCCTGTATAAAAAAAATGCATTTTCAGGTCCATGCGGGCATGTGTGGTGTGTGTGTGTCCCTGTGTCTGTGAACACGATAACTCGAAAACGAGAAGTTGGTAAAGTACCAAACTTGGTATTTAAGTTTAGTATTTTCCAGGGATGCGACATGAGTTTGAGAAAAATTCCCCCACCCCAAACGACCCTTTACATGGAAATTTTTTCGAAAATTTTGATTTTCTCAAAAATGGCGCTAATGATTTTGATTAAAATATTGTATATTAAAGATATTTACCAAATAAAATGTATATCTTGAATTTTCTGGGAGTAGCCTCTGCAGCTTACTTTATTCTGGATGAAATTTACGGAATTTTGCATAACTGCTAAACCATAAGAGATAGATTAAAAACTTAACTTGGTTTCAGCTTTAAAAAATTATACTTTTCTTATATAGGAATCTGTCAATTGTCCATACAAGCAAAGGAATTTCAGTTACAGAATAACCAGCTTTTGACTATCACTTTAACCTATGGAACTCCCTTTTTTTTGCTTCTACTTTCAAGAAAGCAAGTAATAAGACTGTTTCTACTAATTTTTTCTTGTTTAGCATAAAGTAAATAGAAGCATAAGCTTTCTAACAATAATTTGTTGCAGAGATGTAGAGAAAGTCATGTGAATGGAACACATCAGATTTTTCGGATATTTATCCCTATCCAGCCTAACTTCACTCAGAGTAATTATAAGGCATGAAGGGTTTGATGTTTGGTTTTAGTAATGAAAAATAAACTGTTTGGGTAATTTGACTGTAAATCTTTAATAACACAAAAATCCATTACTTCTACAACTTTGGTACAAATAGCTCATTTCACACTTAATATGGTAGTCCCCAAAACCTAGGGAAAAAAGGAATCCATTTAGCTTACTTGTTCTTCACTGACAAAGAAAGCAAAGGAATTGGTAAAAAAGTTTATGCATCTTAGGGACTCCGCTGGTATCTATGTATGTATATTATACCTTATAAATAGTTTGGTTTATTATGCTTTAATATATCTGATAAAATCTCTTGCACCAGCCTGTGAACTAGTAATAATAAAAAAAATGACATATACAAAGTAAAAGGAATAATTAACTGTGTACATAAATGTGTATACACAATATTGCCAATAATAGAAAATGTGAAGAAAGAATGTACATACTTATTTATTCTATCTTTTCTGATGCAAGAGATTTTTAACAAAGTCCATTTTCAGTCATTAAAAGTTTACAATTCCACATAAATACAAACATACAGGAAAATAAAAAGGAGGCTCTTTAATCTCTTTAGCTTCTATGAACAATAAAATTCATTTTGGTTCTTGTAGCAACATACTAAAATGAGTATGTAAAACCTATGTAATGCATATTCACAGTATTATAACACGATCTAAAAAGTTAAACACACTTTAAGCGTTTACTATAACTTTTTTTTAAAATTGTAATATAGCCACAAATTACGTAATATTCTGGTTTATATGAACTGCAATTTAGAAGTCTGCTACAAGCAAATTGTTAATATATTTATATATATTATTTCCTCTTGCATGCGTATCTATAATATAATGTATTGTAGTTTCCGAGATTTAGATTTATGAATTACTTTTGCTTAACTTTTACGACATGTGATTGAATTACATAACTTTCCGAGTACTTGTCACTTGTAAACTTTGATAAATTGGACTTACTGGCTAATGCATACATTTCAATGCTCTAGATGTGGTTTACGAGAACAACCATGAAAAGTATGAATTTGATTTTGACACATTATTATACACACTCATAACCAGAGAAAAAAAAAGAATTAAAAATAAACCCTGCTTATTATAATTAGCAAAGCTGTACAGTGTAATGTAAAAAAATTTTCACATCCCATAACAAGGATTTGTGGACACTTCCTTTGTCACAAAGCAGGTTCCATTCAAACTATCATTGTCAGATATCAGATTCGATGATAGTCATGCGTAAACGATCATGGCCATGCATATGCAGCAATCGTGCAATGCTTCAGTCATTTCCTTTGCATTACTGCAAAAGGATTAATAAGTTCTTCCTTCTTATAAAGAAGCCAGAAGCAAATTTGACCACGACAAAAACATGTAAACACTAAACACTAACAGTAGTAGTAATAGTAATAGAGCATATATGAAGTGACTGAGACATTCAGAATATAATGGCAGATTAATTTCCTGGTGGAAAAATAAATAAGTAAAGCATCAACTTACTTGACTGTTGAAGTAGTCATCACCAATATCTTTTTGGTTCATGAATTTTAAAATATTATACCAATAATAATATTGTAACATAAATCACATTACAACAGTAGCAGTAACACAAAATAAAGTCAATACTTCAAGTTAGAATTCTATTGCACAAATATGAGAATATGTAACCTGAAGAACCTAATTAGCAAAAGTGCTAAAAGGACTTGCTAAGTTGTAACCAAAGAAGATTTACTACATAACGCTATAATGTCCATCCAGATAAAAGTTGATTAAATTTTAAAAGAGATTACATTTTATTACATTCAAGCATTTCAGTGTTCCTTTTTTTCCCCCCCATGGTGGACACTTAAAACATACATACACGACAAAATATCACATGTCACAAAGTTTGAGCTTTTATTTAAAATAAACTCAAAAGTATTGTTTGTTGATATCAGAGATCTGGTGGCAGAGCACTTCAGCTGAAATGTAAATACAATTGATATTAAATCTCCTGGCAACGTTAAAAATCCCATACATATGGACATTACATAAAGAAATATCCTATAAAATGTAGTTTTTAATTTAGGGAATTTCAAAACAAAGCTTCACCTTTAAAATGAGACAAATATAGTTTGAAAAGATATGAAGTAAATGGAACCAGTCATCAATCCAGTCACTCTCTTTAGAAATATTAATTCAAAGCAAGAGAATTAAATGGAAATTAATTCCCCCCTTTCAGTCACTTAGAAACCTACAAGCACATCTGTGGTAAAAATCCAAAGGATAAACTTGTGGTTCCATTCACAGCATGTGTATCTGCAGGTTTCAACCCATGAACTATGGCACAGATGTATCTTCTGCATAATTGCTTGGTGTCGCAGTTTTCTTTTTCCTCGAGTGTGTGAGTAACCCAACAGACTATAGATTACACTGCCACAGTATCGTAGGGTGTGATTGCGAGTCCGTTTTGGAGTTGGTGGTGGTGCCCTGCTTCGTTTCTAAAAATATTAAGTTTGCATTAGTCACACTTCTATGCTACTTAAGTCACTACTGAGCTGTAAAATAGATTTTTAATTTTTTTTCAGTTCATTAATGTGCTAAAAAATAATCAAAAGGTATAACAACATACAAGAAACAATGTAGGAAACAGTCCAATAAGTATAATCACAAAGAACATGTGGCAAAATTGATTTTTAACTATTTTATATTAAAGTAAACATATTAAATGCAGTAAAATGCATAAATAAGCAGCAAATGCATGCTGCATTACAAGATACATTACAAAAGAAAGACATAATTTAAGAAATAAAAGAAATAATTATTGGATTTTAAGTTATGCAGGGTGGGGCTGAGAGAGTGGACACACACAACCTGTATATTGTGTGGCATGGTTAATGTATCCATCAATGATATTAACTTGTAGCCTGACCTTCACAATTTGCTATGGCAATGTATGGTATTGGATAGGTAGAGTCAGACTGAAAAATTATGCCATAGCTGGGATTTGAACCACAGATCTCCCAGTCTCTAACTGGTTGCTCTGCCACTGAGCTACCATGGCAACATGCCGGCATAGCATTGAATTTCTCAACTGACTCGCATGTTTCCTGGTAAACCACAAGGTGTTCTCAAATTATTTTGAGATGACAACCCCAATGGTGACTTATAATGTTAGTACTTAAGTCCCAGCATTCATAGTATAGCCAACTATGCTGGCATGTTGCCATGTTGGCTCAGTGGCCTATCCAACTCCTGTCCTACACACGGCTTGTGTGATAAAAACAATTAATCCAATGTTTGGTATATCTGCACTTCACTGAGCTGGTTATTATCAGAAACAGAATTATTTTACACATATTTATTTCCTTAGTAGTTCAGAATACTACTAGATTAAATCAATAAAGGGCCATACGTACCAACAATGCAGGTGTAAAGACAACATATGCTACAAAGGTCAGATTTGCAACCCATCATTAATGGAAACACAACGTGCCATATAATGCACAGACTATTTAGAAATATGCACACAGTTTCTGCTATAACTTATGTGATAGTCATTTTTAAAAGCGCTGGCTGGATCTTATAATGATGCATGCCATAAGCTGAAAGAACAGCAATATGAAGGTACAATTTCAGAGCTAAGGGGACCATAAACGAAAACAATTCAATCCTCAGGCCAGAAAAAAAAAATAAAAAAGCTGGTAGTCATCCATGCTGCTATTGGTATGAAAAGTGAAATCTCATAGAAGAAAACTACTACTGAAAACATTTGATTGTTGGGCTACATAAATAAAATTAAATCTCTGACTAACCAGCATGTGCCAACATTTTCTCCAAACCAGCCTCAGAAAAAGCAGAAATATGATAGCAGATAGTAAAGCAATATTTTTGGGGGTGGGCACTACATCATTTAGTAAGGAAACAATAGTGAGTAATTAACCAACCTGCACAAGTAACAGCATAAAGAAAGTATTACAGAGATTGGTGCAATATTGTATTTTGCATGAATTTGTTTTCACAATTATTTTATGTTACACAATAAACATTCTTTAAACTTCCTTTAATGTACTTAATATGTACATAATAGGTATACAAAAAAAGAAGCAATCTTAGAAAAAGGTTCACATGTATATTTGTTAATTGCAAAACTCAAAAATGAAAAATACAATAAATATCAAACTTGATATTTAAGATTGGTGTCTTTCTAGGTTATGACACAAAGATTTTCAAGAAAATCCCATCCTATAGTATCCAATACATTGAACATTTTTCAAAATTGTTAATTGTTTAAAAAATTACTAACAATTTTGATTAAATACCACATATTTAAGAGTTTACATAATGAATAAAGGGTACACCTTCATGAATTTTCTGGGAATAGCCTGTGAAAGCCTCTTTATTGGAAAAATTTGTATAACTGGTGTGAGAGGAGAGGAGAGGGGGGAGAGGGAGAGAGAGAGAGAGAGAGAGAGAGAGAGAGAGAGAGAGAGAGAGAGAGAGAGAGAGAGAGAGTGTGTGTGTGTGTGTGTTTATCACATAAAAATAAAAAGCTCTTTAAAGTTTACAATATATTTCAAATAACTTTTTGTGGCATCAACCATTTTCAAGATATTCATTATTATTATTATTATTATTATTGGAAATTGAATTTTAGCATTTTATAAAAGGCTGTATCTATTCAGTTGTTTCTATAGCGGTATGGAAAGAGTATGGAATTTTAAGGACAGTATAGAGTGATCAGTTTTTAAACATTTGACTGCTACTATTCCCTTTGTACCTAAAATGAATATGTAAAGAAACTTTTATTCAATGTTTATCTCAATCACTCTGAAATAGAATAAGTTTTTACAAGTATAGTGATGAACAGTAGGGTATAACAGTAATGCATAATAGTAATGTTTGAGTTCTTTATGTAACTTGATTCTACAGAAAGAATGCTCAAGAGCTCATGACTCATTCTCAGATGGTGGTATAAGCTGATTCCCTTACATCATGTCTATGTGGATGAAATTGAATATTTTACTGAAGGTTATAAATATGTTTTTGTTGCATATATTGCAACTCATACAAATAGAACTAAAAGTTGTACATATTTTTACTTTCTCTCCACGTTTTATGTACATAGTGTATAGAGAAGGTATTCCATTCCACCCAAAAATTTGATACTGAGATTTCACCGGAAATACAAGTTTTAGGGTCCCCTACACCCAAAAAAAGGTCTCTGTGTGTGTGTGTTTGTGTGAACACAATAACTCAAAAACGAAAAGCCGGTATTTAAGTTTAGTATCTTCCCGGGATGTGACAAGAAGATTTTGAGGAAAATCCCTCTACCCCAAACTACCCTTTACATGGCAAAAATTTCAAAAATTTTTATTTTCTCAAAAATGGCTCTAATGATTTTGATTAAAATACTTTACACTAAAGGTTATTTATAAGGCAAATAAAATGTATAGCTTGAATTTTCTGGTAATCGCCTCTAAGACCTCTTTATTCTGAATGAAATTTTCTAAGTTTTGCATAAGAGATGGACAAAAACTTATTAAAAAAAAATGTAATCACGTTAAAACACGCAATTTATATCATGTATACTTTTTTCGTTGAATTGAATCATTTCTGAGATATTCCTTGTTATTTGTTTCAGATTTAAAATATTTAAACTTTTTTCGCATGGAAAGCTGTAAACTTCTGGCCCTGCATAGAAATGGATTTCATCCACATGGTAACCGGCTTTTAAAGGATTTGACTATTGCTTTAGCCTAGTGTATTCCCTTATTTTCCTTCTACTTACAAGGAAGCAAGTAATTAAGACAATTTTTGCTAATGTTTATTTCGATTATCATAGAAGATAGAAAAATATGCTTTTTAACAATAATTTAGTACAACAATGTAAAGCATATCATGTGAATGGAACACATCAGATTTTTTAAGAATCTATTACTAAATTCACATTTTAGATACTGTCCTTGACCAAATATTTTACAAGTGCTAATATAAAAACATAAAAAACTTTTTATTCTGTATTATTATGTATCTGGATATTTCAAACCACCACCTTCAAAATAATTGTCTAAAGTATGATGTTTTGATGAAGTACTATTATTCTTTAAATTTAAAACCATACATGCGCAAATTGTATTTTGTGCCAAAAGCTTTAATATATGTGCAGCCAATTCCTAAGCTTTGGCAGTGAGAAGTATACATAGTGATGTTTGTCCATAAGGCAAGAATAAAAACTTATAACTTGTATCTTATACTGAAATACTACAGTATATTTTAATTACTCATCATTCCAGTCTCATAATTCTGTTAATGTTTCTTAAAAATTAAACATTTTCCAAATATTTATTCTATTTCTGTTCTTTGTTACATTGTAGCCACAACTTGGTCAAACATCACTTTGGTTAATATGTGGCCAAATTGATCACAACACCCAAATGTTGAAGTGAATTATTGTGCTAAACAATATATTAAATTCATAAATATTCCATTTAAAATCAAATGCTATCTAGGATCAGAAGTTCAAGAACTATGTTGCTTTAAAAAAGAGAGAGCCAAAGATACTGTTGTTCTTTTTTTATATTTTTTTAAGTAGAGAGAAAGAATCAGTAAAGGCTGGCTGCTGAGCAACAGAGAAGAATAAGAGCAAACATGAGTGAAGAAGATTGGGGCAAGAAGAGGCAGAAAATATACAAAAGAAAGGAGAAGAAAGGACATTACAATGTATAAAGAATTAACTCCCAGAGAGTAAGAGCATATTATACAAAATAACAAGCAAGAAATACAGGCTGAAAAAGAATGCTGTGCAGACCATTAAGGCACAAACTCCACTGCATTCAGAAGAAGATGCAACACAGCTTCACAAGAATTTTTCAAAAGGTATATGGAAGTTGGTAAACTAATTGTGGACAGTCCAGCTCATCTGGAGTAATAAAGAGGCAGGGAAAAAATTGAGAGAAGGAAACAGATTGCTAATATCATCTTCACCTATTGAGAATGTTCAGTGGCTGATTAGAAAACAACTATTTTGTTGACTATAAGACATTAGACAGTAGAAAAACATTTGAAATATACTTTTTCTACAGAATTAAAACATTATTTAGTCAGAAATGGCAATATTGTTATCAATTACACAAGAAAAAAGAAAGTAGTCATTCTAAACTTATTAAGCAAAATTGTAAAATCCTTCCAAAATAATACTATGACTCTAGGTGGACAACGTTAGTGAAATCCTTCAAAAATAATAATATCAGCCTTATGACTCTAGGTGGACAATGTTAGTGAAATACTTCCAAAATAATAAT
This sequence comes from Hymenopus coronatus, assembly GCA_030762935.1. Taxonomy (NCBI): domain Eukaryota; kingdom Metazoa; phylum Arthropoda; class Insecta; order Mantodea; family Hymenopodidae; genus Hymenopus; species Hymenopus coronatus. The sequence goes on from CM060884.1 coordinate 14,801,904, forward strand.
AATATCAGCCATATGACTAGGTGAACAATGTTAGTGAAATCCTTCCAATATAATATCAGCCATGTGACTCTAGGTGGACAATGTTAGTGAAATCCTTCCAAAATAATAATATCAGCCATAAGACTCTAGGTGGACAATGTTAGTGAAATCCTTCCAATATAATATCAGCCATAAGACTCTAGGTGGACAATGTTAGTGAAATCCTTTCAAAATAATAATATCAGCCATATGACTCTAGGTGGACAATGTTAGTGAAATCCTTTCAAAATAATAATATCAGCCATATGACTCTAGGTGGACAATGTTAGTGAAATCCTTCCAATATAATAATAATATCAGCCATGTGACTTTAGGTGGACAATGTTAGTGAAATCCTTCCAATATAATAATAATATCAGCCATATGACTTTAGGTGGACAATGTTAGTGAAATCTTTCCAATATAATAATAATAATAATAATATCAGCCATATGACTTTAGGTGGACAATGTTAGTGAAATCCTTCCAATATAATAATAATATCAGCCATGTGACTTTAGGTGGACAATGTTAGTGAAATCCTTCCAAAATAATAATATCAGCCATATGACTTTAGGTGGACAATGTTAGTGAAATCCTTCCAAAATAATAATATCAGCCATATGACTCTAGTGGACAATGTTAGTGAAATCCTTCCAATATAATAATAATATCAGCCATATGACTTTAGGTGGACAATGTTAGTGAAATCCTTCCAAAATAATAATATCAGCCATATGACTCTAGTGGACAATGTTAGTGAAATCCTTCCAATATAATAATAATATCATCCGTGTAACTCTAGGGGGACAATGTTAGTGAAATCCTTCCAAAATAATAATATCAGCCATTTGACTCTAAGTGGACAATGTTAGTGACATCCTTAAAAATAATATCAGCCATATGACAATGTTAGTGAAATCCTTAAAAATAATATCAGTCATAAGACTCTAGGAGGACAATGTTAGTGAAATCCTTCCAATATAATAATATCAGCCATAAGACTCTAGGTGGACAATGTTAGTAAAATCCTTCCAAAATAATAATATCAGCCATATGACTCTAGGTGGACAATGTTAAACGGAACAGACAAGTAAAACAAAGAAAAATGTTACAGGATGCTATAAAATTACTTTATTTAGGTTTGTAACAGAAAATGACGCTATACACATATGCAACCTTTTGTGATCCAAGACCACTTTGGGTTACACACCCTAAACCTAGAGAAGCATGCTTAAGTATGAATCATAGTAACTTTGAATTTATAATTCATGCTGTAAAAACTAAGAACATTATTAGATTAAGTTCAAATTATTCAATTTATTAATAAAGCATATCAGAAGACTACCAGAACTAAACTTATGGGAGAAGGTCTATATTTAAAAGTTCTCAAAATGTCCACGTTGATATCCCTCCTTGGTTGGAATCAGTATACATACTGCCAAAATCAGTAAAAGCATGGATTAGGGAAAGGCACCAACTCAGGTGGCAAACGTAATCCGGACAAAGACAAGCCAGGAAACTGGTGTAAGGTCCTGCAACCTCTTTCCCAAGATTGGATGGTACAATAATACAGAAAGTAGTTGCAAAAATTTCTGAATAAGTTCACTTCAGGAAACATCTATCTACAGTAGGATGCGCAAAGAGGATGAGGAAACTGCCTCACATATCCTCTTTGACTGCCCATTCCTGGCTAGGAATACTCTTACTCTTTCTATAACAAAAGATCTAGAGTCTGCCTGGGTAGTGTGGTGGTAGCGTATCTGCCTCACATTCTAAAGGTCGTGAGTTCGAATGTTCTTTTTCGAGGTTTTCCCTTATCCTGAGAAGATGAATGTCAAGTAACTTTAAACTTCATGGACCCCGAGATCATTTGAACATCATTTCACCAATTTCATTCATCATCCAATATGACCAACCAGGTTAAAGGACATTAAACTATAAAAAAAAATTCTAGGAGAAACCAACATTGGAACGAAAATACTGCAGCTTGTTAAGCGAACAGATTTTGCAAAACAATGAAAATACCCTTTTCAATAAGGTTACACAATAAGCCTTTTAGATTGACATGATGGAGGTCATTAAACTCTTATCTAATCTAACCAGATAATGGACATCAAGCAAATATTCTTATGTAGATAACATTACAAAAATTCTGCTTTGAAACTTTGTTCATAAGACAGTTGATTCATTACTGCCACATTTGTCATGCATCTTTAATTCATTTAATCAAAACCCTCCCAACCTAAATCTTTCTTTGTAAATTGATACCCACTTGGTAACAAATTTCAATTTCTGAATAGGTAGGTTTTCTTATGTATTTTAATTGTTTATTATATTGCTTAATTTTGTTTCCAGATATTAAAACAAAATGAGTAGCACTATTTGCATACCTTCTGTTACCTCTTGCTTACTGACTGCTTATTATCTTGTAAAGAACTGACAATTAAAATACCATAAAAAGAAGTATATTTTGTCACCATATTATGTAATTATGATTTGCATATTGTTTAATTGTACTAGAAAGTAAATAGCTAATGGAATGTTAATTCATAAACCTACAGGTTAGTCAGCATAGAGCAGAACAGGTTCCATGGCTCTTAGCTGGCTGGCAGTGAAGCACAAGGCTTCAGTGTAAGCTGAACTTTTGCAAATGTGGCATGATTTGTTAGTTAACACATTACAGAGCATTTTAAGTGAAATGGCTCTATTTAAGTACTGGGATTCTGTTCCCTACAAAGAATTCCTTTATGAGTCATAAGTCTGTATAAAAACTGAATGGCCCCTGCATTCCCTGATTTAACCCATTGCAATTTTTATCTCTGAGGGGGAGAGATTAAAAGATAAAGCATACAAAACAAATCCACACATTTAAGAGGAACTTAAAAATTACTTTTGTCAAGAAATTGCTGCCATTACTCAGAGGGAACTTTCCTAAACAGGTGCCAATAACACTTAAAAATGAAAGGAGGCATTTCCAACATATCCTGGCTTAATATAAGTGAGTGTTTTTATTTTTAAATGTTTCCTTTGGTAGAAATAACTGACATGTCAAACCATAGTATATATACTGCAGATAATATGTCAGCCAGTCAGCATGCATAGCAAACAGCAACACCCGCTGGCTACCATCCAGTACAAGAAAAGACCAACAACTCAAGTATTTTACTTTCTCATAGTATAAAGTCAATTTTATAATGAATTGCCTTATAACTTGTAATATTTTATGTGTAATATAGCCTCAAAATAAATTCTGTGGGGTTTGGTCAGAACATGATAACTCCAAAATTGGCCTTTTTGTGCTAAGACAGTACTGATATAAAAGAAACAACCCTCTATCGTTTGATGAAGCCCTGATATCTCAGAAACAATCCTGTATCACTTGGTACAGCCCTGATATCTTCAGGGCTACACCAAACGATAGAGGATTCTTTCTTTTATATCACTACTGTCTTAGCACAAAAAAACAATTTTTGGAGTTATTGTATTTTGACCAAAAGCCACAGAATTATATTACTCTACGTAATTTTACCACAAAAACTAATGTCTTATGCAAGAACACCATAAGTATCAAAATAATTCTTCATTAATAAAAATGTTTTGCTTTACAATTCATTTCAACTGCAATGTAGCATTCTGCTAAGAGACAAATTTAAGTGCAGATTCATTAATAACTATATTGTACCATTTTTAATAATGAAGTATGTAGTCGTGTTGCTGTTACTTTCACATCTAGAATTATCTTTATGTTTTATTAATTCCAATAATTACATTACCAACAGATTTCATAAAGTTTTTTGTAATATAATTATATATAGCCACCTGAAGGATGCCATTGTTAGGCAGGAAGATCAATATAATTTGTAATAACTGAGTGAGAGTGCAGCTTAACAAGAAAAGAGAGAAAGCTGAGGGCCAATTTATAGCTAAAAACTTCATTGTATAGATTTCTTTGAGTTTCTTTTTTGGTATGATGCATTTCATAGGCTAATGGGTACTTGCTATACTGCCATCTCCTACTGTTTACATTTTCGGTTCCTATCCGATTACTTCCTTTGCAAACCAAGATTTACTGGAAGGCCATTCTCTAGCACATATGTACAATGTGTATAATGGATAGAGATGATATTGTATTCCACCCCAAGAAAATCCTGCACCTCAAACTACCCTTTACATGGAACATTTTTGAAAATGTTTTCTGAAAAATGGGTCTTAACAATTTTGGTTAAAATACTTATATTAAAGATATTTACATCACAAATAAAATGTATATATTGAATTTTCTGGGATGAATTTTGCTGAAATTTGCATAAGTGGTAAAACATAAGAAATAGACAAAAACTTACCAACAAAAATGTATAGCTTGTTAAAATTGATGTCATACATATTTTTGTTGTAAAGTTGATCATTTATGAGATATTCTGCGTTATTGGTTTCAATTTTAAACTACTTAAACTTTAATCAAATGGTAGGTCATCTTTCTTTTGTCTGTCTTTTGTTTACTCCTGGGAAGCAAAGAGAGTGGAATTTCAATTGCTTCACATAGCGACCAGCTTTTAAAGGAAGTGATTATCGATTTAGCCTAATATAACCCCTTATTTGCCTTCTGCTTCCAAACTGCAGACCAATTCTGCTATCGAATAGTATGATGTAGATAAAAGAATAATTTGTTGTAAGAAAATTTTGCTTGTGGAACAGCTAGAGAAAGTCATGTGAATGGAACACATCAGATTATTTCGTCTGTTGTTGATCTTTTAATTGCTGGCCACCATAAAATGTTTTATCCATCTGTTATAATTTATTTAAGCATGTTTGATAAAGAAAAACTGTTATAGATACTTAAGTTCTGAATCATATATCTTTTAATTAGTTCAATTATTCCAGATATTGTCCAACGGTTTAGAGGTTGTCAATAACAAGGAATATCTCAGAAATGAATAACTGCACAAAAAATTGCATATGACATAAATTATGTTTTGACGAGCTATACATTTACTCAGTAGTAAGCTTTTATCTATCTCTTAAGGTTTACCAGTTATGCATAAGTCATTTAGAATAACAGGATATAAATATTGTCCCAATCATCACATTAAAATATTAAACCTGAAAAAGAAGACATTCTGCAATTAATAACAAAAATAAAAAGCATATGAAACTAGTTGCTCTATAAAACAGAATTACATCAAATCAAATATAGAATTATGAATCACACTTACAGACAAATCTAAATTTGTTGTGCTCCATAAAAAACAATTTTTAAGAGGCTTCTAAAGCATGCTCACCTTTGGGAATACATTGCTTTTCTTTTTTTTTTAAAGAGAACAGAGAATTAAATAACACATTTTATGTGAACTAAAAGCAAAATAAACATATGTATTTGTTATGGAAGCTAATTAACAAATATTTATTTTGTGCTTAAAATTATTTCATATAGTTTAAGAATCAAGCAGCATTCAAATTGCCTTTTTTCAGAGAAATATAATCAAACAATATGAACAATAATTGCGATTTAATTCTTCAAAATAGACAACCTAACTTACATAAATGATTGATTAAAGCTGTACGTTTACAAATTTTAGTACCCAACTAAACTAAGGACAAATACATCTCTGAAACCCCTTTCAAACATGTGAAAATGATTCATAAGTGAGGCAGAATGAGAATACAATTTGAGGTCATGTTTGTCAATTCTAAAATATCCTGTGTATTTAGCTATGTCCAAAGAGCAAAGTCTTGCCCAACTTTATGCCTGTAAGACTTAGCTAATTTTATCTTTATCTTATAGTCTCTAAATTAAAGCAACACTTGTTAACTTGAATAGTTTAAAGGACTTAATATGAAACAAGAGGAAAGTATATTTATACACTAATGATTTGATTTATAATATGCAGTTGGTCAAGTATGAGATGAAGGAAAAAAATTATAGCAAAAAGTTTGCATTGATATATTAAAAACTAACTATTAATTTTCCTACTTTCCATATTTTTAATTACTGATTCCCCAATTTCTCCTGGTTCCTTCTGTTTTCAGGAGCCAGCAGTAACTGTCAAGTCTCATTTTTGTTTATAACAATACATACTATAAAACTATTGGAAAAGAAAACAAAGAATGTTTATTAGATATTGTTTAGAGTTTTATACTTGAAGCAGGTAACACATTGAAGCCCAAGTATAGCTCAGGCCGAGTGAAATGTTCATGTGGCGCATGTCCAAGTATAGCTCAGGCAGGTATTTCCAATGCTTTTAATGCAATTCCACAACCATAATTCAGTCTTGGGCTATGCAGCAAAGGTCGTGCATCAGTTATCATTTAGTTGTCTGATTTGTGTTGCCATCAGTCCTTGCTTTAGTCAACTATGAGGAAATTTAGGAGAGTTAGTAATATTGGCTGCTCTCGGGTCATCACGGTGGTGATCTCTTTGTTACATTTGGTATTCTTAGATGTTAAAATGCAGTGTTTTCCTCAATTTCCACAAAATGAAGCTGAAATTCCAGATGCAAATGAAACTCTGGAAAATTCTGATTCCAGGGAGAGATTTTCAATCTTAGAGTGTCAGCTACTTAATGCAGATTTTTTCAAACTTGTACATTTAAAATAAAATATTAACTCGGAAGTTATGATTATTTTCTTATTTGTTGAGAAATCCTTGAAAACCATACTTTCAGATTGTACCAGGGCATTTTAGCAGGTTTAATCAATGTACTGTAAATAAAAACTCAAAATAGGTGTAAAAACCCTGGGTTTCTTGGTCCATGAACTAAAGAAATGCCTGGGCTTCAATGTGTTAAAAGAGTTTTGACAGTATGACAAAATAAACAAGGCACTGTATTCAGTGCTTTCTCACAATTGTAACACCAAATTTCCTTTAGATCCATTAGATCACACTAGCAGATATTTTCTGTTCTCTCGGGAATATTACTGAGAAATTAACACCATACAAGTTGGGTTTCGACATTTTGGGGTGGCTCTTGCAGCACTCCATCTAATGTGGTAATGCTTTTCCTAATGCAATGGTGATAAAAAATAAATGGCATTTTATTTATGGATGCTCTTCAACTGCTGTGGTTCTCAGCGTCCCATTCTACACTGGGCGTGAAAGACAGCTTAATGTTGCTCAGAGGCCTCTCTCTGTCAGGCTTGAGGTTCTTTTACGTGCCGTAAATCTACAACATGGGACCAACAGTTTTACTTCCCTTCCGAAGGAAGCCATGCTAAGGATTTTTACGCCTGAAAAAATCCATTGTCCTCTGCCGGGTTTGAATCTATATATATATATTTGAAACACCCTATATACATATATAGTGTGTTTCAAAATGACACCAAATGAAGATGTGGACCTTGTTGGTCATACCACAGTGATACGGGAATATAATTTTCAGCTCTAAATTCAGCACACACAAAAACTGCCATAAAATCACCATGGATTAGGCAGTCGTACATAACTAAGTGGCACATGCCTGGCCCACTCCAAGAGAGATGCTGGTTGGTAGCAAAGGTCCCAGTTGCATGGTGTAGGCGTGTTTTGATAGACAGGTCACCTTAGTAATGGAAAACGTAGCATGTGGGTTTTGTTACAAGTTTTGTATAACATGTTCTGAGGTTGTTTATGACTACCGTTGTTCCTTCGCTGCCTATTCCCAAATGTGTGCACTTTTTAAAAACACATAAAACTTTAAACAGAAGAGTTTGAAAGTTGCGACATCAAGTTTCAGATAAGTAAAAGTGTAAGCTACTATAAAATTAAATTTTAACATCCTTAAATTAATAACAAATTCCAAATTCATAAAATCCTACAACTTATATTTTAGGTTAACCACATCTAGGAGGTATCAAAATGTTTTCTTATATATTTTCAGAGGTAGTTTGTATTTTTGGAGTTATCCTTCATTTGTATCAACTCTGTTCATGCTATTATTGCAATCTAATATTACACTTGAATACGCCCACCTCTGCCAAGCTGGAGGTAAACTAGGTGTGTTGCATCATCCAATGTTTCCACCATAAACTGATTTTTTTATTCAAAGTACTAGAGAAGTTTGTTGCTTCCACAGCCATATCACCATGTATTGGAACACACGTTTGTTTTTCACTTTGCACAATATTAAGTGTTTTTAGTTTGGCAGTCAAGCTTCTTATTCTACTTAAAAATAGGCAGGGTGTTTGACACCAATCTCGTGTAATAAATAGCTTTTCAGAAATGCTGATTTTATATCATGATATTTAGCTTTCATTTTTCTTTTTCTTGCTATAGTGAACTTTAGATTAACTTGAGACCATTAGTCGGCCTTGCCACTATTATTACCATTATTCCTATTAATTATTGATTATTTAATGTATTTAAAAATGTGTAAAGCTAGCTTATAGCAAGTTCAGCTCAAAGCTGTTTACCAAACTCAGCTGCTGCATAAGGGAAAGTTCTTTGAGAGGGAGAATGCCATTGTAAGTCACGTACACTTGTGCATGTGTGTGCAATAGAGAATGGAAAGTGATTTTGGGGGAGGCCTGAATATTTGAGAAGTGAGTTTTCTCCATTGTATTGAGGCAGTCATGAGGTGTCTATGATGCATTTTGGGTAAGGTGAAATGCATTATGGGACACATAGATGCTAAGTTCACAGTCTTTCTGATCAATGAAAGTGAAGCAGCCATGACAGCAGATTTTACTATATAAGTAACAGATTGCAGGCAGTTGGGGCAACCACTATCAAGTTTGAGGTCACATAATGTAAATGTTGTCAAATTGGGACACTCACTGCCAAGTTTAAGGTGCGCATACTCATTGTAAAGTGTAAAGGGTTAATTTTTATAAAGGTTATAGACGAGCAAAGCGATAAACTAATTAGTTCTATGAGATAAATAACGGTAAATCGTCGAATATGAAAAGTTCTAAGAAGTCATAGAAACAAGTAACATGTAAAGCAAAGTGCTTGTCTAAATAAATAACAATTTCCAGTCAGGAATAAATTCATATACAACAGTGAAAGTGAGTTAATCATTTCATAGGACAACTCCTAACTACTCCCATTGTTTTCTCACCCGAGAGAGTCAATTTCATGCAGACTGAGTGACACCGAGACAGGCTTCATAGTGGATCTCAAATCAGGTACGTGGAGAGATCTGCATACTGGTAGGGGAGTATGTCCAGACACACTTAATACATGTGGGGAAATAATTACGTGTGTGAGAATTACTGTCACATACCTGGCTCCACAACCAGGGGCAACAATACAACCACAACAATACCCCACTTACTTGATATTCCCCAATGTGGCACATAGCCACTACAAACTACTGCTGCAAATACTTAAATTTCTCAGAATATCCCTGTGATACTAAGCAAGCTTTAACACTGGGCTATTGCTCACTTACCCATTTTGATAACATTGACCTTTTGTGGTATGCCATATGTGTGTCTTATATTTCACTTGCAATCTTCTTGTTCTTTAAATGCTCAGCCAATTAACTTCCCCTATGCTTACTTTAACTTTACTATGATATTTGGTCCGTTCACTTGTTGTTTCATCATGACGATCTTTAACTATAGTTCTGAGCAGCAGTAGTAATAATTCTAATTTATATTTCTATACTACATAATATTCATTATTTATCCATTTGTGTGCTAAACACACTTGAATAGCTTGACCTTGCTTAGTTAATCTATTTTCCTTAAAGTTTCTTTCTCTCTTTAGTTTACTTTGGCCTTTAATGACTTTTTAATTTTTTTTAAAAGGCTTGTGTACTTATCTAATTTCTAGGCCTATAATATGTTGGAATATTTTAGCTTCTATTTACACAATAATTAAAGGCACATTTTTTTTAATTGTATGAATCAATACAAAATTACAGTAATAAACAAAATTAAACATTGCTAAGAAAACAACAGCCATTCTCTAACAACACAATAATGCAACAACTTTTCATCAGGTCAAATTACTACATCTCAAAAGCTCATGCATTTGTATAGTTTATATAACTGTTATATAATAGTTCCATAATTCATACACATAATGCATATATATATGAATTCTATTTAAATATCATTTGAAGATGCATATAAAGAATATATTTTTGTTATTTTAATTAATATATCATATTTCCAATATTTTAATACTTAAATGCCTTGTTTTAATGACCATTAGTATATTTGTTTGCTTTTTTTTATTTTTTGTCTGCTCACACTATTGACAATAACAGTTAGCATTTTGTGGAGAGGAGTAATAGAGTGGATGGTGTCAATTTATTTGCATTGTGCAAAGAAAGCCATAGTCTGCAGTTACAGTATTTATGTAATGTTGATATAAAATTTAACTATGTAATATTATGTGTTAAAAAATGAAACTGGTCTCTAACTCTCTAAAATCCCACCAACTTTGAGTGGTAATTAATTTACCAAAGGACTGATATCTTCAGATAATAGGGTATTGTTTAGAAAAACATAGAGGGTGAGAAATAGTTTCCAGTAGTGCAGCTCATAAACACAGCAAAACATAAAGAGAATTTATTAGAAAACTCGCGAATTCTCCTCAAAACCATTAACAGAAGTTAAGAAAGTGGGCTTAGTCAATTTTCTTCTGGCTTGTGCAAAGCAATTTTAGTTGCTGTTACTCCCTTATGGACAGTTAGTAATTCTAAATTAAAAGTATTCTTCATTACTACAATAATGTGATCTCATATTTGCAAAATGAACTAGCCCTGCAGTTTGCGGTTGTCTGCTGATAAAAATACTGATTCTGCAGGCTCTTTTATTGCTAATAAAATTGTCTGTGTCTAAATAAGGAGCAAAAAAGACCATACCTTATTATATTCTTAATACACAAGAATTATGATCATCAACAATGTAACAGTAACCTACTTCGTAATGAGTTTCTTGACTTTGTTATGGTCTTCTGATATTAAATATGCTGGCTACTTTAATTTTTTGCAGCTACATAACTGTCAATAATGAGCTTAAGCTGTAGCCAACATCTGTGAAACATATTCAACAATTAAAGTATTATTCGAGCCCATCAAAACACTTTTACATCACTCACATTTTATAATTAAGGGCATGTTTCGGAAACTCTGTTGCTTCCATTATCAACTTTTCCTTGACTGCCAGTGTTGTGGTTTGTAGGTGGTGTTGTGGATGGGTTTGCCTCTGGTGATGCAATCTCTGGACAAGGATATCTCTGGGCAGAATTTTGAAGTTCATCCTGCCCGGAGACATCTTTGTCCACAGATTCTTAAATCTACCACCAGACTACAACACCTGCAAACCACAACACTGGTAAAGTTGATAATGGAAGCAACAGAGCTTTCGAAATTTGTCCTTAATTATAAAATGTAAATGATGTAAAAGTGTTGCAATCGACTACATAATACTTTATTTATAGTATACATCACTGTCACAAAATCCTCAATTTCAGAAATAACCTCAACATGTTGTATAAGTGAAGCAGTAAGAGTATATTCAGTAGTGTCATCTATCTTCTATTTAACAAACTCTCGTCTGCATTGTGCCTTCTAGGCAACATTTAAATTATGTTAAGCATACATATTTCATTGCCTTATCTTCCATTTATTGTTTGCTTTCCCAGTTGAAGAGAAATTGGTCAATGGTCCTTCTGAAATTTTACGACACAACTTGGAGTTTAAAAGCATGAACCTATATTAAAGATTGAAAGTTTCTCATTGTTGGTTATTAATGAAGACTTCACAGGATAACAAGCGAGTTAGGATGGTTGAAAGCTTGGACTTTTATGACTCCAAATTAACTCAATTGTTATTCCATGAACCTATAATTGCTATCTCATATTGCTCTGCTTGGATTGCTCTAAATCCAGGAAAAATATGTTAGAATAACCTCATTAGATTTTAATGAAAGAGCAACTATATATAAAATAACATTTTTATCAAATAATTTTAAGCACACTTAGGTTCATAGGATTTAGCAAAACATTTGATAAATTTAACATGTGAAGAAGATGGTGTTCAAAAACAGCAGGTAAAGAAAAATATTTTCAAAAGCAGATTTTTTTTTCTTTCTTTCTTCGATTCAGTGCTTCTTTTGATGCTTGCTGTTAATGAAAACCAATTAAAGGTGCTTCTAATGCATTATACAAATAAAACTGAAAAATAAAAGTGAACATTCAACATAAAGCTTGCTAATTACATAGGTACTACATTCAACAGTAAACTTACACCTCTCACACTGATTTTTTCATCAGTAACTTACGGTTTCCTGTTTGTAAGAATTTCATGAAATGAGAAATTCCCCATATATTACACAGTGCAACAAAGAACCACCACAAACACATTACATTCTACTAAAAGCTTAACTCATGACTGCCTGGATCATGTGATAAAAGTATTCAATAAAGTTATTTTTGGATAAAGGATAGCACTATACAGGCATGATTTGCTGGGTACTATACTTGTAAAGAAGTGCTGATAGGGCAGGAAAGGAAGTGTAGTTGATCAAATCAATGAGTTCTAATAAGTTAAGTACCCAAGAAAATCTGCACATATAGTAATTTTACTTTATGCACCTATCAAGTTCTTTCTAATTTTCTTGTTAGAATCTTAACAGACATTTAATCAGCTAACAGCAAAGGTATACTGTTGCTATTATAGCAGCATCACATGACCCAGAGGTTTCATGCATATTTAATAACACTCTGAAGATAAAAGGCACAAAAATAAAAATAAATAATTGAGAGGTATGAAGTCTTTCAGAATTTTGTAAAATATGTTTTTTCTTTAATCCCATCAAAATATCCTAATATGCTTAAAAGCAGGTGTTAGTAAACAATTATATTAATTGCTATGTTCAGCCCAGTTGTTGTCCAAGATGATTCCCACTGCATTTCCTTTTTGATAAAGAGTGAATAAATAAAAACATAGGTCTTTTTTGGGGGGGAGGGAATTTTTAAAAATAGTGTACAAGTAATGAAGAATATTGTAAAAATAGCAATTGTATTCATGGTCTTCTTATTCAAATTTAACTTTAGGAAATAAACAGATATGAAAATCTATCTGAAATACTGTAATAAAAATCAATTCGGTTATCTTCCTTATAACATTTTTATCTTGTGATAGAAACCATTTACCCATGCTTAGTTTTAACTTGGTTTATTTCACTAAGGGAGGTAGGTACCTTATGCATAAAGTAAAAATTAAAAGAGAAAAGGAATATCATACACATTTTGTGGTCCTAAAAGGAACTAGGGAGCACTTGAAGTACTGCTTAAAGATATGGTAGCAATATTGAAAAACATGCAATTAGTGTTTTATATGAGTAAACAAAGCATAAGAAATGCGCATTTTTCCTAAAGGATTAGTGTTGCAAAAATATATGTAAAATTATTACCAGTAAAATATAGTGTAACATACGATGCTTTGTTTTAAATTCAAGTTCCAAAACATATTGCACATTAATTTGTATTTCAATTTTGTGCAATATTTTCTTATAGACTAGGAATTTCACAGCAGCAAAATAAAATTCTCTAACATGAAATCATTTAATTTTACTTTCTCTACTACATATAAATATGGGAAGTATTGTATTCCATTCAAAAAATTGATGTTGAGATTTCATATTTTGAGCCCCCCTAAACAAAAAAACAAATTTTTTTAGAAAAAGGTTTGTATGTGAAGAGCATAACTCAAAAACAAAACATGACTTGAATCAAACTTGGTATTCAAATTCAGCATATTCCAAAGATACAACACAAAGATTTTCAAGAAAATGTGGAATCTATTTCAAAATACATTTTTGAAAATTTTGATTTTCTCAAAACTGTTGAGAAATGTTGTTTTCTCAAAATTGACTCTTACAATTTTGATTAAAATACCATATGTTTAAGATATTTTCATGCCAAATGGAATGCAAATCTTGAATTTTTTGGGAAAGCTCTCTGAAAGGTTCTTCACCCTGAATTACTTTTAAATAACTGGTGATCCTAAGAGATAGCCAAAACTTTACTACAAAAAAATTAGTTCTCATTTAAGTACACAGTTTATATCAAAAATATTTTTATGGAGTTAACCATTTCCCAGATATTTCTTGTTATTGGCTTGAACTTTCCAATACTTGTAGTATTCTCAAATGAGAAGCTTAGCTTTTTTTTTTTTTGAACATCCATCAGATAGCCACCAGCTCTTGAAATATTTGACTATCATTCCCTTGCTCCTATTGTATCTACAAGAAAATATTAATAAAAGAATTTCTATGAATGTTTAACTTAATTAACGTGAAGTCAGTAGAAGAATATGCTTTAGTAAGAATAATTTGTCAAAGAATGGGTAGAGAAAATAACGTGAATGTATCAGAATTTTTTTTTCTCTTTCTTTCCTATATTTTTGAAACAAAAATGAGTCCTTTCTGAGAACTATCTTTCAGGGATTTGGAGGAAAAAAAAAAAAGAAAAACGACATTTGGTAATCGTACATTTCCAAGAAGATCTGACACTTTACTGCTCTGCAATAAAATGTGTGCTGGGTTTTGGAAATGGCTGTGATTGCACTGCATCAATAATGGCATTGTGGGAGATAAATGCTCCTGATGATTAACCCTAAGATAACTCTTTTGTGCAACTTTTTATCTTTAACAAAGACAAACAAAACATACTGTTTAACTTAGAGTTAAAGAAAGAAAGAACATATATCTTAAATATTTAAAGGGGTGGCTGGTGACTAGCTTTGGCAGTTCAGAAAATTATTGCTGTAATTTGGAATATCTGATGTAATGAATACTGTCTGAAGTTTTGCACTTTAGGCTGATAAATTTATGCAAACAAACAAGTAAACCAAATTCACAACATATAATACATCGCAATACAGCTCTGTTTCAAATTAAATGGGGGATAACCATAGTGAAAACTCGCCAAGTTTATGTTACGATATCAAATTAGCTAGATGACAGTCATCTTATATGCATCTTTTGTGATTAGGTACGCATGATAGGACCATAATAGAGCTTTACATATAGTGGAGATTCCCCCTTACATTTTCTATAAAAAAGTGGAGATAAAATTGGGCTATTTTGGCTAGGGGATTAGTTAAATAGGCTAGACTTCAGGTTATATGCAAATTTTTAATTTATATAGCTGATTGCTACTGTGAAAATGCTAGATTTAGCTATAAAATGCCACTAATGTCCAGTGGAAAGTGTGGCAGAGCATTTTCTGTGAATTCAAAACATGGCCTTATTTAAGAGACAAGACGAAATGAAAAGGTTTATTCCATTAGCAAGCATCTTATTCTATGCTCTCTGACTACTAAACCTAGGGGCAACATGCAGCTTTTGAACCCACAGTTCCCTCTGAGCTTTCTAGGTTTGTGATGGCCTATACCTGCCATGACTGGGCCTATGTATGATTACAGGTTGCAGCTGAGAGTGTACTACTTGGCACCTACAAATATAGCGCTTACCAAAGTTTACCAATCAAGATCAGATCAGAATCAACCCAAAATGTCTCAACATGTGTTATTTATATTAAAAGGGGAGTCCGGATTTTGATTGTAATGAAAACTTGCTACCATATCAAGGAGTCACCCCTGATATTTATTTAAGTAAAAATCAAATAGGTGCTGAAGATTACAATATCATATAACAAAAGCTTCTTATTTCAACTTTCAATGATAATAAATAAAACCAAAATATTATTTTTATTTAATAATTTACAGAAAGAACAATAAAACAAAATGTTATTACTTTCTCTACACATACTATGTGCATAGTGTATAGAGAAGGTATTGTATTGCGCCCAAAACCGTGATTTCACCAGAAATATATGTTTTGTGACCCCTGAATCCAAAAAAAGCATTTTTAGAAAATTTTCTGTGTATGTGTGTAGCATAGCCCAAACTTGGTATTTAAGTTCAGTACCTTCCAAGGATGCGACACGAGGATTTTCAAGAAAATCTCCCTACCCCCAACTACCCTTTGCATGGAAAAATTTTCGAAAATGTTGATTTTCTCAAAAATGGCTCTAACGGTTTTGATTAAAATATTGTATACTACAGATATTTACCTGACAAATAAAATTTATATCTTTAATTTTCTGAGAGTATCCTCTTAAGACTACTTTATTTTGGAGGAATTTTATGGAATTTTGCATAATTGGTAAATGTAAGAGATAGACAAAAACTTACATAACAGAAAATGTAGAGCTCCATAAAACACACAATTTATGTTATATACAATTTTTTCATGGAGTTGATCGTTTCTGAGATATTGCTTGTTATTGGTTTCAGCTTTAAAATACTTATACTCTTTTATTTGGGAATTTGTCAATTCCTGTACATAAAAACAAAGGAACTTCAGTTACATAGCAACCAGCTTTTGACTATCACTTTAACCTATGGTACTCCCTTATTTCATAATACTTACAAGGAAGCAAGCAATAAGATTATTTCTGCTAATTTTTTCTCGATTAGCATTAAGCAAATAGAAACAAACTTTTTAGCAATAATTTGTTGCAAAGATGTAGAGAAAGGCATGTGAATGGAACACATCAATTTTTTTTTTTTTATGTTGATTGTAAGTTCTAATCTGCATTCATTTTAAGCATTCAATGAAATGAAATAAGTATAAAAGCAATATTACCATTATTTGATTATGATATTTTGTTATATGTAGAAATGTTCTAATTAATTGGTATCTAAAATATTCATTGGATCATAAATAATTTGGAATATGGTTGTTCAACAGAAGAATCCAAATTGTTGCTATATATCAATTGTAGTAGAAATTAAGTTTTCAAAACAAAAATGTTAAATTGTGGCAATAATAGACACTTAACAAATAAAAATGTTGATTAAAATACTTCATTAAAGGCTTAATTAGAGGGCTTAAACATATATATTCATGAAATTAACAATAGAATATGTAGCAATGTTGAACAAAGAAAGATTATTATAACTAATAGCATATTAAAATCACTGCTTAGAATTCCTAATAGCAGATCTATTACCAGTTGACTTGCAAAATAATGAAGGGAGGAACTTTTGCAGTGATGTTAAAAGAAAGAAAGAAAAAAAAAAAAAAAAAAAAAAAAAAAAAAAAAAAAAAAAAAAGGATAATAAAAATATATATATAATAATAATTAAAAAAACAGAAAATAAAGTAGATGATATATTAAGTAATGTTCAACTAGACAGGAACCAGATTTTATTACTAATTAACAGCCATAATGTCTGTAATGCAATGCAAACAAATGTGCCGTTGTGAACAGTATTTACAAACATTCAATATCCGTGCTTACAAACTTAAATAAACAGAAATTAGGCAACATAGGAAAATATACGTATATACATCAGTGCCCAAGTGTCTGCTTCATGCAACTGGGGACTAAGGGTATGCATGGAAAGGCCTATAAGAATATTTTTTTTTATTTTTTGATACTTTAAAAGTGACACGTTTAGCTAAAGTGAGAGTCAGGAAATGCAGGGGTCACTATCTATGGAATATTAATGTTAATCAATGAAAGGCTAGAAGTCACTCTACTGACCTCTCTATGAGCTTTCTCATTTCCTCAGTTGTCAAGTCCTTGCTGTTGGCCCTGACATTTACTGAAATAAAAATAAAATTATAACCTCTCTCCATAAGATAAATAAAATAAGTTTCTCCCCATAACAAAAGAAAGAAAAAAAAAATACAAAAAAGCATTGTAAGTGTAAGTTAAAATTCAGTTGATAGTTATGAGTATCTCAGGATGGTTAAACCTTTAAACCTGTGCACCTGTTCTATTAAAGTTGTTCAGCATGAAATTCTAGTTTTGAATGAATTTGATAACTTGGGCTATGGTTCATCAAGAATTTGGTCTGTTGGGGAAATAGAGAAGGATAATTTATTTTGACTAATATTGTATGTCTTGCTGTAAAAGCCAAGCAAGTTTTCTTCAAAAGCATGAAGATTATTGAATTTCAATTTGAAATATTGAAGGTAATAAAAATGTTGCTTATTTCTGCTGAAATGTATCCTTATAAGCTCCTGGATTTTCCAGCATCCTAAACACACTTATGTTACAATGTTCTATAAAGACACAGAAAATGTCATTCATAAATGACAGAGTTAATAAGACACTACAATGGCTTTAATCCTACAATATAATCCAAAAGTATTTAATGCTTTATTGTTATGTGCATGGTGAATCTGCCCACAAAACTATAAAAATGCCTTCTTTGCCATAAAGTCAAAAAGAGTCTCTGCTCTCAATTATTTTATGGGTAAAACATAAAAGTTGGGAAGTATGAAATCTGTGGCATTCATACTAAAATTACTTATTTCAGTATTAAAGTTTGATACCTAAAATTTAAAGTCCTCAACATGATGAGCACGAGAAAGATAAAACAGGCATTAATCTGGCAAATGTAGAATCTGGAATGAAGCAATAAAGAAGATTCAAGTATTAAAGACTCTTTATTTACATCTGTGCTAAAAGGAAATGGAAAGACATCTGAGTAAATGGATTACCCAAAAATTCTTGAGACTGAAGAATGAACCACATAAGAATAGAGTAATAGGAAATATATTGGAGCAGATGACCTGAAGTTTGCAGCTATATTGCTTACAAATAAGAAGATTTCCCTCCTGGTATACAAAACTTGATAAGCTTGAGTCTGCACTGTTCAAAAAGCTTAAAATCTTAAATTGAAAATTCAATGTAATCAGAATTCAATGAAGACTACTTAAAAAGTATTCTATTTATAACAAACACATTTTTGAACACACAGCTCTAACTATTGTTACAAAATAAATTATGACAGTTTAGTACCACCATTTTTTCAAACTAAAATATTTCTATAAAGTGGTATCATTTAACAATAATCCTAAGCAATGATTTATGAGATACTGGAGTTTTATAAAAATGATGAATCATCCATGTACAGCAACAGATAAATTATTAGTTTAAAATACTTTAAAATCCAGGATGTTATACATAATTTTTATGTAACTTCTTAAGAATGTTTAAATCTAATGCACGAAATGAGTTTTTCAGAACAGAGATGATACCAAGCCCCTAGAATTGATACTGAAACTATTAAGCTACTAAAAAACCACTAATCACATGATACCTTCTCGGTGTGAAGGTAAAACATAAATATATATAAAAAAATTAAATTCTTGTGGGAGAATTCTTTACTTTCCATCCTGAAACTACTCATTTTTTGAAGGAAAGTTTTATTTCAACAACACACACAATTAGCCAAACTCAAACTACTAAGGATTTGTTGGTCTACACACAATCAACAAAGAGAAAAGAAATTAGTATAAACATAAATTAAGACAACTCTAGTTAAATTAAAGGCTAGATGTGATTACTTTAAAGTTTGTTAACACAAAACAACACAACAGCAAAATAATTTTAACAATCAGTTGCAATTTGCCTGATACTTAATGAGTATATGTGACAATCATGTAAAAGAATAAATACAATAGGAATTGCTCTTGGTGGGATTTAACACTAAGTTCAAGAACTGCTTTGCTCCCTTTGTTTTTTTTTATATAATGTTTAACACCTGTTTTTACTTCTAGTGGCACTGCAGGTAATGACACTGCTGATACATGGAATGAAGATGGAGCACCGGTGGAATATGATGGTGGGGGAAACTGGAGAACCCATGCGGTCGCTTGGGATTGAAGTCTTTTTCAATCTAAATGACTTGACCATAGAGGTAAAAGTAAAAAGCAGACAAGCTCATACCATACAGGAAATAAATATCTTGTTAAAAAACATAATTTATTTCAAATACATTTTTTCCCCTGTTATTCATTTAAATTTTCAAGCATTACATTCTACTCAAATGGGGAGGCATTATTAATTCCCGCACTTAGTCATGCAAGGAGAATGGAGTTGCCCTCCGTCGGATAATGGTTACCATGCTGACTTCATATACCCAAGGTCGCGGGTTCAAACCTGGCGGAGGACAATGGATTTTTTCGGGTGTAAAAATCCTTAGCTTGGCTTCCTTCAGAAGGGAAGTAAAGCTGTGGATCCCATGTCATTGATTTAAGGCATGTAAAAGAACCTCAAACCTGATAGAGAGGCCTCTGAGCAAAATTAAGCAGTCCTTCATGCCCAGTATAGAATGGGACGCTGAGAACCACAACAGTTATAGAGAGTCCATAAATAAAAAACGCCTTTTCAAGGGGAATGGAATTTCAGTTATCATCACATATGACCAGCTCTTAAAATATTTGACTCGCTTTTGTCAAGTGTATTCCTTTATTCCCATTGCATCTACAAGAAAATATGTAATAAAGCCAAATTTGCTAATGTTGGTCTTGATCAGTATGACATACAAACAACAATAATCCTCTGATCACATGACTTTCTGTATCTATCCTTATATATTATATGCAATATATATCATATGTACAAATATACAGAGTGTTAATGAACTACACCGAAATGATTTGCGAGATTGTGCACGTGACTGATATAAGTAATTTGAGATCGGCGATGCATGGTCCCCAGATAAACATAACGCAGCTACATAGCGTTAAACATGTGGGTATTAGGTGCTGATAAGTCAGTGTTAAAGCAAAGCAGGTTGACAAAATGGCTTAGAATGTCTTTAAAACTACTGCCCCAGTATAGAAATATCGATGTTTAGCAGCTCATTACTAGCGTTCTCAAGATTTAATGTCGCAAAAATCTGTAAAATCTCAAAATTAATCACTTGACAGTGCAACACTGAGCTTCATTAACTACGTTCTTGAGGTAACCTGCTCTGAAGGCATTCTTTCAACTGCTCTGGTGGCTTAATGCTTAATGGGGGAAGCTGCTATCCCAAAGGTCATGAGTTTGATTCCTGCCATTGAGTAAATGTTTTTTATTATTATTTTTTCATTCCATATGAAGTGCCACAATACATGAACTAGACCTGAACTCAGAAACTATCTTTCACTTGAAAGCCAGTATCATAGCCACTACGCTAGAAAGGTACGCTGTAATATGTCCTTTAGTTTTTCGTGTTATGCTCTCGAATGTTGATAAATTAGCCAGTGGCGTCCTGGCACTTCAGAAACTTATAGCCCTTACTTCGAAATTTCAATAAACAGGCCATAAGTCTCCTATCTCAAATTACTTATTTAAGTAATCTACATATTCTGTGAAAATATTTCGGTATAGTTCATTAACATCCTGTATATTTATGACATCAGAGCATATGAATTCAACATATGAGGTACCTAAACAAAGTGATAGTAATAAAGCATTCTGGACTTTTCAACATTTTTACTTTGACCATCTTTTATAATAATACATCCTGTTGTTAAAACATCTGTTGTCACTTCTGAATCTTCAGAAGGCTGTGGCAGAATGGATCTCATACTAATCCCCCTCCCCCCTTTCTTTCTTCATTTATATGCCTTCTTTAACATCTAAATCATATTGGTGGATTTGCCTTTGAAACAATTGCTCATTAACAATAATGTTCATTCATTTATTGTTCTGTTAATCTTTCAGTTTGTTAAATTGGATTTTCTTTATAAACATTAAATTTGCACACACATTTTCATGCATACTTCCCGATTATAAGGAATATGGATAATAATCCTGGCTAAAGAAAAATTCCCATTATTTTATGCCATACTGACATTGACAGCTCTCTAGCCTTTAAGAGCCAACCACCCCCGTAAGAGTCCAAAGTTTCCATCATCTGATGCACAAAATCAAAGCTTACCTACAAACTGATGCCATTATGAATGTATGAAGTGGATGAAAAAAATGTGAGAAATATATTGAAACATGTAATAAAAGAGCAAAACAAACTGAAACAGTGTTAAATCAGAGATGACCACAATGCACACCTGTGTGCAATTCAGATTTAAAAATATTTATTCACCTTTTAAAAATAAGTATCAGGCAAATGAAATGCTTACTAAGATAAGATAATACTTCTACTCTTCTTAACATTAATCATTTATTGATTAAAGAAAGGACATATGCAACAATGATTTCATGCTGTTAATAAAAAATATTTCTGTAAATGCAACCATACCATGAGACAAACTGTGACTAATGATGTAGCTAACTTCCAAAAGGAGCAAGTATTTTGCTAATTGGTCTTTACCTAACCATGTGTAGATTAAGGTTGGAAAATATAATTTGAAAAATCAGTACCATACAGATATTTGACTCTCTGTGTCAACATTGCAAGTCTCCTTGAAAGTATAATTATTTTGGAGTAATTGTGGCCATCTTGAATGTGATACACAAATAACATGAGAGGCACTCAAGACCTCATCAGAGTATATCATCAGCATGGAAAAGCTGAAGATCTGTGGTATTAGACTGAACCATTGAGCAAACTGTTCAAATCGTAATAATTATTATTTTTTTCTTAGCTATATCCTACCCTAAAGAATCAAGAAGAATTACAAATATTAATTCACAATAAATAATATGCCATGAGAAGTTATTATTTATTTGATCTTTTAACTTACCATACTGATTCTTCCTTTTATTTATTTAAAATAATATCAAGCTAATATATAGCAATAAAAGGTAGATGTAGTTAAAATACTTGTAGGAAAATATAGGATTATATGACATATGAAATGCTTTGCTTTATGGGTATAAATATAGTATATAAATATTTTATCAAATCACCTTCTGATGATTTAATTTTTTTATTCATCTATTTATACACTAGCTATTATTATTTTCTCTATTTGCACTATGTACATAGCATATAGAGAAGGTATTGTAATGCACCCAAAAATTTGATACTGAGATTTCACCAGAAATACATGTTTTGGGTCCTCCTGAAACAAAAAAAAAAAAAAAGCATTTTTAGAGAAATGTCTGTGTGTGTCTGTCTGTGTGTATGTGTGTGTGTCTGTGGGCAGCATAGCTCAAAAATGAAAATACCATTGAATACCAAACTTGGTATTTAAGTTTGGTATCTTCCAAGGATGCACCACGGAGATTTTCAAGGAAATCCCCCCACCCCCAACTACCCTTCCCATGGAATAGTTTTTGAAAAGTTTGATTTCCTTAAAAATGGCTGTAACGATTTTGATTAAAATATTGTATATTAAAGTTATTTAGTGACAATTAAAATGTATATCTTGAATTTTCTGGGAATAGCCTCTGAAGACTACTTTATTCTGGAACAACTTTACAGAATTTTACATAAGAGCTAAACCGTAAGAGATGGACAAAAATGTACCATACAAAAAATGTAGAGCATGTTAAAAAAAACAATTTATGTAATATACATTTTTTCATGGAGTTGATCGTTTTTAGATATTCCTTGTTTTTGGTTTCAGCTTTGAAAAACTTATATTTTTCTCAAACAGGAATTTGTCAACTCCTGTCCATACAAACAAAGGAACTTCAGTCACATAGCAACCAGCTTTTGACTATCACTTTAATCTATGGTACTCCCTCACTTCCCTTCTATTTACAAGGAAGCAAGTAACAATACTATTTCTGCTAATTTTTTCTTGATTAGCATGAAGTAAATAGAAACATAAGCTTTATAACAATAATTTGTTACAGAGATGTAGAGAAAGTCATGTGAATGGAACACATCAGATTTTTTTTCTGTCATATAGATGGCTTTTGTAATTGTTTGGAACTCTTTAGCTTCACCTTCATTCTTTTCAGACTTTGGGAGATGTTTCTAATTAAACAAAATTTCTACCACTACCACTAGTAAGTAACAAGGTGAGTTAAAAAGCCAGTGTGGTAATTTTTAATACACAATTAGACCAGTCTAATTAGAATATTATGTGAGTTCTGAGTCCAACCAACATCACTAAGTAATTCATGTAGTTAATTTATATTAATGTTAAAGACAATAAAGCTAGGCACTTCAGTTGTAGTCTCATGCTATGATAGATTCACTATTAACTTTCTTATGATTCATTATTAATATTATCTTACCATACCTGTTGGTGTTCAAGACCACACATTCCAACTATTTTTATAAAAAGCTTGAAAAAATCTGCACTCATTATTGCATCTCAGGAAACTACCTTATAAGCTCTTAAGATCAGAGTGGAAACAGAGTATTGTTAAACTTAACCACTATTATGGATAGAAATAGCAAATTTAATGGAACATACAAGGATAACATCTCATGTTCAGCATTAGTATTTTCAAATAGTATAATTTCCTTATGAAATACCTGAATGTTATTACATTAAAACCTCATAGCTAGCAGCTCAGGTGAATGTAATGACACAATCACTTTTTAATAGAAATGCATGTTGCCATTCTTTATATTTTAACATTTTCATTTGTAAATTTACAAAGTTTGCTTAATTTGACAGCCGACTTCAGTTTCCTCTTACATTCAATTTACTTCAAGGAAATAAAATTGGATTATTTTATGAATTTTTCTCTATATCTGAGAAGTATAACTGTAATGAATTACAATTAATGTTAATTTAATGCAATTCTTCAACTGTAAGAAACTAGCATGAGTATAATTATATTGCATAGCCTACCAGTTTAATTACATGTTTTTTTGCTATGTTAAATCATCATAAAGTACATAATAAAAGACATACATAGTTGCTATTTGCATATTGAGGTTTTAATGTATGTTTTTAATGAGGCTCATGAACTTACAAAATAAAAAGTATTTTTTCTGATGATGGTATCAAAACATCTGCAGAATGGAGGAAAATAAGCTGATTAAACAATTTGAAAATAACACAGAATTTATAAAATAAGCCAAAAGTTATAAATAGCAATACTATCCATGAAGCCACCTGCAAAATAATTTATAAAATGTTCAACTTCAAAATCTGGAACATAAAAGGTTCTCTGAGAATATTCATCTGTTAATGATTATCTTTTATGTTACAAAATATATTAAAATGTGTATAAAACAGTAATTAATTTTGTTTTAATACAAGACTTACTATTACATCACATGATACATGATTTGAAATTAAAGATTATAGGCTATAAATTAATACTTGAAATCTTATGTTAAATATCTACATCCATGAGCACATTGACACAACAATAAAAGGTTATTGTTTCTTAGGTTAACTCATTAAATGATATTGTACAGTTGTAATACAAATGTTCTTAGCACTTACCTCCGTAATTACGATTAACTAGTTGATCGCGATCACATTCTGCTTCTGAGATCTCGTTGCTCTCTTTGGAGTCATTAAAGGACGAATTATTTTGGTCATGATTTCTTGGAGGTGGTGGGGGAGGCTCTGGGCTACCAGAGAGGGGCAGATTGCGAGCTGAACCTATTCAATTAATTAAAGGTATATATGAATATAAACATATTATGATATATAAATATGAATTAGAGCTTACTACAATTCAATAAAAAAATTAATGGTTTTGCAGCAGATATATTTACTTACGTTCCTTTATTTTAGTGCTAAGAAAACAAATAAAAAAGTACATCTGAATGTAACACATAATTTTTCAAGTTATATGTTTTAAAAGCTATGATGTTGTATTCTATCTTGATTACCTGATTAAATAAATGGATAAGTTGGAATGTGAGCTTATAAATGCTTTTAAAAATTACTACACACTAAATTCTGAACATACATAGCTCAGATTCTTAAATTCACAACTAATTTATTAGACAACATAATCTGTTACCAAGCAGTAATTTTTATTATTGCATATCACTGGAACCTGGAGTTTAATAATTAATGAGCATGTATCACAAATGTTTAATTTCACTTTTACTGATGTTTCTTTGGAAAAAAAAAAAAAAAAGCATGAATTGGGCATAACACATGTGTAATATACTAATAGTGTACTTCAGTTGGTTAGGCATTTAACTCCTGAGCAGTTTTCAGTGTTTTGGTACCTATTGAAAGGGGCTACGTACAACTTCATTATAATCATTAATTCAATTTAATGGGAAAACAATCAGGAAAGAAAAGCATACATATTAATTGGGATAGAGCACAATGGAATAATACAAGAATTGAAATAAATAGAGATGAGATGCAAAATGGAGTATTTGCGTATTTAAATGAAATGAATACTACTCCAGTATTAGATGAGAGCTACATAAATTAATATTGCTATAAAATGGTTAAAAATAAAATGAAGGAAAGCTCATTCAGAGATGTTCATTACTTCTTCTTCCGTCATCTCTCATATTAAAAGTGTTCCGTTGATGGTATAATTATCTTGTAATTATTTTATCTTATGGGTATGAAATTCATAATATGAATACTGAAACTACAATAATAAAGAGGTTATGTTTTATGTATGTATAAATAAAAGGAAGTAGACATCTATCTCAGTAAAAATAATGATTTTAAACTACAAATGTAAGCAGTACATTAATGAGAAACTTAAATTATTGTATCATTAATTTAATAGGTTTTTCACTTGCTCAATTCTTCATGCACCTTTGTAAAACTAAAATACTGCTGATGTTAGCATGTGTTTATATGTTCTGGACATACATATTTATAATTTATTTGAGTCAAAGCAATCAATATTTACAAAAATGTAAAAATGATAACTCTCACATATACAACAATGCAAGCTGATGCATAGCATTTATGAAGGGTCTTAACACTTCTGTATTTAGTCTTTTCAATTTTAAAAATTGTATCTCTAATTTGTTAATTGTATTATCTCAGCAAATTGAAGAATAAAGCAGAGGAGAATATTCTACACGAGACTGTGCATTGGGGAAAATAAATACCATGCAAAAATATCATCTGTTACTTATGGGAAGTTTGTACGTCCTTGGGGGGTGTCAGTTCTACAAATATGGGGAGGGTCAGCTGATTATGAAACAAAATTTATGGGAAGTTATAGTGGGAGAAGGCAGGAATGGATAAATGTACTGTAATCTAAGTTTCAAAATTGTGTAACTAAGAGCTTTCAATCAGCTTTAACTTTAAATAAGTGATATACTGTCTCTTTATAGCATATTGCTAAAGATATTGTTCTTTTCTACTTGCTGTTTTTATGTTGTGCGATTCTCATTAATGCCAAATCATATAAAGCTAAAATCATACCAAATTTACAACTCTGTCTGTGATGCTGATTACAAATGAACAAAAACAAGTTTAGATCAGAATTAAAAAGATACTTTATTACTCACATCTTCTATACAGAGGAGGATTTCATTCAATCAAAAAAAAATACTGATAATATTGTAACATTGTAAATATAATAAACATGAATGTTCTAAGAATGCAAGTTAACAAGTAGGCTTTTGGAAACGACTTGTAGTTGAAAATTAGGCAAAACTGACACCTCTGAAAATTCATTGTCACAGTTATTATTTGTAAATAAATGTATTAATAGGTATGAATAAATGTAATTCTTGACATGATCTATATCCTAGAGTTTGGGCATAGAGTCTAATCTCATAATAGGATCTACAGATTGCAATGTTATGTATGTATGTATGTAAAGATTTACACTTAAGTGTTCTATTCTATGTTAAACTTTATACCATTCTTTGTGCAGAGTTTGAACTACATTTTTCTCCATATATGTAATAGGAAGAGAAATTATATACTCTTGTATTAGATTATATGTAAATGAAATCAGTGAGTTCCTTAATAAAAATTGCTTTTACTCACCAACACTGCGCCGGCTTACAGAGCCACGGCTTCCATAATGATCATATGGTGCACCATATTGTCCATACTGACTGCCATATTGATCCTCCTCAGGAGCGCAGTTGGCTGGATCATCGTACTCAGGTCCAGGAGTGAAGTTCGAACCAGGGCCATTCTGGTTCGCCACACGTGAGTAACGTCCGTTAGCTCGTGGCTAATTTATGCAAACATACATTGATGAATGGGTTCCACTACGGGAAGGCACTACTCTAAGGTCCTGTAGGAAGTTACACTAACATGCAAATGCCAATCATGCATTCCTGTATTCATGCATGTTTTTATACAATCATAAACCTATATTAAGCATATAGGTGTAAAACTATTCACCATAAAAAATAAAACTGATAAAGAACTAATAAGCAATTTCTTTATTTTGTTGCAGCTAATTAAAATGATGTCTGATGGCAAAGTACCACTTTATATTTCAAATGCAGCATTTTTACATGCATCAAGTTTAGAACAAGCAACAGCAAAAATTCATAAAGTGGAGGAACTAAACACAGTAAAAACACTGATATATGGTGGACTTTGTAACAGTGATGTGTCTTAACAATTGAAAATTAGTTGAGTCGATTTTATAACAATACGTCACTTACTTTTTATTTTGGAAAACATGTTTCAGAAGCCATGTACTTCCATTGTCAATTCCTTTGGTAAACGCCCGGCATTGCTTGCCGTGGTGGTTGTCTCTTTCCCCAGCTGTGGTTTCATGAACCTCTGTATCGGTAGGTCACCTGGCAGGATTTCAAAATTGAAAACACGGTACTTGTTTTTCCAAATATATGTATTTTCCCAAAATTTTAATTTGGTCTACCTTGTGATGTTTTTGAGTATTGTAGTATTTGAGTATTTTGGGCTTCTATTTACGTTAAATGTATCGATGGGCAAAAAAAAATACCACTGTGAACTTGCTAAAATATTGGACATAGCTTTAGAGAATGGATTCCGGGCAGAACTGGTGTACAAAAAAGTTAATAAGACCAAAAATAGGAAGAGAATTAAAGAAGTCACTCAAAACCAGAAAAAAAAAACAAGATCTACAAGAAGTTTACATATCACCCTACAACATTCTACAAATTTCAGAGAATCTTCAAACGACACATCATTCTAGCCCCAAAAAACAATTACTCCATAAAAAACATTTTAAATTCTAAATTAAAAGATGATATCCCACAAGAAAACAAACCAGGAATATATCAGTTCAGCTGCAATGACTGTGAAAAAAACTACATCGGCCAAACAAAAAGAAATATAAAAACAAGAGCAAAAGAACACCACAGAAATATTAAACCCAAACAGAAGATAAATCCGCAGTAGCTTGGCATTTATATAAAGAGAAACACACCATAAATAGAAGCCAAAAATACTTAGAAACATCACAAGGAAGACAGAATTAAAAGTTTGGAAAAACAAGAACTGCATTTTCAATTTTGAAATCCTGCCAGGTGATCTACTGATACAGAGGTTCATAATAATAATAATAATAATAATAATAATAATAATAATAATAATAATAATAATAATAATAATAATAATCTTTATTAGCTCATAGATTTTTACAAGTTTGAAGCCTCGTCAAGAGAGAAATATAAACAAAAACCTGTAATTACATATTTACAAATCATCTATTCGATACAGACATTTTTTTATTAGAAATGTTTTTAACTCTTTTTGAAATGCATTTCCACTTTTGCCTTTCAATTCTTTTGGTAGCTTATTGTACAAAATTTTACCCATTGTGAGGGGGTCCTTCCCTGTGGCCTTTTTGTTAACATTACTTCTATAATAATTATTTAGATTTCTAGTACTATATTTGTGACTATCTTATATTTGTACAGCATTTTTATTTACTACAAACATGATGACTTTAAACACATATAATGATATAACAGTGAGTATTTCAGCTTTTACAAAACTATCTCTACACGATTCTCTAGTTTGAGTATTAAATATACATCTTATGCATCTCTTTTGCAATACCAACCACCAGGGACAGAGACAACTACCACAGCAAGCAATGCTGGCAGTCGACCAAAGGAAAATGGAAAAATGGCATGTTATTTATGGACGCTCTTTAACTGCTGTGGTTCTCAGCGTCCCATTCTATATTGGGCGTGAAAGACCGCTTAATTTTGCTCAGAGGCCTCTCTATCAGGCTTGAGGTTCTTTTACGTGCCGTAAATCTACGACACGGGACCAACGGCTTTACTTCCCTTCCGAAGGAAGCCATGCTAAGGATTTTTACACCCGAAAAAATCCATCGTCCTCTGCCGGGTTTGAACCCGCGACCTTGGGTATATGAAGTCAGCATGGTAACCATTACACCACGAAGGGTGACTCGACCAAAGGAATTGACAATGAAAGCACATGGTTCTGAAACATGTTTTCCAAAATAAAAAGTAAGTGATGTAGTGTTACAAAATTGACTCAACTAATTTTCAACAGTAAAAAGTTTTATAATATATTTGGAGTTTAGATGACTTTAAACTCCCTGCTTCACTTATCTAAAAATAATTAGGGCATGATTAGTTACTCAGTCTACTTCATCAACTATTTGTTGATGAAACATATCCTAGCAATTTTTTGATGAGTGAATCAAAAAGAGTGTTAAAAGTTGTCTCAATGCCAAATTTATGTCAAAGTTTTAGCCCAGCAGTCTAAAATTACCTGCACTGCAAATTACTAAGTACAAACGCTAATTACAAACTTTTGAGTCATTTAGTAGCCAAATATGAAGAAGTAAACACACACATTTTGCTTTCATGTATATTTAGAACCTCTCTTTATTATTTTACGTTGCCTGGAAAGGACTTCTTTAGTATCTATAGAAAAATCATTGTTCAAATTTATAACTAAATTTTCTTTAAACTAAGGACAAATATTTTCTTGTACTTTGTTATCTGAGAGGAAATATGGGTAGAAGATAATCTATAACATCTGTGTAATATAATACTTTGCTGATTTTGATCATTACATTTATTCACTTCTGTATTTCACAGAATTTTCTTATAGCCAGAATATGCATATCTATCCTTTTAAAACATAGAACTTATTTTACTTTTGCTTTGTTTGGGGCATCTTTTGAGAGCTTTATTTAGTTCACTGAGATTTTAAGTACTTTAAGCATACATTTTAATAATTCCTCCCAATACAGAAAACAAAACTACCTTTGCAGCATATTTTGGAACTTCAAAACAATTGTGAACGCCCAAACCAAGCTCAATGCATGTAATCGCTTGCTTTCTGCTGTTTTGGTCATTTTAGTTTATGTATTAGGATTTAGAATGGTTGCTGTTTCATGATTCTAATGATGTAGATTAACATTCTATTATTAAAATATGCTGCATATGAAAATTCAAATAGGTGTACATAGATATATGTTAAAGCGAATGATGGAAGCTAAGAGGTTTTTCTATGTCTAAAATTAATAGAAAAACAAATGGAATAAGAACTATGCATGAAAATTAACCACAAATCAATAGACGGACTAAACCATTGCTGTATATATAGAATTTTCTAAATTAGATAGAGAAATTTTGGCATCAGATAAGTGACCTCATTTGAAAGATATTTTTGTTACGGCATCCATGATTCTTACTGCAGTACACCTGCCATCATTCATTTCAGACTATGCAAATGGGCACATTGCACAGATGAGTAAAGGATCAGTAGAACAATCCTTTAGTGCGCATACCAGCTGTTAATTAGCAATTGAAGATTAGTCATTTCACAGTTTGAAGAATTCTGCAGGAACAGCCATTCATGTCATCTTGAAAAGTCCATGGTACTAAGTCAGGTGACTAGCCATTGCAGCAGCAGTTGAATTAAACTGCAGTCCAACCAGACTTTGCAAATCATGTGTTATTCAATCATAGATGCCCACTACAGGTATCTTGGTCATACAGATACTCAACATGATAATTTTTGTCCTTTCTACTTTTGTGTATAATGTAATTTCTACTTCCAATAGGATTTTAAGATGTTACTGATAATCATTTTATATATATATATATAACTTTTGTAAATTTTTATGTGGTACATTTTATTTTGAGACAGACTGTATCAATGAAATGTCACCTATAGAAAAGCTCAGTAGCTTTGTTTGTTCCTTATGTGGCTTTAATAACAGCACTTTGTCCAGACTAATGTTCTGCTCCTCAAAAAGATAAGAGACTATTTTTAGATCTAAAACCATTTACAAAAACATCCAGCAATATTGTATTTAGGGAAGAATCAAGATATCTATATAGATTTCTCAGTTTTTGCAATTCTAACATGTACTGTAATATACAGAGTGTTAATGAACTACACCAAAGTATTTATAGAGAATAAGGAGGTGTTTTAAAGATAGGATGGTTTTGAGATAGGAAACCTATGGGCTGTCTGTTCAAATTTCATAGATATGGCTATAAGTTTCTAAGGTGCTATGTCACTGGCTAATGATAATACCATTCAAGGGCACAAAAACAAAAAGGAAGGGACATTTCAGAGCATAC
Organism: Hymenopus coronatus; assembly: GCA_030762935.1. Classification (NCBI taxonomy): domain Eukaryota; kingdom Metazoa; phylum Arthropoda; class Insecta; order Mantodea; family Hymenopodidae; genus Hymenopus; species Hymenopus coronatus. The sequence continues at coordinate 14,833,997 of CM060884.1, forward strand.
CTGCCTGGTGTATTATGACAACAGCTTTTAGATATTTAATAGTCTTTTGATTTAGTTTGAGTAGACTATAATGCAGTAATAGCCTGAGTTTTTAATTAATGTTTTAATTTATGAATTTTAATATCAATATACCTATCAGTACAACTAACAAAAGGTTTAATCATGCTTAATATTTTGACATGCTGTGCTTCATAATGGGAAGGGGCTAAAAGGAAGGAAGGACATCAAAGTCTTTTTGCCAGTTTTATAAGAACTGCTCGAAATGGTGACTTGTATGGCAACAAGGCAAAGTTGACAGCAGCAAAGAATGATTGTCGTACTTTATCCAAAATTTCTAGACTGTGTAGAATAACCACTATTTGTTGTCACCGTAAACAGCCTACAAGTTCAGAAATGGTGTACACGTGCACTACATTGTTTCATAGCATTCCTCAACATATTAACTAACCTCAGTGAGTAGAATCAAGGAAATGATAGTAGTATTGTTGCACAGGCCAATCAGAATGTTATCCTGAGTCTATGTATTGCATAAGAAATAAGTAATTAAAAGAAATAAAAAAAATTAACTTGCAACAGGATACAAATCCAAGACCTTCCATCATCTGCTAGTAGTTTAACACCATATATTTGTGTTTTATTTAATCATTTGCCTATTGCAAATTGCTTATATCAAATGTCTACAATCTCTAATATCATTTTGGTGTAGTTCATTAACATCTGTAAATTTGTCCTCATGTTGCCTTCTGTTTAATAAGGCATGGAGAACTGGGTTAGCCAGGGACCTGGGATTTAGATGTTTTTCAAGGCATTTTAAGTAAGCTAAGTAATTTAAGTCCAATAAGTGTTAAAAAATATTGAATCTTTAGCTTAGGGTGCATGCTCTGAGAAAGAACTACAAATGGAAAGTGTGACCTCACCATTGACTGGGATCCACTACGCTGATGAATGTGTCCATTGCTGGCCATGCCACTTGGTCCCATTGGACCAATGGTTCCGCTGTGAGTGCGCTCATGTCCATTTTGATGTGGGAATGTCTGGAACTGCATTGCCTTGTTAGGATCCATTTCTTCTCGGAAGCCCAGTAAATGGAAAGTGGCATATGGGCAGATCTCATCCTCCATACCTAAAATGGCATAAAACCCATGCCTAGAGGTAGACTTGACTCTTTAAAAATGTACCATGTATTTGCATTAAAAACGTCCGAGAAGAAATGTGCAAAAGAAATGTTATGCAACTTTGAATATTAAGGATAAAATATTGATTAATTTCTATGATCTAAATTTTAAATTGTTACACATATTTCAATTAACGAATACTCTTTATCTTCTCTGCCTAAAAATGCATAGCTAAACTCATATGCATCACTGTGCAATTAAAATGAATTGTTTTTAAAGCAAGGTCTATTTTATAATACAATAATAACTGCTAAATATGTTTGGCAGATTTACTTGCTACACAGTTTTGCATATATTAAATTATTCATAGTTTCCATTGTCAATTAAAAATCCACCATAACCTGGAACAAGTTTTTAGATCTTTCTCAAAGAAGTTCAGTGCCAATTCATTTATGATATTTTAATTTTTGGCATAAATTTAAGTACATTAAATATATAAGTGAGAAAAAAATATAATAATACTGTGCATTCTAAGTGTTATTGCTCTATAGTAAGAGTAGAAATGAGAGATGCGCTAACTATACAATAGTCCCACTTTAGTTTAACTTAGTAGTTCATATGTCTGTCACACAGACCATTATGAGTATCTCTTACCAACCTAATTCACACAACATTAATGAAAAAAAAAAAAAAAAAGAGTGATTCATGAAATTTATGCTGTAAAGTTTGTCAGAACTAAAAGCAGTATTTTGTTTTTACCTATATATAGAATATTGTATTTAGTAACTATTAGTGTTAATCTGTTTCTTATTGTTTCATCCCCCATCCCATTTATTGAATTTTAAACTTACCACAGCATGCAGACTATGTCTACTTCAATTGAAATATGTATGATCAAATTTGCCTTTTCAAACTTATATGGACATGCAACTCTCTTTTCAAAGGTTTTGTTTCTCAAGCTAATAAGATTATGAAAGCATTGGCTTATGTAAATAGTTATGCTTCTTTGTGTAACAAATATGAAATGACTGCCTCCATGGTCAAGTGGTCAGCAGCTGACTTCTTACCCGGAGGTCCCGGGTTCGATTCCCGGCTGGGATGGAGAATTTTGCTTTAACCAGAATTATTCCCTAACCCCACAGAGGCTGGAAGTATGAAAGCGAGAGTGAATGTGTGTGTGTTTGAGGGAAAAAAAAAAATTAAACCCAAAGTAAAAAAACCTACAGACAACTAGTTGTTACCAATGCAAAGTCCCCAATATGACCTTAGATGTTAAAGGGGGCTATATAAATGAAAGAATTAAAAAAAAAAAAAAAAAATAATCTGGTTTGTATGTATGCAATTGTGTACCATATATGCCTGACTTCTCATGGACCCATAAGACATTATCTATATACAATAAAGAAAAGTCTTATTAGTCACAATACAAATTCTGAGTTCTTTAATTTTTCCCTTCAATGCTATTCCAATTCTAGCTTTATTAATTATTAATATTGTATAAAAAATAGGAAACCATTACTGTAAAACCTTCACTGACATTTAATTTTGGAGAGGCTTTTAGAAAGCATAATATATTATTTATTATTTAATATTGTTACTGAAATTATATTTTTATTATGTTACAATAAGAGCATCAGAACTGCAATGAAAACTTCATAATTGTGATGTCACGGTTTCAGATTTTACGTGAAATGAACCCTGTCTCAGTTCTATTCCTCTTGCTCTATTGCTTGTGAAAACATAATGTTCATAATATGTTTGCAAATATTTTGCAATCTGTGCTGTATCAGATAATCTAAATTCATTTTCAATATGGAATAAGTTTATGCCTGGAGTACGTTACTTAAATTGTGGCTATCTATAATAAGGGTCTGCAAAACTTATACTTCTATTACAAAAGTTTTATTACATTGGAAACTAGCAATGGACTAGGTTAGGTAAACAAGATTAGATGAAAAAATACAGTGGTTCTTATTTTATTGTAAATGAGATTTGCTTGAAAATGCAGCTCATATTTTGGGCATTTGTTTCACTGTATTCTACAGTGTATTGTTATTGTTTTACCATTATTTTAAAAGAAAGGGACAGTCAAACTTGGAACTTCTTGTTTTCACAAGATATACAAAAATATGCTGGATTGTTCAAAATGAAGTATGCAATCACAAGATTACAGATAATTATAAATACTATTTGTATTCTAAGAGAAACTTCAGAATTTATCTTAGAACATGTTTGTCTAACATCATTGCAGTCAATCAAAATATTTTTATTTTGAATAAAACCTGAGAAAAACAGATATTTGCCCTAATGCTTGTGCTTGCTGAATTTAACCTATTTTAACATGCCATTCTTACAAAACTTCTTACCTCCACTGTAAGCTATAAAGCAAGTGAGAATGAATGAGGCATGTTAACACCAAAGGGATTTCAGCACTTCATAATTTTAATATCTACATGTGTTCCAAGTAACGACTGAATCAAAAAAGTACAAACCAGCTGCGCCGTTTTTTATCCGTCAGTGCTTGCCATCATCATACAAAGTTGTGAATGAAACCATAAACACTTTTAAAACTACTTTTAAAGGCTTTACTTACCAACATTATGAAAGGAGGTGCTGAAACTAGCCATCATGTTATCCATATATTTTTGGCACCTCTTTAGGAAACTTTCTGTCATTTGCCACAGTTAATCTTGAGAAATGCTGGCAATTTCATGACGGATATTAATCTTAACACTATGTTTTTAATTCTCCCAGGGTGTGTGGGTTTATTTTGTGCACTTAATGTTTTAAGTTACCCCAGGAGTTTAGGTCGGGGACCAAGGGGGACACAAATCTCTACTATAATTCTGTCCTGAAATACAGCCTCAATTGTTCTTATCAAAAGATAGGCCATATGAGCTGTTCCTGTATTGTTGTATGGCCTGTAACTTTTACACCTCAAAATCTTTCACTTGGCAAGCTGACTGAGTTACGAATCATAAATAAATACACGCTGTGCAGTAGAAAACATATGCTGAGCCATAATACATTTTGTGACGAAGCACAGCAAAAATAATAAATCACTCATAATAACCGAACTAAACTATATCACTGTCAACTCAATACTACACTTGCAGAGCAGAGCAAAACTGCATCAGAAGCATGACCTTGTTTACAGCAGCAGCACAGAATCATGTGTCCACACGCCCAGTGGAAAAGTGCCGTACAGCTGGTTTGGAGGTTTTTGACTCACTCTGTACATGGCATTTTACAGTTAATGCTATTCTTCTACTACAGCAAGTTGCTTGGACACACTTTACTTACTGAAGCTTTAGGTAAACTCTTTGCTAAGGAAGCATATTATGTTGCCAAGCAGAGAGAACAATGAAGTTTCTTAATTAATGAAGATACATATGGCAAAATAGGGTAATACCTCTTATCTATAGGATGCAAGTGGAAATAGTATGCACATTTTTTAGTGCTATAACTTTCAGTTCTAAAATGTTTGTGATTCTTGGTTTACAGCTCTTTTTTTTTTTTCTTCAATGCAATTTTAACATCAGTTTATTTTCATTGCTAGGAAAGGAAAAACTATTTATAAAGCTTTATGTTGGCAGCAGCAAAAGCAAGAAAAAATAAATAATGACAACACGATATCTACTTTTAAACTAAAGCAAAACTTGCTTTTGGTATCTGCTATTTCTGTAATTTTTAATTTTAATTCTGGAAACATCATGATGGATATTCATATTTGTATAAAAACATTCTTAAATTTATATATTCCTAATCTCTGATGTTTTTCATAGCAAATAACACAAATTTTATTTTTTGTGCTCCATAATAATTCTGAATCATAGTTATGTTACACCATAGAGCCTTTATAAGGATTTTACACCATAGCCAGTATTTGTTTCAAAATTCTGCATCTTAAAATCTGCAATATGTTATGAAACATTATTTTTGTATCCATAATGCAAATTCTGGTATTTCAATTCTATACTTGTATCATTAAAAGAAAAAAAATTTGTAAGTGTCTATGTAGGGAATCTCAAAAACCACTCAACCAATTTTGATAATTCTCTTGACTATTGAAAAGGCCTACTCTTTCTGATGAACAGTGGTGGCTGCTGTTTAAGAGCACAAGAGCATGTGAACCTCCATTATTTCTTAGTGAATCTCCTTTTTCTCTTTCAGGAAACAGTTAATAAAATGCGCTATCCGGTGCCACTTGTTTAAGTATACCGCGCTCTGCCCTTCAGATTGAACACAGCTGAGAATTTGAGTATGTGACAACAATGCTTGTAGCACAGGCCTCGTGTGCTAGCGTATAATTAACGTTTAGTAGCTCTGCACTTGCGCGGGCAACGAAGCAGCTTGGAGTTTTACAGCCAGAAATGAGCACAGTGCGACCTTGTACTTTTGTTCTCATTAACAACTCCAGGTTTCTGTTTATCAGCAGGAAGTGCTGCTATCTTTGAGATTTAGTTGAAACTATCCAAAAGTGCAACAGCAGTCTTTGTGAGACATGCTATTTTTCTTAGTAATTTGCATTTTATGTGAGAGTTAAGCAGTTCATAACAGAAAACAACCTCAACGAAGAAACCTCAATTAACTGAGCTACTGAAGATTATCACTACGCCCATGAATATATCAGAACCATAAATATGCTTTTCCACAATAAAAAGAATTAAAATCTTTACTAGGAATATGATACATGAAGACCGACTTTGAGCACTGGCAATGCTTGCTATTGAGGAAAAACTGGTCAACAGCATAAAATACTTTAATCTCCAAGTGATAGAAAAGTTTGCACATTTGAAAACCCGGCACGTGGAATTTCTGTACAAATAAATTTGGTGTTAATTGCATAATTCAAACAATGTAAATATTATTCACTGCAAATACCATTCTTCACATGAACTGCATCAAAGGACTTCACCCGCCCATCACCTCATATTGCTGTTAACTCTTAGAGACTAAGAAATTCAACATCTTGGCAATATTGGGTGGGTGAGGATTTGTGTAATAAATTTATAATTCTTGTTATTAGGCACTATCATTGTTTCTAATATTACTGGATTTTATGTTGCCATGATGGCAGTAGCTGGGGCGGTGGTAATTTACTGATTTTGTGAACACCTAAGTTTTTAATCCACGAGCTGTTGATCAAGGGGCTATAAGACACCTAAATTCAGCTCCAATTTCTAAAACTAAGATGGGTTTAAAAACTTATATACAAGAATGCGAACCATTTTTGTAAAGACTATGATTTTCATTGAGATTGAGATTGCCATGAGTAGAAATTAGTTGTTGTTACTTCACAGCAAATTTATTCAACATCTGGCTCTTGATTTGGTCTCCTATAACTTCTTATACCTTCCGATATCTTTATCTTGATTAACATTAAATATATAGAAAAATAGGTTTCTGCAAAAATAGTTTGTAGAAGCTAGGAATATAAATTTATATAAATGATAGTGGGTAGAGAAATAACAAATACAATTTCTTTCTTTATTTTTTACAGTTCTGCAGTGCTATTTCTCAGAGATGCTAGACTAAATAGCAGCTTATACTTTCCATTGTTTTTAAATACTGTTAAATGTTATGTGATAAATGTTGCTCTAAAGCCAAAAGAAATTTTAAACATCTGTTATTGTTCAAGTGTCTTGATATTTAGCAGTGAAAGCATTAGTCCTCTTCCAAACATTTCATTTTTTAAGGATATAAAACTTGAAAGGAGAGGAGCTTATAATTTTAGTATACAAAATTTCTTAGCAATACTTTAACTGACATGGACGATACAGCAACTTGAAAATTATGTTTACCCTGATAAAAATCTGATGTGTTCCTTTCACATGACTTTCTCAATATCTCTGCAACGAATTATTGTTAAAAAACTTATGCTTCTATTTACTTCATACTAATCGAGAAAAAATCAGAAATAGTCTTATTACTTGCTTCCTTATAAGTAGAAGCAAAATAAGGGAGTACTATTGGTTAAAGTGATAGTCAAAAATTGGTTGCTATGTGACTGAAGTTCCTTTGTTTGCATGGACAGGAATTGTTAAATTCCTGAATGAGAAAAGTATGTTTTTTAAAGCTGAAACAAAAAACAAGGAGAATCTCAAAAATGATCAACTCCACGAAAAAAAATGTATATAACATAAATTGTGCGTTTTAAGGTGCTCTACATTTTTTGTGCTGTAAGTTTTTGTATAGCAGTTATGCAAAATTCTGTAAAATTCATCCAGAATAAAGTAGGCTTCAGAGGCTATTCCCAGAAAATTCAAGATATACATTTTATTTGTCAGGTAAATATCTTTAATATACAAAATTTTAATCAAAATCGTTAGAGCCATTTTTGAGAAAATAAAAATGTTCAAAAAAAGTTCCATGTAAAGGGTAGTTTGGGATGGGGGGACTTTTCTCAAAATCTTTGCATCGCATCCCTGGAAGATACTAAACTTAAATACCAACTTTGGTATTTTACCGACTTTTCGTTTTTGAGCTATCGTGTTCACAGACACACAAACCTTTTTCTGAAAATGCTTTTTTTGGATTCAGGGGACCCTAAAACATATATTTCCGGTGAAATCTCGGTATAACATTTTTGGTTGGAGTGCAACACCTTCTCTATACACTATGTACATAGTACGTGTAGAGAAAGTAAAAATGTAAGTCTATGAGCCTCCTTAAAACTCAAATAATTGAAAAACTGAAAATTAATATATTGAGAAAGCAAATACATACAAATAAGTTACTTCAGTAGAAACGGTTCAGAATATCCAACATAATGCTCAAATTTTATTTATTTGGTTTGCTTGTAACATAGAGCATATTTTAATAAACTTTCTAGATCTTTATGAAACTGAACAAGTCAAGCAAAAGTCATACAGGTGATACATAAAGCAGCACATACATTTGTAAGATGTCACAAAGAAAACTTGCATTCTTGTCCTGTATTAGTAGCAAAACATGTCAAGCAAAAGTGTTATTTTTTTAATTGGTAAAATATTACTGATCATGCAGATATATTAATGTGAATAATTCAACAATTTCCACACATCTAAATATGACCTCTCATTTTCACATGATAAATTTTTAAGCAAAAGCTGGTGAAGACATGCAGCAAAAGAGGTGTCAAATCATGCATCATACAATGAAATCAGAGAAAGACTTTTGCTCTTTCTTCAAAAGCGGTGTAGCTGCAGAATTCAAAGCTTTTAACTTACCCACACTAGTTAGGGATGTTATTTTCTACCAGACATTAAAATTATGTAAGAAAAACCTTACAAATATGCACACATTTTAATCACTTGCATTCTAATGAGTATCAACTCTTCAGAATGTTCAGACATCTTTTTATGAGAAAGCTATTCAACACTTTTTATTTAATATAACAATATTAAATGTTCATAGTCCTGCTAAAATTATATCATTTATAATGGTAAGACCAAAGAATGAAAAGTTTTAGCAAGTTTCAGTTCTACTATATAGCAATATATTACTGGATTCATTTTAAGTGCCATACAAATTCCAATATTTTTGAAAATAGTAATCCCTAACCACCTATAAAAATATTGCACAAAAGCACTATTCCGGTCTTACATTCTCTAACCTAGCTTATATACAATCTTTTGGTGTATAGATGTCTATATTGCAGCACACTTGCTTTAAGGGGACAAGGTAGTCTGAACATACAGAAATTACAGCTTAAATGAGTTGAATTACCAATGCTCTTGAAGTATTCAATTGTTCTTCCAAAAATTTATATGAATTATTCTGCAAATCATGACAATTATTTCAAGTGGCTGTTGGCATTAATAGCTAATGCAGTTGAATCCATAAAAAATATTTCATTCAGCAGAAAAGTAATAAAAATTAGTCTTAAAACTTGTGGATTCATGTACCTTTTGTCTGATACTATTTGCAATACATAAGCACACCTTTGCTATCTTCTGAACCTCAATTATTTAGCTATGATACAATTTCAGTAGAAATTAAAAAAGAAATATATTTACAAATTCAAAAAAGTAAAAATGTAGAAAATTTGCAACATTGTTGCTTTCTTAATATGATCAATATACACTATAACATCATGATTGTGGTTCAGAAAGCTTAACTATGTGTTGTATACATGTGCTGAAATTTTCAGTTTTCCAGCTCTCATAGTTTCTGAGAAAAAGGCACATAAGTATCTAAAAATGCTATTTCGAGAAACTGAATTTAAAGATACAAATAATCTAAAAAGGGGCATTACATAACAGCTTTAAAGAGATGCAGACTAGCATTTAAATTTATTAAAATCCTCTTAATCCCCCAAAAGTATACATTTTCTGAAACTAGAAATAATAGAGGTTTTATTAGTGTCTAAAACAAACAAGTTATAAACAGTTTTAATGAAAGGGTATTTTTGAACAGTGATACGTATCACTTATGTAAGTGTTACAAACCCAATTAAAATAATTCTAAAAAAAGTTATTTTTTTCCAGTTCATAGTACCTTGTCCCCTTAAGGCATAGAAATTTATTCTGGAATACACTATGTATAGCATTATAATCCACAAATATTTTATAAAAATACAAAGATGTTATTTCTTGGAGATTAGAGATACAGGTTAAAAATGAAATAAATAACATCCTAAGTGAGGTATACAGAAAAACCTATAAAAGGTTAGAGAGGATCTCTGTTTAGTTAGTTTTTGGCTGGGACACCACAGGTATTTTTGGACAGCAATCTGAATCAAAAGGACTAGTGTTTATATATCAACAATGGGGAAACAGGATAAATTGGGCGTTCAAATATTTGTAAGCCAAATTTTGCTATATTTAAAATAATTTTATTAGTTGAATGAGTTTGAAGCAGATTTGCTGTTGATAATGCAACCTTAAACCGATTTTCCATATTTCATTTTGTACTCCCTTTTTATTGTTGCTGCTGCAGTAATAGTACATTAGTCTACCTATCATCAGAAAAACTTGAAGAAATAAAATAACTGCAAATGTGATCAATGAAAGCTAAAGAATCTAGAGCAGAGGGGAGTTTGATCACAAGTAGATGACAAATAAAAGCAACAGAACTATAATCATAGATAAACAGTTTTAAAAACTATATTACAGTTTCAAGAAGTTGCATGGAAAACACTTACTATGTTGTCATAAATGTCTTGCTGTAAGTCTGGAGTGATGCTAATTATCTTGCAAATACCTGATCTGTCAGCTAACCCCAAAGTAAAAATTTGTTTCAATAAGTTTTGAAAATATCTAAATTGGTTTATTTCAGTAACAAAAGACACATCAAATTGCAGAAAAACCATTTTAACAAAATGAAATAGCAGGTTTTCTGATGAATTCATGATTTCTACACTAAGACGTACTGAATGACAACAGAAGAACCAAATACCACCCAGTATTGTTTGGTGGAATATAAGTATAAATCCTTTTTTTTCCTCTCTGTTTTTTAATTAATGAATCAGCATGGGCAAAAGTTAAGTGGAAACCATTATTATACTCTAAAAACCACGAGTGAGTTGAAAAGAAAATTGTATGGTACTTTATTTGACAAATCCCTTTGGAGATTCATTTGCAATTTATAACAATAAAATATCTACATGCTGAAAATATTTTGTTTCATCATTATTACTTTCTAATTTTGGCACTCAAATAACCTACAGAGTCAAGGGCTAGAACACTTTGGTGCAAAAAATAAATAATTTTAATTAATGACACTGTAAATTGCTAGGATCATATCAGATCCACCGGTGTGCTGTTATGCAGTTCTTTTAAATAATAATAATAATAATTTATTATCCGTCATTAGGTAATTACATAAATTGCAATAGACTTTGTCCTATATCCTGAACAGAGCTTAGAAATTATATACTTATAGACTATGTACAAGACATCTGACACAATTCATTTTGACATAAATGTACACTACAGCATGAGTATTCTATCAGCCATTTATACATTCTGTCTTTAAATCTATTTAAACTGTAATTTTTTATTTCAATGGGCAAGCTGTAATATAATTGAATTCTAATGGTTTTATAAAATTTGGCCATTTTCTGGAGTCACTGAAACAGCATTTCTATTTTGTTATTACTTCTCATTTGAAATGAATGTATTTCATTTCTTTTTGTGTGCTTATCTACATTTTCTTTAATATAAAGTAAAACATATATACTTATAAGTTAGCAATTGTGGGAATTTTGGCAGTCTGCAATGCTGTTTTTTATGGGAAAAAGTTAACATTCTCTCAACTTTTTTTTTGAATAATAAGTACTTCAGAAATCCTAGAACTGCTACCCCATGGTATTAAACCATACCTATATATACTTTGGGAAAAAAAGAAAAAAATAGGCTGCCCTTACATATTCTTTTAGCACTAATTTGTTCAGGTTAGCTAGCATAAATACTGTACGAGATAATTGACTACATACAAAGTCAATGTGTAAATCTTTTGCTATGGGGCTGAGGTTTCAAACTGTAACCTTGGGAAAAGGCCAGTACCAAACCAATTGAGTCATCCAGCTGGTTAGGTATTACTCATTGCTGAACTAGTGGAGGAGAGAGGTTGTGTTTATGGGAGTTGAAAGGAAAAGTGACATAGGTAAAAAATGAGGAAACCAGCATAGAAATCTACAGAGCAAGGTTTAATAGAGTGAAATGGAATCTTTTCAAGAAACAAGTTCAGAACAGAGAAATGGCAAATAACTGCATTTTACATAATTGGTATATTATTAATTATTGAAGGAGTGGAGCTAAATTCTGGGTCTAATGGTGATCTTGAACTTGGTAATGAAATTTTGAACAAATTATAGAAAATGGAAGAAAAGCTAGGGAAGTTAATGAAATGCTGAGAGAAACTAAAGAAGAAATTAAAATTGAAATACAATGTGAAAATGGAGGTGCAAACCATTAAAAGAAGAGCAGAAAACTTGGAGAAAGATACCAGAAATTCAATTTTGTAATTTCGTTAGTTGGAGAAGAAGAGTGTGGCCCATCCAGAAAATACAGGAAATATTGGAAGGAATACAGTAGGAAGGATGATAGTAAACAGATCTGTAGCTATGCAAATGATCTATGAAGTACTGAAAATCCAAGAAACTAAAAAGGACAAATGTATTTATTAGTAGGGATTTATTGCTGGAGCAGAGAGCCTGGAATAGGGTGACCACCTGTCCGAAATTTTGTGGGACATACTTGCATCTTGATTGTGATACATTTTAAATTGTCCCGAGTTACACAACGTGTTTTATACTTTTATTTCTTTCTCTCTCTCTCTCTTTTTTTTTTGCACATATATTCACATTTCATATAATCGATCCTCTTATGTTAGTCATCTCAGCTTTTTGATTGTTTCATAAATCAATATTTGATTATGTTGGCCTTGTTGCTGGTGCTGCCATCTATATGGATTTATATTGAAAAAATTGTGTTGGAGACATTATTCGCTCTGCCACTTCCTATCCTGTTATTTTCCATATTGGTTCAGTTGTTGTGATTGTAGGCCATGTTGCCCTCTATGGTGTATTGGTTACTATGGTTCATATATCCAGCGGAGGACGGTGGATTTTTTCAGGCATAAAAATCCTTGGCATGGCTTCCTTCGGAAGAGAAGTAAAACCATGGGTCCCATGTCGTAGATTTACGACACTTAAAAGAACCTCAAGCCTGATAAAAGAGGCCTCTGAGCAAAATTAAGTGGTCTTTCATGTCCAGTATAGAATGGAATGCTGAGGACCACAGCAGTTATAGAGCGTCCATAAATAAAATGCCATTTCATTTCATTTTTGTAGGCTATGTTACACCCGTCAATTTAATCTGTTGTTGAAAGTAATTGGGAAGCTTCAGAAAGGGAATATAATTCACAAGAGGATAGTGGCAACAGAAGAGGACTAAATCAGGAAGTATCTCCGAGCTAAAATGCATTCAAGTGTATACAAATCGAAGTGGGAAATGAATGTAACATTCTTGGCATCATGTGCGAGTAACCAGTTCAAATCTATATGTATAACATTGTGTTGGTCATGGAGGCTTTAATGACATCACTAAACTTGCGAATGGGCAAGAAAAAGAGAATAACTTCATTTTTTGGGTCAAATTCTGAAAACAGTGTATCAGGATTAAGTTACAGCTCCTGAATTGACCACAATGTGCCTCACTGTTATTATGATTCTGACTAATAATTGGTGCCTATGATGAATGAAATTGGTGAAATGATGCTCAAATGGTCTCAGAATCCACGGAGCTTAAAGTTACTCGACATTCGTCTTCTCAGGATAAGGGAAAACTGTCAAAAAAACCTTATCTGGGTAACTCACAACCTTTTTGAATGTGAGGCAGACACACTACTACCACACTACCCAGGCGAGCAAATGTGCTAATTGTGGACATACTAAAATGTTCCCAGTTATCATTAGATATTTCAATGTGCTGTTAAGACTATTACAGTGACAGTCATGAGTCTGCAGATGCTATTTTTTATCAAATTAAAGGCAGATTAACAATGCACAATTTAAGCCTAAATAACATTTCTTCATATTCTGCTGATAGTGCACACATCAACTTTGGGAACAAACATTTAATATTTACTCTGTTAAGAAATGAAAATAAATTTTAATCCAAGCTAGTTGATCAGCTCATAAAATTCATATTGCATCTAAGTTTGCAAATTTAAACTTTTTGTTTTAGAAGGTTCTATTATAAAAATTTTAACTATTTCTCTTACCATTCAAAAAGAGTAGAGGGTTTGAAAGAGATGTTTACATTTTGTAATACTGAAGACATGGAAATTGTAAGAAATGCCCCCACAAGATGGCTGAGCATTTATCCAGCTGGTTATAGGCTCCAACTTTGCTATCCAATCATAAGATCTTATTTTGTATCACAGGGGGAGAACTGTCCAATAGTAATACAAAAGTTTTTCCAGGATGTTCAGAATAGTGATGAGGATGTATCTAGAACATATTGCTATTTTTTGTTTTTTCAAAATTGTCTAGAAATGTTTCATGTTGACCTGGAGTCCCTGGAAAGAAAATAATTGCTGACTAATGAAGCATTTTCTATAATGGAATCCCGTAAAAACAGAAAAACAAATATCAATTAGGTGTTTTGGGTTCAAAACTATGACCTGTCTTAATCTTCTGCCAGCAGAAGATATGCAGCCAATGGAGTTAGGGTTTATACAGGGGTATGAAAGAGCATTGGAGTATTTCACATGTAGGTTTGATTTTTCAGTATATAATGCATTCTGTAATATCTCTGGAGAAGGAGATTGATTTCAACTCTGCTCTGAAAATTTTTCAGGGATTAAATTTAGAAAATAGAACAGATGTTGATGAACTGTATGAAGATGTTTTTTCTCGTAAAGCACAACTAGCATTACAGTAAATAATAAAAGTAAAGAATCTTGTTTAATATTAATATAACAATTAATAGTTGCAACAAATCTTCACTTATCTTTTGAAATCCTTGGACTAGTTTTGCAATAAATCTATTGCATTCTCAACATAAATTTCCTTTTGGTCTGGTTTTTGATGTTTATTTACACTGTTATGGTTACTGCTACTAGGAGGATTGTGTACTAATGCATTGCTAACTACTGGAATCAAAACAAATTTGGTGAGAGAGTCAATTGGTGGTATATCAAAATTCATTGCATGATTTTTATGCTTTAATATAAATATTTTCACCCAAACCATTAAATCTATGGGCCCATTTAAGTGTTTTAATAATTTAACATCTGGATTTATTTCATGATTAAATTTCCAAAATGTTCTGCTACAGCTGATTTATCAATTCGTTTGTATTTAATATTCCTAAAGTGTTCTTTTACTCTGGTTTCCAAATGACGTTTAGTCTTACCTATATAAACAAGGTCACAATTTAAACAATTTAATTGAAATGGAGATTAAAATTCTTATATTGGTAAGACTAAACATCACTTGGAAACCAGAGTATATTTTGTGATTATTATGTAATTACTATTGACGAAACCGATATTTCTGTAATGAAATCATATGGTGAATAAAATTGATTTGATATTTAGTTTATTAATCATTATTCTCATTGTTATATCTTTGTTTAAAGGATAATGCAAAAACCCCTTTCATCTGGCATATAAAAGCCAATGAAAATATTAGGTTACTATAATCATCCCTAAGAGTGGCTAAACCTATTGACATTTGAGGATTAAAGGAAAATGGAAACAGAAATGGCATTGGATGGGTATATATTTGCTTACAGCATGTAGCCATGCATTTTCAAACTTTTATGATTGTATGTGTTAGAATTGACATAGGTGGCTTAACTCTCTATTGCATGCCTTATTTGGTTACATATGTCCTTCTTCCTCTAATTCACAAACTGGCTTTTATATCCCTTTTACCAGTACCACAACTGAAGCGACTTGAATTGCCGTGATTGTTAGTGCGATATGAGGTGAACTGGCCATCCATTCAAAACCGAATGTCCTGAGTCCCAGCACATGTCATGTGCTTGTGGTAAAGGATGGGGAGGGCCCAAGTAAAATAACCGGTGTGATGACATGCTTGAATGCTGACAGGGTTCCATTTGACTGCTGTTGCATGGATTTTGCTCTTTTTTATTTAAAAAAAAAACACCACAGTTTTATTGCAAAAATATTATAAATTTTACAATATAAAGTATATAACTAGCCTAATTTTATTGTGTAATACGAAATTACAAAAAAAGCCACTAAAAATACTGAAACCTTGATTTGCCAAATGAAACACCATGCAATGGAGGGTTAAAATCATAAAAACTTTTGGGAAACATCTGCAGGAGAGATTCTGTATCTTTACAGGTATGCTGCCTTGTGTAACACCATAGTATTGCATCTATAAATATTATTATGTTCTGAATCAGTATTTTAATGATGCTGTTACTACAGATTTTGGTACCTTGCAATTTTTGAGGAAATTAGATGCATGTACGCACTTAAGGTATATGATTATATTTTTAAAGTTTATGATTATGTGTGTCACTGAAATTTTTAAAAGTTTTCTTACAATGATATATAGTGATTGTGTTTGAAGAAATTAAGGTGGCATTAAGTATCAAAGTGCTTATAATAAGTAGTTTAGTAGCTCTAAATATTTAGTCATCTCTGTTATTAAGAATTTTAAAAGTTGTTTAGAATGGTGCACAGGTAGTTCTTTTTTTGTGTGGTTGGTCATATCGGACGATGAATGAAATTGGTGAAATGATGCTCAAATGATCTTGGGGTCCATGGAGCTTAAAGTTACTGAACATTCATCTTCTCAGGATAAGGGAAAACCCCGAAAAAAACCTTATCTGGGTAACTCACCCTAATTGAGATTCGAACTCACGACCGTTTGAATGTGAGGTAGACATGCTACCACCACACTACCCAGGCAGGTGTTTTGCCTAATTCATCGGTACTCAATAGATTTTAAACTGATTATTAACAAAATATTTGACAAAAGAATGAATGAGAGTTGTATTTGAAAAATATATGAACAGGCAATTTGAAGTTTGTAGAAAACAAGCACAATAAATTTAGAGTACTATGCAGTTGGAAACAATGACCACAAACATGCACACACACTTAGTAGGTCAAAGCTGAGAAAAACCTGCCAATTCTTAACTTCTACTTAAAATCAAATATCAGGTTGTAAATAAGTGGTAGATGTCTTATCCCTGTGCTATTTTTATTTATAGAAATAAACTTTTTTGACTCTCTCTTTCCCTTCCTCACTCTTTCTCTTTTTTTTCTTTCTTTTTGTGTTCACTTTTGCTTAGACTTCTTATTACCCCATTTTTATGCAATTTTTATTAGTTTCTGCAAATCAAAGGAAGCGCTCCATTTTTAATAAATACAGCAATATTTAGGTCAGAACATGAAATCAAAATTTATAATTACAGAGAGATGAAGATGAAGATTAGCTTATGTAGTAATTAGAGTTTAATTTTTTTCCATTCACATCACTTTCTCTACATCTTTGAAACAGATTATTGTTAAAAAGCTTATTCTTCTGTGAAATTTATGCAAAACTTTATTAAATAAATGAAAAATTTTAGGTGTTAATATTTTTTCACCCAGCTGTTTCAAAATATTGTAGAAATAAACAAGTATCCATTACAATTAGCTTAAGAAAATTATAACATATAAAATCATGACTGTTGCAATTTTAAGATTATAATTATTTCAATTAGTTTGTGTTGTTTATAATAAAAAAGAAATCAAATAAATTAATGTTCTTTAGCTTTCACTATCTCTTGAGGCTCAGAATATAAATCAAGAGTTATGCAGGCATAGCTAATCAGGATTTACTGGAGTCTATACATTTAGATTTTATTCCTAAGAAGGTCTTAAGATATTATTATATAGTCTAAGTATGCCTTTCACAATGCTCATAGAATGATAATATTTTTGGCCAGTCAAAAATGTTGCTTTTGAATCAAAATGTAACCGACAAGAATGCTTGTAAACGTTGGCCTATGTATTGATAACCAAAACAACTAGTAACATTTAAGTTATACTTTTAAAGAATTTTATAATGTTGGATAATAGAACACACACCATCATTGT
This sequence comes from Hymenopus coronatus, assembly GCA_030762935.1. NCBI lineage: Eukaryota > Metazoa > Arthropoda > Insecta > Mantodea > Hymenopodidae > Hymenopus > Hymenopus coronatus. The sequence continues at coordinate 14,851,669 of CM060884.1, forward strand.
GAAAACAACATCTCTACTACTGCTAAATCTTCTGCTTTCCTTGCTAAATAAATATTAGATGTTTTGAATGAAGAAAATGTTAAAACGTTACTCCATTCATTCTATTGCATTTTTGAAACAAAGGATGTATAAGTATGGAATGATAGAGAAAGTTTTCCAAGTGATTCTTAAAAATGAGCAAGTATGCAATTATTATTGAAGGGTTTTAGAATAATCACACAAAAATATAAACTGAAAATAAACATAATTAATATCTTAAAACATTTGGTGCTCTAAAGTTGTAATTATTTATTGATTCTAATGAAATACAAATGTTTTTCCAATTAGGATTTTCTTTTTTTACAACCAAAACGTTTAGCTAATCACTTATATTTGTTATAATATATATGAAATGACAAAAACACATTACGCAAAAAATTCAGATCTCTTAAAAAGAGACAAATTATTTCAAATAACTTTTTTATGGATCAGTCACTTGTAAGATATATATTATTATTAGTTTGAATTTTTAAATCCTTTGCCACTTTGTTAAAGTGTGTCATTTAGTTGTTTCTTGTGATTTTATGGAAAGATTGAGAGATTTTTTATCACTTTATTCTATCTCCCTTGTAGTAGGGGTGTTCAATAGGTCCTTAGAATATCCAAGAAATTGCATTCATAGCATTAAAAAAAGTTTGTATTTAGTAACGGTTGTCTCTACTAGATGACAAAGTTTCAGCTATATCTCTCACGTGGTTTTGTTGCCATGGGCGATTGAATCAATCTTGTGTTTCTTTAGAACAATGGAAAAAAACGATTTTCGTGTGGCTATTCAACACTTCTATTTAAAAGGCTTAATACCACAAGAGATAAAAGCCGAGTTGGATGAAGCTCATGACACATCTTCTCCTGTGTTTGCAACAATTTATAATTGAATAAATGAATTTAAATGTGACTGTATATCCACAAATGGTGAATATTGTTCCAGACGTCCAGTAGAAGTGACTTCCTCCAAAATGGTTGACAAAATCCAGGATATGGTTTTGAGTGATAGACAAATCAATGTTTGTGAAATAGTAGAGGCCCCAGGCATATTAAAAGGTACAGTGTTCTCAATTTTGCACCAAAAATTAAGTCTGACAAAGGTCTTGGCAAGATGGGTGCCACATTAGCTCTCAATGGAGAATAAACGCAATCATGTGATCAATTCGGAAGCTGGTTTGGCACTTTTACATTGCAATTCTGACAAGTTTCTGCTTTGATATTTAACTGTGGATGAAACATAGATACACCACTGCACTCCAGAGACAAAAGTATAGTTAAAACAGTGGTTTTTAAAGGCAAAGGTGGTGAAATCTGCAGACAAGATGATGGCCTCGGTTTTTTGGGATGCACACGGAATCATCTACATTGATTACTTGCAGAAAGGAAGAATGATAAATGGAGAGTATTGTACGTCATTATTGCACTGGTTGAATGTAGAAATCAAGAAAAAATACCCTCATCTGGCAAAGAAAAAGATTCTGTTTCATCAAGACAATGCATACTTGTGCAGTTTTGATGGCAAAAATTGTAGAATTAAAGTTCAAATTACTAGAACATCCACTGTATTCACCAGATTTGGCCCCCAATGACTTTTTTTTATTTCCAAACTTGAAAAAGTGGCTTGGCAGAAAACAGTTCATGAACACCAGACATCATGTCCCAAACAAATGCCTACTTTGAGTAACTTCCAAATCTTACTTTTTGGAAGGCTTAAAACAGAGAAATGCTAGGAAAAGTGTATCAAGCTAAAAGGAGAAATAAAAAAAAAAATAAAAAAAAATAATTTGTTTTGTATCTTTTTCTAATGTCACTCATATTTAAGTCAAAATGTGTAATGAAACTATTAAACTTAAGACAAATGATTATCTCAATAAAATGTTTGATAAAAAAATAAGCTTTCATAAAACGATTAATATAACAATTATTGTTATATTAATATTTGTGTTGCTTCACTGTTACTAGTTTCCTTTTTACATATTATTTCATAAGATTAGTTTGTAGAAACCATAAATAAATGATAATGGGCACAGAACATTATGTGCATGTAACACGATCAAATGTTTTTAATGCATTCCTCAAAATATTATAAGTTAGATAATATACCTGTTCAGTATGCTTCATGTCCATGTAAATTTGGAATAATCACAAAAATCTTATATAAAGATGACAACAAAGCAATGGTGGTGGTAGTGGCAGTGGTGGTGGTAATAATCTGAGAAGTCTTATAGAGTTGAACATTTTATATCAAAGGTTATGTCAATATTTATATAAGTATTTTTTATATTTATATGTAGTATTTGTTACTTAGATATCCAGGTTAAGAACCTTTCAATTAATTATTGGATAGCTTAAATTAGCAATCCAAGATAACATTTGGAATTTTTATTATATTCTAGAATTTTTACTAAGCTAACACTTCAGCATTTCTCACACCTCTCTGTGCCTTTTAGTTTCCAAGATACACATTTTACTTTTGACTGGTGATACCAGACTGTCTCTGTTGCTTTTTTGTTTTAATGTCCTTTTAACTATATTTTAGGTTATTTGGATGGTGAAAGAAAGAAATGGGTTAAATAAGCCGCTGCTCAAAGAGTTTAGTTACCTGATACTTGTCTTTTGAAGATGTGAGAAAATCAAGAAAAATTCTTTTTCAGGCATTCAGACCTCACATTGAAACTCAGCAACTTTTAAGAGGGGCAGACATGCTACATATACACCATAGAGGTGGGCACACAAATCTTGTTCTGCACGAGTTCTTTCAGCTTCCATAAATCTACTAGCCCTTAAGTATTTCACCTGAGTTTAGAACTGAAAACACAACCTTGGTCACAGAAAGCCATTCTCAACCACTTCAGCTGAATTGGACCATTGATCATTATCCAATAATATTCTCAGTGCCTCTTATCAGCACACACCAACCATAATATTCCTCAGAATGTATTGCAGTTTAAATCTATATGCTTGTGAAGTCACTATTTTTCTTCCAAATGCTGTTCACAAATTTATAGACTGTTCGTAGTTTGTGTTTTTTTATGATTGTTTTTAATAAGTTTTCTTCTGTTTGTTCATAGAGTTTTGTATAAATTAATTTCTGACTAACAGCCTTCTGATTCTTCATACATCCCTTATCATCTGCACTTCATCTTATATGCACAACTTGGTTTACATTTTAAGCCCCCCCCCCCCTTCAGCTTAGAAAGATTATCTATCTAAATATATAACTGAAAATCACAAGGTTGTTATATAATGTTTTATGACTTTAATTGGAAACCAAAATGTAATTTTATGTATCACAACATAATTTCATATTTGGTTCACAGTTACTACAGTCTGAATGCAGTGGCACTCATCAGTTTAGTGGCCATGACATAAAAACTTTCTATCCAGATACAGGAACTAAATAATATGATCTAATGGATTTGCAATAAAGACATTATTTCTAAGCTGAAAAATTAATTTGATTAAACCCAGCTTAATTTTAATGCAAACTGCTCCTAAAGTGGATGCTGCTATGGAGATTCACATTAAGCTTTGATAGTAGTTTATGCCCATTATTGGCAGTGCTGTGGCCGAGTGGTTGGACCACTCGCCTCTCACCTAGATGGCCCAGGTTCGATTCCGAACAACTGCATATGAGATTTGTGGTGGACAAAGCGGTGCTGGGGTGTGTTTTCTCTGGGTTCTCCAGTTTCTCCTGCCATTGCAACGCATTCCACCGGTGCTCCATCTTCATTCATATATCATCAGTGTCACTGTCGCGGTGCCATAAGTAGTTAAAGCAGGCGTTAAACACTACCAAGAAAAAAAAAAAATAAAAAAAAAATAAATAAAAAAAATGCCCATTTTCTTCAAAGATTTCCATTAGAGAAGATGGGATTAACTTTGGAGCAAAAATCTAAAAATCTTCCCTGACATTCTGTGATGTTCTTCTTCCTCCAATTTTTTCCCAGTGAGCTATGTGTAGTAGTAGGGCTTTAGGGCGCTCAATGATTAAGGTTATTAGCACACGAAAAACAAGGATTTAAAAGGGAATTAAAAAGTGAGGCACTAAGCTTGCACACCAAAAACTAAAACCACAATAAACATCTGATAAAACAGCATCAGCAGCTGTGAACTATGTGCTATGTGAATATCAACTTCAAACTTCATTTAAAACTTCATTTTGGGCAGTATGACACTAAGAAAAAATGTAACTTGAAAGAGGAAGGCAGTTTTTACATAAACTATATATGTATAAAACCAATAACATAATGAGTAATGAATAATGATATGTTGATGTTTCAGTGCTGACAAAGAAGAGCCTCACATGGAAGTTTGTTACATGATAACATTAATAACAATTGCCTTCATTGCTTTAAATAGAAAATCGCATTTAACTGAGGAAAGAAGATCGAAAGATTCACGCTTAATGAGATCATCTCTCCCTATCCAAGGATGGATCTGTATCGCAGACTACTAACCTGATCTGTGGTAGACAGTCTCATCAGAACCAGGGTGAGCAGGCATGCGTCGGACCCCTGGTGGATGGAGACTCAATTCTTCATACATATGTCGAGGGTGTCGGGGGTCCCATGTTGCATGACTGCGGAAGGAGCCTGAATGACCTAGAGGCAGCCGAAGCCAAACACCAACAAAATGGCCAAATGGATAAATCAAAATCAAAAACAGCTAGGGGTAGCAGCCAGAAATCATTCTAATGAAGTGTAAAACAGAAAAAGAAATGTATGACAAGGAAAAAAATAAAAAATGAAACCTACCTCTTCGGGAGGTAAATCAAAATGTAAATGTTTATTACAGAATCAGCACACAGGCTCTATAAGCAATGCATTCTTAATTACAACTGTCCACTAAAATGTAAATATTCAACTAAAATACACAGTTTTAAGGGAAAATTGCTACAGTATATACTTCTTCAGTAAAAATAATAAAGCTGAGAGAAATTTACATTTTAAGTGGACTGCATATGTCGCATAAAAGCAGGACAGGATATGGTAATGCTAAAAAATGTTAAGGTGCATAGTTGTTTTCATAAAGTTCTTTGTTTTGATCTTTTCCTAACATTTTTAACATTTTAGTAAAAACGTTATTATAAATTGGTGTTTAGTTAGCTCAGTGACACTTTAAAACAAGAAAGAATATATGTTATCTTGGAATGTAGATTTTTTAAAATAATTTAAAATGAAGTTTATGATAATTTTCTACTAACAATTAAAGAGTCCACCACCACCACCACCGCCACTCTGTTGCCCCACTGCCATCACCACATTACCACCGCTACTGCCATTACCACTGCCACCACACCCAATAAAGAGCAACATTTAGTTTGATATTAAGCAGAATCCTATATTTTTAACCTATGTAATAATCATTACAGAAGTAGCACATACAGACTTTGGTCTGGATTAAAATATCATCAATTTAGAATTGTTTAATTAATGACAGTAGCACTGAATAGCTTTATCGAAATAATGTGCTGATGTGCTCTACCATAAAAGGTAATTGCGAAAAGGGAAAATGGCGCTTTACAGAAGGTGAAAATGACAGTCTATTACATCAAATCTTACATGCTAAATAGGTACATGCCTAACATCTAGTGTTGGTGGTATAAGGTTTGACATGCATGCAGTTTCTTTTGTGACAACACATCCATCCACAACAACAACAGAAATATTTGAATAGTGGATGAATGGAAGATATTGTTAAGATATCCTTACTTATGACTGTACCTCTCTTGATCCGATCACAAGTGTTGTAGTTGGAGCCTGGCACAGGTGGCAATTTACGGTTGGGTGGAGCTATATAACCAAGTTCATCACGAAGATCTGGACGTCGCTTATCCATGGTAGAGTTCCCGCCGGCTGATTGATTGTATACAACATCATCTAGAATAAGTTATTATATGTTCAAGGTAAAACAGCACTTTGAATTGCAACAACTAAATATATAAACATTTTTATATGATTAAAGATTGAAATAACTTACTAGATGCTCATTGGTTTTCATGTCATTTGTTCAAAATTTCTTGAATAAAACTAAATATATAAAACAGCAACTAAATATATAAACATTTTTATATGATTAAAGATGGAAGTAACTTACTATGCTCATTGTTTTCATGTCATTTGTTCAAAGTTTCTACAATTAAAATTTCATATACTTTGATTCTATTCATATTCTTCTACTGGAGAAAAAAAAAATCCCTGATTGCAAGCTTTTGGTTTTAAAACATATTTGACAGTAATCCAAAAATATAACTAAAAATGTTCTATAACAATGGTCCAAAGAGTTAAATATCTATTATCAACAGACACCTAAATCAATGAGAAAATAACAAATTCAGCACAGAAATATATAATGAATGACTGTTGCATAAGATTTTGAGTCATCAGTATCCTTAATACACAGAATCAAAAGTTTTACAAGAAGCTGAGAAAAAGCCTAAATTCACACGTACTTTATTCTCATCAACACAAAAATGAATGTCACCTCTTATTCCATGAAATTGAGTTAAATTGACTGATATTTCATTGCTTGTACATATATTAAAATAAAAATTAATAATTGTAACATTTCTCCACTTGAATAAGTAGAGTCAGACTGAAAAATTCAATGGCATGGCCAGGATTTGAACCATGGATCTCCCGATCTCTAGCTGGTTGTTCTGCCACTGAGCTACCATGGCAACATGCCAGCATAGCATTGCATTTCTCAACTGACTCGCATGGATCCTGGTAAACCACAAGATGATCTCAAATTATTTTGAGATGACAACCCCAATGGCAACTTACAATGTTACCGGCTAGAGATCGGGAGATCCGTGGTTCAAATCCCAGCTATGTCATTGAATTTTTCAGTCTGACTCTATATGTCCTACACATGGCTTGCGTGAAAAAAACAATCATTCCAATTCTCCACTTATCTTTTGAATCCAAGGCCTAGTTTTGCAATAAAATGGTCTATTGCATCGTCAGTTCAGTTTCTTTTTGATCCTGTTTATTTACATTATTATGGTTACTGCTACTAGATGGATTGTGTAAGGCATTACTAACTACTGGAATCTAAACAAATTTAGTGAGATAGTCAATTGGTGGTATATCAAAATTCATTGCATGATTTTTATACTTTAATATAAATATTTTCTCCCAAACCATTAAATCTATGAGTCCATTTAACTGTTTTAATAATTTAATATCTGGATTTATTTCATGATTAAATTTCAAAAAATGTTCTGCCACAGCTGATTTATCAATTTGTTTGTATTTAATATTCTTAAAGATCTCCTTTACTTTGGTTTCTAAATGATGTTTAGTCTTACCAATGTAAATAAGGTCACAAGGACGATGCAATAAACCATTTTATTGCAAAACTAGTCCTTGGATTCAAAAGATAAGTGGAGAATTGTTACAATTATTAGTTGATATATTAATATTTGTGTTACTTCACTGTTACTAGCTACTTTTTACATTTATAAGCTTGTAAATATATTGCAATTACATCTTTGGCAAGCAAATACAGATAGAAAATAAGAGAGAAAATAGCATATCATAGCAATACCTAGAGATCTGAATAAAACACTCTTTCTTATCTTGTAAACATGTGTCTTGGTGATTAGTTGAGCATTAGGAGTTAATTAGGAACATACTTGCTTCACTTACTCTATTATTACACAGGATGTATTTCAGAAGCCTTTACTTCCATCAAGCACTTACAGCAATGATGGAAGCAAAGGCTTCTGAAACATGTCCTCTATAGTAACAGAGTAAGTGCAGCAAGTGTGTCACTAATTCAACTCTTAGTGCTCAAATAATTAACCTCACCTTCATAAAGCTTCTGATTAAATTAAACAGTGTGTCTATATTAATAATTCCAGCATGTTTTCAAGCAGATTTTAGGTCAGAAATGCAAGAATAAAAGACTAATCCTCTACTCAAATTACAGTTTTAGGTCTTAAAATATCCGTAATTCATAAAATTCTGCATAATAACATTTTCTGTGCAGTGCTTTGGCAAGGCAGGAATGAAGATATTTCACAGAAATATTTTTCTAGTTTCTACTGGAAATTCTATTCTTTTTCCAAGGTAAAGGTGAAAAATCAAGATATCTATTTACTATAATATTGCTTTAGTAGTGCAATAAACATCTTCCATAAATCAAGACATGTTTTAAAGCTTCATTAGCAAAATATAACTTGCATGTAAGTTACCTCTAAGACGAGTCTGTTCAGGGCCTCTTGACCGTCTTGACAAGGCAACACAGATAACAATTACTCCCACAACTATCACGACAATGGTTGCCCCCATAGGAACAACAACATTGAGATCAAGCCATTCCGGCATCCAAGGGAAGTACTGATTTACTGATGTTACATCTCTTTCAGGAGGTGCGATGGTACCTGTATAAAGAAAAACTTTTTATTACTCGTGCTTACCTTTCTGATGAGAGCTTTTACCACGGAGCACGCAGATCACCACAATGGCAATAATAATGACTAGAATTGCTGCCGCAACAGGAACCACAAGATTTAAGTGTGAAAGTAGTATGCGGATTGGGGATTCAGCCCCTTGCTCAGGAATCTCACGGGCTGGGGCAATAGTACCTGCAACACCCAACCACATTAGTATTAGAAGTGCTAATTGTGATTGGATTTCTTTGGAATCTAATAACAAATTTGGTACTTAAACAATATTTTGACAATAGTCAATGAGAAATTAAGATTTTTACTTTGTGTTGAGGTACTACTGCACTTCCACTAATCAGACTTAACTTTATAAAAACTTTGAACATGTGGTAATTTATATCTGGGGTTAGTATCCCTATCAATTTTCTAAGTATTAGCTGGAGGTAGAAAACAGTAATAATATTCTTTGGTACCCCTGGGCAGATTTAATAATGAGATAGGAACATAATTCCAAGCTTAAAGACATGTGTGATTTTCTATACTAATTTAAAAAAATGTTACAGCTTTCATTTTTAATATAACAAACATTTTAACATGTTAACACATTTATTATATGAAAAAATGCTTGAATAATAGCTAAAACTGCTCACCCAAACAAAATTTATAATGTATTCATACTCTCAGAAAATAAAACCACCAGGTTCATCACTTGAATTATCTATTTATTATACGTCCTTTGTGTATGCAGACATTGTTACTTGGTTATATTCAGACTAACTGGAATTAATAAAACTGGTGGTCTCCTTAGCGTGGTGCTACCACAGCTACTTGCCAAGTGGGAGACCTGGGTTCGATTCCTGGTACTGGCGTGGGGATTTCCTCCTGCTGGAAGACCTGGTCTGGAGTGCACTCAACCTCGTGAGGTCCCTGGGGGGCCAATTGAGGCCCTACTTGTTGAAGTAGCGGCTCCAGGTCATGAGGACTGCATTAGCTGGCCAGGGGGGGAGTTAGAGACGCTGACCATGTCTCACCCGCCAATACTGCACCCCATCCATGACGTCTGTCATGGACCGGGGGATGCAGTGGCCAGTAGGCCAAGATTCCTTGTGAGCTGTGGTGCCATGGAGTTATTATTATTATTATTATTATTATAAAACTGGTTCGCAATAACTCAAGAACAGTAACCAAAATGGAAAGAGCAGGAAGCAATGCTGATTTTGGTTTACAATAGCCCGGTAATGACAATGGGAATGCATATTTTTTTTTGTAGTGTTTAACGCCCGCTTTTACTACTGGTGGCACTGCAGGCGATGACACTGGCGATATATGAAACAAAGATGGAGCACCGGTAGAATGCGATGGCGGGGGAAACTGGAGAACCCAGAGAAAACCCGTCCATGTGTCACTTTGTCCACCACAAATCTTGTAAGCAGTTGTTTGGGATCGAACCCAGGCCCTCTAGATCAAACCCACTCGGCCACGGCGCAGCCCAGGGAATGCATGTCAATATCCATATCAATCTCCAAATTGAAGTGGGCATCTGCCTCTATATCATGCACTCTGTATCTACACCTCAGTCAATGATTATTGTTGGCTCCAACCTCACAGCTGATAAATGTAGATACTGGGATAAGGGAATTTCAATGGAATGGTCTCAGGATTGCCATGAATCCATACTGTACAACAAAGAAAGATAAAAACAAAAATTGTTTATTATTTATTAGTTGGCTAACATTATCACTTTTGTCACAACATTACTCCAGAAATCTTGTAAATAAACCACGAACTGAAGTAAGGACTGACTGTATTACCAATCAGTGCAATTTTCATTTTGGGCCACCAGAGATGAAAACACAACACATCTGAACCATTCCAGATAGCTTAGCCAAGTGCCTCCCTTCTACTTACTTGACTTTTTTCTCATGTTGCCTCTTCCTTAGTGCTGGTTGAAAGAAAACATTCCATCCTCACCCTAACTGTAGCTGACACATACGAGGGGAGAATCTCTGCAAGATTTTAGCATGCTTCCTCCAAACGCAGAAAACTTATGAACTTTTATGAAGCACTGTTAAAAATGACAATGAAAATCCTAATTTACCTACGTGAAAATGAAAAGGCGTGTTATTTATGGATGCTTTTTAACTGCCCAGCGTCCCATTCTATACTGAACATGAAAGACTGCTTAATTTTGCTCAGAGGCCTCTTTTATAAGGCTTGAGGACCAATGGCTTTACTTCCCTTCCGAAGGAAGCCATGCCCGAAAAAATCCATCGTCCTCTGCCGGGTTTTAACTTGCGACCATGGGTATATGAAATTAGTATGGTAACTATTACACCACGGAGAGCAACATTACCTAGATGAAGACATAAGAGAAACAAAAAGAAATTATACAATTAGAAACATATTTCCTTGACATATATCTCTAGTAAGTTAACAAATAGGTAGAATTGTTCACTCCAGCTCACCCCAATTTGCAAAAATTTGCCAAGCAGTTGAGAGAATTTGCTAATCCTGAAGTTGATAAGTTGGGCATTAATATTTTACTTGCTACTCTCTCAAGCACATATGTGCATACAATGTACATAGTAGCTAGAGAAGGTCTTGTATTCCACCCAAAAATTGAAGTTGAGATTTCCCTGAAATATATTTTGAGGTACCCTGAGCTCGAAAAAAGAATTTTTAGAAAAAGGTCTGTGTGCATGTGTGTGTGCGTGCATGTGTGAGGGGGGTGGCATAGCTCAAACATGAAAAGACCATTAAACACCAAACTTGGTATTTATATTTAGTATCTTCCAGGATATGACACGAAGATCTTAAAAAAAATCCCCCCCCCACCACAAACTACCCTTTACATGGAAAAATGTTTGAAAATGTGTTTTTCTCAAGAATGGCTCTAACGATTTTAATTAAAATATCCTATATTAAAGAGATTTACATCACAAATTAAATATATATTTTGAATTTTCTGGGAATAACACATGAAGATGAGTTTGCAGAATTTTGCATAACAGTTAAATTTAAGAGAGAGAAACACTTACTACACAAAAATGTAGATCTTGTTAAAACCCATAATTTATATCACATGTTTTTCTTGTAGAATTTACCATTTTCGAGCTATTCCTTGTTACTGGTTTCAATTTTAAACTATCAAACTTTTCTCAAATGGGACCATGCAAAGCAAACCAACCCTCAATTATTTCATATAGCGATCAGCTTTTAAAAGATTTGACTGTTGCTTTAGCCTAATGTATTCCCTTATTTCGCTTCTGCTTACAAGGAAGCAAGTAATAAGACCAATTCTTGTAATTTTATCTTATTAGCATGATGTAGATAAAAGAATAGTTTGTATATTGAAGAGCTAGAGAAAGTTATGTGAATGGAACGCATCTGATTTTCTTTTTTTTTTTTGTTATTACAATATGTTTCATCTTTATTCTACTTATTCCCCCTTTTCTTTTTTTTTTTTTGTGTATCAACACAAATATACACACTCAAGTTTATAAGGTGCAATCAGTTATTTACATGTTAACTAAATACTATTTCAAAATTCAGTAAAAGTGTTTTATAAAAGTGCTAAATATGGTGAAGAGGGTTTTTGAGATCCTCTCAGCATTCACAGTACTTCTAGTATATGGTTTTAACAGAGATCTATGGTATTCGCCTAATATCTTACCCATATTCACCTCTAAGATTAAAGAAAGCGATTTGTTAAAAGTGATAGTCCCATTATCAGTAGCTTTATTGGCATGTAAAAGAACTCCTAGGGGACACATCCTGGCACACCGGCAGCACTGATGTGATCCTGGCAATTGACAGTATCATTAAGTGCACTTAGAAGCCATCAGCTTGCGCCAGGGTTGAATCTGTGACCTTGAGATTAGTAAGCCAGCACCTAACCAATGAGCCACCCAAACCGACACTTAGATTAAACAGACTGTTTATTGCAAAACTGTTACATTACCAGGAGAAATAATTAGTTAACTGATTATAACAATTCAAGATCCAGAAAACTTTGTTTCTGAACTTCAGAATTATCTCAGGCATATTAAACTAGTGTCAAAAATGCAAAGAGCATCTTTATTATCACTTGAAGAAATGCATGCAATTTTTCATCATATCGACATGGTGAAGAACACATCGAAATGTTGCTATGAATGTCCTTTTCTTGTTATTGTTTGAAATGACAAATATTTCTCTATTAAAATCAAAGGAAAGAAAGGCAACATTCTGGATGGTCAGTTGAAGCCAGCATACTTGCTTGACAACAAGGACCAGACTTCTACCAAACCAGAAAAAAACAAGCTGCTGGGGACACCAGTACCCATACAACTATGCCATTCTAGACTATTACATCAAACAAGAGCAAGAATCAAAATTGCAAGACCCCAATTCAGAAAAGGAGTGGCAGAACTATACATTTTTAGAACAGATATAACAAATTTGCTGTTGAAAATGGGATAATGTAGGAAGCTATATATTACACATTATAATTATTCTTTGTATGCGATTCCTATATGCTGCAATTATTCTCTTGATGAGTAGCTTTTTGTTCTTTGTATGTAGTAACAAAGAGTTAAAAATAAAAATGGGATATAAAAAATTCTGATTCTTTCTTCTTGCCTGTTAAATACATATATCCTTAGAATTTACAGTTCAAAGCTATTTGATCTACTTCTTTATTCAAATAAGTAGTGTCATAGTTTTTGAACACATTCTTTTTGTAATTATGATGACATGTTCAAGTCTAAAAGCTATATATCGACTTGTTGATGAATTTCTGATTTTGCTTCTGCAATATAGCTTACCTCCAGTAACAGTAAGTGTAGCAAATTCATATTCTGCAACAGCAAAGCCAGCATTGTTGTGTGCTGTAACTCTAAGATGATACCAGTTTGCTGGGTCTAAATCTAACACAACAAAGTTGCCACCTGGTTTTACATTATTAGAAACTTGATTCCACTCAGTCTGGTGCCTGTAAGAAATAAATACATTTTAATGAATACTAAGCAACAATGCAGTGAAGAACAGGAATGGTACAGAGTTTTAAGTCTATGTTAATATCCAATTTATTATCGTTAATTTATGTAATTATGATTCCACAATGCTGTTTGAGTTAGTGCCACCAACTTGACAACAAATTATATCACAGAATAGGAAAGGAAACTTGGAGGCACCTCCTTTGATTTGCATGAAGCCAAGCACTGAGCTAGATGCCATATTGAGACCTAGTAAATGCAAAGTGAAAGCTGTTTATTACATACGATTTAAGCAAATTAAAGCATTTAAAATAATAAAGCTTGAACATATGTAATAAAAATCTTATGTGTGGTATACACGTGACTTTCTCTGCTTGCTTTCCTACAAACAATTTATATGGCTGCTTATGCTTCTGTTTCTTATTAATACAGATACATTTTAATTGCACATTTTATTATAGGTATAAACAATAATCAAATCTTTTCGATGCCAGCTGCTATGTGATGCTTTGAAAGCCTATTCTAACTGCATGAACTTAAAAAAAAGAAGAGAACAATCCTGAATGGTAATTTCCACATAACAAAATATGTATGTATTTGAAAAGTTTAATAAATAACAGGGGGTCTCTCGAAAATGGTTAACTCCACAAAAAATGTAAATGCATGACAAATTGTGGACTTTAGCAGGATCTACAGTTTGTGTAGTAAGATTTTATCCATCTCTTATGGTTTACCAGTTATAAAACAATCATCCAGACTGAAGAGGGCTTCAAAGCACATGGCCAGAAAATTCAAGATATACATTTCTTGCCAAGCAAAAGTTTTAAACATATGGTATTTTAACAAAAATCATTAGAATCATTTTTACTTTCTCTAGCCCATATGTACAATGTACATAGTGGATAGAGAAGGTATTGTATTCCACCCAAAAATTTGATACCAAGTTTTCACCAGAAACACATGTTTTGAGGTCCCCTGAGTCCGAAAAAAGCATTTTCAGAAAAAGGTTGGTTTGTGTGTCTGTATGTGGAAGAATAGCTCAAAAATGAAAAGTCGATTAAACACCAAACTTGGTATTTAAATTCAGTATCTTCCAAGGAAGTAACACAAAGATTTTCAAGGGAATCTCCCACATCCCTTTCATGGAACATTTTTCAAAAGGTTTGATTTTCTCAAAATCAAAATGATTTTGATTAAAACGTCACATGTTTAAGATTTTTCTTTTTTTTTTATGAAAAATGAAATGTATATCTTGAATTTTCTGGGAATAGCCTCTTACGACCTCTTAATTCTGGACGACTTTTATATAACTTTCATATAAGTAAACCGTAATAGATAGACAAGAAGCTTACTGCACAAAAATTGTAGATCTCATTCAAACTCACAGTTTATGTCATATACATTTTTGTTGAGTTGACAATTTTAGGGATATTCTGAGTTGTTGCTTTTAGTGTAAGATACATTTTTCTCAAACAGGAAGTCTTCCTAGCAAGCAAAGAGAACCAAATTTCAATTGTTTCACACAGCGACCAGTTTTTAAAAGATTTGACAAGTGCTTTAACCTGTGCATTCTTATTTCCTATCTACTTACAAAGAAGTAAGTAATAAGACTAATTCAGGTTATGTTTATCTTGATTAGCATGATGTACTAAAAGAATAACCTTTTTTAAGAAAATTTTGTTTGTAAAACAGCTGGAGAAAGTCAGACTTTTGAGACTGTTTAGTTTGCTACTGATATCTACATAAAAATCCCAGCAACATGTAATGATGGTTATGAAAATATGTAGCTAGGAGTAAATAACTAAGTAATTGAATGTGCTGCCAAGTTTTATTTAATAAAACAATAAAAAAGCTTATGACATTGAATTAGAATGGTCAGTAAATATGATTAGACAGAATGAATGAGTCCTGACATACAAAAAAAAAAAAACAAAAAAAAAACGCAAAACTGAAGCTCGATGAAAACACATGATAAACAACATTACTAACTTTACAGACACATTCCATGTTTCTACCATACGTTATACTTTCTTTAATAATTCTTGTCATTACACGAAACACATAAATAATACAAAACTGAAGCTTAATGCAAACCGTATATGTATATGAAATTATTTTAGCATTAGGTACTGAGCACCATTGGCTGCCTTTTCTCTTAATACTCTTATAAGAGCAGTTTGGTTTTAAGAGTCAACAAATATTCTAACTTGTACAGTGTATAATATAAAGAGTAGAATATAAGCCCAGCAGCTAAAGTACACAATTAATAACATTAATAATATGTATATTATGAAGTATATAACTTCAACACATGTTTACTGTCCCAATACGGCAGAATTTGTGCACTGGATTTTTGCGCATGCTCTCTGTATGCACTCTATTCTGTGTCTATATGTTACACTGAAATGTAACATACATTAATCAAATGGGAGAAAAGTTTGGGACTTCAAAAATCTGATATTTAATATGGGAAAACATTAAATTTGGGCTCATTATAGTAGGTTTTTACTGTAGTTAAAGCAGCTCATTTAATAAGAGAAATGTTGCAACTTGTTTGCTTAAATCTAATATTTTCTGCAGATATAGAAATACTTCAAAATATTTTAAAAACATACAAAATATATCCTACATGACATGCTTTGAACACACAAATATGTTCATATAGAAATTATGAGGTATATCCTTAACTTTCTATTGTACCTTTTCACTTTTTAATACAAACCCCCATTATTGTAGCACACTTTTCACATCTCTGACCCTGAAAGAATAGAAGTAAGGGTTATGTAAAATATCTAAAGTGACTAGTAACCTAAGTGTAAGTGGTGTGCTCCTGGTAGAGATTTTTAAATATGTAAGAGTACATTTCTCTTCAGATTTTAATATTGAATTTGGAACACCCACTTGTGAAATGAGCAACTACTGTGATATCATGACTAGGGACACTCATATTTCGCAACTTGCGAAACTCGCGAAAATTTTTAAAATGCTTAAAATTAGGGAATAAATGTATACGAAGACATATTTGATTAATTTAAATACTTTTTGACACACCATCTACTCGCGAAATTTTGAAATTCCCGCTCTATATACGAATTTTTAGGTTCACTCGCGAAATTTATCGCATATAGCAAAAAGATCACACATTCTTGTTATCAAATTTCGGTTAACGTTTTTTGCTTCCAGCTTAAGCTTTGTTAAGTGCCGTGGGAGTCTGTTAGCACGGTATTGGCTATCTTGTCAGCATTCGATCGATAACAACAGCAGTCTGCAGTATCGGCAGACCAGCGAAGCCGTTGAACCAGCGAGATAGGAGCACTCATATCCGGTATGCGCTGCGCACGCATTCTGTTACTACCCCAAGTAACTTCTTCTACGCGTATCCCACTAGTTCCTGTTCACCCATGCGTTCAGTTCATTTTAACTAGCAGTAGCGTAGTTCTGAAATATCGTACAGCATGCCACCGAAAGTGAGCTTAGATGAGCGGGTAAAGCAATTCTCGCAGGACGGAATGAAGAGGTCGGGAGAAATAATGCTTTGCAGCTTTTGCAATAAAAGAATTCCATATGAAACTTCGGATGCTGTAAAAAAACATATTGCTAGATTTTGCTCAGTTATATGTTTTACATGATTTTATATCATATTTCAAATTTATTTTGGTTTATAACTTGACATCGGGTGTATAACACAACGCTGCTTTATGTTCGCGGTGATTTAGCCGGTTGTATGACGCATGTTGAGTGACATGCGAGCACGCTCTCACAGATATGAAGTGTAGCATACAAAATACGCGGGTAGGACTTAATTTTTAGTTCTGTTAGGCCTGTTGCCGTTGAAAGTTAAAGCCTCCGATATCACCAAAGAAGTTAAAGGGGGCTATAAAAATGAAAAATAAGGCAACAAAAGACATGTTATAAAAAGGAACATAAACTGCAGCATTTTAATCTCAAAGAATCAATCTTAGAGATTCGCTTTCAAGATTTAACACATTTAAAAAGACATTTTGCAAAAGTTCTGGTCTATGCTTATATGTTTTCTTTTCTACTTTTACCAGGCTGCCAAACTGGATTTTGTCACTTCCACGGTTGAAATGATGATTTCAACCAATATTCCATTGGAGAAGGCAGATCACCCAGCCTTCAAGGAATGGGTGAAGAAGAACGTTATTGGCGGTGGAGACCTTCCAGGAAGCAATGTTCTCCGTAGAGAATATTTACCTCTCTTGGCAAACTCCAGGAAGGAAAAAGTTGTTGCAGCCCTACAGAACAAGAAGGTTGCTGTTATGGCTGACGAAACAACAGACAAGATGGGCAGGGCAATTTTCGTTGTTCTGCTGTCTACAGTGGAGCCCTCCAGATCGCAGGAGCAATATGTGGCTGCTGTCACTTCACTGGAGGTAGTGAATGGACGGTCCTGTGCTCGAACAATTACCGAGGCACTACGGAACACAGGGGTAAACTTTGACCAAGTAGTGGCATTAGTAAGTGACTCAGCCAGTTATATGACCTCCTGTTATGCTGGGTTATCACTTCTCCTGCCAGATGAGTCCCTACATATTCAGTGCTGGGCACACAAAATAAATCTGATTGGTGTGGTGATGAAGGACTACTTGTCATCGCTAAATAAACTAGTCATTTCAGTCAAGCAGACTTTTCTACATGCCCGGAAAAAAAGACATGCATTTCGGCAATTCATGCAGGAGAAAGGATCTGCAGCAGGAATGTTTCCAATTCCAGTGGCCACAAGATGGAATTCCTGGGTGGAAGCAGTTGAGTGGATGGCAGATAACTGGACTGTTCTTTTTGATTTTTTTCGCTCCATTGGTGGCAGAGAGTCATTTACTGCAGCATCTTCACACCTGCAGAATATTACTGATTCTGAGCTACAGATGCTTTATGTGCAAGCTCTGTTTGTGAAATCTTTAGCTTCAGTGATGAAGCAATTGTTGCTCAGCCTGGAAACAAATTCCAAACCGATGGCTGCAGAAGTGTATCCCAAACTTCAGAATTTGAAGAAGCGCTTACAAATAGTTGCTGCCGGAAATTTCAGTGACAGAGTTCAGGAGGAGCTTGATGCCCTGAAAGGAAATCTCAGGGGAAGTTCGATGCAGGACATAAAAATTGCAGCAGGCCATATGCACACCAAGCTGGACAATCTTATGTTGGGGGACTCTGCCCGTGCATTTTTGGAGCCTGTGGCTGCACTCTTCTACAGGCAGAATGTGCTGTCACAGCCTGCTGCAGGAGACGAGCTGAAAACCCTTTTCCACAAAGTACCATCAATGAAGGGTATTCCCATCGATGAAGGACTGCATGCTTACAGGGATCTTCAGGATATTCTGAAGAGCAATGTAAATATATCAGTAGAAGATGCTCTTCATGCAATGCGTGATGATCATCAACTTTTTGTTGATGGTGCCTTAAGGGCGCTGTGGGTTCCTGTCTCAAACGTGAACTGTGAAAGGTTTTTTTCCAACTTTTCGTGTGTGTTGACGGACCTCAGAACAAATCTCACAATCACAAACTTGGAGATGCTATCAGCTTATAATTATGAAAGTAAACCATAAGAGTGTGTGTAAATTATGCTTGCTATTAGCGTTTTTATATTTTAGATTGTATAAATTAATTATGCATTTATTTCTATTTTTGTAGGTGAGTAAGTTAATATCCAAGAATTACCGTATCCAAGAATTTTCCTTTCTAACTCAAGAATTTTACCTTCTCACTCAAGAATTTTCTCTCTTATTACTCAAGAATTTAGCAACATTTTATTCAAGAAATTTGAGTGTCCCTAATCATGACATATCAAATTAAGTCTGAAAAATATGTAAAAACTAAATCTGAAAAAATAGCTGAACTAGATGCTCATAGGTTTCAAGCAAACAGTTCCATGAGCTAATAAAGTTCACACCTGATGGCACCATATCATTTTTTTTTTTAATTGTTTCATTTGTATATAGCCCCCTTTAACATCTAAGGTCATACTGGGGGCTCTGCATTAGAAACAACTCGTCTGTAGGTTCTTTATGTTGGGTTTAATTTTTTTTGCCCCCCCCCCCCCTCATACACACACACATATTCACTCTCATATACATGCTTCCAGACTCTGTGAGGGATAGGGAATCATTCTGATTAAAGAAAAATTCCCCACCCCAGCCGGGAATTGAACTCGGGACCTCCCGGTGAGAAGTCAGCTCGCTGACCACTTGACCATGGAGGCAGTCTCATTTTGTTTTTATTTGCAACGAATACAACCATTACCAAAACTATCTATTGAAGAAAAATACTATAGCCATTAGATTTCTTTCTATGTACTGTGTATAACAGACATTCATGTTGCTTAAGCACTTGCATGCTGTTTACTTAAGAAAGCTGCTACCCACATACAGACATCAACCTGTGCCCTATAAGAAGACACTCTTTTCTTCAGTGTAATAGAAAAGGTGAACCACAGTTATTATTATGCTTGAGTAGTACAGAACTGTACAGCAGTGAGAACTGTAAAAATTCTGAGTGAAAAATGGTATGTCAGAGATTACAAACAGTTATCATCAGTTTTCAAGAAAGTTGGCAGCATAAAATAAATAAAGAGAATTTCTATTAAGAGGGTTAAAAAATCTGGCAGCAGTTGGCAAGTAATTCTGAAAATGGAGCCTACATTTGGGTGTGATGATCCCTTAAAAGTTTTTAGCACATTTGCAAAATGTGGAACTAAGTTAGATAACTTAATTCCACCTGTAATTTCAAATTATGTGAAAAAAACAAATATTCAAAATCTTTTGACCTTAAATTGGTGAAACTATGAAAGAAGTAGAGGGTCTTCAGTTCTTTGTTTTTGTTTTGAATATACCTCCAAATCAAGAGATGGGAAATGAAGATGAGATTGTCTTCATGAAGAACTTGGACTAGAAAAGCTTTAACATGATGTATCTCATGAACATAAGCACTTACTGTCGAATTTTATGATTTGGGCCCCAAACTTTAAAGGTGTTAAGTTTCAACTATTTACCAAAACCTTTAATAATTTAAAAGATGATTTTGAATGGATTTTATAATGAAAACTAGAGCTACAATATATTTAAGTTTGTTCAAAACATGTTATGTTCAATTATTTGGTTCAAAATGTATTTTGTGAACTTTTTAATTTTGAATCACTAAGTATATTCTTGTGAATGTATATGAACTTTTGTCCTGAACCTTTAAGCTATATTTTATTGTTTACAGTTTAAGAAACATATGATAGTTTAAGAACAAATTATTTTTTTGCTTTCCTGTAAAATTATGTTTTTCTCACTGGATGTGTTTTCCAACACTCCTCATATAGGTATTTTGTACGTAAAGTGCACAATAAACATCTGTAGTGTTTCTATTTTTGTCAACCTTAGCTTATGCTAGCTGTGCATCACATTTTAGGAAGCAAAGCCTAACACTTGATTAGAATAATTAAAATTGAGGTAATAATTAGAGAATGATTCATGCAGAAGTTAAAGGTATGAAAATTGATAAATTTCCTTTTCCTGGTTTCTTTAACTCCTCACTGGATGTCAGACCTATTCCTTCTTCACTTGTTAATGTCAGCAGTTTCATCAATAATAAATAAATATCTCTGTTGTCCTTATTTCACACACAGCACATTCATTGCATACCATGATTAATACTCACCATGTTTCACTTTATTTTAAGATATATAAGCAGGTGAAATAACCTGCTCCTTATTTGCCCTGAAGGTAATTTAATGTTCATTTGTCTTCTAAAGAGATTCGAAGATCCTTTGAGTGCCATCTGTTAGTTAAAATTACAAACACCTGGACGCTGTGTTTGAAATGCTATTTACATATCATTACTAGCCTTTTGGAGTATAACTCATCATGTAGTGCAAATAGATTTAAAATATGACGCCTCACTTGGGGTGGGATATGTTTATTTCTCAGGCCAGCAACTATTGAACTCCATCTCACAAAGCATATTACAGTTAATTTACGAGATGGGTTTAACCTCTCTTTCCTAAAAATAGTTACGGTAATGTCCTGATAATTTGAAGGTAAGTGATGAAAGAAGAATGTTTAAAACTATTTTATTTTCAGATGCTGATGCATTACTTCAATCTTCCTTTTAAATTTGTGCATTTAGGTTGTTTACTGAAATATGTATGATTAACAAGAGGTTTCTCTCAAGTTTATCAACAATTTAAATGAAATCTAAAATGAGCTTCACAAAAAAGCTGGGTTCAAGGATACCATAGAGCACAATCTCAGAAATAGCAATCATGGTGATTTGAAAGAAGTTTAATTACAAAAATAGGGGAGAAATGATTACAGTTTGGTGAGAATAAACCAAAAGTACAGTATAAATAAAAAAAAATAATTGTGTTCTAAAAGTTTAAGGCAGGCGATACGTAGTGGTTAAATCATTAAATAAAATTCTTGGCACAGAACTGTTACCCTTGCTACCTCTTGGGGAGCAATCTTGGCTGATTTAGTTGCTTTTGAAGCTTAATACCATGCATATCACAATAATCAGCCAAAATGTTAACATTTGCAGGAAATGTTTTGATTATATTTAGCCAAATAATGTATAAATTCCAATTCCTTACTTCTTCTTATGCTCCACAACAAAATACAGCATAGGACAGCCACCATCAGACCAGGCACTTAAATGTAAAGTGATGCTGTTGGTAGACACTTCAATGAAGCGGCCTGCATCAGGTATGACAGGTTTTGATCCCTTAGTTCGTGTGTTCAGAATATCTGATGGATCTCCAGTGCCAATACTATAAAACAGAAGGACAAAAAAGTATATCAATAAGAAATGGTTTAAAATAGATAGAAATGTAGCAGTAGTTGAAATGTTTCAAAAAGAAAGTAAGAAGATTGGACAATTCTTAAAGTGAAAAATAAATGGGTATGGACAGTAAATAGACAAAATGGTGTAATAAACTAGAATTAATAAACTATTGTATAATATGAGTATGACTGGTAAAGAGCCAGGGCTGAACACTGGTCATATTCACCTGTATATAGCATAGCATAAATAAATATAATAAAAATAAAACAAGTAAATAATGATTACTTTAAAAGCTCTTTAATGAATTATGTTCACAGATACACAGGATAAATAATTTGCATTAATATATTGTAAAAATGTATATCTACTAAATGTTGTACTACATGTACAACTACTGCAGCAGTTTAAAATAAATAATAATCAGCATGAAAATATCTTCATCCAAAAGAAATGTATTTTATGTGGAATATAAAAGGAAAGCTGATAGTTAATGAAAGAAAAACAAGTCAGCAGAAATATCTTTCTTTCTGTATCTTTTTACATTACCTTCTCTTCCAGAACAAAGAACCACCTGGCTAAAAAGGCAAACATTAATTTTGTCCACAGATAGATCTGAGTTGGAACACAAGACACAACATAAGTCAGGCACTTAATGAGCATGAGGAAAATGATTCCTTAGACACATTTAGAGTAATGACATTGTGTTCCTACTTCTAACTCAAATTTTTCATTCAGTTTATATAAATATCACTGTTTTCCAGTTCCAATACAAAAGTGTAACTACTTTCTATACACTAAATCTGGGAGTAAAATAATAATAGTAGTTCTTCTTTAACATATTACTCTCCTCTTGTTGGTAGGATTTAAAACTCCTAATGCCTTGAGTCAACAGGAAGCAAACTTGGAACATAGAATATCCAGGATGGATGATCAGCCCAATGCCTGGTGGATCAGTGAAGAAGGTGAAAGGAACGATATACACAGACAAAATTATCCAACCAGCATTCACCTAGTGATGGAGGAAAACCAGGCAAAAACTTTTGTTTAGGTTGGTTTAAACCTGTGACCTCCCAAATGTGATTTCCACATGTTATAATGGCACCACCTTGCTCAGTGTAAAATAATAAACTGAAAAAATGTAAGTGCATCACATTTTACTTTCTCTACTTAGTACATAAGTGGAGAAGGCAATTGCACTCCACCCAAAAATTTGGTACGAAGATTTCACTCAAAATACATGTTTTAGGGTCCCCTGTATCCACAAAAAGCATTCTTTACAAAATGGTTCATGTGTGCGTGTTTGTGTGTCTATGAACACAACAACTCAAAAATGAAAACATGGTATTTAAGTTAAATATCTTCCAAGGATGCGACATGAAGATTTTGAAGAAAATCCCCCACCCCAAACTCCCTTTACGTGGAAATAATTTTGAATATACATACATAGCTGTAAAAGAAAGTATTAGATTCTAGCCAAAAAGCAATTCTGAGATTTCACTAGATGGTTTGAATTTAAAATAACATTTTTGAAAAAGATGGGCAGGTAAGCGTGTGTGCACACATACACACTTGTTTTCTCAAAAGTGAACCTACTAATTTTGATATTTTAATCAAGGTATACATTTTGTCATGTATACATCATATATATGTATGATATATCAGTTGAGAAATTCAATGCTATGCTATGGTAGCTCAGTGGCAGAGCAACTGGCTAGAGACCGGGAGATCCTGGTTATGGCATTGAATTTTTCAGTCTGACTCTACCTGTCCTACACACAGTTTCTGTGGACACCTCCCACAGAATATGCTGCATCCCAGGTTTCTTGTTTCAATAATTTTTTAAGTGCTTCAATATTATTTTTATTTTTACAACGGTACTTAACATTTATACTACCTTTAGCATTCATTAAGGCAACATTGTTAATTTATATCATCTAAGCATAATGATCTGACTCTAGGCTATTAATAATGCTTATGCAGACATTGTGAGTAACATAATTTGTAACAATATAATCAATTAGTGATGCTGAGCTTTTAGTTATCCTATGGCTAATATTGTACATACTGAAAATATCCCTTAGTTTCTTATATTCTATATTTCTGGCATCTCTTCTCATATATATTTCTCTTGCTATTATTATATGAGGGATATGTTTACAAATTTCCTGTAGATTTATTTCTACCTGATCAAGAAAATGACTATAGATTTTGTCATATATACAGTTTGTAAATTAAGTTGTAAAATGTTATAGTGGTATAACATGTATGTATCATGCATATTTATTTTATGTTTAAGATTTGACATATTCAAAATAAAGTATAAATTGATAAACTGGATAAATAAAATTATTATTATTATTATTATTACTATCCAGGGTTCAATTCCTGGGTGGGAGGGTGGGAGAAGGAATTTTGCTCCAATACAGACTATTCCTTAGTCTCCATAGAGTCTAATAGGAACAAGAGAGTGGCTGGAAATGCATGTATCTAAAAATGATTAAAACCAAAGCCCATCAATCTAAATTACCAAGTTGTAAACGCTCCATTATATAATAGTACTTGTAGTGACTCAATTGTTTTGTTAGAAAGAGTTGCCTGTTTAAAGTTTTCACTTTTATATGTAAAAAGACAAATATCTTTTAAGAATAAGAATAAAGTTTATTGACTGTTAAACTGTTTTACAACATTACAATTGGTCTCATCAAGCATATAATTTATCACATTACAAAACTGGAGCTTTGTACAATTATTTACACTATTTAAAACAGTTAAATATATTTGCTACAATTTGCATAACAAACTAATTACAGCAGGTTTATGATAAATTTGTATTAATGGATACATTTAGATATTACTCATCTATGTGAAAGTTATTACATTCAAAGAATTCTTCTACTGGGTAATAAGCTTTATTTTTCAGCCAATTGTCCAGAAATGTTTTCAATTTATGATTGGGTAATGAGGTAATATGTATTGGAAGTTTGTTGTACATACTTAATCCTAGATATTTATGGCTGCCATCATTTTTTTATAATCTTGAGTAAGGTAAGTGTATACTATAATTATTTCATGTTATGTAGCCATGTACTGTCTGTCGGAGTGCATATTTTTGTAGATTTTCTTTTATGAACATCAGGTAAATGTACAATGCTGGCAAGGTCATGATTTTAAGTATTTTGAAAAATTGTCTACAAGGATGGCTATAATCTAGATGACCCATTGGATCCTAATCTCAGTGCAAACTTAGAAAATAATTTAAGTGTTTTCCTACCTGTTGTATCCTGTGACATATACTTGGTAGCGAGAGCCACACCACAGATTTTCCAAAGTGTACTTCTGAGCTTGGCTAGGAACTTGGACAGTTTCCCAGTCACCAAATTCAGGCTTGTAGTGAACAGTATAGCCATGGAGGGGTGCAGTGTCAGTAGGATGAGGACGGAGCTTCATTGTGATAGAATTGGTGGTTGTTGATGTCAGTGTCACCTGAGGTGAATGTGGCGGTGCTGTAATTAAACAAATATATACCATTATTATCATAATGCTGTATAAGCAGTTAAGTAACAATTCAGCTTTTATCCACTGCAATCATATTCTTTAATATTTAATATCCTTCACTATTTACTATCTGCTATTCCTTCACTACTACTACTGCATACCATATATGTGCTAATTTTTTATTTCAGGGGGACTTTGAATTAAAAATATTTTATGCTAGATGACATATAATGAATTTTCATGCTGCAAATCTTAGCTTTTGTATTTTTGTATTCATTCCCCACAATACGAAGTTATACAAATGTTTTTCTCTCTAGTTATTTAATTAATGCTATTGATTATAACCTGTAACATGAATCTCTCCATACAACTTATCTTTTACATACATTTAAAAGTAATTTTCATTACTTTTTGCATCCATTTATTAGCAATATATTTATATTCATACAATTTGCCATCCATATTATATAATGTTGAAAGTACATGGTAATCTTCAAAAGCAATGCAAAATAAAGATACAAAGATACTTTTTCACTTGTAATGCCTATGTAGTAAAAGTAGGCATTAAATCCTATTTAAAAAAAACTGAAAACTTTTAGAATTCCATGTATCTAAAGACGAATGAAATTTATTTATATCTGACAACTAGTTTCTAATATTTTGTGAGTTGATTGGCATGTAATTTGTTCTGTTCGCTCTAATAGCTTGTTAATTATCATCATTTAAATATTTTGAGTTCACCCAAAAATGTATTTGACTAGAGAACATTTCTGGGCTATGATTTTTTACGATTTTAAATCGTCATTAACTCATAAACAATATGAAGAGTGGCTTCTAATTGCATTTGGTGAAGAAGACCCATCCAAGGCAACGATTTATAATTGGTTCAGCAAATTTAAAAGAACTTGGTGTTTTATTAGTGATAAGTTTCATGAAGGCTAACCAAAAACTGCTGTTACTAATGAAAATATTGTTTAAGCAATGCTTGAAAAAGATCAGAGGACATCTTATGAATTCATTCAAGTGACATTAGGCATTAGTGTGTGTCAAATTCAAAATGTTTTACATCAATAGCTGTTGTTGATGGATGCTACATAGACTAAGTTTTAATCTAAAATGATACATTAATTGGTGCACAAAAACTCTGGAAAAATTCAAAGGAACACTTGAAATTTGGCTTGTTTCAAGTGTTCTTTGGAATTTTTCGGATTATTATTATGATCCTGAAAAGAAAAGTCAATTGTTTCAATGTGTCTTTTGAACCGAACCTAAGTCTACAAAAGTACAATGAATTTGCAGTACTGGTTAGAAGACAATTCTGTTTTTCTTTTTTCTAAAATGGGCCTTATTGGTACTGCCAATTGGTATACAAATGTATGTTTACTATACATTTTTGAAAAAGTTAATTAAAAAGACCCAAAAGATAAAATTAATTTAACATCATGACAATGTATCATTGCACTGAATATCTGGGTGCCCTAAAGGTCAGCACCATGGACCCTCCACCATACAGCCTTGACCTAGCTTCTTGTGATTTCTGTTTGCTTCCAAAAACTAAATTAAAATGAAACAATGGAAAATTATAGAAAACTGATTTCTGAAGTGCCTCAGAAAGAGTGGCTGTTTCATTATTGAAATTAAAAAGGAATGTTTTTAAAAACAATAAAAATTGTTTTAACTTTTTTCAAACTAATCCTAGTTTGATTTTCTAAAAGTGTTCAGTATCACACTTGCAAAAGTTTGTACAGTGATTGATTCGGATTTTCATGATGCCTCTGAACATATCTCACAAGATGAGTCTTTCATAACCAATCTCAACTTGCAGTGTGGTTTACAAGCTTCAGTGCTTGTAAACAAGAATTGGTTATAGAACTGAATATAATTAATCTTCAATTAATGAAAGTTTAATAAAATAAATACATGACCAATAAAGGTATTCACAGCAATAGTCAAGATGATAATGTAAAAGAAAATTCCTTTAATGGAAAAGTGTGCCCTGCTTTAAAAATGAGCAACATTTTTGGCTATCACATTTAGTTTTTAGATATGTGCACATGTATGTCTGTGGTGCTAAATCATCCAGCTAATACAACTTACTGCTATATTTCATTATATTATTGTAAATCTGTTTTCATTTCCTCCCTAATCGACTAACTCCTTCCTCCATCACCCAGATGTTTATGTTTATATTCCAGCAATTGTCAGTTTTACTTATGGGTCAGGTCTGTCTTCTTGTGAGTATTTATGCTTACATTTACAGCTAAAATCTTGTGTTAATATGCATTTTCATCTTCTATATGTGTAGTGCTAAAATAAAAGTTTGAATATAGCTTTTACAACAGGATTACAAGGGAGACAGAGTCTAAAAAGACCTCAGAAATCAAATATCTTATACAAGACTACACTATTTGATTTAAACTGCAGGTTTTAATGATATCTATATCATTTACATAGTAAAGTTTTGTCTTTCTCTTGTAGTTTACCAGTTCTCTCTCTTGCAAGCCCATTATTATTCTTGCCAGCACACATGCTATACTTTCATCACAGGGATACACAATTTATTGACTAACCAGTAATACAAATTCAAAAACAATGTTAGATGTTCAAACAAAAGCAAAACTGAGCATACAAAGACATTTTTAAAAATTATGTCATCCTAGCATTCATGTTGTCTCAAAACAAGCTTTCCCTCATTATTATTCTGGTCTTCCTCAGGTTATTTTTAAACTTTCTATGAATAATGAGAATAGATTGAGAACATCCTTTGAGGTTGTAAATAACAATCAACAGTGAGAATTACATTACATATTGTATACTATTTCCATCTGACTGTTAGAATTCTGACTTCAGAGTATTTGTGTTTTTAAATAAAACTATTTGGCTTAATGAATATAGGATATGAAGGGTTGGTGAGAAATATTTGCCATGCAACATTTTGCATGAGCTAGAAGTGGAGAATTTGTTGAAATATTTAGTAAAAAAGCATGTGAATGTGTCTTGACAAATTTCACTCCTAAGACCTCATAATATTGCAGCTACACGCAATGTGCTTGAATGAACGTGTGACTTATTTTGCAATCTGCATGTCATCTTTTAAGGTTTCCTTCATTCTTTTTTTATGCATTTAAACATTTTTACATTACTTGTATATATCACAATTGGAAGGACCACTTATTACAGAGGACATAGAAATTAAATTAATGTAATTATCAAATTAGCCACTGATATCTCAGAGTCTCTACACAGAGTTTTTATATTTGTATGCCTCATATTCCACATGTGACAGTAACTTTATTATATGTTCAGATATGGTCTCTTACAAGTTAGTATTATGCAAGTTTGTTCCAACTACTGGTAGAGGTCTTTGCCTTTTAAGTATCCTACAAGCTTGTCTATAGTCTGTAAATATTTGATTAAATATTCCTTACTTTATTGCATCATATATACCATATCCTGTCTTTTCAGTCTAAAAACTCACCATGCACTACTAGCTGATGAGTGACAGTATCGTGTCCAAATGAATTCTCAACGGAGCAAGAATATTCTCCAGCATCTTGTCGAGTAACAGCTTTAATGAACAAAGATCCCTCTGGAAGCTGACGAATACGCTCATCCTGCTGAAAAGCGGTACCTTTTACTTTCCACTGAATATCAGGAGCTGGAATACCAACTGCAAGACACGGGAGCTTGACATCCTCCCTGTAGGTGGCCGTGAATGAATCATCAAATGAAGCAATTTTTGCTGGAACTAAAAGGAAATATTTATTAGTTGAGTTGAAATAGGCAAATAATGTAAGAAGTTCAAACAAACATGAATAGAAAATTATAAATTAGATAGTAGCAAAAGCTGCCTACCTATCTTTCCTTAAAAAAGAAATCTTTTTGTAAAAATCATTCATATTATCAATAGAAACACGCTTCATAGTTAAACATAAACAAAAAATACAAAACAAAATGGAACTTTTCATTTTTCAATAGTCATTTTATTTTATGTAATAAGAAAAGCAAGTCTTGATATGACCATTTATTTAAGACAAACTGATATAATTTATGCAAAAGTTAGCCATTCTTAATTTCTTTGAAAAATTAGCTGGCAACAGCCATGTATTGGGCATACTGTGATCTGTGGATCAAACCTAAGATAATTCTCCTTGTTTTGATAACATGTATCCTCTCCATGCAATGTTTTGTGGCATATTTTGTTTCTATGCTGAAAGTAAAGTTTGGCCAGCTTGGTATCCATTCCAATGTGCCACTGCCAGATAAACTATCAGTAGAGCCTACTGTTGTAATGAGCAACTTCTCATACCATGTATTACACATTAATTTATGTTGTGAACACTAAGTTCACTGTTACTTTACTGGCCATAATTGTTTTGAAACGATTCCCACTTCATATTCTAGTCAGAGAGAGAGACTAAGATGGGAATTTTTGTGCTTTAATTTCTGGACAAAGAATAAAGAAAATGAAATGAAATTTTCTTCTACTGTCACTATTTTAACTTAGAACAGATTATGGGCCAGAAAGGATGGGTCAAGAAAGCAGAGTGATATAATATCAAAGATAGAAAAAAGATGTTCGTTACAAATGTATGTGAGCTGTGATGCCATTGGCAATGTGTTAACAGTTTTAATAAATCAGAATTTTCAGAATTAATTCTGAAATGAATCGTGAATAATAATGGAAAGTGAGAAGATAAAGTGCCACTGCTAAATGGAAAAAAATATGGCACTGGGAAGTTTTGTATGAATGCTTTGTTGGAGGAAAAATAATTAACAGAATATATGGAAGAAAACTTAGAAGAGCTATTAAGGGTGCATAATGAAGATGATGACACATCTGCAGTGAAGAAACAAAAGAGAAAGAAAAATACTTAGAAAAAATTATATAGCATACGCATATTGAGTATCACATTGCAGATGGGCATTTGGAGCTGCTTAAGGGGAAAAAAATAACACTGAGAATTATTTATTTATTTAACTTCAATCTTAAAAGAGATGAGATATTGTCAAGAAATATAAACAAAAATAAAATATGTACATAATTTACATTTATCCCAGGCAATACAATTTTTGAAACTCTGGCTTTAGCTTGTGGCCACATGAAAGAAATACCTATGTTCTGCTCATATAATATTCTAGAGATTCATTCACAGAAATACAACTGATTTTGTTTAAAAAATGTGAATATTTCTGCTCTATATTTATTTGCCAAAGTAATTTCTTTAAATATTCAGATAATTGATTATATAGTTTTAAGCTGTTATATTTGAGGGGTGTTTCAAATAAACTTACAATCCAAGTTTGAGAAAACCAACAATATATAGAATTACCCTTGCCAGTAAATTACAGCAGTCAACCTTTTTGAGAAAACTTTGTATCTTTTGTAATAAATATGTTATATTAGTGCAGGAACTCAAAGAAGCTGATTAACAATTTGCTATGATCAATTTAATGCTTGCATTGCACATAGAACATCAAAATGAATATACCTACACTTTGTAAAAGAATGCATAATTGATTTTGCGAGACAACATATTAGAAAGTTTGATAAGAAAGATAAAAACAACAAGATGCATTCTGTTCCTTCATGACCACAGCAATTCTGTGCACTAAAATCATACATCTTTTTCCAAGTTTAAGAAACAGAATTCAATGCACAGTTCAAATTTCCTTTTGCCTGTAATAATGCAAAGAGATTGGATACTAGATTGCAGACTACAAGACCAAGAGAAGGGACTCGTCAATCGATGGGAAGATGGAGTCAAGGAAGCCACTGCATACAAACCAACAACACTATCCAAGTTGAAGCAGCATTATCTACCAAAGGAGATTTAAACAGAGTGATGCTCTTCATGCTAATTATAAATAACAATAAGGATAATACTAATCATGATGAATAAGTAACACCTATGCATACAGAAGCTAGCAACAGTGAAGTAACACAAATATTAATATAATTAATAATTGTAACAAATCTTCACTTATCTTTTGGAATCCAAGGACTAGTTTCGCAATAAATTGGTCTATTGCATCGCCAGCATTAGTTTCTTTTTGATCTTGTTTATTTAAATTGTTATGGTTACTGCTTTAATTAATAGTTTTAATACTGATTTTATGAATAAAAAAAATTTAGAAGTTTAAATATAAAAAATCTATTAAAGAGATTTCTACGCTTAAGAAAATAAAAGATAATTACATTTTTAAAAAAATTTACTTATCACCCTTGGGCAAATAAAAAATTCACAAATATTTTCAAACACCATGGTATAATATTGGTTCCTCAAAATAAATACAGTATAAAAAATTTGTTAGGTTTTTCTAAAAAGGACGAAATTTCAAAAAATATAAATTCCTGGCATTTATCAATTAAATTGTGACCTTGTTTATATTGGTAAGACTAAATGTCATTTAGAAACCAGAATAAAAGAACACTTTAGAAATATTAAATACAAACAAATTGATAAATCAGCTGTGGCAGAACATTTTTGAAAATTTAATCATGAAGTAAATCCAGATGTTAAATTATTAAAATACTTAATTGGACCCATAGATTTAATGGTTTGAGAGAAAATATTTATATTAAAGTATAAAAATCACGCAATGAATTTTGATATACCACCAATTGACTATCTCACCAAATTTGTTTTGATTCCAGTAGTTAGCGATGCCTTAGTACACAATCCACCTAGTAGCAGTAACCATAACAATTTAAATAAACAAGATCAAAAAGAAACTAAGACCAAAATGAAACTAATGCTGACGATGCAATAGACCAATTTATTGCGAAACTAGTCCTTGGATTCCAAACGATAAGTGAAGATTTGTTACAATTATTAATTATTATATTAATACCTATGCATACTTTGCACATCAGTGTGGATTCACAATGTTCAGAGCATTTAGTAAGTGCATACACTTGTAAGTAATGTTCACAGGTTAGAAGAACCAATAAAGACTTACATTGCTAAAACTAGATTCATGTAGCTAAATCTGTAGAAAATATCAAGGATAATACTGTGATGAAAGCTAAACAGATATGATAGAATTTAAAAATGCATTAGAATTAATAATCTCAAGTTGGAGTAAAAGAAAACAGCCTATACAAACTTAGATTAGTTTTGGAGAAAATGAAGGAATGCTGTGCAGCAAATGTTGAGAAATCTTGGAATCAAAGATTAGATCATACTAGTACTAATGGTTTGAAAAGTTGGACAAAATGAGTAAATGGTCTTAGTAAACTTGAAAAAAAAGTAGAGGAAAAGAATATATGTGAAATTTTTACTGAAAGAAAGAAGCTTAGTGTTCTCAATACTAACACATTAATTCTTCCACTTCTGTTGCTATGGTAACAAACATAGGATATAGATAAACAGAAAAGCAGATTGAACTGTAACATAACCTATACATCATACAGAATGTGGGACTAAGGAAACATTTACAGTACCAAGCACATTATTAATAGGAACACTTATTTGTAAGCCTAATAAAATCTTTAGAATCTCAAATTACAAGATTATGCTTCTTTTCTCTGTGAATTATAAAACTCGGTGAGTAACTAAATCTAGACAAGAAGAGATAATCAACAAAAATTTCATTTTAATTTTCAGAAAAATTGTTCAAAAAGTGCACCCCTTGCTAACAGAGACTTGGGTTACTACAGAGAGAAGTGTAGACAGGAATTAGACCAAACTGGGAAGACATTCAACCATGTGTGTTTAAGTCCTAAAGACCAAGGAAGGTGTACTGTATGGGAATCACCTGACAGAAAGAACCAGATAGACAGCGGATCTTCCCTTGGAATTAGGTGACAAAGCCCTGAAGGAAGTGCATGCAGGGACATCTAGTACGTTCAACAAGCTCCAACTGCATAAATCTGCAGGCAGGCTGAGAGATTGTGCCACTAATGTCATCTGTGTATGGCAAGTTGCAGACCACAGACCAGGATTGCTTGCAGCACTGTAATGTGGGAGCCCCTTCGGATGCATACCCATCGGCATAGTTGGGCCATTTCCTTATCTGTTGGTTGCCATGGATTGCTTCACCAAGTGGCCATCGCTAACCAGGAGGTCAAGACCATCGCAAACTGTCTTGTTGAAGATCTGTTTTGTTGCTATGGGGTATCATTGGAGCTACACAGTGATGAGGGCAAACTGGTGAGGGAAACATTGGAGCAACTTGGAACATGCAAGATGTGCACAACACCTCTCCACCTAAGTCAGATTTCATGGTTAAGCACTACATGAAGATTCTACAAGAACACATTGGAAAAATGAGTTGAATTTACACTACTTAGTGAAGCAAATCAAGTGTAAATTTGACTCATTTTTCCAATGTGTAATTATGCTTCACTGTGTACCACTTCCAGTATTTTGATTCTTTTGATCATTCTACAAGAACATTTGAGGAAGGTTGAGGCCAATCACCAGAGAGACTGGGATATCAGTGTGCCACTTTTCTTGTTGGCCTACTACTCTTCAATCATTGACACTATTGGGTTTACATCAACCAGCTTGATCTTTGGCAGGGAGCTGCGTCTACTTGTTTGAGAGCTCTCCTGGGGAAGAATAGCCAGCAGTCAGCTACAAGGAGCATCCGTAGACTGACTTCACGACATGTATGACGTGGTCCTTCACACATCCAGATAGCGGGTGACTAGATGATGACTCATTACAATTAGCAGGCTAATTAGCCAACGTTTCGAAAGAAAGATCTGATGCAGCTATATTGCCCTACCCGGACCAAGGGAACTTCAACAACCATGGCAAGGGCCATACCTTGAATTAGTACATTGAAGCCCGTGCATTTCAGTAGTTGAAGTGCCAAGAAATCCAGGGTTTTTACACCTACTTTGAGTTATTATTTACAGTACATCAATTACATGTGCTGAAAAGTATTGGGACAATAAAAGTATAGCATTCAAGGATTTCTCAACAAGTAAGGAAATAGTCATAACTTCTGTATTAATATTTTATTTTAAATTTACAACAAGTATCAAATATGAGTTTGAAAAAAAACTGCTTAAAGCTGCTTACACTCCATTTATTCAAAGTTCGAAAAACTCTCCCTCGGAATCAGAATTTTCCACAGCTTCACTTGTATCCTGAATTTCAGCTTCAGATCACAGAAATCGAGGAAAATGCAGCATTTTAACATTTAAGACCACAAACATAACAAACAGATCACCACCTTCAAAGAAAATAGCGCAACTACCCGAGAGCAGCCAATATTACTAAATCTCTAAAATTCCTAATAGTTGACTAAAGCAAAGACATATGGCAGCACAAATCAGACAACTAAATGATAACTGATGTATGTTCTTTGCCGCATAGCCCAAGACCGAGTTAAGGTCATGGAATTGAATTAAAAGCATTAGAAATACCTACATAAGAAATAGCATGCCCGAGCATAGCTTGGGCATGGGTCTCGTGAACATTTCAATAGCCTGAGCTATACTCGGGCTTGGGCTCCAATGTGTTAACAATGTTGTCTACCCCTTCCAGAGGCTGCTCTGAGGGAAAAGGCTGGTAGTACACATAGATTGTCTAGCTCACTATGATGGTGCTGGCTAGGATACCCAGCACTGAGAACAGAGCAGTGTAACTGCATGCTGAATGCACGCATCTCTGCTGGTTGTAAATGCTGTGAGGAGCTTGCTTTGGATAATATAGGCAATTGTTGCCAAGCAGTGGCGGCTTCCTTTCACATATGTGCAACTTTGTAACTCTTGTATGTGGTTACATGCACAATAATGATGTCTACTTCTGGATATATCTTGCCTTATGATTGGCAGGTATACAAAGGGGGCAACTTGTCCCAGAAGAGTCAGTTTTGACTATGAGTTCTAAGTGAGCAGTAGATAGAATATCGTAGCAACAAGAACAATTGTACTACTGAAATAAACGCAACTATTGTAATCAAGTTTTGAAGTAATAAAGAGCTTTTCTTACAATATCTATCCGTATACAAATACAAAATCTATTTGTCAGAATGCCCATTATACACTGCTTAATCATTTGATTAGCTAACTAAAGGGTATTCTTCCAGGTTGTGAATATGTAGAACTTGTAGTGCGCAAATGTGCAAAGTGTTGGATATCGTTAAACATTGTATTTATTTGCTGACACAGCTCTTGAGATTAGGAGCTTGTACTATCATCTGCATGAGAGTTTTGTTATGGGAACTTAATTAATTATTGACTCTCTTTGTTCATAAATTTTATAAATGTAGCAGTTAAAAGTGATTATGTAGTTTTGTAATTATTAATTCAAAATTTCTTAAATCTGATGTATTTTTATATAATCATAATAATTGAAAATAATCATAATCATTTAAATTTCAATAATTCATTACTATAAAAGATAATACTTTACAAAACCCCTTATCAGTCAACTACTCTGGATTACCATCTGTAGTGGGATAGAGCTTATTAGATTACATAAGAGTAGATAAAAATAAAGTATTCTAGAAAGGTTGGTTTATAATAACTGAGTATGGTGACCACAACAAGAATGACAAATTTAAAATGCATATACTGCAATGTAAGCAGCTTTCCTGGATCCCCAGAACAGGAAAGATGACTTGGCAAAGCTTTGCCTTACTCATTCTTAATCTCGGGTATGGTACACTTCTGCCAAAGTAAAGGTTACCTTGCCACTGAAATATAAAAGTTGAGCAATTAAAATGCAATACTACTATGTAACTTTCAGTCTTTCTTGCATGTACTTCAGCAGTAAGCTTATTCTTACTGGCAAGATACGATAAAACCTTCCACAGATGCTGAGGCCATTCAACCTTGACGGGAAGTATACAGGCTTTTCTTTTTATGGAAGTATGTAAACAGCGTTGTTATATTCATTTATTTGACAACAATTACACTAAACAACACTTATTTGGGATTTTTTCCGGAACATGTTTTGCAGGACTAGTTTCCTTCATTTTCAACTGGTTAAATTGTCATTTTTCAACCCATTGAAAATGAAGGAAACTAGTCCTTTGAAACATGTTCCGGAAAAAATCCCAAGTAAGTGTTGTTTAGTGTAATTAATCAACTTGTCAAATAAATAAAAATATACAGACTATTAGGTATATAAGAGCAAATATTTGTATTGGTAATTAAGAACAGTGTAATGAACAACATTACATAAATATTGCTTCATTTGCTTACTTATAATTTTACTTATTAAGAGTAACATGTTTTTAGGTTGGTTAGTACCTCAAAGTAGGCATGGCATATACAAGACATACATATTTATTGAAGCCGCACGTTGGAAGACATAGCCTTGAGTTTGAATGCTTTCTACAAGGTTATGACCCCACTATTTAGTCCAGCAAGTCACATATTAAGGCGTAAAAATGTGGAAGCAAAACAAGTCTATTATAACATGTGTTCTTCACA
Organism: Hymenopus coronatus; assembly: GCA_030762935.1. Lineage (NCBI taxonomy): Eukaryota > Metazoa > Arthropoda > Insecta > Mantodea > Hymenopodidae > Hymenopus > Hymenopus coronatus. The sequence continues at coordinate 14,888,741 of CM060884.1, forward strand.
TTTCCCCACAATTAAGACCATGCCAAACACATCAGATAGTAAATTATGAGCTTGGTTTGTGTGAAAACTGTTAGATGAAGAGAAAAAAGAACTAACACACTGAAGTGGAGAACATTAAGATACTATATATCAAAATATCTGCGTCTTCATTACTAACACCCTACATTACATTCATATTGTGGTCATTAGACTCTTCACCTGTTAAACCTGTTCCCAATTTTTGATAAAATAAAGGAATACAAAATTCTATGGTTGAGAATTGGAGAAGAATGAACAAGAAACTACTACTGAAACAGGTTTGGATTACAAGCCACAAGGGTTGACCAACAGCAAGGTGGAAAGTTGAGGATGGAACAGGAGACTCTCCTACTCCTTGAAGAAGAAGAAGAAGAAGAAGAAGAAGAAGAAGAAGAAGAAGAAGAAGAAGAAGAAGAAGAAGACTCATGAAGGTGGTCATGACATGAAACAGCTGAAAGCTATCTCTAGTCACAAGCTGGAAAAATGAGAATGGAAAAAATAACAGCAAATATGCATCCTGAGCACAGATTCTGGCTCCTCAGATCCAGTTTAAGTTCTTTCTTCTAGTGAAAGCATCATCTGTAATTCATTTCAAAAATGGCCATTGTCTAGAAAACAATAGCAAACAAGACTACACTCATGGTTGAGTGGTCATGAGCTAACTTCTTAACGACAAGTCCCAGATTTGATTCCTAGCTGGGAGGTAAGAGTTTTCCTTTAATTGGGAACATTCCCTACCCACCATAGAGTCTGGAAATATGGATGAGAGTAAATGTGCATGTGAAAATAAGCTAAAGATTGCTAAAACTTACAATAACCTAATCTAAAAGTTCAAAAAGAAAACACATCAAATGTTTCAGTCAAAGTCCACAATGTTAGCATAGCAGTTAAAATGGACTGCAGAAATGAACCTCCCTCCCCTCCCCCAAAAAAGGATACAAAGAACAGCGACAAACTATATAAATTAACAATGTTAACATTAAATGTTATTAATAAAGGAATGGAGCTTAGAATGCCTACAAATATCAGAAATGGTATGCATCTGCATTTAGGCATGTTTACTCTGAGGATTTTAATGTTGGCTAACCTGATTTATGTTAATTGAATTGAAAATGATGAGAGAATATCACAGGTCAGTTAAAAACAAATAAAATCCTGATGTGCAAAATCAATTTCCACTTTACTAGCTATAGTATAATCCGGACTTGTGGGCCGTGATCTACTGGGTGAAGTACTCTCCTTCACAGCCGCAGTTGAAACGTCCAGTAGAGTACTTCGACCTCGCCGCTGCCACTGAAGATGTCTGCCGTAGATGCAGACAAAATGTCTGGGAAGAAGAAGGAGGAGCCCAGTAGACCACGGCCCACAAGCCTGGATTATACTATAGCTAGTATTGACACCGCCCGTGAAAGCCTAAGAACTTTGATGAATTTCCATTTTGTTATCAATATAGACACTGATATGCATTCCCACTCTCATTACTGAGCCAAAATGTTGCACACTGTTTTGCTTTTTCCATTCTTAGGTTATTGTGGACAAGACTTAATTCTAGTAAGTACTAATAAGTTTGCATCTTTTACATAATTTGATATAGAAAAGTGCATAAATTCAGCATATGTGATTTTGATGTGTGTCATTCATTTGTTTGGCCTTGGAGAGGGACAAACACATTGTGTACTCAGTTATCTAAAAACAGAACCTATGTGTGCTTTACTACCTATACGTACCTCTATTGCTTGGAGAAAGTGTCACAGACTTTGAAGGCTGTCCTTCACCGATCAGAGTTGATGCAGTAACCCAAAATTCATATCTTGTTTTCTTTAAACCAGAAGCTTCATAGCTCATTTGAAAAGGTGGCACTTTCTGACTCTTGGGCTCTTCCTAAGAAAAACATAAACAGCCACATGCATGTTAGTATTAACATTTACCATGAATTAACCATTAACTTTTGGAACTCACATTAATTAAAAAAGAAATACCATTACAGAATATGCTTTATGTGGAACAGGTTACAGAATAAAGTTGGGAATATTAATTTAACAGAGGAAAGGTGTAGACATGTGAGGCAACTGTTAGTAAGAAGAAGAAGGAAATATGGAGCAGGGATATAATGAAGAGTTATAAGAAGAAATGGAAAAGGATAACAAAGCAGAGGAAATAAAAAGAAAATTGGAAGAAATCAAGAGAGAGATATTGATTATTAAAGGTAGAGTGAACATTCTGGAAGATAAGAACAGGAAATACAACCTAGTAACTGCAGGGATAAAAGAAAAAATGGAAAAGGATGCAAGACAGGCAGTCCAGGAGCTTTTGGGAAGAAAACTAGGGATTGAGGTGACAAGCTATGAAATCTGTGAGGCATTCATAAAGTGTATACGTATGCAAAACAGGCAAGGAAACTTAAAGATATTGATATGTCTATCAACAGGAGCTTAACATACAAGCATAAGAAATTGTTAAAAGGTAGCAAATATTAAGAGCATGAAACTATGGATCGGTGAAAAAATGGCAGAAGAGGTAATTGAGAGAGAAGACAATGGGTTGTCAAAACACAGCAACAATGAACAAAGAAGAAATAAGCATAATGACGCATTTGAAATTCCAGGGAATGGTACTGGTCACTCACCAGTGTGGGAGGAGCTAACATGCTAAGAAAATGTGTGAGGAAGAAAGTGGGGAGAATGAAGGGGAAACTCCACCTGATCAACTCACCAGTGATAGAGAAAGGAGTTAACATGGAAATGGAGAAAGAGAAGAAAGCAACAAATGAAATGGTAGGGAAGGAAACTGAAAATAGGCTCAGCAGGGCAGAGGGAAATAAGGACACAGGAGCAGTGCCAAAGACGAATGGAAACAAGAAGGGAAAAAAAGTATGTATTAAGTTTATAAATGGGATACAAAGATATGGGAAATAAGATGAAGCATTGAGTGGAAAGCAGAGAGGGCCAGAAAAAAGGTTTTGTTGTAGGTGGGAATTAAAAACAGCACAGCAAGTGAAAAAATCTGATGTGTTACACTCACATGACTTTTTCTAACTCTTCTACAAACTTCTTACATAAGATTATTCTTCTTTCTGCACCTTGCTAATCGAGATAATCATAGCAGACTGTTCTTACTACTTAGTTCCTTACAGGTAGAAAGAAAATAAGGGAATACACTAGATTAAACCGATAGTAGTCAAATGTTTTAAAAGCTGTGGTTATTCGATTGTCATTGCAAATCGCTTCTTTGCTTGGCCAGGAGTAGAACAAAAGAAAAACGGATACTTACTGTCTGAGAAAGGTTTAAGTACTCACAACTGAAACCTAAAACAAAGAATATCTCCGAAACGGTTACCTCCACAGCAAAAATGTAAAGGACATAAATTGTGTGTTTTGATCAGATCAACATTTTCTGTGCAGTAAGTTTTTGTCTATCTCTTACCGTTTAGCAGTTAAGCAAAATTTAGCAAAATTCATCCAGAATAAAGACCTCTTCAGAGGCTATTCCCAGAAAATTCAAGATATACATTTTATTTAGTAAGTAAATATCTTTAATATACAGGATTTTAATCAAAATCGTTAAGAGGCATTTTTTAGAAAATCAAAATTTTTGAAACATTTTCCATGTACAGGGTAGTTGGGGGTGGGGGTATTTTCTTGAAAATCTTCGTGTCGCATCCTTGGAAGATACCAAACCTAAATACCAAGTTTAGTATTTAATGGTATTTTTGTTTTTGAGCTATGCTGTCCACAGACACACACAGACCTTTTTCTGAAAATGCATTTTTTTGGATTCAGGGGGTCCTAAAACATGTATTTCCAGTGAAATCTCAGTATCAAATTTTTGGGTGCATTACGATACTTCCTCTATACACTATGTATATAGTACTTGTAGAGAAAGTAAAAACAGAGCAAAAGGTAGAAAGGAGAAAACAGAAGGCAAAAGAAAGAGAAAAGGCAAGATTACACTAGGGGTTACAAAATGAAGGGTAGGAGTAAAAAGGTAAATAGCAAGTGTAGGGGGGGGGAGAAAAGGAAAAATTGGAAACAAATGGGGATAAAATATAAAGATAGACAAATCAATGAGAAGGCAATGAAGAATAAAGAGTGAAGGGTAGGAGTAGAAAGGTAAATAAGAATGGGAAAATGAAATGAAAGGAAAAGGGGGAAAAATAAGAAACAAATAAAAAAAGGCAAAACAATAAGAAGGCACAAACTGAAAAACTATTTGAAATCCTAAAGCGTTAAGTATAATTGGTATTAGAAATGCAAAGGGCAGCAGAAGGCTCCAAGTTCTAAACACTGCACAAAACATGTATGCAATAATAGTGAATAAAAAACTAAACTCCTTCATTTATACAGAAGAAAATAAGTATGTTACCTCTTTAGCTTCTTCACTATCTTCACGGACATAAACAGTGTACTGTGTGACAATACCATTTGGCTGCTCTGGAGGTTTCCAGCTGACCAGTATTGAATCTCCAGACATTACCAAAGCTTTCACTGCATTTGGTGCCTCAGGAACTGGAACATCATCACAGTAATCTTAATCTACACCAAGATCAAAGATGCAAATTTAAAATTATGAGAGCAACCACAGTAAAACATTTATATTTCCAGAGCCAAGCTTCTTCAATGGGCACAATCTTCAAAAATGGTAAGATATCTGCATGAACATAAAACTTTTACATCCAATTCCAACAGTGCATGCTTAGTGTGAAGAGCAAATCAATATAGAATAGTTTTCTTATTTAAAAACTGTATTTTCTGGCCTGTTGTGCCATGGTCGTAAGATAAAATCTAAACTAGATATTTCACCAAAATCTATGGACAGCATCTTCAGTGGAAGTCACTGTAGGAGTGGAAAGCAGGCTATTTATTCCCTCTATTTAGGGGGGGGGGGGGGTTAACAGGTGTAAAAAAACAATAACCTTTAAAAGAGGTGCTGAAAGACAATGGTTACCATATCATGGATATTAATCGTGCTATTAGACTTCAGCGCGCTAATATATTTGATTCCAAGGAACAATCAAAAGTGTTTCTACTGTATGTGGAAGATGTCACAATGTACATTCTCGGTTGCTAAAGAAGAAGCACAGCAAAACTATGATTATGCTGTCAAGCATGATAGGCAACATGCTTCATTCAGTAAAAGATGCGAGGGTCCCATTAACACATTGAAGCCCAAAACTGAGTATAGTTTGGCCCATGTGAAATGTTCATGTGGCCCATTTGTAACACTTTTAATGCAATTTCATGAGCTTAAACTCGGTCTTGGGCTATGCAGCAAAGAAACGTCAGCAATCGTTTAGTTGTCTGATTTGTGCAGACATCTGTCCTTGCTTTAGTCAACTATCAGGAAATTTAGGAGATTTAGTAATTTTAGCTGTTCTCGGGTAGTGGTGATCTTTGAGGTGATCTATTTTTTACGTTTGGTGTTCTTAAATGTTAAAATGCTGCATTATACTCGATTTCTGTGAACTGAAGCTGAAATTCGGATACAAATGAAGCTGTGGAAAATTTTGATTCTGAGGGAAAGTTTTTCAAACTTTGAATAAATGGAGTGTAAGCAGCTTTATGCAGTTTTTTTTCAAACTCATATTTGATAGTTGTATTTAAAATAAAATATTAATGCAGAAGTTATGATTGTTTTCTTACTTGTTGAGAAATCTTTGAATGCCATACTTTTAGATTATCCCAATACTTTTTGGCAGATTTGATTGATAACAGTAACTGTAAAAGCCCTGGGTTTCTTGGCCCTTCAATTAAAGAAACCCCCAGGCTTCAATGTGTTAAGTATTATCGGGATTTATAAAATACCATGGGAGTGTGGCAAAGTATATGTCAGCATGACATATGTCTGTTAAAAAGCATATAGCTGAACATTATCATCTCTGCCTAATGCAGCCAGAATGTTCAGCACCTGTTTACACAGGGCCATAGAATGGCAGATAATGAAATTGCTGAGTTGCTACTGATAATTCAGCATTCTCACTGAACATTCTCTGGGACAGCAGCTGTGGAAAATGTGGCCCTGTGTTCAGTTACAAAGTAGATAAATGAGAGGCAGGTCTGCTGCGGATGGCATGAAAGTTGATGCAATGGCATTACTTAAGTTCCAAATCAAAACCCTGGTCCCCTATTCATACATTGCCCCCACAGAGAGGATGACTGCCTCCAAGAATGGGAGACTGCCTTCACAACAGGCAAAATGTCTATATAAAGTATATATGTCAATATCATTTCACTCTCAAAGCTCTGCCCTATTGACAAAGTCTTAGAAAATATATGAAGGGAATATAATTTTCAACCAAATTATGGAACAGTCAAATGTAATCTCTTTCTTGCTTCACTTACAGAATTTTAATTTGTAACATGTTTCCCAGACCAATTGTATACATTTTTATTTTAAGGTCTCCGGAATGATCCTTGTTATAGTTGAAGTCTGTGGCTTTCGATGAAGTTGAAAAGAAGGTTTTTATCTTCAGGAGCTTTCAGTAATTTAATTTCCTGTTTAATACTATAGTTATTATCCCAGAAATAGGTTGCCACTACAAATTTATCATTCTCTTTGTATTTTATATTCTGCTTATTCTTTGCAGTGGATAGTTAGATTTTAATTTGTTTTTCTAACATATAGCAGTTGGAGCAGAATGTTTAGATCCCTGAACTTTCTCTTGCAATACGTTTTCTTTGATTCTATAAGGTTTCTGATGCTACAATTGTTATAAAGTAATGTTGAAGTTATTTGAATTTTTTGAAATTTGTGAAAAGCTCCTGGATCACATGTAAATATTTTAAAGTGTTTATTTTCTGCTTTGGAAGAGAGGTTGTGATTAGCTTTGTTTTTGTTTCTTGAACATATGTACAGGTATTCTACCCAAAAATTCAATTAGAAAATTTCAGTGGAAATATACTTTTAAGAACCTCTGGATTAAAAAAAAAAAAAACAAAAGAAGACAGAAAAAGGTGTGAGTGTATGTGTGAATGTGATAACTCAAAAATAAAAAATTGATTATGTACATAGAGTATAGGGCAAGTATTGTGTTCCACCCAAAAATTAGATTACGAGATTTCGCCGGAAATGTTTTGAGGTCCCCTGAGTCCCAAAAATAAGCATTTTAAAAGTGGTCTGTATGTGTGTCTGTGGACAGCATAGCTCAAAAATGAAAAGTCAGTTAAATACTAAACTTGATATTTAAGTTCAAAAACGTATCTGCACTAATCAGATTGGTAAATGATGTTTCCAAAATGATTGATGAAAAATAACATACAGACATATTAATTTGTGATAAATCTAAAGCTTTTGACTACATATGTCATTATATATTACTAAGAAAGCAGGAATTCTATGGCATAAGTAACACTGCATTAAGGTGGTTTGAAAATTATCTAAAAAATAAGAAACAAAAGATAATTATAAATAATCAAATGGATACTGTCCAATCAAGCTGGAAACAAATAAAAACAGGAGTTCCACAAGTAATGTCTTAGTGCTTCTACTGTACATAATATACACTAACGACCCTCCTAACTGAATAAAGGGAAATAGAATTATGAATGTGGATGACACATCCATCTTGCTAAATGAGTGTAATGTTGGGAAGTTTAGGTAGCTGAGTAGAGTGGGACAGCTAGTCACGTACCAGAGACACCAAGTTTCTTGTGAAACTAGGCTGCGTCAAATCAAAAACCATAACTGTACGCTCTTACATGATAAATAACTATTGTGATGCAAAAGTTAAGAGTAATTTGGACATTAAAAGACAGAATACCTAATTAGCAAATGATAATTATTTTCTGAAATATATGTACTTGTTTTATGAAATAACTGACTAACATATCATTTTGCAAAAAATTCTAGATTTCAAAATTTGCATAAGCTAACATTTTTAATACTGGCTGGAGTATAATCCGGGCTTGTGGGCCGTGGTCTACTGGGCTCCTCCTTCTTCTTCCCAGACGTTTCGTCTACGACTACGGCAGACATCTTCGGTGGCAGCGGCGAGGTCAAAGTGCTCTAGTGGACGTTTCAACTGCCGCTGCCACCGAAGATGTCTGCCGTAGTCGCAGACGAAACGTCTGGGAAGAAGAAGGAGGAGCCCAGTAGACCACGGCTCACAAGCCCGGATTATCTCCAGCCAGTATTGACACCGGCCGTGAAAGCCTAAGAATTTCGATAACATTTTTAACTCTGGTAGAAAGTACAGAATTAAAGGAATATCTGCAACATCTTTAAACAGTTTGATTCAGTATTACCTAGCCATATTTAAGATACCTCAATGTCTACAAAATGAGCCAGAACTAGTTTATCAGATTCCAACTGAAATGATGTTAGTGTTTTAATGGCTTAGAAATTATCTGACAGAATGTTATTCAAGATGTATTCCAAGAAGTGTATAAGTTTAATTTTTGAATCAGAAGACATAATGAAGTTATTAAGTATTATAGTTTAGAAACAGTTGCAAATATACAATTCCATTAAATTAGGTTAATTACCTAAGAAATAGTTTCAAGGAATCACTTTCTCATTGTCAGCTGATTGCAACTGATGGTTACAATTGTCTCTTAGTCCCTCTAGTGGTGGTTCTATGAATTTTGTGATCAGATTTTCTTCCATTGGGATCTTGAAGCTCATTAGTAATGGACGAAATTTTCAAGAAATATTTTCTCCCAAATACTTAAATCAGCAGGTTTTTCTGCCTGCCTACAAGTGATGCTGTGATGATAATTTTGTGTCCTTGTATTAAAAAATGTGCTGCAACTGCTAATTTTTCTTCTTCCCTGGATTTGATGTTTTTAAAGAGTTCCTTAAGCCTCGTTTTTATGTCTCGCTTAATTTGACCTATTAGATTTCATCACATCCTTTGCAATCCTTTCTATAAAAATTCTATTCATAAAAAATCCAGTTTGAGAGGGGGATTTTCCTGAAAATCTTCATTTCACATACTCTTTCTAAAAAGGTTTTCTTTTTTTGGGGGGAGGAGGTCATCAAAACATGTATTTCTTATGAAAATTTGGATCAAATTTGGGTGGAATGCAGTACTTTCTCTAGCTTCTATGCACATTGTATGTCGCCGCAGAGAAAATAAAAAAAAAACAAATAAACAAAAAATAAAACAAACAAAGCAATAATCATATAACAATCATAAAACATTCATAATATAATCATTATAAAAATTCGTGAAAATCACAAAATATGCATAGATAGTAATTTTATTTTTAAAATACATTGCATTTCATTGCCTGTTAATAAAACACTTCCCTTCTATCACATTCAGAAAAAAGTGATAAAAAGAAGTATCACCTTGGACATGTCTCAGGAAAAGGAATAGAAAGGGCAAGGTAATGCAACAATTGCAGCAGAACAAATAACTGGCATACCCTTTCTCTTCATTGTCAGCGAAAATGGAATCTTTCAATTATTTGGTTCATAATGCATTTAAACCATAGAAAAAGCTTTATCTGAAATATTGACACTTTTTTTAAAATAACTTACCATCTTGTTCTGTCTGGCAATGAATAGGTGTACTGCGAACTCCATCTCCTCCAGAGGTAAAGGCTAGCACCTGCATGCTGTAGTTTGTATACTTCTTCAGGCCATGTAGGATGGTTTCACTGGATTGCGTAATCTTTGTGTCCTTGCTGTTCTCATCTATTTAAGAAGAAGCATAATTGTAATATGCTGTATAAATATACAGGGTTCTTCATTTAAAACCTAATGGAGCACACAGTGTTTCCCTCTCCCGAGATCTTGCTGGATAGCCCCACTACCGGCTGCCTTTGGGTATGCAGTCTAGCAGTGTGCACCCCACGTCGGCAGTATTGCACCAACATGAACAGATGCGTGATTCTATAGCAACATATTCTTGTGTGTAAAAGTAATTATAAATGGTAATCACCAAGCCCTGTTTGCACAGAGGATATTCAAAAGTTCCCTGGTGGGCAGAGAAGTACCGAAATAACATTTTATCGCAAACTGAAAGAAGAAGAGAAATCACAAGGGTGGTTTCAACAGGATTCTACTACCGCTCATACAGCAGAGGAGTCCATGAATAAAATTTGGGAAGTGTTTGAAGATAGAGTGATTAGTGCTAGTGTGTGGCTCTTCCCAGTATAATATGTGTGATTTTTACTTGTGGGGTAACCTGAAAGACAAAATTTGTGAGACAAATCCTCATGCATTGGAAGAACTAAAACAAATTATTAGAAATGAAATTGGAAACATTACAGTGGTTCAACATAAGTGAATCAGAATGTGTTCTCCCAATATAATGCTTGATAAGCCAAGGGTGGATGACATTTCCAGCATCTTTTATACAGTAAGAGTACTATACATGCCTTATGCGCAGAGTTTATGTAGGAGCAAAGCCGGCTGTGACACACCCAATCGCACACGAGCGAAATGCTGTGCGCCTGTTAGGCTTTAAATGAAGAACCTTGTGATAGATATTGTATATTATACACCTAACATCCATATAAATATTCATTTCCTAGCTGTGAATGAATAGGATTTCTTTGATCCTATGATGAAACAAAATCATCTCTTACTGTTAAAAAAGTTTCCAAAATCAAATATGGAGAAAAGTATGTGCAGCATATTGTTGAGAATGAAAAATATTACACAGTAAAAAGCATCAAAATTTATTGATCACGGATAATATGCTTCAAGCAAGTCAAGTTTAACTTGTAACAAGGACTATAGTCTGTGCTATAAATAGAAAATGGTTTATGAGATGGAAAAAACAAAATTCAAGAGAAAGTATCATCCTATTTCTTTGTTGTTAATGAAGAGTACTATTTTTTAACTTATGGAAGGGAATTCTATTTTTTCATTTTCTTCTGTGACAATGTTTCTGCCCACAATGCAATAATTCAAAGAAAGGTCACTTTTGTAGAAAGAGAAAAATACTGACAAACCATCTTTTGAGTGTTCAGTTGCTGCTAAGTATTGTAAATTGATATACTAGAAGAGAGCAGACGATTAATATGTTTGTTCATGTTGAGTGGACTTCATATTTAAGCATGGGTCATGCTGACTGTTAACTATACTCTTATATAATATACTATAATCCACATCTCAACAATTTCAGACTATTACAAAATAATGTTGCACTTTTTCAAATTATATTTTTAACAACTACATGTACTGTATTAACTCCCCCTACCCTGGTGCTTCTTATACTCAACTTTTGTAAGCATGAATATATCAACTGCTTCTTCCTCTTCTTCCCAGCTTATAGGGTCCAGTAAGTTTATAAATGCTGCTTAAGTTGACAAAGAAATGATGCAGATATATTCTCTCCAGCTCTTTTGTCTTAGCACAATGCGCCAAAATCTTGAACCTGACTTCTTCTTTGCCACATAGTGGGCTTAAGCTTACACTTTGAAACTGGCCATTGGTGTGTTTTATTTTTATGCTCCTCAAATGCAAATTTTTTAACTTTTTTACATTGGAATTATTACAAAATATTATTGCAAGAGAGACAATTCTTTTCAGTACCTACAAGCATGATTAATATAACATAAAATTATTCTGTAATGAGTGCTTTTTGTCCCATATAAGTAGAAAAAAATTCTCTTACAAACTATGTATTAGATTCAATTAGGTTTATACTATCCAGGTAACTCACCCCAAGAGAAACCAGAACTCATTATCTCTTTATTACAAGGCAGATGCACTGCCAATCACATAATGGAGGTTGTGAACTGCAACCTAACAATCCCTTGACTTTAAGCCTTATGAATCATATTATGAATTTTTATTCAGAAAGGAAGGTGACCATGATTGAACAGAACAAAAGCTCTTTTAGTGCAGAAAAAATAAAAATTTGCTAAATATCAAATCCATTTTAAATAAAGGATTTTACAAAACTTAAAACAGTTTTTCACACATTTTTAGAGAGGATTGAAGGATAAAGGTCATCTCCTTAGCATGGTGGTAGCATTGCTGCTTGCCAGCGGGAGATCTGGGTTCGATTCCCAGTACCAGGGGATTTTTCCCCTGCAGGGAGACCTGGACCACGGTGCACTCAGCCTCGTGAGGTCCTTGGGGGGCCAATTGAGGAGCTACTTGATGGAAAAGTAGCAGCTCCAGGTTGTGAAGACTGCATTAACTGGTCAGGGGGGATTGAAGAGCTGACCAAGTCTCACCCCCAATACTGCACCCCATCCATGATGTCTGTAATGGACCAAGATGGGGGACGCAGCGGCTGGGTGGTAGGCCAAGGCTCATAGTGAACTTTGCCAAGGAGTTTTTGAAGGATAAATATTTTCTGCATATTTAAATACATTTTGAATTAAAACTATTTGAACTCATACTATTAGTAGAAGCTTTTTAAGTTTGTCTCAGTTGAATCTACATTGTGAGACTATACAAAATAAGAACACTATAAGATCAGAAGAAACACATTTTTGTTTAAGGAAACTAACTTCAGCTGTTTTTTATTGCTCTTAATAGCTTGCTTTTGAAGCTGGAGATTATCAGTCATAAAATGGCTCAATTTAATAATGCTGAGTACTGTGAAATACTTCCCTTTACAGTGAAATACACCATAATGTGGAAGCTGTGGCAAGAAAATATTGAGAAATATTTTTAAATAGAGGAGCACTGCATCATATGATGTTTGTTTTCATCTGTCACAGAGTTTCACATACAGGAAATGTATCTCCTCTGTTGAAGGAGTTGGTCAACGAAATGTTACACAAGAAGAATAAATCGTTCACTTGGTGGACGAAGATCCTGGAAGAGCAGCAGGTGCATCATATTGACGATTTTGAGAACATTGAAGCAACATTTAGCAGAAATGGCATAACATATTACATACCCGGGCTTAGGGCACGATACGAGACAGCTTGTGTATACATAACGGAAGTGCCTGATGTAGAAATGCTGGAAAAAAGAAGCTTTGGGCAATGGAAGAAATAAAAACCAACCCAGATATACTTTGTAAAGTGCGGCAGAATTGGAGAAAATGTTGTGAAGAATGTATAATGGCGAGGGATGCAGAATTTCTAACAATTTTTCTAAGCATTAAAAAGAAGTTCTGATTGATTTTCTGTTCCTGTTTTGCTTTAATTATTCACAGAGTTTTATAATCCGCAAAGAAACTAAGCATAATCTTGAAATTGGGAATTCTCAAGCTTTTACTTACTTTATAAATAAGTGTTCCTGTTAATAATAATTTGCGTGATATTGTAAATGCATTTCATTCAACATTGTAGGATACCCAATGGTCATTTTGTGTAAATCAGATATTTTACTAAGCAGGAAGCACAATTGCTGTAGATTAAGTAACAAGTATTGAAGGCAGGGTAGCATTATGCTGATGGTGTTGATCTCATGAAACAGTCTGATTTGCTTTATGCTGAAGTAATGACAGCCACATTTATTTAAACCTTGTTCAGTAGGTTAGACTTTGGACATCATCTTTCAACATTGCCTCTGGCAGGTTGTTGAACCAAGATGCAACTATGTGCATCAACAAGCAGATCCACACTTTCCAGGTGAGTGTCACAGAAGGGTTATAGGTTATAGTTGGAGAGTTAAGCTACATTCACAATGATATACAAATGCAGATGCAACATAAGCGCAAGAGTTTGGACTAATATTATTTAATGTAAGCATTCACATAGAAACATGCAAGATGCAATGCAAGAGTTTGCAAACTCGAAACTTTATCCTTGTGTTGCCTCCAAAGAAGATTAATTTTCCTCTTTTCCTTTATGCAGTGCCTACTGTGCAATATCAGATGATCGCAATGCAAGTTTTTACAGCGCCCTCTGTTCATATATGCTGATCTGTGCCGCACCATTTTTAAATTTCTGATTCTGTGCTTTGATTTAATGGATGTACCCAACATCTGCGTTTAGATTTCTTGACTCTCACAATTTGTAATGCACAAAGAGATAATGCACATTGCATTAAAAGTGCAGCTTAATAATTTTCTGTAGTCTCCATATTTGCACAATTTTCAATATTTTGGTCAACTTATAATGGCACTGTCACATCAATTGTTTGTATAATTTCATAAGTTATTTATTTATTGTAAAAGATTAAATTAATTTTCTGATATAATATTGTTGGTTATGTTATTAAATTTGAAACTCGCTGTAAATGATATTCTCATGTATTAGTGAATCTAGAAACCCAAGCCAAATTCTTGAGTTGCGCTTATGATTGCATTGTGAATTATGTCTCCTTGCATCTGCACTTATGCTACGTTATGTCTGCGCTTGCATCTCATTGTGAATGTAACATTACCCTTGTAACAATGTATTAATTTCCCCCTAAATTGTAAAAGTAAAGGATCTGGATTTCTCCACATCCCCCTTCCATTTTTATTTGCAAGTTACCAATCTCATCCTGACTTACCAGAACTTGCAGAGGTAACCATCTCCCCTCTTGTAGTTAGAAAATATTTGTTCTATCCTGACCTACTGTACCCTAGCATGTTTAGTGGTACTGTATACTGGAAGTGTTTATTTGCTCATTGCCATAGCAGCAGAAGGTGAAGAATTAAAATTTAACTTGTTGAATTTGCTGTGTGGCAATATTGTACAAAATAAAATTGTAATTATCTCAAGAACAAAAGTTTTAGGAAACAATTTATTAAGGATCAATACTCAAAACATGCTCTCTCATAGTTCACATACACGCACATACACAGGTGCACACAATATTAAATAATTTGATATTTAATGCATGAGCTAAATTAGTTATGCTTCAATAAAACATAATTTATGTATTTCTGAATTTATTTAATATCATTTATTATAAAGCTTAAAGCTAAAATTTCTTTTTATTTCATACATTATATAATGAAATTTACCACTCACCATACCAAGAATCACTTGGTCCATAAATAACCTTGTAGCCCTTAATAACTCCGTTAGCAGCTGTCAAAGGTGGAGACACCCACGAAACTCTGATGGTTTGTGATGTGAGTGTTGTGCATGTTGTATCCTGGGGTGGCTGCTCTGGGATACCCTCAGCAGTATACTGTCTTGTTTCTTCAGACATTGGTCCTGGTCCAACTTTATTAAATGCTTGCACAACCACTGAATATTGAGTGTATGTCCTGCAACAAGGTCTCATTTTAATTTTCTTACAATTTAAAAGTTACATTCTAAGTGACAGTGTGGCTCATTTTAAACTTTATGGTTAAAATTGTTTTCCCTGTGATATTCTGTAAATTATCAAATGCCCTTTGTTAAAAAAAGTGTAACAAAATTCCAGGGAATCTGGATTGATCTTGAGCTCTCATGGGAAACCCATATATCTAAACTGAGTGTAAAATTAAAATGGTTGTGCTATGCGATTCATAGACTGGCTAATGTGTGTTCCATTCAAGTGCTTAAGGTTGTATATTTTAGCTGCATAGAGTCCTTAATTAGCTATGTCATCCCCTTTTGGGGATCCTCTCCTACAACAGTACACATTTTCAAAATTCAAAAAATAAAATTAAAAGTAATCTTGATAGTATTTATAAATAAGAATTCCAAGTAAATATGTATTTGAAGAACTAAAAGTTGTGCTTACTCCCTGTATTTATCTTCTTGAAATGCTAAAATTCATACACAAAAATAGAACTTCCATAAAAACTCAGAATATCATAACTACAATACAAGGTATCTCAACAACTTATATTTGGATAGTCAAAGGCTTACCATCAGTCTACGAGCATTACCCACTTAGGTGTATTAATACACAGAAAACTACAGTAAGTAAGCTACAAAACTTGGCCATCAGGTGCACGGTTTGTTTCCTGGTCACGTGTTGTACATTTGTCTGCACAGCCTGTCACCCAGTCATACATACGTGGACGTCAAATAAAATCTCATATCACATTAACAATTATGACAATAAACATTATCGTAGGAGATGTTGAAAATGTTGTTATCTGCATCAATACATCCACAGAATATTCTGTGGAAATTTTCATTCACACACATGCATTAGCTCTCAGCTTCCGAACATTAATTTCTGTCCTGATATTTTGTTTTAATTCTTCCAATGTGTGGGGATTCATTTTGTATATTTTATTTTTCAAGTTGTCTCATAAATAAAATTGCATGTTATAAGATCAGGGGACTGATGGGGTCATAAACCCTTACTAATGATTCTATCCTCAAATTTCCGCAATAAACTGTAATGATTCATTAGCTGTATGCGCGGTGGCAGAATCCTGCTGGAAATATCCAGACTCACATTTAATGTCCGTCAGTTGTTTGAAACATGGTGCCAATATATTATTTCAGTATCTTTCTGCATTTATGGTACACATAAAAAATAGGCCCCATTATTCTGTATCCATTTATTGTGTACCATACCCCGATTTTTTGATCATGCAAGGGAGTTTCAGGAACAAAATTGGGTTTGTCTGTAGCATAATATCAGTTGTGTTGTGATGACACATGACCATGCTTTGTCACTGAACAGTAAAAATCAGGAATCGATTGCTCCATCATTAACATTCCTCAAAATCCAGTTACAGAAATTTACCCGACTCTAATGATCTTGAGGTAGAAATTCCTGGACAACAGTAGCCTTGTATGATGTGAGTTTTAAAAGTTCAGTTGCTTTCCATGCTGAAGCTTTTGAAATGTAATTTTCTTGTGCAAGGCACCTAAGAGATTTTTGAGGTGACTGTTCTAACCTTTCTCCGATTTTGTCTAATTTCTGCTCTGTAAGCACATGCCTGTTTACCTTTCTTTTCCTATCACAAATTGATTCTGTCTCCCTGAATGTATTTACAAGCAAACGAATGGCCTCTCTAGTCAGAACACTCACATCAAAAAATTTAGTTTCAAATTGCCTTACAGATTCCCTACAAGATGATGTAAGCACAAAGTATTGTACATAAGCATTCTTTGTGGTACTGTGTACTGTATTTTGACAGCACTTTAAGCAAAACTAAACACTTCTAAACACTCCTAATGTTATCCTCGTGTGAACTGCACTAGAACAGAAGCAAGATTGACGCACATACGATAACAGAATGGCTGTACGATGCATGTGCAGGGAAATGCAGTGAAGGTCACACAGGCTGTGCTCCTGCGGCCAAGGTGTGTAACATATGTACTGTAGATACTGCAATAAAAAACTTTCAAAGTAAACTAAGAATGCTGCTTCTAAAGAAACAGTATTTACACATAATTCAATCTCCAAGAGGGGAAAACAGAATAGAAAGGGTTTTTTCATTAAATCTACCAACCGTAGCCAATTCCAACCTTATCATCAAAGATATAATTGCACTGTGGACCAGGGACCATGAATGATAGAACTACATTCCATAAATCTTGATTAAGGGCTTATCTGGAAACCAGAATTAAAATTAAATTATTTTTGCTAATGATGCTTTCTGTTGCCAAGATATATAGTGCTATTTATATTATTGGGCATTATAATTCAAAATGCCAGGGAAGTGTAATTTGTGGTTCAGAAGGAAAACATTATAGGAATGGATGCTACAGTGTATGGGTGAAACACCCAAGCTATCATGTGTTGACAGTTATTTAAATTTATTCTGCATAGCTAAAGGTTTAAGATGAGAATTGTACAGTAGCAGATCAACTGAATTATCCTCGCTGAGAGAAGTGTAGAATAAATAGAAGTTATTCTTCTGGCCTGAATCTAATTAGTACCAGCTTGCCTTGGATGTAATTAAATATTGAGTTTTGCATCCTCTCTCAGAAAAGTAGAGTAACTTCCAAGATAGAGAAGCGAACCAATATAATGCATGTGAAGGTCTTGTAAAACTAATAATAATAATAATAATAATAATAATAATAATAATAATAATAATAATAATAATAATAATAATAAAATAATAATAATAATAATAATATTATAATAATAATAATAATAATAATAATTTTTAAATCTCATTGGGAAGACATTCAGTCAAATTCTACATTTTTTGTAAAACTAACAATAATCAATGTTAGCAAAAATATTTTTCACAAAGATATTAGAATATCTAAAATTTTTACTTCAGTTCACAAGGGTCCTTTTATAATTTCAACATGTTAAATAACACCTCTTCATCTTCACTTCCATCATCAGATATCAAATCCATTAACTTTTTTCATAATGAAACACAATATGGTGTTATATTTTTAATAAAAGAAGTCATACTTCAAATTGCTGATCTGCAGATGATGCTCCTTTCCCTCTTCCTTGCTGAATTCTACAGTCTCAAACAGGAAAGGTTTGTCAGAAGAAGCCAGTTTGTAACCAACATAGTAGCCAAGGATTTCACCATTCCAGTCATCTCTTTCTGGTGGTTTCCATGAAATCTTCAATGTGTGCTGATCTTCAGCTTCTACCTTTACACCAGTAGGAGGGCCACTTGGAGCTGTAATAATATTAAAAGTCAGAGATTATATTTGTTATACATACTAAATTATATGAGGGTGGATCAATTATACACCAAGATTTCTATTAGTGTTTCATACAAAGAACAAAATGGTTTGTAATCTAAAATGGGAAGTGATGATGATGATGATGATGATGCTGACAATGATAATAATAATGATGATGATAACTATTATTATTATTATTATTATTATTTGTCAGAAACCAGAATACATCCAGAAATGACATCGTCAAAAATATATTCACATATATGATTACAGATTATAGATTCAGGTTATAGAATAATGTCAACAGTACTATCCATAAATTCATTAATTGAGTAAAATGGGTTATTTATTAACCAGTTGTGAATACACACTTATAATCTATTACTTGGGACTACTCTTGCAGCTTCTGGTGGTCTGTTAAACATATTAATATCATTATAAAAGCAAGTGTTCGCGCTAAGGGTTAATCTGCATCTTGGATAGTCTAATTTCTGCTTATTTCTTGTATTAAAATTATGGATATTAGTTCTGAAGGAATATTGGTTAACGTTCATTCTGAGTAAATTAGTGATCTGTATATAAAGAGATTGTACATGGTCATAACCTTTAAATTAGTAAGCAGTGGTTTATAGGGTTCTTTGCTATTTTTATTTAAAAGAATCCGCAGTGCCTTTTTTGTAGGAGGAGGATCTTATGAACCTCAGTTGAGTGACTCCATAAATGTATGCCATAGTTTATGTGAGTCTCAAATAAAGCAAAGTATACCTGTCTGAGAGTATCAAGTGACACAAGTGACTTCAGTTTTCTAAATAGAAAGATTACTTCGGATAATTTAGTACATCCACCTGATAGCAACGTTCAAATTATGATAACCTGGTTGTGATATTACATAGTCAAATGTATGTTGCAACAAGTACTGTGTTTTTCCTTATGGAAGGGTCCCACCACGCAGATCAGTTAACAAAGTAGAAAAACCCAGGTATGGTCGTCCACATGGAAAGTTCTAGAAGAGTGGGCTAAATTTTGTATATGGTGAAATGTAGCACATATTAGGCAAGCATTCGCTTGTCAGGAACTAAAGGAACAAGCTTCAGTATCAGCTGCAAACCACTGGAAAGTCTAAAAGTTTGTTTTGTTTTGGTAGTGTTTAATGCCCACTTTTACTACTTGCGGCACCACAGGTGATGACACTGGTGTACATGGAATGTAATGACGGAGAAACCAGAGAATTAGAGGAAAATCGACCCTGTGCCGCTTTGTCCACCACAAATCTCACATGCGTTGCTTGAGAAGCCCAAAAGTGACGACTGACAACTATATACAGATCTGATGTTTTATTAATAAACAGAAACCTTTAAATTAGGTTTCTTATTTA
This sequence comes from Hymenopus coronatus, assembly GCA_030762935.1. Taxonomy (NCBI): domain Eukaryota; kingdom Metazoa; phylum Arthropoda; class Insecta; order Mantodea; family Hymenopodidae; genus Hymenopus; species Hymenopus coronatus. The sequence continues at coordinate 14,908,481 of CM060884.1, forward strand.
TTTGGGTTAGGCTGTGTCCAAGTTCATTTGGATTAGTGTTTGTGTTAAATTTACCTCTCATTGCCAAGTGAGTAACCCCTTTAGAAATGTTTCTCTCAAAAGTATTAAGAGTTCTATACTTTGGAGTGCACAAGTGAGGAGCTTGTGACAATATTAACATGTAAACAGTTGAAAGAGATTCAGCAGACTACCCTCCTAACAGACCAGATTTACCTCCCTGTTACATATTTGTTCTGACCAGGGATCAGTCTTGGATGATGAGTAAGGAGTGGAGGAGTTCATGCAGTTCTTTTTTCTTGTGGAAGAAATAAAGGAACTGTCAATTTGTTAGGAAAAGAAAATCATGATACTATATAGAAAAGTGATATATTTTGCTTAACTTTTCATTGATTCAATGCATTATTAAAAGAAACTTTGGCTCTTCTTTCCAATATGGGATACCGGATTTTAACGTGAACCAAATATTTTTTTCAAAGTGCAGATTTACATTTTATTATCTAATATGGCTTTAAAATCACTTTTACTATTTCATGCTGGAAAATATTTTCTTAATGTAACTTATATAATTCTTTACTTACTTACTTACAGTGTAGGTAGCCATTCTGAAGAATGCAATGCAGCCATTTTGAATTACATAACACAAGGCAGCCAAAAGTCTTTTATCGTCAGTAAATTACACTAGTTCATTATCAAATTACAATGACTTGCTATTGCACTAACCATGTACACTGTTTGTCCCTAAATTACTAGCTATCTGCACTAAACACTTAACTCACTTGTTGACTAAGCCTAGGCTAAAACTAATCTGTACTGTTTGTCCATAAATTATTAGCTATGTGCACTAAAACTTAACTCACTCCTGAGAAGGGTCTACTAAACGATTTTGGTGTCAATATGCCACAAATACTCAAATGTGTCAAATGCCATAGAGTTCAGCAGTAAGATTGAATATTAAATGTGTGCACATTTGTCGGTGGATCCACAAAATGCACAGAATGATTTACTGCCAGGTGGGCAGTAAATCCTCCAGCTTATAAACCCATAGGACCCCCTCCAGCCATCCGTAGGTATTGTGCAGGTGAACTCAAGGTGCTCTGCAATTAAATTGTACAGCGCGTTTGCATCCCTATTATTATTTGGGACATATCATCATCATTTGTTTCCACATCTATCATCCCAAGCATTCAGTTGCTCTCTACAATGTGTCCCCGATGGAATTTCTATCATCCTATTTTACATTCATCGATTTGAACGACATAGCCGGGATCACCAATTTTCCCTCTCAAAGTGTATTTGGTATCGTTAGAGATCATGCACACTTCGCAGCAGTAACCAAACCAATCGCATACTGTCTGCAAACTCACACACTGGTCACCAAACATGCCATTATTGTAACCTTGTATGATTTCTTGTATGCAAAGCAGTGTATGAGGAAAAGATTTTTTTTTTGGTAGTGTTTAACGCCCGCTTTTACTGCTCTGGCACTGCAGAGCGATGACACTGATGATACATGAAGATGGAGCCCCGGTGGAATGTGAAGGCAGGGGAAACCAGACAACCCGGAGAAAATCCGCCCCTGTGCTGCTTTGTCCACCACAAATCTCACATGCAGTCGCTTGGGATCGAACCTGGGCCGTGAAAAGAATTTGCCCCAGCAATAGCTTTGCCCACTTGGACCATGTTCGAGTACCTTTTTCATGTCTAGTTAAAATAAATAAATAAATTAATAATAATAAAAATTAAGTGACTTACTACATGCTATGAACAATAAAAGTCACAGGAGTGAGGCTCTACCATGTGACCCAAATACATCTGAACCACTGTGCAGTGTTTTTTCACTGCACACATGGAAACTAGATAACATCCACTGCTTTACATAAGGTCACAGTGCAGACTTGTTTTTCTCTGAAAGTGCAGTATTGAGCTGACAATGATATCATGTGGTTGAGTTATTACCAGTGTGCTTTATTATTTTGTCTTGCACTTGTTTTCTACTGCACGGCATGTATTTATGATTTAAATGTCTTAACAAATTTTATTAGTGGGTTCTCAATAGTGTATACAATGACAAAATTGACCCACGTTTAATATTTTTCAGGGACAAGGCTTGGTTCCATCTTCATGGATATGAACTTACACAAAATAATCATTATTGGAGCTCTGAGAAACCTAATATTGTTCATGAAAATGAAATGGCCCTTCATGACGAAAAACTGGTGTATGGTGCGCCATGATATTAGGCCCTATTTGAAGTCATTATAAATCATGTTGTAACAGTTCCATTACCTTTACGTGTCTGTGGAACAGTGAATGTGGCTAAAACACTTGCTACAATGTTGCATTGTAAAGTGTGTTTACCCCTCTTTCAAATCAAAGCAATTATATTGCAGTCAAATTTAAGGTTTAACTGCTGCTAAAAACATTGAGAAAGACTTTCATATTGATCTATGAACTTTATTTTGTTTAGCATAACTATTCTACTGCATAATAACTCTTCAATCTATTAGTAAAACAGTTTTAATTCAACTATTACCTTCTTCAGCAGTAATGATTGTAACAGTTTCTGAAGGATCAGAAGCTCCAATTTCATTTTCTGCAACAATGCGCAAGTGATAGGTAGTAGCAGGACGCAAGTTAAATACTCCAGCCACAGTCTGCTGTCCTGGGACAAGAACACGATCAATGTCTGCCTCCCAAGTGCCTGAAAGTAATAAAAGTGACAATTTATTAAAAAAGTTAAGTAAACTAAACTGAGACTGCAGTTCATTATTTTATTATGTACAAAGCTTTTAGTTTACTTTTGCAACAAACACAGGCTATATTTATGAGAAAACACTCTCAAAGGGTACAAAACTAAATATTTTTAATAATTAAAGCCAATAAACTCTGCTTGGGAGCTTACAATACAAAAAAAGAAATAATGCTTTGAATTCTTTGCATGATAGATTTATTTATATCTGTGTTTTTGTTTGATTTAACAAAGATGACAATTTCTTGACGTTTTTGTTGTTAGGTATATTATGCAACAATTTAACACAAAAATAAATATAAATTATAAAATTTCCAGAGTTTAAAACATAATGTTAGCTTATCATTCATTATAACTCTGGATTTTTCCTCATGCTGTGTCATCTATTACTGTTGACTAGTATATATAAAGAAATTACAGTATTCTTGGAGTTATTCTTTTATATATTAGTGCATCACAATGAGTGTTATATTGCAATTTCTCTTATTTTCAAGTAGAGAGTAAGTGTATCTGAATCCCTGCAGTTGCAAATTAAAAATTCAAAGTTGATTCATATTTGACTGCGAGTCAATTAATTACACTAAACAACACTTACTTGGAATTTTTTCGGGATCATGTTTTAAATGACTAGTTTCCTTCATTTTCAACCGGACATTGACTAATTCCTTGTAGTGAAGCTGGCGATGGAATTAGTTGATGTCTGATTGAAAATGAAGGAAACTAGTCCTTCGAAACATGTTCCAGTAAAAATCCCAAGTAATGTTGTTTAGTGTAATTAATCGACTCATTGTCAAATAATGAATATAACAACACTATTTACAAACTGCCATAAAAAGAAAAGTGTTGATTCATATAATATGTTTTAATTTATTTCCATTCTATGGAGTAGATTTAATAACTTTATTAAAAGCTAAAATACTTATGTGGTTTTTATTCTATATCACTTAAAAACAAACAAATAAATAGATAAATGCCTTTGCCCGGGCATTCTTGCTCTTTTATAACAGTGTATAATTAACTTTTTATGAAAATATTATTTTTCTACACTTTACATGTTTTTTCAGCCTTAATTAACCATCCCAAAATCAATGTACTTTGGGAAAGTCCAAAGCCATTACTTCAGTGAAATTACCATGTGGTGAAAGTCCAAAAGCATTACTTCAAACATGAAATACTTTATCAGATCAAAAGAAACTATGATAAATACAATTTTATGTAATGCGATGGAATATTTTCCAATACATTTTCCTGCTGCATTTTTATGGATAGCCGCTTTTAACTTCTAAGACATTTTGACTTAAGGAATTAATGACATTTAAAACTTGTTGAACTGCAGGTTTAGCATTGGATGTTTCATTTTTGTATTAAAACATAATCACATTCATTAGAACATTCCAAACGGAAATAAACAAAGAAGAGAAGAAAATTAAAGCAATTAAGACTTAGTGTGTTAATAATAGCAGCAAATGTAGTTATTAGTTTTTTTTTTTTGTTTTTTTTTTTTTACATTGTAATTTTATACTAGTTGTACACATATACCTCTCCTTAGTAATATATACCACTAACATTATCATTACATATATTTTGTTTTTATTGTGACAAATGCTTGCAACTCAATTATAAGTGGTAGCCAGGCTTGTAGGCCGTGGCCCAAATGATTTAATTACCGATGTTTCGCCGAAATCTGCATCCAGCATCTTCAGGGAACAGAGCTATTAGATCAGCCCGGCTACCACTTATAATCAAGTTTTGACAACATTGGCCATGAAAGCCTAAGTATTTATGTAAATCCTTGTAAGTTTATTTTAAATGATTATTAAATCTAATCTGTTATTGAATTCATGAGAGTAGGCGAAGATTCTCCAATCCCAGCCAAGAATTGGAACCTAGGATCTCTAAGCTAGCCAAGAATTGGAACCTAGGATCTCTAAGCTGAAAAGCCAGAATGTTAATCTTTAACCATACAGGTGAACCATATGAACATGGTATTGGATTAATAATTGTTTTTCACACAAGCCATGTGTAGGACAGGAGTTGGATAGGTAGAGTCAGACTGAAAAATGCAATGCCATAGCCGGGATTTGAGCCACGGATCTCCCGATCTCTACCCCTGAGCTAACATGGCAACATACTGGCTTAGCATTGAATTTCTCAACTGACTTGCATGTTTCCCGGTAAACCACAAGGTGTTCTCAAATTATTTTGAGATGGTGACTTACAATGTTGTAAGTACTTAAGTCCCAACTAATAGTTGGCTATACTATGAATCCTTGGACTTAAAGTACTTGCAACATTGTAAGTCGCCATTGGGGCTGTCATCTCAAAAATAATTTGAGATCACCTTGTGGTTTACCGGGAAACTTGCGAGTCAGTTAAGAAATTCAATACTATGCTGGCATGTATCTCAATGGCAGAGCAACTGGCTAGAGATAGGGAGATCTGTGGTTCAAATCCCAGCTATAGCATTGAATTTTTCAGTCTGACTCTTCCTATCCAGATGAACATGATTTATTAATGGGAAGTGTAGCTGTTTCACAAGTCTTAATGAGTTGGAAGAAGAAGATAATGTAACATCACTTAGTTACATGTTAAACAGAAATCTTCCATCCTTCACACTAAGCAAGCTTGAGATCTGTTCAAAAATATGCATGTACTGAAAGACAACAGAGAAATTGTGTCTCTTTGGCTAGAACACATTTATAAGCTGAGTCCCTCTCTTCTCTCTACAGTAGCAAACGCGTGCTGAATGTATACTTAAACTTATGAAGTGTCATGTACTATTATTACTTGATACTGTTACTAGAATAGAAAGTTTCTATTTCAAGCTTCTAAAGAAAATTCAATGCATGGAAATAAATGCTAACAAAAAAACTACAAACAATTAGAATTACCAAGAGTATTTCAAAACAGTTGTTTTAATAGTTTAAATATTTTTACTTTTAAAACTTCAAAGAAGAAATATCTTATAATTAAGTCTCAAAACTTATCACTTTACTTTAAACTATCCTTTATAATTTTACAATTAAATTCACCTTCAAATTATATTTAAATATCAATTCATAATAAATAAAGGTTTCTAAAGGGATGTCTAAAGGAGCATAAACAATACATATGAAATGTCAGTACTCAATTCTTTTATTTTAGCAAGAATGCTATTGATGGACATATAAAAAAACCAATACAAACATACAGGAGACTTTCTCTATCCACACATTATCTATTTTACATGACAGCATTTGTATAAAAAGTAATTCTTTTATTCATGTTATGTTGCTGACAATAGATTTCTGCCTGGGAATGAATTCCACTTATGCAATCAGGGCTTATTTATATAAAACATGCAAAAACAGTATTTAGATATTTTGCATAGCAATTGGATGAATTGTTATGATGTAAAGAAAAAGAAGAATTGCAAACTTTCAAGCATTCTATTGGATGACATACTTGCGAAAGTGTAAGCATGCTACTTAACATTTTTAAAATGGCCTACACAATTAAGAATTTAAGTATCATAAATAGTGTATTTTAATGAGTTCTACACTTTCCCTTGACATTTTGTAATTCTTTTATTTAGAAGATAGTCACATAGACAAATAACTTATTTCATCTTTTCAAGTTGCAAACTTCATGCATATATAGTTACTTTCCTGGAGCTGCTGAATTTAGTATCATATATAGTTAACACCTTTCCCTCTATTGGTACATTTTTATACCTTACCAACTTAATCTGTCTATCTCTTTTATAAGTTACAACCTCATCAGTTTTTTTATTATTATTATTATTATTATTATTATTATTATTATTATTATTATTATTATTATCTCTTTCTTTGGTGATTTTCCTTCCCCCATTTTTTTCTTACTACAATGTCTCTGGTGGCAACTTTTCCCAGTTTTTATTCTATATTTTCTCTCTCCACATTTTAGTTTCCTCGCACTCAATTATACAGTGTAAATTGTTATTGAATTGCCACATAATGGACATATATCTTTATCATCTTTTAGACCTTTCAATAACATTGTTCCTGTTCTTGCCCATGCCAGATATTCTCTTTCCATTTTTTCACAGACATCAAAGTATTTTTCTCTTCCTCATTCTTTCTTAACATTCCTATATAATATTAAAGTACTCTTATTGCTTAAGCTACCCATTATTTGTTTCTCTATATTGTCTATCCTTTATTCCATAGTTACTGTTCCCCTATTGTCTGTTGATTGGTTAGCTCTCCCAATCCAACTTCTCTTACAATTTCCTTTAATTGACATATCCAATTTCTTTCCCATTTTGCTGATTCTTGTGCCCTAAAACAGTCTTTGACAATATTTCCTTCCTCCAGTATTTGGATTCTGCTCCAATATTTCACTATCTGTTTGACTACTTGTCCCTTCTTCCCAATTCAACTAATACTACCCCATTTGGAGCTGTACTTGGTAATCCCAATATCATTTTGCAAAAGGACCCATCCTTTTTCAGTCCCCCTAATCTCTATTCCATGCATCATTCTTGATTCCACTGTTACTGCATATATTCTCTCCAGCCAGTTACTCTCATATTTGGTATTTTCTTTAAGTATGTTCTTATGCCATTAATAGCTATTTTCCCCTTAACTAGCACATTTTTCCTTTGCTCTATTTTCCATTGTTATTTGGTCTTACCCCTAAGAAATCAAACTTGTTTACAACTTCAAATTCACTCCCCTCCAACACCATCTCTCTTCTCTGCTGAGTTTATTCCCATTCTTACAAACCACAATTTTAGATTTACTTTTATTTATTTTTAAACCCCATTTTTTGTAGTATTTTTCTGTTGCTTTTATTGCTTTCTTTAAACCTCCACTTGTGATTGCTGTTGCTACTGAATCATCTGCAAAGAACAAACCCAGAATATTTTTTTTTTTATTGTTGGGCATTATGAATTTTCTTTTGCTATTTCTGGAGTCCGTCATTGATAAACAAATTAAATAAAACCTTAAACCAATTGTATTTGGTAACCAATCCATTACTTTATTGTTGGCAAGCCTAATGCAGCAGGATTTATTATTTGAATACAACCTCTCTGCTAGTTGTACACGTTCTCGCTCACTCCCTTTGTTCTCAACCAAAGAGCATCCCTTTGAATAAGATCAAAGGCCTTTTATAGATCTGCGAAAAATAAATATATCTTACCTCTTTTCTTACTTAGATATTTACCTATTATTGTTCTCATAATAAAAACATTGTGGATTTTCTTTTTCTAAACCCCCATTTAGAGATCAGATAATTTACCTTCTCTATGTGGCGGCCACTGTGCTAGTCCCGTGTACACACTTATCTCACTGATAATAGACTAATGCCTCTGTAGTTACTCGGATTATTCACCTTCCCCATTTCCAATTTTGTAAAAACTTCCTCCCTTGAGAAGCACATTGAACAGTTTTCCTAACATTACCCTTTTTCAGTATCCTCATAACACACCCTCCAAAATTCCCCTGGTATTCCTTCTATTCCATTAGCTTTCCTGCTTTTTTAGCTTTTTAGCCTGTTCTGCTATCTCATCCTCCAATATTTCCTGGTCTAGTGTTTCAACACATTTATGGAACTCCAGTAGTACTTTTGTCTGCATTAACACATTACTTCCACCTAATAGTTTCTCGAAACACTCCTTCCATTTATTAGGAGCAATTTTATTCTGCAATACCCTAGTCTTAGATACTTTTTTTGCCAACTCCCATATCATTTTGCATCCTGTTTTGCTGCCTCATAGATCATTTGCCCAATTTTATCAGTTCATGTTTCTTTTTCTCCTCAATTAAACATCTAAAGCACCACCTTGCTATTAGAAATTTAGCAATGACACAAGGTCTGTAAATCCTGATGCTTTGATATTTTACACTCTTGTACATAATTGTAAATTTTTGCATTGTAAATTCTATAACATATTTGTAAATATGTATTGTAATTTGTTGAAATTTATGAAGAGTACATAATACAATAATCATATTTGAGTTTCGTATATTAATAGTAGTAACTATTATGTCAATAATTAGAAAACTATCATCTGACATACATCAATGTTACATATAATGAAATTATATTTATTTATACATTTGAACACTAATGTTTTATACTCTTTGTTTTTATGTGAAAAAGAAAAAGAAAGAAAAACAAGTACATGTGCTTTTATAGAGCACATTAAGTATAGTGCGGTGGCATACAGGCCTCAAAAGTGAATGGTGCGATTACATGTCTATTCTGCTGCTTTTGTAACCCATGCTTTTAACACTAGAGCTTTATACATTGTTTTTTTTCCATAGTATATAAACATATGTGTACATGTATCTGCCTGGACAAGTTCTATGTTCAGTGGCTTCCTGGCCTAAACGAACCTACAGAATGCTTTCCGAACCTACAGAATGCTTTCTAATCTAATCTTTTTCAACCCAATTGTTTCCATCTCCTAAACTCTCTTTCTACCTTGTTTTTTGCTGCAATACAATCCCATCATACTATACCTATTTTATATTTTCCCTTTGATTCTTAATTTTCATTGTCATTCCTTCTAGCTTCACTTCCCCTTCTAGGTACAGCATTGTTCCTTCAGCTTTTCCCTCCTCAATAAGTTGGGTAATCTCACCTTGAGATTTCTTTCCTCTACTTGAGTTTAAAGTACCAATAAATAATTTTCTCTCCTCTGAATGCCATCAGTAATTTTCAACGGTTTTCCTTTCTCTATATCTTCTTCCTGATCTACTACTCCCACTGTTTTGAAAGTTGCTCTTAATGGGAAATGGTAGCTATTCAACATCTCTGTAGAACCTTAAAATCTACAAGATCATTCATTATCTAAATTCTGTGAATACAACATATAATCAAACTGCACTTTCTCCCTTTTCATTGACAAATGTGAACTCCCCTGATTTGTCTGATCCTTTTGTTCCATTGCACATTAATAGATTATTAACTTTTTCCCTTCTTTGTTAATTATCTTTGTCTCTTTATATCATTATTTTCTTTTGATTGGTAATCTTATAAATCAGCTAAATGTAATTGTTCTTCCCCTATCCTTACATGAAGTCCCCTAATATGAAGAAATCTAAATTATCATACTTCTGACATAAAACTTCCATGTCATTCTCTAACTTACTGTAAAAGCTTGTATCATAAAAGTCTGACATCCCTGGCAGATTATGTACCAAACCCAAACCTAAGTTTTGGAACTTTCTTGTCACACTTTGTAACATGACCCACATCACTCCCTCAGCACCTATACTCTTTATTTCTTTTGTTCCGAAATTTCTTTCCTTTCTAGCAAATACTTCTATTCCCCCTGAGACCCTATTTTCGTTTTCTTTTACACTCCATTTTTTCTGAAATATTCATAACTCTCCATACTTATCACTTCCTTTTCTGATAACCACGTTTCTACTGCTGCTATCACATTGCCCCACTTCAAAATTTGTGTTAATTCATCTTTGTGGATTCTGTGTATTAGTCCTTCCACATTCCAACATAAAACCACCATTATACCAAATCCATCCTGTTTTGTCTAAATTGTTGCAGCTTTGCTCTTGTCCTGGTTACCCTCCCTTCCTGTTGTGCCTAAAGTCTCCCATTTCTTCAACTGTCCTGGTGTTGAAACAACATTGATCTCTTCTCCATCTTGCCATATGTCTATGCCTGCTATCACTGCTAGTGCATCACTTCTTGCATCGTCAATCAGCTGTTTGTGTGGGTTGACCTTCCTCACTGGTGACATCATGTCCTTGGATAAACTGTGATTTTCACATGTCCCTACCCCCCTCCAATCTTCTCCATTGACCTGGATTCTTTCACTCGCATATATGCCCTTCTACCTTCATTTCTGGCTATTTTCATCTCTTTTAGTAATTCATGTCTTATTTCTTGCTCTTTTTTACCGTAGCCATTTTTAATAAATATTCTCCTGTCTTTCAGGTTTCTTGTTTGGCTTAATATTCTCCATTTAATATTCATAATTACTACTTAAACTAGAATTAGTCTTGGTTTCCATTCCTGTTGTCCTAATCTAAAGGCGTCTATAATTTCCCAACCTGCGAGTTTAATGTAGAATTTCCCTTCTATAATTTCCTCCACTTCTTCCCATGTTTTTCTTCCTCTTTGTTCTTCTAATCCAGAGATCACTACATTCAACTTCCTACTGGCATGCGCCGATTTCTCCAATTGGGTTATTCTATTTTTGCATTCCACTAATTCTTTTCTTGTTTCTTGTTCCATCTGGTTTATGCCTCTTTTTATTTCTTCCATGTTCTTTCCCATTTTTTCTTCCATACTCTTTTCTCTTCGTTTAACATCTTTTATGTTGTCTGCTACATTTATCAACATTGCTATCACTTCATTCATTTCTGGTCCTGAATTGAGTTCTAGGTCTCCTATTACTAGTAGGACTGCCAGCACTAACGAAATCCAAAAACTTAGCATCCTTAATGCATTTTCTTTGTTACCATTTGAATTGCTTATTTTTGTCTGTTATACAGTCTGATGTGTACTCTATACAGCTGTAGAGCTATATTCATGTTTCTGATTTAATAAGTATACACCTCACATGCCTGAATTCTTTGCACTCATGCAAGAAACTCTTTTTTTGTTATATAAAAAAGTGGGTAAATATGCAACCAATTTTAAATGGTGAAATTGATGCCATATATACATCATTTCAAAATTTATTTCCATGGGTATACAAATGCAAAAACATAATTATTCTCTCTGATTCTAAAGCAAGCCTCCAAGCTATTGGTTCTACTGTTGGCCCACATTGATGAAGATCAAACAAATACAGAGCCTACATAAAAATATAGTCTTACAAGGGATGCCTGCACACTGTGGTATTTTTGGTTGAAATTTTAGCAGAGAAAAGATCTAAAATGAATTTAGTGGTAAAACAAAATTTCTCTTATGAATCAATTAAAAGAAATGTTAAAAGGAAAATAACTGCAAATTATAGTCAACAGATAACACTTAAAAATGAACAGTAAAAATGGAAGAAAATTTTGGATGATTCATCAATAGTTCCTGATTTACGAAGAAAAGCCTCTGTTGTTGCATTTCAACTGAACACAGGAAATGACTGAATAAACATCTTTTCAGAATTGTGATAATGGCATCTCCAAATTGTTTATTATGCTCCAAAGAAGAAGAAATGGACATGGATCTTCTAAAAAATTGTGAATCCCTTATGGCTTTTGAAACTCTAACTTCAAAATGTTGGGAAGCAAGAAGGAGAATGATTTCATTATTAACTCCCGAGCATTACATGTATTCCCTCCCCCTCTCCCTCTCTCTCTTGAAAACTTTTGTACCTATCTTGTGATTAACCCAAACTAAAAAATTCAATATGAAGGAAACTTCACAGACTATTTTCAGAAAATTGATGACATATACTTTAATAGTATCAAGATATCTTAAACAATAAAATTGTACTTTAATCAAAATTATTGGAACCATTTTTGAGAAAAAAACAAATACAATGTTCCTATCAAGCATAGTTTTAGGTGGGTACCTTAATTTGAAAATTGTTATGTCACATTGTTAGTAGATGCTGGAATAAAAATTCTCCCTCTCATACACATTTTCCAATCATGCTTTATAGTATTCAGTGGGCCTCAAAATGTGCGTTTCTAATGGAATTTTGAAATAAAATTTTTAGGTGGAGTACAATAAATACTTAGTGTAAGCAGGTGGTATAAAAAGTATTATTTCTTTTGTTATGTAAATCTTTATTTTCACTCACCTCTTGATATCTTGTATTCAATAAGATAGCGTTTTATTGGAGAATTGCCATCATATGGAGCAGCCCATGATAACTGAACAGATCTCCCAGATTTATCCAATACTTTAAGCCCATATGGCACTTCAGGAACCTCTGGAACACAAAGAATTAAGTAAATATATCTTAAAGTATGTGTGTTTAGAAATCTAACAGAGTGAACACTAACATTTTTTCCAGATTGTTCCTGCTGTTTTAAGTTGCATTCTAAGAACAGTGGTAAGCAAAGAAAAATAACACATATATTCAACTCAGCTATTTCTAGTACATTTAAAACACTACATTGACTGTATGAAAAATGCTTCTATTATCAACACTGTGAGGTAGAAAACATTATAATAGCCATTCAATATAAACATTTTGGGTAGACAATATTATCTCAATTTAAGTATGACAATAAACATTCCACCACTCATCTTCAGTCAAATGTTGCAAATTCCAAAGGCAATAGAAGCAATGAGAGAAATTCAATAGTTATGTATTTTTATTTTCATGATAAATATAGTATTACTAAAGAAATATGTATACTACAACAGCTGTTCAAAATATCCACCACATCTCAAAACTTATCTTAGCTGGATTTAATAACACCCTGGTTACCCATCCTCTTAACTCCAACTCCACAAGATTATTCCTAAGGAAGATTCAGGCCTGGCCACATCAGGGGTTAAGATGCAGACTTTCCACAATGCATCCATCATATGGATATTGAAAAGGTGAATAAAACTAAACATTTCATTGCCATAGCCAAGATTTAAAACATGGATCCTCAGCTTTCTTTGCCTCTGCTCTGTTGTAAAAGCTGTAATGTTGGTAACAGTAAAACTACATAGGATAGATCATAAGTTCAGAAATACACTAAACACCTCTATAACAATGGTTGTTTACATATGCATTTGTTACAACCTACATTACTTAATAGTTACTTTTATTACTACAAAAATATGTGATGCTACCATCTAACTGGCCTAGTGGTGCCATTTCTGTGTGAGGCCCGGGACTTATCGGCTGACCTTTGTTATTAGAAACAAATATGGACTTAATTTGGAGTATTGCAGTACTCCTTGGCTAACCATTTGGAAATTTGATTTACAATACTAGCACTATTTCTACGATTTATTTCAATGCTCTGCATTCTATTTTTAAGATATGAACTGATCCATTGTTGTGCCAATCTATGGACCACATATTTTTCTAATTTTCTTATCAGTATCTCTAAATTTACACAATCAAAAAAATACCTACTACCTTCTCCTGTTTATTTAAAGCTTCAATTATGTAATTGAAATTGCAAGGACCCAAATTGCCATTCTGATGCTATGTTTAATTTAGTAAAAAAATGTTGCAATTTCCATTATTTTTTAAATAGACAACATGATGTAATTGGCCTATAATTTTCTATTTCTGTTCTGTTGCCTTCTGGTTTAAATAATGGCCTTACAATTACTTTCTTTAAAACATCTGGAAATGTCCCTTGATTTAATGATGCATTTGTAATGTGTGTCAGCACTCAATTTTAATCTCTTTTATAATTTTATTTGATATTTTATCAAGCCCACTGATCTTTTAGGCATATGCTTATTGATTTCTTGTAATATTAGTTTTTTTCTTCTGCTATTTATAATATTCCCACTGGTTGGACTTGACTTACCGCTAATATATTTTGGTTAATTTTTTGCCTATTTGTCTTTATTTGGTTTATAATATTTATAAAATATTTGTTAAACTTAATACAAATTTCTTTTGGGCTCTTTATTTCTCTATCATTTTCTTTAATTTTCTGCTTTCCCACTTTTTTTTTCTGGTGCATTCTATTTGCCATATTTCATATTGTTCTTATTCTATTTTCCAACTTTATTACGATTCCCAATTATACCTCATCTTTGCACATTCACATACTAATTGAAATATTCTATAATAATCTTCAAAATATTTTAATAATCTTTCACCCATGTTTACATGTTTTAGAGAATTCAAAAACTTCATTCTTTTCATACTGGATACATATTAATCCCGGCTTTACTTTTACCTTTTTTAAAGACATTTTACTTAAGTCTTTCTGTATTATATTACTAAAAATTTCATACTTTTTATTTACATTTTCTGTTTCCTAACTTACCTGTGTGAGGTATTATCTTAATCTATTTAAACTTTCATTATCCATTTGTCTTTTATATCCCAAGCTATTTTGTAAAGTCTCTTTTTTACATTTACTTTTAACAACTGGCCAGAATGGTCATCTATTCTTGCTTTTATTATTTTAGTTTCCCACTTATTTGCTATTACATTTGTAAATGCATTATCTATACATGTTTTTGTTAGTTTTGTAACTCCCGTGGGTTTGCCTATACCAATTTTTAAGTACAGCATGATTAAAGTTTCTGTTAATCTACGTTTTACTGATTTTTTTTTTATATCTTACTTGTAAAACAAGACTTGAATTGGCATATGGAGTGAGTTATGAAAGTTGATACGAGGGTCGGCTGATTAAGTCCCAGGCCTCAGACGGATATGGCGCCAGTAGACCAGTTAGACAGTAGCATCGTATAGTTTAACTCTAGACTAGTTTGTATCCATAGTTACAGGTCAATAGCTTGTTTAGTTTTTGAATGACAGCATTTTAAACAACACAACTTTAGAGTTTTCACGAAAATGGGGGATTTGGAAAAACAAACAGTGCTTAAATACTTCCATTTAAAAGGCTTAACACCTAAAGAAGTCCAGGAGGAAATGGACAGTACATTGAAAGACTCTGCCCCTTCATATTCAATGATTAAAAGGTGGGTTGCAGAGTTTAAAATACGAGCACTAGTGATGAGCCTCACTCTGGATGCCCTGTAGAAGTGACAGCTCCAGATATCATTGAAAAAATTCATTGTTTAGTACTGGAAGACTGCAGATTAAAGATGTTTAGGATAGTAGAGGCTGTAAACATATCAAAAGAACGTGCAGGTAATATTTTAAGTAATTTTTTGGGCTTTCACAAGGTCTGTGCAAGATGGGTGCCGCAATTGTTGACACCTGATCAAAAGTTACAAAGAAAAACTGTTTCTGTTAAGAATGTGGAGCTCTGCCGTAAAAATCTCAGTGAATTTTTGAGATGGCTTATTACCATGGATGAAACTTGGATACATCACTACACTCCAAAAAGTAAATCACAGTCAAAACAGTGGATTGTGCCAGGTGAACCAACTCCAAAAAAGGCAAAGTCAATTTTGTCAGCTAACAAGGTTATGATGAGTGTTTGTTTGAGTGATGAAGTGAAAAGAAAAAAGACCTCATTTGGCAAAAAAAAAAAAAGAAGGAAAAAAAAAAAAAAACTGATGTGTTCCATTCACATGACTTTCTCTACATCTCTGCAACAAATTATTCAATTTATGCCATCTAATCAAGAAAAAAATAGCAGAAATAGTCTTATATTACTTGCTTCCTTGTAAGTAGAACCGAAATAAGGGAGTACCATAGGTTAAAGTGATAGTTAAAGGCTGGTTGCTATGTGAATTGAAGTTCCTTTATTTGTATGGACAGGAATTGACAAATTCCTGTATGAGAAAAGTATGTTTTTCAAAGCTGAAACCAAAAACAAGGAATATCTCAAAAACGATCAACTCAAAGAAAAAAATGTATATAACATAAATTGTGTGTTTTAACGTGCTCTACATTTTGTGTGTTTTAAGTTTTCGTCCATCTCTTACGGTTTAGCAGTTATGCAAAATTCCGTAAAATTCATCCAGAATAAAGAGGTCTTCAGAGGCTATTCCCAGAAAATTCAAGATATACATATTATTTGGTATGTAAATGTCAGTAATATGTGGGATTTTAATCAAAATCATTAGAGCCATTTTTAAGAAAATCGAAATTTTCGAAAAAAGTTCCATGTAAAGGGTAGTTCTTGAAAATCTTCATGTTCCATCCTTGGAAGATATCAAACTTAAATACCAAGTTTGATTTTTGAGCTATGCTGCCCACAGACACACACACATACACACAGACAGACAGACAGATACACACACACATGGACATGTTTCTAAAAATGCTTTTCTTGGATGCAGGGGGTCACAAAATATATATTTCCGGTGAAATCTTGGTATCGAATTTTTGGGTACAATGCAATACCTTCTCTATACATTATGTACATAAGATAAGATGCTTTATTGTCACATACGCTTACAATAAATGAGTAAAGACTCCATAAACAGGTGACTCGTCAAGTATGAAGAACAATTTACAGTTAAGTTACAATAAATATAAATTGACAATATACAGTATATATATACAAACAGTGTTTAACTGTTATGGTACTAACCTAGGAACAATAATGTAATATGTAACTTACAGAACGAAAAAAAGTTAAAAAGATTCGTCTTTCATATATTCAGTGACTGAGTAGTACACTTTGTCAATTAATAAGTTTTTCAATGCTTTGTTGAAACAATTCCTGTTTTTTATTTCCCTGATTTTAGTTGGTAGTTTGTTATAAGCTTTTATTCCGGCATACAGTGGACTTTTTTTGTATAGTGCTAACCTATGCATGGGTAGTTTTAATTTATTTTTAGTTCTTGTTCCATGGTTATGCTGTGTTTGCGAGTTATACATGGCATCAAAGTTTGCGTGTATGTATTTATTTATTTCATATAGGAATAGGGATGGTAGTGTTAGAATTTTCAATTTTTTGAACAGATTTCTGCAAGATACTTTTGTTCCTGTTTGTGTCATTATACAGATTATTTTCTTTTGATTGATTCCCATCCTGTCGAGATTCCCCATAGTATTATTCTGTATGTCATTATTGAGTGAAAGTAACTAAAGTAAACTACTTTTCTTGTTTCGAGGTTTGTTAGTTTAGCTATGCAGCTCATATTAAAGCATGCACTAGATAGCTTTTTTGACAAATAATGGATATGATCGTCCCATTTTAATTGTTTGTTTAAAAAGACACCGAGGATTTTAGCACTTTCTTTATGATTGACTAAATTAGTCCTGAGGCTCTCACAATTTTTTTCTTGAGTGCTGAGCTGCATAATGGAGGTTTTAGAGGTATTTAGCTTCAATCTATTTCTCGAAAACCAATTCTTTAGCTGAGTAATTGTCTCTTCTGCATTATTCTGTAACTCCTCGAGGTTACACCCATTTAGCAAGATAGACGTGTCATCAGCATACATAATTGTATTTCCCTTTATGCAGTTAGGAAGGTCATTAGTGTATATTATATACAGTAGAGGTCCCAAAACACTACCTTGTGGGACTCCTGTTTTTATTTCATTCCAATTAGATTGGACCGTACCAATTTCTTTATTTATAATATCTTCTGTCTCCTATCTTTGAGATAGTTTACAAACCACCTTAATGCTATGTTCTTTATACCATAGAATTCCATTTTTTTTTGTAATATATCATGACATATGCAGTCAAAAGCTTTTGAGTTGTCACAAATTAATATGGCAGTCTGTTGCTTATCATCAATCATTTTCGAAGCATCATTTACCAATTTAGTTAGGGCAGATATTGTAGAGCTATTTTCTCGGAATCCATAGAGAAAGTAAAACTCTTGTTTCATCATGACAATGCTCTGGCCCACCGTTCAGTCATTGCAATGGGAAAAATGTGGAAATTAAAGTTTACATTGCTTGAACATCCAACCAGATCTAGCACCCAGCGACTACCACCTGTTCCTAAACCTAAAAAAAATTCTTGGAGGATGAAGATTTCACAGCAACAAGGAGGTAATTGATGCGGTAAATAGCTATTTTGAGGACCTTAATAAATTGCACAACAGAGGTGGTTTAATTACATTAGAACACTGATATGAAAATGTATTAGCCTTTCTGGAGATTATGTTGAGAAAAAAAAAAAAAAAAAAATTATTTGATGTTTTCATCGGGGACTTATCAGCCAACTTTGGTATATTGAAAACCCACAGTAATATAATGTTCACAACATAAAAAGAACTTTATGGTATCTAACTAACCATTATCTACTAATGATACTCAACAAAAGGGAATTTAGTTTATGAGCACTCAAAAATGAACTCATCAAACTTATAGCATGCTGAGATGTAAATTATGCTGGTGATGAACAAAATAAAAGTACAACTGGTTATGTAATATTGTGTGCCGGTTTTCTGGCACTTAATAAAAAAGCACAATAGCAAAACCAACTGAAGTGGAGAACATTGTTGTAAAGAATGCTATATACATATTTCAAGATTTGGATTGAAGAGTGGATAGGAAAATTTGTTAAAGTAATTCTGTACGTGGAAAATCAAAGTTTTACAAAATTGATTAAACCAGGCCAATTAAGTCTGATAGAAAGGCAACACATTGAAGTGAAATTCCATTATTTGAATAAGAGATACCAGAATGGAGAATTTTAAAGAAGATATTGTTCCTCAAACAGTCAACTGGCTGAATATTTGCAAAACCACTGTTATATCTGAATTTCAATAAATTTAAGGATATGTTAACAGTGTGAGAGCATTGTAATTTAGTTTTTATAAAGAAAACATTTTGCCATGAGGGAGTGTGTTGTAAAAGCTGTGTCATGTTGATAATAGTAAAATGTTTTGTTTGTTGTATTATGTGAGAAGTAAAGAAATGGCCAAGTAACGCAATAGTAAGAAAATGGTTGTAACAATTTTTAAGAACCTCAATAAAACAAACAAAAGTAAAAACCATGTATGTTACACACATATGACTTTCTCTAGCTGCTCTACAAACTTTTTACAAAAGATTATTCTTCTTTATACACAATGCTAATCCAGATTAACATTAGCAGAATGTTCTTATTACTTGGTTCCTTATAAGAAGAAGGGAACTAAGGGAATGCACTAGGCTAAAGTGATAGTCAAATTTTTAAAAGCTATTGTTATGCGATTGACATTGCAAATCACTTCTTTGCTTGGCCAGGAGTAGAACAAAAGAAAATCGGACACTTCCTGTCTGAGAAAAGTATAAGGACTTCACAATTGAAACCAATAACAAGGAATATCTTTGAAATGGTTACCTCCACAACATAAACATAAGGACATAAATTGTGTGTTTAGATGAGATCTACATTTTTATGTAGTAAGTTTTGTCTATCTCTTACTTTTTAGCAGTTAAGCAAAATTCAGCAAAATTTATCCAGAATAAAGAGGTCTTCAGAGCCTATGCAAGATATACATCTTTTTGGGATGTAAATAGCTTTAATATACAGAATTTTAATCAAAATCATTAGAGTCATTTTTAGAAATACACAATTTTTCCATGTAAAGGGTAGTTTTTGATGAGGGGTAGTTTGTGGTGAGGGGTTTTCTTGAAAATCTGTGTCACATCCTTGGAAGATACTAAACCTAAATACCAAGTTTGGTATTTAACAGTCTTTTCGTTTTTGAGCTATGCTTCTACAGACACACACATGCTTTTTTTCGACTCAGGGGACCCCACAACATATATTTCCAGAGAAATTTGACATCAAATTTTTGGATGGAATACAATACCTTCTCTATTCACCATGTACATTGTACATGTGGGCTAGAGAAAATAAAAATCAACATAATCTATCAACTTAGTTACCATGGCAACATACCAGCACACCACTAATTTCCCATCTAACTCGCACTTCTTCTAGTAACTCACAAGGTGTTCTCAAATTCATCTTGTGATACCATACCTCAATGGCTATTTACAAGCTCGTAAGTATTTCAAGTACCAGGCTTTATAGTTAAAAGTATTTTGTATGGTTGGTTGATGAGGGGTAAATTGGGTGAAATGAAACATAAATTCCAGAATAATAAATTCCATGTTAAATATAAGAATATAACTATAATAGCAGAAAGCATTGTTCAAATAATTAGAGACAATCACGGAAAGTAGTACCTCAGGTCTATTGAGAACATGGTTCTTATTTTCCAAAGTAGATTTACCAGCACTTTAATATTATCCACCAAGATTTTCTTGACCTTTGCAAATGCATCTGTGTAGCTATGCCATGAAATGAAATAGCTTGTGAATGCTACAAAATACTGGTTTTTACTGTTTGAAATGCTGGTCCTTAATATTGACAGTAACAAAGTGAAAATTTATCCAATGTGAATAAGTGTTCAAAATCTTTTATTTTTAATTTAAATGCAGAGTTTTTAAAATTTAAGTAGAGTAACTAAAAGCATTTTTGATACCAAGGCCTTTTTGACATATGAAAACCTCACTGTATATATTTTTTTACAGTTATAGTATAAGTTATACAAATATAATTGGGTAGTTAGTCTGCCCCCATGGTGCATTTGACATGCCTTCTTTATAAAAGTATCCTGAATGATAAGTTTCACAATCTGCATTACAGAGCTTCTCAAAAATCTCTTTGATTCACATTAGCATAGTGTTAAAGTGAGAATGTTAATATTTTGCCACTTAACCCTTAGTTTACTGCACTAGTATACTACATATGTCGTTTTTCCTTTAATTCAAGTTTAAACCTGGAGTCCTAGTAAAATTATTTGGGAATAAACCTATAAAATTATTGTATAAAATAATAGAGAAAATAGAAATGAAAATAAATGTAGATCCTTTATTAATATTTTTCTTCTCAATTAAAAGTTTAAACTCTTCTAAACCAGTTTTCATAATGCTGCCAAAGGCACTATCAAAAAAGTAGTTCAAATGGCCACGAGTGTTAGACAATAGGTAATGGACTGCCATCTAGTCAAAGTCAAATGTTGCTAGTTCAAATCTCAGTGATTGTGGTAAATGATGGGGAGAGCCCAAGAAAAATAATAGGTGTGATGCTTGGAAGTTAATGGGGTTACATTTGGCTGTAGTTAGGTCGATTTTCTCCTTTATTTAATTAAAAAAAAAAAAAAAAAAAACACTGCAATTTTAGGGCAAAGTTTGTATATATTTTTACAATATAACAAAGTCTTGATTACTTGTCGTTTATGATTACAGTTTAGTAACACATGAAATTAATCCTATAGTACAACCCCATTTGTAAGTTACGCTTAAAACAAACAGAACTTATAGGTACCGACAGGCAACAAAGGGTTAAGCATAGTCACTTAGTAGGAGATAAAGTTAACCTTCTACTTAGCAATAAAAGTTAGTAGATAAGTGCAATAACAGATTATTTCAATAATGAAATGCTTACCTTGGACAATCATGTTAATACTAGTATCATCACTTCCAAAGGCATTAGTTGCAACACATGTAAAAAGAGCAGAATCACTGCGCTCTGTTCTTTTGATGCTGAGATCTGAGAGAACACCATTAGGCAGAATTTCTTCACGTATTGTGTACCTACAGTACAAAAAATGGAGTCATAATGTACTACCAAATTAACAAACCACAGAGTTCCAGAATAAACACTCTCCAGATGGGATATTAACAGTACACCGTTACCCATTCCTTCCTGAAAATTAATGTTCTAAACAATATGAGATTCCAATTGAAATCCTGTGCAAGACACATGTCCTGTGTTTTTAGTCTGAATGCTAAGACTACTGTTTTATGGATATACAAGTTTTAGTATCACTTTTTCTCACTTAGATGCTCTACATCTTTTCATTAGATGTAATTTTGTTAACATGCACAATAAATGTTTAAACTGGCTTGCATCATACTAGTAAATAGAACAAAATGAAGGATAGTATTTCATAAATTTGATACCCTTCAACAACAACAATAATAATAATAATAATAATTTATCTTCTTCGAAGTTCTCCTGGACTTCCAGCCAGGTGTAGATACAAGTGAGACACCAACATTTCAGGAGCATACATTGTTCCCTTCTTCAGGGTTACTGAATGAATTGAATTGATGTGGTCTTATTAATATATAAATGTTCACGAGTTCCATAGAACAATCAGTGCACCGAGGCATGGCTGGAGAGGTAGAATGGAGCACGGATGTGAAAGAAAACACTGTGATTCAGGAGACTCTTCTAAGGGTGTGATTTGTGTTTCTCTGCTGCCTTTATTTGCAGGTCTAAGGCCGGTTTCCAAGCACTGATCAATTGTAGTCCTGAATCTCTGTTGAGATTGCGTCTTTCGGAGGCGATTGCCAGTGCTTCTTTTACCCTACATGGCCAATATCCAGTCTCCTTGGCAATAATTGTGGTGTGATCATGTTTAAAACAGTGTTCCGACAGACCTGATTTTTTGGGCTGCATCAGACGGATGTTTGCTTCATGTTCTTTGATCCTGGTGACTATTGTTCTTCCGGATTGCCCAATGTAGGGGACCCAGCATTCACAAGGGATCTGGATCAGTCCGAGGTTGTCTGGAAGCCCGAGAGAACTTCAAAGATTTACGCCGCCTGGAAAGCTACAGCTCAAATAATTTATTTAGTTTGTACAACTTCTGCCTTATAGTAGGTCTAAATCCCATGCACATATAGCACCACTATACAGATACTTCTATTTTCTGCTGTGTTTTTACTTTCTCTACATGTATTACATACATAGTGTATAGATAAGGTATTGTATTCACCCAAAAATTTGATACTGAGATTTCACCAGAAATACATGTTTTGGGGCTCCCTGTTTAAAAAAGAAGAGAGAGAGAGAGTGTGTGCGTGTGCGGGTGCGCGTGCGCATGTGCATGTGTGTGTGTATTTGTTCCTTTGACAATCCTCCAAGCTTACAAATAGTTATATGAGCAAAAAAAGAATCAAATTGAATTGAATACAATGGATAATTATATTAAATGGTTGAAAATTGATTGGGTTTTGAGCACTAATGTGAATACAACAGTGGAACTGTTACAATTTGAAACAAGCCCCTCAAACGCTTATTTAGAATAGTGTTTTAACCCAGAATGAATGATGTGAAGTGTTTTAAGACGCTGAACATTTTGTCATGGAACCTCCAATTCCTAATAGAATTCTAATACTGACTGGTTAAAAGCAGACATGTGACAATGTTTCAAATGCTCTGCTGTAGGTTAAGTGATTTGGTCATTCACGCATTTCACTGTTAAGAAGAACTTTGAACAGTCTATCTAATCCAGTAATCACCCATGCATAACAAACATGTTGAAGGAATTCTTTACTTGCAAAATATATAGTATTTATTATTCAGAACAAAACAACAATGCTATAGATAAAAGCAAAATAAATTAAAAATACAGCAATTTCCAAAAGCATATATCTTTTAGATTAATATTCAAGTTCTATTTCTTGAACCTGTTACAGGCACTTTTCATTTCCAAGCTTTTAGTTAACCACACCACTACTACTGATTTATTTCTAATAACTTTCTTTCATGTTAGCCACATGTAAACTATGTTGGAATGGAGAATCATTTGAAAAAGTTGGTACCAACTGGAACCCAGCTATAAGCACTTCATATTTCTGTGCTGAATACCTAGAAACTACCATAAATTGGTACCAAGATGATTTCAACTCCAAAATATTATGCCTTAAACTTCCATTTAGCTATATTTCCCTATGTTTTTAAACTTATGTTTATAGAGCACATAGTGCAGTGGCAAACAGACCTCAAAAATAAATGGTGTGATTATATGTCTATTCTGCTGTTTTTGTAACCTGTGCTTTTAGCACTAGAGCTTTATATATTGTTTTCATTCTTTCTCCCCCACCCCCCCCCGTATTATATAAACATATGTGTACATGCATATCCCATGACAAGTTCTATGTTCAGTGGCTTCCTGGCCTAAACGAAACTATAGAATGTTTTTAATCTAATCTTATTTTGAAAGCCATAAATATGCTTACCTGTTATCACTTTTGGGGTCAAGTCGCTTATTGTTCATGTTCCATAGGATTCCAATTGGTTTCTCTCCTTTAGCCTCACACTGTAACACTGTAGGTTCACCACGCCTTGATGTCTGATTTCTCAATTTTATTTCAAAATGAGGTGGTGCTGTAAAACCATTTGCAATATCACCATAAAATATTTTCAGTAAGAAATCTATTAATTAAAAAAAATATGTAGCATATTTATTCTTTGCTATCCAACTAAACATTAATTTGCCGAGAAGTTAAATCATAGGCAATGCCCATTTATGTTCAATTCCAAACATAACGGGCTTTGCTCAGTCAGGCATCCTATTTAGAGAATAGGCTATCTGCATCTTAATTAATTTACCCACAAGGAAAAGATAAGAAAGGGGGAGAGAGATAGAGAGGGAGAGTGAGGTGGAAAGGTTATGATGACGTTAAATAACATAACATCTGGCTTTTATAGAGTTTTGTGAAAAAATTACAAGTACACCAACATTATCAACACAATGCTTCTAAGAAGTTTTGCTATTTGCAAAATGTTGATAAAAATACTTGATACAAATACTTTTTAGAAAGCTATCACATATTTTATATGGTGTTGGTTTTATACACAAGTCAGACACACTACAATTCAAGTGCATTAGGATTGTGTACTATTAAACCTTTCATTTATGGTTTTAATTTTTACTGTCATCTTAAGATAGAAACAGCAAGTAACAGTACATAAAGCAAACACTGCACAAATAGAGAGAGCCTGGGAATAGTTGCAATGTTATACATTCAAATATATACTTGTGTTTTTGAGATTTTGCCACTTAGTCTAGGATGAAAATGTTCTGTACAAAAAGTTACTGTAGTGGTAATTAAAATATTAAAACAAAATCATAAGTACATATCCGAAACACTGATTCCTATCCTATTAATTTTAGAATCATTTAGGGAATACATTACCATGTTCACCTGATGAAACTTGAAAAGATTATTTAAATGACTAAATTATGAAACCAAATAAACAATTGTTAGCACAATATTGATTTTTTAAAATTAGGGTGGTCTGATACGTTTTCCAGAGTTCTTAACTATTTACTTTTATTTTTCCTATAGTAAATAAACAGGCAACTCGGTAATAATCTTTTTACTGTAATACTGTAAGAAGTCAAAAGCTAAATTTCTGAAATAAAAACCATAAATTGAAACTATCATTTAGATTAGAAAACCTATAGAAAGTAACTATATTATTTCAATTTAGATTTTTGCTTTAGCTTTCATAATACAAAACTGTCCTGAAACTAAGATTCTAATGTTTTAATCTGATTTCTATAAACACATTTACACTATGGATTCTTAGAATACCAGATTGATAGCATGATTGGAGTTTATATTTGAACATCTACATCTGAATTACACTTAAACCAATATAATTTACCTTGCACACTAATTAGAATCACTGCAGACAATCCAGAACCAATACCATTGACAGCTTCACATAGGTAATAGCCTTCATTTGTTTTTTGAATATTGTTTATTGTAAGAGTTCCATCTTCTACCTTAATATTTGGGTTATTAGGCTTCAAATCCTTATAGTCTCCAGGTGTATCCCCTGAAAATATACAATAAAATTAGAACACAGTTTTCTTTGATGCAATTAATTTATAATTATTTATTTATTTTTTTTTAAATGAAATTTTATCCTATTTATACATATTTTAAACTTAACCTTCACTATCCATATCACCAATATCCAACTTGCATGGTACACTCAGAAGCATGCAGAAACAAAATAGCAGCCAGCTTGAAAGGGAGAGGCAGTGGGAATTCAAATGACCACTAAATTTTATTACTGTCACTCCTGTTTTACACAGTTACTTTAAAATCACATAATAGCTCAAATGAGGAGGAAATCCTTCCTGTCATTTTAGTTTATTCTGGATTTAATCATCACTTGTTCTAACAATTATTTTCACTGCTTATTTTCATTATTTGTGATTAACTTTATTTTAAGCCAATATAAATCCTAAATATTTTAAGAACAAATTATCATCATTACTATTACTATTAATTATTATTACTGCTATTATTATTATTATTATTATTATTATTCACTGATTCCACATAAATGTTCTTATGCTTCACAACCTTGTTTTCCTTTAGGTTAATTGTTTCACCTTTCTTAAAAGCATCCTCAACTACAGCCAAATAGTGAGTTTCTTGGAAAAACTTGGCTACTGGTGGCATCTGGTGTTGATTCTAAGAGTTTCAAAAGAATGCTGTCTTCTGCTGGCGAATCAAAATTATGAGGTTTCCTCCAAATTTTTCATGTAGATATTTTCCCATGCGTTCAGTTCTGCAGTCTTGTTTACGGATTTTTAGAAGACAAGTTTCATTTTTAATATTGTGATTCTTCTCCCCAAAATGTGCAGGAACTGCTGATTTATCCATTTCTTATGTTTTTAAAATGTTCTTTAAGACGTGTGTCTATATTTAATTTTTTCTGTCCAATGTATACACCATCCAAGCAACTAATTTTATATTTATCTGTTTTTTTCCTGGAAGTATTTTTCCTTTTTTAGGATGTTTGATCAGATTTTTGATGCTGTGGCTGTTTCTGGGTGTTAGCGTGATGTTGAACTCTCTGAAGATTTTTTGAAATTTATGGGTGGCCCATGGATGATTTGTGAATCTTCTGAATGCTTTCTTCTCTTTCATTGCTAATAGTGTTGTAGTTTCCTTTATATCTCTCAGTTTTTTAAACCTCTTAATTTTTTGGTTGACAAGCTGTTGGGTGAAACCATTTTTCTGCGCTGTTCTTACTATTTCTGTGTATTCCATATTGTATTCTCTTTGGTTCAATGGAATGATAGCTATCCTGTACACTAGACTTGATTATTGCATGTGTATGTGAAATAGGATTAAAACCCTCTGCTTTTATGTAATTGTCAGTATGTGAATCTGTCTTATTGATTCCAAATGTAAGTTTGTCTGAGTTTCTAATAATTTTCAATGAGTTTCTAATTTCTAGGAATGTTAAGAGTGTTGTCAGTTTCAATTTCTAAAATTTATGGTAGTCTCCTGCAAATTCAAAAGTTTTTAAGGAATCTGTGGCATGTTTGCGATTTACTGTGGCAAATATGTCATCCACATAACTGTACCAAGTTTTAAAGATGGTAGGGAAAGCAGTGGTAATGTGGGTTTCAAATTGACTCATGTAGAGATTGGCTAAAAATGGTGACAATGGATTGCCATAACTAGTCCAGATTGTTACTTATAAAATTTATCCTGGAATGTGAGGTAAGTCTGTTCTATACAATTTCTGTTAATTTGATATATTCTTGTATCGTATTCTCTTCCAAATTGGTATCTTTAAGTCATTTTTGTAGCACTATCAAAAGTTTTTCTTTCAGAATACTGGGAAAGAGAGATTTAATGTCAAATGATACCAGTTTATCTGTCGGCTCTGCTTTAACATTTTGATCTTCTCAATCAGCTTAAGAGAATTGGTAATACTGCAGCTTTCAAATTTTGGGAGCACCCTAAATTAATTACATAACCATTTTGCAAGATAGTAAGAAGGTGTATCTATGCTATTTATTATTGGTCTCAAGCACTTTCTGGGTTTGTGAATTTTAGGTGACCCATAAATGCAAGCTGTGGTGGGATTGTTTGGTTTCAACTTATGTTGTACATTTTATGTATTATGCAGCTGTTCATCAATGCTTCATTGACTACTTTTATGCAAATGTTAAGTGGATTTGATTTTATTTCCGTAAATTTGTCTGTACTTAGTAATTCTAGCATACTGGTATTGCAAACTTGTTCAGCCAAAATGACAATCTTATTTCCTTTATCTGCTTTAGCATAAACTACATCAATTTGGTTCAATGATCTAATTTTCTTCTCATGACTTTTACCTTGTTTCTCTTTTCCTATCTCCTAAGAATGCTGATAGATTTCTTCCTTATTTTGTCCTTCTCTGTCTTGTTTAACCCTAACCTGGTAGTTTCTACATCTACTATGGAGTTTTCTATATTGCATGAATAACTCACGCACGTTTTCAGCCCTCTTTATTTAAGAAACCCATCTCTTCTTGATTAAACGTAAATTTAGAAAGATTCACTACATTATTCTGTTCTGACACTGGTTTCTTTTGTTTTTTGCACCCAAATGCTTGTAACAGAGATGCCTGATTTTCTTTTTTTGTACTGTAGATTTTTCACTTACCTCACCATTTATAACCTCAAATGATCTTTGTTCTAGCCAATGTATATGTACATATATTTTGTAAGCCTTAGTTTTTTACTGAAACAATACGATCCCCCAGAGAGCACGTAATATTTAAGTAATTTTAATTTATGTAATATGATACACATATAATGCCTTCTGGAATTTTTTGGAATCTAGTAAGGTAAAGGCATTAATGTTGCTGTGTCTGCACATTAATGTTATTCTTTAATGGATCATTTACAAATTTAATAAATCTGGAGTACTTCCTTAGTCTTTAGGGAGACTTCAACACTTTTTGTTCCCAAGGTTTTTTACACTTTTATTTCATTGCATTTAAAATGTTCTCCTTGGTTCTTTTGTAATTTAGATGTTTTAGACATCCTATTTCTTGTCATTTCTCTGAATAAAATTTGATAATGGCTGTTTCATACTGGAGGAAGGGCCTTAGCTTAATTTTACTCAAATCACCCTTCACTTGCCAAAAAGAGTTTTATCCTTGCTTAAATTTGTTCATTATTGCATTAATCTATATGTGAATTTTAGTTACAAATACAGATGTTGACTCGATGTTTGAAGGATGTTTTTCAACAAAAATGTTGCAAGTTATTTAGATAACCATATACAACTTCTGAACAGTGGCCTGCGTGAAAATCTTTCATACTGTTAGCTATAAAAGAGAGGTTGTTTCAGTGCTTGAGGGATGTTTTTCAACAAAAAAGTTACATATTATCTAACTCTACAGAATCTGTATCCTTCAAACTACAGATAACCAAATACAACTTCTGAACAGTGGCCTGCATGAAAATTTTAAATTCCAAATACATTTGCACAAAATAAACATTTTATACTGTTAATGAGACAGTGTTTCAGCAAATCCACTTAATTAAAGAAGCTATGTACTACATATGCACCTTTTCTTGGGAGCTGGTTTTACAGGGAAGTGAAGTTCAGGAGAAGACAGAGCTCACCTGCTTCTCTTTTAGCAATGCTGCCAACCAAAGAGTTTCTTTCTTTGAGGCTCTCAGCCATTTTGTTGAATAGGCTATCTATTTTTGATTAGATTAGATTTATCGTCAACTGTAGGAATTACAAGAATTCATGGTATCTTCAAGAAAAGAGTAAGAGAACAAGATAAAAATAAATATGTACACTTAATTACAATATGTTAAATTACACACCCTTGAAGTATCATAGTTATTTAAAAGTATTTGCAAATTGTTCAATTGAATAAAAACAGTGCTGCAATAACAATTCTTTTACTTTGCATTTAAATGTGACTTCTGAGGTGGCAAGTTTTATATTATCAGGTAACTTGTTATACAATGTAATCCCAAAATGTCTTATGCTTTTGCCAAATAATGATGTGTTATGTGTAATTATGCTCAATTTATGCCTATTTCTTGTGTGATAGCTATGCTTTTCACAGTTTGTCCGAAAGTATACCAGATTTTTTCTAACAAAAGTGACAACTTCTAATATATACAAGCAAGGAAGTATCAATATGTGGAGTGTTCGAAATAAATTGTTGCAGCAATCCCTTTGTTTCTTCCCCATTATTATTCTAATTGCTCGTTTTTGAATTTTGAAGATTATATTTTATCATAGTTACCCCAAAATATCACGCCAAATTTTAATAAACTGTTGAAATGTGCAAAGTATAGATTCCTCAGAACTTTTAAGTTTGCAATATTTTTTATAGATTTAAACATAAAACAAAGCTGACTCAACTTAGTTGCCAGTTTCTCAACGTGCGTGCTCCATTTCAAGTGCTCATCAATCCATACACCCAGAAATTTGGTAGTGGGTCTATAATGCACTAATTCATTTTCTAGTTTTATTTCTGGCTTATGGACAGTGGTATTTTGAACGTGACTGAATGAAATGGCCACATTCTATTTTCTTGTGACTATTTTCTTGGAGCTAACTGAAACTGTTAAATAAAACACAAGAACTTTGGGATCTACAGACTGAATGAAGGCCACTACCATTGGAGTCACTATAATATGTTATACTTCAGTTCTCAATGTGGTCACCTTGTTGTGTGAAATACCAAATGAAGACTATGAGAATGTGCACGCATATAGGTACTTATTCTATTTTGCGTCCACTTATATTTCTTTGCTCATAGAAAGGAAAATAGTTATAAATTTACTGTCTTAAATTAAGAAAATTAAACTTACCAGCAGCACGTTTCCATGTAACTTGTGGCCGGGGAAAACCATCTGCTTTACATTCAACTTTAGCATCACTGCCTTGAGCAAATGCTTTATCTGTAGGCTCAAGAATCCATCTTGGTGGTACTGCAGCAAAATAAACAACAACCATTAGAGAAAATCCCTGTAAATATGCCTACCTATTTGTGTAAATTTAATATTGCTTTCAAGGCATAAGCATCTACTTTTATTTGGTAAAAGTTAATTTAGAAGAATATTTTTATGAAAATACAGATTTT
This sequence comes from Hymenopus coronatus, assembly GCA_030762935.1. NCBI lineage: Eukaryota > Metazoa > Arthropoda > Insecta > Mantodea > Hymenopodidae > Hymenopus > Hymenopus coronatus. The sequence continues at coordinate 14,939,398 of CM060884.1, forward strand.
GAAAAGAATTGCTTTTGAAAATTACTTAATGCTTTTAATAGCTATATTATTAATTTTTCAAAAAAAACCTGAAATACTTTTTTAAGAAATTCAAACTTGAGTTTTATTTTTTAATAGCAAACTTTTTGCAAAGCAATGACTCTCTATAAGTGTAATACATAACTGAGCTGACATTCAACTGCATCATATTAATTTGTTCAATTTATAACTGAATGCCAATTTTTCTGAGAGAGATTGATAAAGATCTTTGTGTGCACCTCTTCAGTGTTAAGTACATCTCTTTCCCCTATGACAGAAATTTAGATCAACTTAGCTATACAAAGCTCAATTCATTGCAGTTGAGAGTCAGCGTAATTCATGTGGCAGTAACACCTAATAGACTAAATGACCAATAAGTGTATTCAAATAAATTCCGGTACTTAATGAAATTTCTCTTACAACAACAAGTACTTGTACTTAGTGATTAACTATACACAAATGATGGTTATGAGTGTCTACATTAAAATTTCATAGGGAGATTTTATTCTTGATCTTTATAAATTTAAAGCTTCTAATGGCAAACTTGTTAATTAAAGTATGGTTTTAATTTTAAAAAGGTAAAATAAGTAGTAATAATGCTACTTCTTTTAATACAACAACTTGTACCTCTAGTGTTTTGATATGCAAGTATTTCACAGGTGTTACTGCCTTGTAGAATATTAAACTATTGCCATGTAAATTTTGTTCCCCGAAAATCTGATTAAATGTAATTAAATTTTCAAATAAAAGTTTGTGTTTGTTTCATTTGTTGAATGGCAATAGCTACACAGTATTTAGAACCAATGCAAATTTCAACATATGATTATTTGCAAGCCAAATTAGTAATAAGATAACCATGTCGAAACCTGCACTGGGGAAACAGAACTTTCTTTCATCTGCTTTATTTTCCATATCTTTGTGAATTAATGCTTTAACATCTGCCTTGCTTCTATAAATGCCTTAGAAAGAAAGTTCTTTACTCCTTAAACTAACAGATCATGCACATTCAACTACACAGATAAAAAAGAAAGGCTACAAGCACAGCAATGAACCATTATCACATTAGCATGCATTAACAAAAAGAGAAATTAAAAACAAAATATGAATAGCCTTACATTTTCAAGCTCTAATACTGCAATGAAACACAAATCACAATACATTATTAGCATTACTACTAGGCAGTTACAAGAGAAACAAAAATGAAATAACTAAAAAGAAGTATATTATACAATAAAATAAAAAAATAAGCAAAAAGAAAGAAAAAAAGTAAGGATTAGCAAGAGGGGTCAGGTTAGAACAAGTATTTTAAAAAATGAATGTTTTTAATAGCTAAACCAGGCACATTTGATAGGGAAGGAATATGGAAGATGAAAGGATTGTGCTCTGGTGAAAATGATAATAAATTATCCATGAAGAAAGAAGAGCTAAAATATTTTAGATTACAACTTGATGACCCTGCTGCGATTAATGTACCATCTCACATTTCCTATGTGGTTCTATATTATAGTGTATAACATTCTGCATTTATTTCTTCAAATAATTCATTGAAAAAGGGTTGCACTCCGAGTTTTAGAGCAAGATGATACAAACAAAATTGTCTTTCGAAGAAGAAATAAGAAGAAGATTAAAAATAATTCAATCCTCAGTGGAATTAACAATGTGTAAAATGTGTACAGAGTAAAATTAAATTCAGTGAGTGCTTAAATGAATATAGTTATGTAGGATGCTTAGCATAAGCAGATGCTAACACCATGACAAAACAACTTATACTTCATGAGGGGAAAATATTCTACTTTTGATTTAGCAACTGTTGAGACTACAGTTTTACACATAAACAGAGCAACAAGGCAAACAATAATACTGTTTGACTTTTCAGACAGTGCGTGCAAAACAAGTACAATGAGTTTCACAACTAATTCATCAAGTATCTCATTATATTACACAAAGTGACAATGTATGCTCATTTCTACTAAATAATGATGTGTATTTCAGCAGTTCCTAGGATTCACCATATTACATACATTCCACATAAGCCATACTTTTATTTGTTTCTATGTAGTATTCTATGGTTTTAATGATCATTTTTGTAAAAGTAATCTAAACATAAAAGTACATTGCAAGTGCATTGTTTATTTGATTACAACATTAAATAAATGAAGTTTTTACTGCATTTTAACCTCTAAAATATTACCAAATTTTATATTTTCTTTATCACTTAAGTAAATTGACATGAATGCTACCCATTTGTCCATAGATTTATACGTTTTGTGCTGAAGCATACACAAATTGGGAGAGGCAGTCTCTGCTTTATACCAGTGCTGACCAAGTAAAACAAATGGAAAATACTTTAGGCCCACCTATAATTTGATGAATACAGGAATGAAATGAGTAACATAATCTACATAAAAAGTAGTAATGTTAAAGGAATATTAATTAATTTTTAAACTTTCTTATAAACTCAATGAATAAGCAAAGCTAGGTATGAAACTCTTCAATTTGTAAATAACTACCTTGCAAGCTCTAGGTAATGTGATCTAAAATATGCAAGTAACCAATTAGCATACAAAAATGAACATCAAAACCATTAAGTTTCTGTTGGAATTTCATAATCAAAAGATTAACAAAAATGTCTGATTTTACCCTTGACAACAAGCTCAGCAGTTCTGTTGGCATGACCAGCAGTGTTGCTGGCAAAACAAGTATAATAACCAGCATGCTTGAATGTTACCCGCTGAACTATGAGCAGACTAGTCTGTCTTCCAACATTCACAGTTGTTACACCCATAGCAGGAGTAACTATCTGTTCATCATGAAACCAGGAGAATGCAATGGGAAGATCGCCTGTTGAGGCTACACAGGTCAATTGTACATATTCCCCTTCTCGGCTGTACTCAGAAGAAAACGAGAGGGGTAGCAGAGTTGGAACCTCTGCGAGTATAAAGAAACAAACAAGAAAAAGGACCACAGCCTGACTGATTTTTGCTTTTAGAACTATAAAATACTTAATTCTAAAACAAATTACCAGCTTAACTGGTCAAAACTGCTGTAATCATAATGAAATCACAACCATATTTTAATGAGGTGTAACAATTTCAAATCCAGAAATAATTGCAGCTGATGGTTACTTAAAGAAGACAGCATGAAACCAAAAAGTGAATAATTTTTATGCACATGGGCACTGCAAAATAATAGATTTTTAATTTAGTTCACAATTATACACAGCAGAGAATTTGGATATCACCTGTGTGAAATATCACAGTTCAAATATCATGTCATGCATGTGCTTTTTACAAAAAATTGCAGCCCATGTGATATAAACACAGAAATAAATTTAGAAGGACCTAAATGCTGTGTTATAGCTAATAATTATGATATTTAAGAATGGCCTACCCTTGACTTTAAGAAGTGAGGAGTGGCTAGCCTTTCCAGCAGAATTTGAGGCAATGCAGGTGTAGTTCCCAGAGTCACTTAGAGAAAGCTGAGAAAGTGAAAGAATCACTGTAAAGTCATCTAACCGTTGTACATTTCTGCTTCCATTGGATAGGTTACGGCCATCTTTTAGCCATGTAATACTAAGTGGTATGTCACCCGCCACAACAGAGCACATCACTCTTGTTGAACTATCACCATTTATGCCATTCTGATCAAATGTGAATGGTTGAATTTGTGGTTCAACTAGAAGAATTATGAATGCATCAGTGAGAAACAGACAATGATACACGGCAAAGTGATGAAGATTTATAGCTGCAGTCCCTTCAATACCTTAAATGATACTAAATGCCTGTACCCATGAGGTATCATGCATTTGCATAAACCAAAGATTTAAGAATGTGTGCTCAGCATACCATGAATAGCTAAACTTGTTGTGTAGTTGACCGAACCAGCAGGATTTCTCACTGTACAAGTGTAGTTTCCACGATGACCTGAATTTGCTGGGTCTATGACCAGCACACTGGTTTTACGCCCAACTTTAGTAGTGGATATTCCCATCTGAGAAGATAATTCTGTTCCTTGAAAGCTCCATGAAATATCAAGTGGGGCATCACCCTGTGCTACCTGGCAGGTCACTTGTGTTGCTTCTCCAGCAAATATTGGGTCATCAAAATGGAAAGGGATGATCCGAGGTAAAACTAGAATGAAATATCGATATAAACAAAAGCTGTTTCTTAACATCTGAAAAGTAATTAATCATACCCTTAACCTTCAACTCAGATGAATGTTGTGCTACACCAGCTGGATTAGATGCTATGCAAGTATAATTTCCTGCGTCATTTAGGGAGAGGTGTGAAATTAAAAGAATTGCTGTATAATCATCCAGATGTTGAATCTTTCCACTGCTCTCAGATAGTGTGTGACCATTCTTGAGCCATGTTATATTAAGAGGCACGTCACCAGTCACCACAGTGCACATTATTCTTGCAGATCCACCTCCGTTTATTCCATTCTGCTTGAAATGGAATGGTTCAATCTCTGGTTCAACTAACAAACAAATCAAGCATTATATAAAACAGCAGTATTTCAGCTATTTAATATACAAAAGCTCAGGAGGAGCAATCATTTCTTTTGGATTACCATATTCAGGTGTCTCAATAGCTGATATGATCTGCTGACTATATTGCACATTTGGTAACATTTGCACATACAGTAAAAGCTTCAATGACATTTAAAATGCTTAATGAAGATGTACATCGCTGCAGTTGAGTTCAAATTCTTTAGGGCAGCTTGCTTAAAGCCCTTTTATTTCATGCGTTTAGAGATCATATCTCAGCATACCATGAATAGCTAAGCTTGTAGTATAGTTGGCAGAGCCTGCTGGATTTCTCACTGCACAAGTGTAGTTTCCTCGATGGCCAGAATTTGCTGGGTCTATCACCAGAACACTAGTCTTATATCCAACTTTGGTTGTGGATATTCCCATCTGAGAGGATAAGTCTGTTCCTTGGAAACTCCATGCAATATCAAATGGGGCATCACCCTCAGCTATCTGGCAGGTCACTTGTGTTGCTTGTCCAGCAAAGATGGGATCATCAAAATGGAAAGGGATGATCCGAGGTAAAACTAGAATGAAAGAGCATGTAAGTCAAGTGACAAATTTATTTTCACTTTCAGCTTTAAGCTCTTGACACGTCTGTTTACAAGTTAATCCACAGAAAGGATGATAGGGGAAAACTTATAAGAATTCTGCAATGTTCACTGCATTCTTGGATCAGAACAATATACCTGATCCCAGTTTTAAATGGCTATGGAATGTTGAAGTCTTCACTGAACAGTATCTTTAATTAATATAAGAATACTGAGAAGGCAATGGAATGATGCATTGAAGAATCATTTTTATAAACTACATTTGATTCTGAAACGAAATGAAGTGCTTTTAAGTTGTACCTATACGGCATCATGCATTTATACAAGTCATGCCATGTTCAGAATGTTTTCTCAGCATACCATGAATAGCTAAACTGGCTGTATAGTTGACAGATCCTGCAGGATTTCTTACTGTACAAGTGTAGTTTCCACGATGACCAGAATTTGCTGGGTCTATTATCAATATGCTAGTTTTACGCCCCACTTTAGTTGTAGATATTCCCATTTGAGAAGATAATTCTGTTCCTTGAAAACTCCATGAAATATCAAGCGGATGATCACCTTCAGCTACAAGACATGTCACTTGTGTTGCTTGACCAGCAAAGATTGGGTCATCAAAATGGAAGGGGATGATCCTTGGTAAGACTAAAATGAAAAAAACATGGGGGACACAAAGGTATTGCTTAGAGCTGCATGGATAAGTTCCTTATTTAAATCAATTATCAAAGGAAGATGCTCAATATTTTAGTTTATTGTGCATAATCACACATTATTTTCCAAAATTTATGTTTGAACATTTCTGAAAACCAAGGAGAAAAATATTATGGCCCCAGTTTTTTTCTTAAATAGTGTACGAATTTTGTATTTTAAACTACTGTTTATAATGCTGCATTGTGCAGCATTACTAGACTTCGACCTCTATGTCTATGCCACCAGCTGCTTCAAGAAACTGGTGTTATTTAAACAGATTAGTGCTCTTATCTCTCAGGGGAATCAATAAGGTACTCAGAAAAACAATAAAATGCATTTAAAATGGAAATAGTATTACATATTCAAGACTCCTCTTGGACTATAGTCTAATTTCAAGGGAAAATAATATAAAAAATGCAACTGTACTATATTTTTTCGGAAAAAAAAAAATTTGGACCTATGTCATAGAGATGATGTGCTAAACCAGCTAAATCAGTATCCAAGAAGCCCACATGCCAAACCATCCAGCATACAATTAGTTCAACACGAATATTTATTTTTAAATCTTTTTTCTTCTTTCATTGTATTCATACCATGTACTTCAAGAGTAGCTGTAAAATTCACACTTCCAGCAGGGTTCCTTACTGTACATGTGTAATTTCCACGATGGCCTGATATTGCAGTTTCAATGAATAATGCACTTGCTTTCCTTCCAACTTTTACTGTTGAAATGCCCATCTGGGATGAAAGCTCAGTTCCCTGGAAACTCCAAGAAATATCGAGAGGAGCATCTCCATCTGATACTAGACAAGTGACTTGTGTTGCCTGGCCCGCAAAAATGGGAACATCAAAGTGGAAAGGGACGATCCGGGGTAAAACTAGAAATAAAAATTTGCATCACAATTACAGTACAATGTTAAAATAATTTTGAACACTGAGATGTGTTTTCATACCCTTAATTTTCAAATCGGAGGAATAATTGGTTGCACCAGCAGGATTTGAAGCCACACAAATATAATTTCCTGCATCCAATAATGACAGATGAGGAAGAGAAAGCATTACTGTGTTCTCATCTAATTTCAGTATTTTACTGTTATCTTTTAGTTGCTCTCCATCTTTAAACCACTTTATTTCCAAAGGAGGATCCCCAGATACAACACTGCAGAGTACTTTGAGTGAACTGCCACCATTAAGGCCATTTTGATTGAAGTTGAAAGGCTCAATTTGAGGCATTACTGAGGATCAAAAACAAAACTACTGCTAGCTGCAGAGGACAAAGACATAAATATTGATATTCAAGGGTAAATCAAAGTTATGGTGATATTTTGTGTAAAAGTAAGCATTAACTGGATTCTAATGTATTAGAAAAATCCATGACTAAGACATATTAGTTTACCCCAAGCTCTCGGGCTATTTTCTTCAAATAATACACTTCATTATTTTATTTATTTATAGCGTGTTAACTATTAGTTATTCATTGATGTTCTATGTTACATCTGCTTATTATTAAATGGAAACAAGCCTTTTAAGAAGAATCTGTCATGCCAACACTGATCCAATGCAATTAAATTTATGTTTGCAGGCCTCTCTGATTAACATCATACCATGAACTTCAAGATTAGCTGTGTAGTTCACGCTTCCAGCTGGATTTCTCACTGTACATGTATAGTTCCCCCGATGACCTGAGGTTGCTGGATCTATCAATAAAACACTAGTCTTTCTACCAAATTTGGCTGTTGAAATGCCCATTTGAGAAGATAATTTAGTGCCTTGAAAACTCCAAGTTATATCAAGGGGAGAGTCACCTTCTGACACTAGACATGTAACTTGAGTTGTCTGTCCAGCAAAAATTGGAACATCAAAATGGAAAGGGACGATCCGTGGTAAAACTAGAAATAAAAGTTAGTAAACAGTTACTGGAGAATGAGCATCTTAAAATGCATTAGAACATTAAGTATAATTTGTTGTATCTTTTGTTATCATCATAGAAGAGTGATCAGCTATATCTCCAAGATCAGGCCTTTTTTTTTTTTTTTTTTCTTTTTTATACTTTTTTTATTATTATTATTGTTATTGAGAAAGTCCAAAAGAAGAAGAAAGAGTAACAAACTATTGTTATATAGTTCCAAAATTTTTTGTGTGGTTTTTAGCTTCCTGTTTCGGGACATTTTAGTTCTAAATGAAAATGTCTTGAAATGATACTGTTGAGAGCTTTGGAGAAGTATCTCATAAAGCTATTTGATTGGTTGAAAGACTCAAACTGAAGTGTTTATACATTTAAAAATAAATCTGCTGCTTGCTGCAGAGGAGACAGAATTAAACACCATTACTCTAAAGCAAATCAAATTTATACAAAAGAAATATTTTTATACTGTGTCAAATAAGCAATAGTTATAAAGGCAGCATACAAATGAAATTAGAAACAACTGTCATCTTCTAAGTAGGTATGTGTCTTCTGCCTTTGATACAATTCCTATTTCCTTCATAAGCATGTCAACATTTAGTTAACCACTTATAATGCTTTATTTTGAATTTCTTAAAATGTTCATAAGAAGTAAGCCTTTTAAGAAGAACAGCTCATGCCAACACCCATCCAATGCAATAAAACACTACAACGTCAGGCTTCCTCAGTGACATCATACCATGAACTTCAAGACTGGTTGTATAGTTTACACTTCCAGCTGGATTCCTCACAGTACATGTATAGTTCCCCCGATGACCAGAGGTTGCTGGATCTATCAATAACACACTAGTTTTTCTACCAAATTTAGCTGTTGAAATTCCCATTTGAGAAGCTAATTTAGTGCCTTGAAAACTCCAAGTAATATCAAGAGGAGAATCGCCTTGAGATACTTGGCATGTTACTTGTATTGCTTGCCCAGCAAAAATAGGGTCATCAAAATGGAAGGGGACGATCCGAGGTAAAACTGTAACAACACAGATTTTAAAATAACCTTCATTAGCTGTTTTGGAAAAGCCTAGGAAATGCAAACTGAAAATAATAAATATTAAGTGTTACTAGTGAAAGAAGTCAATGATTTTTAAATAGATTTACATGCCATTGACTATTAGTTTAGTGGAATGGGAAGTATTTCCTGCAGCATTTCTTGCGATGCAAGTATAGTTTCCCTGATGCATGGGCATGACTGGGCTGATCATTAGAACAGTTGCTCTGTCTCCAAGTTTTGTTTTGATCACTCCTTGTGGGAAACTTGCTGATGTATTGAGTTGTTTGTCATAAAATATCCATTTAATATCTAGTGGTGTATCTCCTTTTGCTACAAAGCAGTTGAGTTGCACCACATCACCAGGATTGGAAGGAACATCACCAAAGGAAAATGGCACTATCACAGGTCTCACTGCAATATTTCCAAAGTATTTAAAATGTTTAGTTTCCACAAACGTTTAAAACTGAAGTTCTCTTAGTTGCAGTATATACTAAATGCTCATATTTTGTTAATTTCTTCTTGGGTTGTCTAACAAGGGAAATAAGCAAAGAAAGACAGTGTTTTACTGACAGCATAATGAACAGGCACAAACTCCTATATAATATGCATTTATAATGCCAAAATATTAAAATGTCCATTTTAGCCAAATCACAATAGACAAAAGCTTTGTGAATTTGGGATATAACATATTTTAATATAAAATGCCATTGTAATTATTGTGCCAAAGATTGCCATTTACATTATTTGTAATTTCTAGGAATATTACAATATAATCTCAGTCAACACACGGAAAATCACTATGGTATTTATATGCCCCAGAAACTTTTCCCTGTTTGCAGATTTGGAAAAGTTTACAAATTAGCAGACATCGGAAGTATGAGAAGAATAGATGATAAGAGCGATTCCAACTAAGAGAACATGTTCACATACTATGTAAACAAGAAGGTGAAACAAGATATGTAAATAAGGAAAAGATTAGTATTTATACACCCACCATTTGTACTTTAGTGATAAATATCTAATAAACAAAAATTATCTTTAAATTTTTTATTCACACTTAGTGGAATTTTGGTCTAAAGGGACAAGAATTTTAAGACTTTTTTTAACACCACTCTAAACAGGCTTCAACTCATGCTACATGAGCTTTTATGTGGCCAAGACATGTGAAAATGATGCTTTATTGCAGTTCACTATAGATAGCTTCATAATATTATAATTTTGCATCTATTCAACATTTCTAGAGTATTTTTATTTCTCCCTTTTTGTTTATGGTTTACTTATTTGGTGCTTTAGGCTTATTAACACTCCACATCTCAAAAATTATAATTTAGTCATGATATTCTCTGAAGAATTTTCCAATGGAGATCTGGAGATGCTGAAGACATAAGTTTCTCCCACTTTATTTTCTTTTCTTTCTAAAATAAATTGATCTTTAATCATACGATTAACAGTTTTAACTACTTCCTAATCATCACAGAATGTTTGGTCCTAATATTATCCATTTTCTTACTCAATACATTTTCTGCTATAGTTAGCTATGTAACAGCTTAATTCTTTAGATGAACAACATGCATGTATGAAGCAACTGTATTACCTATATCAATGTGTGTTACATGTTTCTATTAATAACACAAATACTTATTGCACAAGGATTGAAAAATAGAATATCCAATCTGTAGCATTATGTGACAAGGCACCTAATACACAACTCAATATCTACAACATTAGAGATCAACTCTACAGCAACCTGTAAGCATATTTTCCATTTTGATAGATGAATGAACTAATTTGTATTGCCTATAAATATCTCACAATTACATACATATCAGCAAGGATACTATGAACTTTAGCTAGTTTTTTGTTTCAAGATTACTTAATTCCCAGTGGTTTAGTTTAACACAGCTTCATTTTTCACTCTTCCTACATGCAGTTTAATCTGCTTTCCATTTTATCTTTTGTTTAAAAATGCCATAGACACATATAAAAAATAAAATATGTCTCTCTGCCTCCTTTAATAACAAAAATCTAAGAGAAACAGATGAGAAGAACAAACTATAGTATCAAGGATTTGATTACACAAGCAAATTTTTCTATAGAAGTATCATTTGTCTTCAAAACAGACTTCAGTTAACACCTTCATGATTCAAGCACGTGAGTGTTTTGTATAATTGCAAGCTTGTATTGTTATATCTCCTTTGTTTTGAAAATGTCTATAATTGTCTGCTAGGTATAAACCAGAACATTTACAAGCTGGTATTTATTTACTATTTTATACTTTATTTGCAACTGAATAAAGTATACTTTATATGCAACTGTAACATGGTAATATTACAAACAAGAATGGAAGAGTTCATTTCAGAATGTCTTCTGTATCTTGTTTAAGTTGACCTTCATTAAAAATAAATAAGATGATATGAATAAATTACTTTATAGAACAAAATAGAGTACTGAAGAATTTCAACTTGCTTGCCAAAGTTAGCATGTTAATTTTCATATTTCTTTTCATTAATTAACTAATTCATTAAAAAATAATAAAGTTTCAGTAATGGGGAAAACGAAAAAAATGTTGGGGTTCCAAAACTGCTAATTTAAGTCAGGTAACTCTAAACATTACAAGCTGATAAATACTATTAGTCTTCTTCAGAGGATAGTGTAATACATACTACAGTTTTGCAACTGTCTTTGAATTAATGCAAATATTTTAACTGTATTCATAAGATACTGAATTTACTTGTATTTATTTTATCATCAGCATTACTGCAAAGAAGCTACTTTTCTTCAATTGCTAGTTTCTATAGGTACATACTCTTTGTTAGGTTGCTATTTCATAACTACTGCATGAAGTAGGTAGCATGGTAGAATACCATTAATATGTTTAAAGTATACACTTAATATTTTTAGAATGTATATATTAAAATCAAATTTTGATGCTCTTTACATAGAAGTAAGAATGCATACATTAAATGCCTTTAATATGTCAATATACCCACATTTTAATCTAAAAATGTATATTTTATTACCGAATTTTGACATTCAATAGATATAAATAAGAATATAAACACTAAGCGATATGACTCAGACTAAAGTAAAGTGAAGTTTTTTATGTTTAATAACAGTTGCATTAAATGGACTAGAATATTAATATATTGCATGTATTTTAGTACTGTAATTTGAAATGTTTACCTTGTAAATGTAGTTTTGTGAGTAATAACTAACAATTTAGAAATTACATTGACAACATTTTTTTATGTTCATATTTAATATTTTCAGAATGTAAATCTTAACATTAAAATCTGGACGAATTTGTATATAAGGATGTAATCACTCTATACTAACATAGGCTGTAAAAACCAAGTGATATCATTTTTAATGTTACCTGTCATTAAGTTTTAATGCATTTAAAAGATATTTACTATTAATTGTATTGTGAGAACTTTAAATGTTGTATACTTATGTATGTAATTTTGCTTTGACATGTTCTATGTTAAAGACCTGCTGGCCATCATGAACCTACAATCACAGAACACAATCTAATCTAACCTTTCCTTATTGTTTTCAATAAAAAGTATTACTATAATATTACCATTGAAATGCCAATTTTTATGATCAAAAAATGGCAGGGTAAAATGTGATAAAGCATTTTATGCCTGTATAAATTACTATCTGATTAACTAGAAAGAAACTCAAGAGGAAGAAAGAGAAATATAGAGAAGGTGAAGAGAGAGAAGTGATGATATAATTTGAAATATTTTAGATCTACTGAGTACCTATAATGCCACATCTAAAAGCTGTAACTTTGTTTAGTAAAATAGAACTATTGTTTGCATATTTATTCACAATGTTTCCAAGGAATTGGTGTCCATAATGGATTTTATAGAGTGGAAGGAGAAGAAGAAGATTGCTGTATTTGTCTTTTCTTTGTCTTCTATTATTATTATTATTACTACTACTATTCCAGTCTTCTCTTTGTTAAATTCCTTATTTCCTTTGTGTTTTAAATTATATTTGAATAATGAATCTAGCAACTCACATTCAGTGACATTCAGATTAAAATAACGTATGTCTTTACTTATGCTAAAATGCTTTTCTTTCTTTTTTCCATTTGATTTTAACCTAGCTTTTAAAATGTTACATAAATATTACATAACAAGTTCCGAACAAGAATTATTTTAATCTTTTACTCAATAGCGGCTTTTGCAGATATATTTTGGGAGCTCACAAAATTTTAATCACACAACTCTGAAAATGTGAAATGGCATCTATTGCATAATGGTTATGATTAGAAACAAATTGATACAACTGCAACACCTGAGTAACAACAGCAAATAATAATAATAATAATAATAATAATAATAATAATAAGAAGAAGAAGAAGAAGAAGAAGAAGAGTAATAATACATAATTTGTCTGATGAAAGTTTAGGTTTATTTGTGGACGTTTGTACACAAGTGCATTTAAGGATATAAGTACATAATTAGGTACAGTAATATGGCGTAAAAAAGTAATGTGTAAATTAAATTGTTCCTAATTGATATTATGGATGGTACGGAGAAACCATGAGAATACTCTGTGCTTGTGCACATTATCTGCTTGCCAACATGACAACCAATGCAGCAACCCAGCTGCGTAAACGATTACAGGTTACTTGATGTGAAGTGTAAATGCGATAACGCCTCCAAACCAGAGCTACAGTGGGTTTAACTTCTGCCATAGTGTGCTTCCATCTGGTGGCATTGACTTAAAATGGTACTGATAGAATGAAAATAGAGGGTGAGAAAATTCTTGATGCAGGCACATCTAGTTTGTTTATGGCTCCATTAAGCTAATTACTCATACCAGTTGTGCATGCGCAGAAGCTCCTTAAAACATGTACAAAATAAGATGTGCTAGCAGTGCTGCAGACATATCTCATTGAGTTTAGAGGAGTAACATGATAGATTCAAATGCTGTGGATTTTAAACTAATGCAGTTACATTATGTTTAACCCCATTCAAGGAAAAACTAACCCATAAATTCACATGGTTTAATACGCCCTTGTGTTCGTATACAGCAGCCACCACTATTTAAAGCAACCCACAGTTGCAAAGCTCCAAATTTCTAGTTAAAAAGAAAATACATTCAAAATAGATAAGTAAAATTATATTTCAATTTTTAAAACAAATGATTTTCAGTATGCCGATAAAACTGGTGCTTCATTTGAATAGAAAATATGTTCCGACAATTGAAGTTAGGATTTTGGAGAGTTAATTAAATGTAAACCATTCTTAGTAAATAAGGATAATTTATTTCTCTATCCCTCTTAACTACCAAAAATGAAAGAAAGGAAAAAGAAATAAATAAATAAAAAAATTGACATTAAAATACATTTTTGGGTTCATTTTGGTACAAATATAGCTTTTCCTTATGATCTAGTTAATTCTATAGGTATTAAGTTTCACTTTTTAAAATTTAAGTTCAAGATATGTACCATAAGAAAGGGGAAATGCTGGACACGGGGATATATATATAAAACATATTGTCGAGTAGATTCAGATATACACTGTCACACTTGGAAGTTTTGACAATTGTATACTGCACTGAAAACTATTAATTTTCCTTATGTGAATACTTTTGTCATTGTACTAGAAGTGAAAAAATATGTAAGCATAATTTCCTTATTTGAGAGTTAAGAAGGAAATGTGAATGTAGTTTTTATGCTTATCTCAATTGTGCTAATGTCCAGTAAACTATTTACAGTTATCTACATACATTGGGGGAATATCGGACAGTGCCGCAGACTTATAGAAGGAGGCATAATGCTCTTCTGGGGTGAAATTATGCCACTCAAAATCTGAGGGTAATATAAAAAAATGCATTCCATACAGTGGAATTAACTCTATTTGACCCTGAAAGAGACCTCAGAAAATTGCCCGATGGAGAAAATTCTCAAAACAATTCTCTGGAAGACTGGTCTTTGAGTTTTGAAGAGATGTTTCAGAATGTGTTTGACATGGAGCAAAAAAATAAAGCAAATGCTCAATGAAAGCAAAATTTAGATGTTGCTCCAGGAAAATCCATTTTGAGAATCGATATGAGAAATATAATGCTGAATCACTGCCTAAATTGCCTGTGAATGATGACAAAGAAACGGCCAACTGAGGAAGCAGTTCTAGGAATGGAGGCTTTTATACTTTTTGATTATCCACACGTGATTGTAAGGAAACAGATAAACAGACAGTTTGTTGGAATCTTAACAGAAGTGGGTGCAAAAGAAGTGGTTGTCAGATTTCAGTGTCCATATCAAGGCAGCAAATCTGTGTTTATTTTTCTTGAGATTCTAGATAATGATACAGTAGACTAGTACCAAATTGTAAGAGTGGTGCTGACCCCTAGAAAAGAAAAGGGGAAGTTTTTTATTCACTGAGAACATATTATAGATTGAGATTTACGCAATGAGTAGATTGTCATTATCAACCAAATATTTTCTGAACATGTGTGTCAAAGTTTTTCTAAGTATTTGCAAATGTTTTTTGAAGTGTAAATATTTTGTAGGCATGTGTAAATTTTGTTCAAAACATGTAAAAATAATTTCTATGCATGTTTATATTTTAAAAAAGATGGAGCCTGTCTGAAATTACCTCATTAAAAGGTTACCATCGGACAGTTTTATTTGTTGAGATGTAGTTACTTATATTTTCGGTTCATGTTCTTTGATCAGATTATTCTTCAATATCATCTCAAATATCTCACACTTTTTCTTGCATGAATTGAATGTTCTTAACAAAGCCAACTTGAAGAATATTACAATTCCATCTGATATTACCCCATGTTATAGTACTTAAAATTTCTTGAAGAAATGTGTCATGATAAAAGCATTAAATAAGAGATACCTACAAAGGGAACATGATAAAAACAATAAGTTCATATTTCTTTCACGAATAAAATTCTTTTCGGTTTTTAAATAAATCTATAAAATATTTATTTGTTATTAATGCAGGGACACTTAAATATAATTTTCATTGCCCAAGAACAATACCACAACGTGCAGAAATCTACAAAAAAAAGTGCATGACATTTTAATTCAAATTTTCATAGTAAATATTAACAAACAATGCCTATGAATGTCCAGACAATGTCCAACTATTTTCACAATGCATATTGAAAGGAATCTTTTCAGAAACTACAGTGAGTTACACACTGCCAAAAATTAGAATGAAACTAGAATATGCATAAATGGTAGTGGTATATTTTCTCCATTAGAATTGTCAAAATAAGAGGACTTCTCAAATCACTGCATTTCTTGCAGCATTGGATGGTTCCTTATGAATTCTATTTCTTTAATTTCCATAATTCTATTGTCCTCGCTTAGAAGAGTTGATCACTTTATAGAAGTACAAGATTCTCTGATGGTAGTATTCCAGATGTTGGCTTTTTCATGATGAACTTTCCGATTTATTTAGCTTATGATTGATTAAGTTTCAAATCGCTATGGCATGAGCTAGTTTTACTGAGCCAGAGCAGATGTATCCGTGAACTGAATGGCATGATTTATATCATACTTAAGATACAACCATGAAACTGATTAATTTCTAAAAAGGCTCAATGCTTTTTCCACTTTTATTAGAGCTTGGACTGTATTTTTCCCATTCAATTATTCTGTAATTTGTTTTTTTCTTTACAAGCCTGTTGACTGTGGCTGTATTAATGCAGGTCTTGATCCACAATCAATATTAATATCCTAAATTACACTAAAAATGGATTTCAGTTGCCTTCCCTGTACATTTCATATGCATGCAGAATTATTTAGATTTTTGATACAAAGTAAAGTGGGGGCAGAGGGTTGAGTAGTGGAATTATAATAAAAGCAAATTATTCTACTGTCAGTCACATTTATTATTAATCAGTGAAATAATGAAATACCATTTACTGCTAAGTATGCTGAAAAGCTGGCATTGCCAGCTAAGTTGAATGCAGTGCATGTATAACTGCCAGCATGATATGACCTCACAGCTTCTATTGTTAGTATGCTTGTTCGAGAACCTATCTTCAATATGTAAACTCCTGTTGAACTGGAGGCATCAGTGTCATTGAAGGTCCATGAGATGTTAAGTGGATCGTCACCCTTCATTACCACACAATTTTGTTGAACAATCTGTCCTGCATTTACAGCATTGTCTCCAAATGAGAAAGGAACAATTGAAGGAGATACTGCAATGAAAGTGTGCAATTGCAGATTACACTAAATGCAATGTTTTATGATGCAAGGCTTGCTGCATTTGTATATAAAAGATTATATAAACCTGGAAAGAAAAATTTATTGAATGCAGGAGCATACTATTAGGAGGAGACTTCAGTTTAACAACTATGCTTTTAAATACAGTCCACATCGTTCCACACTTATATAAGGGGCTGAGTTTGTTGCAGCACAAATTTATGAGAAGGTCCATGGTTCAAACCCTGTAAGGACATCCTCCCTGTCTAAAGTTTTTCTCTGGGTTTCTCAATTTTCATAAACCTGAACTTTTGCTTCCCAAATGTCCTTTCCCAATTACGATTTCATTTCATGCATCATCAATATCCACCATTGTGTCATACGAAGTAACAATGGGCTGCATTCAATACTGTTGTGAGTTTCAAGGTAATAGTAAATAAACATTTTGTTTGTTATCAATGCTATCAATTACCATAGGAATTCTTTAACATTCCAGTAAATCTACTGACATGGGGATGTTGCTTTTAAGCACACTTAAAAACTATCAATCTGGGTCAGGTTTGAACCCGGACCACAGGATCAGTAGGCTAGTGCCAGCAAAACTGACTTGGAGAAAGAGTACAGTTATTGGCGATGGGATGCCGCTTTTATGCACACTTAAAAACTAGCAATCTGCGCTAGGTTTGATCCCAGACCACAGGATCAGTAAGCTGGTGGCTAACCACTATACGACTTGGAGATTACACTAGAGTTACTGATGATGGAGATGGAGATAAAGCAGAAAAGAAATACAGAAATGTATATACATGTTACGCGAGCACAAAAAAAAATAGGCAGAGCAATTTTCATGAATACCTCTGCTGCTAAGTATATGCATTTTACTGCAAGATTTGTAAAAACATAAGCAAGAAAGGAAAAAGGTAGAATAAGGACTATTAGAGATTGAAGAGCATAATAATTAGAAGCAAACTAAACATTTTTTATGATACAGCTTCAAAGTATTTTGTCAATACTGAGAATAAAAACTATGATTCATAAATTTAATATTGAAAGAAAAACTATACCATTTACTGATAAGAAATCTGTAAATGAGGCACTGCCAGCTGAGTTGATGACTATGCATGTGTAGTTACCAGCATGGTAAGATCTTACTGAATCAATTGTCAAAATGCTTGTCCTAGATCCTAGTTTAAAAACATTGATTCCCTGTGAATTTGCAGCTTCTGCACCATTGAGATACCAAGTTATTGTAAGTGGTTCGTCACCTTTTGTAACCAAACAGTTTTGCTGCACTATTTCTCCAGCATTAACAGCAGCTTCACCAAAAGCAAATGGAGCAAGGGAGGGAGCAACTGCAAGATATAAATCCAAATAATCACCAAAATGAAATCAAAATATGAATTAAAATGAAATTGAAATATGTGGATTTAAACACATCTGCTTAAAACTTACACATTATTGGATGCATAGGCTTCCACGACCTGTGCCTTGATGTGTCTTCTTAGCTTCCGGAGAAGGCCGTGTTATCTTGCATGGGAATGCCGTTTCGCTCATCTTGCTGTGAGCTTCTTCTGGGCTCTTGTGCAGTGTTTTTTTTTTTTTTTGTTTTTTTCGAGTGGAGTGGAAAAACCCAATTTACAGGCAACAGAGGGGATAACTCTGCCAAGTGTGGGCGTAGCTAGGAATCTGGCTAGAGAATGTGTTGGTGAGCCAATGGCACTCACTATTGGTCTCAGCACCCATGCCAATTAGTGGGCAACTAGCCAACCAGAAGCGAAGGGGCAGGGCAACCTCCACTGCACTGCCACTATATAAGCGAGAGCAAATAGGCAATCACTGCAGCCTTCTTCGGTAGCTAAGAAGACACATTGCACATTATTGGTTTGTCTAAACATCAGGAGTGCTTGGCGTTTAACAGATGCACTCAATGAAGCCATGTGTTCCATAAAACAAGCAGGTTAAACAGAAAAGTTTCAACGTTCCTCACAATTGTGACATTCACATTTATATGCCCCTTTCACACACAGTCATGAAATGCAGATGTACAGACCAACTTTTTTATAGAGCTGCAGAGGTAGACATTTTGAGAAAGCATGCATGCAATAACATTAATATATGAAAGGCTAAATACCATTTACAGCTAACTGTGCTGTATAATGAACACTCCCTGCTGCATTAGTAGCAGTACAAGTGTAATTGCCACTGTGGTAGGCTTTCACAGATTCTATGGTAAGTATGCTGGTTCTAGATCCAATCTTCAATATATAGATTCCTGATGAACTGGATGCATCATTTCCATTCAGAGTCCAAGTGATGTTCAAGGGCTCATCACCTTTCGTTATTGCGCAGTTTTGTTGTACAAGTTCACCTGCATTTACAGCTTTTTCCCCAAATGTGAATGGATTTATAGAGGGAGAAACTACAATGGAACAAAGGTATTACATGTCAACCATTTATCCCAAAAAGCATAGCTTTAAGTGTCATAATCAAAAGGACTTACACACGAGGGTGATTCTAATATAAACGGTAATTGTTGCATATCACAGAGGAAGCAGTTCAGAGTGGGGCGGTGGAGTGGGGGGTTGAAGGTCAGTGTGTTAGCTTTGTTAGCAGCTTCGCTAGGTTCTGGCATCAGCACAGCCATGAGTGAGCAAGAAGTCCCTTCATCTGTTGTGCAATGCATTATTATCAAGCTTTTAACCAAGGAAGGGGTTAAACCTTTGGAGATTTTAACTCGTTCAAGGGCACAGTTTGGGGACACTATACTGTTGTAGAATCGAATGTTTACTTGGGCCAGACAATTTAAGGGCGGCCGAGAATTTATGGAAAACGAAGGTCATGTTCGATACCCAAGGTCAAGTCTCACAGATGACACCATCTGTGCCGTTGGAGAGCATATTGAAGGTGATCGCCGCTCCAAAGAAATCTCATCAGAAGCTTACTATTGCCAATTGTTAAGCTCTGTAAAAGCAGCCTAACAAAACAAAAGACGTTGTATGCCCATCAGAGATGTCATCCTTCTCCAAGACAAGGCTACACCTCACACTGCCAATTTGACAGTGGACACAATGGCGGACATGCACTGGGAAACGCTTGAACACCCTCTCTGAAGTCCAGACTTGTCCCCCCCCCCCCTCAGACTATTTTTTGTTTGCACCCATGAAAGAATTGCTAGGAGGGAAGCATTTCGAAAACAACGAGGGCATCGAGGAACATGTACGCAATTGGTTGGTGACATGCCCTCAAACTTCCAAAACGTTGACAAAAATGTGGAGGCTATGTTGAGAAATGCTAATGAAGTCACTTGTGTATATATTTAATCAATAAATATTTTTAACAAAATTACCATTTATATTTGATATACCCTTGTATTTATGTTAAGAATGCTGACACTAAAATCAGTATTAGCCGATGAACTTATCTTAAATATATATACTCAGAAAGTCATATTTAGTATCCAAGAAATCTTTAGTGCAAGTATTGAGACTGAAAAGGAAATATTCATGGGAAATGGATAAAAATGACAAATGTGTTAGTGGACACAGCTTTATAGCTTCCAGAAACCTACAAAATGTACAGAATAATTTTAAGTGTTTTGAAGCAACACTTGAAAATTTACAATGCACCTGTAGTCACCTGCTCCAAGTAGAGGTGAAACTAAATGATGAATATCATACACTAATGTGTATCAAGCTATATATGAGTTTGTGTGTTCTATTACCTTACCCAAAATGAACCTGCAGAGTATAATATAAAAAATACTTTCATAAAACACTCTGATACCCTATTCTGAGATAGTTAATAAAATTACTATGCTATTAACTCAACTGTCAAAATGAAGTGGACTTTGAGCAATAATGATGGAATTAGGAAATTATTCTTTTGAATATTCATCTGCAGAAGAGAAAAGCAATAACTACAGTGATTCTGCCTTATACCAAGTAAGAGTATGGTGTAATATTGACACAACCATTAATACCCCCACCAGGCATTCCATTTATTGGCAGCCCAGGAATAAAACTTGAATGCAGCAATAATGGGCTACAGAGTTTGAACATACTTTTGATGAAGTTCTGCTTCCTTCTATAAAACCTAAAATAGTTGTGTAAGAGGGTCAAGCATCCCAGAACAACTGAAGAGCTGCTTTTTTAATTTGAACTGTAAATTTTATAAATGCTATTCATAAACCTGAGTTTATATTGGGCCAGCTGAGCAAATATCCCTTTATGTTTCTTCAATAATGATGCCATACAAAAGGTTTTGTTCTCATCTAAAATATTTGCACATTTATGACAATGAATGTGATGCAGCAAATATTTAAACCCTAAATACTACTTTTTACTAGCATCTGAAGAATAACTTAAAACAATGCCATATGTCTTTATGAAACATTTCAGTGGATAAAAGCCTTTTCTTTACAAGAGTCAATCTGGATGGTTTCAGTACATACAATGAAGAGATTTATTTATTATATTAGAATATAATGTTTCATTATTTGTGAATCTGCCTAGTGCTTATGTTGATCCCATAGTACATCCACTAAAAAGAGCATGTAAAATGTTACAGAATACCACAATCTACCTATGAATTCATAAGCTGTCATGATTTTGTAAAAATTACTTCCAAATACAAAATATTGTTTCACAATAATTTCTGCATTTCCTCAGCTGGGAGACTGAATTTTGAATTCATATGTTGCATAAAATAAACATGTCTTTTTTCAATATTGCAACCTATGGAGGAATAAGTAGCAGCATGTAGAAAAATCCTTGCTTTGTGCTGGAAAGATAAGTGTGTGGTGATTCCTTTCACAATACATAACAGAGACATCGGTGAAGTTAAGAAATGGAAAAACTTGTCCAGGACTTAGTCAGGTGCTGATTAAGTAGATCAGCATGTTAGCAATCTGTATCTCCAGGGCAGAGGGGATATATATATATATATATATATCCCAACCTTCGTGTGTGTATTATATATATAATACACACACGACATGGGTAATGAATAGCACTGAATATCGTAACACACTAATTTATTATGGTAGTATACAGGGCAATATGACCTTCACGGAGCAAAAGAATGACAACACGGTACACATACAGTTGACATGACAAATCTGGGACTAAAGACCCTCAAAGTAGTCCCCTGTTACTGTCACCACATGCCAATGATGTGGGAGGCACTGAATACCATCTGCTGCAGCATTTGCCGCACCACGTGAGAATCGGGTCATCTGTTCGCGCACAGCATTAGCAATGTCCTCTCATGTTGCAAATTACCTACCACATAGTGGTTCCTTAATCTTTTGAATGAGATCAAAGTCACAGAGCAAAATGTCGGGAGAGTACGGTGGGTGCTTCAATTCTTCCCATCCCCAACATCACAGTAGCTGCCCTACACACTCAGTTTTTTGTGGTTTTGCATTGTCGTGCAGGATTATTGCACTGCCCACAAGATCCAGCTGTTTCTCCTGTACGCCACGTCGTACCTGTCACACCAGGAAGTCCCTGTAGTACTGTGCGTTCACTGTTCACACGACACTCACCAACTGACTGATTTCACAGCCCTTGCTGCGCTACTAGAGCCATCTGTTGTTCTGCATACACACTATGCCTGCAGAACTTCCACACGACACATATATGTTTGTGATTCGTCCACATATCTACAAGTAAAAAACTAGTTGCCTTGACTTTTGCCTCAACCCTCGTATATAAATAAAAAATCTGATGTGTTCCATTCACATGACTTTTTCTACATCTCTGTAACAAATTATTGTTAAAAAGCTTATGCTTCTATCTACTTCATGCTAATCGAGACAAACAATAGCAGAAATGCTTTCTTGTAAGCAGAAGGCAAATAATGGAATAAGCTAAGCTAAAATGATAGTCAATTCTTTTAAAAGCTGATTGGCAAGTGGATGAAGTTCATTTCTTTGTGTTGCCAGCAGTTGAAAAAAATCTCGTATTTGAAAAGTTTTTTAAGTATTTTAAAACTGAAACCAATAATAAGAAATATCTCAAAAATGGTCAACTCCACAAAAAAAATGAATATGACATAAATAGCATGTTTTAACGAGTTTTACGTTTTCAGTAAGTTTTGTCTATCTCTTACTGTTTACCAGCTATGCAAAATTCAGCAAAATTCACCCACAATAAACATGTCCTCAGAGACTATTCCCAGAAAATTCAACATAATTACATTTTATTTGGGATGTAAATAGCTGTAATATGTAGTATTTTAATTATCGATAGAGCCACTTTTGAGAAAATCAAAATTTTTGAAAATATTTTCATGGGATTCTCCTTAAAATTGTCATGTCAATCCTTGGAGTATACTAAACTCGAATACAAAGTTTGGTATATTGTGAACTTTTCATTGTTGAGTTATTGTGTTCGCAGACACAAGGACACACATGAACATTCTTCTAAAATCTTATATGTTCCATTCATATGACTTTCTCTAGGTGTTCTGCAAATGAACCTTTTATTCAAAAGATTAATCTTTTAGCTGCATCATGCTAATCAAGACAAAGCATAAGCAGAATTAGTCTTATTACTTGTTTTCTAGAAGGGAAAAAAGGGAATGCACAGGCTGTATGATGACTGCAAAAATTATTTTTTAGATAGTTCTGTGATTGTCTTCATTTTTTTATGATTATGAAAAATGCATTAATATGTGTCCAATTGACCACTTGTGTGACAGGTGAGTGGTGTGTGGGGATAACTGGTTTATTCAAGGTCTCGCAATACCTTTGTTTCCGATTTTAAATGAGAGAAATGAAGTGGAATAAAAGTAATGACAAATAATAGGCCTAATTATTTTGTCTCACATCCAGTGTTTACTTACAATACACATGTCTGTACAGATTCTGCTCATGTTATGAGGTGATCATTTAAAGAGAATTTTCCATATGTTCAAGTGCCAAGTAATGGAATGATTCATTATTGAATTAATAAACTTTGTGAAGAAGGCAAAGTATGAGTACAGTACTCACAGAAAAAAGCTCTTGATGGCATTTGTCAATGTTTGGAAAATTTCCCTAAGAAATTTCTTGGCCATTTTCACAGCAAATGGGAATTTCATACATTTTCCTACAAATGATATACAAGGATGTACATGACAGGGAAATTGATCCTAATTTCATTCTTTTTTTTAAATGAAGCATAGTTTTATTTAGCATGTATGAAAATTCTCAAAAATGTTAATGCTGGAGTGCCAAAACACTTAATCTGCTTCATGAGGAACATCTTTATGATTAGAAAGTAGGCATATAGTGGACACCTTCTGCTGAGAAAATAATGGCCCAATGTTTTCTGATGAACACAATCAATGGTGTTTGATGATATGAGTTTTTAGCATTAACATATGGCCCTCAAGAACCCCTAATTTAACTGGCCTGTAACTATAATCCATGAGGATCATTATGGGATAAAGTATATCTGCAAGCTTTAGATGAACATAAGGATAACATTCGCCAAGAAATCAATTCAGTTTCTCAAAGTGAACTAAGAATATTATGGGTAATTTTTTAAGATCATGCCAGAAATGTGTCAAAAATGAAGGCAGGAAGTTTCTACATCTACTTTAGACCATTAGAATTTATTAGGCAGTCAATCTAGCTTGCTAAATATAACACTGACATTTTGTGAGGCTGGCTGGAAGCAAAAGCTTATTGGCCAAGACTTTCACCTCACCATAGTGCCATGATATATGGATTGCCCAGTATGTCAGTTAAACAACATTGCAGGGGGTCACAGAGGAAGGGAGGGAGGGAGAGGGAGAGAGAGAGAGAGAGAGAGAGAGAGAGAGAGAGAGAGAGAGAGAGAGAGAGAGAGAGAGAGAGAGAGATTTCAAATGTATTGCAAAATAAATAAATAAATTGGCCATTTTCATCTTCTTGAGCATTCTCTTATGAACTATGTTACTCTGTTCTTTTTCCTATTTTCTGAGGGAAAGATTGCAAGAAAGCTGTGATAGAAATAAGAAGGAGAGCTATTGGACTGGCAGACAAATAGATTAAGCATACGGAATAAGGTAAAAACAAGAATAATTGATGATATCTAGAAAAAACAAATATAAGGGAGTTTGATATACTAGAGCAGTTTTAAGAAAGACTGGGGAAGGGAGAAATACATGGAAAGGGTGAGTTTGCCATGGGCAAGCACAGAAGCAATGAAAAATTAAAAAGTTAATAAACAAAGGTATGTACTTGTTATGTGGCAATTTTGTTTTAGAATGTTCAGAAATCAAAGCATAGTGACAGGAGCTATGGAACAAAAAGTGGGATAAGTTACAGATAAAACTATTAGTTCAGAAGCTTTTTGGGAAATAATAGTATAACTTTTTTTAAACAGTTAGGCAAATAAGTAGGAAGGTAAGAGAGAAGTGATTGAGGACAATTATTAAAAAAAGTTAGGAACTTTAAGTAAATAGTGAGGAAGATAGGTGGAAATAAGTTAAGTGGGCAAATGAGGGAACATACTCAGTGTAAGGAAAGATAAGTATACACAACTAGGATGTTAGGTGTATATAATCCTAAGCATTAGCAGAAACTAGGAGGAGACATTTTATATGAGATTATTACCATATATATGAAGCAATAAATAAATAAATTTATATAAACTTTCTGAGGACATGCATCAAATTATGTGAATGAATGAGTGAGTGAGTGAGTGAGTGAGTGAGTGAGTGAGTGAGTGAGTGAGTGAGTGAGTGAGTGAGTGAGTGAGTGAGTGAGTGACCGTTTAGTAATGTTTAATGCACAATTATGATTTGCCAAAAATTCTTTGGTTGTACGAGAATATGTTGATAGAAATGGAAGCGTTTAGTATATTAATGAATGACTGTCTTAAGAGATTGCAGATATGTTAAGCTAACAACATAAACTCAATCGCAACATGGATAATACAAATTTCTGAATTAATTCACAAAGCTAGAAAGCTACAATGAATAAGATTTTTAAAGTAAAAATTGTACCTTGTTGTTAGAATGCAGTTTATAGTTTATGAGGGTTTATTTAAAGATTTTTGTAAGACATAAGTAAATACATAAAAAAAAGAGATGATATTTTTGCCTGTTGCCTTTTAACTGCATATTATCCATAAGATGTTAAAAAAAGTTATAAAGTTTATCAATTATTGTTATTATTATTATTATTATTATTATTATTATTATTGTTGTTGTTGTACAACAAAGTTGGTGAATTGGTATGCAAAAAAACAAGTCCTAAAATAATGAATTAAGTATTTCTTTAAGCTTCCATATAAGTCTTTGGGAAGAAAAACTTAAATAAAATTATCTGATTGAAGCCCACTAAAGTGCCATGGGCTTACCTATCATATGAAAATTTAAGGATAATGGAGCTACAATACTGTAGAATTAGGAAATGTAGTTGTAAACAATTAAATGGAATATCTGTAGAAGTAACAAGTACATACTGAAATTGAAACCATAAAGCTTTTCCTTGTCCAGGATATTGAACTTTGAGTGGGTAAAATATTCAGTGCAGTAAAGTTACAAGTTTTACATGTAATATATTCACCCACATTTTTCAGTAGGAAGAAAACTGCTGCAATACATGCTGTAGATTGTGGATATCAAGTTTCTTAATAAAACACTATTCACAAAACTAAAACTCTGGAGGTAGTGTTTGCCGATATCATCCTACATCATAGTGCATAGTGATATGATTTAGGCTGTTGCAGTAGTTGTAAAACCTGTTAGGTTTCTGCTGTAGCTTTGTTAACTCTAATCAGAAAAGTTTTACTTTCTCTACACATACTATGTACCCAAAAATTATACACCAAGAGTTCACTGGAAATATATGTTTTGAGACCCCCTGCATAAAAAAAAAAAGATTTTTAGAAAAGGATGTGCATGTGTGTGTGTGTGTGGGGGGGGGGGGGCACAGTTCAAAAACTAAATGACTGGTAAACATCAAACTTGATATTTAAATTCCAAAGATATGATGCAAAGATATTCAAGAAAATCCCCCACCCCAAACTACCCTTTACATGGAAAATTTTTTAAAAATTTGGTTTTTCTCAAAAATGACTAACAATTTTGATTAAAATGCTGTATATTAATGTTATTCACAACACAAAATAAAATGTATATTTTGAATATGCATCTGAAGAGTGCTTTATTCTGGTTGAATTTTGCATAACGGTTAAACCGTAAGAGATGAAAAAAAAATTACTACACAAAAAATGTTGATTTGTTAAAATACACAATTTATGTCATATACATTTTTGTTGTAGAGATGACTGTTTCCAAGATATTCCTTGTTATTGGTTTAAATTTTAAAATACTTCCAGTTTTCTCAGACAAGAAGTGTCCATTTTTCTTTTGTTCTATTCCTGGCTAAGCAAAGGAGCCAATTTCAATAACAATCGCATAACGATAGCTTTTAAAACATTTGCCTATCGCTTTAGCTTAGCACATTCCTTTAGCTCCCTTCTGCTTATAAGGAACTAAGTAATAAGAAGGTACACTTTGCCAGTGCTTATCTCGATTGGCATGGTGTAGAAAGAAAATAATCTTTTATAAGAAGTCTGTTTCTAGAACAGTTACAGAAATTCATGGGAGTGTAACGCATCAGATTTTTACTAAAATTCTGTCAATAGCATATAGTAGTGCTGCTGCATTTCCATTGAAAAGTTGATTCCAATAACCTATTAGATATCAATGACTTTAAGTTGGTTATTTTCTTTCTTACAGGACTGAAAACACGAACATTTACATTTACATTCAGCATTACTGTAATCAAATTTCAACATTCCATTTGACCCATGAGTGCAAGCTAATCTCCATCATTTATCAATTTTATATAATAAGAGAGTTGGTAAATGGTAACACTACATCACTGAAAATTCACTTGCTTGGATGCGCTTCGGGAACAGGGTATTGTTCCCATTATCAATAGCTCTCCACCTGATCATGCCATTTTCTTTTCCTGTCCAGGGGAGGCTGTAGAACTACTTCTCTTTCCAAGAAACAATCTTCAAACAAACCACTAACTATGGGCAACCGTCTATCACCATTCTTAGAAGAATTATACACGAGTCATTTTAAATCCCAAATCACAAATAATTTCCCACAGCTTTTCAAAACCTGGTACAGATATGTAGATGATATTTTTGCCATTGTTCCAATAAAACTTGCAGAAGGTACCCTAAAAATGCTAAATATACAAAAAACAAAAAGAACCATAAAATTCACTATGGAAAAAGAAGAAAATGGACTGTTACCTTATCTGGATATTAAAATCATTTGAAACCTCATTAAACTTACTTTCAGCATCTTCAGTAAATCTACCCACACAAAACTACATAAAAAACAATAGCTACAATCCTATAGCACACAAACATGCTGTTCTAAATAGCACAACCCACAGATTGGTACACCTACCTCTTGAAAATGAGGAATACAAAAAAGAATACAACTAGCCATCAAAAACGGTTACCAAAAAACCCTAATAGATAAGAAAATTAAGAAATTCAAGAAATAACAACACTTCAAAATCCACAAGAAGCACAAACATACTTGTCACTCTTGGGTACACCATACATTTAAAAAAATCTTCAAAAAGCAAAACATCACCTTAGCTCCTCAGAATCCCCATAGTGTACAAAAACTGCTGTGCAACAAAATAAAATACCTATCCCTAGAGAAAAGTTAGCTGGAATATACCAAATAGATTGCAATGACTGTAATCTAGTATACATAGGCAGAACTAAGAGAAATTTGGAAACAAGACTAAAAGAACATATGAGATGTTTATACCAAAACAGTTAGACAAATCAGCAATAGCATATCATTTCTGGACTTCAAATCATGACATTACACCCAGTATAAAACTTTTAAAACCTATCAAAAATGCTACGAATTAGAAACCTGAGAAAAGATTCATATATAAAAACACAAAGACCACGCATAGTGCATTTCAGATTACTGGGAGATTTATCACCCTGTCACCAGAGAGCACCAGCAATCTACAGCCTCCCCTGGACAGGAAATGAAAGCAGCAAGATCAGTTGGAGAATTGTTGAAGATGGGAACAAACGCATCCCAGCAAGTGAATTTTCAATGATGTAGTGTTACCATTTACCAACTTGCTTATTACATGACTATACAACACAGTTACTAGTTTTTATTCCCTCAAATTAGCGATTTATCACTTTCCCTAATGAGTAGTGGCTCAATAATAGGAAAGAGGTTCATATTTGGGAGTTTTTAGGTTCAATTTTAAAGGACAAGCCACCCTGACATTTGGGCTTTTTTATTTTTTCCAGGTTGCAAATACTATGATATATTTATCTGTCCATCATTTCATTTATTCAGGAGTTGCTGGACCGGGCTCAATAAAATTGTTGATTGTATATCTTGCATGCAGTGTATATGGTTAAACGAGTCTGTTTATTGAATCTTTTGCCTGAACCTGTCCATCCATTCTTTCAGATGGGCGGGGAGAGCATTAAAGAGGTATTGAGGATTTTCTATTTGGAAACCATAGGGACTTTGCTGCACCATCCTTTGTAATCATCTGTGTCATCTCTTCCTTCCAGAGGCTTCCACTTCTCGACCCTAACATCTTCCAATATTCCCAATGATAACAATTACTCTTAAACTCATGTTACAACTCTAACAGTAAGATATGTAAATGCAGTGTAGTCAAATATGAATGAAGTGAGGTCAGCAGTATTTATGAGCACAAGAAGATAAGTGCCAAATATGAATGAAGTGAGGCCAGGCACAGTGAGATAATGGTATACCAGTTTTTTATGGGACAACCAGTATATCAATAGTTAGTACATTTGGGCTATAACCTCAGTTAGTGAGAATGTTACAATATCATCATCTACAAATTTCAACATGCCACAGAATTTAATGCCTTTGTTACATATCTGAGGCAAATCATAATACTTTAAATCTGTATGCAAAGCTATAAAAACGACACCCTCTTTATAAAGTTGTAGAAACATTTCTGCTCATGTACATTTTATGAACAATTGTAAAAGCTGGTAGGTATGAAAATATTTAGAACTCAGAGTGTATATGCCTATGAGCTGTATGGAGCCAAATGTACAACATGCACAAAATAAAGCATAGTGCAATGATTACAGAGAAACTGTGTTTTA
Organism: Hymenopus coronatus; assembly: GCA_030762935.1. Lineage (NCBI taxonomy): Eukaryota > Metazoa > Arthropoda > Insecta > Mantodea > Hymenopodidae > Hymenopus > Hymenopus coronatus. The sequence continues at coordinate 14,969,466 of CM060884.1, forward strand.
AGAATGATTTTCTAATTTTTACTAATATTTTCTGCTAATATACTTGAATCACGGCTTTCATAAAAAAGGTAATTAAGAACAAACACTTCTTACTTTCTCTATACATACTATGTACATAGTGTACACAGAAGGTATTGCACTCCACCAAAAAAATTTGATACCGAGATTTCACCGGAAATATGTATTTTAAGGTCCCCTGTATCCAAAAAAAGTATTTTCAGAAAAAGGTCCATGTGTGTGTGTGTGTGTGTGTGTGTGTGTGTGTGAACACAATAACTCAAAAACAAAAGGTCTGTAAAATACCGAACTTGGTATTGAAGTTTAGTATCTTCCAGGGATGTGATACAAAGACTTTGAGAAAAATCCCCCAACCCCAAACTACCCTTTACATAGAACTTTTTTCGAAAATCTGGACTATCTTAACAATGGCTCTAACAATTTTGATTAAAATACCGTATATTAAAGATATTTACCTGACAAATAAAATGTATATTTTGAATTTTCTGGGAATAGCCTCTGAAGACTACTTTATTCTGAGTAAATTTTACGGAATTTTGCATAACCGCTAAATCGTAAGAGATGGACAAAAACTTACCACACAACAAATGTAGAGCACTTTAAAACACACAATTTATGTTATATACATTTTTTCCATGGAGTTGATTGTTTTTGAGATATTCCTTGTTTTTGGTTTCAGCTGTAAAAACATACTTTTCTCATACTGGACTTTGTGAACTTCTGTCCATACAAACAAAGGAACTTCAGTCACATAGCAACCAGCTTTTTACTATCACTTCAACCTATGGTACTTCCTTATTTCGCTTCTACTTACAAGGAAGCAAGTAATAAGATTATTTCTGCTATTTTTTTCTCGATTAGCATGAAGTAAATATAAGCATAAGATTTTTAACGATAATTTGTTGCAGAGATATAGAGAAAGTCATATGAATGGAACACATCAGATTTTTTAAGATGGTGGTCTACTCAACAAGTAATATTATGTTTCTGAATGCTAATTTTAAAAATATTTGTTTGGAATAAATTTACTCTTTGAAGTTAGATTTTGGAATTCTGAACCATTAAATGTAACAAAAACATTTCAACAAAAGTCAAATGTTCAGGTATCCTGCTAGTAAATGTATACTTTTTAACATTGGTTTGTCATGTAATTGGGAAGAGAATAGTTAACCAAGAAGCAGAATGTACAGAAGGGTTCCTGCTCAGAAGTTGTCAATGATGCCACTCTAATTCCAAATGTTATGTTTTTAAAACAATACTCTAAAACAAATACAGGATATAATAAAATAAACAACACTGACAACTTGTCTTAAGATAGCTATACTCAAGTAAATAATGTTGCAAATATAAATGCTACCCGTCCCCCACAGAAAAGAAGAAAAAATCTAAAAGAAAAACATCTGTTAGATTGAAAATTTCCTACTTTAATTTCAATACAATAAAAATGATGATATATGATATTTAACCAGTAACAACCAGCATATTCATAATAACAGCATTATAATATTCAGATATATATCTTCAAGGAAGAGTATATCATATGCTTTAAAAACTATTATTCCTTAGTATCAAATTTGGCATTTGGAATGCAAAATAAATGTTATGTTACACTGAGTTGACATCAAACTGCATTTACAATTTTATGTGATTTTTTCATGAATCTTCTATTTACAGCATTGATGGAAATCCATATAAAGGCAATGTATATTAAAACAAAAAGAACAAAATGTTTATTGTACAATAAAAGATACTATAAAGATTATGCCAAATGCATGTATTGTATACCTTTAAATAAAAGGAGAAAAATGCAATTAACAGCACACATTTCAATAATCTCAATGCATTATGGGTCCCATGGAATATGATGGTAAGAGTTTAACTGCATTGTTAAAATAGTACCATTGCATGCAATATTTTGTCCATAAGTTTTTTTCTTTGTCAATAATATATTAGCATCAAGAATTCATTAAGAAAACAAATGCCTAAACAAGCACAATGAATAATCTCAGATTATTAAAACTGATGTTCTCGAGTCTATCCAATAATCCTCAAGATCAAAATATGCCAAATTGACAATGATATTCTTGTTGCATTTTAATAAAATTACAGTACTGTGTAACTGTCCTGTACCTTCTTCTTAGATTTAATGTACTAATGGAAATCCAATAGAAATAACTTAAATTCCATCTTAGGTTTTAGGATAAGGCTTTAGTTAGGCTAGATTTTTTCAGTTGGTGAAATGACCCCAAATTTATTTCCGAGCACAGTTCCTTAAATTAAGAAATTTAGGTTTAATATTACACAGGTATGTATTTTGGGATGTCAAGAAAAGTTTGTTTTGAGATCTGAACAAAAAAAAAAAGCAGAATTTTTAGAAAAAGTGTGCATGTGTGGACTGCATTGCTCAAAAACTAAAAGACTGATAAATACAAAATTTGGTATTTAAGTTTGGTTTCTTTCAAGTATGCAACATAAAGATTTTCAAGAAAATCCCCCAACCCAAACTACCCTTTACATGGAAAAAGTTTTGAAAATTTTGTTTTTCTTAAAAATGCCTCAAACGATTTTGATTAAAATATGATATATTAAATATGTTTATATCAGAAATAAAATGTATATCTTGCTTTTCAAGGAATAGCTTCTGAAGACCTATTCATTCTGAATGAATTTTGCATAACTGATAATTTTTGATATTTTGTTTCCATTACTAACATCACAGTGCATGAAAATAGTCTAATTTGCCTTTTATTCCTCTTATAGAGAAGCTTTCTGAATGACCAAAGAAAAACATGGAAAGTTTAAGAATGCATGCATGTGAACATACAAGCAAAATTGGAAGTTCCTTCAACATAATCTTTGTCTTTCAAAATGGCATTTTTTTTCTTCATATTTTTCTTGTTCTATGTATACATCTTCTTCCTACCTCACTGGATAGATGTTCACTTTCCAAGAGCAAATCTGGGTAGCACCTTCTGCCTAATATTTTTTAAGTTATTCTGAATATATTACTGTTCTTGCACAATAAGGTTAAAAACAAACCATTAAAATCTAATAGCAGTTCACAGCAACATTACTAACTTGTATAAATGACTGCAAAGAGTTTCTAGTCAAAGATTTTCCAAATAATTTGCAAACTTAAACTGCTAACACATTATTTTCTAACACAACTTTACTACTCATGCACGAATATTCACTGACTTAAGTACCATTGACAGCTAAATGCGCAGTAAAATAGTCATTCCCTGCTGCATTTGTAGCTATACAGGTATAGTTGCCACCATGGTATGCTTGCACAGATTCTATGGTAAGGATACTTGTTCGAGAACCTATTTTCAGTATATATATGCCATCTGAATTACTAATATTCTTTCCATTCAAAGTCCAAGTAATATTTAATGGCTCATCACCCTTTGTAACTCCACAGTACTGCTGAACAAGTTCACCAGCGTTTACAGCTTTCTTGCCAAAAGTGAAAGGTGTTATGATAGGACCAACTACAACAAACAAAATAATCAGAAAGACAAAAAATAACAAGCTTTCTTTTCAAACATGAGCAGGCTTTGCAAGAAGATTTTGACAAAACAACACTAAAAAAAATGAAATCTCCCATGAAGAACTAAAATTGTACTTGTAAGTATTTGCCTAAAACAATGAAGGACTAATGTCACAAAATCCAAATGAAAATAAAACAGTTGCAGTTCATTCCACATTATGAGAAAAAACATAATCACTGGAGACAAGTTACAACTAGGTACCATTGACAGCTAAATGTGCAGTGTAATTAACACTTCTAGCTGCATTAGTGACTATACATGAGTAATTCCCTCCATGTTCTGCTCTTACAGATTCTATTGTAAGGATGCTAGTTTGTGAACCAATCTTGAGCACATATATTCCAGAAATACTGGATGCATCCTTTCCATTTAGCATCCAAGTTATATTTAAAGGCAGGTCTCCTTCAGTAACGGCACAGTTTTGCTGAACCAGCTGACCAGCATTCACAGCTTTTCCCCCAAATGTAAATGGTGATATGGATGGAGCGACTATGAAACAGAGCATATTTATTATAATTTCATTATCGCCAGAAGAATGTCATAAGTAAAGGCAGGATGATACACTATTCTAAATCTAAACTTTTACCAACTTTCGAGTCTTTCCAATAAATGTATTGGTAAATGGAATAATAATAATAATAATAATAATAATAATAATAATAATAACAATAATAATAATAATAATAATAATAATAACAATAATAATAATAATAATAATAATAATAATAATAATAATAATAATAGATCAATATAAACAGACATGAAGAAAAGCATGTTTTAAACATCTACAACTATTAATAAGTTTACAGAAAGATTAAGCATATTCAATATTTTCATTGTAATGCCTACCATGCTGTTATGATGAATATATCATACCATTAACTAACAATGCAGCTGTATAAGTTATTATGCCTGCTCTATTCTCTGCTGTACAAGAATAATTGCCGCTGTGCCCAGCCATTACTGAGGCAATTGTCAAAAGGCTGGTTCTTTCACCAATTTTCGCCGTTGCAATACCCATGTGAGAGGACAGCTCTTCCCCATGGAAGCTCCAAGTTATTTTCAATGGTAGATCACCCTTCGGCACATAACAGTAGAGCTGAACACTGTCACCTGAATACGCTTCCGACTCAAATGAGAATGGGTTGATGTGAGGGCGGACTATTCATTTTTATTTTGAAGTAAATAAAAAATTAATTAGTACATAATAAATAAAAAATGTATAGGATGTCTATCAATAAGCTTAACTTTGTAGCTATGTCAGTTTATTTAGAGCCAATAAACTTTAAATTACAGTTTCATAAGTTTTGGAATATTATATTAAGCATTTAATTTTTCACCTATGTAGTTTACCAGTATGCACAAATTATTTGGCAAACAATTGCTATGAAAATAAAATTTCAAGCTCAGCAGCAGTTTTGAAATGATTGATTTCAAATAACCCAATGAATGGCATTTAATTTCTATGATATTCCTAGAATTCTAATATTAATCCAATAATATATAATATTTATGTTATTTATGACTTTTATAATGCTGCTTTTCAAATTCATATTTTAGGTGATGCATTTTGAGAGTAAATGAAAGAAATGATGAGAAAAGTAAAGAGAAAAGTCTTATACTTTATGTTCTCAAGTAACAATGCAAAAAAAAGTAAAAACGTCTTTGCTATTATTCTTAGGGAAAAGGGGAAACCAACTGTGAAAAGAAGTAAAAAGTACTAATAGATATAAAATAATTATTGATTATACTTAAGCAATTATAAAAACACAAATTGTAAACAACAAGATGCAAGGCTATAACTTTTTATTTAATTCTGTAATAAACTAAGAAAACTTTTAATCAACAATGCTTCTGATTTCAGAAGCATAGGTTTCAAAACTATTTTCCCTACAGCCTGCACTTGAGTACATATTTCACAACACTTGTGAAAAATTTCTTCACAGAGATTATAATGTTGTATTATCTATGAGAGATGTAACTCAGTACAACTGACTAGAAAACTTGGAACAGAAAATTACTCAAAATAAAGGGATTTTAATTATACGAGTTATGAGTTAGAAGAACATATATTCTACTATCAGTTTTGATGTCATAACTTTGCAGTAATTATTCATTATAAAACTGAATTCAATATTGTGCAGCAGAAGTCACATGTTCAAAAGTTCAGGGATATCCAAAACATTACATGGACAAAAGCATTCTGTAGCACATTCAAAATTACTCCAGTTTTAAACATTATTTCTAGGAAACATGAATGACTATAGAAAATTGTATGAGAAAGAAACAAAGTACAGTAAGTAACTGAGCAGGATGGCTCAGGCAGTGACATCTGTGGCCAGTATTTGGATTCAAACCCTGGGGTACTGTTAATGGAGCATCATGGATGTTAGGCAACATCCCCAAGTACGAGGGTCAGTCAATAACTAATGCCTCCTATTTTTTTTCTCCTTAACTAAGTTAGCAATGCGAACAATTTGAATTTGGCACAATTCCTCAAACCTTCTCTAATCCACTGCAGTAACAAATTCCTAAGTCAAAAGGTGGCAGCACTGCTGCCTTTTGCAAAATGGCTGACATCGATGTGCATATTAGACTGTGTACCTTTATTGAATTCTTGCATGTGGAAGGCGAAATGCCCATTCACATTTATAAGAAGATGAAAAATGTGTATGGTGATGCAACAATGGATATTAGTACTGTTAGAAGATGGGTCCTTCAATGTAATGAAGCAGAAGGGCAAACACTGTTGGTTGATGAAAATCGGAGCGGTAGACTGGTGACTGCAGTGACTCCATGCAACATTGAACGAGTGGATGAGCTCATTCATACTGACCGCCGGGTAACAACAGATGAATTGTGTTGCATTATGTCCCTCAGAAAAAAGGCAGTGTGATGACGATTACTCAAAAGTTTGTTTGCAATGGGTACCAAGAATGTTAACCAATGAGAATAAGGAGACAAGAAAAACAATAGTCGCCAAACACTTGCAGCACTTCAATTTGGAAGGAGAGGATTTTCTGGAAAGCATTGTGACCAGAGACAAAACATGGGTTCATTTTTTTGAACTTGAATCAAATAGACAGTCAATGGAATGGCTTTGCACAACCTGACCGAAGAAGAAAAAATTCAAAACTGTGGCATCGGCAGGGAAAGTGATGTCGACAGTGTTCTGGGATTCACAGGGTGTGATTCTATTTGAATTTTTGGAGCAGGGATGCACAATAAATTCTGTTTAATATGTCAGTACCCTCAAAAAACTTAAAGCATGTCTTTGGCGAGTTTGCCCAACAAAAACCATGGTGGATGTTGTTCTTTTGCATGATAATGCAAAACCACACACCAGTCATCACACCACTGAAGCGATTGTGAAAATTTGATAGGAAGCCTTGCCTCATCCCCCACACAGTCATGACTTAGCACCATCAGACTGCAATCTGTTTGGGCTGCTAAAGGAAGCTCATCATGGGATTCACTTTGAAGATGCAGAGGCCGTAAAAACATCTGTGAGTCAATGGCTTCGGAAGCAAGACCACACATTTTACCACACTGGAATACATGCCGTTGTTAAAAGGTGTACCAAAACTGTGGAAAAGGACGGAGATTACATTGAAAAGTGACAATTTAATCCTCAATGCTGAGGCTTTCATGCTGTGTAATCAAAGTTTAATTTTCTTACAAATTAAAAGAGAAAAAAATAGGAGGCATTAGTTATTGACTGACCCTCATATTAGCCTAGCACCAGAGATTGGGACTTCTCTGGTGTGTACTTATATTTCCCCAGTACTGGAATAAACTGGGGACACAAAATCTTATTTTCACACTTAGATGAAAAAAGGACTCTAGTGGATACAGCTGGAGAAATAACAGAAATAGCTGGTAAACATTAAGGGTTTATCAAGGGCTCAAAGAAGGAAAATCAGAAACTTAAGGAAAGAAACAATGGCCACCTATGTAAATTAAGGGCAAAGCAGAGAATATCACCCAAGGCCTCCAAAAAAGGCAGCTAAAGAAACTCCCACGTCTACAGGAATGAAGGATTCAGACATAACAGGATCTCAGATACTCTAAGCTCAGGAGAGGAACTGCTTTTGAAGAAGCCAAATCAGGAAATAGGGAACAGACTTATAGTACTGCAATCTCAGCATTTTGAATGGAGGTGGTTCAGCAGAGGTATCCATTAGTGCTAATAATCCCTGAATAAGAAGTACAACTGCAGTTGAAAATATTTGAGAAAGTATAGGCCCCAAATTTAGAAGAGTCTATCTGTAAAAGAGCAGACATATTTGACTGTGAAGGGAAGGAGACAATTAAACAGCAAAGGCAGCAGTGCCTAAGTTATCTCCATGGCAGGTTCCCAAACTACTGCTAAGACAGAGAAGAGTTTTTAAAGACCAAAGATATGCAGAAAGATATTCCTCCAGTGACATTGACAAGTTCAGGAGTCAGAATCCAGCAGAAAGAAAACTAATCTCAAACTTGCATATATGTAAGGAATGTGCTGCATACATACCAATGTTTTTTGTTTTTATTTTTTATTTTTTTTATTATTATTATTCAAGGGATTTGGTGACCATTCAGCCTAGTTAATATATGATGGGTTTGTCTTGGCTGTAGCCTACCTTCGTTATGGGGTTAGTTTTCCTCCTCTGCAAGAGGTAAGAGAACTAGATGATAGTTGTCAAGAGCTAAATGAACAATGGGGTATGATGTTAAGCTCACAATTTGATATGGGGGAGCAGGACACTAACTCAGCAGTGAGCGAGTCTAATGAAAGAAATCTAGGGATATACAGCAGAGGACAGGAGGCCATGAGGAACTCCTTGACATTTCATTTGAAACTAATCTGATGAGAGACTATGAAACTGTGAATGTGGCAAGGGAACTGTCACTTTCTGATCACATATATTTTAAGTTTAAGAGAAATAGGGTATAGAATCCCAGAAAAACTGACTAGAATTCATACAGAAAAGATCTCAATCAATAACTAAATGAAATGGAGTCAGTATTAGAAATTTGGTGCATATAAAGAATATAACTCATCAACTTGGAACATAACTGTCCTGTATGGATTATACCCTCTTTGAAGAGAAAAGGAAATGGGTAAGAGAACTGCTTTAAAAGCAAACCAGGCAAGAGACAGTGGACAGAATATCAGAATGCCAGAAGTGAAATGAACTTCTTGAAAGGCATTCTGAGAGGAAGTGAAGGAGGTTCCTGCAAGAGCCAGGCTCCAAAAGGTCCTCACTAAGGTAATAACAAATCCAGAAGGTACTATACAAAGTGAAAATGGAGAATACACCAGACCAATGTATGATATACTAAGGGTGCTCCTTGATGCTCATTTTCCACAATACACTGTCATGGAGAGTATAGACTAATCTATATATCTGCCAAAGAAATGTCTTGTTACACCCAAGAAGGAAACTTAGGAAATATGCAAGCAGTTGTTGATTTTCAGAATGCCTGATGGGCTCTGTGGGCTTTTCAATTTTATTGTATAAGTCACTGGGCTGGATGGAATATTTCCATTTTTAGTGTAGCTGTCAGGGATTGAATTAATCTGACACTTGTGTAGGCTCTTTTGAGCAAGTCTGGCCACAGGATATATTCCAAGCACTTGGAGGCTTATAAGAGTTGTCTTCATTCTAAAGCCAAGGTAAATTAATCATACCATGCCAAAGATGTAAGACATCTTTTCTATCAATGCTACTAGAAAAACTGATCAATAGACGTGCAAGTCACCAAAATCAACATGCCTATCAGGAAGGAAAATCATGTGGGACAGACCTTCACTATTTGGTTGAGAAGATAGCAAAGGCATTCCATTCCAAGAGATTGCTCTAGGAATATTTTTAGATATTGAAGCAGCTTTTAGCAATACAACATCTGAAGCTACACAGCTATGGAAAGGCATGGGGTAGATATTTTGTAGATGTACCATGCTAAAAAGCAGCAGAATTGCGGCTACTGTCAAAGATGAGTTAACATTGTGAGAGGTTATCCACAGGGAGTATTGTTCCCATCATTGTGGAATCTCGTACATTGAGCGGCTAAATAGTAGGTTCTTATTGCCAAGGGTATGTGGATAATATGTCATCCTGCTCATTGGCAAATATAAAAATATTTTCACATAAATGGCACAGCACAACTTAAATATTACATAAGGTGGCATCAAAACGGATTTTGGAGTTAATTTCAAGAAGACCATGATGGTGTCATTAACAAAGAAACACACCTAAGAAACATATTAGGAGGTTAAATTATTTTGTGAAATGTATGCATGCAGGTGTATACATGATACCATGCATTTGTGGACAAGTCTACATAGGCACAACTAAATGCAGCATAAATACAAGATTAAAAGAACACGAACAACATTGCAGACAAATCAGCAGTAGCGGAACATGCCCTCCAAAGTAGCCATGACATTTGTTTTAGAAACATGAACTTATCAGTTCCTCAGAAAAATTTTGTACTAGATTTTATCATGACGCAACAGAGATATACAAGCATTAAGTCAATTTTAATCATAAAGAACAGATGAGCGAGTTACACAAGGAATGGATACCAGTACTAGAACACCTACAAATAATCAAACAACCAGAACCAGTGATACGTGAGGAAAGATAGTGTAGCGGGAACAAAGGCGATTGGAAGTCGTCCACCAGCAAATCAGTGACAAGGAGGCGATACTTCTCGTGCATATATAAGGGAGGTAGGTAGTCTGCATTTCACTCTTTGAATCTTCTGATGATGTTCAACACAGTTTTGAGTGAAACATCAGGAGTAAATCCTACTTTTCGACCATGGCCTACAAGCTCAGAAGAAATTTTACTTCAAATATTTTGTGAAATGTTGCTGGAGAAAGGGGAAGTGAGGTATTTAGGATTAATACTAGACTCTGGACTTATTGGAATGCTCATCTAAAAGCAATATGCTCCAGAGACAAAATGTGACTAATAAATACTAAAAGAGAAGCTGGGGTTTAAATGACAACCAGTTGGCAGGCCGAGGGCAGCCTGAAGGTGTGTTAGAGATGTACCCATTCTTCTAGAATTTGATCATGTCCTGATATCCTGTGAGGTTTCCAGGATGGGTATAAATGAGGTTAGGGAGTGAAAGGAGGTAGCAAGATCACTCCTCAGCAGTTGCAATGCTCTTGTGCACCTCTGGTGTAATTTAGTTGCAAAATTTGTTCATTTTGGGGGTTTTGTTTTGAATTTTCATGTCCAAGCAACTCTTGGAAGAATAGAATAGGAGCTGAGCCATAGCAGCTGGTAGAGCGTTTAAGCCCAGATGTATTCACTGAATTTATACAACAGTAGTGCAGTCCATAATCAGTCATGGGTTACTGGTCTGGTGGATAGTAGTAAGTACTGGGGAAGGGAAAGAGATTAGCTGTGGATATAAATGATTTAACATTTTAACACTAAGACATTTCATGTCCATAATTTTAAAGAGTATTAACTTTTTGAATATAATTATAATAAAAGTTTTATTATAGAATTTTACATTTCTTATTACATGTTTATCATGAACATTATTTATACATTTTACATCCAACCATCATTTTGGTTTTATAATTAGGATTGACAGCACACCTGCAACTGGAATGCTTAGTTTGCTTCTGTTACACCTATGGGCTAAAATGGAGGCAATGGCTGGAGCATATTGATTAAACACTACAGCAACTGAAAATGTATGGAATATATTGGGCATCGTACCATGATTTAGATGATGTGGGTACAAATCCAAATGCAGAATACCAGGAGACTTTATGAAGCCATCTCTCTCCTTCAATAAGCCCTTCAATATTATTATTGAAGATAGAGAGCATTGAAAGGATAATTACTAAAGGATGTTAGGGTAGGTGTGCATGGACTTTAATGCATCGCTCTGTCAAATATATAATTAATCTGATAATCTAATCACAAAGATAAACTCCTTGAAACTCCTCCAACTGAATGTACACTCATAAGCATGAGTGTAAAAATTTACTTGCAGTCCATGGCTTTATTTCAGAAATCTGAGAGTAACTTAAGATATTTTTAGAATATTTTCTAGTTTCCCTTTCTCACAACTTCTATGAAATAAGCACTAATTAGAAGTACATATAGCAATTTCAAGTAAATAATGATAAATATATAATCTGATAGAGGGCCAGAGTTCGATTCTTGGTTATGTTGGGTATCTGCTTTTTCAAGGTTTTTCTTATCCTGATAATATAAATGTGTTTCCAATGCAACTGAAATTTATTTGAACATTCACTTTATTTAATGCCCAAAATAGCCTGTCTGCTTAAAGAATGTTAAACTTATAAAAAATAAATGGTTTCACTTCCAAACCAAGGAACAAAATTTTACATGCAAAATATCTATGGATTGCAGGAATTATTATATCCAGTATAATCCTGAAAAAATAAGGAATATATGTAGCAGATGTTCTGACAAATTATATTTCTCAACCACCCACCCTTCTTTACTACCACTTATATATGGCAAAATAACACCACTATGAACTACATCAGATGCTAAGAGTGCTGAAATAGCAATAAATCAATGTTTTCAACCTATAAAAATATGGTTAAAATGAAAATCTGCTACTTGTGACGAGTTTAGGCCACATAGATCCCTCGGCTTTGCTGTGGTTCATTGGAGTTTAGCTTCACAGATTCCTCAGCTACACTTTGCAGCTTAGGACCTTGATTCCTCTACTACACTTTGCAGAATAGGACCCTTAATTCCTCAGCTACACTTTGCTGCTTATGGTCTTCAACCCCTTGGCTATGCTTTATGGCTTAGAGCCCTCTGCCCTCAACTATCTATTTGGCTTCTTTCGCTATGTTCAGATTGTGAATACTGGCATCACATGGAAGCACAAGAACCAAAGAGGCAAATGTTCCCATGACGTCTCTTGTGGGACTGTGTCATTTAGGTATTATATCTGTTGTGTTTGAATAAACAGAATAAAACAGAGGTGATAAAATTAAAAAGTTGTGGTTAGACATGTATTAAAACATGAAATGGATTACTGAGCAAGTGTTACTAGTGTATATTCCCCACTTTTAATAATAAAAGACTATTAGTGATTTTGAGTGGTTCCTGGAGTAGGAATTTATCCAAATAAATGAGTTAATTAATTAAACAAACAAATATAAGTAAAACATGTGCCATCAATGAAGAATGTGAAGTCTAATAGCTCTCCTTCTTCTTGCTCTGGGTTTAGGCTATGAAGCCCATTCACTAAGTTAATTGTAGAGTCAATTTTCTTGGGCTATTTATAAATACTATTTTTTATATTCTTTCACTATTCATTTTCATTGGGTGCTCTGTCCACTTTCTTATACACACTTTAATGTTATCTCCAAACATATATCTACATCTATTAATTCATCTCTTATTATTCAATTTCTTATTTTATCTGCTTTTGCACATCTTTTAATATGAAATTTATCATTCAGATGCTTGTAGTTTAATAGTTTAGAATAACAATTCTCTAGTTTGAGATACAGTTTTCTTCATCTATGCATTCCAAACCATATATTGCTCTTTCTAAATTCTTTAGAATATAAATTGTTCCTTAAAATTGCTACCTATGTACTTTGGTATACATTAAGCGGCTGTCAAATCACAGTAGAACAACTGTTTGTCATGCAGCAATTGTGATCTGACTGCATGCTAATATTCACTTACAATGCCCAACACAACAAAACCCAAATTTAATTGGGAGTCAGGGAATGTTTGCTTTGGTGAAATACTTAGGCCACTTAGAGGAGCAACTAAAGAAGAGAATTTACTTCTGATTCACCTTAATAGTTTAAACCACATTTCCCTCTTGAAAGGAACATTTCTGTTGTTTAGTCACATGTCTGTTTGTATTTCTACATTTGCTTATAATGTAATAGTACTCTGAGAACTATAACTAGTTAATTCTCAAAACACTCTGAAATCATTTAAAATATTACTTTATAAAATCTTTCTTTTGTAATTTACAATAAAATATCTTTTCTTCTGTAAGAATCTATAGTAACCATGTCTTAATAATTTCCATTTTAGAATACACATTTAACTTCTTTCCTGTCTGTACATGTGCTGAACTCATAGAAATATGATAAGCAAATATTTTCTAAATTGGAAACCATAAATCCTTTCCAAGCTCTATATATATGTACCTTCTTCATGAAATAGCTGATTTTTTTATACAATTAACGACAAATGAATAGTGCAGAGGAGAAAACAGAAGAGCAAAACAGCACTGAAAACCCATTCACATTTAACTTAAGCTACAAGGCCAAAATTCCTCAGCCAATCACCTAACTGCATTCAACTTTAATAGATAAGATTGTGTGTTATTTGATAAAATAAAGCCTTTGGTTTCATATTCGGTCAAAGTAATAAATGTTATTATTGAAAACCAGAGCATTTCCATATTATGGTGTTAGTTTTGACTGAAACATGGACAAAATTGAAACAAGAAACATTTTGGAAACAATATGGAACAGTACTGTTGGCTAGTGAAAATGTGGGAAGAGGAGAGATGGAGATTGAACATTAATTCTTTTACGAGAGGCTGCGTAACACATAGTAAAGAAATAAGTAATGAACAGTCATCATGTTATACCATTAACATGAACTGTAGCTGTGTAGCTTGCTGAACCTGCAGGATTCTGAACCACACATGTATAATTGCCACTATGAGCTGCCATTACTGATGTAATTGTAAGAATACTAGATCTGTCCCCAATTTTTGTAGTTGTGATGCCCATATGAGAAGACAATTCCTCTCCATGAAAGTTCCAAGTAATCTTGAGTGGTTTATCTCCTTTGGACACATGGCAGTTCAGCTGCACACTTTCTCCAGTGTTTACCTCTTCATCCAAGTCAAATGGAATAATGTGAGGAAGAACTGGAAAGTTTTATAGCTATAAATGCTGGAGATAATTTTAAATTGCATAAAATACTAGAATTATTAGCAAATAATTTGCAGTTCAGTATAGATTTAAAATTAAACTGTACATGATTGCAAAGTAAATTATACTAAATGGTTCTGCAACAATTTTGTTGAAAAATTCCCAGAAAATGTATTACTATATAGAGCAACATTTTAGTAGCATGAGGATTATTTTGAAAGTCCTTGTATACTCCCTATCAAATTTATTTTGATAGAATTACTTTATTTGTTGAACTAAAATATCTGTACAGATTTTACTAGAGCATCCCAATGTTTGGAATACTGTTTTATGATCTTATCAGAAGAGCCTCCCTCTCTATTGTTTGCTCATTTGCTTTCTTAATGTGGTATTTCCCATCCTCTTTCTTCTAAAATTCACATAGCTTAATAAATAAATTTAATGCAATGAATGGATAAATGTCCTCCGAGTCAGAACACATAATGCCTGGTGTTCATCTTTCAAAGTAAAGGAAAACTCAAGAAAAAATCTACAATAGGTGAATGAAAGCATCATCCTTATTAAGATGTCAGATGACTAGCTGCTTCTGCATTAGGTATGTTAAATTTACAATAATTATTTCAGGGACTATTTCTGCTGCTGCTGTCTCGAATCTTGCCCTTAGCCCAGGCTTTCAAAGAAGTATCTTTTCAAGCAAAGAGAGTAATGTTTTACCTAGTGACCAGGTTTTAAACTAAGACTACATATTTCAACTGGTGTAACTGTACTTAAAATAATTTTTTTCTCTCTCAGGAATTATTAAACAATTGTTCTACATCACTTGATTCGCTTTTTACTATGCACTGAAATCAATGAAAAGAATCACTTTAAAATGTATTAAAATAATGGTCCTCAAAATGTTTCGACTAATTTTACTTTTTAATTTAGTTAAGGACACCTTTTTGCATTTGATAGATAAGCAAGCTCGTAAACACAAACAGAATATTATATTTCAACTTTTGGACCACAACCAACATAACTATGGTAACATCCTACTATGAACCACATGTGTACAGTGTGCAAAACATTTGAAAAGCTTTCTTAATTTATCATATGTATATAGTAATTTATCTTATTTATTTACGGTTTCACTGTGTATGGCAAAAATGTAAGTATATATATATATATATAGCAATTCATTATGATGTTATATTTGTAAACTTACAAGGATGTATTGCGTGCGAGAATAGAGCAAAATAAGGATGAAACAATATTTATTCTGATCTATGGACAAATTCATTAAAATATTCATGCCTTTAATACACATAGAGGTACAGTAAAGTAGATGTTAATATGCTAGCTCTAAGTTCAATAATTTTTGTTCTTGAATGAAACAGTACCATTGACATGCACGGTGACAGTATAACTAGTGAAACCAGCATCATTTTCTGCAGAACATGTGTAATTGCCAGTATGGGTAGCCAATGCTGAAGATATTGTAAGAAGGCTTGTACGATCACCAATTTTTGTAGTACTTATTCCCATATGTGAGGATAAGTCTTCACCATGGAAACTCCAGGAAATTTTAAGTGGTTTATCTCCTTTGGATACATGACAATTTAACTGCACACTCTCCCCAGTATTCACCTCCTCATCCAAGTAGAAAGGGATGATATGGGGAATAACTATGTGGTTAAGCATAAGCAACAAATATTTGAATTTTAAAGATGTGATGTATCTGATTATTTCATACAGCAATCTCACAAGAGGACAGATACAAAAATTAAACACAACTACTAAACTATTAACTATTGAGTTATGAGAAAGAAACAGACTTCCCTGGAGAGATATTTTCAAAATATATTTTAAATTTCTTTCAGCAGTAATGCTATTTTCATTTTGAGACTACCATAATTAAATGGAACAAACAATGTAAGCATGTAAAGAGTGTCTAAAAGCCACATGTTAGAAAGTTTCCCAATATTGTTGCACAAATATCAATGTAAAGGAAATGTTAGAAGTTAGAAACACCATCTAAAGCTAAGCATTTCACTATATATTTATAATACCATTAACATAAACTGCTGCTGTATAAGAGACAGAACCAGCAGAATTTTGAGCCATGCATGTGTAGTTGCCACTGTGTCCTGCCATTGCAGAGCTTATGGACAGAAAACTAGTGCGATCTCCAATCTTAGTTGTGGTTATTCCTAAATGTGAAGACAATTCCTGCCCATGAAAATTCCACGTGATCTGAAGTGGTTTATCTCCTTTGGATACATGGCAAGTCAGCTGAATGCTATCACCAGTGTTTACTTCTTCATCCAAAGAGAATGGAATGATGTGAGGTAATACTAGATATTAAGCAAAAACTGTTTTGATAAAGCACTATAAATCAAATATATTATTTAAAACAAAATACAAATAAAAAATTACACAATTTAAAAAAAACATATAACTGAACATCCAAATTTTCTTAAGATATTATAAGTTGAATGTTAGAAGCATATAGCTTGTTTTAGTTGTAAGAAATATCCTTTAGTTAATATTAATATTTTGTTGCTATAATCTCTAAGAATACTGCCTAATTCACATAGAGAGAAAACGCTTTCTCTCAATTTTACTCTTACTCTTCTAAATTAGTCATTAGCTTTGTGAATGGCACACAGTCTTGTAATAAACTCTTCTTATTCTACAAAAGTAAAGCAGCCATTGAAATAAGTATTTCTATCAAGTATGATGGCTCAAGTTTGGGAAGTAATAGGTTCAAACCCTGATTACCAGTCAATCTAATGGAATTCTTTCATGGTAAATGCTGGATTGAATATTTAGTACCATGATTTGAAGTTCCATAAGAAATAGAAATAAAATGTAGATAATAAAGGGAGGTAACTGAACAAATAAATTCATTTGTCTGACAGATAGTGATTCAGCTGAACTGGTGATAATGATCACAATTTAATCAAAATGTTATCAGAAGTTCAGTACCATGACTGAAATTCTACAACAGAACAAAAGAAGTAGAAATAAAACAAACAATAAAGGAAGAAGGTAACTATGTAACTAGCAATCTGTTTGGCAGACAGGTGAAGCAATGAACTTACATAATTGTCACAATATGATCAAGAAGCTTAAGTGATGTAAAACAATTAAAAATGTTGGAAAAAGAGAATCAAACTGGAAAATTGAATACCATAAATTGAAAGCCTGAGATTGGGTAGTAAATGTAGAACTAAAACACCAGAATTTAAGGTGTATTCCAGTCGAAAACATAGGCATAGTTTTGGGTGTGCTTGTGACAAATTTCCTGAGTTGGAGCTGGTTCTTGGATTTGGCGACATCTTCCCTGGCTATGCCAGAAGAGGTGCCTACTCTGTTGGCACTGGAGATGAGGCCTGCTATCAGGTCCAAGCCAGGAAAGCAGTCCTCCGTAGGGTGTTAGATTTAGGCAGTAATCATGCTAGGGGTATTAGTGAAAGACTCCAGGTGAAATTGGGGGAGGAATATACTCTTACCAGTATTTTCAACCCCAATGCTGGTCTCAGTTGTATGGTGGGGAATGTTAAAGCTTTTGCAAAGGATCTCGATAAAGGAGATCATGTGGAAATAGTTTGGACCAGAATTTCAATTGCTCAATTGAGATGGACATAGACCACATTGCAAAGGCCAGTAGCCACACTAATGTGAGCTTTATGAATCTCTTCTGGAGATATGACAAGGCATGGATTAACAGGAGGGTGAGGGCAGTTGATCACAGGTTTGATTGGTTTCTTAGTCGAGACGGAACAGGCCACATTAGAATTGTTGAAGTATCATCCATTGAAAGGTATGGTCTGAACTCTCGAGGCAAGGATATGCTGATGCATTCCGTTGTTGAGAGTTTCTTATGTACAACCATGGATGGTCCCTGAAATATTCCTGCTCTTGTTACTAGTAATGTCACTCCCTTTTTAGAGTAAATCAGATAAATAGAACAGCAAATGTTTCAGAAATAAAACAACCACATAATCATTGTTCCAAGTCATTAAAAAAAGAGAACTCCCTCACAGTATTTCAACAAAACATTCAAAGTTTAAGACATAAAGTAAATTAATTATGAATTAGTTTAAAATCTGAAAAGTTAAGTCCAAATATTTTATGTACCTCAGAACATCATTTAGAAAAAACCAGGAAATATTACATTTTTCAATGGATGGTTATAAAATAGCAGCTTGGTCTATACACAAAACTCTCTAAAGAAGGTGTGAGTATCTTTGTTAAGAATAATATAAGCTTCAACATAACTGATCTTGAGAAGTATTGTCTAGAATAAACCTTTGAATGTTGCACTGTTCATAATAACACAGTAAACTAACTAATTATATTAGTGGTATATAGAGCTCCCACAGGAAATCTTGACAACTTTCTACATAACCTAGATATTATTCTAAAACTGCTCTTCAAACCAAAGATTCGATTTATTTTGTGTGGTGACTAGAACATAGATTTCTTGATAGACAACAATCAAAAGCTGCAAATTTGTTCACCATTAAGATCATACAATCTTATACACACAACTGATTTTGCAACTAGAATTCAAAATAATTCCAAAACAACAATCAACAATATTTTCATAGAGTTGTCTAAAAAGAAGTGCAATGAAATACAGTCCTTTGTTAATGGATTTTCAGACCATGATGGACAACTAATCAAAATTGATTATTATACCCCCAATTGCTAAAAAGCAAACTGCATAACCAGCTTTAGAATTATAAATAAAGAAAGCATAGAATAGTTTAAAGTCAAACTGTCCGAGGAATTGTGGGAAGAAAGTATAAATTAAATAGTATAAATGACAATTTGAACTCCTCCTTAAACAATTTCATAAGAATCCATAGCTCCAGTTTTCCACTCCACCTAAAGAAAATGCACAACAATGCTAAAAAGCTGATGTGTTCCAAAGCATAAGAGACCAACACATGACTTTCACTACATCTCTGAACCAAATTATTATTAAAGAGCTTATTCTTCTATCTACTTCATGCTAATCAAGATACACATTAGAAGAAATACTTTCTTTTAAGTAGAACGGAAATAATGGGATACACTGGGCTAAAATGATAGTCAAAATTTTTTAAAAGCCAGTGAAGTGTGGATGAAATCCATTTCTTTGCATTGCCAGGAGTTGAAAAATTCCCATATGTGAAATTTGTATTTTAAAACAAACCATTAACAAGGAATATCTCAAAAATAGTCAACTCAATGAAAAAACTGTATATGAGATAAATCATGTATTTCAACCAGATCTTCATTTTTGGTGTATTAGCTTTTTGTCTATCTCTTACAGTACACTAGTTAGGCAAAATCCAGCAAAATTCACCCAGAATAAAGATGTCTTCAGAGGCTATTCCCAGAAAATTCAAGATATATGTTTTATTTGTTGTGTAAATATCTTTAATATAAACAGTAGTTTAATCAAATCGTTAAGACATTTTTGAGAAAATAAAAATTTTCAAACATTTTTCCATGTAAAGGGTAGTTTGGGGTGGAGGGATTGTCCTCAAAATCTTTGTATCACATCCTTGGAAGATACTGAAGTTATATACCAAGTTTGGTATTTAACCGACTTTTCGTTTTTGAGTTATCGTGTTCACAGACACACTGACACATGGACACTCACACACACCCACAAACCTTTTTCTAAAAATGATTTTTTTTAGATATAGGGGACACTAAAACGTCTATTTCTGGTGAAATCTTGGTATCACATTTTTGGGTGGAATGCAATACCTTCTCTATACACTATGTACATAGTATATGCAGAGAAAGTAAAAAAGACTGGCAAACACAAGATATAAAATATCATGTAGACATAAAAGAAAAAATTATTTACCAACTAGAGAAAGTAAGTGTGGCAGACATAAAAAACACTAAAATGTACTGTAGAATTCTTAAAAGGTTTATAAATGCAGCTAAAAAACTTTTGTTATGAAAAATGAATACAGTCCTCTCGCAATAAGCCTAGCTCTATATGGAACATTATTAAAAACGAGACTGGTAAATGTCACTCAAAAAATGGTATAAGAGAAATTAAACTAAACCAAGTGACCACAAATAATCTCCAGCAGATAGCAAATGCATTTAATGAATATTTCATTCAGGTGGCAGAAAATTTACTGACAAAGAAATAGCCTAAGAGAGATCCAATTTCATACCTTCAGGAATCCTATATGGAAAATTTTACATCCAAAGAAATAGTAACCAAAGTGCAACCGTAATAAAAAAAAAGTAATACAATCCCTCAAAAGAAAGAATTCATCAGGATACAATAAAATAAGCAAAAAAACATTAAAGGTGCCGACATTATTTGCAGATCTTTAAGTCATATATGTAACAAATCCTTCTTAACAGGGAGATTCCCTGACAATTAACATATTCAGTCATTCAGACATTTTTTTTTTTTTTTTGGTAGTGTTTAACGCCCGCTTTAACTACTAATGGCATCGCAGGCGGTGTCATTCAGACATTATACAAGAAAGGGAAAATTCAGAAATGCCAAACTATAGACCAGTATCTTTATTTACAGCTTTTTCAAAAATTTTTGGAAAAATCATGTTTAAAATAATTTATCACCATCTAGATAAATATAATATTTTAGCAAATGAGCAGTTTGGATTCAGGAAGTGCATATCAACCAATGATGTCATTTTCAAGTTAACTAATGATGTTCTTAAGTTCTTGGATGACAAACTTAACACACTAGGAATATTCTGTGATCTTTCAAAGGCATTTGATGGTGTTAATCATGAAATACTTCTACCAAAATTATCACACTATGGTATTAGGAGCAAAGGATATCAGTGGATTACATCTTATTTATCAAACAGAAAGCAAAAGGTTATAATAAATGAGGGCATTATAGCATTATTGGGAGCCGAGGTACCAGAAAGAAGAAAACATTGAGGGGACTCAATAGCCGAGAATTGAAATTACACAATTATTATCACAACATATTATATTTAGCATGTTTTTCATTGTCTGTTTTTAAAAATATGTCCGAAGATTGAAATTGGAATTAATATTATTATATGATATATTAAATGTTTTAACAGCTAAACAAAATAAACCTGAAGAACATAAAATATGAGCAATTATTAAAACAAAAGCTGTTTAGCACTACATATTATGTTAAATGCAGGTTTATACATATATTATATACCTTATATGTGTCCAAGTTATATTAGAAGACTGAAATGAGATAATCGTGTTTGCAAAGTATTATAATATGTATTTATTCTCTGGTTTACACCTGTGCAATTAAAATAATAAAACTTGAACAAAACAATTGACAACTTTAACATCCCCTTCTTAATGCTTGGGAAGGCTGAAAGGATCTCAGCCCCTAGGTTCCAACACAACACCCTGATTTGAAGCTTTGAATAATAAGTTCAAAAATGATTATAAGCTATGAAAAGAAATACATAGCTTAATCTAAATAGGAAATTGCAAAACTTGTAATAGTAGTAATAAACATTCAGTTTTAATTTTGTTCCAGATCAAAAAAAGAACCTATATCTTGTAATGTGCTAAAGCAAATTGGAAATCTGACAACAGGAAGATCAGGAGACAAGTAGATGACATGGCACTGACTGCAAGATACAAATAGTAGAAAAGTTTGCAACAGGAGTGGATTCACTACCAAATACAATGTGCAAAAAATGGTATATCATTGCGTGCAGCTATGAAAACTTTCCTGACCTCCCTAACATAGGTTACAAAACTCTTGCAAAATTCTTGGCCACAAAAATGAAGAGTTAAATAAATGCATTTCATGCTTGCTTTTCTACTATTTAAAATCTTATACCATTGACATGCAGTTCTGCTGAATGACTGGCAGTGGCAACTTGATTGCGTGCCAGACAAGTGTAAGTTCCTCTATGTCCTGGTCCCACCGATGGAATAGACAAAAAATTGGCTCGATCACCTATCATAGAGGTTGTGATTCCCATGTGTGAAGACAGTGCTTCACCATGAAAGTGCCATGATATTTGAAGTGGTTTGTCTCCTTTGGGAACATGACATGCAACTTGTACATTTTCTCCTGCATTTGCTGGACCCTCAAATTCAAAAGGAGTAATGTGTGGAGACACTGAAATGACAGCCATATTTTTTATTTTCAAGAATGTGCTTAAACAGCCATCATAAGAGAAAAAAGACAGGAAACAGAAATTATAGAGAGAGAGAGAGAGAGATAAAAAAACAAGATAAATTATTTTGATAAACAATTAGAAAAAAAAATATAAATACAAAAGACTTATACATAGTAAAATGTTGACAGAAAGGAAGGGGTGCTGGAAAAAATAATTATTTAGTGTTTAAAGCAAATCAACATTTTAGCTTTCATCATCCATGCTAGAATTATCATTGCCAATACCATTCACTTTTAGATGAGCGCTGTGAGTTGTTTCTCCAGCTTTGTTCTTTGCACTGCATACGTACGTCCCAATATGTCTATCTCGTACGGCTTCAATACTCAGTGTACTTATTCGCTGATTAGTCTTTGAAACTGAAATCCCCTGATAATTCGGAGTGATTTCATCACCGTTAAAGTACCATGTAATAGTAATGGGTGAATCTCCTTTAACTACAGCACATTGAATGACTGACATATCACCTGCATTCACTGGTTCATCTCCAAATGAAAAAGGCAGGATCTGTGGTAAAACTGAAATAGACCTAAGTTGATTGTAAGTCTGTTACCCCAACTACATTGCAGGATTCAAATCCATCATTAGCAGTTAAGCTATTATTGTTATAATTAGTTTAGTGCTTTCCATTTTCATTACAGAATTTTTTCACTTTTTTTGTAGTGGTTTCATTTGAATGTTATACCTCTTTCAGGCAAAGTATAACTCAAGGCCTAATGATACATAATGTATTCTAAGTGGTAATTGTTGGAAAATTAATATCCATATAAGCATTTGTATAAAAAATAATCCAGACATCATTTGAAATGAAGGAGAAAGTAGCTAATAAATAAAGCAAAAATAGCAAAATCTAAAAGTCTGTACATCACATAAATACCATTGTTTACATTCAGGATACTTAGCTACAAAGAACAAAAAAATATGAAATGCAGATGGTAATGGTAAACATGACATAAGAATGTAGAGAAGTTTTATATTTTATAAGGAAAATAAATCAAGTTCTTAAAGATTCTTTCTATTCCTTAAGTACATACAATTATCATGCACATTTTGGCTAAAAGGAGGAGTAAACTCTTTGTCATGATATCCAATCCCTTTCTACATTTTTCAGATGTTAATTATCATTTAGGTTATGAGTACCGTTAACTGTCATATTTGCTGAGTATTCATAAGATCCAGCCTGATTTTTGGCAATGCATGAGTAAACTCCTACATGGCTGGCTTGGACTGAAGGTACACTGAGAATCACATTTTTGTCACCAAGTGGAACCACTGTAATTTGCATATGTGGTGCTATATCTTGTCCATTGAACAACCATTTGAGAGCAAGTGGTGCATCTCCCTTAATGACAGCACATGGCACAGTGACAAGCTCACCTTCATTTAGAGGTCGCTCTCCAAAAGTAAAAGGAAGAATCTTAGGTGGAACTGTAAGAATTGTAATAGAATTTTGAATTATTACTGATATATGGTGGACTTTGTGACAGTGATGTGTTTTAACAATTGAAAATTAGTTCAGTCGATTTTGAAACACTACATCACTTACTTTTTATTTCAGAAAACATGTTTCAGAATCCATTTGCTTACATTGTCAATTCCTTTGGTTGACTGCTGGCATTGCTTGTGGTGGTGGTGGTTTGATGAACCTCTGAATTAGTAGGTCGCCTGGCTGTATTTCAAAATTGAAAACATATATTTGGAAAAACAAGAACAGCGTTTTCAATTTCGAAATCCTACCAGGCGGCCTACTGATTCAGATGTTCATCAAACCACCACCAGGGACAGAGACAACGACCACAGCAAGCAATGCTGGCAGTCGACCAAAGGAATTGACAATGGAAGCACATAGCTTCTGAAACATGTTTTCCGAAATAAAAAGTAAGTGATGTAGTGTTACAAAATTGACTCAACTAATTTTCAATTGAATTTTGAATGGTTTGTATAAACAAATAGAGTGATAGTTAGTAAGCATCACAAGTGAGACAGATTCTAAATTAAACTATCATGTAAAACTGGGTCTTTGGCGAGACTCTTTCAGTACAGTTAGATATGAAACTGACGTGTTCTGGATTATCAAACACCTTGGTCTCATAGACTGGGAAATTCAGGAAAATCAATGTGCTCTGAGAGATACTATGGTATGAACTTTACTATTATGTCATTACTTATTTGGTTTATGTCTTGGTAGATCAAAAATATTAAAGCCACATATGCACTGCAATTCAGAACAAGAAAATACATTTAGTAAATAGCTACATGAATTAAATGAATGAGCTTATTTTATAAATCACAGTACAAACATTTGTTACATTTCATACAATAATATAGGAATATATCTCTTCCTTTATTTTTCCTTAAACATATTCAGCTAAGTTTCTATTCTTGAGAGTCACTTGTTCCTTTGAACCTTATACGTTAATTTACACAAGGAACTCTTTAATGTTCCATAGAATATAAATAAATATTAAGAATCAAGACTGATTATGTCATTCTACAGAAATTTTATGTAGGTATTTGTTATAAATCTTACTTAAATAAAATAAAACATATGTAAAATAAGAACTATAGCTTTCCTGGCGACGTGTTAATTCAAAATCTTCTCGGGCTTCTAGCCAGGTAATAACTTGGCTTGACACCAACGTTTCGAAGAAGTGCATCTTCCTCGTCTTCAGGGTGAACTGATCAGTTCACCCTGAAGACGAGGAAGATGCACTTCTTCGAAACGTTGGTGTCAAGCCAAGTTATTACCTGGCTAGAAGCCCGAGAAGATTTTGAAAACATATGTAGTTTATACATGTAAGTTATGCAACAGAATGCAGTAATGATTTTATATCCCAAATGTAATGCAAATGCATTAGATTTACCTACTAGACATTTTGAAAGCAATATTGCTACCCATTCACTTTGTATTTCTCGCTAGTGCTCAAACATCTCAAGCATTTTAAACAAATATATTAGATTTATCCACCATAGGGCTTAATGGCTGTTTTATGCAAGTCCTTCAGAGCTATGCAACATTTGAAGCTGATGATATAGAAACACATTTGATAACTTTACAAGAATGCTTGAATGGATATTGGATTCCAGCTAGAAATTGGCTAATACTAGTATTACACTGATACACAGACCTATGCAGTTGTGTGTGTGTGTGTGTGTGTGTGTGTGTGTGTGTGTGTGTGTGTGTGTGTGTGTGTGCACGCACTTGCGTGCATTTATCCCTGTTCCTCTTTACAGTAGCTGGAGCTGATATAAATTTGCGGAAAACATGTCAAAAATTGATACACATGTCTTAAAAAGGCACACCTTCAAATGTGCTCCTACTCTTTATTTTGTTCAAGTGTTTATCCAAAAACAAACCTTGTGGAAACTCACGTTGAGAGACCTCTGAATATTTGAGATTTCTTCTGAATAATTACTGAAGTATAAATCCATAGCAAAAAGCAGAGATTTCTGGCTTTCATTTTGAAACAAAACATTCTGCATTATAACGGCATAATTATTTCATTTTAGGAATAAATTCATTTGGTGAGAAGTATGGTAAACAGAAAAATGATGGTTAAACTTTGGTGTTTAAATCATAATCATAAGCTGAAGGTAAAACTGGCAATAAGAAAGCTACAAAGAGATATTTCGCATCAGAGTTTAATTATATACAATACCATTGACATTAAGAATTGCTGTATGATTTCTCTCTCCTGCTGCATTAGTAGCTCTGCATGTGTATTCACCAACATGCCTCTCTTTTACAGCCTCAATGCTTAGTGAACTGATTCTTTGACTCATTTTACCTATGAGTATACCCTGGAAATCTGGTGTTATCTCCACAGAATTGAAGAACCAAGATATTGTGATAGGTGAGTCACCTTTAATTACGGCACACTGAACTACGGTCATTTCACCTGCATTTGCTGGCTCATCACCAAAGGTAAAAGGGAGAATCTGTGGTAAAACTGTCATCATAGATGGACATTAATTACAATTTCTTCTTTTTAGAAGAAATTTAAATTTGTAAACTGTGTTAATCCAGATATGCTGATACAATAACTAGTATACTAAGATATACAGTACAACCTCAATTATACATTTTCAAAGGGAAATGGCTCAAATAATCATATCATATTATACTTTATTTATTGTTTAGATCTTGTACAAAGTTATGGGCTTCGTCAAAGCTTATAAAACTAATAAACTTACAAACAAAATTAAAGAAGATAATGGATTACAAACAAAAGGAAAACCATGGGAAAATGCATGTAATAAAATGACCAGAATCACATTACCAAGAAAATCTTCTGTAGCAACTTTTAGACTCCTAACAGGCCATGACCGCCTTAATAAACATTTATTCAGGATTGGTATAGTGAGATCTCCTCTGTGTCCTTTCTGTACACTTAAAGAAGATATGGAAACCATTTACTGCGCTGCCCAACCTTTAGTCAACATGATAATATAACATCAAAATACTGAAATACAAGAGAGCGAATGGCTTCACTACCAACTGCTCAACATTAGATACCAACCAACCAACTTACAAACTAAACTCCATGCATAAAAGGCATTACATTAATTATTTACACAAGACAAAATTTTGGGAAGCATAGTCAAGAGAAACTGTAATTTAAATATTCGTCCACTAAATAAAAGCAGCCTTCCATTAAAAATGTTTTAGGGCCAATTTGTACCTCTTTACCAAAGTTATACTTTTAGTGTTATCTGGCAATTTGTTATATAGTAATACTGCATTATGTTCAAAACTATGTGTAAATAAGGTTGTATTGTGGTTTATAATACATATTGTATTGCGAGTATGTACTTGTAAATTTGTTTTGAATTGAGAATTCCAAGATCTTGTTAAGACCAAGACTTCATAGATTTAAACACAGGAGAATGGAAGCATTTTTAAAATGTTATAATACGGTTTACAAATGGTGGAAGAAGAGATATTTACAATGTAGCGTATCACTCTTTTCTGCAATCTAAATATTTTTATTACATCTTTTTCTTTACCCCAGCTTAGTATTCCATAGGTCATTGCTGAATGGAGGTAAGAAAATATATAAACACATTTGTATTTACAGATTCTCTCAGATATTTAATAAAGAATATAATTTTACTTAGTTTCAATGCTAGTTGTTCAATTTGCTTTTCCCATTTTACATGTTCGTCAAACTATATTCCTAGAAATTTAGTATTTGGTACATAGAGAAGTGGTTTATTGCTTATATATAAATTTGAAAAATGTGCAGAGTTCTTTAATAATGTAATTAAAACAAAATGTTTTTACATAATTTTATTAGATTGTTACTCAAGTTTAACTATATTTTAATATAAAAAAACAATAAATGGAGCCACATACCTATATATACATAAACTATTTACAGCACTTACATATATTTATATGTAGTCTGTTATTTATATTTCAAACAATTTAAGAGTACCAGTGCTTTACACTAATTTTTTTAAAAAAAAAAACATTCTTTGCTGCTTTGATTTTTTCCCCAGTATACGCTAGTCAATCATATGCACTAATCACAGAAATACTGTCATCTTTTTGGCTTTGTGATAATAAAAATCACTGTGATTCCTTGAGTCTGAATTGGCTCATGCACAATATGATTACTCATTACTTTGTGTACTGCTATTTCTACATCATCATTAGATCATCAGAAATCTGAGGAAGAATGACCTTGCCCAACCATTTTATTTACACATGTGCAGTGAAATGAAATGGTATTTTATTTATGGACGCTCTTTAACTACTGTGGTTCTCAGCATCTCATTCTATACTGGGCTTGAAAGATCACTTAATTTTGCTCAGAGGCCTCTCTATCAGATTTGAGGTTCTTTTATGTGCTGTAAATCTACAACACGGGACCAATGGCTTTACTTCTCTTCCGAAGGAAGCCATACTAAGGATTTTTACGCCCGAAAAGAATACAGTACACAGAAACTATGCATAATATATCCTAATACAGTATAAGCATGATGTATAAATGAGTAAATATATTCATACGTTTTGTACATGAGGGCCAGAAAAGCATGATGTATTACTTAGAAAATGTATAATCAAAAACCATGAATGGACATAGCTCAGTGTTTATTAAAGTTATGCTATATCTGTGGAGGAAAAAAAAATGGAATAATGTATAAGTGAGCTTAAACTGAAACATGATTGCCATTTAAGCAATTACCTTATAAGTTTTAATTTTATATTATATATAGTGAGCCAAAAAATCAGACCTCCAAAATACCTACCAAACGTTGCAGAGAGAGTTCATCATAAAAGTGAAGGTACTACAAATCAGCTTTCTCAAAATTTTTGGCCTGGCTCAGGGATGTTGTGTAGATCTAATTACTACTATAGTTGTTTTGTTAATTATCATTCTTTATAGTGTGTTGTAAAGTTTCAAAAAAGTAAAAAATATAGTTACTTTTGAAGATAATCAAGTATATAAGCTATGGCTAGCATATCTGAAAAATGAGTAAAGCTGCATGTGAGCTGCAATAAAGCAGTTTGTTTCGAAGGGCTTAACCCTAACAGAAATACAAAAGAAGTTTCATGCTTAAAAAATAGGCTGCTGAATTTAAGCATGGCCTTCATCTATTGAAGATGAAGAGCACTCAGGATTTACAAATCCAGTACAACTGACCACATTATACAAAAATTCACAATGCTGTACTCAATGCTTGCTGACTGAAGGTATTGCAAAGACCTTGTTAGGCTGTGTCCACTGCATTTTACATGAAGTTTTGGGAATGAGCAAATGCTCTGCTTAATGAGTGCTGCATTTTATAACAATGATAAAAACACACTTGAATGAACATTTCTCAAGAGTGATATTAATTCCAGTGAGATTTTCTTATGTTTCATAATAGCATAGATTCAACATTACATGCCAGAGATGAAGGAAAAATGCAAACAATGAGCAGTAAGGGTGAAAGTGCGTTGAAGAAAGCAAATACTATTCTTTTTCATGGCTTTTTCTGGTTTTCTGGGTTTCTTGCACATAGACTATCTCCAGAAGGGCAGAACTATCTATCACTATGGAGTATTTGCTTTACTACTGGACCAACTGGAGGTTAACTGTCCAACTTTTGCAAAAATTGTTGTCCTTCCTTACTATAATGTCCCTTCACATACATCTGGGTTAGTGATCCAAAACTGCATGACCTATTCAAAGTGTTTCCACATTCACCATACTCAGTGGATTTGGCTTCCAGTTACTTTTGTTCCCAAAACTGAGGAAATAGCTAGCTGGACAAAGATTCACATAAAATGATGAGGTTGAAGCTAACAGAACTTTTTTCACAGTTGGGACAGAACTTAGTTTACCGAGGATGTTAAAAACATGAAATGTTATTGGAGTAAATGTATTAATTTAAACACCCTTTGAAAAACAACTTTTGGAACACATCTAGTAAAACTATACATGACACTAAAATTAGAGACAATTTCTTTGGCTGACACAATTGGAGATTCCTTCTGAATTTATGTTCTTTAAGCATTAAAAATCCATAAGATTAACATTTAATGTTTTAGAAATTTAGATATTTTGCTGTATAGTTGGTGCATTGATTTAAACTATCTAACAGATATATATATATATGAGTCTTCTTTATAGTAGAGAACACATTTCCATGAAGGGTATATGCTAATTTAGTGTAAGTGAGCGGCCAAATAGTTGATGTACAGTCATTAGCAAAAGTTTGCTAGAGCTTCATGTGTTGGTGATTGGGTTTTAGTGCAACTGGGATACCAGAATTACTGTTTCTAGTTCTAAATGTTTTTGTGTTTAATAATAATAATAATAATAATAATAATAATAATAATACCCATTTATGATTAATTTTTTGAAATGATATGTTAACACATTGTATAGTTCTTAAGTTTTGGACTTTGCAAGAACAGTGTTTTTTAAACATGCTACGACAGTTCATAGTTGATTTGCTTGTGTTTTGTTTTGCTTTTTTGTTTTTTTTTTATTCACAACAACATGAGTAATTTACCATAGCAAACAGGTATAACTAAGAACAATTTTAAAGAAAGGGTGTTTTGGAATAGTGATACGTTGGAAACCATCGACAATGATGCCCACATGGCGTCGAAACTGGTCTGGAAAAATTATACGTAAGTGATACTTAAGTGTTACAAATCCAAATCAAAAACATTCTAGGTATAACTACTTTTTTATTCAGGCTTTTTACATTGTTTCTATTTTCTCTTATTTTCAAAACTATGAATATTGTGACACACACACACACATATATATTATATGGTAACCCATTCACATGACCTTTCTCTCCTTTGCTACTCCTGCCCTATCTGCCGGGACTTCAGACTTACAATTCCTGAAAATGCATTGTTGTCATTTCTGTATTGCTGAGTCAGGTGCACATGCAGTCAATTATTGTCAGTTAGGTGCATCTGTCACTGTAGTAAACATGTTGCATCACTTGACTATGGAAGAATGCATGTTTATTTGTAAAGTTTATTAAGCATGAATCTGCTTGCTGTATGCAGAGGGTGTTTGCTAAAAAGTTTACAAACTCTGTACCACCTGCAAGAAAAACTACACATTGTCATCAATAATTTGAAGCTTTGGATTCAGTGTTGGAAAAGAAACATACTAGGAGAAAATCAGTATTAACAGAAAATAAAATGATGAAATTGGTGCCACTTTGAAGTGCTTGTCTCGAAAATCACTGAACAAATTAGCGCAGCAAACAGGTGTATCTCCATCTTCTGCTTGAAATGCTACACGTCCATTGAAACTAAAACCTTATTGCTATACATGAGCGCAAATATTAAAAGCAAATGTCTCTGGTAAAGTGTGAATTATTGCAATTGGTTTTTCCAATCTGTAGAAAGAGGTTTCATTACCCACAGCTTTTGTTTTTCTCTGACGAATCTTGGTTTCACTTAAATGGGCATGCAAATTCTCAGAGTTGATGCTGGTCTTCAGAAAAACCTGTGCTATTGGATGAAATGCCTCTCTATGATCAGAAAATTGGAGTTTGGTGTGCAATATGTACTAGAAGAATAATAGGCCTCATTTTCTTTGATGAAACAATAAATGCAGAGCGATCAGAAGCAAATTCTCAAACCATTTTTCAATTGCTTGACAGAAGAAAAGAAATCATATGGTCGGTTCTAGCAAGATTCTGCAACAGCACACGTGGCTGCCAAATCATTAAAT
This sequence comes from Hymenopus coronatus, assembly GCA_030762935.1. NCBI lineage: Eukaryota > Metazoa > Arthropoda > Insecta > Mantodea > Hymenopodidae > Hymenopus > Hymenopus coronatus. The sequence continues at coordinate 15,001,312 of CM060884.1, forward strand.
ACAGTAAGAGAAGTGTTGGTGACAGAATTTTATTATTAGTGTTGATTTGTGGCTCACTCGTTCTCCTTAACCTAATGAGTTGTGATTTTTATTTCTGAGGTTCTTGAAAAGACAAAGTGTATCATTCCAATCCTTGCATACTAGAGGATCTTAGAGATAATACCGTGTGAAAAATTACAACAATTCATGCTGCTGAGCTCGAGTGAGTGATAACATTTTTAAGAGATACAAGTTTGTTTGAGAGCAGAAGGTCAACATTTTCAGCATCTATATAAAGTAAGATAAGGCATAGTTTCCCTGAAAACTCCTAGCTCTCTTGTGCATTATTAGAGCGTATGCGAGTGGGTTACCATATAAAATAATGTCCCTGTATATATAAAGGCTGTAACAAAAATGTATGTCAAAAATTTGGGAAAACATTTCTTGCAAATAGAGGATAAACAAATATTATATATACATAGGTCCAGAAATTCTTTATTTCCTTTTTTAAAAGCTTTCTACAGCTGAACACCCATAAAGAACACTCAATGACAAAACTGTGGGGGAAACAGGAAATCCAGCACATGTTCAAAATGTCTCGATTAGCTCTAATGCATCCATCAACCACCATCACATGGACTCCCTAATGCGCTAAGTTAGGCCTGGAAATGTTCATATTGTCTGGCAGTTTTCCAAAATACGAGCACAAAGAGTCTGTTCATCTGAAACTGGAGCTGCATTAACAAGAGATTTCAAATCTCCCCACAAATAAAAATCTAGTGGGTTTAAGTCAGGTAAGTGTGGAGGCCATGGAATTGGTCCACCTCTTCCTATCCACCTACCAGGAAAACTGATATTTGATGGATAGAAAGACTCAAATGAGGAGGAACTCCATTGTATATGAAGTACATGTCTTGTCATATTGCTAATAGGATATCTTGCAACAAGACAGGTATGTCATTCTGTAAGAACCTTCTGAACCTTCATCTATTAAGACGATGTGGAAGTACATGTGGTCCCACCAAATAATCACCAAAAATCCTGGTCCAAACATTAACAGAAAATCATTGTTGATGGTTTGCTGCAACAATTGCATGCAGATTCACATCAGCCCATACATACTGATTGGGAAAATTCACAACCCTAGGTGAAATGAAGTCTCATCTGTAAATAGCACACCTGCAGCAAAGTCTGGATTAGCACATTGGTAGAGAAACCATTTGCAAAATGCTTATCATGCCACTGTTGATAATGCTTGCACATGTTTTAAAGGTATGAAAACAATTGGTTCTCACGCAGCTCTCTCCAGACAGTCACATGGTCAACGTTACATGTTACAACTAATTGTTGCTGACACTAGGGTCTTCTGCCTAACTAGCAGACTATGTACTTCACTGTAGCACAGTGACAACAATGGTGAAATGCATCACCTCCACCCAATTTAAGCAGATGTAAAAGCAATTGTTTACTACTGCACAATTAAATAACTGTCTTGTTGTGGGGTTATGGTTTCCAGACCTATGTTCATGTAACATTTTTTACTTTCTCTACATGTACTATGTACATAGTGTATAGAGTAGGTATTGTAATGCACCCAAAAATTCCATACCGGGATTTCACCAGTAATACACGTTTTTTGGGACCCCCAGAATCCCCCCCCAAAAAAAGCATTTTTAGGAAAGTGTGTGTGTGTGTGTGTGTGTGTGTGAGCGCGCACGTGCGCGCGCATACGTACACGTGGGGAGGGCAGCTTAGCTCAAAAATGAAAAAGCTCTTAAGTACCAAACTTGGTATTTAAGGCTGCTATCTTCCAAGTATGCGATACGAAGATTTTCAAGAAAATCCCCCACAAACAACTACCCTTTGCATGGAAACAATTTTGAAAATTTTGATTTTATCAATGATTTTGATTAAAATCTCTTATATTTAAGATATTTACATGCCAAATAAAATGTATATGTTGAGTTTTCTGGGAATGGCCTTTGAAGACCTCTTTATTCTGAATGATTTTTTTTTTTTAATTTTGCATAACTGGTAAACCGTAAGAGATAAGACAAAAACTTACTGCACAAAAAATGTAGATCATGATATAACACAATTTATCTCATATACATTTTTTTTTTCATGGAGTTGATTGTTTTAGAGATATTCCTTGTTATTGGTTTCAGCTTTAAAAACACATACCTTTCTCATACAGGAGTTTGTCAACTCCTGTCCATACAAAGGAACTTCAGTCACATAGCAACCAGCTTTTGAGTAATAATTTAGCCTATGCTACTCTTTTACTTCCCTTCTACTTGCATGGAAGCAAGTAGTAAGACTATTTCTGCTAATTTTTTTTCGATTAGCATGAAGTAAAAAGAAGCATAAGCTTTTTAACACTAATTTGTTGCAGAAATGTAGAGAAAGTCATGTGAATGCAACACATCATATATTTTTATCCTCTAGACACAAGAAATGTTTTCTCAAAGTTTTGACGTACCCTTTAGTTACATCCAGTACATGGTAATGTATTGCGTTCTTATTAGTTTTTATTTTATTATTTATATTTCAAGACTATTATATCTCTTCTTTACAGAGATGTGTTAATATTTTCCTAAAAGTGAATATTTAATTAATAACTTTTTTGTAAATTTTCTGTTAAGGAATTTGAACTGCACAAAGAGCAAGGTTGACACACAAATGTATATCTTGTCTTTGTTATGGTAACTTATTGTTACACTTGTGGCCATAACATTACAATGTGAGAAAGTTGATCACAATCAAACTCAATGCATAGTGCAATATAGAGTAACAAAACTAGAATTCACGTTAAATCTCCTGCATATGGCAGTAGCCAATAAGAGCGCGCTACAACGTAGCCAAATCATGTGCTTGTGTGTTACAAAAGCAGCATGCAGCGCAGCATGTTACCAAGGGTTATTTAGAGGAACTATACTTTAAACTTAAGTAACATTTGGCTATTTAGTAAAACTAAATAAATGACAATAGAAATTAATGTTCCTGCTTTTTCCAGAGAGATAGCCCCAGGGGCTCATCATTATTCATTCTATGGTGGAAGAAGTAGAACCTTTGTAATATATTTTTCCCCATAAAGAACTGTTATCTTTTTTGCATTACGAAATTCCCTGTCATAAAATTCCAAGACTGTTCTACAAACTACCTGTTTCTCAAAATCATCTAAGTGTGGCATTCTTTTTGGTATGTTAAGTTTTCTAGATGAAACAAAACTGTAGCAGAACCTGACTCACCTTTTTTTGCCTCTGAGCAGACTCAAGAAACAGTGGATTGACTCCACACGCTATAGAAGTTAACTCCTGAGATTTTTTAAAATCTAGTTTGCACCCTTCTTGGTCATTTGAGTTCCTATTAAAAAACTCATACACACTATAAACAATTTGTCATGCTTGACTACGCAAAACACTATATTTTATATTTTCTTCTTTCACTAGCACAATCACTTGCTTTATTTAGAGACAAGTTGGAAGCTTCAACTTCATAGAACTGCTCAATAACTACCTGTTTTCCTGCCCCTTGTCAGTGTGTTTAGCGGTGTATTAGGAGAAAAGGAATGGTACATTAGTACAAAGGTTATTCATATCTCCTTTAACAGCTCAAGGTCTGTTTCATTTCTGACAATATACACGTAAAACATAATTGTGTGCACACACGCACGCACACACGCACGTGCACACACACACACACCCACACACGTGCAAAGGAGGAGGAGGAGGGAGAGGAGATGGTGATGTAGTAAATAAATAAATTAATAAATAATCTTCAAATAAAGGGAGTTGGGAATAAAATAGAAAAATTAATAAAAGTCAAACTTGATGCCCATGTTTTCAGCAAAAGTGCACTAAATAAATTATTGAAAGTGGTGTACTCCAACATTCAGAGTCTGTTTCTTCAAATGAATCCATCTCATATCCTTACAAATATGCCTGGAGTATTACCAATATGGTCAGAGGTTGCCAACATTCTCATCTGCAAATCCTTAGCTGAGTTGATGGGGTTCTTGTACTTGAGATTGTTGGTGTCTCTCCTCAGGAAGTAATTGGAGGTGTGTGATTAACAGAATGCAATGGCCAAGTACTATCAGTGCCACGTCCATGTTCTTGTGGTCAAAGCAAGCAAGTGCTCTATTATGTTGGAACATAAACATTGTACTTCAACAGAAAAATTTTTCATCAAGAGGGACATCTTCCAGAAGCCCAAATGGCACATCAATAAGGAACTAGCAGTACACACAGAAATTTAAGTGTGATGGAAGAAGGTATGGACTGATTATGTCATCTGAAACTGTCCCAGACCATGAACTGTCGGTAATCACACCCATTTAACTGTGATGGGAAAAGATATGGGCTGATTATGTAATCTGAAACTATTGCAGGTCATATGTTGAACACTGAATATGTGTTGATAGTTGCATGTAAATTTACATGAACCCACATGTAGCTATTTCTCTGGTTTAATAACATTTTTTTTCTTGTGAATCAACAGTCGGTGAAGATCATTTGAAAAAAGAAGTCTGATTGTTGGCTGATGATCAGAGTTCCAACTACAGAACTGCATCTTTCTTTAGAACATGGAAGGGATGGAGTCTGTCTTCCCACATCACTTGCCATATACTGATATCATTTGTGCCCATAGTACATACAGGGACTGAAGGATTGTATTGAATCCTTTGGAACACCTCTCGTGTAACCTGGTGTGCAACAGTTTCATCTTATTGCATGTAAAATATACCATTTTTATTTGCATCTAATGTATTTGTACTATGGTTTTGATAACATTCATTTGGTATGTGAACTGCGCCATTTTATCTTTATATACATTTTTGTTATTCACAAAATTATTGTAATTGTACTTAGCCACTTATCACTGTTGACATCCACATTACATGAAGTGTATCATTTTTAACTACAACTATGTAATTGTATTTAACGTATCACCTTGACATCCACATTGTATGTGAAGTGTATCATATTAATTTATTATTATTGTTTATCATAAATATCTGGATAAGCTGGAATATCCCATTGCATACAAACTGTATAATTTGTTGATGTCTATTGCTTTGTGAAGCTTAATGACACTAACATATTTTTATTTATTTATTATTATTTATTATACTGGCATTAGCCTCTGTACCACCAGGGATGCAGTTTCCCTTAGACATTGATGGACATCCTGGAAGGTAGAATGATGTGCTTGATGTCCTGATGTCTGACTGCTTAGAACCATTCTGCTTCATGCAAGTTTCCTCCTGCCTCCCCGTAAACAAACTATCACTTCAGTTTAGCTTGGAAGAGGAGTAAACATTACTCATAACTCATGGCTATGCTAAGCTTGAGTAACCTAGTTCCAGTATTATTGCTCCACCACTGAATCCTTGCATTTGACAGTTAGGAATTAAGTTGGTACATCCGCAGGAAACAGATGAAAAGCTTTACCCATTTGACTTTCTGAACCAATCACAAAGAAGCATTCTGGTAAGACGGTCAGACAACGGAAACGTATCTAGATGCCGCACCGTTGCAATATCCGGCTATTTCCAACCACATGCTCAGTTTGTGAACTCCTAACATGTGCGTTGAGCTGTTCTGTACAAGATATGTATTATTCTTTGATATTTATATTTGTTGATAGTGTTTTGGTGTTTGTTTGCACACGAGGGAACATAACAAGACTTTCACAATTCTAGAGGTGCGGGAAGGTGTGGCGAGAGTGGATGCCGCTACATGGAAGAAGAAGTTGAATCATGTTCACAAAATAATACAAAAAACACAGGAATTAGATGGAATCATCAGTGAAGTAAACCACTAATGATATGTCTTGGTGACAGGATGTAGATGATGACAATGACGATGTTCCTTTCCAGAATGATGATGACGGGGACTTGGATGGAATTGAGCCATTAAAATCCTAAACAGGTGAAAATCATTTTGTTATACCTTTATCTCATTGTAACAAGCTATTTTGTATTAATCTGTCCTATATTGTCATAAATACCTAATGTATGCTACATGCGTTACAGTACCACTGTTATTTTCAGTTAACATCAATAATAACAAATTAGTTTCATTATTCATTGGCATTTATTTACTATGTACACTGTTTATATTCGTGTTACACACAGTCGATAGGGATATTTGTAATCAGCCTTTGTTGTTTACTAATTACTCTGGCAATGCCACAAAGGCAGCATAGCCAACCTTACGTGAAACCACCCAAACTGTCAAGTGCAAGGATTCAACGGCGGGGGTATAGTAGTGAAACCATACATTATTAGTCTAAAATGACCTAGAAAGTACCATGCCAACTATTAGGTGGCTTATTCACATACCTGATACCTTTCTGTTACAATGTATGTACAAGAAAAATGTAATTCTTCCTATGTAATATATTCAAACACTCATGTCAATTACTCTGTGATTTGTGCTTAAATTTGAAAGAAATGCAACAGATTAAAATTGGGTTTGCTCTAAACATATGTCATTTATCTATTTGAACATAAAATGTTCAACTGCTTGTATGTGGTTTGAACCTACCACTATCAAACTGACAGCCAGGCATGCTAATACTCATTAACTGTTGTTTGTCTCTGATTGATTGTGAAAGTGGAGGTATCAGTGGTGCACTAGCACTTGTGAGGGTGCATTTTTGCAGAATAAACAAAGCCCACAACTTTAAAAAAACCACATAGTAGTTGTTTTTGCACTTCTGGAAGAGAAATGAACTATTTTAAAGTGAAAACCAATAAACATATTTGCAGTAAGTCTTTATTTTAATTTATGTACATGAATATGAAATGAAAAATTATTAAACAACTTTAAGTTTATCATTACACACCATAGATGTTCTATCAAGTGTTCCTATATCATCATCCCTCTGTTTAGGTTGAATTCTGTAACCCTTTGTATAGCTAAGGGTTAGAGCTTGTTTTATGCTTTATACTCAGCATCTGGCTCACAACATTTTTCAGCAGGACAGTGCAGGGCCAAGTTGTTGACAGATGCCATTTTGCATTTTTGCTTGGCTTTGAGCTCACAGGATTGTTTTGAATCCTTTGGAACACCTATTGTCTGAATTTCATCTATGGCAATAAAATGACTTGCATGTCATGAACTCACTTGAACATGATAGATGAATACTAATAACATAACAAAGGCATGAAATGATATAAACTAGACATACATCCAATGTCTCTTTTTCTGGTGTCATAATAGCAGTTACTGCTCCGAGTCTTCTGCTTGAAAAAACTGAGCTGAAATTGCATTTATTTATGTATCCGCTTATCACAAAGTCATGGCAACAGGTGTTATTAGATTAACTTACCATTATTACTCTCACAAAAAGTAATGTGAAAGAAAAAAAGACAGCTATATCAAGTAAATTGACAAAAGAAATAATGATTTACGTTAAAGAGCGCTTGTGAACATTTATTCCCAGAAAACTACAGAAGTCTTTTCACAAATAGTTCTCCCTAGTGTTTATTCATTCTGCAGATGATCAAAATCCTATAAATGTATACAGTTTTACAGATTTCTACAATGGAGTATGCTGTATGGTCCATGGATGCTCATTTAGGCAAAAAAAGAATAAGACTGTGTATGACAGCTTATATCCCATATGTCAAATTTGCTGTTAATCAGCCAATAACTCTTTGGAGTGGAGTTACTGAATGGTTATTACAGGATACAATAACACAAAAAGACAGAAAAAAGTCTTAATCTAGAAATGTGATTAGGATTTCAATTTGCACAGACATGATAGTAATGAGACTTAACAAGTTAACAGGAATTTTTTGTTTAATATTCAGAAGCCACATGCACATTGATGAGCTGAGTGGATGAAGAAATACAACAGAAAAATCAGCATTTCATTCCAATAAAAAATATGGGAATAACTACGGGTTAAATACTACTGATCTATATATTTCCAGAAGACACCAAGGAAAGTAACAAGAACTAAAACAAAGGCAACAATGCAATTGTGACATTTAATTGTCTTACCATTGACCGTCATATTTGCTGTGTATTTGTATATGCCTGCATTATTTTGTGCTACACATGTATATTGTCCAACATGAATAGCTTGCACAGAGCCAACACTTAAGATCATATTTCTGTCCCCTAAAGGCACCACTGTTATTCGCATGTGAGGTGCTATTTCCTGATTGTTAAACAACCATTTGAGGGTTATAGGTGAATCACCTTCAATTACTGCACATGGAACAGTAACTAGCTGACCTTCATTTAGAGGGCGGTCACCAAATGTAAAAGGGAGGATCTTCGGGGTTACTAGAAGAATCAGTAGTCAGAAATTTGTGTTAATATTTTACCAATAAACATATAGTAACAGAATGTTAGTTTTGGCACATTTGGACCATGTAGAACCTTTATAATGTTTACTATTCTGTCGGAAGATAAAATAAAAAAAAAACAAAAAAAAACTAGTTTTATAATGGTTTTCTGCTACACAAAAGATTTCTTGTAACTGATAAGTGATAAAAAATGTGCTGCATATGAGATAATATGTGGAGTATGAAGCTTTAAAGCAACTAACTTTATTTTATATATCTACAGCTAATTTAGCAGTTTTACCCAATGAATATGAGATTTTGAAACTATAGGAAAATTCTGTTTGAAATGTGATTGTTAAGGACAAGAAGAATAGTGCACTATACTTCTGGTTATAATTTCAAAGACTGCTGACTCTAACTTGGAAAGAAGCAATAATTATTTAAGCATAAAGCCTTAAACGGAGAACACATGCAAAATAGACACTTAGGAGGTATTTTCCTACCAGTAATAATCAATTCAGCTGAATACTTAGTGATGCCAGCATTATTCTGAGCTATACATGTATATACTCCTCTATGACTTGCTTTAACATGACGGATGGCAATTATTGAACCTGCATCACCAAGTGGAATCACAGAGACATCCCTGTCATCTTTGATCTCTCTATCATTATGTAGCCAGTAAACTTTTACTGGCTTATCTCCATCCACTGAACAAGTTACTGTTGCTGACTGGCCCTCTGATCTTGGTTTATCACCAAACGAAAATTGCATTATTTCTGGAGGAACTAATATTTTTATGAAACAAAGGAAATAAAGAATCAATGTTAAATTAATATACTCTATTTCAATAATATTTGTTGTTTTTCTTTTAAGATAGTTAAATGGCAAATTTATAAATTTGAAGTGGGCTAATCCTGTGTTCTATTGTACCGCAATGCTTTTGAATCATTATACTAGTGTTATGCAAGATCAATGAATCCTAGAAAGAATTTGTTTGAGAAGTTTTTTACTCAATTATTATATACGTGTATTCATATATTAAAAACTATAAATTTTCCTGCTATTTTAATCATTTGTTTCTTTATTTTTTGCATATTTAAATATTAAATAGTCATACTTTGTGCATTATTGTTGTTTTAATTGGGGACTCTAAAAGTGTGCATATACAGGTATCCCAGAATTCAACTGCACAATGTAGAAGGGTCTAAGAGAAATAGTTTGAGATAGGGAACTTATGAGCTATGGGTGCTACAGCATAAAACTTATTAACACATTGAAGCCCAAGCCCAAGTATAGCTCAGGCCATGCAAACTATTCATGCTGCCCACGCCCAAGCCTAGCTCGGGCAGGTATTTCTAATGCTTTTAATGCAATTCCATGACCTTAACTCGGTCTTGGACTATGCGGCAAAGAACATATATCAGTTATTGTTTAGTTGTCTGATTTGTGATACCATCTGTTTTCACTTTAGTAAACTATTAGGAAATTTGGGAGAGTTAGTAATATTGGCTGCTTTCAGGCAGTCACATCATTTTTCTTGAAGATGGTGATCTGTCTGTTATGTTTTGTGTTCTTAAATGTTAGAATGCTGCATTTTTCTCAATTTCTGGAACTGAAGCTGAAGTTCATGATAAAAATGATGCTCTGGAAAATTCCGAAACCGAGGGAGAGTTTTTCAAATTTTCAATAAATAGAGTGTCAGCAGCTTTATGCAGGTTTATTTGATACTTGTTGTAAATTTAAAGTAAAATATTAATATGGAATTTATGATTATTTTCTTATTTATTGAGAAATCCTTGAATACCATACTTTTAGATTGTACCAATATTTTTTGGCAGATTTGATTGATGCACTGTAAATAATAACTCAAAGTAGGCGTAAAAACCCTGGGTTTCTTGGCCCTTCAACTAAAGAAATACCTGGACTTCAATGTGTTAAGGGTTAGTACCCTATTGATCAAACTGCCATGAGCCATGACTTGAACATTCAAATTTCGGAAAGCATAGATATAGTGACATTATTTAGCATTATGGATAGCGAGTGGGCACTGGGTTAAGATGTTGAGGAGTTTGAGGTTCAAGACTCTGTAGGGACATTTATATTTATGTTGTCTCCTTTGTTTGAATTTTATAATCTGCCATTAATACTTTGCTGCATTACTCAATATGATTTATTCATACTGACAAATAAAATAATTGTAATGTATGACAAGCATCTAGGTGCAATGGAGAACATTTTAATAACAATTGCATTAAACACCTGAAGGGTTATAACTCTTGTTATGTACACACACAGGCATAATGTAGGCACAATTTATGAAACAATATCATCTTTGTGTCAAATTAACTTCAAATGAAATAAAAAATGAACAACCATCTCCATAGTAAAAATAGTACTTACATAAAACTAGTTAACTATGTACTAGAAAGGAAAGTGCATTCTACCTTTTCATCTATGCAGGAGAGACAAATAAAAAGAGTCTTTGAGAAATAACTCAATATCTGAAGTATAAAATACAACAGGTTTCTATAGGAACTGCTTGATATGACAACCTGTAACATCCCTGCAGAGATTGCATCTACAAAGCACAACGCTACAGTACCCTAGCAGCTCAAGTGGTTAAAATGACATAATACCTACATAGATAAAATCAAAGTATCACTTTTAGAATCCTGGGAATAGTATAGATTTTTTTTATTCCACCATTAAAATCATAGTTTACTTTCTATTTTTCAATGTACATATTACATAAATGTATTCAACAAACCTATGTGTTTTATTAAATTAATCTCTGCAGGTTCCTTCACAATTACTACATTGAACATTGAACAGTATGTAGATTTCATTTAGGCTTTTGAAAGGAACTTGTATGAACTTCAAAAATTTAACTAAGCAATTAGTGTTGCTTTAATTGTGTACCTCTTGAGAAAAACAACAAAACTAAACAATGGAAACTTCAGAGTGTGATGTGATCTTACTATCATGGATTTTGATGTTCAGCGCTATGCCAGTAAGTTATAGCAGACTGCTCTACCTTTAAATATGATCTGAAATCAATTGAACAATTATCAGTGGCATGCATACCCTCAAAGAGCAGGCAATTTTGCCAAAATTGATAGTGCATCAATAATGCATTCCTTTGACTGCCAGCATAAAAGTAAGGCATTCTAAATGAAAAAGGCAACACATGCCCATAGTCTTATGAATTACAGCAACCCAGAAAACATGCCTTAACTTCAACAATTGGCAAAAGGGACCTTGGGTCCCCTATATCAAAGTGTTTATCTTGGCAAAAGGGACCCTAGGTCCCCTATATCAGTGTTTATCTAGGACCCCTCTACAATCCATCTAATTTGTGCAGTTGAACTATGGGACACCTGTATACAAGATAAAGGCATGTATATCATGTGTGAGACTTAAAAAAAAAAAAGTTGGTGTGATGTGTCAATGAGACTAAATAAACAGTCTCAATAAGTAACAGCCAAAAAGCTCAGCTATTTATTGCAAGTGAGAAAGCAGACTGGCGGCACTTGGCCAAGTGGTTAACACATTGGAGCCCAAGCCCGAGTATAGCTCATCAGTTCTCATTTAGTTGTTTGATTTGTGCTGCCATCTGTCCTTGCTTTAGTCATCTATTAGGATTTTCAGGAGATTTAGTAATATTGGCTGCTCTCGGGTAGTCGCACCATTTTCTTTGAAGATGGTGATATGTTTGTTACGTTTGTGCTCTTAAATGTTAAAATGCTGCATTTTCCTTGATTTCTGTGAACTGAAGCTGAAATTCACAATACAAATGAAGCTGTGGAAAATTCTGATTCCGAGGAAGAGTTTTTCAAACTCTGAATAAATGGAGTGTAAGCAGCTTTACGCAGTTTTTTTTCAAACTCATATTTGATACTTCTGGTAAATTTAAAATAAAATATTAATATGGAAGTTATGACTATTTTCTTACTTGTTGAATGCCATACTTTTAGATTGTCCCAATAATTTTTGGCAGATTTAATTGATGTACTGTAAATAATAACTCAAAGTAGGCATAAAAACCCTGGGTTTCTTGGCACTTCAACTACTGAGAGGCCCGGGCTTCAATGTGTTAAACCATTTGCCTCTCACTTATGTGGTCTGTATTTGATCCTAGGGGACTGCATATAGGATTAATGGCGGATGAAGCAGCATTTTGGCAAGTCTTCTCCAGTTTCCTCCATCATTCATTCCACCAATTTCTCCATCACCATCTTTCTTGCCTTCCACTTCACTCTCATTTCATATCATCTAATTCCTTACTTTCATACCAGGCATCAGGCTGATCATTCATCCTGGCTTCTCTCTGATCCAGAGCCTCTGCTCTTTAGTATGAGTCTGGCCCCAGGTGCTGACTTATAAGTCCTGGAGTCCTACATACAAGAGGGTAAACATAGAGAGAGAGAGAGAGAGAGAGAGAGAGAGAGAGAGAGAGAGAGAAAATTCTTGATGGCAACATGCATTTGAAGCCAAAGTTTGGAGATCTTCTGACATAGGTATACCACGGTAACAAGATGGAAAGTGATAAGAAAAGGCTTCTTAAGTGCATGTCTTAAGTGGCTTAAAGACTGAAACACTGATATAAATGGAACTACAAAACAGCTCATTTAATGGATATTACTTTGTGAGTAACTACAGTTTGATTAAATAAAACAAAAATGACAAATGAGTTTTCTGTGCTCAGTGTTCCCCCTGGAACAGGACGTAATATTTATTTATTAGTTTCTTACCTCTGTTAGTTTCAAACAGTTGTCAATATGTTTTAAAAACATTTCCCATGGTCTTGTCAGTGTCTGCTCTCAACTGAGACCTTTTTGGGGAATAGTATATGATGTCTAATTTACTAGGACCCCTTGATGTTAAAAAGCTGAATCAAGCGTTTGCCCACCTCTTCCTAATATGTTATGTTTTGGTACCAGATACAGGTATATAATCAGATCTCATAACTTTAAATAGTAAATGTTTATACTCCTTACATAACATAACATAAATTCAGTTTTTGTAAAACATTAGGTTCCTCTTAGGTATGAGTAATAATCAGTGCAGTAATGCTGAAGATAGTTTCAATTATTTTTATTTCTTCCTATCAAATATGACTACAGTCAGTGTGCTTGGTTATTCAAATAGCTTAAACATAATCTGATCTATATAATGTGTCCATACATCTAAACACTTTCAGTTACATTTCTGCCTTTTCACAGCTAGTGTATTGCAGAAACACCAAAAGTAAAGTTTTCTTGTAATAAGTACATTTTATTGAATTTTCTTTATTTAATATAATTTCCTAAACAGGAATTAAAGGCATAATTAATTCAGTGCTCTTATATGACCCTTCAATGTTTCCAATCCATTTGATCGCAAGAAGAAGTTATCTCCTCAAAACTTGATATTTTTACTACCAGTGACTTTCAATTTCACACCATGAATGAGTTAAAAAACTTAACTGTTTACAGTAGTTATTAAGAGCTTTGCTTTGAACTTGTATTTAAAAAATTATAGAAGACAGAGGTTAAGCATATTATGACTTTTGAATGAATTGTTGGATAGGAGGGAAAATAATTCAACAGGAAACAATAGGTAATTGAGGCTAAAGAAAATGAAAAATTTCAAAAGTCTAACTAAAAGTACATGTGTCCTTAAATGTCTGTTTGTAGAACAGCATACAAGCAATCAAATTATAGAATGTCTTATTTGATATAAAGAAAACTATTTACAGATTTCGAAAAACAAATTATATTTTCACTTGTTCAGTAACAATGAATATGTTTGATCTCATTGCTGTGAATAATTTTTTTCAGAAGCTAAATGCAAATTACATATTTTGCACATGTGTCTGGATACACAATGTGCTATCCAAAATCATGGTAAAATATAAAGTTTATATGTTTGTAAATTTTCATATTATTTGCCTATACAGTAAAACATCGTTTATACGTTTTGCATTTATATGCTTTTTACATTTATACTTTTTGATATCTTGGCACAATTCCTGTAGTTACCACCAGTTTTATTTTGTTTATATGTTTATTGTTTATGCATTTTTTGCACTTATATGATCAAATATGTCCTTAGAAGAGGAAAGCACCATTTATGTTTATCTTAAACAAAAGAATGCTGCTAAAGCTAGGCAGGTAGAGCACTATGGTTTGACTGTGCAAGTTTCACAATTGGATAATGATGTTCATCTTCATTGATTATGAACTAAACAATTCCATACATCTGAGAACTTTGATAATGTGAATTATGTATGGATTTCCATCATTTATGATGCAAAAAAAAAAAAAAAAAAAAAAAAAAAAAAAAAAAAAAAAAAAAAAATCGCCAAATCATGGTGAAAAATTGCAACACTAAGATTGGACTAGAATGGTGTGAGACAATGTTGACACCTCTGCATACTGTAATTTTGAGATACTGGAAAATGACAGAAAAGTATTGTTTCTGATGAGACAGCTTTGTTACTGAAATATAAAGCATTATGTATAAGAGTATATTTTTTGGGTATGACAAAGTATTCAATAAAAGTCTGTAGTATAGATTTCAAATTAAGTTTTGCTTGCCAGTTGGTTTTATGTTAAATTTAAATTAATAATTTCTTGTATCATCATTGATGACTGTTTACTTAATTGAAATCTCATGTAGAATTTACAAGCATTTCTTATGTGAGAGTGGTTTAGATGTATTCAATATTGTCTTCATTTTGGTTGCTAAAAAATTTGAAACAGACTGTACTGCTTTCTACCTGGAAATAGGTTGTGCAAGATGTTTGCCTTTGATTCTTGGAAGTACACATCATATTGCATTGTTTATTCTCTTAACAAATACTTCACACTTTTACATGTTGTGCCAATGAGCATGTTGCTTCAGAAAAAAAAAAATATTAATCACAGATTACTGTTAATTTCATGTGTTCACTTTGCATTACTTTGCCAACCATCAATAAATCAATATTCACAAAATGTTTCCTTGGATTTTAATCATGCCCATGAATGTTGCACAAATGCTTTCTGATGTGTCATATCTCAGGAGTGAATGACCCACTTAATGTGATCCCGAGATTGAAAATGAAAGTGATAACTACTCTGCCAAAAATTATTATAAGTGATGTAATGTTAACAGGAAGGAAACAAATAAAAAAAAAAAAAAGAGAGATTCCATAAATATACAACTACAGGTCTGTAGAGAGTGGGTTTTGAAAATTGCTTCTTATCATAATCCTTGTAATGTTCTGATGCAGTGAGAGAAGTTTTGCTTTAAATATTTTTTTTATATTTAATCTACATGTTTTGTTATGGTATTCATTTCATTATGCGATTCATACATATTTATGCGCTATAGCCAAGTTCATGATTATTTCACTTTTATTTCCCCATACAGAGAGCATGCACCTGTTTATCGTTAGTGATGTTACATAGTGGCTGGCATCCAACGAAGCCACCATTCTGATGTTTATATTCATTTAGCATTATGTGTAGTTATCACAAAGTAATTGCACAGAATCCAGAATTTGTTCAATGTCTTATATAGTGTATTAAAGTGTTTTTCTAATACAAGTTTATATAATTTTGTTTCTTCTCCTCCCATCTCTTTTTCCTTTCCTAATATGTGCTTTCACTTATTCATTTTTTGCACTTATACATTTGTTTCCCTAAGATCCCTGAAAAACGAATAAACGAAGTTATACTGTACTTGTTTATCATTCTTTATTTTTGTATAATTTTTCCTTCTTTCAATCGCTTGTATTTTGCACTTCAGGTGACACCTGAATTAACCAAAGTAAGCAACTACTAAACTTTTGTTCAGAATTTGTATAACAAACCATTAATAATAAGTGGTGTGGTGTAGGTTGCTGTTCCTGCATTATTTGATGCAATACATGAATAGTTTCCTGTATGTCTAGCTTTGAGTTCACTAATCATAAGCAAACTAACTCTGTCTGCAACTTTCAATGTGGTTATTCCACTTGTTTCTGGCTTTTCATTGCCAGGATACGTCCATGAAATGGTAATGGGCAGATCACCATATGCAACAATACATTGTAGCTGTGCAATTACACCACTATTTAGGGGCAGATTACCAAAGGAAAATGGTGTAATTGATGGCAGCACTATAAACAATATAAGCAAAAGTATTTATTTAGAAATTCATCAAGATTATGCTCAAGTACTATATCAATAAAGTGAAAAGATGAATTGAAAATTACCTAAAACATATTTAAAAATGGAGCTTGTATTATTTTAATGAAAAGACACACCTATTATTTAGTCATTCTATGTGTAATTTGTTTACAGAAGCACCAGGACCTTTGGGAGGGAATACAGAGAATAAAGCATGGTTTTGTTATTGTATGTGAAATATTGGGTGGGAAACAGACCATCAATTGCAAAAACTTCATCAGTACTGGAAAACACTCAAGGAAACATCACTCCATAATACTAGATTAAATGCAAGCACTCCATATGATATTATGTGATTTAGAAACACTTAATAGGGGTGGGGGCATTGTTAATGAAGGCATAATTAATAATATTTTGGTAAGCCTACTTGAATTGCATAAGCAAGAGAAGTATGTTTTTGTTTCTCATTATGATCATTCAAATATAAATTATATTTTGAAACCATACCATTCACCTTCAAGGTGGCTGTGTGGTTTGAGCTGCCTGCTGCATTTCGTGCTGTGCAAGTATAGTTGCCAGTATTACTTGCTGCCACAGAAACTATGAGCAAAACACTGATACTATCACCAATCTTGGTTGTTGTGATTCCCATGTGGGAAGATAGATTACGTCCATGGAAACTCCATGTTAATTGCAATGGACGGTCACCTTTAGACACATGGCATGTCAACTGGGCATTGTCACCTGAATTGGCTTCTCCATCAAATGAAAATGGGATGATGTAAGGTGGGACTGTTTAAGACAATACAAGTTCACCAACAAATTAGAAAAGAGGATTAACTGCATCAGTACACCTGTCACATAGAGAGGAGCCCTAAAAATGTGCAGCACAGAATATAATTTCAAGATAAACATAAACAAATTGTGTAACATTTTTTCTTCATATCAACTATGTGAAGGTAATTATAAAAATCTACTAATGGTGAAGACTTTTAGTCCAATTACTGTTTGTAATATGAAGCAAGCAATCACTATATTGCAAATGCATAAAATTCTAATCTTCTCTATCAAAGAGCAGCTGGATAGTGATAAATCTGGATACGGGATTGTAACATTTATATGTAATAAAACTGTTGCTAAAAATATTTAAATGTTACTATGTTAATCTTTTAAGAAAATTTTAATGTAATTAATAAATTTACCTCCATTTATTACTTTCTCTACATGTACTATGTACATAGTGTGTAGAGAAGGTATTGTAATGCACCCAAAAATTTGATACCGAGATTTCGCCAGAAATACATGTTTAGAAAAATGTCCGTGTGTGCGTGTGCGTGTGCGTGCGTGTGTGTGTGTGTGTGTGTGTGTGTGTGTGTGTGTGTGTCTGTGGGCAGCATAGCTCAAAAACGAAAAGACTGTTAAAAACCAAACTTGGTATTTAGGTTTGGATCCTCCAAGGATGCGACACGATTTTTGATAATCCCCCTCACCCCAAATTACCCTTTATATGGAACTTTCTTTGAACATTTTTATTTTCTCAAAAATGGCTCTAACGGTTTTAATTAAAATATCATATATTAAAAATATTTACACGACAAATATAATTATGTCTTGAATTTTCTGGGAATAGCCTCTGAAGACTACTTTATTCTGGATGAATTTTATGGAATTTTGAATAACTGCTAAACCTTAAGAGATGGACAAAAACTTACAACACAAAAAATGTACAGCATGTTAAAATGCACAATTTATGTTATATACATTTTTTTTTTTTTTTTTGTGGAGTTGATCTTATTTGAGTATTCCTTATTATTGGTTTCAGCTTTGAAAACTTATTTCTCATAAAGGAATTTGTCAACTCCTGTCCATACAACCAAAGGAACTTCAGTCACATAGCAACCAGCTTTTAACTATTACTTTAACCTTATTTTGCTTCTACTTACAAGGAAGCAAGTAATAAGACTAATTCTGGTAATTTTTTTCTTGATTAGCATTAAGTAAATAGAAGAGTAAGCTTTTTAACGGTAATTTGTTGCAGAGATGTAGAGAAAGTTATGTGACTGGAACACATCAGATTTTTTTTTACTGGTGCATACAGCTTTTCTATTAAAGCTAAAGGTAATTTTATACATCATGAACTATAATTTTGAGTGTTTATTAATATGGACTTTAAAGCTCAGAGTGAGGTTTCACAATTGGTCATGAGATGTTTATGGTTCCATTTTGAATGAAGAAAACCAAATGAAATTAAAATATTATGCTACATATTATTTTGCTATGTAAACAATTTAAAAACATGTAGTCAGCAGATGGATACCATTGACTTCCAAATGTGCTGTGAAATTTGTCATTCCAGCAGGATTAGTAGCTGTGCATGTATATGCTCCTCTATGTCCGGGTCCAACTGAATTTATTGTTAATATATTAGCTTTATTGCCAAACATAGCAGTACGAATGCCAACAGCATGAGAAGACACATCTTCCCCATGAAAATGCCATTCAATACGCAAAGGTTTATCACCCTTGGAAACATAGCAGTTCAACTGAACACTGTCCCCTGCATTGGCAGGGCCATCAAATTGGAATGGACTAATGTATGGGGCAACTGGAATATGGAAACCAATGTCTCACAAACCAAACAATACACAGCTATCAGCAAAATTTTCTTTTAAATCTGTTGAGCAAAATGCACTGAAACATATCACATACAAAATATACCCATAAACTCACTTCTTAATTGGAGAAAACCTTCTAAGTCTGGATGCTTCATATATTAGACCTGAATGAAAGTGTATTACCATTAAAAGCATAAAACACTGCATCTGCTATCAGCATAGCATTATACTAATTCCCTCCCTTTGTTTATACAACTAGGCTGTCTGTGAAATGACAAATTCATTGATCCTTCTTTAAAATCATTGATGTAAAAGGGATCATCAAAATAGTAAGCTTTAGTACAAATCATCACTCCAGGGAAGCAAATATTTAGTAATGACTTACCTTTGTTCTTTTGCTAACAAACAAAAAACAAATCTTGCTATACCCTGAAATACAATTTTCCCTTCTTATTTGGAAAACACATTTAACAACTATTAATACAAATAACATTCATTTTAAGTTCTTATACATGGTAAAAATAAATATCTTGTGCATAAAACTTGATATGAAATCCTTCAAGTTGAAATGAACTGAGAATCCTGTGATCATATTGCATTTCCATAATTATGGAAATAAACTATACTAATATTTCATGATGAAAAAAGAAAACTAGGTATGTTTTATTAATTACTCTTTTGTGTATACATGTGTTATGTTGCAGTAGTCACAAGAGGGAGGGAAAATAGCCAGATTGGTGATTTTAAGAACACTATAACCAGGTAGATCATATCAGACAGTGAATCAAGTGACAAATGAAGTGCTAAAATGAGGGCTTACAATTAGGCCCTACCTAAGGCTTTACAATTATCAATGTTTGTCTTTTGAAACTAAATTAAATGGGAGAGATATGCAGAAAAGATTTATTTGTTGTATCCTCATTTTAAGTAAATACACTATTTATCATCACTTATGATAAAGCTTAATGGCTTTTCTTAAAACTCATTCTTGAAATTTTAAACCATCAGCATCAAACATAATAACAGAAAATTGATAGTAAAATATGCCCCTTTGCTGCATATTCATTTCTTTCTTTCCAAACTGTTGAATGTTTCTATTTTCCAATCAACTTTGAATTAAAAATATTGAATTAGGAACAGTCTTTTCATACTGCTATTAGCACAATTCATCTGTTCATACCTGTTTTCTAGCATTTACTGAATTTAATGAGTGGATATGGCAATATGTTGGTGGTTGACAAAAATGATTTTCTAGTCTAGTAAATGTCAAATGCAGAAATTGGTTAATGATTAATAAAACAGAACAATAGGTTATGAAGTCTTGAGTTCAAACCCCATAGGTGAACTAATCAAGCTGTTTTATTTATTTATTTTAGGGAGGGGGTGGTTTCCCCTCAGTCACCAAGGTAAATATAAAATTGAATATTTAATAACACAACCCAAAGTCCAGCTTTAGTCTAAAACATGAAAAGAGATAGCAATTGTGATTATGCTGCCATCTATCCAGAGACACAAAATAAATAGAAAATAAAATGGAATGAAACACGTAGTGGTCATTACAATTAATGTACTAAAATTGGGAATATAGCCTTATTTCCAAGACAACAGGAAAAATATACAAACTGTACCTAATTGTTAAGAAGTGTGCAAATATAAGAAAACAATGTTCAGGCATTTATTGTACCATAGAAGTTTGTTATACACCTCATAAAACATGAGAATACCTAATTATAGTGTTATAGTAATGGGCATAATCATTTCAAAAGTATGAAAATGTACAAGAGAAAAGTACAAGTTATTTATTCAGGTTGTTTTCAAAAATTTGAAATATATGTTTTCTGATATTGAAAACAAACAGTAAACTAGTAATTTCAAGGATGTCAGTTCATTTCATATCTTGTTAACCTTTGTATATCAGGAGATATTAGAGAATCTTTTTTTCCCTTTCACATAAAGCAAACTTCTTTAACAATTTACTTGATTGATTGATTGATTGATTGATAGAGCTATCTTTTGAATGATACAGCTATCTCATAATATATATGTTTATAAACAATATGTATTGCACAAGGATTTAAGAACAAAAGGCACAAGAGAACAATTATTTAGCCACATTGTGGTAATAATATACTCACCTTGTTTGGTTGAAAGCATTGTTTCAATATTTACTCTGAAATAAAAGTCCTTGTGCAATACAACAAACAAAACAACCTAGTGTGTAATTCTTTTGAAATGGGTGCAAAACTTTAAGTCATAATTATAATGAAAGTACAATTACAGAGTTATGATTTCTAATTTTGGAGTTCAAATACATTTAAAAAACTACAAAAGCAATTTTTGTTTTATTACAATTGTTTAGAACTGGCTTTCAGTGCATGAACAAATGTGGAACCAAATGCTAAATTTTTCACTTTTCATTAGTTTTTCAAAAATCCTCTGCTATATCAAATAATAAGAAGTATTTTTAGACAGTGGGGCTCCATAATTTAAATGAATTGAGTCACCCTTTTTACACTTTTTGCTCCACTTCACCTTCATTTGGGAAGACTGGTTTCAGGATACTTTAACCCTATCTTCAGTTTTGAGGTTGACTGATAGAAACGAAGGTAAAGTAGAGCAAAGTTTAAAAAAGTGATTCAATTCATTTAAATCCTCTGCTATAATTTGAATTAATTAGCAGCTATTTTTCCCCACAGAATCTAAAACAAATACAAAACAATTATAATTAATAGATGTTTACAAATTTATATTGTACACTTTCATAATCTGACAGGTTAACCTATCTTCGTGAAAGTATCAAAAATAGTATATTAAATTGTCTCAGAAATATAAGAAGTATTACTTCTGGGATATTTGAAGAGCAGCATTGTAACATTTAGAATGGTAGCATTTTATTTCTGCCCATACACAGATATGCAAGTAATTAATATTAAGGACAAAATGATGTATCAAGCTGAATGCTGTTTTCAAAATGGTGATAGGTACTAAATTAGAAAGCAAAGATTAAACATAATTAAACATTTTTACTGCTTTTATTAAACTAAAATGTATTAATGTTTTCATCAGATGTGAAAAGATTTTTGTTACTTTGAAATTGTCAGTATTTCTAAATCAGAATGACAATTTTATAAGTTTGAATATTTATACTGGATTAATTATCTCAGGGTATGCATCTTATATAACTCAAATTCTAACATCTCTACATCGGGGGCTTTGAATTAGAAACAACTCTTCTAGGTTCTTTACGTTGGTTTAAATCTTTTTATTTTCCTCAAGCACACACACATTCACTCTCACATACATACTTCCAGACGCTGTGGGGATAGAGAATAATTCTGGTTAAAGAAAAATTCCCCGCCCCAGCCAGGAATCGAACCCAGGACCTCCAGGTGAGAAATTAATTGCATTTGATCGCTTCACAGAACTTAGGTCATAGGGTGGGAAAAAATGTTTGGATACATGTAGCAATACTTTTATTTATTTCCTTAGCTGTTCTTAACTTCATCAGGAAATTGAATGTTGATTTAGCTGAGGATTATTGTGACCTTGGAAGCCATTTAGAAATGTCTCAATATTTTAATGTCAATTGCAATTTCTGTAGCTTACTTAGCTTCTAAAATTCTTTGACCAAATTTATAGTAAGCTGTACTAATATTGTTTTGTCCATGCACATAAAGCCGGTATTTTGGATAGTACATCAGAAAATATTTTACTTCAAAGAGCTTCCCATTTCATATTTTAATATTTTGTGGTAACTAACACCTTTAGGTGCTAGGTACCTTTTAGAACTTTTCTTTGTTTTACCAATTTTCTTTGGTGGAAGTCAGTTCTCTGCAGCATAGTATATATCAATTTGCAATAATAAGGTAGTAATAACTTTAGAGAAAGAAAACAAGAAAAGCTTATGCTGAGCTTCATATTTACTAATTGTTTTTATTTAGTTTTATAAATGTTTTATTAATCCCCATTATGCCATGAATCCACTGATGCTGATCAAACAGCTTCCTCTACCCTTAGCTTTCCTGTTTCAGAATGTAAAAATGTTGTATGTTTCATAATAGCTATAAGAATTGCTTTAAAAAGTAATTTGTTCATAAAAACTACAACTGAATGTTTACCAACAGCATTATTTGACTGTGAACAAAATATTGTCTGTCTATGCACATATATTATTAAAAAAAATTAAATTTTCTGCCACTCGTTATGACCGGGTAGAAATGGTAATAAAATAGCATCTTGTATGCTGCATGATAACACTCTGGGCGATTATAAAGTATATTATTGAAGAACATTTTTGTTACAATTATGATTGAATCTCACAGTGATTGCTGAACATTAATGAACTTATGTGGAGTCAATTTGAACTTCTTAAATATTTCATTTACCTATTTTTACTTTCTCTATTATCTACTTACATTTAGTAGATGGAGTGTTGTATCCTGCATATTATGTAATTTGATGTCAAAGTTTCACTGAAAATATATGTTTAGAGATCTCCCCAAACAAGAAGCAAAACACATTTTTTAGAAATAGGCCTGTGAGAACCAGAACTCAGAAATAATGAAAATTCTGATAAATGCCAAACTTGGTATTTAAGTTCAGTATGTAACAAAGATGTAACATGAAAATTTTCAAGAAAATTTGTTCCTCCCCAAACTCCCCTTTATGAATTTTCTCAAATGTAAGTCGTCCTCTGTGGTGTAATGGTTACCATGCTAATTTCATATACCCAAAGTCGCGGGTTCAAACCCAATGGAGGACGATGGATTTTTTCGGGCGTAAAAATCCTTAGCATGGCTTCCTTTGGAAGGGAAGTAAAGCCGTTGGTCCCGTGTTATAGATTTACGGCACGTTAAAGAACCTCAAGCCTGATAGATAGTCCTCTGAGCAAAATTAAGCGTCTTTCACGCCCAGTATAGAATGGTACGCTGAGAACCACAGCAGTTAAACAGCATGTGCAAATAACACTATATTTACATTTTCTCAAAAGTAGTTCTAACAATTTTGCATAATGTACAATATATTTAAGATATTTTCATGAGTAATAAATTTTCATCTTGAATTTTGTGGGAGTTGCCTGTAAAGTCTTCTTTATTCGGAAGGAATTTTATATCATTTTATATAACCCATAAGAAAGAAGACAAAAATGTAGTGTATAAAAATATAGACCTTCTCAAAATACATAGTTTATAAGATCTAACTTTTTCTGTGGCAAAAACTGTTTCCGACATATCTGTCATTATTAGATTGAATTTTAACACTGTAATTTTCTTAAATTGCTGTTCCTATTTAGTTGTTTCCTGCAAAGTCATGGAAAGAGCACAGAAATTGAAGACCAGCATATACCAACTAGCTTTTAAGCATCCGACTATTGACTTGGTTTCCTTTATCCTCCTTGCTCTTGCAACAAAATGTTTAAGGAAACTATTTCTGCAATGGCATATTATTTTGCTTAACATGAAGTTATAGAAAATGAGCTTTTGTAAGAATAGGCTATAGAAGCTCCATTAAAATATATCTTAGGGAGTAGAGAAAGGCATGTGAATGTAACATTTTTTATGCAGGTTATGCGGGGTACATGGAGCTTAAAGTTATTCAACATTCGTCTTCTCAGGATAAGGGAAAATCCCGAAAAAAAAAACTTATCTGGGTAACTCACCCTAAGCGAGATTCGAATTCAAGGCCGGTGGAATATGAGGCAGACACGCTACCACCACACCTCCCAGGCAGGTATATGAGCTTCTTGTTTACTCTATAATACATGTTCTGCATAAAAAACAGGTTGATGAAGGTTTAAGTGTGTTCAAGTTTACTCACATAAATAACTGCATTAACTAGATTTTGTTCCTTTAACTTCCTGTACTCTCAAAAGGAGTTTATTCAGCCTCTTTCATCCTGGCACATAAAGTACATAAATGTATAAAACAAAATGATAATGGTAGCAATGAGAATGACTGATAGTGCATTTCTATTGTATTAGCAATGAATAATGGACGCTGCTGCTGCTTTGAAGCTAGTTATAGATCCTACATTTATATTAAGTGTACAGCAATTATACTTTGTTCACAGTCAAATATAACTTCAGTGATGTAATTTTACCATATTCTCTCATTTAATTAGTACAAAAAGTTTTACTTACCCATAACTTGAACTTCAAGTGTTCCACGAGCACTGTAGCCTTGAGCATTTCGAGCTACACAAGTGTAAGTTGCTTGATCAGAAAGCCGTTCAACATTTTCAATTATTAGCGTTCCATTGGGAAAAACCTTCTGCTTCCTGTTGATTGGTAAAACTCGTCCATCTGTGTCAAACAAAATTTAATTTAAATGATTTTATGCAGGCAAAAAGGCTTGTGTTAATAAGGCTTGCCAGTGATTAACAATATGAGATAGAAACCCATTAAATAAAATATATTTAAGGGTCTTTTCTGGTAGAAGAGATAAGAACTGGGCAATTTTTACTTTCTCTATACGCACTATGTACATTGTGTATAGAGAATGTATTGCACACTCCACCAAAAAATTTGATACCGAGATTTCACCAGAAATACATGTTTTGGGTCCCCCTGAATCCAAAAAAAAGCATTTTCAGAAAAAAGATCTGTGTGTGTGTGTGTGTGTGTGTTTGCGCGTGCATGCATGCGTGTGCGTGTGTGGACAGCATAGCTCAAAAACAAAAAGATAAATACCAAACTTGGTATTTAAGTTTGGTATCTTCCAAGGATGCGACACAAAGATTTTCAAGAAAATCCCCCCACCCCCAGCTACCCTTTACATGGAACTTCTTTTCGAAAATTTTGATTTTCTTAAAAATGGCTCTGATGATTTTGATTAAAATATCTTGTATTAAAGATATTTACCTGGCAAATAAAATGTATATCTTGAATTTTCTGGGAATAGCCTCTGAATACTACTTTATTCTGGATGAATTTTATGGAATTTTGCATAACTGCTAAACCATAACAGATGGACAAAAACTTACCACATAAAAAATGTGGAGCATGTTAAAACACATAATTTATGTAATATACATTTTTTTGTGGAGTTGATCGTTTTTTCAATATTCCTTGTTTTTGGTTTCAGCTTCAAAAACATACTTTTCTCATACAGGAATTTGTCAACTCGTGTCCATACAAACAAAGGAACTTCAGTCACATAGCAACCAGCTTTTGACTATCACTTTAACGTATGGTACTCCTTTATTTCGCTTCTACTTACAAAGAAACATAAGCTTATTAACAATAATTTGTTACAGGGATGTAGATAAAGTCATGTGAATGGAACACATGATTTTTTATAATGGTAACAAGTAATTCCACTTTTAATAATCTCTCTTTTAATATCCATTCATAGTAAACAGAGAAAGCACATATTTATTGCTCTGTTGTCCACTTTATGTCACTGGAACCTGGAACATATGCTAGTCAGTCCGCTCCAGTCAAGTTTCTAATCTTATATGTGAGCATTATCGGACTGTGGAATGTTTTAGATTTTGAGGGATGGGGACGAGTATGAATTGTCAAATTAAATCAACAGATGAACATTGTACATAAATGTAAAAGATTAGGCCTCAGTTTCCATTTTTTGTTGTTGTTTTTTTACATTAAATATTAGCTTTTACCTGTGACATTGCCGGCACTGATCTTCAATTGTATTGTGCCAGTATTGCATGGAGTTAATTTCTTATGTCACCTACACCAAGTACAGACAGAAAATTCTCTGGAATTGGATTCTCTAATTCTTCATAATTAATTTTCTCTTGCCACTCAACAGACAATTACTTTGAATATAAATACTCCACAAAACCACTGTATACAAAATATACACACTAAAACCTTGTTAATTCAGACCAATTGGGGCTCATGATTAGTGAAATAAACACCACAGAAACAGTGAAATAAACACCACAGAGCAAAATTGTGAATGAAATTATAGTACTGTATAATTTATTAGAACTAAGATACAATAGGCCCATTTGATTTTTATTATACATTCTTTATTTGTTTGGTTTGGAGAAATTATCAATTTTCTTTTGTGGTCTCTCACATCTCTTTCACAATGAGATCATGAAGTCTCCTCAGATGATGGTAACAAATAACTCCATGGCACGACAGCTCACGGGGAACCTTGGCCTACCGCCCGGCCGCTGCGTCCCCATCTCGGTCCACTACAGACGTCATGGATGGGGTGCAGTATTGGAGGGTGAGACATGGTCAGCGCCTCGAGTCCCCCCGGCCGGTTAATGCAGTCCTCATGACCTGGAGTCGCTATTTCTCCATCAAGTAGCTCCTTAATTGGGCCCCCAGGGACCTTACGAGGCTGAGTACACCCCGGGCCAGGTCTCCCAGCGGGGGAAAAATCCCCACGCCGGTACTGGGGATCGAACCCAGGTCTCCCGCTTGGTAAGCAGCAACACTACCACCGCGCTAAGGAGACGACCCCTCAGATGATGGTACTATGCTGAAATCTGTTTATTGTTCAATTTTCTCAACAAACTCTATTACATGATTTTTTTTTTTTTAAAACCTGGTTGGTCATATAGGATGATGAATGAAATTGGTGAAATGATGCTCAAATGATCTCGGGAGCTTAAAGTTACTCCACAATATTGGTCTTCTCAAGATAAGGGAAAACTTAGAAAAAAACCTTATGTGTAACTCACCCTAAGCGGGATTCAAACTCACAACCTTTTGAATATGAGGTAGACACGCTACAACCACACTACCCAGGTGGGCTTACACAATCTCACTTAATTTCACTTTTAACTTTCCGAAATCCACATCCTAAGCTTCAGATTTGCTGTTAGTGTCCCTTGCATTTCTTACACTTTCTACAATTTCTTCGTCAGTCATGATGTGGTAGCCTGGATCATCTTCATCTACATCAAGCCAATCTTCGATCTTTTCTACTGTGACAGCTTTCTCACCATCCACAACCAGTGATTGGTGAAAGTTGCTTAATTCAATTGCATTGGTGTCTAATTGAACACTGTCATCACACAAAAGTTTCTTCCACGCATTATTCAATGTAGAACTCAAAATGCTGTTTACTACTCTTGCAAAATTGAAAATCATGGATCCAAAATCATATGATTTTATATTCTGGAGTGTTTTTTCTGTTCATACCAATGTATTTCAATTCCACATAGCATATTGCTTCAATTAACATGTATATTTTTTCTAGCAAGTTGATATTTATATCTCACATTCTATGTTTACATCCTCTAACCACTGCCAATGCTTCTTTCCCTTTTGCCAAAGCCAACTTCTTCTCCCATGTTCCACCCCCATCAATTGGCACCTAATCTCTAACCACATTACATCCTAAGGTTCTTTCTTCCACATTTCATGCTTGCTCAATTTTGGCCCTTTTTTAAATTCTATAATTTGGGTCTTCTTCTGATTTACCTTCAAATTCCATTTGTTACGGTATTTAATTGGCAATTGTTGTAAGGATTGCTCTAGACCAATTGTTGAGATGGATCTTACAATTAACTCATCTGCAAATAATAATCCAAGGATTATCACATTGTTAATCACTGACAAGCAATTATTACTTTTCCTTATCTCTGTTAGTATATTGTCAATGAACAGATTGAATAGCGCAGGACTTAGCTTACACCCTTAAGTTTACAACCCTTATTTTGAATATTTATTTCTTGTTTTGTGTAATGTTCACTATAAACACAACTTTAGATAGAGGCACATCACTTCCATAGTCCATACAATGAGAACTAGCTATTTTTCATTACTTGGTTACTTACCTCGTTCCCATACAATGCTTTCAATTGGATATCCTGCTACAGGGCAGGTGACAATAAGTGTCTCCCCTGCTACAATTGCTTTTTTTTCCATTGGTCGAATAAATGGCAACCCATATACATTCAGTTTTGCTGCATGTTCTGCTGAACCAACTTTGGATGATGCAATGCACTTGTACAGACCTCCATCATTAGTATGAATTGCTGATATGTTGAGGTGAGATACAACATCTCCATTAACTGTCACATACTGTCCTACCTGCAAACTGAAAAAGATTACCTTTCACTTAAATTCAATGCAATTTCATTATGTTGTTCTTCCTGAACTAACCTAAATGTTACATTCTAAAATTTGTCTATCATCCTATAATGAAGGAAGTGTAATATAATACTAATTTACTAGAGTTAATATATTCAAGGGAAGCCAATCAAAATTGTTTCAAATTTGCTATTTACAAACATCTATTCTGCCTTCATTTTCTTAGTTCAACAATTAAACTACAAGGTGTACTTATGTCTTACACTTACTGATTCTTAACAAAACTGCAATGTTCCAAGAGCAAACTGATAACATTGAAAGACCTATGCAAATTATACTATATACATATTGTGGATTGCAATTCTAAATTCAGATTGAGCAAACAATTGTTCACCAAGGGTAAAAATATGCAAAATGTAGAACGCTAAAAAACCTGCAAGCAAAATTTTAAGACATTGGCAAACATCTAATAATAGCAACAGAGAAATAAAAATGGTGTGGGTGGAGGAAGAATCAGAGAAAGAAAAGATACAAAAAATTAAGAATATGCACCTTAATAACATTATTTGATATATGTAATATACTGCTTGTTGCTGCATGTTTTTTAAAATTAAAATGGATATTCTAATCAGTGATGGCTGCTGCACAAAGGCACAAGAGCATATGAACAACTTAACTTTTGATATCTTATTACTTACTTTTTCTTTGAATGCCATTAAATGTAACATATATGCAATAACTTAACAGTTTTCAATATTGGCTATTTCCCCCCAAAAGTAATAATCTCTGGTGTTTAGAAGAATATTATGATGACATCATTTACCTTGAAAACTGTGAGATATTTCTCTTAATTTCCCTAGCTAAACTCCATAAACTATTGTTATGAATTCAAACAATAAGTAGAAATCATATCTTATTTCCCAGTTATTGATTATATGAAGGAACTTATTTAAAAATAATAAATAACTTCTCAAAGGTGAGAAATTAATTTAGCTGTATCTGTCAAAAACAAATTATAATTTACATATTTTGTACATGTGTTACTTGTTCCCTGTATATATTTTATTTGTTATAACATAAACCTGTTATTATTGTATAATCATATTTCTGTGAATCAATATCCAAAGATACCTCAAGCTATTGTGCAATATGTTCATTTATTAATGTCGGGTGTCAAAAGAGTGTCTTCTGGTAGAGGCTCTGTTATATTGTTATTGACAAATATTACTGAGTTATACAAACTATTAAGAATTGAAAAGTTTCGGTTATAAATAATTGCAAAGTTTATATCATACACTCAAATTGATTTTTAAGTTAAATTTGCATTATAAAATTCAAATATGTGTATTACTGGAGGTTATTTATGTGAGCTAGCCTTGAGTTAATAATAAAATATAACATATGTAATATTAATACATAAATACAATATGCTGTACGCATTAATAATATTACAAATTGTATTGTGGAGACTATGAAATTAACATTGAAATTGAAATTATTTTGGAAATGTTATGCTTTTTAATTAACCTGAATTAAAATAGAGAGCAAATTTATTTAAATGATGAATAAATTATTTTGGGCTCCTAATATGTAAAATCTACTGAAAGGCTATGCTGCTTTAATTTACTGCGCAACTCCTTTAAGCTTGCATGGTAACAGCAATGCTTGCAAATCTGACTTGTGTTTGTTTTAAGGAGTTTCTGTGCATGTATAATTGGTGTGACATAATCAAATTATGGAACCTAATGCATATATCGTGCACATTTAAAGAAGTGCACTAATGGGTGAAGCTTATCATTCTGTTTCTGTACTAACACTATTTTATGTCAATGCCACTAGTTGATGGCACAGGCAAATTACAGTAGCAGACTTAGGTAGCGTGCAGAAGCGTGCAAATATCTCATGATTTCTCCATAACATCTATAATCACAGCTTACAATGTAATTTACACAGTATTGCACATTTACTCAACACAGTATATTTTGTGTATGTGTGGGGGGGGGGTGCGCGTATGTATGTGTCTGTCTGTCTTCTGCATGAATATGTTGCTGTTGAACAGTTGTAGTTGCATCAATTTGTTCATAATTATAACTCTAATGCAGTTCAGCAGGGCAAATGTTATTTCAGGGATATCTGAAAATAATGCTTTCAGAATGTGTGTTTACAAGCTACCACTGCTTCTAGTAGAACTTTTAAATGCAATTTAAAACACATTTCTGTTACAAGCTACAAAGGTCATGTGCTCTTTTTCTAAAATAACCTGCATCAAAGCATTAATATGTCACAATCTTTACTGAAACTACACTAAAGATTGAAGAAATCTGATACTACATTAAAAAGTAAAACATTTTATTTTAGTTGGCCTTAATCATGCCAAACTAGTACCTTTGAATTAATTAGCATATTACACTCTGTTCAATGTTTTAATGAAAGCTACTTTCCATGCTACAGTACAAAACTTTGATTAGTTGATAATTTTCAAAGACTGAACTATAATAATCCTCAATGAATGTGAAGCTAAAAAGAGTTAAATGCATATATTATTAATTTTGATTTCTTTAATCTTGTGGAAACCAGAAAATAATACAGTGAATAAAGATAAAAATATAGAAGAAGTAGTAACAATGGAGCCTCAAATCAAAATGCTACCATGCTTCGTAATCTTGAAAGAAGGAATATGTGAAGATGTATTGCAAAATCTTAAATGTACATTCACATACTTTTTTTTTTTCTCTTAATGATAAACTTTAAAAAGCAGCACACTTGTTTTAAAATGCAATTATTAAACATTTTTTAGGTTACAGCAAACATCTAAACCCTAGTGAAACTACAGTACACTTAACCATTGCACTTGTGCACATTCAAAGCAATATAGATTGGGAATCAGGCACCTGAGATCTTTCCAGATCTCCCAGCTTATTTCTTCAATTTCCAACTTTCTTACCGATCACTATTAGAAAGTTTCTTGCCATCTAGTTCCCATGTTATTTCAGGTGTAGGGTTTCCAGATGCTATGCACTTAAGGAAAACAGATGGTCCAGGTTGCAGTGTTTCTTCTTTAAATGCTTGTCGGATCTGTGGAGGCTCAACTGAAATTCCAAAATAAGTTAGTTAAATGCAGTAGCATATGTTCTCCTGGCATTTTTTATATCATACACAAACTATTGATTGAAAAAATATAATGGTTGAAAAAACTGACATTAATTGATGTTTAAAATACAAGCCTAAAATATCATGCATTAAAGTACCTGTAATTACTATGAAATTACTTATATCCTTGGGCTTAATAATATCTTTGCTTTAAATGTAGGTGCCTCCTTTACAAATTTTTCTTGAGTTCTAGCTTTTTTTATTAATGATTTTCTGAAATTGGACTCAGAGGATTTGTGTTTTTGTTAGCTGCCAGTATACATTACTGACACATAACAAATTGCAACTGAAAATGTGGTTTCATTAATCCTATTCAAAATATATCATCAAACTAAGAAATATGTATTTTGATATAATTTCAGATGGTACGCATGTTTAGCAACTTTCATGAGAATTTAGAATACAATTTGTGCATGAAAATAATCTGATATGTTACAAAGTTATTCCTTCACAGAACTTTTGATTTGGCACAAATCCCAATTTTAATGATAAAATTATATGAATTTTATCTAACTTTTCTTTCTTCATAAAGTTATATTATGATTATTATTTATCAATTATCCCTTAAATGAGAAGCCCATGCATTTAGTTATTTTAAATGTAACACTTTAGACATAAAATAAGTATTTATATTTTACTCTTTAGTATCTATTTTGCAATTTAATTTTTTCTGATAAGTTTAATAATAAAAATAAACATTTGCAACTGCCAGTACTTTAGGGTGTTACATGTTAATGTATGACTTTGAAATGTAGACCCATCATACCTCATGTGACAATACATACATTAAAAATAAAAAGAAATAGAGCTAATAAGCATATAAAGAAAGCAAATCTATCAATTTCACCATGTCCTTCACTTAATGATCATTAAAATATTTGCGATTTATAAAATGAATTTTAGACAGTTTGAAACAGAAAACCCAAGATTAATTTTTCATCTCTAAATTTTGTGGTTCACATTTTAAAGGGATGCACACCACTGACAGACTTCTTACCATGCTCACAATACTAAGAAAAGTATATAATCATGACTTTGTGTCTAATAAACAAAATTATAACTATACAAAATAAATATAAGTATTGTTTAAAGAATTCTATTAGCAAAGACCATTCTGGCATTACTACACATTATTTAAATGCTAAATGCTGATAGTGCTGTTAAGTTAGTCATTAAAACAGCATTTTAAATGATTCAATATTTACAAGTAAAAGCTTTAATTACCTAGCATGGATAAGACAGGAACATGTTTACATAGACAATTATTTGCCTCCACTATTTTTGTTGATTGAAGTTGCCACATAGGAAAATATTTTATAAGATTTTTAACTTTGAAACCTAGCTAGTCAGTAATATCAGCAAGTTTTATCAGTTATCCAACAGGGGAGAACAAAACCATGAACACTCCAATAAGGACTGAGAATGTGGGATTGAACTTAAAGAGAGCAACAATCTGAGGATGGAGGCTGAAAAATTATTATTATCCACATGATTAAGAAATAGCAATATAGTCTTCTTCTTCCTCCTCTTCTTCCAATGCAAAGATTGATTTATGCCTGTTTCAAAGCAAAGGTTTTGTACAAACTGTTGTTTTTAATATCTTTTTTGAGCCATCTTATATCCCATCTTCCTACTGAACTATAAAAATATGTTTGCAGACAATCAGAGGAGAGTAATTAAAATATTAATAAAAAGTGTTTAATAATTATTAAAATATTGACAGTAATGTATAGTTGATACTGTATAATATTTAATGATCCGTCCAAAAGCTGAAAGAGTCTAAGAAGTCCAATTTCTTGTGTTGAAGCTGGTACAACAAGTGTCATAGTGTCAACAAGTTTTCAATGTCTGAATAGTGAGGGAAAACACTCTATTTACTACAAAGGATTCTTTTTTAGCATCAGAGTTATTATTACTGATATTTGGTGGACTTTGTGACAGTGATGTGTTTTAACAATGGAAAATTAGTTGAGTCGATTTTGAACACTACATCACTTACTTTTTATTTCAGAAAACATGTTTCAGAAGCCATGTGCTTCCATTATCAATTCCTTTGGTCAACTGCCAGCATTGCTTGCTGTGGTGGTTGTCTCTGTCCCAGGTGGTGGTTTGATGAACCTCTGAATCAGTGGGCCACCTGGCGGGATTTCAAAATTGAAAACCCGGTTCTTGTTTTTCCAAATATATAGGTTTTCCCAAACTTTTAATTCTGTCTTCCTTGTGATGTTTTTGAGAATTTTTGGGCTTCTATTTATGGTGTCTTTCTCTTTCCAAAAATGCCACACTACCGCGGATTTGTCTTCTTGTTTGAGTTTAGTATTACTGTGGTGTTTTTTTGCTCTTATTTTTATATTTCTTTTTGTTTGACTGATGAATATTTTTTCACAGCCATTGCAGCTGAACTGATATATTCTTGGTTTGTTTTCTTGTGGGATATCAACTTTTAGTTTAGAATTTAAAATGTTTTTTATGGAGTAATTGTTTTTAAGGGCTAGAATGATGTTATGTCGTTTGAAGATCCTCTGGAATTTGTAGAAGGTGGTATGTAAACTTCTTGTATATCTTGTTTTCTTTCTGGTTTTGAGTGAGTGTACTGACTTCTTTAATTCTCTTCCTATCTGTAGCCTTATTAACTTTTTGTACAAGTCCCCAGAATCATTTATTTACTCTTTAATGTACATGAAACTAAATATATTTCATTTTTAGGTGTTGGTAACCTCCATGATGACACTTTATTTTAAATTTTCATGCTAATAATGACTGTTGTCTTTGCTTGGCAACTAGTTTTTGTTGTGTGTGCATGTTCGTTTATTACATTTCATAATGTCAGCGATGGAGCAGTTCAAACAAAGTTTGTTTTTTTAAATGTAATGAGTCACTTTTTTTTTTTTTTTTTTTTTTCACTTTTTGCTCCAACTTTGCCTTTGTTTGGGAAGACTGGTTTCAGGGCACTTTAACCCTATCTTCACTTCCGTGGATGACAGGTTAAAGTACCCTGAAACCAGTCTTCCCAAACGAAGGCAAAGTTGGAGCAAAAAGTGTAAAAAGGTTACTCATTACATTTAAAATATGGCGCTCCACTGACTAAAATACTTCTTTTTATTTGCTATAAAGTTTTGTGTTTGTTAAACAAATATCCCTTAGGGATATTGAGAATGACGGAAGATGCTTATACAAGCAGTGATGAAGAAAGCTCAGGTATATGAATGGCATAAATGTTTCAGTCAAGATTTTTGAACCCTGAAGACATTACTGTAGATGCGACAAGAGCACTACGATAGGAATCTGAAAATTGCTTCCAGGAGTACTTCCAATCTCTTTAACCATGGTGGCAGAAGTGTGTTACTGCATAAGGGAACTATTTTGAAGGAAATGATGTGTAAATTGCTTTATGGTAACCTGTTTCAGTGTTGTTCCGGAACTTTTTGAATGTGATATGTATAATTAAAAAACAAAGTAATTTAATTGATTATTAAAATTTGGAATCATTCTAATACATATTTTACGCTTATAGCTTAACAGAGGAATTAAAAGTTCAAAATCCTGACATCTATTGCCACATACATTAGAAGCCAAAGTGAGGGGAGATTTCTAGGTTTCTATGGTAACAACTATGCAACTTGGACCAAATTCATATCACTGAAACCTTAGGGTTTCATCTCCTTGTCCTAATCTTAACATACATATTACTCTACAGCCAGTCTGCTTATCATAAACAAATCTTATAAGTTATTGTTTCTCCAATGAAACTGAAAACCTTACTCCATCAAGTGTATCCAGCAGCGGCCAGAATACATAAGTAATTTTAATTTCACTGCAGTATGCATTTCTGCACACCAAATTTAATCTATATCTTAAATAATCCATAACTTTAACATTTTATGTATGAACCTAGGTTCTCTTGCTTAAATTATCTCTCTATGAATGGTGAAAGTGTTCTGTTATTATTAATACAGTTGAACCTGTTTTATATGTCGTAAGTAATTTGCATTTATACACAACGTTTCATAGACCCTGGCAAAATGTAATTTCTGTTAACAGAACCTTATTTATACATAATTCACTGTTATACATATTAAATTTCAGTGAAATAACACTGAGTTTTATGTAATTATAATGAGCATATGGCATACACTATCTTAAAAGAAACTCGAGGGTATTTTCCTTATCTCTGTTGACAAAGAGGTAAGCTGAGCGGGCGGCTTTCGGCCTCGGAAACAAAAGACAATAATACGTTTGCTGGTAGAGCGCAACAATGCAGCAACAAACGAGAAGTAAAGATAAAAATGTTCAGTATCTGGTGTTTATTGTTAAACAGCAGTTTGCCTTTCAGTTCTCAGTACTTTTAATCAACCATGGAGAACAGAAAAAGGAAATGTTATATGCTAGATCAGAAAGCTAAATTCATACAAGAGGTGGAGCTTAACCCACACAAAACCAAAACTGAAGGGTGCAAATTTTGATACCTTTGTGCATTTTGATGACAATATAGCTGTGGAGGAGATTATTGCTGATGTGTGCCAAAAACATGGTGGTGATCAAGCGACACTGACATTAATGTGGATGACGACTCAAATCTTAAAATACCTAAGGTGAGTGAAGTGTTAAGTGCAATAAATGTGTGTAGGTGTTACATAAGTGCTAAAAGTGGTAGTGAAAAAGCTCTATCTAAATTCATTAATAAGATTGCAAAATGAGGTTTATGCACTTAGTGCAAGAAAAGTAAAACAGGCTAAATTAACTGATTTCTTTAAAGCAGAACCAAGTTCAAAATAATGTTTTCTTCATACGTAGGTTTGTTGTTTGCAAAATTTTGCAAATTTTGGCCCACTGTATTGCCTTTTTTTTTAAACTCAGTTGTAAGTAATTCTAAGTTACAAATAATCTTCCTTGTTCCCTTGATATAAGCATAAATCAGGTTCAAATGTATTATTATTATTATTATTATTATTATTCAATATTTTTATGTTTTACAGTTTGATTATTGCTTTTTAATTTAAGGAGTTTATAGTCACCCAGCAAAACTATGTGCCAAATTTTACATGTTACATAATATAATACATACTTTCAATGTCCAGATTTAAATAAATTAAGTTGGTGCATACTTTCTAATAGGAAACACTTGGTGCACACTTTCTAATAGGAAACACTTACACCTTCCACCAAGTTTTAATTCTGCACTTGCTTCTGCACTTTCTTGATCATTTCGAATGAAACATTGATACATTCCCTTGTCTTCTTTCTTCACTGAATCTATTCTCAAGACAGATTCCTCATGGTTGAGAGATTTTCCATCTTTTAGCCAGCTGATTGTTTTGATGGGATTTCCTTCAAAATTGCAAGTGAAAACAGCAGGTCTTCCAAAATCCACTGTCTGTGTTGTTGGTTCAATATTTGCCGCAAGTGGAGCTGAAATAAATGAAAAAGTAAATTATAGGCCTCGCACTCATAAATTAGCTTCAACTTTATTGTTCTGAGAAATTTACGTTTAAAAGATGTACAACTTATTACAGTTTAACAATTATTCATTAAAATATTACTAGCTTTAATAAGACCCAAATGGGAAAAGCGTATTTGACCTATTAGAAACAATAGAAAAAAAGGACAAATAAAAGTTGAAGAATCTTTTATTTTACTCAATGCAAGTTAAACAATTCTGCTTTTATATATCACATTGTAGAAAATTATTAGGCATTATTTTAAGGTGAAATACTTTTGACAGGAAACACAAAAATAAGTACATCAAAACTAATATTAATATAAAAATAATAATTGCAACAAGATTTGTTGCAATTATTATTTTTATATTAATATTTGTGTTATCCTTCACTGTTACTAGCTTCTCTTTACATTTATAAACTTCAAATGTGAAAATGTAGATAAATATACATCATGTCAGCCTAGAGCAGAACAATTTCAGAATTTTTAGCAGTTGATGGTAAACACAAGGCTTCACATAAGAGTAACAAGTGTGGGTTAGTTGTTGCAATAGAGTGCATATCAAGTGAAATGCCTTTGTATTGTTTCCCAAAAGTATTAATTTATTATTCATATACCCATATAGAATCTGTGAGTAGCCCTTCCATTTCCACAGTTCACCCCCTGTGACTTTTATCTCAGGGGAGTATTCAAAGAGAACATATTTAAAAAAAAAAAAAAATCCACTCACTTTAGAGGAACTTAAAATACCTTCTCTATACACTATGTACATAGTAGAAAGTACAAAGATCTATTGAGCTATAAGTGCCAATGACTTAGTGTAAAAAGCATTGAAATGTTAATATAATCCAATAGAACCAGTTTATTACTAGAACCCAGTAAATGGGATAAAGTTAAACATTAAAATTTATTTCATCAGCAACTTTTTGCTTCTTTTTCCCCCTTTCCTTTCAAATTAAAATATTTTCACTAATATAACAGTTAGCAAATTAATAAGGAGCATTTGGCTTTTCCCAGCAAAAGCTCAACTGTTAAGTGAATAACATAACAGAGGTATAACTGGGGGGTTTATCTCCCCAGGGTTGGAACTCCCTCTTGCTAAAAAAAAAAAAAAGATGTATAAGGTAATATCTAATTTTAATTCCAATTGTTGCACTTAATCTTAGAAAAAGTCAATATTTTTAATATTTAAACTCAGGATTAACTCATGTTTTATTATTTGATATTACGCATATTGTTTATAAAATGAGGCACTATGAATAATATCAGCAGATCCCAACCGACATCGAATTTTGAGACAGAAGCATGACCATGCATAGCTGCCAACTTTTCATGTGATGAAGAATCAAACGAATTGGGATATGCCAAAGCTCTCATTTTCCACCTTTAAAATTTGTTCATAGTGAAAACGAACACATTCTCAGTGTAAAAAAAAATGACATATCCCACCTATGAGTGCTTTACTTTATGTCCGCTACCCACATTCATGGCGTTAAAGTGAACGGTAGTGAGTATGGTGCAAGTCTGCAGATGTTATTCCTGAATCTGAAAAAAAAAAAAGGGGGGGGGGGAAGAAATGAGTGAGAAATGCAACTGAATGGGATATAAACAGAAGAAAGTTATGTAGAAACAGTGGTAAATCATATGTAACAAAAAATTACATAGTAGTTTCAGGAAGATAAAAAAAAATAAATAAATAAATAAATAAATTTAGATAAATGCTATAACTTTCCTGATTCAGCTTGCGTGTTTCAACATTTGTCTCACGACATGATAGACACATTGTTGTAGAATTTTATGGGCTTTGGCGA
Source organism: Hymenopus coronatus (assembly GCA_030762935.1). Lineage (NCBI taxonomy): Eukaryota > Metazoa > Arthropoda > Insecta > Mantodea > Hymenopodidae > Hymenopus > Hymenopus coronatus. The sequence goes on from CM060884.1 coordinate 15,040,770, forward strand.
CTGTAATAAGCAGAATATCTACTTGTTTAATTTATAGAGTTGGATTAGGTGTTTCAAGATGTTAAATGAAGGAAAAGTCAATTTTACATCATTTTTTCTGTTTTTTATATTTTTTGTTCTAATAAACAACACAAAATCAGGGAAACTATTTATTAAAATGGTTCAGGAATTTGCTCAAGGACTTGAAATCCCTTAATTTAAATACCCAGCAAATATCAAGCCGTAATGTTAACTACTTATCACGTTTTGGAAAAAAGCAGAATATGACATTTATCTCAAAATGAACTTTGGTTGGCATCTCCGTTATTATTCTAAGCACCTCAAATGTATCCTATACATAACCTTAATTCTACTGCCATCAACTGAAACTGATTACAATCAATTTCCTTCTCACTTGATTTAAGGAAGATTGATAATTCTAATAAGTTTAGAAATTACTTTACTCTCCTTCATTCCTTTGCTTTCTTCCAACAAAAATGTAATGGATGTATTGATGTATTGGATTGATTTGTAAGGGGTGAGTTAAACAAGAACAAAGGCCATTAGTATTCTTGCATAAAAAATGAATGACTGAAATGGCATAGTTTCACTTATATTCATTAAAAGAAAAAAAGAAAAGAAAAAAAAAAGAAGAAGAGAGAAGTAAATGGATTTTTATTTATAGATGCTCTTTAACTACTGTGGCTCACAGCGTCCCATTCTACAGTAGGCATGAAAGACCACTTAATTTTGATCAGAAGCCTCTTTTATCAGGTTTGAGGTTCTTTTACATGCCGTAAATTTACGACATGGGACCAATGGCTTTATCTCCCTTCCAAAGGAAGCCATACTAAGGATTTTTACGCCCAAAAAAATCCATCATCCTCCACTGGGTTTGAACCTGCCATTTTCAATTTTTACCCAGTCAACTTGTCCTGCTTGGAATTGAACCTTAGTCAATTAGTAGACCACAAGTCATGAGTAGATGCCTGGCATGGTTTCTACTGTCACATAGGCCATAAATATAAGCATGCATTTTTACTATTTTCTTCTTGTTCTTACCAGTAACAGTGAGTACAGTTTCCACACTTTCACCTCCAACTGAGTTGTTCACTACACAGAGGTACTTTCCAGAATCTTCAACCTTGGCTTCTTTGATAATCAAGGTTCCGCTTACTTGCTTCACTCTGTCATCCAAAGTTACTGGCTGCTTACGAGTTGTACCATCAATGAATTTATACCACCTGAAACAATAGAGAAAATAGTCTACAGAGTGCAGTCACCCATAATATTAATAGGAATAAAATCACTGCTTTAAATATTTTGTAAATTTCAATACTATTTAGTGCTGAAGCAGTATATAACACTCTAATCCAAATAAGCAATGTCTTTCAGTTTCATTAACTTGTATAAGAATTTGAACTTATTGAATATTTTCCAAAAAATGCTATCTTTTTAATTAAATAGCCGTCAAACTTAATAAACTTACTTTCATCAAAATACTGGAGTGCAAGAGAGCAAATGGCTACATTGCCAAGTGCTAAACATTAGAAACCAACCAACCAATTATTGATGCAGCATTTAAAATAGCATCTATCAATATATTTACATAATTTTGGAATCCATATCCACAGAATAAGAAAAGAAGGGAAGAAAAAAAAAAAAAACAATTAAAATGTTATACAACAGTCTTATAAAGGTGTTATGGCAAAATTTTAGTTACAGTTAATATATGTCAACATTCTGCTGGTATAAATTTATGTACCTATTTATAATCTAATGTTTACCCCCCCCCCACCCCCAAACGGAAATATTTCAGTTCAAATTGCAACAGAGAGACATATCCACAAACTTGTATTTGTGAGCATTCTTGCATTTTATATTGGAGGTTATCAATAAGCACGCTGAATGGTATTTTGCAGAAGATATGCTAAAATATTTCCACATCTACAGCATAGATGACTAGGAGCTGTTTTTTTTTTTTTTTTTTTTTTTTTTTTCTTTTGTGCTTAATGCTTTTACTACATTTGTCACACAGGCCACTGGAATTGGTTGCTGATAAGCCTACATGAGGTAGGATTATAAAAATCAATTACGTATTTATTTATCTCCAACAGATAAAGTTTATTGAATATACACCAGGAGGCCAGATGACTCTATTGTTCCATAACTATGCTGCAATTGTTTATTTTACTTTTTATTTCTTTATACAGTTAAAAGAACTTGTACTGTTTGTAAATCTCACTAGATTTAAAGGATAGTGCAGGTTAGCCTGTTTCTGCTTGTCATACAAATCTTAGACATTGAATAAGATATTATAAAATAAACTATAACCTGGAAAAGAAATTATTGTTCATCGCTGCAGTTTCTTAAGTATAATAGCCTTAACCATAAACCATGTATTTGCAATGGACAGTCTTTTCTAGTATTTTCTTTTTCTTATTAGTTCAGAATTCTAGGAGTATACAGCATATCAAAAGTTTTCATTTTTATAAATTTCTAACCATCAAATTTCAAAATGAATATCAATTTTAAATATTAAAACTATAAAACCACAGGTGGTTTCATAACATTGATTTGTGATAACTAGTTCAATTGAAATGCTTATTTCCTTTAAAACTGCTAAAGGAAATCAAACTAAGATGTATACATTGGATATTAGAGTATCACATACTCTTAGGATTAAAAAAAGTACTTTTGTATTATTTGTCTTCCAATATGAATAATTTTTTACAAAATACTTGATTATCCAAATTGTAAATTAATTTCCAAATTTCAGTGATGCTTTAGATTTACTTTAAGTGCAACATATTAGACAATGAAACAATCACAAATTACCAGAGGAAATAGTTTCATAAATTCAAAATCAGATGTTAATACCATCTGTTCTAAAAAAAGAAAATATCACTTACAAATAGCAAAGACAAGTGCTTGAATAAATATAATACACTCCAAATAAAAGACAGAAAGTTGAGATTTTTACTTTAATGACTGACATTATCTTTCCATTAATAAATCCAGCACAACCCTAGTTTATAAGGCAATCATAAAATTACTTCTGGGAGAATTCTAGTTTTGCAAGACATATGCCAACTCTTATTAGCATTTTGAAAGTAATGCTAGGCACTTTTATGCAGAATGCTTTGACCAAAACAGATTTTAAGTATATTACTCTGCCAATTAGGTACTTCAGTGCCTAATTAAAAACCTTAACAATGATAATGCCTTATAGAATGAAGACTATACATGTTCATATAGGTCTTTTATAATACATTTTGTGCTGAATGGAACAGCCACTATTGCACTTAACAGAATATTTAAATTATATTATACTCAATTATTTCAAACTCCTGTCATAATCTCATTGATTATAGCAGTTTTGGGACACCCATTATCTTGAATGGATGTATGACCATACTTAAATTCAGCATCCTACTCTTTAACCTTTGAAAACAAAGAGGAAAGTCCTTTAATTTGAATCTAACTCCTTAATACTAGTTTGTTTACACGATCTTCACAAACAGATGAGTAAACTTTATCATTTGGAACTTTACAGCACAACTATATTCTATTCACATTCATTTCAACCAGCAAGTGGGAAAGATGGGGAAGAACAGGTTTCTGCATCAAGAGACACCCTTTCCCCTCCTACAAACTCTAGCTGAAAAGAATACAAATGTATTGTAAAGGATGAATACTAACAACTATGATAGTAATTTGGCCATTATCTTTGATCAGACTAAGAACTTTTAGAATGACCCTTGTAATAATTTATATCCTAAAGAAGTATTTATTGGTGTGCAAGTTTCAAATTGCCTGAAATTAAGCAGGATACTGAAATATTTCTCTGTTTATCAGGAGGTGCCTCTACTAATCTTCTGATAAGTTAACCACACTGTTTAGCCCACCTGTAACATGATTTTGGAAACCACATAGATGGTTTCACTTATGCAAACATTTTCCTTTCATAATATTTATGAGAATATATTAAAAAGTGTTCTATGATTCTATTCTATCAAACACTGTTATTGACAATTCATTACAGGAAATCAGATAATGAAGTAACACATCTTTCCTTTATGGCTTCAGTTTTTTTAAGATACAGGAAATGCAAGCTTACATTGTGAGCTTTTATTCAACCCAGCACTGCTGTTGGCAATTCATAACAACAGAAAATCAGATAATGAAGTAAGCACATTTTTCTGTTAGCATCAGTTTTCTTGAAATACCATTGAATGTAAAAAAGTATATGTAGAATGGTCAGATATTAGCTCTTTGATAAAGTCAAATTTGTAACATAGTTAAGTCAGCAAACATATGTGCATGTTTGACAACAATTTTAGGCATGTACCACAGTTAAGTATAGAGGAAGAAATGGTTTGATAACATTCAGCATTAACAAAATGAAGGAACTAAACATAGCACAACTTTTAACATTAATGTTGGCAAGATAACTTTACATACTCTTTCTGACGAGATCTGACAGTGAAAACAATGGTCTGTGAAACATTTCACAAAATATAGTTTGGCGAAGTAAAACAGTATGTAAAGTTACCTCAACAACATTAATGTAAAATTGAACATTGAGCTTCTTGCTGTTATAACAGCACAATTAAAGGATCAAATTAGGATGCAGGAGATAAAATAAAATAAAAAGATTCCAGTACAATTCATGAAAGTGATTTAAGATGCAGAGAAGGCTGTATGGCTAGATGCACTATGTTTTTAAGTTTTTTTTTGTTTTTTTTTTTGTTTTTTTCTTTACAAGTACTGTGTACATAGTGTAAAGAGAAGGTATTGTAATGCACTCAAAAATTCTATACCGAGATTTCACTGGAAATACATGTTTTGGGTCCCCCTGAATCCAAAAAAGCATTTTTAGAAAAAAGTCTGAGTGTGCGGGTGCGTGCATGTGCAAGTGCAAGTGTGGGCAGTATAGCTCAAAAACCAAAATACTGATAAATACAAGATTTTCAAGAAAACCCCCTACCCCAAACTACTCTTTACATGGAAAATTTTTTGAAAATTTTGATTTTCTCATAAATGACTCTAACGGCTCTATCTTAAGTTTAAGATATTTTTATGACAAACAAAATGTATATCTTGAATTTACTGGGAATAGCCTCCGAAGACCTCTTCATTCTGGATGACTTTTGTATAACTGACAAACGTAAGAGATACACAAAAACTTATTACACAAAAAAATTAGAATCATTAAAACACTTGATTTATGTCATATTCATTATTTTTGTAGAGTTAATTGTCTGGATTATTGGTTTCAATTTTAGCCACTTAAAATTTTCTCAAACAGGAAAACATCTTTCTTCTCGTTTCTCTACTCCCAAAAAGCTGAGAGATTGTAATTTCAATTGTTTCTCATAGCGACCAGCTTTTAAAGGATGAGACTATTGCTTTAGCTTGTGTATCTTATTATTTCCCTTCTACTTAAAAGGAAGCTAGTAATAAGACTATTACTATTTATGTTTTTCTAGACTAGCATGATGTGGATAACAGATTAATCTTTTGAATAAAATGTTTGTTTACCAAACAGCTAGAGCACATCATGTGAATGGCACACATTGGAATTTTTTCCCTTCTACTTACAAGGAACCCAGTAATATGAACAACTTCTGCTAATGTTTATCTCAATTATCGTGAAGTAGATTAAAGAATAAGCTTTTTAACAATAATTTGTTACAGAGATGTTGACAAAGTCATGTGAATGGATCAGATCCCTCCTGCACCTTTCTTTCTTATATTTTTACACTTATAAATAGTACCATCACTTCTGTTGCCATATTTATAAAAAGTACTTATATTTATTACTCATTTACATATTTATTAGATAAAGATGACAAAGATACAAAAGGCTTTGGAAAGGCCATTAAGAAGAATTCTTCTTATAGATATTTTTCAGTGTCTTAGATTAAAATTGAAGTATTTGCAAACTGTTTATAAGAAATAGTTATCATAAATATAATTTGCTTTATAACCAATTTAAGATTTATTATCCTAAAATCATGCCATTTTGTTAATATTATGGTATTAAAATAGATCCTTGAGCTTGTTAAGGTTGAATTGAGAATGGAGAATGGAAAATTAATTCTTACTCTTGACAACTTAGCCCCACTGTGATTTCAGATGTCCGCAGTTCATTATCTGTTTAAATACCTGATAAACATTATTTGTGCACATTAAAAAGAAAAAAGAAAGATAGAAAGAAAAAACAGATGCATGTAACAACAAAAAAAAAATATATATATATATACCTACATGATTTGGTTATAATTTTGTTTTGATTTATATGAATAATCTTACCTATAAACTGGAACAGGAAAACCCTGCCCTGGGCATAAAACCACTACCCTAGAACCTTGAACAACTTCTTTAACATCAATTGTTTTACTTGTAACTCTTGGCCGTACTACTCCATTTGGCTCTGAAAACATAATCACTCCTATGTCCCAATTCTTTGCATACAATAGAATGCTTAGATTGCCCAAATGTTGCTTATGTTTCTTTGAAAGTGCTTACATACTTGAAGGCACATGGGGGGAGGGGGGGGGTCATTCATCAATATACAAGCTATACAAATGGCTTTGAGCTAGTACTTGCCTAATATTTGGTACTGGATAGCCCTGGCTCAAGCATAGTATGGTCCCAGCTCTACCCTGAATCAAAGTTTTCTCTTGTAGCCTACCACCAGTAACCTTCGGACCAACACTACTTGTGGGTTCTTGAACAAAAGTAAGTAAGAATTTATTTAAACACACTTATAATTAATAACTTATTTGACATAGGGTAATAAATGAAAATAGGACTTCATTTCTTGTCCCATAGAGTGATCCTTCATATGTAAGTAAAATTAATGCTTACTGTAACCACATGGGAGAAAATAAATAAATAATGACTTGAATTTGAGGTGTCTGCTTCCAGTGAGTGAAGTTTCCAGAAGAAGCTATGTCATGCAAGAAAGTGAAGTGATGGGGTAATTGAACTTCTTTTTAGTAGTGTTTAATGCCCGCTTTTACTACTTGTGGCACAGCAGGCAATGACACTGTGATACTTGGAATGGCGATGGTGGGAGAAGCTGGAGAAACTGGAGAAAACTAGCCCCTGAGCCACTTTGTCAAATCTTACGTGCAGTTGCTTGAGATCGAACCCGGGCCGTCTAGGTGAGAGGCGCGTGGAAATTGAACTAGTTCACCGTAAGATGATTAAAATCCCGGTAAATGCTGGACTTAGTTCAAAACAGTGACAGTAAAACTACAGCTTTTATTGCTTTTACTACATTAATATTTTAATCCATTAACACTTTTCTTCTCATCAAAATGCTTTAAAACTACATTTCACAATATATTGTCCTGTGTCAGATGGAAGCAAATCAATAATTTATAAATTTATAATTATGCTAAGACATGGAGTGATTTCTGCTTTGCATAAAACTTCCAACACAGAATACTCCCTATAAAATGAAGAAAATGTGTAAAGCTTAACCATTTAAGGTTCTGTTCTCCTCATGTCTATAGTAGGGATTAACCATTCTATATAGATGATCTGGATAACTCAGTTGGTAAGGCACTGGCCCAAGGTTATAGGTTCAAACCCAGGCCAAATCGATGATTTTAAGTGTGTTTGTTTAAAAGTGATAACCTCATTTCAGCAGATTTACTTGCTGATGTATGTAAAAGAATTCCTGTGGAACAAACTTCTGGCATAATGGCAGAACTGATATTGGCACAGATGAAATTCTGGCAGAATAGGTAAAGAAAGTCATATGAATGGAACATAAATGTTATTAATCATCCTATATTGATAAACAGCATGAGTTATCATAGGCTGATCTAGGACAAAGCAGAATATGGCACATCATCTTTATGTTAATCACATTTTGCATTAGTATCCAATGACCAGCACATTTTGCTGCTTAATGAGTGTACAATGTAAAGAAAAGCATTAATTTTGAAGCCTGCCTTGCTACTGGAGTATTGCCAATATCCCTTAGGAGGAAAATCATATTGATTGCAATTACATGCACATATCATTCCCTTTATGTGTGCATGCGCACCCCACCCCAACCCCCTCCACCCACACACACATTTTGTAACTAGGCACAAAACTGCTGAATGCTTTCCTCCATGTATATTTTGTGGACATTTCAACATGTTTTCTTCTAAAATTATGCAAAAATCTATTTTAATTATGGGAATAAACAAATGTGACTGACCACCTCTGCAGTTGAATAGTCTGCACTCTGACTTCTAAACCTATAATTCCTAAGTCAATTCCTGGCTGGGCATGGAATATTTTTTTAACCAGAGTCCTTCCCCATCCCCCATGGAATCCAGAAGTGAGAATTATGAGTAACTTAAGTTTAATGCTTAAAAACTGATATAACAAATGTTAAGCAAACCTATAGTTCAGAGTGCCTCAAAAATATCAGTTGATTCTCAAGTAAAAGATACAGATATGACCAAAGAAATTAAAGGAGCCTATACAAGAAAAACAATTTTAAAAAATAATGTAGTAGTTTTGATGCTGTAACAACACTTCAAGGTTAAAAATGTAGTTTTTGGAATATGGTATATTGCAAGAAAGAGACACGCATCTGATGTATGATATTCACATGACTTTCTCTACCCACTATCATTTTTTTATATAGCTTTTACAAACTCTTCTTGCAAAAGTACATTTTTCTATTTCTGTTAAAGATAAACATTTTCAGAAATATTTATATTGCATTTTTATTATGCACAAAAGAAACTAGAGAGTGACCAATGGGCACGCGCGCACCCACATGCCCGCCTGCACCTCTGCACCCACCCGCTCACTCGCACACACACACACACATACACAACCTTTCCCTTTTTCTAAAAGCTTACACTTAATACAACTTGGATTCAAGAGACTTCAAAAACTAATATACATGCAAATTAAATGTCTACTTGTTAAAGTTACACATTGAAGGAATTCCACTTCATTGTGGCATATGTGCCATTAATAGTATCCATAACAGTAATAATAGGTAGGTAATAGAATGCAAATAAAAGTGCACACTCTCTTGAAGAATAAAGTGAAAATATTTGCATTTGTTTATTCTATGACGTTTATGTGGTGATTCTTAGCATCTTCACAATGGAATGGAATAAACACAAGAGTACACTATGAAGTGAAAATACCTGTATATGATACCATTTAAATTCATCATTACTTACACTTTCATAGGAATGCTACAGCATTCTATTTTTCAAAGCGAACCATTGGGGATAGGATGCTTAATTTTATAATTAGTTACAAAATGTTTTTGAAAATAAAATCTCATTTCTTTAGCTGATTATGTTTATAAGTCTACAGCTTTAACACTGTTGTTTCATTTACCTAAATAAATCTAAGTTCATAAATAACTGATGACAAAGTTGTGCAAAGTATTTATTGTTTGCATAAGTAAACATGAGATTCTTCTGAAGTGATTGAAATGCTTCACTGTTTAGCTGCTCCTTTAGCTTAATTAATTCATATGGTGGCAAAACTGACCCACCAAACGGGATTTCATTATAATGACTATCTTCAACATATGGATAAATCTGTCTCTTTGGAAATAAAACAGAAAAATCTATACTGGTATACAAAAGGCTGTTTCCCAATAACCCAATAATGGTAATGAAAATGAAATCGAGAACAGGAAGCCAAACAGAACACAAGATTTTGGTTCACAACAACCCAGTAACAAGAACAGGAATGCATTTATTCTTCTTTTCTGGGTCAATTTTGTACATTGCAACTTTTTAACTGATCAATGATATTTTTTATCTGATTCCAATTCAATGTGGATTAGCCAAAGTTATAATTTGAAAGGATTGTCACTAAAGTGAGCTCTAGTGGGTGTTTCATGTCAAGATCACTTAGAATAATCTCTGCAGCAAAGAGTCTAATATACACAATATTGTGTACTGGTTGTTGTGAACCAGTCTTAATATCTAATAATCCAAAATGACCATTAAGAATAAAATGTAATAAAACTAGATTAGGGTAGGTAGAGTCAGACTGAAAAATTCAATGCCATAGTCAGGATTTGAACCACGTATCTCCTGGTCTCTAGCCGGTTGCTCTGCCACTGAGCTACCATGGCAACATACCGGCATAGCATTGAATTTCTCAACTGACTCACATGTTTCCCGGTAAACCACAAGGTGATCTCAAATTATTTTGAGATGACAACCTCAATGGCGACTTACAATGTTGTAAGTGCTTTAAGCCTAGGATTCATAGTATAGCCAACTATTATGGACAATCGGTATTGGTTTAATTGTTTTTTCACATAAGCTGTGTGTAGAAAAACAATAAAACCAGTTTAATTAGCAAATGATTAAACATAGCATATCTTCTGAAGCTATATTTTGAAATTACGAGAACCATTTTAATATAGATTTAAAGTTATGATAAAGTAGCTTGTGATATAAATAATTTGTAACACACATAAGTATGCCAAGAATACTTTACTAGTAGTCACTGACTTATTATTAGATGAGAGGCATTCTAAAAATTCTCACTCTGCCTCAGAGATGTCTTGAACATGACTTTATTACCCTGATAGTTGTTACATTAATCCTTTAGACTCCTCCTAGAAACCACATGACCTTTCAAGGATGGAGAGCCTATGTACCCTGAGATCCAGTGAGCTGTATTGGTGGCACTTTGTACTGGTTGAGTCACTCATACCAGAGAAGTTACTGGGGAGGCATCCACTTAGCATAAATCCCTTGGGGCTCCTAGTTGTTGAACCATTTGGGACTTGTAGTTGAAAATCAGAACTACAATGGGATCTGGTTCTGCATAAGGTAAAGAAGGTATGGGGTACCATGCCAAGTCTTTGAAGCACTGGGGCAGGAAAGTCACCATATGAGGGTAATAATGAAAGTAGTGAGCAACAATTTTGAAACCTCTTAATAGTTACTTTTAAAGAAACCAGAACATCATTGTAATCAACAGATTTTTCTCTCACTTTTCATCACAGTCTCTATTCCATTGCACACATTAATCCCATCATTCTACAAGACACTGGCACACTGCTTTCTGATTATCTACCACCATCTTGTATCTGTTCCTTAACTGAACCAAAAAGATGGTAGTCAGAGGTACCAAGTTGGGACTGTAGAAAGGATGAGGAGGAGTTTTCCCATCTAAATGTTCTGATCCTCTATTGCGACATGGGCAATGTGAGGACGTGCATTATCATGTTGCATGTTGATCTTTACAGGCTGTTTATCACACAATGCACAACAGAGCTTCCAGCATGCCTGGATGTAGTGGGCAGCATTTAATTTATGGTTTTCCAGGTTCAAGAAAATCAACCAGAATGCAACCATGTGAATCCCAAAAGATGCTACCCATGATCTTTCAAGCAGATTTCACTGTCTTCCCTTTCATTTCTGATGGTGAATCCAAATAGTACTATTCCATACACTGGCATTTTGTTTCAGACTCAAAATGATGGAACCAGCTTTTCATAGCTGAATTATGAACACAGTTTATTAAAAAAAAAAAAAAAAAAAAAAAAAAAAAAAAGATAAAATACTTGGAAACAATTATAAACTTTTGTTGATAGTATTTCAGCCTCTGAAGCATCTGGACTCATTAGGGTTCTTGAAGATGAGCTTCTTGTTCTGGCTGGATTTCTTTTGTATGGTAATGCTGCATGTTGGTATGTTTTTGGTGAAATTCAGAAAGGAAAAAAAAAAAACCCTATTCCACCTTATGTTCCAAGATCACAGCCACTTTATGGTATCTATCACCAAAATTATAGAAAGTATGTGTGAATCTCCATTTGACATAAGTGGGTGGAACCAATTACAGATGGAAATTGCAATGGTCTACCCACAAAAATTGAAGTATGTGACATAGGTGATAATAAATACAAAGTTTGTGTTTTCCAAATATCTGTCAACTGCATTGCTCTGTAAGCCTGATAATTTTGAGAAATTCAGAAAATCATTTCCAAACAATGACTTAGAAAACATAAGCATAGATTTTGTAAACACAGAAAGAGACAAGCTTAAAACAGAATTACAAATACTTTATTCAAGGGAAGATCTTCAAAAAGCATTGGATGCTATTTCTCTTTGCTGTTTCTTTTGAATCTAGTATTTCCAGAAACAGTGAAGCTTTTGAAGGTTACAGTGACAATTCCTATAGCCACAGGTGGTTTCTCAACCCTTAAAGAGAGTGAGAGAATTTTTACCACAGTACCATGGGTCAGGAAAGAGAATGCACTATCAATATTCTCAATTTGTAGGCAGTTAATCAATTCCAGAATTCAAAACCAAGATAATTGACGTGCTTGCAGGAATGAAAACCAGGAGAAAGATATTGTAGTTCCTATAATTATGGAAATATGTTGTGTCCCTTCTTGAATTTTTCCTACAAGCCAACATTGCTTATATTTTTTGCTTACAGTAATGAGATTAAAAACACTTTTCTATATAATTTGGGAAAGAATATCTTTCATTTTTTCACTGTTTGAACTGTTTTAACTTCAAAGTGTGCTTTTAATACAAGGTTTGAGTATTTAATAAAAGTTGGTATAGTAATTAATATATCTTGATTACCTATTGATTTAGTATGAGGAGTTTAGTTAGATTAATATGTTTTTGATAAGCTGATATGAAGATTATTTGCTTATTCATCTGTAGCTCTGTCTCATTGGAGATCCTCAAATAAACAAAAAAATAATATAAATGAACAAATAAACTTTACAAATTGTGTATATTCCTGAACAAATTGAAATGTCTTATATAATGAAGCAAAATGCAGAGCATTGAAAATTTTAATATTTTTCACATTCTGTTCCCTTAAACTTAGTACTTGGAGGCAAGAACTTATGAAACTGGAAGGGACAGCTTCTACTAGTATAACCAGCGCAAGAACGCTTGTACTGCTAGCACTTTTTATTTTTGGGTGGAAGCCAAAATAAATCCATGGTAGCTCACGTTTATAGCAATGGATAGAGACCAGGAGATTTTGGTTCATATCCTAGCTATGACATTTTTCAGTGTCCTATTCCTGCCCTATATACAGCTAATGTGGAAGAAACGATTCAAATTAATGAAAGGAGTTAGATTTGATTTTCAAGGAGTTTTTACCTTTAATTTTTACTTTCTCTACACATACTTCCATTGTGTGTTTGTGTTAGTGTTAGTGATGTGGTGTGTGTTAAGGTGTGTGGTGTGTGTGTGTGTGGACAACATAGCTCAAAAATGAAAAGACCGTTAAATACCAAATTTGGTATTAAGTATAGTATCTTCCAAGAATGCAAGAGGAAGATTTTCAAGAAAATCTCCCCACTACAAATTACCCTTTACATGGAAAAATTTTCAACAATTTTAATTTTCTTAAAAATGACCTTAATGATTTTGATCAAAATCACATATATTAAAACTATTTGCACCCTGAATAAAATCTATATATCTGGAATTTTCTAGGAACAGCTTCTGAAGACTTCTTTATTTGGGATGAATTTTGCATAACTGCTGAACCGTAAGAAATGGACAAAAACTTACCATACAGAAAATGTAGAGCACATTAAAACTCACAATATACTTTATATACATTTTTTCGTGGAGTTGATCGTTTTTAAGATTTTCCTTGTTATTAGTTTCCGCTTTGAAAAACTTATACTTTTCTCATACAGGAATTTGTCACTCCTGTCTGTACAAACAAAGGAACTTCAGTCACATAGCAACCATCTTTTGACTATCACTTTAACCTATGGTACTCTCTTATTTCACTTCTACTTACAAGGAAGCAAGTAATAAGACTATTTCTGCTAATTTTTTCTCGATTGGCATGAAGTAAATAGAAGCATAAGATTTTTAAAAATAATTTGTTACCGAGATGTAGAGAAAGTCATGTGAATGGAACACATCATATTTTTAGGAATTACAGTATTGCTAAAGTAGGTATTTGAAGAGTTTGTTTTTAAATTGGGATAAGTTGAGTGATTCTTTGATGTTCAGTGGAGACTATTGTATGTTTTGGACATATGTGATTGGCTGATCTTGTTTTGTAGCAGTGAATATCTCTTTTGTGTTTGATTACAGAGTTGGCACATAGGAGGTTTTTTTTAATTTTTTTACATGAATAAAGATTCACTATATTTACAGGGATAGGAAAATGGCAATATATTTGTTTCCTTAAATACTTCTATGGAAGGCTTAAAAATATTAAATCCATATAGTATTTTAATAGCTCTCTTTTGTAGAATTTCTAAACAGTTTAGCTGCTCTATATTGTTATTGGACCATACTACATTTAAATACAGAAAATTGGGGTGCAAGAATGCAAAACAAAGACTTCTTTTATAGCTGTTATCTAAGTCTAAATCTCTTAGTCTGTATAATATGCGAATAATAGAGTTTGTTTGTTTTGTTTTTGTTTGTTCAATAAAATATATTGCATAGTTAATGAATACCGCAATATTTTACACAGACAGTTTAGCCATTCTAAAGTAGTAACAGAAAATGAGAGCAATTATACACAAGGTCTGTTAATTATTTCTTTTTTCTTTTCTTTATTTTTAGTTTGCATTCAGAGGTATGTATTTCAATAAATTACAGTGTAGGAATCAAAGGAATTACAGTAGAAGAAGTATTGAATATTGTAAATAGTTTTGCTAATGAGACTGATGATAATTATGATGCAGATGTGTTGTATTACCTTCTAATCCAGATCCTTGTGCACAATGTTAGGGGAAAAAGTCGAACTTGAGCTTTGTATTCCTTGGTAAAGGATACAGGTATAGCCTGAAGTATGTCTGGAGTAATGGTGAAAACTATTGAAACAGACAACACCAGAAACCTTGTTTACTTGATCAGGCCGAAAACTTACAGAATATCGGTCATAATTAACAGGATCCATAGCTCTTCTGGCACTATTATATTAAATGAGATTTTTCCTGGTTCTCTCCCAATTTCTCACGCTTTCTCCATACTCTTTCCATCTACTATCCCCCTTCCCATTCTCTCAATCTCATTCTCTCGCACCTTTTTCTTTCCTCTCTGTACAACTTACATGTCATGTGGTGCTTTGAGAACCAGATTAGAGAACTACTTTCCTTGCAGAGTTAACAAAACATTAAAATGTTTAACAGTGTACAGAGTTGTGCCTCTTAATTATACTGTCATATCTTCTTAAACAGTCGCCTTCACTTAGTAGTCACCTCAATAAATGTCTATTTTTACTTTCTCTACATGTACTAGCACATAGTGTATAGAGAAGATATTGCATTCCACCCAAAAATTTGAACCTGAGATTTCACCAGAAATACACGTTTTACGTCCCCCTGAATCGAAAAAAGCATTTTTGGAAATGTATGTATGTGTGTGTGTGTGTGTGTGTGGGTGTCTGTGTGTCTGTGGACAGCATAGCTCAAAAACGAAAAGATAAATACCAAACCTGGTATTTAAGTTTGGTATCTTCCAAGGATGCAACACGAAGATTTTCAAGAAAATCTCCCCACCCCCCACTACCCTTTACATGGAACTTTTTTCGAACATTTTGATTTTCTCAAAAATGGCTGTAACAATTTTGATTAAAATATCATATATTAAGGATATTTAACTGACAAGTAAAATGTATATCTTGAATTTTCTGGGAATAGCCTCTGAAGACTACTTTATTCTGGATGAATTTTATGGAATTTTACATAACTGCTAAACCTTAAGAGATAAACAAAAACTTACCAAACAAAAAATGTAGAGCACATTAAAAAACACCATTTTTTTCATGGAGTTTATCATTTTTTTAGATAGTCCTTGTTTTCAGTTTCAGCTATAAAAAACATACTTTTCTCACACAGGAATTTGCTAACTCCTGTTCTTACAAACAAAGGAACTTCGGTCACATAGCAACCAGCTTTTGACTATTACTTTAACCTATGGTCCTCCCTTATTTCACTTCTACTTGTAAGGAAGCAAATAATAAGACTATTTCTGCAAATTTTTTTCTCGATTAGCATGAAATAAATGGAAGCATAAGTGTCGTAACAATAGTTTGTTGTAGAAATGTAGAGAAAGTCATGTGAATGGAACACATCAGATTTTTTATAAATAATATTCCCATATGGCCTTAAATAGCAACCTCACACTATGATCAGCAGTCACACAAATTTCATAAAGTTACCTGATTTAAATGACCACTACAAATACTTTTTTATCTAAAAACTGTCATACATGGCTACCTTTGATTCTTGGAATTGGCCACATGACTATACCTTTGCTGTCTCTTTTTTTCCATGTGAGATCAACATGCAACTTTTCCATAAAATTAGAGTTGCCAATTTTTAAGGGCAAGGAATGACAATTTCACTATTCTGGGGTAAGAAGATTAATTTATGACAGTCATTAGTTGCGAGTGGTACGTTTTTCCTTTGTGAAGCAACAACACATTTTAGTACTTGTTTCTTGTACTAGACATAAATCAAATAAAGTGTCAATCATATATTTGTTACAATTATGTCCTACTGCATCTAATCATGTGCTAAATCTGACATCTTACTCGATTTCATAACCTTAATTTAGTGAAGAATGACTGGGGCTGGTTTAGCTAGGTTTTGCAGTACTTGCAATGCAATTACCTCTATAACTTTCCTCATGTTGAATGGTGAATATTTATAGTAATGAAAGTAGTTGTAACTTCTAAGGTGTTCATCCAATCAAAATTTATAAATGATGGAATTTTTCTAGGAACAGTATGCCAACAATTTTTGTTACTTAGCGTTTTTCAAGAAACTTAATATGTGAGATATTTTGATTGTGTGCCTTATTAAACTTCCATCCTTTGGGTGAGTCATTACCACACCATAATTATAACATGGAACCACATGCACACCAGATTTAAAAATGTATTTTCCATCTCAGGTAGCACAATAAGATGTGTCATCATCGTCGTCATCAATTATTCATTCAAAATCCAAAATTTAAAAAATAACAATAATAAAAAAATTAAAAATAAAGCATTTTTTTTTTAGTTTTAAATCGTAATTATGAGGCAACTAAGGGTTCAATTAAAATCCAACCATTTACAATTTTCACAGTAGAACCAAAAGAGCTGACTCACAATGCGGACATACATGTGTGCAGAAAAAAAAGCATGAATCATAATGAATGAATATATACTATGAACATCATCTGATGCCTGCCATATAAATACATTAGCTTCACCTTTTTGCATACCTTTGTAATAGAAACTCAAGAGTCAGTAGTTTTGGCACTTAACTGATTTTTGAGCTGGCCACTTTAACGTTTCTTGTCTGAAACAAGGGTTTTATGGAATATCAGTTCCAGAAGGCAAAGAGAGACCTCAATGTAAAAAGAACCTTCTTGATTATATTATGCAGCTTTAGTAACTAAAAAGTCAAAAGGGTTGATAAAAATCATATGATTTATAATATTCTGCCTGTGGAATGTTAGGTAAAGTAGTAGTCACTTTAATAAATGCTGTTATTCCTTTTCTTAGCACAAGCAGTCTAAGGTAATACTTCATATCTCATTAAATGTTATCACCTACCTTTATCATGCTTTGTACTACTAACTTCTTAAACTATATAGTGAATAATTTATCTAAATGCTTACCTTCTATTTGGAACTGGATAGCCCTGGCTTAAGCAAAGCACAGTACCTGATTTACCCAATTTCATAATTTTAGATTGAAGCCTATCACCAGACAGTGAAGGTGCCACACTGTTTGTGGGCTCTTCATTCCATAAAAAGGAGGGAAAAAAATAAAAATTGAATGTTACACAGAGCAAAATTGATAGCCTGAAAGATGGGATAGGCTGATATTTACATAACTTACTTCTATAATATGATGCAGTTACTATCCTTTGCATGCAAGATTGTATAAGAGCAAGGTCACATTGCATACAAAATGAGACTTTAAAATGCTCTAGCGAATGAAGTCAAAAATAGCAACAGAATTAAAGATACATGCAGCTGACAGAAAATTTCCCTATTTTTGCATTTCTTCATAACAAACAAATATTCCTGAATTATATACATTTTACTAAGTTTTTATGACATTTTGAGTCATTAATGATGCTATAGAACATTTTCGTTATGGTCTGTGCACTAAATGAGAGTGCAATAGCTCTGCAAAGGAAGCATCTAAACCACAAATCTAATGACTTTGTTTTCACATGCCAATGTAGAGAAACCGCTACTTTGAATACAAATCACAATCCTCATTTCAAGTTGCTGACTAGTGCATGTTGACTCCACGTGGTATCTTGGTTTCTTTGTTTTAGTGATATATACAATTTTTTAGTGCAGGCCTAGGGAAATCTTTATAATCTTTCCAATGAACATGGCAGAATATCAGCTACTTTGCTTGTTTAGAGAGTCAGCCTAGAAAAAAATTGTGATGTTGAGATTTTTTGTAACTTAACGTCCTTTAACCTAGTTGGTCATATTGGACGATGAATAAAATTGGTGAAATGATGCTCAAATGTTCTCAGGGTACATGGAGCTTAAAGTTACTCAACATTCGTCTTATCTGGGTAACTCACCCTTAGCAATATTCGAACTCATGACCTTTTGAATGTGAGGTAGACACGCTACCACCATACTACCCAGGCAGGCTTGAGAAGTTTAAATCAGCAAGGAAGTCACATTTATGTTGTAAAGAATTATATCAAGCTGTATCATATTCACAAAACAGACTTTATTCACAAAATAAAAAATGTGTCAAATGCAAATAGCATATTACAGACTAGCAAAAGTCATTTATTTGTGGTTGATTTTATCTCTTAAGTCTGTCTGTCTTTAAACATTTGCAAATTCATCAACTTAGGTTCTAGGGAGAATAGAAAATAATCTAGTTAAACGAAAATCGCAGTTCTAACCAGGAAACAAACTCATGAACTCTGTATTTAGGGGTCAGTAAACTAACCAAACACCAAAGAGACACCCTTTTGGGTGTTGTATCAGTAGACAAAATTGATATTATTATAGTAACCAGGTAAGAGCAGAAAGTAGTTAGAAAATTCAGTTTTCTATGAATAATTTGTGGATAACAGGTTTATTCAAGTTATTGTTACTCAACAGATATAATAATGATAGATGATTCCACATTATACTCTTTGAAATATACTGATCAGAACAAAATTTAAGAAAATACACATGAAAAAATGCATTAATTTATTATTTGAATAGCAAGATATTAGGAAGTCTATTTAAATGGTGTATTTCAAATGACCTCTTTTCATTTTAAGTAAGAGAAAATGGCACAAGAAGTATGAATAGTATTGTTCCCCAGGAGTCAAATGGGAAGTGGCCAAGGAAGTAAGTAATAAATCCACTTCTGCTAATATCATAAACAGATAGAAGAATAATTGTAAAATAGTTTGTTGCAGAATAGGTAGAGAAGTCATGTGAATGGAGCATGTCAGATTTTTATTTATCATACAAAAGTATCACTTTGATAAGCAGCTTTAGAATAGTACTCTACATGGTATAAAATATATGTACACATATTACCACTAATAATTAAATATAAAAATTTCAACTGCTCAATGACAACATTCCAGATTTTCACTCCTTAATCAGTTAAGGGTATAATAAGAGCTGTAGCTTTCCTGGCAGCGTAAATCTTTGAGGTTCTCTTGGCTTCCAGCCAGATGTAGACATGGTCAAACACCAATGTTTCAGGAGCATGCATTGTTTCTGTCTTCAGGGTTACTGAATGAGTTGAACTGATATGGTTTTATTAATATAGGTATGTTTGTGAGTTCTGTGTGGGCCAATCAGCGGGCCGAGGCATGACTGGTGAGGTGGAATGGAACACGGACGTGAAAGAAAACACTCCACCACGCCTCGGTGCACTGATTGGCCTGCACGGAACTCACGAACATACCTTTATTAACAAAACTACATCAGTTCAATTTATTCAGTAACCCTTAAGATGGGAACAATGTATGCTCCTGAAATGTTGATGCCTCACCATATTTGCACCTGGTTGGAAGCCTGGGAGAATCTCGAAGAGTTAAGGGTATGTTCATTCAAAGATTTCATTTCTTCAGAATTAAAACTCCAATATTATATGTTTCCAAGAAGAGAGCATGAATTATAAATCAATCTTAAGCATTTAACAGTTTGATTAGGGAGTTTTTCCTTCTCAATTATTTTTTGCTTTCATAACTACACAATCCTTGTTAATTGTTTCTTTCCCATCAGAGCTGTCAGTCTGGCTCTACTCCTCTACAGAATCCTTCTCTTTCTGAAAATAATTTGTGTTCACTTACTGTCAACCTGAGTTGAAAATAAAATTTGTAATGTCTTGTGGAATCTACATAATATGTAGTGACTGGCATTGCATCCAGATTATCAATTTCACAGGGAAACTAATCTAGGCTATGTCGTTCTTGTGAGAGAGAGAGATGGAAAAAAATAAATTTTGACAAAAGTATTATGTTCAGTGAAGAAACTAAAATAATATAAATTATGAGAAAAAGCAGAACATAAAAGAGAATCCCAGGACTTACCCGCTACCTGCTTTAGATAAGTAGAGTTGAAATCTTATCCGCCTTTCAAAATGGAAGGAACGGTTGCAGGGTAGCCTGGGATGTCACTCTTGAGCCAACCTCTATGTCTGCTTGCTTCCTCATATGCACATAATGCCTTGTGCAATAATTGCATGGTTTACATAATTGGTATTTTTGTAAAGAAGGCAACAGCTGGCACCTAGCATTACATAAGGTGCACAAACTGCTTGCCTGTTGGTGACAATGGCTCTGGAAAATGCAGAGAAAAAATGGTTTCTAAGGAATAAAATACAATGCATCCATTAAAATGACAGCATTTGATATGTATTTTTTAAGTTAAATTCATATTGATAGACAAATGGATTCACTGACATTATTGTTATGTTGTTAATAATATATTATAATTATTATTATTGTAATAATTATTATTATTGTAATAATTATAATAAGCTTTTCCATCACTTGTAATTTACAATTCTGGTGAACTAATTGTCTCTTGAAATAGGATCTGAAGCTTTCCTGGTGACGAACATATTCTAGACGTTCTTGGACTTCAAGCCAGGTGTAGTGATGAAGAGACATCGACATTTTGGGAGAGATGCACGCTCCCGAAACGTCGATGACTCTTCATCACTACACCTGGCTTGAAGCCCGAGAACGTCTAGAATAATTGTCTCTTTTTCTTCCTTTCTTAAAATTACTCAACAATAAAGGCTTTTAAGCAATTGTTTTTCATGTTCAATTAAAAAATGCATGACATGATATTGGGAATAGCAGCAAACATTTTGTGCAAAGTCACTTCATGTAAAGCAATCTAGGTACCTAGAGAGAGAGAGAGAAGAAGAAATGTACACAAACACACAAACAGAAGTAGTATGTTGGTATTACTCGTTTTTTGGAAGCAATTGTTGTACTTGAATTGTTGTGCATATTGAATCTGTAATAATTAACTAATATTCCTAATAATTCCTAGGAAGATGTATAATTGCTAAATGACCGCTTAAACTTTATTTTTGTTCATGTTTAATTAAAAATAATTGTCAAACTTATATCGAGATGCAGCAGCAAACATTTTGTGTTAAAGTCACTTCATGTAAAGCAATCTAGGTAGGGAAAGAAAGAGAAACAATGAGAGGGGGAGAGAAATATACAAAAAAACACAAAACACAAGCAGAAGTAGTTTGTTGGTATAATTGTTTTTTTGGAAGCATATTACTTGAATTATAGTAAATGCTGAATCTATAACAATGAACTAATATCCCTAATGATTCCTATAAGGATGTGAATTAGGCACACAAAATAATGTAACAAATTCACTGAAATGGAGGAATTAAACAGAAACATATACAATACATTAGAAAATGATACCACTTCAAACATTCTTCCCACTTCATCCATCTAAAAGTGTTATTTGGATCATTCTCTACTTCAGGTTTAATTGTTTAGATTGGAAAAAAATAAACATAAATAATTAATTAGAAAAAGAAAGAGTGAAAACCTTGAAACTAACGCTTAAAGAACATTTTCAGAGTATTATCAATAAAGAAATAGATAAATCAGCAGTATCATTGCATATCTGGAGTAGCAGCCATGAGTTTTGCAGAGAGATTAAACTGCTTTAACCAGTAATAGCAGTTGGAAGATGTACATTATAAGATGACTTCACAAACTTTGATGTTCCCGAGAACATCATAATTCTTAAGTTCATCAAGCCTCCACTAGCAACACAATAAGAGTTCCCACATGAGAAGTTCACTCACTGCTGGCAATCAATAGTGAGGCAGAAAATGTCCATGAAAAAAAGTCCTAATAATTTATATGTGAATGAAACAGGAAGTGTCATTTCATTTGCAAATTTAATTTAACAAAGTTTGACATTTTCCATCAGAAATAATTTTACAAAGAGAAATTATGGTATTTAAAATAAGTTAGTTATTAGATAAAGATATTATTCATAAAGTAGGATCTTCTTAAGAAAAAATATAAATATATCCATCAGAGACGTATGCTGCAACCAGGACCTTAGCCTTTTGCTTTTTATTTATTTGACAAATTATGGATGCATTTTCGTTCAGCATTTAATAAAAGTAAGCCTTATCAGTTTAAACAAATTCAATGAAATTTATTAATGCAACTATTAATAACAATGACAGATTAAAATAATAATAATAATAATAATAATAATAATAATATGAAGAATATAACAATAGTAGCCCAATGTCGAGGGCTCTAAGTTGCAAAACCTAGCTGAGGTATGTTTTTTTTATTTATTTATTTATTCGACGAGTCGTTTAATTACACTAAACAACATCAATTGATGTTGATGTCTGGTTGAAAATGAAGGAAACTAGTCCTTCAAAACATGTTCCGGCAAAAATCCCAAGTAAGTGTTGTTTAGTGTAATTAATCGACTCGTCAAATAAATGATATAATAACACTGTTTGCAAACTTCCACAAAAAGAAAAGTGAGGTATGTTTGTTTGTAAACAGATGATTAAAACAGATTGGCCCTAAACTGTAGAGCGATAGGGGATGTAATCAAGGGGCTTTGAATCATAACCCAAATGATCTTTGTATGTGAAAAATGTAGTTTCCAAAAACTATTTTTAAGTGTTTTTGAAAAAGCAATTCAAATTAAGTGTTTTTGTTACAAAAAGAAGGAAAAAAAAACTCCAAAATCCATTCTGTAGTCTAAGCAAATGTTTATGCAATTACTTTCTGTCAAACATGTTTTTCTAAAGTAGAAAGTTTATATATGTAGAACTTTTAACTGCAAGACTGATTTAGATTAGATTAGAAAGCATTCTGTAGGTTCGTTTAGGCCAGAAAGTCATTGGACATAGAACTTGTCAAGGCATATACATGTATACATATGTTTATATACTATATACTATGAAAAAAAAAAAAAAAAAATGTATAAAGCTCTAGTGCTAAAAGCATAGGTTAAAAAAACAACAGAAGAATAAGTTCGAACTCCAAATTAAATTGTTCTTAATATGAGTAACAAATTCAATTTCATAACACAGTTTAAAAGGAATACCTCAAGAAAGTATAAAGGTGAAAATGAACTTTCAAATTGAAGCAGGTCACCAAAGCTTTCCCATGGATGTTCAAAGTGTGCTACAGATATGTTGATGCCATTGTTCCGAAAAAACATGTAGAAGATGCAACCAAAATGTTGAACTTGCAGGAAACAACAGTAAATTTCACAATAGAAAAGGAAACAAATGGACAATTAGGCTTCTTAGACTTAAGAGTAATTAAAAAACACAACAAATTAAAATTTGGCATATACAAAAAACCTACACACTCCAACAACTACATTAAAAGCAACCCATATCCCACCAATGTGCAGTAATTAACAGCCTCACACACAGATTAGTTCACATACCAATGGACATGGAAGAGTATACCAGTGAAGAACAGCATAAATGTAACAGCAGAAGCAAGTGGTTTTAATAAACAACTAGTTCATAACAAAAAGTAAAAAAGAAGCAAAACAAAAAAACATATCAAAGACACCAGCACCCTCACCACAAACAAAGACTCACATTCAAGAAATTTACATATTTATATATCACCCAGTGTTTTTCAACAAGTTGAAAAAAAATCTTCAAAGAACAGAATATTATCCTAGCACCTACAAATAATTTTTCTATTAAAAATCTCCTGCATTCAAATGTTAAAGATGTAATTCCGACAGATAACAGAGCCAGAATATACCGATAAACTGCTTAGACTGTGATAAATTGTGCATAGGAAAAACATTTGGCAACTAGAAACAAGGAACACTTCAGGAACATGAAATTAAAACAGGAAGATGAATCGGCAGTGGCATGGCATTTTTGGAGAGAACACCACAACGTAGGAAAAACACCAAATTTGGTAAACACATAAGAAATAGTTAGGAATTGGAAGCCTCGGAGAATATCCACATTTGGAAAAATAGGAACAATTTAATGAACTTCAAAATCCTGCCCAGAGACATCCTCGTCCAGAGATTCTTAAATCCACCACCAGAGGTGGACCCATCCACCACAACATCTGCAAATCACAGCACCAGCAGTCCAGGGAAGGTTTATAATGGAAGCAACAGAACTTCTGAAGCATGTCCTTAATTATAAAATGTAAGTGATGTAAAAGTGTTACAATCAACTCAAATAATACTTTATTTATCACTGACACAAAATCCTCAATATTAGTAATATAAAACCCACTTAAGAAGTACATGCAAAATTAAGGTCTCACTGTTATTATAAAATTTTAGTTCCAGACATCTTTATACAGAAGTATTTCATCTAATGCCATTTGTATTTACAAGTGCAATTAATATTAATAATAATTAACATCTTTTCTTTACTATGCTGGCTTCTCATAAATTCAATTAGGTACCTACAAATTAGCAGAGCAAAATTCAATAATCATTGAGATTGAGAAATAATCTGACGATATTAATGAAAAGTAAATAACTAAGCACCAGTTAAAACAAGCATATTACCCACTAACTACAAAAAGTCATCCAATTCTTTGTAAAAAATCAAACTAGTAAGACTGTAGCAACACAAATATCAATATAACAATTAATAATTTATTATAAAATGTAGATTCCAGGCCTATAAGACCGGAATCTACATTTTAGCATGAATGCCAACCGTGAAAGCCTTAGTAGTTTTAATTAACAATTTATGATAAAACTTTACTTATCTTTATAATTTACTATACTATAATAAAATAAAATTGTTTGAGTTTAAAAGATAAGTGAAGTTTTATTACAAATTTGAAACCTCATCTTTAAACAGCATTTCTCAAAAACTAAAGATTGCCTTACCTCATGTTTGGTGGAGGGAATGCTTGAGCATCACATAGCAATGCAGCACTATTCCCTTCTAAGCTTCTTTGCTTATTAAGACCATCACCAGTTATTTTTGGTGAGGTTTGTCCAGTAGGTTCTGCAAGTCAAGCCTTTGTGATAAAGACTATTGTTTACAAAAAGCACCTATTTAGCATACTTGCCTCAATGTTGGTTGGTCCACCATAGAATAACTCTTAATTTTAATATTTATGGTGATAGTGAATAATATTTGATTACACATATGATACTTAAATATGTTGTCAGTGACAGTGAAAGAGGCAAAGGTTTAAGATGTAACTCAGTACCTAATATATTCATGCCTCCATCCAAATAACTATTATCAACAAGGTATGATGTGAAGTGATTTATACAGTGAAACTTTAAATTTATTACATAACTAATTTTAGTCAAATGTGGACACTATAGTTTCACTTACTTAGTTTTTTCCCCGGATGCATTTCAAAGATCTTCATCTTCATCGTCAGCGGGTGTTTGACGGGCTTCAGAAGGGGAGATTACCTATAGTGGAAACTATAGAGTCCACATTTGATTCAAATTAGCTACATAATAAAATTATCAAAATTATTTGTTTGATGTTATCACATTATTTACTTAAGAATGCCAAATGAATAAAATTATAACCAAACTTGTTTTGGATAATTGATTAGTAAGATCAACCGATTTAAGGATAAATTAGTGAGTGAACATGCTAAAACAATAAAACAATGTTCTACGTCCAAATGACTTTAACTCATGTTAAATAAGTTAGGAGCTTTTCTAAATTTCTTGCTGATAGCGCCCATATTTCTTGGATACTCCAACTTCCCTTCTAACTTCAATCCCCAAATTCATCAGGTTGTCTCTTCTACTCCTATCTTCCAAACTTTTTAATCTTCTATGTTCTGAAGTTTTGTTCTTGTGATCTCCATTTCTTTATTTTCTCCTTTATATTTCTCATGTTTTTTTCATTCTTTTCTATATCTCTTTACAAGTCCTTTATCTCTTACCATAGCCTATTATCTTCTTGGTTGTCATCCTCTTTTCCATAGGAGCTTCTCTGCTGTATGTCCATTCACCTTTGCCTATTTGACCAGCACTCCACATATTACTATTTAGAAAAAATGTTATTTTCTCTATTGTTAGCAAAATTAAAACAATGGATTAAGTGTAAAAATTCTGTATTAATGCTCCAACAGAAATCCATGCTTTATGACCCCTTGAATAAAAAAAAATAATTTTGTAGAAAAAGATGAGTGCATTTTCCCCCTCCCTACATACTTCAGAGATGCAAGATGCACATTTTTCAAGAAATTCTTCTCCTCAAACAGCCCTTAGATGGTAAATGTTTTCTAGTCTAGTGAATCTAATGGTTTTGAAGCAAATGTTGTATCTTTGAAATGATGGCCAGCTATATAAAATTGATATCTTGAATTTTGTATTACCCACAAACATCTTAAGAGATAAAGTTTATCATTCTTTATAGCTTGAGATAAAACCTGGGTTAGCTCCAGGCCATATAAAACTGGTAATGTGCTTAGTATGAATGAATGGATGCATGAATCGATGAATGAATGAATGAATCAATCAATCAATCAATGAATGGATCAATCAATCAATGAATGGATCAATCAATCAATTGATCAATCACTCAATAAATAGTTTTAGGTTTAAGTGTTTCATATTTTAAATAGGCTCTTTGAAATTTTAATTGACCATTCTTATGTGTTACAAGCACTTCTGCAAAGAATATTATGGCTAGCATATAATTATATCCAATTTTTAAATAGTTTCAAGATTTTGTGTTTCATATTCTGCATTTAATACCCAAGCCCATATTTGTAACTTTGACTTTTGTATTTGCTTTTTTCCTTTAGATTTAATACTTTTGGCTTTGCAAAACTGAGCTAACATGGCTACATACCAACACAGCATTAATGCAATGGCATATATGTTGATGTTGCTTCATGGATGATTGCAGATTAATGTCCTTTATGATCCTTTCATGAACTTCATTCAGTGTTTCATAATAGATGGGGAGGGAGGGAGGGACGGAGAGAAAGAATACCTCTCTAGGATGACATCTCTAAAGAAGAGAAAGATGTCTTCTAGTAAGTTACAGAACATGAAGCATACTAGTTTATCACCATAAAGTAGGAAGTTTTGAATAATATTAGATATCACATCTTGCAGTACCTCGCTATTGGCTCTTCAACATTGCACCCTTTTATAATTAGAGCAGATATAATGATAAAATCGAAACACTTGAAAAATCTAAATGTGGAGATTTAAATTTAGGTGTGAAAAACTGAAGTGTCACCAGAGATCATTAACAAAATTCACTTTATGAATCTAGAAATTAGAGCTTAAGCCTCTAAATAATAAGTAATGCTAATTATAGCAAAATAATACAGAAAAGAGCAAACAACCTTTTGTAGTAATGTAAATAGAATTTGAACAGTTGCAAGGTTATGAATTAATTTACCTAAAAATTGGAACTGGATATCCAGGAACTTCACAAAGAATAACAGTTGTGTGAAAGCTTTTGACTTCAAGCAATAAACTTCCTTCAATTTTTCGTCCTGAGAATCGAGGTGGCATATTGTTTGTGGGCTCTGCAGAAACACAATAGTTATAATTAGGGCTAGGATAGTTATGTAATAACAACTTTTTTTATTTGGTTAAAACATATGAATAATGATAAATGTGCACGAAACAATGTTTTCTGAGTCCAAAAATATAAATTTTACTGTACATGTTTTTGCATATTTTTTATTTTTTTCGTAACTGCATAATATTTAGAGAATGTCATTAAAATTATAAATATTTTCGATTTTTCACAGGAAAATTTTAAAAAAATGTAACTGATTACGTATTTCAAAACAAATTAATAAAATAAAGCCTGAGACAAAAAGTGGTGAGCGGAAGGTATCACATTTTCAAAGAGTTTCCGATTGTTAACTCTGCAAGTATTACATCAAAGAACTGCCGAAGTAAACTTATTCAGTGGGACGATAATACAGATGCAGTTTGGTTTTGTTTGTGGGTGTTGAGTGATTGCATTAACGTCCAGCGGTTCTCTAGTTATAGCAGATAAAATGCCACTAGTGAACTTGAGTTTATTTACTCAACTAAATATATTTGTACATGAAAACGAAGGTGTGCTTACTACAAATGGACTAGTATTGTGTTTTGTTGCATGTGAAAGGCGTTTTAAGTGCAAACACTTGTTTTCAAGTGACACAACATTTAAAAACGACAAAACATTTTAAAAATGTTTCACTAAAGAAAAATGCTAAACAGTCAATGCTAAATGTCAATATGGGTATCACAAATGAAGCAACTTGTTCAACTTTAGGCCCCCAGTTTTCAACCTATTATACAAGCTTTCGCTTGTGCTGACATTCTGCTCTGTAAATTAGAACATCTTGAATTATGTGCATTCTTAGAAACGTATACAAAACAGGCTACACCACATGAGTCTACTCTTCACAAACATTATGTTCCATTACTTTATGAAAAAATAATGCAAGAAATTTGTGGTTCTATTAAGGATAATCTACTCTGGGGTTGCATGGACAAAACTCCAGATGTGCATAAACAATCTATATGCAATGTAATTGTCCATACGCTCAGTGAAAACAGACTGTCAAAGGCTTATCTTCTAACAGTGGAAAAAATAGCAAACAAATCATTCAACAATTGCGAAAATATTCAATAATGCAATTTTGCTATTATGGGCAGAGGGCATTATGTATGAAAATGTTGGGGTCTGCAGGTTAGCAGCCAAACTCTGAACTAGGTGCTTTGTTGCCAATGTTAGCAACACATGTACACTTGACATGTGCATGCATTAGAACATAATAAAAATGTAACAGTCCACAAAGAGACAGAAAAACAAAAGAGTAATTTTAATTATATTTGAGAAAAAAATTAATTAAAAAAAATTGATTTCAGCATACTCCAGAGAGTTAAATTAAATAATAAATTAAATAAGAGATAAAGAAGAACCCAAAAAAAAAACAAAAAAAAAACAAAAAAAAAAAACATTGTTTACTTTGAGCCAGTCTTGCATGTGCTTTGAAATGTCGAGGAGAGTAATTACAAGAAAGTGGTCATAGGTAATTGTAATTACTCATTGTCTTTGGTTTTTCATCTTAACTGCATATTAAATATTAAGATAAACAAGTTAATGGGTAAGAGGAGTATAAAGAAACCAAATCAATGTTGCTACATTATTTCATGACTTTACGAAAATCAGGAGCTGCTAATATCTACATCTCAGTCAACCTCCTAGTAAAATAATTTTCACAGTTGCACAAACAATGAAATAAGTAACAAATAGCACAAATAAAATAAAATAATGAAAACAGCTAAAACAAAAACAGTAACTGCAAGCTGAAGCCAAGGAGGACTGAGCAAGTGTTAATCTGATATCAGCAACTTGGGCAGCAAAGTTACTATACGCCACAGAACAAGGAACAAACTCAACACTACACAACGTTTTCACTTCTGCCTGGCTGTTAACTGTTGCAATGCAGTAAATCACATTCATGAATGACGGAATTATAAACATCAGTCCATAAGGATTCATTGCAACCAACTGTGATATGAGTAAGTATTTTTAAGAATCCAAACAAAATCACATTCAGTAATATCCACTTTAAGATTTTTAAGACCTTTTAGTGGAAAAAAAAAATTGGTCTGTATCTTCAAATACTGGAAGCTAATAACTGTCAATCAATTAAAAGTAAAAAACGGATATGATTAATGACACTAAACAACACACACTTTTTTAAATTCCTGGAACACATTTTGGAGGCCATTTACCTCCATTATCAATATAGACTTATCTTGGGTGGTGATGTTGAGCCATTCATTGACTGCTCTTGTGGTGATTTAAGGGGAATAACAAAATTGAAGACTCTGTTCTTGTTCTTCCAAATGAAAATTTGTTCCCATGCTGACAATTCTTGCCTTCCTGTTATGTGTTTTAATAGTTTTGGTTTCAGATTTACATCATGATTTTTCATCCAAAATGGATGACAACTGTTGATTTTTCTAGACGTTCGTGTTTTTTCATGTAAAATAATCCTTAGCCCTTGCTTGTAAGTTTCTCTTGGGTTTTCTAACACAGATTGATTGCAGTTGTTGCATTCTATTTGATAAACTTTGGATTTTTTTTATTTGAAGGGATGCTATCCTTAGTGGTAGAGCCGAGTGCATTTTTTATGGTGCATCTGATAACCAATCTTTTTGAATCGTCAAACATCCATGGGTAATAGATTTTTTTTTTTTTTTTAACACAGCTTCTCTTCTGTTATACTGAGCATGGTTCATTATTTTACCATTTTTTGCTTTTTACATATTCAATTCTTTTTCTACTAAATTGGAAATTATTTATTTATGCAATTTCAATTATTTTCAATTCCTTTACATATTTGTATGTTGAAAGTTGAATGTACATGAACTTGTGTGTTAAACCTGAAAGCTAATTATATTTGAGAACTTAGATTGTAGCTGTTAGATTTGATGTAATTGTGTGCATTAGTTTTCTGTAGATGCTAAGTTTATTCTGCTTGCATTTTTTATATTTTAACCCTTAATTGTATTGTGTTGCATATATGCAACAAACATGATTAAGTAATCAAAGTTTTTAGTATTTTCAATGAACTTCTTTCTAATTTCATATTACACTAACCTTCAACAATAGAACTAGTGTAGTATATTGTAAAAATATTAATATTTTTGCAATACATGTGTGTGTGTTTTTATTTTTTTTTAAATGAAAAAGAGCAAAATCCATGCAACTGCAGTCAAATGTATCCCTGTCAGCATCCAAATGTGCCATCACACCGGTTATTTTACTTGGGTCCTCCCTCCCTCCTTTACAACAGGCACATTTGACTGCAGCTGCCATGACTCAAACTTGTGTTATTTAAATTTGAATGGCTGGCCAGTCCATTTTGTATCACACTAAAAATCATAGCTATTCAAGTTGTTTCAGTTGTGATGCGGTGAAAGGGATGTAAATATCAGTCTGCAAATTAGAGGAAGAACAGCACATGAACAAAATAATTCATGCATTTAAGGGTTAAATGAATTTTAGAATTAAATTGGTAGTTCTTCATCTTTTTATATTTCTAATATGAATTTTATTTTGTTTTATTTGTTTTTATTTAATAGTTTTTCTATGAATTTCTTTGGTACTATTGCAAAAATGTTAACTATGTATTGTTGCCAGATTTTGAAGATCCAAGAGAAATTTATAATGATTCTTGTTTCAAATAATTTCATGAAAAGATTTGTGAGTAAAGAAGAAAATGGATAGCCGATTGTAAATCCCGAGGTTTGGCAGTAGTAGTTTAATTGGAATTGGAAGTTCTGCTCTATGTATAATTTGGTTAGTTCAATTATTTCAAAATTTCTCCAATTGATTCAAGCCAACTCTAAATTAATTATGGTAATTTTCCAGTTAATTTATTATAAGTGTGTTCGGCTGGGGGAAGATTATATATTCATTCAATAATCTATTTATTTGTGATGGATGAGAATGAATATAACAACTGCAATAAATGAAATTATGATATACTTGGAAGACGAGATTTTAGTTGTATAACACTAAAAATGACATTGAGATGATCTTAATACTGAAACTATTGAATCTTGGGAATATATTAAATTTAAGAGTTAGCCATTTTGCCAAATTGTTGGTTAGTCTGTCAATACTGCTGATTATGGGTATCATTGTAGGGGCATTTGAGGGACTGTACTACAGGACTACACATAGCATTGTGTAAAATTGGTTACAAAAGATATTTTTCTACTTTTTAAAGAATTTTTGCTCTACAGAACATTATACATTCATTCCAAATCTTTGCATAGGCATTGATATGTTTAAGATATAACAAAATATTCATGAATTTGTAAACTATTTCTTCAAAAATAAGAACTGAAGCTTTCCTGGTGACGTATTAATTCAAAAACTTCTCGGGCTTCAAGCCAAGTTTTTACCTGGTTAGAAGCCTGAGAAGATTTTGAATTATTTCTTCAAGTTATATTCCACAGAAGTAGGAGTTAAATATGTTAAATTATTTTATGTAAGGTTATAGCTGTAATAATTTAAAAGGTTTATTAGGTACCATTATCATCACACTCTTATATCTAATTTCTTCCCAATTACTTCTCTTTAATCTTGACCTATAACTACAAGTAAGATGGAGTTTCTGATCTTCACTACCCATTAGCTCCACAAGGTCTGTGGTGAACCATATGTCTGGGAAACACAGCACAAAATTTATTGTCAACCAGGTTGTCAGGTCTTTTAAGTATTCCATGGTAGATACACACTGTCTGCAGGGAAATAATTTTGTGTCTTCTAATTGGTTAACTTTCCAACATGAGAGTTATATTATTTCCTAGAGGATAATTTTTGTAATACTTTTATCACCAATTTATCCATAGAACATCTTGCAAACTTGCATGAAAATTCCTGGATGACCTTATGTAGGGGATGGAATATAATCTTTGTTTTATTAGTTATGGGAGATACTAAAAATGATAAATATTACTTGCAGGGAACAATCCACTTGTTCAAAATTGTAATTTTATTTGGGATACAAGCTGGCTGTATCCCAGTTTCAAGCACTGCATTTGGTACATGGAAGGAATATAAATATAGAAGAAGCCACAACCTCAGAGAGACTAAAAGTCTCATGCTATTGTGAGTGGCTCAATTACACCATGCACAAAGGAAACTGCTCAAAATTCAAATTCAAAAAGAGGAATATCACTTTGGGTCGTCTGAGAAGCAGTCAGCTAACGCTGCAATGCAAATAGAATCCCAGTTTTCTAACATGCTCCTTTTTGGTGCTCGGTAATGAGCCTACTAATTTCAGGTTTGGGAGGGAAAAGACTATTCTTAAAATAAGTCCTACTGAGTCCAGAATCAAAAATATAAGTATATCTTAAAGTTAAAGATTAATAAATCTTTTCTTTCTAATAATAAATAATTTGCTTACTTAATGATTATTTCTAAGATGAATGCTGTCAATAGAAAGCAGTAAGTACTGATGTAAGAAACAAAGAATGAAACTTCAGTAGAGAAAAAGAAAGAAAGAAATGTACTGGAAATGTGGGGGTGCGGTGAAACAACAGAAAAATAATCATAAATAAGTGGAAAATACACAGACTTAAATAAGGTATAAGTAAGATCTATTAAAACATGTTTTAGTGGCACAAAAATTCTATGAGTCAGAACTTCTAATTATATTTAAAATTAATAACACAATGTTTCTTTTCAGAACTCACCAAAATATAGGAACAGGATAGCCGACTACTTGACAAGAAAGAAAAGCAATTTCTCCAACCGAAGGTGTAACCATCTCACCTCCATAAAATTTCTTTCCTCCAGGTGATTTAGGAGCTATGTCATTTGTTGGTTCTGAAATTTTGAATTTCTGCATCACTCTATTGACTTACCGAAAAAATGGAACAGGGAACCCCACAACTTGACAGCTCATAAAGATAGGATCAGCAGACGGGGAGAGTAAAATTTCACCACCTTCATACTTCTTTCCAGGAGATTTTGGGGCAATGTTACTTGTAGGTTCTGAAAAGTGTTTGTAGGGAGAAAAAAATTGTCTACCAAATTAAAAATTCACAATTTGGGAATATGATATATGCAAGAAAAATCTTGAGATTAACTATATAATATTTTATTAAATATTCAAACATGAACCTATTTTCTAATGAGTTTTTTTACTTATCTGCTCTCTTTTCAGATTAAAGAAGGAATATATTCTGCAGTCTGTAGTTCTTAAACTTTGTTATTATAACAGTGTGCACAATATAATTTTTGGAAAAGTTATATTTCATTTTGGCCTTCACAGCCCAAGTTATACAGTTATGCAAATTTGAATCTAGTTATAATTTTCATAATAAGGTATTCTATGGGAGCATAGAACGGCTTTCTTATTCTGGAAGGGATATAATAATTTATATGAATTTATTTCTTTTGCTGTGAAGCAACAGACCATAAAACAAGTGGCCTTATTGCAGTTTCTATTTATAGAGAATTTGAATGAGCATTGTAAAAACCAAATATGATGCAACTGATATGAGTATAAAAGTATACATTGTATTAAACTACAGGTGCATTGTTTTGAGTTGTAAATAATGTAGTAGTTTTGATGAAATTTAGTCTAAAATTATGGAAAATAATACTTTGAGACAACATTTTAGGCACTTTCCCAATGAAGTATTTTTAATTTTGTATTGATTTCATTGAAATTTATCAAAAATTTTCTTCAAGCTTTTATGTTTAAAATTTCAACAAGTTTTTCTAAAATCACAATTTGTAGGAGGATTTCCAAATAAACACCCTAAAATTAACCTGACCGATTTCAACCAAAATGTGGATTGTACAAAAAATTGTCTTAGGCTCTTATACTTTCAATCCCAAACATGCAAAAATTTATCGGCTGTTTAGCCTACAAATACATGAAAGCGTTTTCTACATTATAACATCTTCACTGCATCTAACTCCAATTTTCAGGAAAAAGACTACCAATATTTATAGAGTTTACTTCGAAATTGAAATGGCTATCATTTCTCCAGAACACAAAACATCATCTATAATAGTTTGCCCATTTTCATTGGCAAATATAATTTCCCTAATCGATCATCTCTCCAATAGCCATTCAAAATTATCAGTTCATGGTTCTCACAGAAGTTAATTAGCTTTTAACCTTCCTTGTTTTTCATGACATTCTTGGTTTCCTTATAAAAGCCCTGCTCCTCTTTTATTATTATTATTCTTTTTTGCTCGCAGGTCCCAAGAACTAGCATTTAAATCCCAAACAAACATTATCTCCACCGTAGAACTATTGTCTCTGATTTCTTTTCCTAATCTCTAAAAAAGATACAGGACATAAAACTATGAAATACTTTGGGGGGTTGTAAACTATTCTAAACATAATGATCTCTCTGGATTAATAGCCCCCTCATACTACCTAAGCATAATTTTCTCCTTATGCCAACTGAAATCTTTTCTCTTTTATTTTTACTAACTACAGTTTTAAACCCTGCACCTTAATTCCATCTCATCTGTTTCCATTGCTGCTCTAATCTGCATTCTTTTCAACAGCACTCTACAAAACCTAACATAACACTACAAATGCAGCCTTCTCTTTTCATATTTAATTCCTATTCTGACCCACATGTCAGCCTCAAGCTAATGCTTACTGATTTTAAATAGCACCCCTCTCAATTTTTTGCAATCTGATTTTTTACTAGCTTGCAGCTTCTTTCATTTTCTGAACCAGTTGAGTTTTCAAGTCATCATGTTTCTATAAAGCTTTGTTCACATAAATATTGATCCCACTCAATCTTTTTGTTCTCCTTAGCACTTCATAGACCATATCCACAGAAACAAAAGTAACAACTAGCAAGCTTTTAAATAATTCTTTCAACACAATAGGCTTCTACTATATCCCCATTTTCTCAGCTATATTGCCAACTTTTCCATTAAAATTATACAATCACTTGGCTTTCTTTCTTCAAGTCCAGAAAACACCAGACTAAAGTAAGGATCTCTCTCCTCCAGTGTGTTTACTCTCTATTTGCTTCTTCTATTACCTTGCTAATCAGAGTTATATCATTCTTGAATACTTCTTTTATCCATTTACCAAGCAGCATGTCTTGTTATAAGTCACTCAGTTTATTGCACATCTTGTCACAACGTAGATAGAATCAGCTGAAAAATGTAATGGCATACCCAGGCTTTGAGCAGAGAGTTCTGCCACTCTCCAATGTGATGCTATGATAACATGCCACTAGGACACTAAATTCTTCAAATGATTCACATTTTTACACAACAGACCAACAGTGAGTCTCACTTCAGAGTTAAACCTTAAAGGTGATCTAATTTTATAAGTATTTAATATCCTATTAGGTGATAGTTTGCTTAACTATCTTTGTCATCCTATATGAAATATGTATGATTGGAGAATTCGATGTCCTAATGACAAATTGCTATTGCTATTAATTGTATGTAAATTTAAAACTACTTTAACCATTCCATTTTTTTTTTTTCATTTCTCTACTAATACCATGTACATAATGTATAGCAAAGGTATTGTAATACATCCAAAAATTTGATACTGAGATTTCACCGGAAATACATGTTTTAGGACCACCTGAATCCAAAAAATCTGATGTATACCATTCACATGACTTTCTCCATATCCCTGCAACAAATAATTCTTAAAAAGCTTATAATTCTATTTACTTTATGCTAATCAGATAAAAAAATTAGCAGAAAAAGTCTTATTTATCGCATCCTTGTAAGTAGAAGCGAAATAAGGGACAACCGTAGGTTAAAATGATAGTCAAAAGCTGGTTGCTATGTCAATGAAGTTTCTTTGTTGATATGGATAGGAGTATGAGAAAAGTATACGTTTTTCATAGCAGAAACCAAAAATAAGGAATGTCACAAAAACGACGAACTCCATGAAAAAAATGTATATAACATAAATTGTGTGTTCTAATGTGCTCTACATTTTTTGTGTAGTAAGTTTTTGTCCATCTCTTACGGTTTAGCAGTTATTCAAAATTTAGTAAAATTCATCCAGAATAAACTACCCTTCAAAGGCTATTCCCAGAAAATTCAAGATATACATTTCATTTGTCAGGTAAATATGTTTAATATCCGAAATTTTAATCAAAATCGTTAGAGCCATTTTTGAGAAAAACAAAATTTTCGAAAAAAGTTCCATGTAAAGGGTAGTTGGGGGTGGGGGGATTTTTCTCAAAATCTTCGTATCGCATCCCTGGAAGACACTAAACTTAAATACCAAGTTTGGTATTTTATCAACTTTTTGTTTTTGAGTTATCGTGTTCACAGACACACGGACACACACGGACCTTTTGGTGAAAATGCTTTTTTTGGATATTGGGGACCCTAAAACATATATTTCCGGTGAAATCTCGGTATCGAATTTTTGGTGGAGTGCAATACTTTCTCTATACACTATGTACATAGTGCGTATGGAGAAAGTAAAAAGGTATTTTTAGAAAAATGTCCGTGTATGTGTGTGTCAGTGGGCAGCATAGCTCAAAAACAAAAAGTCCATTAAATACCAAACTTGGTAAGATCAGTATGTTCCAAGGATGCAACACTAAGCTTTTCAAGAAAATCTCCCCACCCCCAACTACCCTTTACGTGGAAAATTTTTTTAAAATTTGGATTTTCTCAAAAATGGCTCTAATGATTTTGATTAAAATATTGTATATTAAAGATGTTTAATGACAAAATGTAGATCTTGAATTTTCTGGGAATAGCCTCTGAAGACTACTTTGTTTTGAATGAATTTTACGGAATTTTGCATAACTTGCAAATCGTAAGAGAGAAATAAAAACCTACTGGATAAAAAATGTAGAGCTCGTTAAAACACCCAATATATGTCATGTACTTTTTTTTTGTGGAGTGAATCATTTTTGAGATATTCCTTGTTACTGGTTTCAGCTTTAGAAAAAGTTATACTTTTCTCATACAGGAATTTGTCAACTCATACAAACAAAGGAACTTCAGCCACATAGCAACCAGCTTTTGACTAATGCTTTTGCCTATGCTACTCCTTTATTTCCCTTCTACTTGCATGGAAGCAAGAAATAAGACTATTTCTGCTAATTTTTTCTCGATTAGCACGAAGTAAAAAGAGGTACAAGCTTTTTAAGAATAATTTGTTGCAGAGATGTAGAGAAAGTCATGTGAATGGAACACATCAATTTTTTATACTTGAAAAGGAGCAAAAATTTTGGATTATAAGTTTCTCCATATTCCCCCATTTCCATTATTATCACATTTTCTCTCAATGTAGCAGCTTCCTTATAACCCGTCTTTCCTTTCCAGTGGTAGTGCAGCATTCCAGGTGGCACATGTGACAAATAAATTAAATACTAAAAACAATGTTGGAAGGTAGAACCACTCAAAAAATGTAATAGCAGGGCCAGGATGCTCTTATCACTTGAGCCATCATGATTAGATGCCAAACATGCATTACACTTCTGATTCAATGGTAAAGTATCAGTATTTCTGTGTGCATTACAAGAACTTATCAATCATTGTTAACATTACTCCATTAAATCTTATATTTCAAATGGAATGAATGATATTATCTAACTGAAAGATTTTCTCCATTAGCTATTAATTTCAATACATTTTTAGGGAGCACTTCCTAAAAATTTTAATATTCAAATTATATATTCCTTGATACAGGCAAATATTATGAAACTAATTGGAATTTTTTCTTCTGTCTTCAATTTTCCAAAACTATAATCCTGCCCGAGTATTACAGAGAGACTAATGTTGCCATATTTTTGCAAAGTATACACCTACTCTACTGTCATACTTCTCTTTACTCCTTTTATAATCCTGAAGTTAGTTTTGACTACACACGACTTGTGTGAAAAAGAATTAAATCAAACACCAAATGACCATAGTAGTTGGCTATACTATGAATTTTTGGACTTAAGTTGCAACATTGTAAGTTGCCATTGGGATATGTCATCTCAAAATAATTTGAGATCATCTTGTGGTTTACTGGGGGAACATACAAGTCAATTGAAAAATTTATGTTGCTGTGGTAGTTCAGTGGTAGAGCAACCGGCTAGAGACCGGAGATCCATGGTTCAAATCCCAGCTATGGCATCAAATTTTCAGTCTGATTCTACCTATCCTGTCCTACACACATACACACAGCTTGTGTGAGAATATAAGAGATACATAACAATAAAAGATGTTTTTTTCACACAAGTCGTGTGTAGGACAGGAGTTGGATAGGTAGAATTAGACTGAAAAAATATATATGTTAATGCTCTACACAGCTAATTTTATTAATTTTTATATCTATCTTTTTTTAAGGAAAATATTATACTTGATTACATTTTTAGTAATATGATCTTTAATAAGATTAATTAAAAAGTATCTCTAAAAATGCATTACCTGAACAAAGGAATGGGAAACCCTTGCACCATGCAGGTCATAATTACTGTTTTACTAACAACTGATTTTGCTTTAACACCCGTAAACTGTCCATCTTTCAGTTTAGGTGCTACACTTGCTGAAGGTTCTGTAAAGTTACATTTCACAATACAAAAACAAAGAATATCTTATAAAATACACTACCTGAAAGTTGGTAGAGGGAATGCTGCATTGAGCATGTCATAAATATTGTTAAGTGATATGTGTCCTGAATTTTGATCACAGTTATATGGCCTTCTTTAACCTTTGGCATCACACTTGTCTGTGGTTCTGCAAAACTATATAATCATCATAAAAACTTATCTGAAATATGCTGCACTGTAGAAAAACCTATCTAACAGCGTTTAATGCAATAATTACATTAGAAAAAATTATTAGAGAGGTATATACTGCATTCATTGCCTGAAATGTATTTTTCTCATATCTATTTAGAAAGATAAATACTGAAATAATGACAAAATTTACTTCAAATTTACCTTTTAATACTTTCCTATGGATGCATGAGGCATGTAATATCAATTTTTGCTTTAAGGTGCATAATTATGCTAATTATATTCACTAACAGCTGTTATTCTGATATTCAGTCTTTTTTTCATAACAATGCCACAAATAATAAATGCTTTTATGTAGAGAAATGTCTTTACAAGTGATGTCCCTGCATGCATTTGCATTGACATTAATGCTTATTTGTGTTTATTTATTTAAAGCATCCAAGGCAAATTAGGTGAAGGGATGACTGATTCTGTTAGAAATATAACCTCAGTATAACAGTTGAAAAACTGTGATGGGATGAAACACATACATTTCACAGCTAAAGCAAAGGTAGTGCTTCTAGTGGCTAGCAATAAGCTAATGGTCGTAAACTTTTGCTAATTGAGACGTCTGACGATAAGACTTTGAGCATACATAGCATGAAAACTTAAACAATAATGAAAACATTAGGAGTGATTAAAAAATTGCAAGGATCATGAAAATATTGCTACTATATGCTTTAGTTGTGTGGTCTTCTTCTGCAAACCACAGAAATTATGTCAAGTGCATTAAACTAATAGTTGCAATTTTTGATCATTTGAACCCCTCCATTATACTTCTTTTTCTTTTGCATATCAGATTTCAGTCCAATGGTTTTCAAGAACATAAGTCACTGTTTATAGTGAAAGATGCAGAAAAAATGGAAATGGTGTATTATTTATGGACGCTCTTTAACTGCTGTGGTTCTCAGCGTCCTATTCTATACTGGGCGTGAAAGACCGCTCAGAGGCCTATCAATCAGGCTTGAGGTTCTTTTACGTGCCGTAAATCTATGACATGGGACCAACGGCTTTACTTCCCTTACGAACGAAGCCATGCTAAGGATTTTTACGTCCAAAAAAATCCATCGTCCTCCACCGGGTTTGACCCGCGACCTTGGGTATATGAAGTTAGCATGGTAACCATTACACCATGGAAGGCAACGAAAGATGCAGAGCCAGAACTCATAATTAAGACACAATTGAGTTTAACATAGTCTGCTGTGCATTCAGTTTTACTTAAGTTTTATTATTATTATTATTATTATTATTATTATTATTGGTGCATATTATTATTGCTTTCCTTACCTCTGAATTCATGTTATGCCACTATGCAGTAATGCCATGTTCTAACATTATTACATATTTTAGAACTGCATTCCTGGACTATAGTCATTGAAAATTACGATACCTGAATATTGGTGAAGGATAACCCTGTGCTGTACAAAGAAGTGCAATTGTTTCTTGCACTGGTACATTCTTTTTTATGCTTCCCACTTCTTTATCCTTTACTTTGGGTGATATGCTTGTTTGTGGCTCTGCAAAGGACAGATATTGACTTCCATACTTTTATAATGCATTTGCTATATTTCTAGAACATGAAAAACAAAATACTTTCATATGTTTCTAACCTGAAGGACTTTCTTTTGTCAATTCCATTTCAGAAGTTTGTGCAATAATGATTAATTAAATATCAGTCCTTAGAAGATTTTGATCTTTTTCCTTGAATAAAATAAATCATTAACATTGAAACTTTACTTAAGGTTTCATTGAATTAATAAAATAGAGTCTTGTAAGAATGTCAAGCAGCAAATATTCTCTTTTCAGCTGCACATCCTAAAATTAAGGTTTTATGGTAAGGCACGAAGAGAACACAATTAAATGCTGCAGGAAAGGGTTAGCAGCTCTAACTACAGCCATGCAGATGTTGTGGACTATCTAATCCAAAATATAAATTTGTTTCTATTTTTTGCTGTTTCAAAATCCAATACCTATTGGGCACTGCATTCAATGTGTTGACAATATTTAATTATTTAAACTCGAGAATGCATTACTTTTATACATGTTAAGTCCATTACTGGCAATAATACATTGCTGTGCATAAGATATGAAGTATGAATGATTATAAATGCATTGCTCAAAAATCTAATGTGTTCCATTTGCATGACTTTCTCTATATCTCTGTAATAAATTACTGTTAAAAAGCATAATCTCCAATCTACTTCATGTTAATCAAGATAAACATTAACAGAAATGGTCTTAATACTTGCTTTCTTGTAAGTAGAAAGAAAATAATAATAATAATAATAATAATAATAATAATAATAATAATAATAACAACAACAACAATAATAATAATAAATAATTAGAAACATAATAAGTATTATTACTACTACTATTATTGTTATTATTACTACTACTATTATTGTTATTATTACTACTACTATTATTATTGTTATTATTACTACTATTATTATTGTTATTATTATTACTACTATTATAGTTATTATTATTACTAATATTATTATAGTTATGATTACTACTACTATTATTGTTATTATTATTATTATTATTATTATTATTATTATTATTAACAGCTTATTCTTGTTTTCTTTATGATAATCAAGAGAAAACAGTAGAAAAATTGGCCTAATTGCTTGCTTCCTTGTAAGGTAAATAAAGGAGTGCATTAGGCTAAACGATAGTCAAATCTTTTAAAAGCTGGTTGCCATGTGGTTGAAATACATTTCAATGCATGGCCACGAGTTTATAAATTTCCACGTGAGAAAAGTTTAAGTATTTTAAATATAAAACAAACAACAGGAATATCTCAGAAATTATCAACTCAAAAAAAAGAAAGAGGTCTTTAGAGGTAGAAATTTCAAGATGCACATTTTATATGCCATGTAAATATCTTTAATGTGCGGTATTTTAATCAAAATCGTAAGCCATTTTTGAGAAAATGAACTTTTTCAAATTTTTTTCCATGCAAAGGGCAGTTTGGGTTGGGAGATTTTTTCAACATCTTTGTGTCACATCTCTGGAAGATACTAAACTTAAATACCAAATTTGGTATTTTACAGACTTTTCGTTTTTGAGTTATTGTGTACACCCTCCCCCCCCCCCAAACACACACACACCTGGACCTTTTTCTAAAAATCTAAAATGT
Source organism: Hymenopus coronatus (assembly GCA_030762935.1). Classification (NCBI taxonomy): domain Eukaryota; kingdom Metazoa; phylum Arthropoda; class Insecta; order Mantodea; family Hymenopodidae; genus Hymenopus; species Hymenopus coronatus. The sequence goes on from CM060884.1 coordinate 15,083,634, forward strand.
CTATTTCCAATGAAATCTCGGTATCAAATTTTTGGGTAAATTCAATATTTTCTCTATAGACTATGTACATAGTACATGTAAAGAAAGTAGAAATACTTCCTTTACATTTTTTCAATTTTCTCTTACTCTCATTATCTGACATGCATCATTTTAAAGTAGCCTAAAAACAATTAACAACTGCAATGTGCTATTTTACCATTTTCCTTTTAATTTATCTACAATAAACAGCGTGGGCACTTCTATAGTCTCTTTATTTCCATTACTGATCTCAACAATTAAATGTATATGGAACATATTTAATTTGTAGTGATATAAAAATGGAGTTTTCCACATTTTGAAGTGTAAAAGTACCTATAGTGAGTAGAGTGCAAAATGAGATAGAAGTATATACATAGTTTGTTTCATCTGTTTGAGGTGCAAAACCTTTCAGACAAAAATATTCCTAATCCCATGTTTCTGTTTAAGAATTGCACAAATTCTTCATTCTTAACGATGAAGAGCAGGCTATGTTTTGGGAACTATTTGTTGACTGCTCTTCAGCCAAATTGACTAAAAGGTGTGATGAAATGAAATGGAATGGCGTTTTATTTATGGACGCTCTTTAACAGCTGTGGTTCTCAGCATCCCAATCTGTACTGGGTGTGAAAGACCACTTAATTTTGCTCAGAGGCCTATCAGGCTTGAGGTTCTTTTAAGTGCCATAAATCTACGATACGGGACCCACGGCTTTACTTCCATTCTGAAGGAAGCCATGCTAAGAATTTTTACGCCCGAAAAAATCCATCGTCCATCGTTCGAATGTGCGACCTTGGGTATATGAAGTTAGCATGGTAAATATTATACCATGGAGGGCGACTAAAAGGTTTGATGGGAAACCTTTTTTGAAGCATAACAATTCTCTACTTTAAACAAAAGCTTTGTTGGTAAGCCAACATTTGTTTCATATGAATGAAAATCATACATTGTCTTTCTGTAAACAGCTTCTACATGAGTGTTAAGTTAATATTTACAAATGTTAATTACTAATTTTTCCATAAAAACAGAGAAAAATATCTCTGCTTGAATTACTGACTTTACACTAAATTTAAAGTGTAACATAATAGAAGGAATGAGGGGCCCAAGTTTTACTTTACCAACATATATTACATGCAGCATTTTCCAATCTACACTTCTCATCCAATACCTAATGGAAACAAGAAATAGTTACATGCATGAATCCATTAAATGAAAGTTGTTCTTTCTCTGCACAGCATAACCAGAGTGTTTCGAGATATTGAAGCTGCTGCATTACAGTAGCGCCCTGGCAATTCAAGCTGCCTCAAATTATAAAAAGCTTAGATTATACAGAAATATCACTAAATCAATGGGTAAATCATGAATAAATGTTTGACGAGCACAATAATGGCTAAAAAAATAAATAAAAAAACAAATATAGTTGTATGATATAAGGTAAAATACTTTAAAATTAATGTCACATAGCTGGAAATGAAATGGTGTTTTATTTATGGACACTCTTTAACTACTGTGGTTCTCAGCGTCCCATTCTATACTGGGCATGAAAAACCGCTTAATTTTGCTCAGAGGCCTATCTACGACACGGTACCAATGGCTTTACTTTCCTTCCAAAGGAAGCCATGCTAAGGATTTTCACACCTGAAAAAATCCATGGTCCTCCGCCATGTTTGAACCGGCGACCTTAGGTATATGAAGTTAGCATGGTGACCATTACACCACGGAGGACGACTCACATAGCATATACAGGTCCCATCTACAATGGTCAGTCTGCTACTACTGCAAAATGTGCATGTATTTTAACTTAAGTGTGTTTTAATGACCACTATCACTGAGTGGGGAATTACTGTACTAATTCAGTATTTTTTCTGATTGACACGTGGTCCCAATTAATGAAGGGTCGACACAGAAAGAGCAAGCACGCTCCTCCAAACCTAACGGTATCCACCAATCTGTAATAGAAATGCACTACCAGTCTAAGGCCAAGGTTATTTTTGTGTCTTATGATCAAAAACCCTGGGACAGTTTTATCTGTATTGCACATGGAAAATTGAAACAGAGTTCAAAATGTAACACATTCAGAGATGCATAAAATGTACATGTAGACAGCAAATAAAAACAGGAGTTTACTCTAGTTGTATAAAATTTTAATTTTCTTAAGACTAGCACAAATAATGCAGAACCTCAAAATATTGGGTCTCGAATTACCAGGGCTCTACTGTACATAAAGTTATACCTACATTTGAAACAGCCTCATATGAAATTCTCCTCCATTATTGAATTCAAAAGTTCAACATAACAAGTTACCTGAAAACAGGTTGAGGATGCCCCTGCACAACACACAGTAGTGGAATTGTTGAAGCAATAGCTATTGATTTCCTGTGCCCAGATATGTCTTTATCCTTAGCCTTAGGTGCAACACTTACTTGTGGTTCTGAAAGTGGTCATATATGCACAAACTGTGATTCTTTAAAGTATCTAACATCAGGGAACCATGCTGTTAAAAACCTTAAGGATTTCATTTCAGTGTTTACTTTGAATAGTTATATCATTGCAGTATTAAAGAGATCCAAAATGTTCATCTTCTCTATTCTTCTCTACATGAAATTAAATCCTATGTTTTAATTTCAAGTATTAAACATAGAGCAAAATAAATTACTAATACACTTTCTACAGAATTAGGATTATTGCAAATGGGAATCCTAACCACTGGAACAGAGTACTGCATGTAGGCCCTGATGGTCCTTTGCAACTTATGTAGCCCTGCGAGGGGAGGTTGAGAGCAGAGACCCAAAGAGCAACCAGATCCAAATGATGACAGGTGCAAGCATGGATGGGTCCATAATGTTTCCAGATAAAACGACTCCAAAGTTGCCCAGTGCACTGCCACAAGCCCCTAAACCCAGGTTACACTGTGAGAAAATACTCTTCAAATGTCTGAAGATGTGTTTCATTCTATTCCAGTCTTGAGTTGTAGCATTTCCATGGTTTGAGTACTTTGTTTACTGCTAAAGTAATGTCAGGATGTGAGGCTGTTGTCAAATATAAAGACAACCTACTGTCTCATAATAATCATGGTTATGATTTTCTCCCTGATGGCACTTTCTTTGTGTCCAATTGGACTACAGATTCCATTTGACTACCCTCAAATCTCTTCTTGATTTTTCTCATACAATCCTCTTGACTTATTGCTATTGATCCATCTTCATTCTTCGTATTTTCATACTCAAGAAATTGTCATATGAAATGCCTGCTGTAGCAGTTCTAGGAGATCTACAATTTCTGTTCTGTTGCTTCCTACTTATGGATATCAGCTACAGAGTTTGCAATATATAAGCATTTTTTGCATCTCCTGCAATAGGAAAGAAAAGGATTAGCATCACTATTTTTAAATTCTGCTTTTTTTTAAATTCTTTGAAACATTTGTTCCAGCAATGTGGTGCCTCTTTAAGACCATAGAGGCTTTTATCAGTAAATATACTCATCCATGCCATCTTTAAACCCTTCTGGCTGTTCCATGTACACATTTTATTCGAGTATGCCATTCACAAAAGTTTTTTGATGTAAAATTGATCGAGCTCTAGATTTTCTACAGAAACCATCCACTAATAACAAGATTTGAACAGTAAAATAGGCAATAGGATTGAACGTTTCTTCATACTTGCTTTTGTATATATGATTTAACTAGTAGTCAAGCCTGGAGTTGGACTTTTCCTTTTTTCTGAAATTTTTTGATGAAAAACCCATCAATTTTGCAAGACTTTTACACTTTCCAGATGTTCAACCAATTCCCTGGTACGGTTCTACTTCAGAAACTCCAATTCATCATTAACTGGCTTTGAGCCACTGATCTTTATTTTTAGACTGCAATAAATCAGCATAAGAATTTGGATCCTTTTCTTCCAATGGCAGACAAGGTATATATGGTCAACCAACTTTAGTGTTTTCCTTTCACGTTTCTTTTCAGTCTATTCTATTATTTTTACTTCTTCCTCTTTATCAACTAGCTCCTCACTTCCTCTAAAACTAGATGTGTCAAATTCTTCTTCATGTATATCTTCATGCTCTAACTGTGGCTTATGTTTGGAATGAGAAGTTCAGCAATGGTGCACAGATTGCAGACAACTTTCAACTTGAATTTTACATTTTCCCTTAAAACAAGCTTCCTTTGAAATGGAATCCAGACCTAAGTCTATTCCTATTATTCACATACCCAACCAGATGTCCAAGAACAGCTTTTTTTACCAAATTCCAAGTGTAAATGCTTGTTTACATGTATGCAGCATTCAGTTGCTGAATACTTCAGATGAGTTAGGCTTCCTTCTGGACGTCAACACCATGACTCAAAAAGTGAATTGTTTTTCACAATTGACTTTCCATGACAATTATAAAAAGATATACAGCAGTATTATAGTGTTATGCCCACAATAGTTCTGGCAATTTAATCAAATTCTGCATAGAGCATATACACTCCACAATGGTGCGGCTTTCATATTCTGCAACACCATTTTGATGCAGTTGCGGAGTAAGGCAATGCCTATGTTTGCAAGCAATTCAGAAACATTCTTTTCATCAAACTCTTTTCCTCAATCGCACTTAAGTTATTGATAACATGCTTGTTCATTTTAGCCTCATTATTCAGGAACTGTTCCAAAATGGCACTGACTTTACTTTTATACTTCAGAAGAAAATGCGAAAAACTGAAATAAAACTTAAGTAGCAGTGCACTTTTCCAAGAGACTTGATGGTCTGCAGACCATTCACATTGACATCAATTTGTTTGCCAGCTATCTTTAGTCAATTTGCAGTTAATGCATTTTTCCCAATGCACATCAATTGAAGAATCCTTCATTGTACCCATTCACACTGATGTTCATCTAATTCAATACTCTCTTGATATGTTGTTTATGTTGATGGCCAAGTTTTTCATGACAGACTTGCAGCATATATCGGTCTGCATAGCTCAGTTGTTTGATCTCAAGGTCAAACCCAGCCTTGACCAATGGTTTTTAACTGTGCTTTTAAGTGACTGGCAAGTAAAAGAACTGTGGGAGATCCTGGCACATTGGTGGCGCTGATATGATCCTGGCACTTGACAGCATTGTTAACAAACAAATAATTTTTTTTAAAAAAATTGCAGATATGGAATGATGTCACTAGATTATCTTGTGCAGGTATGCCAGTATAGCACCGCATATATCAAGCATACAAAAACTATAGTTGATATGTCCAGTTTCGCTGTTTGTCCAGTGACTTTTATCTTCAAATGTTGTATAAAAACTTTGTCATGTTATTGATTTCATGAAGAAAAAATGACCACTTGTCTCAGGAACATAAAACATAGTTTCCAATTCATCATTTTTTAATTTCTTCAAATACATTTGAATTTTCACAGTTCCCTGTCCATAAGCCAACATGTTTACACATTGTTTTCCAAGTGAAAGCTTTTCAGGCACAGCAAATTTTGAATCAGATTCAAAACATTGTTTACTCAGTGACACAATATGTGGCATGACTGTTGCAGTACCATCTATCGGCTTCAACAAGTTTATCAACTGAGGCATCAAAGACACATGACAAAAATGTAGCATTCTTCTCATGCTGTTTTTACCTAGTGCTGCCATCTGTTTTTTTCATCTCTGCAGCGCAGTGGCCTAGCTGCTGAACATGGAAATTTCTGTTTTGCAAGTTCAATATTCTTTTTTTATTTTTATTTTGCTACATTTTCTTTACAGGGGCATTACCAGATGGAACAAAGGTAACTGATTTCAGCATAACTTGTTCATGTAATGCACAATTTTTAATCAACAAGTTCACCTTTTAATTTTCTGATGGAATTGTGACCCACAAGTTTTTAAAATTCAGTCATTTAAAATTGGCACTAACAAAATATTTTCTTTGTGTTTCTTCAGTTTGTCATTCAAATCAACAAAATGTTTCTGTAATTTTATGGCATGTAGGCTGATATATTTTTTGTCATACTGAACATGAAAAAAGGCTTCGAACAACATGTTTAATTGTTGCACACTGCTTCTATTCAATCGCACACCTAACTTGTCCCAAATTTCACTAGCATGGCTGAATGTTAATACAAGCTCAGCAGCTGCTTTTTCTGGCATACTTGCCAACATACTTGGTGCTTTCACATTGTCTTTCCACCATTTCTGATGTGCCATTTGTTTCCCAGCAGTGGCAGTTTCCATAAGTTCAAGATCTTTGCACACACCATCAACAACATATTCAAGTGCATATGCCCACAACATGTGATTACCATTTCGCCCAATCCTTGAGATTACCATGTTTTATTTTTGTTTTTTTTTCCCCCTCCAATACATTTACATCAAACTTAATCATGAGCAAGAATGCTCATACATCAGTTCATGTGCAGTCTAGGCCCATAATCTGTTAATGATATTTGTTTAGGTATAAGAAATACATTGCAATGTATTTGTAGCAAAATAAACTTTCAGATGCTTGTAAGAAAAGAATACCGAACTCAAACTGATCACACTGTTGCCAACACTGATATACCAACCGGAAAAATCTGATGCTCCATTCACATGACTTTCTCTACCCGTTCTACACAAACTATTCTTACAAAATAGATTCTTTTATCTGCATCATGCTAATCAATATAAGCATTAGCAGAAATGGTCTTACTACTTGATTCCTTGTAAGCAGAAGGAAAATATGGCTAAAGTGATTAGTCATATCTTTTAAAAGCTGGTAGCTATATGAACAACTTAAGTTTGGTTCACTTTGCAAGACCAGCAGTAAAGAGAGATGAAAAGAAAGGTAACCCTGTTTGAGAAAAGTTATGTAGTTTAAACCAATAACAAACAACATTTTGGAAACAGTCAACTCTACAACAAAAATGCATACAGCATAAATTATGTTTTTTAATGAGATCTATATTTTTTGTGTACTAAGTTTTTGTCTATTTCTTACAGTTGACTAGTTATACAAAATTCATCCGGAAAGAATAGGTCTTCAGAAGCTATTCACAGAAAATTCAACATATAAATTTTATTTATTATGTAGATATCTACAGTGTACATTATTTTAATCAAAATCGTTAAGAGCTATTTTTGAGAAAAACAAAATTTTAAACAATTTTCCCATGTAAAGCATAGTTTGGGGCGTGGATTTTCTTAAAAATCTTTGTGTTGTGTCCTTAGAACAGTGTTTCCCAACCTTTGAAGTTCACGGCACCCTTGGGAATAACATTAAACACTAGGGGCACCCTTCCTTGAATTAAAAGAAAATTAAGCTTAATATGGTAATTTATGACATATTATATAATAATAATGTACATCTTAACATAATACAGTAAACTTTACTACAATCACTGAGTAAAAATACATCAATAAATTTTGTTCGATTAATGATTAATATGAAACTTGTGATTGATGCTTAGAGCACAGATATGTGATGTCGGGTCTTACAGTTGACAGTGAAACACACAAATCATCCTCAAGGTTATTCAGTCTATTTCTTGCTTTGCATTTTATTGTCACCATAGCAGAGAAGGCTTGCTCGCATAGATAGGATGTTGAAAAGGGCAAAAGTGTGTTAATTGCTTTCTTCATTAGGTTAGGGTACTCCTCTCTCCGTTGAAGCCAAAAACTAGCCACCGACGCCTCACTCTTGGTGAACTTACCTTTGAGTGTGGAATCAGCGCAAAGATCAATAAATTCATCTCGTTCGCAAGCAGTGAAATCTATTTCCTCTGTACTATCTACGAAATCAAATGGTGAGACAACCCAGTCGAGATTCGTAGTGGAAATAGTTGGGAAGTACGCATCTATTGCATCTTGCAATCTTGATAAGTGATCACAAATGTGGTCTTTCAGTTTACCCAGATCTTTATCTCCTGCCACATTAAGAAGAGATGGAAAGTTCGACAAATCTCCTTTTTGAACTGCAGACTTCCAAGAACTAAGTTTTCTTTTAAAACCTTTCATTTTATTGGTTGAGGAGATTATTGTTTCATGTCGACCCTGCATCGAAACATTCAGTTCATTCAGCTTATGAAAAATATCTGCCAGATACGACAGTTCAAAACACCAAGAATCACTTAGTAAGAGCTCATGAAATGTGTCTTGATTTTCATCCTTAAAAAAAGTTTTTAGCTGTTCTTTAAGTTCGAGAAACCGGTTCAATACACGACCCCGCGACAACCACCTTACTTCTGTGTGAAGTAACAAAGAGGTATGAACTGCATCCGTTGCGCGACATAACTGTTCAAAAATTCTGCACTTTAAAGGTCAAGACTTCATATAGTTCACCATTTTCACAACTTGGTTAAACACTTCAGCAAAATCTTCATTACACGCTTTCACGACTAATGCCTCTCTATGCAGAAAACAGTGAGTTATAATAATTGATGGATTTTCATTGAGAGCTCTGGCAGTAAAACCTTTAATTTTCCCACACATAGATGGTGCACCATCTGTACATATACCACAACAGTCTTTCCATGAAAGATCATGGTCATTGAAATAGGAATTAATAGAAACGAAAATATCACGGCCTGTGGTTGTAGTCTCCAGCGGTCTACAGAACAGAAACTGTTCACTAATATCTTTTTCATCAATATATCTGATAAAACCAAGGAGTTGTGGTTTGTCACCAATATCGAGACTCTCATCTACTTACAAAGCAAATGTTCTATAAGTTTTTATTTTCTCCGTGACTTGTTCGTTAATATTGAATGACATTTCAGATATCCTGCGGCTGATTGTGTTGTTGGACAGAGGAACTTTCGAAATTCGATTAGCTGCTCCTTCGCCAAGTATTGTTGAAACTATAACTTGACATGCAGGGCCAATGATTTCCTCTCCAAGAGTATGAGGTTTCTTTTTTTTAGCTATCAGTTCTGCTACTTTAAATGAGGCTTCAAGAGCAGTATCACCTATGGTCATTCTCTTTACCATTCGCACAGCTGTTTTCTTCTCCCCTTCTAATATATGTGAAAAATACATTACACTTTTTTGTGACACACTAGAATGCTTTGTTGTAAGATGCCGCGTTGCTAAGTGTTTCGCCACAAACTAAACACACAGGGATAGGGTTTTCCTCGTTGTTATTCCACTTAAATCCATACTGTCCTGGTATGTTCTTTTCTTTTGTTTGTCTTCTTTATGTGGTGAATTCGACGGTCCGGGAGAAACTGTAAGATTTGGCTTCTTAAAGCAAGCAGTCCTGGCGTTTACGTTTATCAATGAACTTATCCATGGCTAAACACTGTGAATCAACGCGAGGAAGACAACTGAAAGTGCCAAGCAGCGTACACTTTTATATATTCATCTGTCGAAGTCTCGGGAATGTTCGTGAGGAAGCGAGTAGTCCCGGGAATGTTCGGCACTGTATAGCTGTAATGCCATCTGTGGGATACTAGTATAACTGAATTATTGAAATGAATCGACCACTATCGCCATCTGCCGTGCATGAGAGTAATTGATTTGACTTATTTTATTTCAAGACCTTACAAGACTTAAGGCTTCAGTAGAAGGAATTTTTTTTTTGTTTATCTCAATATCTCGTGGCACCTCTTAGCCAATCACACGGCACCCTAGGGTGCCGGGGCACACCGGTTGGGAACCGTTGCCTTAGAAGATACTAAACTTAAACATCAAGTTTGCTATTTAACAGACTTTTAGTTTTTTAACTATGCTGTCCACACACATGCAGCACTTTTTTCTAAATAAATGCTTTTTCTGAACTCAGGGAAATCAAAACATATATTTCTGGTGAAATATCGATTTTGAAGTTTTGGGTAGATTACAATACCTTCTCTACACACTGTGTAAATGGTAAAAAAGTAAAAACATATTTTCTTAAAAATCATAAAATTTTTACAGAGGTCACTCGAATGAGCATTGCACCAGAATCTCCAAGTTGAGAGTAAGGGCAATTGTTCATGAAAGATTTCCAAACTCAACTAATCACTGATATTGCATAATTACTTGCTGTTTTGATAAATCCCAAAGCATGTGTTGGTTAACATGAGTAAAATGAATTGAACTGAATTAAGTTCCAGAGCAGAGGTGACAATGCATGTTATACTGCTCTTTTTCCCTCTCCATCCCATTTTGCTTAATGCTGTGGCCATGCAATATACAGATAAATGTCATTAAGAGATGTGCCTGTAAATCTTTGCTTTTCAAAACATATGAAACTCAGTGAAAGACAGTCAATGTGTCCCATTATAAATTCCACCTGCAATGGGATAACAGACTTTTTTTATCTTTTGTGAAGATAAAGCATAGTGTATAATATATTTAAAACAATTATGATTCTTGAAAACATGCAAATATGCATAGAAGCTTTGACAGTGATGTGGTTAAATAAAAAACAAAAGAATTTGAGTCGGTTTTTGTAACACAAACAAGACTTATTTTTACTTACTGGGACTGGTTTCAGGTGTTTCTGTTACAAAAACTGACTCAAATTCTTTTGTTGTTTAATTATGATTCTATTTAAATATCATATTCACAGATATATTTTAATATTTGACATTCAAAGGACTGCTGGCAGGTGAAAGGAAATTCAAAGAATTTAAGGTAAACTTTCTTAAGAGCAAACCATCTTCTACTCTTAATTTTCAACATATTATGTCAAGCTATAGAATAAAAAGCTAATAGTTAAGGGAGTAAGCCACTTTCGAAAGGGAAATTTATTAAACAATATATGACAATGGTAGCCAAAAATGTTTGCACCAGTAAACTAGAATCGTTTAACACTAAATCTGGGAAGAGGAACAATAACTTCTAGAATATCAGAAACAGTCTGTGATATCAAAGAGTAATTAAAAACGAAAATAAACAATCTTATATGGTATTCTATAGACCTAGATGACTGCACAGATCTTACAGATACTGCTCATTTAACTGTATTTGTTAGACACAAATATTCAGACATTATATATAGAGACATAATTAATATTTTGGAAGAATTTTTGGACTCTTTTCCCTACAAATAACACAGTGGAGAAAATATTTTGAGGCACTATATATAATGGAAGCTTGTAAACAAACCTGTCACTAGAAAATTTAGTGTCAGTCACAACAGATGGTGTCCCCCTCTATGATTGGTCATATTAATGTTTTCATGGCAAGATAAAAATCTCATTTAGCTTAAGTGTAACAATGTAGTTTATGTTTTAAATGGTTAGCAATATTAATAATTAATCTTGTTTTTTATTGGAATGACAGCCTACCATAATTACATATTTTATTCAATTTTGTTAATATTTGTAATTTAACATCTATTCAAAGAAACTCTGATATTCTAAATTGTCTAATAGTAATTAAGGTACCAAAATAAAACACACCCTTCTAATTTGCAATTTCTTCCAAATGCTCACCTGAATGTTGGTATAGGGTAACTCTGTACATTGCAAACAAGAAACACACTTCTCCCTTGTAAAACTATCAAACGAACACCAATGGAAAATATATTTTTTACTCTTGGAGCTACACTAGTTTGAGGTTCTGAAAGAAAATAGAAATTTCCAAAGCTAATTCACTAGAGTATAAAAGACTAGCTTTAAATTATAGGAAAACAAATTCTTTGATTACATCTTCTCCTATGGTTTTTATCTTTGCCCGAAGTATGTTCATCATGAGTGATGAAATAAGTTAATTTTTTTACACTTTTCTTTTTGTGGAAGTTTGTAAACAGTGTTGTTATATTCATTTATTTGATGAGTCGATTAATTACACTAAACAACACTTACTTGGGATTTTTGCCAGAACATGTTTTGAAGCACTAGTTTCCTTCATTTTCAACCAGACATCGACTAATTCCTTGCAGTGAAGTTGGTGTTGTCAGAACCAAAACTTCTAAAAAACAGCAGGAAAACAAGAGCTGGCCACATGGGAACACATCTTCATTGTAAAATATAGAAACAGGGTTTCAATTTCGATGTTCCACAGAAGGATGTGTTTAGCAAGTTCATTGAACCACCACCAGAGGAGACAGCACCTACAACAATGCCAGCTTCACCACAAGGATTTATTCGATGTCAAGTTGAAAATGAAGGAAACTAGTCCTTTGAAACATGTTCTGGCAAAAATCCCAAGTAAGTGTTGTTTAGTGTAATTAATTGACTCTTAGTCAAATAAATAAAAAATAATTCTTTCTACTTTATTTTAAAAGATTTAATTAGGTGTTCTAATTTTATCAATTGATAGTCTTAAAATACATGTCACAAAATCATTTCCCAGATCAGAGGTTATTCAAGGTTTTGGCATGGTTACATTTTGATGATTTACTTATGCAGATGAAGGAAAAAGAACATAGTTGTTAGATCTGTAGTCCACAGCACTAAAAATGTTGCAAATGTTTATAAACATCTATATACACTAGTCCTTATTTGGGCTAAGAGTTCCTCTTCTCTTTTCCCTATTCCCATTTTACTTTTGCCACAGCATTATGAACATTTACCCCAAGCATTTTTTTTTAAAAACCAACTTTAAATACATGTATTTCAGCTTTGTTTTAATTACAGTCTTAACCAAATATAAAATCCAAAATGTTAGTGGTCACAGAACACAACTTGGGAGGGAACATTTTGTATGTCCTCACCTGAAGAAAGGAATGGGGTTTGCCTGAGCATCACAAGGAAGGACTGCAGGACGATTCCAAGATCCTACTACAGCATCCAACTTTGACTTAGGAGGAAGACGTGGAGGGGTACTGCCAATTGGCTCTAAAATTAAAAACAAGGTGCGTGGGGACACTAACTTTATAAAGAAATGTTACTATGGTTTGAAACAAATGAGGTAAATCTTTGACATGGTACGTTTTCTTGAATGTATTTAAAATGCACTACCTCACCTGAATGTAGGGACTGGTTGCCCTTGGGCTTCACAAAGCACCACCACTTCTGATCCCCCTTTCTTAGTAAGTATATCAGACTTTCCTCTTGGAGGGAGTCTAGGAGGCTCACTGCCAACGGATTCTGATAAAAAATGTATATTTTCTAAACTCCTGCATATATTTACAGAGCTTAATTTCATTCTTTTCCTAATGGTTATAAATTAAAAGGTATATAGAATTACAATCTTCTTCAGAATTATTTTTAAAACAAGTTTTGCAGTGACTGAAAATAAGCTCTGATGTTAAAAGTCAAGTGAATTAATCTTACCTGAATATTGGAACAGGGGACCCTTGACCTTCACAAAACAAACCAAAGCTATGACCAATCCTCTGAATGACTATTGGTTTAGTAAGAGGAGGAAACTTGGGTGCCACTCCTCCAATGTGTTCTGCAGAATAAGACATGAACCAAAAGACCGCTATTTCTTATTGTAGTTTTACATTCTCCTTAAACAGAACACTGAGCTTATTCTTGAAATTTAATCACACAACCAGTGTGTTAATCTAATAATCAACGATGACGATGGGGGTATAATACTTCCTAGAGCTTTTTTTACTATTTTCCCTTCCATTATTAAAAATCATAATATTTCTGTAGCTCATAAAACATATGGTTCCTTGCATTTTGACAGAACTTGTCACTCTTAGAAACAGATTAGTAATACAAAAATTATGTCTTTGGACATTAATCTTACCTGAAAATGGGGATTGGAAATGCCTGTCCTTCACAAAGAAACCCAAAACCCTTCCCTGCTTCAACATCAAAAGAGTTAGATTTTGATGTTTTTGGAAGCTTTGGTGAAGCCCTTCCTACTGGTTCTGCATGTAATGGAATAAAAATCCTAATTAACTTGAAATTTGAAATCTTGCAAATATGCAAAGAAGCTTGTAACAGTGATGTGATAATGGTTAGACTAGGTACATCTAGATAAATGAAGCTACATTGATATATCTAGAAATGGTTAAGTGCAAGTGAGCAGAGGCTCTATTTATATTGGATGCTGAAGTACTTCAATATATTGGAAAGAATAATGTTAGGTCATAAAGAAACAAACATAGGAATTTCCATTCAACAGATTAAACAAACTTGAGTTGATGCTCAAATGGAAATGCCACTACCTTCAATAAAAAAAACTGTGCCAACATAAAAGTGTTATCATTAAAAAACTCTTAGTGAGCAAGTGACATTTTCAAATAATAAGAAAAACTTTTAGCATCAATGTCATCATACAGACCATTTGGTATTTAAGAAACAGTAACCATTGAAATTATTGTTACACTACTGTGCTTGTATGCAAGTATTTTGTAAACAGTATTGTACAATAAGGAAACTTTTGCAGAAATATCTGAAAGCTCATTTGCTGGATACCATATAAAGATCAGATATGTCATAATGGTTGGCAGGGTGGGACACTGTTGCTTTAATTTAAGCACAGCAAGGAAAAGTGTCATCCATACCTGCAAACATTTTGGATTACTCAATTTCAAAATGCTGCAAGCACATCAATTAATGCTTATGTTATCTTATGGTAATAGCTTTTGAAAAACTTTTTCTTCATTTTTTTAAAATGGTTTCTGTTTCTTCCCCCCATCCCTTTTGTTTAATCAGAATATTTGTCATCACCAAAATTATGCTGTAAATTTAAGAACAATTTTAATGAAAGGGTGTTTTGGAACAGTGATGCATATGACTAGAATATTTTTGAGTTGGGTTTGTAACACTTAAGTATCACTTACTTATAAGTTTTCCAGACCAGTTCTGATTTAGTTATAAGTGAGTGATACTTAAGTGTTACAAAGCAAACTCAAAAATATTCTATGCTGTTAATGTTTATGAAAATATATTTGTATGCAATTGTATTTTCAGATATTGATGCAATAAATTATGATGCAATTGTTGCTTTTGCTGGATGGTTCACAGTGCTGTGATTACCTTTCACCAATTAAGATGTCCAAATAATAAAAACACTAAATAATAATATACACATTCTTGTTGATTGCATTTCTAAACAATAAACCATGCATTGAAAAATGACTTTCATCTTATTCTGAAAATGATATCAAATAAATGGATCATGTCTTCCAGGTAAAACAGTAGACGTTGCATTCCTTAATTTGTTTTTTTTTTTCTTCATTCTTAAGCACTACCAAAATGATCACTACTGAACTGGTTAACTGCCTGAACTTAAAAGTTCCTAAATTTTAAGCTCAAATTATTATTTGTCCTTTGAGAATTGAAAAATGTTATTACAAGGTAAATTCCATAATTAAGGCATTCAACACAGCTAATAATCTGGCTATATAAAGCATAAATATGTCCTATAGCTACTATAAGACCACCAGAGTAGTGTTATTCACAAAATCACAATGGCACCCAGAAGACACAACAGAAAAAAGAATTATGGAGCAAAATATACTTAAAGAGGCCTACATGTAATGTACTTTTTTAATTACTAGTTCTTCAGTCATTCATATTATAAATTTGCTGGTTCTTTTAAACACAGTTACAAAAACAAAGAGCAGTACTATTAGTGTAGAAAGGTAGAGTCAGGATAAAAAATTCAATGCCATAGCCGGGATTTGAACCACAGATAAATAAACCATCTTATAATTAATGGAATTTTCTGTAGTTCAGATAGAAAAGAACTTGAGAGGAGCATTACTCTTAAACTGGATTCGTTGTTTAAAATATTGCTTTTGAAACATGGTCTGGAAACATTTGTCGAATTTTAGCTTTAAAATATTCTGCCCTTAACTCTATAAAACAAATTAAAACGTGATACAAAAGCAATAATTAAAAAAGAAACACAAAAGAGAGAGACAACATAGATGTGTTATATATCTCTACCTGAAAGATGGGGCAGGGAAACCTTGAGCTTCACAGAAGAGTACAAAGCTTTCTGTTTCATATGTTCTGAAAGATTCAGATGTCCTTGAGCCAGGAAATTTGGGAGGTGCAGCCCCAGAAGGTTCTGCAGCAAAGTTGTGAAGTTTTTAAATTGCATATAAAGCAGTTCTTCTTTTCCACTTCCCTCTTTTTGCCAGCTTTACACGCTTAATCAAAAGCATAACGTTTATAATAATTTATAAATATAAAATACTTAATTAATATGACAAACTATCAAGCTTACTGCACATTTTTAATGGAATATACTGTGTGACACAAATACATCCGAACCCTGCATGGTGTTTTTCCACTGTGCATACAGTAACATGAAAACACACAGCTGCTGTACATAAGGTCACAGTGCTGACTTGTTTTTCTCTGCTCTGAAAGTGCTGTATTGAGTTGACAGTGACATTGTGTGATGGAGTTATCAGCAGTGTGCTTTATTATTTTGTCCTGTACCTAGTCACAAAGTATGTTATGACTCAACATTTGTTTTCTAGTGCACAGTGTGTATTTACTTATGATTCATATATGTTAACACATTTTGTAATTGGACTCTCAATGGCAAAATTGACGCACATTTAATATTTTTCATGGACAAGGTTTGGTACCACCTTCATGAATATATGTGCACACCTAATAATCGTTATTGGAGTTCTGAGAAACCTAATATTGTTCATGAAATAACCCTTCATGACAAAAAAATTGGTGTATGGCCCAATTTTTTTCGAGTCAAAAGTTGATGCCCCTTTTTTTTTAGAGAATTAACAGACAGGGAGCGTGATTTTGCCTTTTATTAACAAGACTCTGCTACAGCTCATACAATCAATCTTTCGGTGAGAACAATTAAGTGTGTTTCAGAACAGAATTATTAGTAGAGATTTGTGACCCCCTGAGCCCACCCCGTGATTTCCATATTTTGGGTAACTTAAAGCATAAAGTGTCCAAGACAAACCCATACACCCTGGAAGAATTAAAACAAAATATCCGCCATGAAATTGCCAGCATTTTTCAATGTGAACTACAGTGAGTGATGGATAGTTTCCTAAAGAGGTGCCAAAAATGTATGGACAATGGCGGTGGCCAGTTTCAGCATCTCCTTTAACAACATTGGTAATTAGAGCCTTTAAAAGTAGTTTTAAAAATGTTGCATGGTTTCATCTGTGCCTTTCTATGATAGGAGCAGATGGTGAGTGCCAGGGGTGCGGACAGGCAAAACACCTCGCAGCCAGTTCAGACGTTTTTGGATCACCCACTATTATAGTTTCAAACAAATTTTTTAAGTATATGAAGTGAATTAAGCAGCACATGCCTACTTTATAATAGGCTTAAGTCTCATTCTTACATAAAAATTCAACACTAAAAATGTTTATTTCTATAATATTTTATATTCCAATTTGCACATTTTATGCCAATTTTCCATTGCATTTCATCTAAATTCAATTGCCATGTGCTTTGAAAATGAGAATGAAACCAGGGTACAAAGAAGCCTAGATAGTTTGAAAGTTATTTAGTATTTATTTTTTCAGTACAACTTTAAGGAGCATTCTAGAAAAAGACTTTAGCCTTGTAAATTTTATGAAGTGAGGTATCAAATTTGAATTCCCTATTGAAGAAAAATAAACAAAAGGTAGAAAAATTAAATTTTTTGCAAAAAGATGTGAACTGTGATTGTTTCTAATAATATGGCACCCCATGGGGTACATGAATGATTTTCAGAGGAGGCATACAACATCCTATGTCCAATTCTTGGGAGAGATGAAGAATTGATTTCATTGGACTAACAGCCACAAAACACCACAATATTTTGTTCAGATAAGCCAGAATGACATTGCCCAGGGATTAATGCTCACTGTTGAATCCGTTTCATTAATTTTTTTCATAAGTTTGCGAACTATTGATTCATTTGGTACTTCATTGCATCCTAGAATCATGCTAGTTACCTGACTGTTGTTGCATAACTTTTTCTATTCTGACAAAAGTTTTCAAAATTAGCCCACATTGCATAATAGTAAAGTGATCGATGGGTAGACACAGAATGAAGAAATGTGAAAAACTCCAACTGAGGCAACAATCGGAATGTATATAGGAATAATAGAAAACAATGTCGAAAGCCAACAAACAAAAATTTATCAAGCAATTAAAAACTGGTATGCTTTATGATAGATTAACTGCCCCTCTTACAGAATTCAGGCAAAAAACAAGTTAAGATCGAGTAGTTTATTAAGGGCCATAAAGACATGTGCAGTTTATAAGCATATAAAGTCAATAAATGTCAGGTAACATAAGAAAACCAATAAGAGTATGCAATGGAATCCCAGAGATGGTATACAAGAGAGCTCAAGAGGGCTTTTGAGGAATCTTGGAGGTACTTTTGTAGGAATATTCAGAAAGAATTGAGCACTGCTTGATTACAGAAATATCTGGCTTTGAAGGTGGGGCCAGGTTGGCCTCTTTGGAGTTTTCTCTGGTGCAAAGATGCAATTGGAGGGGAGACCTCAAGGCTGTTGCTTGAAATCTACTTTCCTGGTACTTATATAATGGATAAAGAATTAACATTAATGATTCTTTATGGCTTTCTCATGAGGGCTGACAAAAGGCCTATGAGATGGTAACTTTTAAGAAAGCTAAATGGACTGCTTTTATTACCAATTCTATGAAGTGGGGGGGGGGTGAGAATGGATCTCTCCAGCTCTTCTAATGAGGGCTGGTAGATGGTTTTTTCTTCATCTTCCTGCCTTGCTTTATGGCATATTTTTGTCTGTAGTTTAAGGTGATTTTATACCTAAGTTGGGCCTTAGAATTTTTGGTCTATCAGTGTGACATCTTTCATGCTGAAGTTTCGAAAGACTGGTACATTTAAGGGATGGGGTATTACTGAACAGTTGCATACATCCTCAGCAGAATGCCTGCTGACCAGGTAAATCCATAAAAGTGGCACTCTACCAAATCATGAATTAGCTGTAGGGAGTGCTGGGCTATTGAGAACTGGCCATAGTAGTTTTCCTGGATATTGAGGATGCCTTTGGGGACCATTAAGAAATATCTGAAGGTATCAGTCTGGGAATTATGGACTGAAATTATGACCATCTTAGAATGTCATCAGGCTATGTTGACTCTGGGGAGTGAGAACCTCAGGGCATTTATAGCCCTGACTGCCCCAAAGAAGGAGTCCTGTTATTCCCCTTGTGGTGTCTGATGGTGGATGGTCTACTGAACAGGCTCAACATGAGGGGATTCCTGCTCAAGACTATGCATATGGCTTATGTCTAGTAACAAGTGGAAAATTCTCAAGCCCCGGGAGCCTACTCTGGAGGAATGGTGTAAAGTAACAGACTTGTCTGTTAATTTGAAAATACCAGACTATGTCCTCACAAGAAGGAGGGCATTGCCTAGCTTGATAGAGCTCTTTCTGTTTGGGAAGAAATTATAGCTATCTAATTCAGCTGGGTTGAGTTAGAAAAAAACATGGGGAACACAAATTATAGAAAGGAAAGCCATTTGACTGAGAAGGGACCTAAAACCAAAAGTGGTCAGAAGACTTTAACTACAGTCTCAGTATCCCATATAGCATTGCATGATGGCCTGCTTCAGAAGTGAAGGCTATGGCTCCCAGGCTAGACTTTCTGCAACGATTGCTATGACTGACGTGGTGTGAACCACGCCACACCCCTTGAGATCTTTGCAGGCCTTCATCCTTTGCGTACCTAAAGAATGTTGGTGGTGAGTACACAGCACCTTTGGAATAGGGAGTAGACTTTTAAGCTACCCTATAAGGGACCCTCACTGATTTTGAGTAGATTTCAGGATAGATGTCCTATATTCCTGATCATTGGGGATTTGATATAATCAAAGCCCGGCATATACAGTGGTGATTCCATCCAGGGAAGAGTAGACCCAGAGACAAAACTTCACCGGAAGGCTGACACTTAGACTTGGTATGAGGATGGATCCCAATTCGAGGGCTGGACACTGTGGGCTAGGGCCCCAGAACCAAACTTGTGATTTTCCTTGAAAATTTTGCCACTGTTTTTCTTACTGAAGATATATGCCGTCTTGTTATGCATATTCTTAATATGCCAGGTAGGTAAGCAAAAAGTGCATACCTATTCAGAGAGCAGGCAGTTTTGAAGGCCCTTATAGTGGCCAAAATGACTAATTGTTGTGAAAGTGCCAAGGATGTTGAATAGATTTTGCGCCTGCTGTCAGGTTACTCTTGTTTGGGTGCGGGGTATGCATGTTTTACATGTAATGAGATGATTTGCCAGGAAGGAGCAGATGCCTTCTACAATATTTCAGAAGTATCATGTTTAAGATAACTTAGCTTATAATGAGGGCCCTTTTGAGATGTGGAAAAAAGAAACTACCGCCAGACAGGTCCATAATTTTATTATTGGGTCCGGCGGTAAATTAAATGAGGTTCTTATGAACCTAACTAAACGAGGCTCACTGACCACAATACTTTGGGGAGGCATCTCTATATAATTGGACACACAAGATGCTTTATGTAAGAAATGTAGGAAATATTTTGTAACCTCCTAGAATATTTTACATGAATGCAAAGCATTTGCGATGCATAGATATGTGTCCCTAGACTCCATTTTTGGGAGGCTGAAGATATAAGAAGGCCTGATGTGAAAGAGATGGTCAATCAGCCTTGAGTAAAGACCAGACTAAGAGGCATGCAGGGCTTTAGGAAACCTATATGCATGACTTCTCTGAGGCCATTCAACATCAACATCATCATCATCCTGCAATGTACCTGAATTTTGAAGGTTTTGAGTTAGCTTTGTAATGCTAACAACAACATTTCTGTAAATTTCTGTCCACAGTGATTCATAAGACATCTAATGTTTAAGAGTGACACAAATGTTGAGTATGACACAAATATTGTTCAGTGACCATTAATTTTATGACTAAGTTGAAGAGAAAGACACAGGAGAGAGAATGGTATAGAAAATGGGTAGAAGTCCTGACACTGAAAGGCAGAAGGGGAAGGTGAAGAAGAAGAAGAATGTCTTTATTTTTATGTTACTTTGAGATTATAATCAGAAATATTTCAATGTTAGGTAAATGCTAATACAGAAAATTGCTAATGAAGTATAAACTTCCATTTTCTGTATCATTTTAATTATAAACAACTCAATTCCAACATGTGTGTAACAAACAACATTTTCAAATAAACAAGAAAAGACTTTAAATACAACATACACACTTTTATTTTATTCTCTACTGAAATGTATCTTTCTCAAAAGTTTTCCTAACATCTATGTCAGTAGCAAGCATTTTTTTTAATGCTCTTTCATGACATTTTGTTTGTATATGGAAAAAAGGATGCACATAAAAAATGCTGCTACTGTGGATTAACAAGTTAATACTTTTAACTCTGTTATTACTATTTGTGACATTGAAGACCATTTAAAGGGTCCGCATCACATGATCAGCATTTTTATTTAATGAGAATGGAGAAAAAATGTATATTTTTTAAAAAAAATATTTAATCTGTATAAAGAGAAATAAAATGTTTATGACCTTAATTCCTAATAATAAGACTTCTTTAACAATTTTGACACAGAAAGTAGTCATTTTCATTGAAATGATAGGGATACTAACACAGGCCTATAATAAATAATTCCAGAATAAAAGAAAATTAGTCAAACTATATTTTTATGATTTTTGTTTACTTATTTATACATTTAATGTCTAAAATTAGCTCTATGTTTTAGATAAAACTTATTTTTAATTTATAAGAATGTAATAATGATTAATTTCATGGATGCTCTTATGTATATTTATTGCATAAATATCCATGACTCAACAAGAAATATTTATTATATTCGATCCTTATAGTAAATGAATGTGTTATTTAGAGGTCAGCACACTGGTTTTCAACCTTGAGGAAAGAATGAATTATAAATTGGAATTTTTCAATTCTCACTGATATCATTACCCAAGCTCCTTAAGAGTAGGTATAGTAAATAGCAACATGATAATGAATAGAGTAGGTAAGTAGGTTAATAGGAATGAAAAAACAAAACAAAAGCTCATTTTCATTCAAGTGTCCACTTAATAACACAGAACTTTTCTAGTGCCAAAGCTAACAAAATTACTAAAACAGCTAAGGGCAATTATAACAGTTCATCAAGAAGTCGCTCCGCACCTCCCATGTAATCAAGATTCCCCTAGAGTTGGGAACTCTGGTGGTAGCACTGGCTGGAGCGAGCGTATGGTGAAAACGTTTTGCTGGTTAAGAAAACTGCTAGGTTCACTATATTCATACATGAAAGGCAATGTAGAAAAATAATATGCAACTAACCTGTTTTAAGATGTTGAAAATGTTTACCATTTTCTTGAAGACACAAATTCACTTTTTTAATTTATTTTCGAACACTGTACTTAATGTCTCATTTGTTACAGATGTTATGTAATCTTCTATTGTCATTTTCAGCTCATCGATTGTTTTTGGATTGTCCTTATAGACCGAAGCTTTAGCGGCTCCCCAAAGAAAATAATCCGGAGGGTAAGATCAGGAGACCGAAGGCCATAGACCTTTAGAAATGTCTTTCCCCAAAAGCTTCCACTAACAGGCCCATGGATTTACATGATGTATGGGCAGTGGTGTTATTTTGTTGAAAAAATGCAACATTCACTTCATCTTCATTTAGCTGTGAAATAAATGGATAAAGAATATCCGAGCAATAAACATCTGAATTAATTGAGTTATGGAAAAAAATTGGCCCAATAATTCAAGAGTGAGAGATCACACACCATACACCAATTTTCAATGAATGTAAAAGGGGTTTCCTTAATTGCATTAGGATTTTCAGTAGACCATACTCACGTATTTTGTGAATTTACGCATCCTGATAGGTGGAATCAAACACAGGCACACATCAGAACTCACAGAATAGTAGACTGTACTAACCAGTACAATAAACAACTCATGCACTCGCAGCCGCTGATAACGCTGATAATTCCATCAGAATCGAATGCGATAAACCTAGGGATGCCAACCTTTTATCGAGTGGTGGCCAGCAAGGTGCAGAGGAAGTTCTTGATAACCCGTTATTAATGAAATAGAAGAAAAGAAATCAATTCCTGTTCTTTTGTTAAAGCTTCTGCACTTAAAGGGAGGTCATATTACCAATAATTAATGCAATGTGGGATCATTCAAAATTTGAGCTAGCTGCCGTATCTTCCTTATGCTTACAAAATTTTGATTTACATTAAAATAAATATTAATAATAAGCTATATGAATCAAACCTGTTATCCATGCTTATTTCATGTCATCAAAGCAAAGAGGAGTTGTGAACTGCTGTAGTCACACTATTTAATGTTAATGTCTCATAGCAAATACAACTAAGCATACTACACCAACCTATGATTTGGAACTGGATGTGCCTGAGCTTGGCAGAGCAATGATATATCCAAGTTGAAAGGTTTCTGTAGAACTGTAACTTTGGATGTAGGAGGAGCCATTGGGGCTGTGCTACTTACAGGTTCTATTACATAAACAAAAAATATCCATTTGATTTTACATGAATGCAGCAAAAAAGATTCTATATGTATATAAAGGTTTTGATATCAATAATTTATGACCATTGCATATTTGCCATAAATGTTACATAAGAAGTGTTATATGAGAGTCAAAAACACTACAGCCAATTTTTACAACTCTACAAAACTTTTAGTAAGAAAATATATATTTTGAAATCTCCGAATGAAATTTAAAAAAATTAATAAATAAGAAAGCAGACTAATTTTGGAATGAAAAACAACAATTATAACCATTTCCCCTACATCAAAGAATCCTTTATGAGTTATGCTTTCCTTTATATTTAGCAACCTCAAAAATGGCTCCAACAATTTCTTGGAAATCTTTGTCACAAATTTAGAACATGTGTTTCTCTCCCCCCCCCCCCCCCAACACACCGCCACCCCCCACCCCCAATCCCACTGGCCCTTTTTCTAAAAATCATTTATTGATTCTGAGACCTCAAATGTGTACTAACAGTACAATCTCTGTATCAAATTTTTGGGTGGATTGCAACACTTTCTCTAGTTCAGCCCTGGGGAGATGGTAAATGGAAGGGAAATGTGACATCTCCCAATTCAATCTGGAGTTGTTAGGAATGCTAAGTCAGCAGCGGTGGAGCTACACAATACAATAAAATTTTTTTTAAAAACTTTGATTCTCTAAAAAATGGGTCTAATGGTTTTATTAAAATACCATATGATAAAGATATTTACATGACAAATAAAATCTTGGAACTATCTAAAATAGCCTGTGATGGGATTTTATATAATATTATATAACTGGTAAATGTTAAGTGCTAACAAAAATTTATTACACAAAAAAAGTGTGGATTTCATTAAAACAACAGTTTATTCCAAACAACCTTTTTCTGCCATTAGCCATTTTCGAGATTTCCATTATTAATTTTTCAAAGTGTCAATACTTTTATCATTCCTTTGTGCCATTCAACAATGGCATGAAAAGAGTATGTAATTTTAAGGCCTGCATATAGCGCCAGTTCTCAAAACACTACTCCTTTTTTATGTATAATTGATTGTATAATCTAGCCATTTCTGCATAGGTTTCTCTCAGTTAAAAGGAAATAGATGGAAAGATAAACTTTTGTTAGTATAGTTTGTATGCTTATTAATACATGACAAAGGGTAGAGAAACACATGAGAATGTAACATCAATTGTTTTTTCTCTATCCACTATATAAAGTAGGGGAACTATTGCATTTCACTCAAAATTTAATACACAGATTTTAATTAAAATATATATTTTAAGGATGCCTGAATAAAATAAACTTTAAAGAAGGTATATCAAATAAAAAGAAGTATTTTTAGATATTGGAGCATCATAATTAAATTTAAATGTAACGAGTCACCTATTTACACTTTTTGTTCCAACTTTGCCTTCGTTTGAGAAGACCGGTTTCAGGGTAACCCTAAACAAATGCAAAGTAGGAGCAAAAAGTGTAAAAATCTGATGTGTTCCATTCACATGACTTTCTCTATATCTCTGCAACAAATTATTGTTAAAAAGCTTATGCTTCTATTTACTTCATACTAATCGAGAAAAAATCAGCAGAAATAGTCTGATTACTTACTTCCTTGTAAGTAGAAGTGAAATAAGGGAGTATTATTAGTTAAAGTGATAGTCAAAAGTTGTTTGCTATGTGACTGAAGTTCCTTTGTATGGACTGGAATTGATAAATTCCTGTATGAGAAAAGTATGTTTTTTAAAGCTGAAACCAAAAAACAAAAGTATCTCAAAAATGATGAATTCCATGAAAAAAATGTATATAAGATAAATTGTGCGTTTTAAAGCACTCTACATTTTTTGTGTTTTAAGTTTTTCTCCATCTCTTACAGTTTAGCAGTAATGCAAAATTCCGTAAAATTCATCCAAAATAGTATTCAGAGGTTATTCCCAGAAAATTCAAGATATACATTTTATTTGTTGTGTAAATATCTTTAGTATACAAAATTTTAATCAAAATCGTTAGAGCCATTTTTGAGAAAATCAAAATTTTCGAAAAAAGTTCCATGTAAAGGGTAGTTTGCGGTGGGGGGATTTTTCTCAAAATCTTTGTGTCGCATCCCTGGAATATACCAAACTTAAATACCAGCTTTAGTATTTTACCGACTTTTCATTTTTGAGCTATCGTGTTCACAGACAGACACACACACACACACACACACACACACACACACACACACACACACACACACACACACACACACACACACACACACACACACACACACATGGACCTTTTTCTGAAAAGGCTTTTTTTTTTATGTAGGGGACCCTAAACCATATATTTCCGGTGAAATCTTCGTATCGAATTTTCGGATGGAGTGCAATACCTTATCTATACATTATGTACATAGTATGTATAGAGAAAGTAAAAAGGTGACTCATTATATTTAAATTTAATTTAAAGAAGGTCTCTGAGTTAATGAATGAAAGAGAGAGAGAGAGAGAGAGAGAGAGAGAGAGAGAGAGAGAGAGAGAAAGAGAGAGAGAGAGAGAGAGAGTACAACATAACTAAACACTATGTCAGTAAATGTCAAACTTGACACTTAAGTTCTGCATCTTCTAAAGATGCATGACAAAGATTTTTGTAAAAATCTCCCACCACACAGGTAGGGAGAATTAATATTGAAGTCTTTGTGTTGCATTCTTGGAAGATATCTAATTTAAATACCAATTTTGGTATTAAACAGTATTTTTGTTTTTGAGCTATGCTGCAGGCGTGCACGCACATGCACCCACACACGAGAAACGGTCAATTCCCAAATTGTATGTTCTAACAAGGTCCATATTTTAGTCTATCTGTTATGTTTAACAATTATGCAAAATTCAGCAAAACTCATCTGAAATAAAGAGGTGAGGCTATTCTCAGAAAATTCAAGATATACATTTTATTTTCCATGTAAATATCTTTAATATGCAGTATTTCAATCAAAATCATTAGAGCCATTTTTAAGAAAATCAACATTTTTTAAACTTTTTTCATGTAGGTAAAGGGTATGCACATACAGACCTTTTTCTCAGGATCCTTTTTGAATTCAGCGAGTATTTCGGTAAAATCTAGGTATTGAATTTTTGTGTAGAATACAATACCTTCTCTACACACTATGTACTCATACATATTACTTATACAGAAAGTAATAACATAAATCACTTATTGCAGATCAACAGTATTATATATAAAAGATACCCTTACTTGACTCTGGGTAGATATACACTTTTTGCGCAGGTTAGCATGTGTGATTAGCTTATTTCTTGTTTTATTTTTGACATCTATGATAGTGCATATGACAATAAGGAAGTAAGAAGTAAGCTTCTTTACTTGGAGAAAAAATTGGCTGCATCAATTTTTGGTTCTCTCATATTTAAGACACATTATGCTGAGTAAATATAAATGTAATGAAATTCCAAAAGATATGCATTTAAAGATTTTCTCTGAAATCAAATTAAACAGCTCTATAAAATGTTATTTAATGTTCTATGAAACTACCTTTAGTTAACTATATTAAAAACAAGGTACTCAATTTGCATAAATTTCACATATTAACATTCAATAGTTCCTTGTACTGATATTGCATCCACACATGCTAAATATTCATTCAAAATTAAAAGTGATGTAGTAGTAATAACATTTAAACTTCCTTAATGTTGCCTGAAGGTTTATATAGCCACACTCACATTTCAAAGTTTATATAGACATACATTTTTATATGCACATACATTTTATGCTTTCTTGTCTTATTAACTACTTCATCATATTCACCATTATAATAAATTAATCACTGAATAATTAGGTTTTCCCTATACTTGTATGCAAGAATGGGCTACTACCATAGAATGTAACTTGGAAAGTCTCTTAATAAATTTGATCTACAAGGTGCAAAAGAGATTTGATCACTTGGAACGAAAGCAAAATTATTTTATAATGTTTAGCTTTTAGTTGATAGTACGAGCATTCGTAAAAGTTTCCAGCCTGATCAAGAAATAACCAAGATTTAAGAACTTTTCCCTTTTTTTAATTCCTTCCTTTCCTTCCTGCTTTCTTTCGTTCCTTTTTCCTTTTTTTGGATTTTAATTATTTTTCAACATAGATACATTTTAAATAAATCTTTTGTTTTCATTGAGTAGAAGGCTTTCTCACATCCAAAATGTCATGGGGTGTACATGGCCTATAAGCTGTTTGAAATGTCAGCTAACTTTTGTATCTTTAATTGGCAATCGTCTTGTCACAATCTTGTCAGTTATAGCAGATTTTGATTTGCCCTGACCATCATCTTAAACAGATGTACAACCACACTTGAACTAAGCAGCCTACTTTTTAATCTTGAAATCAAGGGCAAAAATCTTGTATAACTGATCTAATGCACCTTTTGTATTTTGGCTTTCAACCCTTCAAAAAAAAAAAAAAAAAAAAAAAAAAAAAAAATCTGATAACTTTCTCTACATATCTATAACAAATTATTGTTAAAAAGCTTATTATTCTATGTACTTCATGATAATCGAGAAAAACATTAGCAGAAAGTGTCCTCATTATTTGCTTTGTTGTAAGTAGAAGGGTAAAAATTTAATGTGTTCCATTTACATGGTGTCCTCCAGCTATTCGGTAAACAAACCTTCTGTTGATAACATTAATCTGCTATCTACATCATGCTAATCAAGGTATACATAAGCAGAATTAGTCTTACTACTAGCTACCTTGTAAACAGAAGGGAAATAAGAAAATGTACAGGCTAAAGTGCTAGTCCCCTCCTTTAAAAGCTGAAGCTAAGTGAAACAATTGAATCACAATCTCTTTGCTTGCCAGGAGTAAACAAACAAGAAATGAGAAAAAAGATGTCTTTCCATTTGAGAAAATTTTTAATGGCTTAAAATTGAAACCAATAATCCAGAATATCTCGAAAATGGTTACTCTACAAAAAAAAAGTATATAACATAAATTGTATGTTTTAATGAGATCTACACTTTTTGTGTAGTAAGTTTTTGTATATATCTTACGGTTTGTTAATTATACAAAAGTCATCCAGAATGAAGAGGTCTTCAGACACTTACTACAAATAAATGTGGACTTTGTTAAAACATACAATTTATTTCATATACATTTTTTTTTTGTGGTAGGTATTGACCATTTGTGAGATATTCCTTATTATTTGTTTCAGATTTAAAATACTTAAACTTTTCTCACACAGAAATGTGTAAACTCCCGGCCATGTATAGAAACGGATTTCAACCACATGGCAACCAGCTTTTAAAAGATTTGGCTCTCGTTTTAGCCTAGTGTTCCCTTATTTACCTTTTACTTACAAGGAAGCAAGTAATTAAGACAATTTCTGCCAATGTTTATGTTGATTATCAAAGAAAAGGTGATAATTTATCTGCTGATAGTTGTGCTGGGTGTGATTTAGTGCTGCTTGAGGTGATTTAAGACTGGTTGGTTCTTCTTGATAATTTGTCTGCTGATAGTTGTACTAAATTACTGGGTGTGATTTAGTGCTTCTTGATACCTTCTTTGGAAAATTTGTTGTTCTTGTGCTAAGGGTGGTATGTGTTGCTCTTCGCAGTTAAATTTTCTTCTTTAATTTTTTGTTTTGTTTTATATCTCAATTAAATAAGATATATTTCTTTAGCTTAATTTAGTTTTAGTGTGTTGGTTGATGTAATATTTTTCTATGATGAATTAAGTATAGATTAGATATTAGTTAGTTAGAAGTTAGATATTAATTCCTGTATGCCTTTATTCTTTTTGAAGTTTATACAGCTATTAAATTAATTAGATTCTTGAGATAAGAGGCCCATTTGCAGATTTGAAGAAAGTTTTAGGAATTGTTAAGAGATTCTTTGACTTCTCAGGTAGTTCTTCTTCCCCCTATTTGAAATTATTATTACTCCTTTATCAGTCAAAAGTGTGTTCGCAGTGGTTACCCCGAATGTTAACCGAGTGGAATATGGAAACATGAAAAGCAATAGTCTTGGAACATTTGCAGTGCTTCAATTTGGAGGTATAAGGAAGCTCATTGCAGGATTCACTTTCCAGATGCAGAGGCTGTGAAAAAATCTGTTCGTCAATGACTTCGGAAGCAAGACTGCATTTTACCACACAGGAATACATACCCTTGTTAAAAGATGGACTAAAACTATGGAAAAGGATGGGGATTACATTGAAAAGTGACAACTTAATCCTCAATGTTCTGGCTTTCATGCTGTGTAATCAAAGTTTAATTTTCTTGCAAATTAAAAGAGAAAAAAATAGAAGGCATTGGTTATTGACTGACCCTTGTACATCAAAAACAATTATAGAGACATTGCATTACTATCAAATTTAGCCATATTCTTTTTACAGGTATTATGGCAACAAGATACAAACATGAAATAGTATTAACAGTGTTGAAATGTAGTGAATGTTATGCTGAATATCAATTTCATAGCATATACAAATTAATATTGTTTTCAAATCTACGTTATGTATACCATTAGGAAGGGGTTTACGTCTAGGAAAAAATATTATGAGAGTTCATGAACTTGACAAAACCCCCAACAATGCCAAAAAAACATACCTAATTGGAGGCATAGGACTTATACAAGAAAGCTAGATAGAGACTAAGAAACCAGAAGTTGATGATGATACTACTAGAACTCTAGATTATGGAACAGGCATACTTTAAGAAATTAATAAGTTAAGTACTACTTTAAAGTCATTTTCCTGTAACATTGTTTTCAAGTCTTATGTAATTTTTCTCTGAAATGATTCATCCCAGAACATTGAACTGTTATAGTCTATTTAAGTTATATGTTATATTACCAGTATTGAGGATTTTTTTTTAATTAATGATAAGATTTTTTATTTTGAGGGTACTTATTAAAAAATAAATTCCAGATTGTGCACTTTTAAAGCTATTTCTCTAAAATAAATGCCACATAAAATTGACAAATTTAACATAGCAGATTTAGAGGATACCTTCTTCCTTTAAGCCAGAAGATTTAATGATACATATTAACAAGTGTTTATTTAGTTACAATATGTACAATAGAAATCATTTCTGAAAACTTCTTGGCTAATATCTCTTTGAACATATTTAATAAATCATTCTCACCTGAATAAGGGCATGGGAAATGCTTGTGCTTCACACAAAAGACTGTATGTATACCCAGATTTCACTTCAAATGAATCTGATTTGGCAGACTTTGGAAATTTTGGCGACACTCTTCCCACAGGTTCTAAAAATGCAGATCTATATCAGCACTTCAGAATTATTTAAGTTATAGCATTCAAGGAATGGTATAACAGTAAATTAATTACAAAGGGAAAACTCACAAAACTAGATGAAGATGTCAGAAATACAGACACTAAATGCTACATGAAAATTCTACACATGATAAAAAATATATAGGTTAATAAAACAATAAATATAAGCGATGTTGCACTCATATTTATTTATGATGGAAAATTAATACCTACAGTTTGGCAGTTTAAATGAGACTGGGAGACAAATTATAAATGTATTTATAATAGAAAAGTACCACCTATTATTTGGTAGTTTAGCAGTTTAAATGAGACTGGGAGACAAACTATAAATTGCCACTGATAATGACAAATGGCAGGAAGGTCAAACCTATCCACCAGAGAGATATTCACTCAAGTACTAATGGCTGTCTTATGAAATTATAAACTGCAGCAGTCAAGCACAAATTTCTTGGAAATCAAACCTATTAAATGCTAATGGCTGTGTGGATACCTATGCTGCTGTATAAATGTCAAATTGTGAGTTTCTTCCAAATCTTAGAATAAATTGTGCTCTTCTTTTATAACTTATAAGCACATATCAACAACAACCATTCTACTGATAAAAAACATTTCAATAATTTATGATGAACTTTTTATATATTATTAATTAACGCACAGTTAATGTATTATTACTTCTATAGTAATGTCAAATGTACTTATATCTTTAATGTAATCTGCTTCCGTCTGAAATAGTGATTTAATAATAGGTTCCTATACTAAAATAATGAATAAAAATGACATTTCTGGATCACCTATTGCCATGAGAAAATCTAAAATTGACTTGCATCACATTCATAGGAATCACATAAAGGACTCTTTTAGATATTTAACAAAAATCGCCTTTAGGCACTCAAATAAATTGAGCCATTATTACTTTCTCTACCACATGCAATGTACATAGTAGGTTGAGAAAGTATTGTACTCTATGCAACAATTTGATCTTGAGATTTCGCTAATATATATGTTTTTATGTGTCCTGAATGCTCCCCAAAAATGCATTGTTAGAAAAATATCTATGTATGCATGTGTACATGTATTTGTATAATTCAAAAATAAAACAGCTATTAAATACTAAAACTGATATTATGTAGCACAAAGATTTTCAAGAAAACCCTCCCTAAGCTTTTTCACTGAACATTTTTCAAACATTTTTATTTTCTCAAAAATGACTAACGATTTTGATTAAGTAACACATATGTTTAAGGTAATTTGTAACAAATAAAATGTTATCTTGATTTTTCTGGGAATAAATAGCTTATGAAGCCCTCTTCATTCTGGATAATTTTTGCAATACGGTTAATTGTAAAAAAACAGATAAAATCTTACTGCACAAAAAATGTAGATCTTGTTAAAGCATATAATTTAAATCAGATGTGCTTGTTTTTGTTGTTTTTTAGTTGTGGAGTTAACAATTTCCAAGATATTCTCGCTTATTGATGTAAATTTTCCAAAACTTAAACTTTTCTAAAATGGGAAGTTGTAATTTGTTTTTCTTTTATTTTAATCCTGGCCAAGCAAAGAGAACTAAATTTTAATATCGTCACATAGTGACCAGCTTTTAAAGATTTAACTATCACTTGAAGCTTAAACATTTAGTAAATTAGATTACGATAGAGGCCAACATTTATGCTTTTTTCTTATTGCAGGAAAACAGCAGATAATGCAGAAAGTTGTTACTTTCATCACTTCTCAACACAAATTGCAGTAATAAATAACTTAGGATTGAATTTTGTTGCTGTCATACTTGGACTTGAAACTAAGTATTTGTCAACTGACAGCAAACATTATCCATATGGCTAAGTTTTCTGGAGTATTATTTCTTTTCCAATATCTTCCCTGCCCCATAAGAAGACAATATTGTGTTTTTTCAAAAACAGTTTCTGAGCTCATTTGCATCACCATCAGTCTATTTCATTCATCTCAAATACCGAGAAATGGAATATTTGAAAAAATAGATGGAGAAAAGAAGATTTATAAGAGAACCTTGAAGAACATTGTAAAACGTATTGTTTTAACCCATACAACATTAATGTTCATCCAACTAGTCAAGTTACATGTGCTTTAAAGTGAAATATTCTAAAGAGCCCAAGTAATCAGATGCTCATATTTTTAAACCATTGTTGCAGATCAAATCAGAGAGAGACTTGATGGCATATTTGTATTTTGAATGTGGTCACAGAACTCTTATATGAACTACCCTCCCTTAATGTTTATATGCAGGACAGCATTCTCATGAATATGTACACACTATTCTCTGTTTAAAGTGTTCAGAATTTCACTCATTTTGCCAAGTGAGGAGCGGGACAAATTGAACACTTTCCAACCAAGTACCTCAGGATGAGAGATTGCAGATTCTAGTTCAGTTTTAGACTGAGCCTTTCCTATTGGTTAAAGAGACAATATGGCTACAGGACAAGTGAACAACAGGTTGCAAGATTTAGCCGCGGTTAACTTATGTTAGGTTAGGTGTGTGTAAATTAACAGGTTAGGTGTGTGTAAATGAACTGAATCTAAATAAGGTGTAAAAATAGAGTTTCTGAAAATCAGATCTTCTTTCTAGTGCGAAATGCAGTCTTCTGTTCATTCTGTCTGCTTGCACATTCACAGCCATGTAGGTCAATTGACTGAGTTCAAATCTAAAACTGAACTACAATCTGCAATGTCGCCCTCAGCATTGTCATTTGGGAAGGAAAATGGAGTTTTTTATTTATGGACACTCTTTAACTGTTATGGTTCTCAGCATCCCATTCTATATTGTGAAAGACTACTTAATTTTGCTGATCTCTTTTATCGGTCTTGAGGTTCTTTTACATGCCATAAATCTACGACATGGGACCAACAGCTTTACTTCCCTTCCGAAGGAAGCCATGCTAATGATTTTTACGCCCGAAAAAATCCATCATCCTCCATCGGGTTTGAACCCACAACCTTGGGTATATGAAGTTAGCATGGTAACCATTACACCATGGAGGGCGACTCTTGGGAAGGAACATATATGGCTCTAGCATATTCATATTTTATTTCTCTTTGTATTTTAAAAACCTATGTATTCAATTCTTTCTTGTTTACAGTTACTAGTATAATGAAAGTGTATCTACAGCAAATTAAACTTGTGTAGCACTTATATTAAAAATAAAGTATATCTGCAACCTTAAGTGTACTGTAATGTGTGCGTTTATGGTGTATGTATTTTAGGTTGAAACAATTTTATATTAATAAACATTTAGACTGCTTCTAAAGAGAGAGAGAAAATGCATTAAAATGCTATTTTCTTGCTTCAAAAGAGAGGGGAAATGCAATAAAATGTTATTTTCTTGCTTCAAAAGAGAGGGGAAATGCAATAAAATGTTATTTTCTTGCTTCAAAAGAGAGGGGAAATGCAATAAAATGTTATTTTCTTGCTTCAAAAGAGAGGGGAAATGCAATAAAATGTTATTTTCCATAAACACAAGGAATATAAATCTAAAGTTACAGCAAATCACCTGAATACTGGGGCAGGATATCCTTGTGCTTGGCAGAGGAGAACAACTGTAGTATTCATCTTCCTACGAAATGATTCAGATGTTTCAGATCCAGGAAAGTTTGGAGGAGAACCTCCTGATGGTTCTATGAGCAAGCGCAGATAAATAATACATTTTTCACATTAACAATAATCAATCTACTTATTTCTTTCAAGCTTACCTGAATAATGGTACAGGGAATCCTTGTGCTTGACATAGGACACCAAACCCTTGACCCATTGACCTCATAAAGGAATTAACTTTATCATCTGATGAAAATTTTGGTGCTTTTGCCCCAACCGGTTCTAAGGGACATAATATATTAAAACTAAGTATATAACAAGGGGCATCATCTACAATTATATGTATTATTTTTGCACAATTTCTTATTCCTTAGTATGGAAAATTCCTTATTTCTTAGCTTGGCCTACCTGAAAGCTGGAACAGGAAATCCCTGTGCTGGACATAAAAGTGTGAATCCTTGACCAGCAAATCTCACAAATGAACTACTTTTGTCATCAGTTGAGAAAGTTGGTGACTTGGCTCCAACTGGTTCTGTAGAGAATATATCCAGTTCAAGGATTAAGAAATTGTGCAATATTTATAAAGTTGATTTATGTATTTAAAAGATACAAAAAAAAACAAAGTCTATAGAAGCTGTATCTTAGAAAGATAATTTTCAATTTAATTACTTCACTGCCAAAGATAATGTTTTATGTCACAGAGCATAGCCTGCAAAGTTAGCACATACACATATAAGCAGTCTCATATGATGTTGAGAGAAGAAAAAATGTACAATAATGGATACAGAGTTAAGAGTTGTCTCAGATCCCATATAAATGCCTGTCTAAAGACTCTGACATTCTGGCTCTACAGATTTGAGACAAACAACATTAACCAATGATGATGCAAATGAATCAGAATCTGTTGGTACCTTAGGCTACATGGTATTTTGTTTCCTAAACTAGTTCATCAACAGAGAATCAGTAATATATTCATAGTGCTATCCATTATGCTATAGCTCATAATTTGGAATTTGTGTACTTATGTATGTTTATTCACTTAGATTCATTTTATTAGTTCCATAATGTACTAAGATTTAGATATTTTATTTAAATCCTCCATTCAAAACTGAAGAAAAGAGTAGTAATACAAAAAATAAATAGAGAACACTAGGAAAATAGATAGGATCAACTTAAAACAGACTTTTCCAGATACATTAAACCACTACGTGGTTTTAATTTTTCTTAAATATTCATATTTTATATATGCGCAGAAATTAACACATGAAATTGATTACTTATACCCAGTCACATCAGGAATACAGTTATATGTTATTTTCTCCACTACTAAATTGCAGCAATTGTGAAAAAGTAATCTTGTAACCTCTCAGAAACCATCTCTCTTTATGAAACCTTCAGTTTCATTTGTAATATATGTATATAGCTCTATTCATTTGGTTAGTCATGTTTACAGTTCTTTGAGATAACATTTGAAATTAGTTCACATTCCATTCAGTTTTAAAATATAGTACTATTTGGGAGATCCAGCAAAGGAATATTAATGATGAGCTAAATCAATAATTTATGATAAATGAAAATACTTGAGTTTTGTATACTATTAGGATGTAGTCATAAGGTACATTTAAAAGCCCTGCTCTCTGAATAGGTTATATTATAACTGATAGGCATCAAATCTTCACATTCAGAAGAGAAATTACAATTCTGAAAAATTGTTTTGTTTATTCAATAATGTGTGAAATGCGATGTACTACTATCAGAGTAAAACAGATATTTGTTAGCAAATAGCAACGGCATATTAATGATATCCCTTTTACTTTCTCTACTATCTATAGTATGTAAAGGCAATATTCTATTCCGTCCAAATATTCAATGGTGAGATTTCACTATAAATACAATTTGTGTGCATATGTGTGTGTGTGTTGAGAGAAGAGAGAGAGAGAGAGAGAGAGAGAGGGAGAGAGAGAGAAAAGAAAACAGCATAGGTCAAAAACAAAAAGTGGCTAAATAGCAAACTACTTATTTCATTTCAGTACCTTCTGAAGATGCAACATAAAGGTTTTCAAGAAAAACCCCCCACCTCAAACTCACTTTACATGAAAGATTCTTCAAAACATTTTGATTTTTCTTTTAAATGGCTGTAATGATTTAGATTAAAATACCATATGTTTAAGATAACTTTCATGTCAAATTAAAATATATGAGGTACGTTCCAGAAAGTAAGTTCCGTTTCAATTTATCTCCGCTGCAGCGCTGCGATCGCAGTTCCGCACATGCACGGTAGACGCTCTGTATCAAGGAGAAGAAACGTGCGCCATTTTGAGATCGCTGTCAGCCACATACGCTTTGTTGTGCTTGTTTACAATGTCGGTGTTGATTGAAAATCCCGCCGCTTGTGAAATCAGATCTGAGATTCGTTTTCTGAATGCTAGGAAAATCAAACCAATTGAAATTTATCGGAAAATTTGCGAAGTTTATGGACAAAATGCGATGAGTGATTCAATGGTGAGAAGATGGGTCCAACAGTTCAATGAAGGGCGTAGTGAAGTGTACGATGAAGAACGAAGTGGGCGTCCATCTTTGGTTACAGAAGAACTGGTTTACGCGATTGATGATAAGATCCAGGAAAACAGCAAGTTTACAATTAGTGCTCTCGCTATGGAATTTCCCCAAAGCTCACGATCACTAATTCATGA
Source organism: Hymenopus coronatus (assembly GCA_030762935.1). NCBI lineage: Eukaryota > Metazoa > Arthropoda > Insecta > Mantodea > Hymenopodidae > Hymenopus > Hymenopus coronatus. The sequence goes on from CM060884.1 coordinate 15,120,472, forward strand.
AATTGTTACCGAAAAACTGAAATTTCGTAAACTTTGCTCACGTTGGGTACCAAAGATTCTTACTGAGAAACACAAAACAAAAAAGCATGGATAGTGCACTTCAGATTTTAACCCGTTATGATGAAGACGACGAGGAATCTGACACAGATAGTTACAGATGAGACTTGGGTTTCTTACGGCAACCAATGGAATGGAGGCACACTTCATCCCCAGCAAAGGTTAAGCCGAAACAAACCTTGACACCTTGAAAAATGATGTGCACAGTGTTCTAGGACTGGAAAGGCATCTTACTCATTGATTTCTTACCGCGTGGTCAAACAATCAAAGCAGATGTTTATTGCGAGACACTTAGGAAATTGCGCCGCGCAATACAGAATAAGCGCCGAGGATTGCTGTCAAAAGGTGGTATTTTTCTTCACGACAACGCACGACCACACACTGCAAATGTGACGAAAAATCTCCTACAGGGATTTGGCTGGGACGTGTTTGACCGTCCTCCGTACAGCCCTGATCTCGCTCCTAGCGACTTTCATCTGTTCTTACATCTCAAGTCTTTCCTTGGCGGTCAACACTTCAACAATGACGAAGAGCTGAAAGAAAATGTTTCCAACTTTTTGAAGACACAGGTGGCAAACTTCTATGAAGAAGGTATACAAAAATGTGTGCCACGCTATGACAAATGCCTGCAAAATTTCGGCAGTTATGTGGAAAAGTTTTTTAAGAGTTGCAGAATTTTGAGCAATAAATAATTATTCTGTATTTGTACACAATTTAATTCTATTACCAAACGGAACTTACTTTCTGGACGTACCTCGTATATAGGTATTTTGAATTGTCGGGAAATAGCCTCTGAAGTCCTCTACCTTTTTAAATACTTTTGTATTACTGGTAAACCATAAGCGATGGAAGAAATTTTACTACACAATAAATGTAGGTTATCTCATAACCTTATAAAAATGTTATTTTAAATATTTTTGGAGTTAACCACTTACAAAACATTGTTACAGTTTTACATTTTCAAATACTTATCTTTTCTCAAAAGGGAAGTTAAATATTTGTCCTAGTTCTGCAAAGAATTTCAAAACAATCGCAACGCAAAGTTTTCTGAAAAAAAATTGACTACTGCTTAAGCCTTGTGATTCCCATATTCTGAATTAGGAAATTTTTTATTCATTGGTATATATTTTATGATTTTATGAATTTTTTTTTTTTTTTTTTTTTTGAGGTAGTCTTAAGTAAAAATTGTGCTCATAGTATAATAATAACTTAACCGAATGCTTCCTTTTTTCCTCTTTCATGAGAAATTACATGAGAAATTATTCCAAACCCAATTTTATATAGTGAAGATTATATAATAGGGGATGTTACATTAAATCGTTTTATTTTTTTAGTTTTAATATTTGTACTATCAATAATTTTTTTAATTGTATTTAATGAAAGCACGTAAAAGAATCTCAAGTCTGATAAAGAGACCAAGAGCAAAGTTAAGCAGTCTTTCATGCCCAATATAGAAGGGGACACTTAGAACCACAGTAGTTAAAGAGCACCCATAAATAGAACTCCATTTCCATTTCAAGGCACAGTTTACAAAGAGATGGTGTGAAGATAAAGAAACTAAGGAATTGAAGGAATCTCATTACAATGATATTAACTTTTCTTTTTTAAAATTACATGTGACATATTTATGAAATTCTCCCAAACTATGCCTGACAGAAAGTTGCTCTCTCTCACACTGCTACTCAATGCTTTCTTTTGAAAATAAGAAATATCTTATCACATTTTGAGATAAGATTTCAAAATTTGGCAAACACAGAGTCTTTATGATGATGTGGGGCATTAGTAAAATGATCACGAGAGAGTGTCAGTCTCACCAAATAACCCAAAGGCAGAATAGAAATCATATGGTATGGTGTTCTTATTTATTTATTTCCTCAAACTAAATTTATATTTTATAGCTAATCTAATATAGTAGCTTTGGACATTTTTTCTTTAAATTTCTTAAAATTCAGAGGGCAGTATGTAAATTTTTTATACTTACAATTTGTATCCTCTTTAAAGTAGCAATTTGTCAACAATTTTGTTTCTTAACACATTTTGTCATTTTGGCTATGGAAGTGGTGTTGAAACCATTTAAATTTGGTATCCTGAGTATGTCGTAAAATTTAATCATTTAGCTAATCTTCTTCTTCTAAGTGTTAAGTCAATTAAATTTTTGAATGTGTACATACATAACACATCAATGTTGATACCTGTATTTTAGAAACTCCTTCGAGGAGTGTGGAGAAGTGTACTCCTTGTTATTGGAATGTTCTTGTCAGACCGCAGAAAATGCAGAAAAATATAACTGGCTCATTCTAAAACACAAACTAAGAAGACAAGCCTGCCTGGGTAGTGTGGTGGTAGCGTGTCTGCCTCACATTCAAAAGGTTGTGAGTTCGAATCTTTCTTAGGGTGAGTTACTAGGATAAGGTTTTTTTCGGGGTTTTCCCTTATCCTGAGAAGACAAATGTTGAGTAACTTTAAGCTCCATGACCTTTCACTTGTTTCTTGGATAATTAATAAAAAGGAAACTAAAATTCCAAAATATTAGAAATTTTATAGCTTATTAATCCAGTAGTTTATGTTGTATAGTAATAACACGGTCTACAACTGTGTATGGAATGTCATCCCACTCTCTTGATAAAAGTCTGATAAGGCATTCTATTCCAAATTCTAAAGATCCTAACAAAGTTTCTAGCTACCTTCTATCAATATTAGCATCAGAAATTTCACAAAACTGTTATTTAATACAATAAAACAATAGCACCTGTTTCAATTATTGAAGGAAGATGGTGGTCTTGATCCAAACTAATAATATAAAAATTGACAGTAATACTAATACATTACTTACCTTGCAGTTATTGAAGGACATTTTTAAAACTCTGTTACTTTAGTAATCAAAAAAAAAAGTACCTAGGGTTCTACTCACAAAATTAATAATGGTCATACTTTTTGTTTCTTGAAAAAGCAAAAAGAAGGAAAGAAACAAAGAATGTCAAATAATCACAAAGAACAGTAGCAGTGCAATTGCAATTTATTTATCAATAAAAACACTATTAATGAAATAACTTAGAAGTTTGAGACAAGTGAAGTAGTTCAAGTATAACAGTTGAAAATGAGCTGGAATAGTGACACTCACCTCACTTAAAATGAAATTTTCAAGACATATGTTTCAAGGTCGTTTGCCCTCTTCCTCAGAAGACTGGAAACAAGATTAACACATTGAAGCCCAAGTCCAAGCCAGGTATTTCTAACACTTTTGATGCAATTCCACAACCTTAACTCGCTCTTGGGCTATTTGGCAAAGAACATATCAGTTATCGCCTGTTTTCACTTTAGTCAATGATTAGGAAATTTAGGAGAGTTAGTAATATCGGCTGCTCTCAGGAAGTTGTGCCATTTTCCTTGAAAGTGGTGTTCTATTTGTTACATTTTGTGTTCTTAAATGTTAAAATGCTGCATTTTCCTTGATTTCTGTGAACTGAAGCTGATGTTCAGGATAAAAATGATGCTCTGGAAAATTCTGAAACCGAGGGAGAGTTTTCCAAACTTTCAATAAATGGAGTGTAAGCAGCTTTACACAGATTTTTTCAAACTCATATTTGATACTTGTTGTAAATTTAAAATAAAATATTAATAATTATTATGATTATTTTCTTAATTGTTGAGAAATCCTTGAATACCATACCTTTAGACTGTAGCAATACTTTTGATTGATGTACTGTAAATAATAACTCAAAGTAGGCATAAAAATCCTGGGTTTCTTGGCCCTTCAACTAAAGAAACACCTGGGCTTCAATGTGTTAAAAGAAAATTTCAGACACATCAAACGGAAACAGACAGATAAATCGGCAGTAGCACACCATTTTTGGACATTACATCACAAAATAGAAAATGACACAAAGTTGCTAAAACCTGTAAACAACCTGGCAGTACTCAAATTACACAACACAAATACCAGCTCATGAATTTTGAAATACTGCCACATGATTACAAACTTCTGCTGAGAACACCAGATGTCTCCACTATAACAGACCACAAAGCACAAATTCCAGCCATTAGTCGGACATCAACTGAAAAAGAGGGCAAATGCCCTTGAAACATATGACTTGAAAATTTTGTTTTAAGTGAGGTGAGCGTCACTATTCCAACTCATTTTCAACTATTATAATAAAAACACTATTTACAATTTCTATTATTTTATTGCTTCACTGTGTCGCATGAAATGCTGGACTTACCTGAATGCTGGAACTGGAAATCCTTGTGCAGGACATAGAAGTCCAAAGCCCTCATTAGATGCAATTACAAATGAACTACTTTTATCATTAGTTGAGAATTTAGGTGCTCTTGCCCCAACAGGATCTATATATTAAAATCAACAATTATTTGGTGTGATGCATCCAATTTCCTTACCTAAAAGCTGGGACAGGATAGCCCTGAGCAGGGCATAGCAATCCAAATCCTTGGCTGTAGTATTTTACAAATGAACTACTTTTTGCCTCAATGGAGAACTTGGGTGCTTTTGATCCAACGGGCTCTGTTGAACATTTTAAAGATTATTTTACAAGATGTGTATGTAGTTTCAAAAATTTAATTACGCAGTTTACCACATTCCTACCCTTGGAAATGCTCTAAAAAGGTTTGAAGTGCTAATGTATAGAATTTTAAATTTATCTTCTCAGTTCTTTGAAAGGTTATGCCTTTTATTTTGTGATCATGAGTTTCATTTTGTGATCATGTTATATATAGCATTCATTCAGCGTTTTGAGTCCGATCCCAAGAGACCGCATGCGAGATTTGTGGTGGACAAAACGGTGCAGCGGTGGGTTTTCTCCAGGCTCTCCAGTTTCCCCTACCATCATATTCCACCGGTGCTCCATCTTTATCTCATGTATCACCAGTGTCATCGCCTGCGGTGCCACAAGTAAAACAAGTGGGTGTTAAACACTACCAAAAAAAAAAAAAAATTCAGAGTTTGAGTGTTTAAGTATTGATAAACATAAAAGCTACTGCTGCTGTCATCACAGTCACCATTTCTATTTTGGATATCAAATTGGAGCCAGAGAGGTAGGTCAAGCGGGAGCAGCAACTGCAGAGTGGACAATCTATGGTTCAAGTCTGACGATGGCATTGAATTTTTAAAATCTGTTTCAACTTTCCAATCTAGTGTCTGCATCAGACAGAAGATATAACTTGTTTGAGAGAGTAGCATTTCTGCCTCACATTCAAGATCTCGCTTAGGATGAGTTACCCAGATAAGATTTTCTTCGTGGTTTTCCCTTATCCTGTGGAGACAAAGTTGAATAACTTTAAACTCCATGGACCCGAGATCATTTGAGCATCATTCACTGATTTCATTCATTGTCCAATACAACCAGGTAAAATATTGTTGAGCCCCCCCCCCAGACCAAACAACAACAACAACAACAACAACAAAAACAATACCGTAAATACCAAGTTTTACTTAATTTAGTTCACTCAACAGCATACTTACTGAATTCTTTATATTTATGTTATTTTTCTTTAATTTGATTCACTTTCCTTTAATCACATGAGAAACCTAAAATACAAACAAATAGAAAAATCAGCAGTTGCCCATCATTTTTGGACATCAGGACACGAAATCACACCAAATATAAAACTGTTAAAACCAGCTTATAAACTCACAGAATTAGATGTCTGGGAGAAGATCTACATCATGAAGAAAAAGAGCCATATCATGAATTTTGATTTGCCACCATACAGTAACCTCTGGAAGTTCATAGGTCCAGCAGCAGATGCCTCCACAATTAATACACCATCACCCCCATCATTGACGCCAACGAAGAAAGATTTAGTCGGAATTAAGGGTTGAAAATGGGAACAAGTGTTACCCGAAACCGGTCCCCAGTAAGTAAAAGTAAGTAATGTTTGTGTTACAAAAACCGACTCAAATTCTTTTATTTTTTATTTAACCACAAGTTTCTATGCATATTTGCAAGTTCTGAATATTTTTCACTGTTAGGTTGGCTGTGTTTTATGTTGAATAGCTTTCTCAAGCACTGATCTTCCAGCCATTCCTTGGCTATTATCTGATTATTTGTAATGGTCTGATCTCCATTGCTGGTTCCTCTTGAATTTTCAAATGTTTTGTTTCATTTTCTTCATTAATAATATACAATTGTTTTGACATGAGATATTCTTCTAGAATGTAGCTTCTTGAATTAGTACTTCATGCTATGTCTTAAACCTTGAATTACTATCTACTGACACTAGTACCCCACTTGACCTAGTTTGGTGAGTTGCAAAATATCGTCAATCATCTTTGGACATACATCTAATTTTTTATTTATGTCCCGGTACCTGTGCACAGTTAGAAATTTATATTTGTTATGGATTATTTCAATCACTACGTGTCTTCATTAGAAAGTTGCTTTATCAGTATGGAATCTATTTTAACATTTTTTTATGATTATCATAGCTCTTTTTTTTTTTTTCCCCCCCATTTCCACTTGTGAATATCTTAAATTTATTGGAATTCCAACTATTTTGTTTTCAATTAGATAATTTAAATATGAAAACTATATTAATATTATTTTCTTCTAGGATTTTTGTTAGATTGTACATCACTGCTTTAGGATGTTGCAAATTTCTTTAAGAGACATTTAATAACTGTGTCAGTATGTCTTTTCATTTAAGGGCTTTGTATGTAGCCATATTTAATGACTGATGTTTTGCATGTATCTTCATACAACATCTCAGTAGCAGGAACAATTCTTATTTAGCAATGAGTGACTTTTTTGAACTTTTGAAGTTGTGTAGAATCAGTTATATGTGATAGTTAATATACTTAAAGGAATTTGTAGCTGCAGTATATTCTCATTTTATGGGCCCTTAGAACACAGTGGACATGTTTCCTTACCCCTACAGTCTTTTGTCATGTGTCCATATTTACAGCATTGGAAACATCTCATAGGAACAAGATTGTACACTATTGCTCACATATGCCAACCAATTTTTAACTTTTTTCCAGTAAGAGTTTTTTAGTTTCTGCTCATACTTGGAACGCTAGGTTGGTAGTCTTCTTTTTATTACAGAAGAGGAATTTAGGCTTTATGTCTGATTCTTTCGTGTTCAGCTCTTCGTTTTATGAGAGGATGATTTTTGCAGCATCATTAGCAGAGATGCCATTAGGAAAATTATATGTGATTATATTTGGGTTTCTTAGCTTTGGAGTATAAGACTACAAATGTTGCCCTCATGCATTGTCAATTGTTGATAATTTCTATTTCTGCTTTACTTGCACTCTCTAAGAGCAATTCTCCCATTTCTCAAGTCTTTTAATGAGCTTATACCTAATATATTTCTATTGGAATTATTTTCTCCCTGATCCTTTTCTTTATTCCATGGCGACTTTCATTTTCTATGCTTTTAACAAGAAGAAGATGCTGCACTAGTAGATATGCATTCTTTTCCACAAGTTTTTCATTTAAATCTGACATGACAATCTTCACCTCAATTTCACTTTTAAATTCAGCTACAAATCTTCTTAAGTTACTTACCATGTTGAGAATATTTCTCTTCAAATCCCCTCTTAAGTTACCACTTATTTCAGTAGCATCCTAACATTTTAAAAGCATTATCAAATTCACCCTCTTTAGTTTCCGCAATCAATATGTTTTCCCTGTTTGTATCTTTTGTGTTTTCATTCATATCGTAAATAAACTGTTCCATAATAAACTGTAATACGCCTACTTAACCTTGAATCATGGCATCCTAGAGCCTTAATATAACACAAATTACAAACTTGGAAACAAACTTTGTAAACTTAATAATACACAAGTATATTAAAATTACTTGATCCCTGTCAATGCTAACAATGTCAAGCAACTCCAACACAATACTGAATGATACAAAACAACTTTTATTATGAATTAAGCAGCCATAGAGGAATGTAAAGAAATTATATCCTTGCATTCACACAGTCCATCAATATGTGTATACAGCATGTGTGCATGCATGTGTGAACAGTATAGCTCAAAAACAAAAATACTGCTTAACAACAAATTTGATAATTCAGTTTAGTATCTTCTAAGGATATGGCACAAAGATTTTCAACAAAATCCCCCCCTCCTCAAACTACCCTTTGCATGGAAAATTTCTTGAAAATTTTATTTTTCTCAAAAATGGCTATACAATTTTGATTAAAATACAATATTTTAAGGATTCAGAGGTCTCAAAACATGCATTTCGGGTGAAACCTCAGTATCAAATTTTTGGGTGCAATACAATACCTTCTCTATACACTACGTACATAATACATGTAGAGAAAGTAAAAATGTAGATCTCCTTAAAATACACAATGTGTCACTCTTTTTTTCTTTTTTTTTGAGTTAACCATTTTCAAAATATTCCAGATTATTGGTTTCAATTTTAAGCAACTTTAACTTTTCTCAAACAGTAAGACATCTTTTTTTTCACTTCTTGTTTGATTATTCCTGGTAAGCAAAGAGATTCGAATCTTAATTGTTATGTAATTGTTTTACATAGGCTTTAAAGGTTGAAACTAATGCTTTAGCTCGTGCATTTTCTTATTTTCCTTTCTACTTACAAGCAAGCTAGAAATAAGGCTAATTCTGCTTATGTTTATCATGATTGGCATACATAAAAGGTTTGTTTACCAAACAACTGGAGGACATCATGTGAAGGGAACATCTTAAATTGTTCTCAACTTACAAGGAACCAAGTAATAAGAACGATTTCTGTAATGTTTATCTCGATTATCATGAAGTAGATTGAAGAATAAGCTTTTTAACAATAAATTGTTACAGAGATGTAGAGAAAGCCATGTGAACGGAACACATCAGACTTTTCAACATAGACCTTTCAAGTCTATACATCTGGATCAATGAAACTTAACTTCTCTATAGTTAACATTAGTATAAAATGATTCACCCAACTCCAGTAAAATAAGAATTTATGTGATTTATGATGATCTCAGTATCTGGAATAAATCTTTGTGCAGCAAGCTGTATCTTGAGATTTGAGAAGAGGAAAAAAATCACTGGGCACTAAATCTGGTGCACTTTGCAGCAGTTCAAAGTACAAGTCAACCAATTTTGCAATTGCAATTCATGAAGTGTAGACTGTTGTCTTGATGGAAATAACTTCTCCTTTAATAAATGCAGAAATTTGTACTTCATAGGACCTAAGTGCTTCAGCAAAGCTATAAAGTACTCTCTGCAGATAATTTTGCCAAATTCACAAAGTCTACTAATATCAGACCCAGATATTCCCAAAAACTGATGTTATTTATTTTTTTTCCTGCTGAAGGAAAATATTTGGGCTTCTTTGAAACATTTCCAGCCTGTAGCTCACATTGTTTGGACAGCTGCTTCATGTTTGGCATGTAGTACCTAATGTATTCATGCCTCCATCAGTGGTGAAGTAATAATGCAAAAATATGGTTGAATTGCATCTGAGAACTCCTGTGAAATGTTCATTAAATGTACTTCAGATAATTAACAAATGCAGCATTCATCTCTCTGTAAGCTTTTTCATGTGAAAATGCTAATGCTAAGCATTCCAGACATTATCTAATGAGATGTTGGCTATATTAGCAAGCACACATATGCTATTTGAGACAATGCATCAGATTGACCAAAGAGAAATAGTTAAGTAATAATAATAATAATAATAATAATAATAATAATAATAATAATAATAATAGTTAAGCAATAATTAATGAAAAACCATCAGTCAAATTAATATAAATCGGTAATTTTTTAAGAGAAACAATGTAAACATACCATTAGAAAGCCAGTACAATATTGAATACCTGCTTTACGTTTGAGCTATATCAACGAATAAATAGCGACATAATTTAAGATCTGTTTCTCGGTAAAGCTGTATACATAGGCAAAATATAATTTTCTCTAAGAGTGCAACTCTCGAACACCTGGTGTAGCGGCAATAAGGCACCTATGCATCCACCCAAGCGTATGGACAAGGCTTCCTGACACTACTCTTGGGCCAATGGGAAAATATTTAAATTTAAACAAAAGTCCTGATATATGGTGGACTTTGTGACAGTGATGTGTTTTAAAAATTGAAAATTAGTTGACTCGATTTTGTAACACTACATCACTTACTTTTTATTTTGGAAAACATGTTTCAGAAGCCATGTGCTTCATTGTAAATTCCTTTGGTAGCCTGCCGGCATTGTTTGCTGTGGTGGTTGTCTGCCCCTGGTGGTGGTTCGATGAACCTCCGAATCAGTAGATCACCTGGCAGGATTTCAAAATTGAAAATGTGGTTCTTGTTTTTCCAAATATATATGTTTTCCCAAACTTTTAATTCTGCCTTCCTTGTGATGTTTTTGAGGATTTTTGGGCTTTTATTTATGGTGTGTTTCTCTTTCCAAAAATGCCAAGCTACTGCAGGTTTGTCTACTTGTTTGAGTTTAATATTTCTGTGGTGTTCTTTTGCCCTTGTTTTTATATTTCTTTTTGTTTGGCCGATGTAGATTTTTTCAGTCATTGCAGCTGAACTGATATATTCCTGGTTTGTTTTCTTGTGGGATATCATCTTTTAATTTAGAATTTAAAATGTTTTTATAGAGTAATTGTTTTTAGGGGCTAGAATGATGTTATGTTGTTTGAAGATCCTCTGGAATTTGCAGAAAGTTGTGGGGTGGTACGCCCCTCCATAAAAAGGGACCCCAAGATGTGTTATAAAATTACAGACCAATTTCTATGCTATCAGCATTCTCCAAGATTTTGGAGAAGCTAATGTTCAATAGAATTAGTAATTTTTTAGAGAAAAATAAAATTCTCACAGATACACAACATGGTTTTAGGCGAGAAAAATCTACTGAATCGGCAGTTTGCGCCCTAGTTGAAAAAATTATTGCTGCTATTGAAAAGAAAGGGAAATCAATAGGTTTGTTCCTTGATCTAACGAAGGCATATGATATGATTGATCATGATATACTACTGAGAAAGTTAGAGGTGTATGGTATTAGAGGAATAGCAAATGCATGGTTTAAATCTTACCTATCGAATCGATCTCAAGTAGTAGAAATTAGCAACCTGAATAAAGAACATCTCAGTATAGAAAGATGTCAATCTACGCAGAGGAAGGTAGGACAGGGGGTACCACAGGGATCTATATTGGGGCCTCTTCTTTTCTTGATTTATGTAAATGATCTCCCATTATGTGTCCAGGAGTCTGAAGTGGTGTTATTTGCTGATGATACAAACCTGCTGCTAAAAGCAAACAATGACAGAGATCTTCAGAAAAAAGTAAATGGGGATATAAGGAAATTGATATACTGGTTTGAGGTAAATAGACTGCTATTAAACACACAAAAAACTGTTGCTATGAGTTTTCATTCGAGTCATCATAGAAATGTGGCAAAACTGCAAATAAAAATAGACAATGAAATCATAAAATATGAAGATCAAACTAAATTTCTGGGGATAATTATTACAGAAGATCTTAAATGGGGGACACATATAAATATGCTAACCAAGAAACTAAGTGTGGGATGTTACATATTGAGTACATTGAAAAGAGTGACGAGTGTGCAAGTTTTTAGAAGTGCTTATTTTGCATACATCCATAGTCATATAAGGTATGGAATAATGTTCTGGGGGGTATCAACAGAATCTGAAAAAGTTTTTCGGTTGCAAAAGCGGGCCATAAGAATAATGACTGGCGAATCAAGTAGATCTCCGTGCAGGGAACTGTTCAAAAGGTTAAGGATTATGACTGCACCAAGTATGTATATATTAGGAGTTATCCATCATATCAGACGAATAAGGCATCAGTTACCAGATAACCAAGAGATTCATTATCATAGTACAAGGCAGAAAGGAAATCTACACGTGCAATATTGCAGAACGAATCTAGCCAAAAACAGTGTAAATCATAATGGAATAAAACTGTATAATAGGCTACCCCTTAATATAAAAAATATTGAAAATGTAAATCTGTTTAAGAAAAAACTCAAATTGTACCTATTAGAGAATGCATTTTATTCAGTTATGGAATATGTAAACAAGTCTTACTAATTAAGGCAGTATGGGTATGTGTGGTGACCCTAAATACTGTATGCATATGTGTATGTGGGTGTGTGTGTATGTGTGTGTGTCCTTTTAACTTATTGTTATATTCCTATGTAATTTATTGACGAGTCCATATCATGTATACATGATCTGAAGGATGAAATAAATGAATATGAATATGTAAACATCTTGTAGATCTTGTTTTCTTTCTGGTTTTGAGTGAGTGTGCTGACTTCTTTAATTCTCTTCCTATTTTTGGCCTTAACTTTTTTGTACACCAGTTCTGCCTGGAATCCATTCTCTGTAGCTATGTCCAATATTTTAGCAAGTTCACATTGGTATTCTATTTTGCCCATTGGTACATTTACCAATCTGTGTGTAAGGCTGTTGAGTAAAGCATGCTGATGGGGAATGGGATTGTAACTCTTTTGTTTTATATAGCTGTTGGTGTGGGTAGGTTTTCTGTAAATGCCAAATGTAAGGTGATTATTATTTTTGATGATTTTTAGGTCAAGGAATGGTAGTTGTCCATCACATTCCTTCTCCATTGTGAATTTTATAGACTTTTCTTGCATATTTAGGAGTTTCAGTGCATCTTCTAGTTGTTTTTCTGGGACTATTGCAAAGATGTCATCTACATAGCAGTACCATACTTTGAACATCCAGGGGAATGCCTTTTTAATCCTAGTTTCCAAAGTGCTCATGAAGAGATCTGCTAATATTGGTGACATCGGGCTGCCCACAGCTAAACCAGATGTTTGTTTGAAATGGATGTTCAAAGTATGGTACTGCTATGTAGACGACATCTTTGCTCACCTAGAAGATGCACTGAAACTCCTAAATATGCAAGAAAAGTCTATAAAGTTCACAATGGAGAAGGAATGTGATGCACAACTACCATTCCTCGACCTACAAATCATCAAATTTAATAATCACCTTACATTTGCATTTACAGAAAACCTACCCACACCAACAGGTATATAAAACAAAAGAGTTACAATCCCATTCCCCATCAGCATGCTTTACTCAACAGCCTTACACACAGATTGGTAAATGTACCAATGGGCAAAATAGAATACCAATGTGAACTTGCTAAAATATTGGACATAGCTACAGAGAATGGATTCCGGGCAGAACTGGTGTACAAAAAAGTTAAGAAGGCCAAAAATAGGAAGAGAATTAAAGAAGCCAGCACACTCGCTCAAAACCAGAAAGAAAACAAGATCTACAAGAAGTTTGCATAACACCCTACAACTTTCTACAAATTCCAGAGGATCTTCAAACAACATAACATCATTCTAGCCCCTAAAACCAATTACTCTATAAAACATTTTAAATTCTAAATTAAAAGATGATATCCCACAAGAAAACAGACTAGGAATATATCAGTACAGCTGCAATGACTGTGAAAAAATCTACATTGGCCAAACAAAAAGAAATATAAAAACAAGGGCAAAAAAATACCACAGAAATATTAAACTCAAACACGAAGACAAGTCTGCAGTAGCTTGGCATTTTTGGAAAGAGAAACACACCATAAATAGAAGCCCAAAAATCCTCAAAAACATCACAAGGAAGACAGAATTAAAAGTGTGGGAAAACATATATATTTGGAAAAACAAGAAATGCGTTTTCAATTTTAAAATCCCGCCTGCAATCTACTGATTCAGAGGTTCATCAAACCACCACCAGGGACAGAGACAACCACCACAGCAAGCAATGCTGGCAGTCGACCAAAGGAATTGACAATGGAAGCACATGGCTTCTGAAACATGTTTTCTGAAATAAAAAGTAAGTGATGTAGTGTTACAAAATCGACTCAACTCATTTTCAATTGTTAAACAAAAGTGTCCGCCAATCGTTATCCAGCATCAGTTTTTCTAAACTGGCAAGATTAGTGTGGATTGCTGCCCAAATAAATAGAATTTTTGTCCAAGTTTGGGGACAAACAGAACAGAGGGGCAGAGATATATAGTACCAACATTGCAGTAGGACTAGTTCATCGTAACATGTGCTGATTCTGTGTCACTCCTAATAATGTGATACTCTATTATAGTAAAGTCAGGCACGAATAAGTGTAACCACAAATAAGTCAAAGCTTAAGGAAGTGCAAGATTCGTGCCAAGTAACGGCAATAGGAAACTGATTTTAAATTAATCATCGCTACGAATCAGACAATTTTGTACTATTTAATTTTCACCTTACAACATCCAAGTTTCCATGTATATATAGCTAGCTAGTCTGAGGACAAGACACCAGTGATGAGATTTGACCCTGAGATCGCCCAATCCTGAATCTCCAACGATCTTCAACTCGACCAAGTGTCGAGAACCAAAAAGAGGTGTTCACCATTAATCATACACTAAAGATGTGTAACCTCACATTTAACATAGCATTATGTTATGGAAAAAATGGCTTCTCATAATATTTTGTTCAATCTTAAGGGTAAGTGAAAGCCCTAGATATTTGTCTCAAAAGCGAAAGAATGACCACTTCTAAATTCTGCAGCCCATTCTTCACTACAGGTTCTTACAAAGTACAATCCAATTCCATTTTATTGGCATTAATCCTTTTAATACAAAGTTCTAATCACCACACATTTAATTTTATCCATTTTTAGATAAAATCTCAACTTGTTTATTTTTCAGTACTATAATCAAACAAAGCACATGTGTAAAACAGCACATTGTGCCATACACAGGATTGTACTTGAGCACTATCTTATTTGATACTTCCATTTGTCACATACTGTAGAGTTATGTAGAAATATCCGCAGCACTTCACATAAAACTTTAACTTTAGAAACAGTTCTCCAGGTAATGACAAATATAATATAAACTTTTTGAGCCAAAAAAGGCCATTTTCTCACTCTCAGAAAAGCAAAGGCCCTCTTAAGAGAAGCTAACTTTTTAAACTTTACATTACCTATGTTAAAATAGGTATCAAGCATACATACTAAAACTTTCCGATAAATTTGTTCTTGTATAGCTCATTATCAAACATACAATATATGCTTCTGTTCTTACCTAAATGCAGGTACTGGGTACCCCTGGGCTTGACAAAGAAGTGTAAATGCTTGTCCAATATGCCTTTTCAAAGATGTAATCTTTGTCTCCAAAGCGAAGGTTGGTGCCTTTGCTCCAACAGGTTCTGTTTTCAGAATTGTATATCAATTACTTGTGCAGATTTGTTTTCTGTAGCTTTACAGAGAATGGTTTATATATTTTACCAGATAATTAAAACACAGTTCACATCGATGAATGCCAGAGTAGTTATTCCAAATAATCCATTAATAACAACTGCTATTTAAGCAAGACCCAGTGAACCTAATTTCTCTGCCTCATCCTATTGTTTAAAAGAGTTTATTTGCAAGTCAAAACCTTATAACTCCTTGAATTGATAAAGGGTGGGAGAGAATAGAGAAAAAGTGTGAATATTCAGGAGGAATAAAGGTGAAATGTATTAGAAAATTGAAAATAAGACAGTTGTGTCAATCAGGGAGTTATGAGTCATACTGGTTAGATGTGCAGGAAATGAATATTGCAAGAAACATGTTATTTACTCTATTAAACCTTTAGGTTAGAGATTCAAATTACATAAAATGTTATTTATCAGTGAAAATTTATTACAACTATGTAATAGCTGATATAGAAAATTAACCAAACCAGGAGTTTCTATCTTTTTAATGTATATCTTTTCTCTTGCAAACCAACTACATTCTTGGGAAATGAGTTATTTTAATATCCACTGTCTGACCAGGAACAAATATTGTCTCTTATTTCTATAAATAGTTTTTAGAAGCAGTATTTTAAAGAAACATTGCATTGCTTTCATCCTTTTTAATCTCAATGAATATGAATTAAACTATCCATGTGTTTTCAGAAACATGATAGTGCAAAATTATGTAGACATTTACCTTGGATGGGTCAAACAATTGATTACCATTAAAATAGTAATCAACTAGAGCAGAAAATTATCAGTAACTGATACTAATGGCAACTATAGGATGAATCTGATGCTTACAAACTTAATTTACTTGTTTATTTGATTTGACAAGTCGATTAATTACACTAAACAACACTTCCTTGGGATTTTTGCTGGGACATGTTTCAAAGGACTAGTTTCCTTCATTTTCAACCGGACATCGACTGAAGGAAATGAAGGAAACTAGTCCTTAGAAACATGTTCCAGCGAAAATCCCAAGCAAGTGTTGTTTAGTGTAATTAATCGAATTGTCAAATAAATGAATATAACAACACTGTTTACAAACTTCCACAAAAAAAAAAAAAAAAGTTCATTTACTTGGCTTATTAAGTAGTTATGAGGACACTGTCTCCCATTCAAGCTGGAAACTGGCCAGAGCTGCATCAATGCAGTGGAAGCACTTTTCACTTCTGAGTGAATCAGCAAAGGTGGTCTAGGTTAGGTAGAGCAGGGACATCTGGACTCCTAAGTCCTTTTGGTTTTTAAAAGATCACGCATTGGCATCAGATAAGTTTGTAAGCATCTAGGTCATCTTATAATTAACAGACAGAAATTGCAAATTATTGTTCTCTTCTATGACAGTGTATGGAAAAGAATGTGCCTACATAAACAATCACATGCATGCAATCTTTAGAAAAGATACAGATGAGAGCAGCACAAAATTTGAAAGTATATTATATCTCAAAAGGAAAAGAATTAAGGATGGAAATTCTTAACAACTTCAAACTCAGAGTAGGAAAGACATACAGAAAGAATAGAACACAAAAAATGTAGGACAAAATCAGTTTATTTAAAAATAAACTTTTCATAACTGAAATATATCATTGTTGACACAAGTTGGAGTTTTAAATATAAAGCTTTGGTTATGAAAGAAAAATCTGCCATTTTAGGGGCTGCCATTTTGGTAAATGCATTATAACGAAATGTATAAACATGAAAATACAACAACACTATTAAGAACTACATCAAAGCAGATTTATTATTTTAAATTATCAGAATTTTAATGGTAGAGTGTCTTTAAATCTTACCTAAATGTTGGAACAGGGGAGCCTTGGGCTTGACAAAGAAGACCAAAACCTTCACCAGCAGATCTAGCAAACATACTTCCCCTTAAGTTTGCAGAAAACGATGGTGCTTTAGCTCCAACAGGTTCTAAATTAAATTATGCTACAAATAAGTGAACTGAATGGATTTCTTACCTAAATGCTGGGATAGGGGAGGCTTGGGCTTGACAAAGAAGAGCAAAACCTTCACCAGCATTTCTAGCCAACCAACCTCCCTTCAAGGTTCCAGAGAAAGTTGGTGCTTTTGCTCCAACAGGTTCTAAATTAAATTAATACTATGAATCAATAAATGAGCAAATCGTCTTACCTAAATGCTGGGACTGGGAAACCTTGTGCTTTGCAAAGAAGCCCAAAACTTTGTCCAGTAAGCTTCACAAACCAGCTGCCTTTAGCATCGCCCGAAAAAGTGGGTGCTTTTGCCCCAACCGGTTCTGCATTGGAATATTATCATTGACTCTTAGTTCTGTGTTCTTCTGAACCGTTAAAAAGATACATAGCAATATAGCATCTCCAAATGTACTAATTATATATAAATGTACAGTTCTTTTTCTGAAAATATATTCACTAGCATACAATTCCTCGCAATCTTAGAATGCATAAGCAAAAGAAAGTAAATGAAATTGAGTTTTATTTATTGTTGCAGTTCTTAGCATACCATTCTACATATTACTGGGCATGAAAGACTGCTTAATTTTGCTCAGAGACCTCTTTATCAGGCTTAAGGTTCTTTTACGTACAGCAAATCAAAGACACAGGCTTTACTTCCTGTCTGAAGGAAGCCCAAAAAAATCCATTGCCCTCTGCTGAGTTTGAATCTGTGACCTTTGGGAATCAGAGGCTAGCATGTTGTCCCCAGATCATGGAAGTCAACAAAAAAGTAAATACACATATCTTATGTCATATGCCATACATTTTATTTGGTTTAATTTTTTGCAGCCTGTTTTATATGCATTTAATGGCACATGTCAACCTTCTTGCTTATGTCTTCATTATTATTGTAACTTTCTTTTTCTTTATTTTTGAGAAACAGGACTAAATGTTATAAGACTGAAATATATAAATATTAGGCAGAAATAATATATTGTGAAAAACTCTTAAGCTTTAGTTCTAATGAAATTTTAATCTACCGCACACAATATTAATATGACAAAGTTGTTTGGCTCTTCTTTAACCTATGTTCCATTGCACAGGCTAAGAATAATTGCCTTACCTAAATACTGGGACAGGATTTGCCTGAGCTTGACACAATAGCCCAAAACTTTGCCCTGCATGCCTCATGTATGTTCCGCTTTTCAGATCAGTAGAAAAACTAGGAGCTTTAGCTCCCACTGGCTCTAAAGAAATAAGAAATATCATGATATCATATCTAAAGATGCCTACAATGATACCATTTCAAATGACAAAAGCTACTACTTGAATAATAATTAAGCTTTTGATTAAATATCATACAATTGTGTATAGATAATGAGCAAAAAGAATCATAATGCTATGTGAAACATCTGAGAGGTACCATGTATCTGGTTTAAAAATATTAACACATTGAAGCCCAAGCCCTAGTATAGCTAGGGCTGTGCAAAACGTTCATGTGCCCCCCCACCCGAGAATAGCTCCGGCAGGTATTTCTAACCTTTTTAATGCAATTCCACAGCCTTAACTCAGTCTTGGGCTATTTGGCAAAGAACATACATCAGTTATCGTTTAGTTGTCTGATTTGTGCCACCATCTGTCCTCGCTTTAGTCAACTATTAGGAAATTTAGGAGAGTTAGTAATATTGGTTGCTCGCAGGTAGTCACGCCATTTTCCTTGAAGGTGGTGATCTTAAAATGCTGCATTTCCCTCGATTTCTGTGAACTGAAGCTGAAACTCAGTATACAAATAAGGTTCTGGAAAACTGATTCCGAGAGAGAGTTTTTCAAACTTTCTACAAATGGAGTGTAAGCAGCTTTACGCAGATTTTTTCAAACTCATATTTGATACTTGTTGTAAATTTAAAATAAAATATTAATAGGGAAGTTATGACTATTTTCTTATTTGTTGAGAAATCCTTGAATACCATACTTTTAGATTATCCCAATACTTTTTGGCAGATTTTATTGATGTACTGTAAATAATAAAAAAGTAGGTGTAAAAAACCTGAGTTTCTTGGCCCTTCAACTAAAGAAATCCCTAGGCTTCAATGTGTTAAAGATAGTTAATACCTGTAAACTAATGAAGGCATTTCTTTTGTTTTTCGTTAGGTATTTAATGGTGTTATATTGAGGTGGCTTAAAAGTACTTTACACAAAACTTTCAGAAAACTACAGAACAGCTTAATTTGTATTTTGAGAAATAAAGTGTTGCATTACTTAATCTCCAAACCTGTTATGTTATTATTAGCCCACAATTTCTTATTTTCAAGAAAAATAACAGGGCTAAAAGATGCTAAAGGCATTAAATTCACATGATTTTCTCCAGCCACTATTGTTTGTTTTTCCTTATATAGCTAAACTATTCTTAAAAAAACCGGTGTGCATATATATGAGAGAGAGAGAGTAAAAGAGAAATTTGCTAACATAGTTTCATTACACATTTATTTACAGTTAAAAGGAGGATACAGAAGGCTAAAATGATGGATGTTATATTCACATGACTTTCTCTATTTGTTCTTACAGAGGATTATTCTTCTTTCTGCGCCACGCTAATTGAGATAAGCATTAGCAGAATGGTCTGACTACTTAGTTCCTTATAACTAGAAGAGAACTAAAATGATAGTCAAATGTTTTAAAGTCTGCCACTATGTGATTTTTCATTAGAATTTGCTTCTTTGCAAGGCCAAGAGACACAGACTTCCTGTTTGAGAAAAATTATTATAAGTAGTTTAAAACTGAAACCAATAACAAGGAATATCTTGGATATGGTTAACTATACAAAAAAAATGCATACAACATAAATTGTGTATTTTAATGAGAACTGTATTTTTTGTGCAATAATTTTTTGTCTATCTCTTATGGTTTACCAGTTATGCAAAAATCATCCAGAATGAACAGGTGTTCATAGGCTACTCCCGTAAAATTCAAGATATAAGAAACGTTTAAATGGCTGAAACTGAAACCAATAATCCAGAATATCTTGAAAACAGTTAACTCTACAAAAAAATTTATATGACATAAATTGTTTTTTTTAATGAGAGCCACACATTTTGAGCAGTAAGTTTTTGTATATCTCTTATGGTTTGCCAGTTATACAAACTCATCCGGAATGAAGAGGTCTTCAGAGGATATTCCCAGAAAATTCAAGTTATACATTTTGTTTGTCATAAAATATCTTAAACATAAGGTATTTTATCAAAATTGTAAGTCATTTTTGAGAAAATCGAAATTTTCAAGAAATTTTCCATGTTAATGGTAGTTTGGGGTGGGGGGATTTTCTTGAAAATCTTTGTGTTGCATCCTTGGAAGATAATCACACACAGACCTTTTTCTAAAAATACTTTTTTTTTGCATTCAGGGGGACCCAAAACATGAATTTCTGGTGAATCAAATTTTTGGATGCATTACAACCTTCTCTATACACTATGTACATAGTACATGCAAAGAAAGTGAAAATAAAACGAAGAAAGTCAAACTATTGCATGAAATATGTAGAAGTTTGGTGTCTTATTCAGTATTCTTATTAATTCTAAAAAACAGAAGTATGCAGCAAAGGCAAAACAACTAATAATGTCATAAAATCATCCTCTACTCCCCTTATCTCTCCCTTCTCTCAATTTCAGGAGTATTCTATCATATTTCTACAGTAGTGTTACTACAAGTCTTTAAAACCTCTGCTCTTGCAAGTGTCAGACATGCCATACAATTAAGTAAATACTTCCATTAAAATGTTCTAACTAGTGCATAATTAATGAATACAGGAAATAAAGTGTTATTGTCACTATTCAATATTCCTGCTGTTAGACCACCCTAAAGAAAATTAAGATTTATTTATGCATTGTATAAAAAGAAATATGAGCATATTTCATAAGGGAAAAAAAAAAAAAAAATGAGTCTAACTGAACTCTGCATAATTATCAAAAAATTATACTAAATTAGGGTCAATAGCTTCAACACATCAGTTGCAATCTTTCACTTCCTATTTTTATTTGTTCCAGATTAACAACTTTATCTATTTTCATAATGTAATTGTTGCTAATCCATTAAAAATATATAAACAATACATGACTTTGCACTACAAGGAAAAAAATAATGATAAGTGACTGACCTAAAGTTTGGAACAGGATGGCCCTGAACTTGGCATAGCAACGATATTTCATTTTTTACATGACCCACAACCATACCCAGCTTTGCTATTAGTGGTACATTGGGAGCTGTACTACTAACTGGTTCTGTGGGGAAAACAAATAGTAATGAATTATATTAATGAAGATCAACTCAAATAGAGTTTAAAGGAGCTATAATAGTCCACACTATAGTTAACATCTTTGCAGAAATATTTTCTTTTTAATACTTGTTTGTTCTAAAAAATACATAGCATTACTTAAAACAATCAATGTAATTCATTGCAAGGAATGAGGAAGAGAAAATGCCATCCTTTTCATCATTTTAACTAATTTCAGAGAGAAAATAAGATGAGCAAAACACTATAGTCTTTGTCAGAATTGTTGCCTGCGGCAGCTGTTCCAATTTATTAGTGCATTATTATTATTGCTGTTGTCATCATCGTCTATTGTTATTGTTATTGCTATTGCTATTGCTATTGCTATTGTTATTATCATCATCATTATTATGAAAGACACTAAATTACTGTTAGCAGTCAAGCCTGCCTGCCTGCCTGCCATCCTGCAAGCCTGCCTGTGTGTATCTGTGGGCAGCATAGCTAAAAAATGAAAAGTTCATTAAATACCAAACTTGGTATTTAAGTTCAGTATCTTCCAAGGATGCGACATGAAGATTTTCAAGAAAATCCGCCACCCCCAACTACCCTTTACATGGAACATTTTTTGAAAACTTTGATTTTCTCAAAAATGGCTCTAACGATCTTGATTAAAATATTGTATTGTAAAGATATTTACATGACAAATAAAATGTATGTTTTGAATTTTCTCAGAATGGTCTCTGAAGACATATTTATGCTGGATAAATTTTGCAGAATTTTGCATAACTGGTAAGCTAAGAAAGACAAAAACTTACATAATAGAAAATGCAGATCTTGTTAAAACATATAATTTATGTTATATACTTTTTTTTCATAGAGTTGATTATTTTTTAAATATTCCTTTTGTTGGTTTCAGCTTTAAAATACTTAATACGTTTCTAATATGGGAACTTCTCAACACTTGACCACACAAAGAATCAGATTTCTATACTATAGTAACCAAATTTTAAAGCATTTGACTGTTGGTTTAGCCTAGTGTATTCCCTTATTTCCCTTCTATCTATAAGAAACTAAGTAATAAAACCATTTCAGCTGATGTTTATCTTGATTAGCATGAAATAGATAGAAGAATAATCTTACTAACAATAATTTGTCACAGAGAGGTAGAGAAAATCATGTGAATGGAGCACATCAGATTTTTTTTTAAATATATCAATCATCTTTTTGGAGAATAATACACCTGCCTTGATAACTTAATTAACTTTCTGTTGAAAAAGTCTAATATATTAGGAGCACATTTCAAGATGGTGTATATAAGTGAATTTTTAAAGGAATGCACATATGAGTCTCTAGTTCCAAACCCAGCCACCTGCACCAGGCAAGTTTTTCTCAATAGAGACTAACAAATATTACTGACTTTACTATGTAAAGTTATAAAAGAAGCCATACCTTTAAAATTTTGTAAAAAATAAGTTTAATTATTGGCATTATACCTAATAAATTCCATTTGCAAAAGTTTAGTTTTGGAACTAGGCAATGCAGTTGGCTGGTTCTGAAACTAAGTGTAATAGAGCTATAATTGATTTTTTAAACAAATCTACCAGAAAATTGTGTTAGACATATTCCATTGCTTTATTATATTGCTTTTTACATAACTGCATGAGGATGTTAACACAAAGAGAAGAAAAAGGTAAGAAAGAAGGAAAGAAAAATTCTACACTGTGTCAGAGATCTCTTCCATTCCTTCACAATCATCTTGCTCAGCATTGCCTTCCACATTCACATTTTTGTTATGCTCTAAAACATTCTTATAGAATCTAAGAGATTCGATACCTTTCCATTCAGCTCCAAAATGTTTTTCCAACAACTGTCCTACATTCTTAACTTTCTCTATTCGAGCAAAAGCTCGATCTGGAGGGAGGAATGAATGGCCAACAATTGGAAATGGTATTTCAATTTTTTTAATACTCACAGGGGCAAAGTTTAGAAGCCAGTATGAAAGCATGGTCATCATTGTGGTGTTCTTGTTCTGGACATACCCAAGGTTGCGGGTTCAAACCTGGCAGAGGACGAAGGATTTTTTTCGGTAGTAAAGCCGTTGGTCCCGTGTCGTAGATTTATGGCATGTCAAAGAACCTCAAGTCTGATTGAGAGGGCTCTGAGCAAAATTAAGCAGTATTTCACGCCCAGCATAGAATGGGATGCTGAGAACCACAGCAGTTAAAGAGCATCCATAAATAAAATGCCATTTCCATTTCTAATTTGTAGCTGTTTTTTATAGGTTTTAAAAGTTTTATACCGGGTGTGATGTCATGATTTGAGGTCCAGAAATGATAAGATACTGCTAATTTGTCTAACTGTTTTTAGTATAAATATCTCTTATGTTCTTTTAGTCTTGTTTCTAGATTTCTCTTACTTCTGCCAATGTATACAGTCGTTGCAATCTATTTGGTATATCCCAACTAACTTTTCTCTAGAGATAGGTTTGTTTTGTTGCACAGCAGTTTTTGTTGGAGAATTGTTGATAATGGGAACAATACCCTATTCCCGAAACGCATCCAAGTACCAACTCACTTATTATATGACTACGCATCACAGTTACTAGTTTCTATTCCCTCAAATTAGTGAACCAATCTCAATACTACAGTGTTATTAAAGTCTGTGCCACAGCAGATGAAATTTCATTTTAACTTCTTGAAAATTCTTCAGACTCATTCCAGTGATAAATGTTCTAAGGATCACTTTTAAGGCGTGGAGCTTTTGAGTGTCTTTTCACTATAGTGAAATTAAACTGATAGAGCTGACAACTGTAGTAGGCCACTTGGACTAGTACTTTTGGCAAAAGTTGGTTCTTTTGACAATCAAAAGACTTTGTGGTCAATTCATCAGCTTCTTGTCTGAGAAAGCATAAAAAGCTTTAGCTTCGAGGCTGTGTATCATTTTTTGCATTATTTACTCATTCTTTTTTCCTGCATCAGTTTCTCTATTGATTTTCTCCAGCAAATGTATGCATGTAGGGCAAGCATCAGAGTTAGGACTACCAAACTGTTTGTTGAATGCAGCTCTGAAATAACTTTGACAAGTAAATCTGGATTTGTTTGTTCTTTCTTATGCATTCACCACATTTTGCTGATATTAAGGTATCTTCTAAGGTATATGCATTGAACAATGTGACTCCACACCTTTGAATTTTTTATTGAATGCCTTCACTGCTTCTTGTCTAGGACCAAAGGTTTTGGATCAATGGTCTCCCCCACGTGTCTAGAAGTCATTGCTTGTACTCTGTGTTTGGTAATTCTTAATACTTTCAAAAATGTTTCACGGCAAGCTGGAATCTCAGCACCAGAGCTAAGATGAAGAATTTAATTGCTATGTTTTGGCTCTCTTCTGTTTTCCCCACTATGCTTTTTGGAATTAATTGCATCGGTGTACTTCAGTAAAAAGCTGTCTTGTTTTATTTTATCTCGATGGCCACAAAAGGAATTGTGAAAATTAAAGATGTCTGCTTTACTTAGGGATGCACACTGGATTTTGTTTTTGTAGTGTTTACATGTTGGCATAACAGGAGGGCCACTAGCTGCATACCTGTAAAACAAAAAATAAAGCATACTATAGGTACCTTGTTTCAAAAAAATATGCTGTTGTCAAAAAGAAGGAAAAGTAGAAATAACACTAGCAATTTTTTTTTTCTTTTGGAGTATATTTTTAGAAATGATTTATTTCCCATAACTATTGATACAACTAAAGGGAATTTAATTTAAGCTGGAGCATCCATATACAATTTATTACAACTAATAATTAGTATAAATATTGTAGGCATAAAAAATTTGCACAACATAGTGATAGTTTGTGCATTAACAACTTCCTAAGATGATAACTTTTCACCGCTTTTGCAAAAATCATCAGTGCTCAAAGTCATATTATTATTAATAATAGAGAGATTTTGAGACCACCACCAACTCTCAAAATCTGAATAAGCAGTCTCTATGTCATACAACAGCAACAATGATTTGTTTAGCATAGTGAAAATACTCTGCATCAAAACAAACACAACAATTGTTAGAATGGTGGCGTGCGAAGGATATTTTCCCTGAGTGTTACAATTTTGGTTCATTGTTTTATTTTAAGGTATTAATAATTACAAATCCATATATCAAACTAAATGGAGCAATAATGAGTTAAGAGAGGAAAAGCTATTTATTTTAAAGATAAGTGTTTATTCTTTTATTTTTTACATTATGGAATAATATTATTACATAAGTTCCGCACTTTGAAGTTAATAATTCATATCTCAGTGCAAACAATCAATCATTTTATCAATAATAATAATAATAATAATAATAATAATAATAATAATAATAACAATAATAATAATAATAACAACATCAATAATAATATAAATACCTTTCCACCTTCTCTCTGGTTTTCTTCCTTCCATCTGGTTTTCTGGGCCATTTCCTGCCTCTCCCTTCTTCACATATCGGAAAAATTTCCATCTTGTTGGAAAATTGAGTTACTGACTCACATGTGCTGGAGATAGATGCAATATCACTGACTTGCAAAAAGGTAACAGAAAGAATGCACGGAATGATCCAATATAGCAAAGCGCTAACATAGTAATTAGTGTTACTAACACACTTTGTGTAAAATAAAATTGCACAACAGAGAACAGAACCTAGCTTAATCTTACTATTCCCAGATTAAGCTAAGTTTTCCAAGAGAAGCTGTCGTAATGATATCTAAATTTTTAATTAAGTTAGTGGAAATAACGCATCTTGTCCACGAACCACCTAATATCAAGCAATGCAACCCACTTTGTTGGTTTTAAGTAGGCTCCACTGCTAATTAACATGCAACAATTTTGGCCAGTTTTGAAACTAAGCACTTGCATCAGATGGCCAGTATTGGAAATAACCATCAACTTTCCAATGGTACTGCACTTAAATGTTTTGTAAACTAAACTTATTACACCATAGAGAAAACATCTAAGATTTAATTTTACAATAAAACTTGGTTTGCAAATTTTTGATTTGGCCGGATGTGGAACTAGACGACTTATATATCCATATTATCATATTTGCCTTTTGATTTCTGACTAGTTGTCAGGAGCTGTTTCTGCCCCTGTTGCACATTTATGCAAACACCACTTTTTATTTTCTTATCTCTTTTTATTTGATCAAAATTAAATTGTTACTTCTTGCAATAACAGCAATTACTTATATAGCTTTAAGCACATTCATCCTGTAGTTCAAATGCTCTTGAACTATAGACAACTTTCTCAGCCACAAATGTGTTGGGTCATAAATTTTGCTATGTTTTTATGCATGCACAGATATCTTAACTGTCTCTAATATGCTGCATATGGTTGAGCTTGTATGTACCATACAAATTCAATGTGCAGTTTGTTTTCAGTGGAAGAGAAAATTAACATTAAAACTCTAGGATGGCCCACTTCTGAACATAGAGCAGACTATATGTGGTATTAATTTGTTGAGTTGGTTTTTTAACTAAGCTGTCTACTGGTGGGCTTAGTTAAGTAGTTCATCATTTCACCACCAGAGAAGAGAACACAAGCAAACGTAACCAGCAATGACAGTTGGACCCGTGAGGTCAAAAATGGAAGCATAGGCATTCGAAACTAGTCCCTCATAATAAAAATGTAAGTGATGTAGTGTTAAAAAACCAACTCAACAAATTAATACCACATATAATTTGACCATCACTGTTACTAAATTCCTCCAAACATCAATCAAATAGAGCAGACTGTATACATATAAGTTCAATCCACCTATTTATAATAAACATAATTGGGTTTGTAGCTGTGACAGGAGAATTGCATTATATTGATTTCCTCATTTATTGTCAGCAGAAAGAATAATGGACCAAAATACAGTTTTTGAAAAAAATTAAAGACTTTTTTAGTTTATTTTAAATGGAGGAGAGATTAAAAATGTGAATACTATTTTCTTTATATCAGGACACATTAAAACCCTTCAGAAAAAGAATTTCAACTTCTGACTTTCTTTCATTCATAAACTCATGCAAGTGTAGAAATTGTTTATGGTCAGTTGCCAGCTATGTTAAAATGTACATTGATGCTTTTGAAAGGAAAATTCTTGCAATTACGGAAGAAAGTAACCTTCCAGAAAGCATGAGGCAAAGAGGGCAAAATTGAATGTCAAAACTGAGGAGAGAGGGGGGGGGGGAAACTACATGGCACACTTAATGACCTTCATCTGTTAAAAACTCTGATGTGTTACACTCACATGACTTTCTCTAACTGTTTTACAAACAAACTTCTACAAAGAACTATTCTTCTTTCTACACCATGCTAATCGAAATAAGCATTAGCAAAATGTACTTATTCCTTATACGTAGAAGGCAACTAAATGAATGTGTTATGCTAAAGAGAAAGTTAAATGTTTTAAAAGCTATCGTTATGCAATTGTCATTGAAATTCACTTCTTTGCTTGGCCAGGAGTAGAACAAAAGAAAAATGGACTTTCCCCATCTGAGAAAAGTATAAGTATTTTAAAACTGAAACTAATAACAAAAAATATCTTGGAAACAGTCAACTGTACAACAAAAATGCATATTACATAAATTGTGTTCTTTAACGAGATCTACATTTGTATGTGGTAAATTTTTGTCTATTTGTTAAAGATTACTAGTTATGCAAAATACAGAAAAATGTATCCAGCATAAAGGTGTCTTCAGGCTATTCCCAGAAAAATCAAGAATACATTTTATTTGTCATGCAAGTATCTTAGATAAAAAGATTTTATTCAAAATTGTTAGAGCCATTTTTGAAAAAATCAAAATTTTCTATGTAAAGGGTAGTTGGGTGTGGGGGGATTTTCTTGAACATTTTTGTGTTGCATCCTTGAAAAATAATAAATTTAAATACCAAGTTTGGTTTTAGCGGTTTTTTAGTTTTTGAGTTATGCACATGCACACACAAACCTTTTTCTAAAAAAAAATTTTTTTTTTACTCAGGGGGCGTCAAAATATATTTCTGGTGAAATCTTGGTATTGAATTTTTGGGTGGAATACAATACCTTCTCTATATGCTATCCACATAGAATGTGTATAGGAAGTAAGTATACACTATGGATCAAAAAAGGATATATTTAGATTTCAGTTGGTTAAAAGAAGAATATTAGCTTCTGCTAAAATAAGAATGAATATAACAACTACAATAAATGAAATTATTGATTCTATAGATGATACAATATTGTTATCTTAAGAAAATAAACTGAAGTAAAAGGAACTCTAGAAATGTGTATATAATGTTATATTTCATTTTTAATAATCGGTATGTCTGAATTTGTATTCAACCATGTCAGTTTTAATTTTTGTATTAATTTTGTATATTTATACTGTGACCCATCATTGTTACTGGGATTTGCGCTTGTATGTATGTGGTAAGACTTGACCTAAAATAAGCAATTAAACAAAAATCTGATGTGTTCCACTCACATGACTTTCTCTACATCTCTGCAACAAAGTATTGTTAAAAAGCTTATGTTTCTATTTACTTCATGCTAATCAAGGACAAATTGGCAGAAATAGTGTTGTTAAAAAAATGGTGTGTTATTTATGGACGCCCTTTAACTATTGTGGTTCTCAGCGTCCTATTCTAAATTGGGCATGAAAGACTGCTTAATTTTGCTCAGAGCCTCTCTATCAAGCTTTAGGTTCTTTTACGTGCCGTAAATCTACGATAAGGGAGCAACGGCTTTACTTCCCTTCTGAATGAAGCCATGCTATGGATTTTTAAACCCGAAAAAACCCATTATCCTCCGCCAGGTTTGAACCCACGACCTTGGGTATATGAAGTCAGCATGGTAACCATTACACCATGGAGGGCGACATAGTGTTATTACTTGCGTCTTTGTAAGTAGAAGTGAAATAAGGGAGTACCATAAGTTGAAGTGATAGTCAAAAGCTGGTTGCTATATGACTGAAGTTCCACTGTTTGTATGGACAGGAGTAGACAAATTCCTGTATGAGAAAAGCATGTTTTTCAAAGCTGAAACCAATAACAAGGAATATCTCAAAAACGATCAACTCCACGAAAAAAATGTATATAACATAAATTGTGGTTTTAACATGCTCTACATTTTTTGTGTGGTAAGTTTTTATCTATCTTTTATGATTTAACAGTTATGTAAAATTGCGTAAAATTCATCCAGAATAAAGTAATCTTCAGAAGCTATTCCCAGAAAATTCAAGATATACATTTTATTTGTGAGGTAAATATCTTTAATATACAATATTTTAATCAAAATCGTTAGAGGCATGTTTTAGAAAATCAAAATTTTCGAAAAAAAAGCTCCACAGGTAGTTTGGGGTAGGGGGATTTTTCTCAAAATCTGTGTGTAGTATCCCTGGAAGATACTAAATTTAAATACCAAATTTGGTATTTTTACCGACTTTTCGTTTTTGAGTTATCGTGTTCTCAGACACACAGACACACACATGGACCTTTTTCTGAAAATACTTTTTTTGGACACAGGGGATCCTAAAACGTATATTTCTGGTGAAGTCTCAGTATCAAATTTTTGGGTGAAATGCAATACCTTCTCTATACACCATGTACATTGTATGTGCAGAGAAAGTAAAATTGAAACAATTATATGTTAAATGAGGGACAAACTTAAAATCGCAGAACATCTAATTGCTGCTACATTATTTCAGGTGAAAATAATGAGTCCAACTTTCCTGACAGAAGCCTGAATGAGACCTGCAAGGTGTGTACGCCTTCATTGATTAAAATAAACTCAAAACCAAACTATCAATAATTTACAGCATTGAAGAACTTCACTCTATGTCTGGGGCTGTGGCTTTGATTGATTTTTACTCATGCAAACTTTTAGTGAATGTGGTGATGAGCATTGTTTCCCCATAATGAAGATAATTAAGACCTTGTGAAAAATATTCTGGAAAAAGAGATGCTTTCAGCATTAGAAGTGCTGTCAAACGAGAAAGCCTTCTTTATGACATTTTGATTTCAATCAGAAAATTATTCACAAATTTGCCCATAGCTAAGCATACATGAAGAATAAACATTCTTTTCAAATAAAGCAACAACAGTTTTTGAGACAATTTGTTTGAAAAGTTTGAGACAGATTGTCGCCCAGGTGAATAAGCGCATAGCATATACTTTAGTTGATTAAATTGTTTAGGTTAATTAGTAAGTAAGATATAATGTATTTATTGTATATTGGATGTTCAAAGAGATTGTTCCTGGAAAGCGTTTCAACCTTCAACCCGAGAGTTCTCAAGCGACGAATTCAGTTGTTTACGCTAGTTCTTTGTATATTGCAAGAGGGGAAAGACGCTATTGTGTGGTCACGTCTCCGCAAGAGAAAGTGAAGGTAACATGTAAACTGGGGAACCACGAGGAAATTTAGGTCCAGAATCACGTAAAAGACGCATTGACCAATTAGAATTAATCACGTCACGGCAGAAGCACGCCCGAAACTACTTTCGGCGTCAAAAATGGGCCAATGAGATAACAAGTTGCGAGTTTTGCGCGTGGGTAGAATTTGCTATAAATATAGAGTATTCGCCGCAATTTTCAGGCAGTCGGAATGTGACTACACGAGGAATCTGTGAAACGAGAGACAAGAATACGCGCAAAGTAGCAAAGTTATTATTGTGGATCAGGCAGTTGAGATGTAACCCCACGGGGAACCTGCGAAGCCCAAAACAAGAGTACGCGCGAATTAGCAAAGTTATTATAGTGGTGAGGCAGTAGGAATGTAACTAACTACTGCAGAACCGTGATGCTCGAAACAAGAATCTTTGTAAATATAGTAAAGTTATTACAGTGATCCACACAGTTGAAATAAATGTCACATGTAACCAGCGACGCCGGAAACAAGGAAGCCACGGCGGAAATTTAAAGTGTCTACAATTATTCCGCACGTAACAGTTCTACTCGTCGCCGCGTAAAGTTTAGTTGCCTTTATGCGCGTTACGCCCTTGTTCGAGGGAAATTATCGGAACTCAATCGCGCCAGGAACATTCTCGGGAACCCTCGTGAAGAGAAATAAACCTTGACTGAACGACAAGTACCGACGTTATTTTAAGTTAATTCCCGTACCACTCCCTGGAGATCACCGTAGCTAAATACCTGAACTAGATATAAATAGATCTCAATTGCTCGTCGCTGAGTCCACCAATAGCCGAGGAGCATCGAGAATCGACTTAAGCAGCTGCAACGCCGGAGAGAGGACCAGTCGTCACTGAGCAGCCCAGCACCACCAGGTACGTCACCAGTTCCCCCCTCAAGTTTGAAATCAGAGTTTTTTGTTTTTTTTCTTCCCTTCCCCAAGATAAATGGTTTTCTTGGCTTCTATTGTACTTCATATTTCATTTATGTTTCATTTTAAATGAGCTTAGTTGAAATTTGAATACACGTAGTACATGCTGGCCAAGTTGGTACCAGCCACCTTAAGAAAAGAACATATGCACGCAAATATTAATGAATGTTTTCTCCGAGGCAAAATATTTGTGTACTAAATCCCTAGATAATTCATTATTTTTAGAGGTAATTTACATTCCAGTTCATTGTTTAGTCTACAATGGGATAGTGGAGTGATTTCTAATGTAACATATTTAATGGTACTAACATAACAAAGAAATGTTATGAATGGCACTTATGTGACAAATTAACTCCACACAAAGATACAGCATGAATATTTTTATAAAAAAATAAGACAAACAGGAATTCCTGAATAATGAGTTCCTATTAGACAAACCTAAGCTGGTTGAAATTGCAACAATATTAAGAAGGTTCTCAGATGAAATCTCTGTGTGATCTCCTATGCTTGAGAAAGAGAATTTCAAAATTCTCAATCTCTAAAGCAGCTCTTAATACTGAAATCTTTAGTATAGCCCACATAACAATGTCCTAAAATGAATTTCTGTAATTCAATTTTCGAAGATATTAATAATCTATTGTTAATCTCTGGGTAATAGTTACAAATTTGAAGTACATATACAGTTACATAATTAGATTAAAACATAGGGAAAAAAAATGGAGCCAAAAATATCTGGCACATGAAATGACACAGCATGTTAAGACAATGTGAATATAACAGACTATAAACTGAAAGAGATATAATGAGCCCCACACAATAGAAAAACAGGTACTCCAAAGTCAGATAAATACTGCTACATTTTTAAAAAGCAGTCTGATTATGAAAGAATATGTACTTTGAGCAAAAGCCCCAGTTTATAATTTTACACTAAATATTAGTTATAGAATCATAGATTCTGAAGCAGCATTACTGGCTGCATAAGTATCAATTGAATCCACAATGTCAATTTTGGATAATATAATTATATCTGTAAGATTATGGCCTATTATATTTCACAAACTTGAGCATGTGTCAATATACGAGGGTTGGGGCAAAAGTCATGGCAACCAGTTTTTTTTCTTGTAGATATGTAAACGGATCACAAACATATATGTGTTGTGCGGAAGTTCTGCAGGCATAGTGTGTATGCAGAACAACAAATAGCTCTGTGGCAGCTGGTAGTAGTGCAGCGAGGGCTGTGAAATCAGTCAGTTGATGAGTGCCGTGCAAGATGGAATTAACCTGTGTTGAGCAGCGCGCTTACATTAAAATAGATATTCTCCGAGGGAGAAATGCGATGGAATGTCACAGTTAATTAGTGGAATCCCTTGGGAATAATGCCCTACCATGTCATACAGTAGCATGGTGGGTAGGAAAGTTTCAGCAAGTCAACCAGTGATGAGCAACGTTCGGGACGACCTGTCAGTGTGCGGCCCGACATGGCACGTACCATCATCAAGCAGCTCCTGGATGAAGACAAGACGGTGGATGCTACTGGAATTAGAGAGGACAAGTGGCATCGAGAAATGCACCATCCACAGGATATTGTATAATGAGCTGCAACTACCCTAAATTCCATCATGGAAGTTCAAAGGTGGGTGCGCTATGCAATATGCTCCGATAACCTTGCACGCTGGAAACAGGATGGCGATCAATTCTTGTCATGAATAATTGCCATCGATGAATTTTGGGTCAGGGCATATGAACCAGAACTGAAACGTCAATCCGTGGAGTGGCGACATGCTGGATCACCAAGCAGGCAGAAGTTTCGTCAGAATCTTTCCCCAGTCAAATTGATGGTGATCATCGCATATGACATCCAGGGTTGTATTGTTTGCCACTTTGTTCCACATAGTAGACTAGTGACCATGCAGTACTACAGGGACCTTCTGGTGCAACAGGTACGACGTGGCATTCGGGAGAAAGTCTGGATCTTAGGGACAGTGTAATAATCATGTGCGACAATGCAAAACCACATAAAGCAGAGTGTGTAGGGCAGCTATTGCGATATTAGGGATGGGAGAAATTGGAACACCCACCGTACTCTCCCGACATTTTGCTCTGTGACTTTGATTTCATTCGAAAGATTAAGGAACCACTATGTGGTAGGCTGTTTGCAACACTAGAGGACATTGCTAACGCTGTGTGTGAACAGATGGCCCGATTCACACATGATGCAGCAAATGCACCTCCCATATCGTTGGCAGCATGCGGTGACAGTAGCAGGGGATTACTTTGAGGGTCTCTAGGCCCAGGTTTGTCATGTCAACTGTACTTGTTGTCATTCTTTTACACCGTAAATAATATTGCCCTGTGTACTACCGTAATAAATTAGTGTGTTACAATATTCAGTGCAATTCATTGTCCACACATGTAATTAATACCTTGTCCTTTTGTCTGTATATGTCACATTTTCCAACCGGACTGGTATGTTCAAGAAAATAAATAGTTGCCATGACTTTTACCCCAATCCTCGTATGTAGGGAATGCAAGAATAATATTTTGGGGAATTATCTTCCTACAAGAAATAGAAGGAAAAGTATGTATATGCATATATAGATAAATAAATTGATTGCATAAGCTATGGGGGTAGAGCTGTATAAGCCAATACTCTTCATTTAAATATGCCAAAAATGTGTGAATGCTGAAGAGATATTGCTTTTAGAGTGGGGCACATTTGCACTGGTACTCACATAAAAGACAACTAAAGTTGTATGCATGTTAGTGTTCACTAAATTAAAAGAGGAAATTTGTGCTCTGATGAAACCAGCAAACAGAGCAAACTTTGATCTGACACAAGTTGCGTTTAGCAGCACATACAGACCAAAAATTACTGCCTATAAATTCTACATTCAAACTAAATTTTGTTTATAGTTTTAAAAAAAATCACTGCTTTTGATAATTGGAAATATACCAAATATATCTTGTGCAGCTTCAATTGCCATCATAGTTTTTATTTTTTCAATCACAAAGCTATGTTTCAAATAGACAGTGACAATAAAACCTACTTGTTCAATATAGAACTCCCCAAGATGCAAATCCCCACTTTTAAATATTGTGAGAGGTGGAGATTGCAAAATTTCAGGGCAGAAATGTTTAGGATATAAAACATCCTTGGTAAGCCATCTTGTAAAAGATTAAACTTCAATATTTTCTTTACTTGTGCAGTTTGCAACTTCTACATATTCTATTAATGTTAATGTAAGGACAATTTTTCAAGTCAGTTCATCAAGAGCTTTCATTCCATTGCTATTCTTTACTTTTTATAGTGTTATATTGTTATCACTACATCATTATAGCCAACATACAGCTTTTGGTAAAAAGCAAAATACTCTTGTGCATTTTGAGCTATTACTATCCTAAACAGGAGGCTATATAGAGGTTATACAGAGCTATACTGTAAAGTGTACAATTAAACACTAACCTAAAGCTAGGTACAGGATGTCCCTGTGCTTGGCATGTTAATGACAACCCTTTACCAATATAACCAATTGTGTTTTGCCATTTTGCTGCATGAGGGATGTTAGGAGCTGTGCTGCTAACTGGTTCTGAGAGTGAAAAATATAATTTAGTTTAAATAAAGTGAGCTGTATACATGTTTTAAAAGTGTATCTAGAGGAGATATGGAAACTTAATTTGGTGATGTTGCCGACTAAGGGTCTGTTTACTGCGCAATGCCACAAAACTATGCCAACCTTAGAAAATGATAAAGCACCGTAGAAATGAGGAAGGAAAAAAAAAAAAAAAAAAAGGTGTTTTATTTATGGATACTCTATAACTTCTGTAATTCTCAGCTTCCCATTCTATACTGGACGTGAAAGACTGCTTAATTTTACTCAGAGGCCTCTCTATCATGCTTGAGGTTCTTTTACGTGCTGTACAACTATGACATGGGACCCACGGCTTTACTTCCCTGCTGAAGGAAGCCATGCTAAGGATTTTTATGGCCAAAAATATCCATCTTCATCTGCCGGGTTTGAACCCGAGACCTTGGGTATGTGAAGTTAGCATGGTAACCATTACACCATGGAGGGCGACAGCAATGAGCAGACAGTGCCAAGGGAACACAACCAGTTAACAGCTGCAAGATGGCAATAGTAGCACAGTTATATGTTGCTAAATGGCCTAATAGTGCTGTTTTTCTTCCCCATTAAATGATATGTTAGCACCGGTTTATCCAGAAAATGACGCATCACAACAGTGAAATTCAAATATATTATTATGTATTAACTGTACTTTCCTTACTCCTATTGTTTAAAATAAAGAAACAAAATCATACAGTGCTCTTAATACATTTGATCAAGTAATATGTTGGGTTAAATGGAGGAATTTAATACACAAAGCTATTATCAAATAAAAGCTTATCAATTATTTTGTTTCTTTTTAATGAAAACATAGCAGTATTGGTAGTAAATCAAAATAATACTAATAATTATTATTTATTTGTATATTTAATCGTTTCCCAGCCTCCCTCTGGAGGTGCCATTTTTCGCCTTCCTGATTTCTGCTTAATGTAATTCATTACCTATTTCAGCATTTACCTGCAACACTATGGAAGCGCTGCCATTGCTGTTATTATGTCAACACCATCGTTGCTTTCCCACACTACCCTATGGGTACACTGTCTTCCCTCATTTTTGCAATACCAACTACATATGTTCCATTACACAGAACATTGCGTGTTTCAGATGCAACGTTTGGCTGTTTGATGTTACACGGCCAACAGAACCTTAGTCGGCAACATTACCCTTAATTTTATTTTTCCTTACATCAATGTATATTACATTTCTAAAAACAATACTCTGATGTAAGCTGATTAACAGTAGCTACTAAAATGAAGAACTTGATCATATTCATTAAAACTGGACAGCCTTACCTGAATGTTGGTGGAGGAAAACCCTGTGCAGGACAGTTTAATGCAAATTGTGCCTTATTTTGTTGTTCCATTGTATATATTTTTGTAAGGGGAGGAACTTTAGGTGCAGAAGTGCCCACAGGTACTGTAAAAATATATGGATAGGCTTCAAGATATGGTTAATCTGATCACCATATCTCACTGAAAATTATACAGGGAAACTCAATAATATGCTAATCTGAACATATGTTTAATAATAATAATTAACTCACAAATGCTACACTTCCCATACAAAGTTTGTTGTCATATCATAAAATGCAAAAGTATTTAAACATTACCTATCAACCCCATCCCTTTTATCAAGAATTATGTTACATTTTAAGACAAAATATTTGTTTCTATAAAGGGATTTAATTTTCGTTTCCTGGTCATGTGTTGTCCAAAAGCATTTAATTTATGAACAAATTCAATAAGTAGATAACACTTTAGATGGTTGTAACAGTTAAACATCACTTACTTCACATTGAGTCAGAACATATTAAAGCCATTACTTTCATCATCAGCTTCAAATGATATATCAGCAGTCGACGGGAAGCTAACAATGAATATTACAATGAAGCTTACAATAAATATTCTGAATGAAAGTGAAGTAAGTGATGTATAAGTGTTCAAAATGACCTCAAATGTGTATCTATCAAATGCTATCTATCTATTATCAGTAGGGAATGGATTATTAAATAGAATACATATTTTTTCTGCTTGCAGTTATAGGCATGAAGCTAAGTACATATGCTGAAGAATATGTCACTATCACAAATACAAAATTGTATTTCACAACAAAATACATAATTTTTAGAATAAAAAAATCTGATGTGTTCCATTCACGTGACTTTCTCTACCTATCTGCAACAAATTATTGTTAAAAAGCTTATGCTTTTATTTACCTCATACTAATTGAGAAAAATTAGCAGAAATAGTCTTATTATTTGCTTCGTTGTAAGTAGAATCAAAATAAGGGGTACTATAGGTTAAAGTGATAGTCAAAAGCTGGTTGCTATGTGATTGAAGTTCCTTTGTTTGTATGGACAGGAGTTGACAGACAAATTCCTGTATAAGAAAAGTATAATTTTTTAAAGCTGAAACAAACAACAAGAAATATCTCAAAAATGATCAACTCCAAGAAAAAAAATGTGTATAACAAAATTGTTAGCTTTATCATGCTCTATATGTTTTGTGTAGTAAGTTTTTGTCTCTCTCTTATGATTTACCAGTTATGCAAAATTCAATAAAAATTATCCAGAATAAAGAGGTCTTTTAGAGTCTATTCTCAGAAAATTCAAGATATACGTTTTCTTTGTCAGGCAAATATCTATAATATACAATATTTTAATCCAAATCGTTAAGGGCCATTTTTGAGAAAATCATTATTTTCGAAAATTTTTCCATTTAAATGCTTGTTGGTGGTGGGGGAATTCTCTTGAAAATCTTCTTGTCGCATCCTAGCAAGTTTGTTATTTCACGGTCTTTTCATTTTTGAGCTAAGCTGTCCACAGACACACACACACAGATAGTCCAGACAGACAGACAGACAGACACAGACACACACACACATTTCTTCCTCTTCTTCAGAAAGTGAAACAGCGTGATCAGAATTGGACACAGAATTGGCACAGCCGCTATTATATTAAGATAGGCTGCATGTTATTCTTCAACAGCATTTATATTTGCATGTGCCACCTTATCTGTACTAATGTATGTGTTGTGTATGCATTCCTTTCAGGGTCCATGAGCTGAGCACAACTATATCTACATGAACACAACTACTTTGGGTTCAGAATAACTGCTATTCACATTTTACACTGTAATTCAAATATATGATAATTGACCAACAGGTATATTAGCTATGTGCTTTCTGTAGGTGCATGTCAATATATTCCTCTAAATACAAAAATCTCTAGGGAGAAATTATACGGAAAAATTAAGCAATAATCTGCAAAAAGGCAGTCTATTGTTCTCAAAAGAAAACAACAGGATGATGGTTTCATTGACCTCATACCTTTGTCAGGTAATAAAATGCATAAAAGCAGAATATTACATAATTTAGGAACTATTTATACACACTGCTCTTATTTATCCCTAGAATTTAAAACACTTCTGAGGTTGTCACACTCCTCTTATAAAATTTCAGTGATGATATTAATGATTTCAAAATATGTTCTTTATATTTATTATATGGAACAAAAACTGACTGTCTCTATGATCAAGTGGTCACCATTTTGGTTTCTCAGTCAAGAGGGATAGGGGAATTTTTCTTTAATTACAATAACTCTTTCCCTTTGCTGGGTCTAAAGTATAAATGTTAAAGTGAACATGAGTGTATTTTACAACACAAATGTATTAAATCAACACTAAAAAGGTCCTACAAATGAGATACAGACACCCTAAGTAAGCCAAAGCTTCTGTTATGACCATAGAAGTTAAATAGGACTATACGTCAAAATAAAAAAACAAAATGCTTCTCAGCAATAAGTTTATACTAGGGTCTGTTGATAAGTCCCAGGCCTCACACAGATATGGAACCACTAGGCCAGTTAGACAGTAGCATTGTATAGTTTAACTCTAGACTAGCTTGTATCCATAGTTACAGGTCAATAGCTTGATTAGTTTTCAAATGACAGTATTTTAAACAAGTCAACTTTAGAGTTTTCACGAAAATGGAGGATTTGGAAAAGAAAGCAGTGATTAAATACTTCCATTTGAAAGGCTTAATGCCTAAAGAAATCAAGGAGGAAATGGACAGTACATTGAAAGACTGTGGCCCTAAGGTGGGTTGCAGAGGCTCACTCTAGAGGCCCTGTAGAACCGACAACTCCAGAGATCATTGAAAAAGTTCATCATTTAGTTCTGGAAGATCGCAGATTAAAGTTGTTTGAGATAGCAGAGGCTGTAAACATATCAAAAGAATGTGCAGGTAATATTTTAAATAATGTTTTAGGCTTTCACAAGGTCTGTGCAAGATGGGTGCTGAGTTTGTTGGCACCTGATCAAAAGTTGCAAAGAAAAACTGTTAAGAATGTGGAGCTCTACCATAAAAATCCCAGTGAATCTTTGAGATGGCTTATTACCTTGGATGAAACTTGGCTACATCACTACACTCTAAAAGTAAATCATAGTCCAGACAGTGGATTGCGCCAGGTGAATCAACTCCAAAAAAGGCAAAATCAATTTTGACAGCTAACAAGGTTATGGCAAGTCTTTTCTGGTATGCACAGGGAATTCTTTTTGTTGATTAATTGGAAAAGAGTAAAAGTATCTCTGGTAACCACTATGCAAGCTTACTGCAATGTTTGAGTGATGAGGTGAAAAGAAAAATACCTCATTTTGCAAAAAATAAAATTTTGTTTCATCATAACAATGTTCCGGCCCATCATTCAGTCATTGCAATGGGAAAAATGTGTGAATTAAAGTTCAAATTGCTTGAACATCCACTCTAATTGCCAGATCTAGCACCCAGAAACCTCAAAAAATTTCTTGAGGTATGAAGATTTCACAGCAACAAGGAGGTCATTGATGCAGTAAACAGCTATTTTGAGGACCTTGATAAATCGAACTACAGAGATGGTTTAATTAAATTAGAACACCGATATGACAAATGTATTAGCCTTTCTGGAAATTATGTTGAGAAATAAAGCAAAAACAATTTTTTTTTTTAAATGCTGTTTTCATTGAGAGGCCCAGGACTTATCAGCTGACCCTCGTAAGCAAAAGTGAACTTCTTGTAGATATGTACTTCATTACAATGGTGATCAACAGATAGCTTTAAGAGCCTTTGGACTCCATGATAATTTGCACCTCAAGTTTCCTTATTTTATGCAGTATTACAAAATACAGTATTACAAAATAAATGTTACAGAAATAGATTTTAACGTGAGAGAGAGAAATCTGTAACATGCCATAACAATGATTAATGTCCCAAGGGAGTCTGACAGACTTTCTGAGCAGTTCAAAGTAATTAACAAACTGGAAAGAAAGAGAGGCAAACATGATCTTTATTTTTCTTTTCTTTTTTAATCTATGTTGTTGGTTTATTTTATAAATTGTTTTAAATCTGCTTCTTATCATTTATTGTAACAAAATATACCCTTCCTTACCTGTATGATGGAACAGGGAAACCCTGGGCAGGGCAAAGTAATGTATTGCTTTGGTTAGATTTTACTTCTAGTCCTTGAACTTTAACCACAGATGGAAATTTTGGAGCTGAACTTCCAACAGGTTCTATGAAATGGAATTTGAAAACATATTGCTAACTAAATGTACTGGAGTTTAGAGATTCTCAATTATTTAAAACATTATTTATTGTTCAGTTCCTAAATAAAATCACAGGTTTCCAAACTGCTTATGGTAACTTTAAAGTAGGTCTGCAAATATTGCTACTAACTCAGAAATTGAATAAGCCAGAATTCAAATCAAAGTCATTACAAACAGTTCATAAAAGATACGGCAGGCAAAGTAAATTCTACCTATTAGCAAATTAACTTCCTTTCCAACATCCATCAAGATAAAAGAGCACAGATAGTATTCCTTTCCTTACCTGTATAATGGAACAGGAAAACCCTGTGCTGGACAGAGTAATGTAAAACTTTGCTTGATTTCCACATTAAAACCTCGGACATTATCCATTGTTGGAAATTTTGGAATTGAACTTCCCACAGGTTCTAAAGTTAAAATAATATTGTAAATGGATTGGTAATTATTGTAAATGATAGAGGCTTATACATACAGCCCCTTGAACTTTTTTTTTATACATAAAATGGGACAGGGAATCCCTGGGGCAGAAAATATTAATGATCGAGTTTGGCTTCTTGCCAGTGCTTTTAGCGATGGTTAAATTTATTTTCATAAGAGTTTTAACTCTTCTATTGTATTACTCACATAGCTAGGCAAAAATAATTATCATTACTCTTAATTTTGTAGCTCAAAATTTTAAATTGTAGAGTTTGTGTTCAAAAAGCTCAAAATGAGCTTAGTAATTATTCATTATGTAAAAACTGCTTAGCTTACTGTATTTCAGCAGTACTATTCTGAAACATTACTTTATTTTAAGAATGTTTTGTGAATGCACAATATTAGAAGTGTCAAATATATATAATTTTCTATTAGCAGTAATATTAGAGAGCTGCTAAAATTTACAAACCTTATACAGGAAAGATATTCCCAGACACCAAATTTGAATGTGAAAAGCATGATAAAACATGCATATCTAGAATAAGGAATACTGTAAAGAATATACCATTATAGTAATGCAAGTATCAAATTTCTAACTAGAATTCAATGAGGGAAAACTTACAAGGCCTATCCAAATGAAAATATGTAAGTATTTCACATAAAGTGCTTTATAATGCTCAGATATAATTCTATTGACATTAAGTTTATTTGCAACATGCTGAAGATGGTGCACATGGTTTATTCTGCTTATGTAAGTTACATTACACTTTGTCAACACTCACAAAGAGTTCATAACTGCATCCTGTGTTCAAGGAAAAGTTAGTTTTGGGTATATCTAATGAAGTTCTGACATGTCTCCTTATTATTCAGAGAGTTCAGCTTCTACCTGATTATGAATAATGGAGGCTTTTTCCCTATTCTCACAAGGATAATAATGGTAAGCTTCACAACCAAAGGATTATAGGATCATTTCCACCATTATTACATTTAAAAACCCAGAAATGAATATGAAATTTCCTGTGTTGGAAATTGATTTTTTTTCCTGCACATGAAATGTGAATGAACTTTTAAGTTTGAGTTAATAGTGCATTGCTTCTCCCTTTGGAAAAAAAGAAAAGGTTTTTACCTCCTCTTCAACGTTTTTGGGTGTATTATTTTTCTTTATTCTGCTAAATATAATTTCTATTCTGCTAAATTTTTAATTTTTCAAAATAGCTACACAAGTGTGTGTGGGGGTGGGGGTGTGTGGGTTGGGGGGGGGGCAGGGGCGGGTGCGTGTGCATGTGCGTGTGGTGTAATGCTATGAAAATATTTCCGAGCATACCTGTGATGTTGCTGTACATGCATTTTCTGCCTTTGTGCATGTATACTTGTAAATAGTCTGTTCAGCATAAAAAAGCCATCTTTGTTACAAGAGACGAGAATTGGGAACTCCCTACCAGCAGGTGTGGTTCAGCCATCTTTGGCATTATTGTTTCAGTTAACATATTCAAATTTTGGAATATATATTGCTCCCCCTTCGCTAGGGGAAAAAATTATTCTAAACTGGGTAACATCACAAAGATTTATGTAGTTTATGTTAGGGGCTTAGTATGTGGGAAAAGGTTGAAGGCTATTACATCCATTAGAAGTATATATTTAATCCTTATAAGAGAGATGGGAATTAGCATGTTAAAAGTCATTTCGGCTTGTGTAAAATACAAAGGCAATTTATTGAAAGTATTCTGAAAACAGCAGCAAGATTAGGGTTGCCAGAATGTACTTGAGGCAGGCCCGGAGACCAACTAATGGGCAACAGCTATTTGAGTAAACGGGGACAGAAATTGTTAATCAGATTTTTTTGTATTATTATGGTCATGGGGTCACAATTTTACTAACATAATAAAATTAGCTTACTGCTACTGCTACGGCTACAGCGATGACTGTTATTACTACTACTATATTACTACCCTTAGTATTGCTGCAACCATTCTTCACGTAACGAACTTAGATATTGCCTCTTCATTTCACTGTTATTACTCATATCACAGAACAACAAACTATAATTATTTTGAATTATGAAAGGTAGTGGTAGTCTATCCATTAACAATTCGAGCATTCCACAATTGCCGGTAAATGGCTAACTGACAAGTGACAACGAACGACGACTTGACAGTGTTTCTTTTAATAATGTGAGTTGAATACTATAGACGCAACAATGAAAAGTTGCCAGAATAAGAATAGAAACATAGCATTTTGTTACAATTAGAAATTAACATTCGAACCAAATTATTAAAAATTATTCATGAGTAAGGTGACATTCAAGCCTGTAAATTAAAGTCATTGGGCCGTATACCCGGAGAATTCATTCCAACCCTGGGCACTCCAGGCGGCGCCCAGAGATCTGGCAGATTAATGTGCGGGAATTGCCATGACCTATTGTACTCCTTGAAATATGCATATTTAATTCTATGTAAGGTATAGAGGAACCAGTATGTCAATGACTTGGTTAGCTAGAATAAATTTAAAAGTCAGTTTGGTTATTTAAAAAGAGAAGGAAGACTATTTTGCATATTTCACATTATCACAATTACCTGGACTGATGATCATCCAGATGACATAACGACCATTACATTGCCATTGAATTAACTCTTTGAAAATACTTAATCAAAAGCTACACTGCAAAAATCTTTAAGTGTGATTGCATCAGAAAAAAATCTGATGTGTTCCATTCACATGACTTTCTCTATATCTCTGCAACAAATTATTGTTAAAAAGCTTATGCTTCTATTTACTTCATGCTAATCGAGAAAAAATTAGCAGAAATAGTCTTAAATATATGCGTAAGCTTTCATGGCCGGTGTCCATGGTTTTAAAATTTAAAATGTTCGGGCTGTTTTGCGAGTTAGCGACGTGAGTGCAGTGCCTCTGAAGATGTCCCCCACAGACAGGGACGAAACGTTAGGGAGAAATATTTTAACTGAACATATTTTAACCTACAGACCACGGCAAAACAGCCCGAAAATTTTAAAACCAGAAATAGTCTTATTACTTGCTTCCTTGTAAGTAGAGGTGAAATAAGGGAATACCATAAGTTAAAGTGATAGTCAAAAGCTGGTTGCTATGTGTCTGAAGTTTCT
Organism: Hymenopus coronatus; assembly: GCA_030762935.1. Lineage (NCBI taxonomy): Eukaryota > Metazoa > Arthropoda > Insecta > Mantodea > Hymenopodidae > Hymenopus > Hymenopus coronatus. The sequence goes on from CM060884.1 coordinate 15,165,026, forward strand.
TTGTTTGTATGGACAGGAGTTGACAAACCCCTGTATAAGAAATGTATAAGTTTTTAAAAGCTGAAACCAAAAACAAGGAATATCAAAAAATTATCAACTCCACGAAAAAATTGTAAATTGTGTGTTTTAACATGCCCTACATTTTTTGTGTGCTAAGTTTTTGTCCATCTCTTACAGTTTAGCAGTTATGCAAAATTCCTTAAAATTCATCCAGAATAAAGTAGTCTTCGGAGGCTATTCCCAGAAAATTCAGTATATATATTTTATTTGTCAGGTAAATATCTTTAATAGACAATATACCAATCAAAAACGTTAGAGCCATTTTTGAGAAAATTAAAATTTTCGAAAATTTTTCCAGGTAAAGGGTAGTTTGGGGTGGGGGATTTTCTTGAAAATCTCTGTGTTGCAATACCAAGTTTGGTATTTAATGGTAAAGAGGATAAACGAACTACTTAAAATTGGACTTAAAAATTATAAGCATGAACAAGTACTGTATCAAATATGGTCATTATTAAATGAATCTTGCTTGGTCTGTAGATAATTTTCTTGGTTCCTCTTTAATTCAGTGAAACGTAAATAAGACTATGCTACATGATTAACTCACCTATATTGTGGTACAGGAAAGCCCTGAGCAGGGCAGAATAAAGGAAAATGTTTTCCAATTTTTACATTATAACCACGTGAATTTTCCATGCTTGGAAATTTTGGGCTGGAAGTTCCAACAGGTTCTACAAATGAAAAGGAAATATAACAAAATATTTCTAAAACCTGTGTAAACTCACCTATACAATGGCACAGGAAATCCCTGCGCAGGGCACAGTAATGTAAAACTTAGCCCCCGTTTGACTTTAAAACCACGAGAGTCATCCATGGTAGGGAATTTTGGACTGGAACTTCCAACAGGTTCTACAAATGGGAAAGAAATATAACAAAATATCTCAACACCCTATACCAACTCACCTGTATAAAGGCACAGGGAAGCCCTGAGCAGGGCAGAGTAATGTAAAACTTAAGCCCATTTTAACTTTAAAACGATGAGAGTCATCCATGGTAGGAAATTTTGGACTGGAACTTCCGACAGGTTCTACAAGTGAAAGAGAAATATAAGAAAATATTTCAGCCAATATGAACTCACCTGTATGAAGGCACAGGGAAGCCCTGGGCAGGGCAAAGTAATGTAAAACTTAAGCCCAATCTATCTTTAAAACCGTGAGTGTCATCCTTGGTGGGAAATTTTGGACTGGAACTTCCAACAGGCTCTATGAGCAGAACATTGGTAGAAAGTTACAGTGATAATCATTTTAACTTACCTATATGCTGGGACAGGGAAACCTTAGGCAGGGCACAGAAGTGTATAGCTAACATTCATAATAGCTGAAAATCCATGACTTTTATCCATTGTATGAAATCTAGGTATACTAAAACTCTCAAGTGGTTCTATGAAATAATGTTGAAATGGCATCAACATTATTAATTCAGCTCAATGAAATTTAGAAACACAAGCATGAAATGCAAGCATCCAATTATTGGATATTCAGAAATAATTTTTGTTATTCGTTACTTTGAAAGCCATTCAAGTTAAAAACACTTTGTAAAATTTATGATAATAAATCTGAGTGCTAACTGAATCAAAATCATGGATATAATTGCTGTGTATGCTCTCTGGAGCAAAATGCCCACATCATCTACAAGGTTTAATGTAATTTGCAAACCAATATGGTTATGGGCTCAGGTGCAAATCCCAAAAAGATCAAGTTACTTCGCTCAGGCTTCTATTTGACATTTTCTCTTCTTAAAATGAATATCAAGCAACCCATAGAACCAAGCTGGTATGGTGTCTATAATAAACTAGGGTCCCTTTGTGTTGGAATTTTTATGGTATTTCCAGATACTGGCTAACAAAAGAGAGAATAGGAGTGTAAAAATCTTATAAATCTTATACCCTCTAGTGAAAATGGATATTTGCAGATATAGCAGCACCTGAGATTAGTATTGGGTGTAGTATATCCTGATATGGCATTCATACAGAAATATCAAGATATTATAAATATTAAACCATTAAGTCATTTTTGAATACACATGTATGAAATGATATCAAAATTTTATTTTTGTGGATCTGATTGGTGTTGAAGTAAATTTGTGAGATTTTTAATAATTATCACAAGTTTACATTCCAAAGAATATATCAGAAGTACATTAAAACCATTTTGAACATTTTATTACCTTTTCCATTTAAATTTTTACTGAACGAACACATAAAAAAAAAAAAATTGAAAATGAATCACTTTAAGCATGTTTTAAAGAAATACTTAATTGAAAGATATCTATACAGGATTGAGAATTATAAATTTGTCAACTATCTAATATTTATAAAAATGTTTGTGCTTATATTATCTGCACTTAATAATTTAATAACTCTGTAATTTGTTTTAGTAAATTGACTGTGCTTGAAACATATATTTTTATTATTAATTATTAATTTATGTTTACTGTTGTGGTTGTTGTTGCTATCATCATCATCATCATCATCATCATCATCATCATGTGTTGTTACTTTTAAAAAAATAGTGCTTTCTGATTTTGGGCAAATTTTACGGTGAAAAGTTTGAATTAAGATTGTGCTATATTTTACTAGCATTTGAATTTTGTGAAACATGTATACTGCCTTTTTGAATGGTTTCTACTGGGTGCTGAACATCATATCTTTGTGAGAGGTAGCTTCTGGTCGCTCAGCAAGTATTTTTTGCAGAAGAGATTGATGATTCTACCAGATATTTGGTGTCTTTATTTGGTTACATGTGGTTGTTTTCTCCTTTATAGCTATAGCACAATTTATTTGTTCTTTGAAAATTGATCTTTTCTTCAAAGCCTAGTTTAAACTTTGTGTTCAAGGGGGTAACATTTTATGATAACCTATATTGGCCAAATTTAGTTTATAAAATTGGGTATTTGATGGGGCATTAGCCTGTTGTTGATTCATACACGAGAAAAATGGCACAAGAATTAAGGTTTTACTATGTCTGCAAAGCTATAAATACAAGTTTTATTTTATGATGTCCTATTATCTATGTTTAAATATAATATTATCTGATAAAAATATGTGTGTAAATAAGGTGTACATGTCTAAAAGTGTGATGTAAAGCAGCTCCAGTTCTATAGTTATAATTTGTTCAATTTGGCATTCACAATTCCATAATTTTGTTTACTGTTCCATGGACTTTGTTACTAACACTTTAGGTTGTGTCATTTTTGTTTTACATGACAGTGACAGTGGTGGATAGGCCTTTAGAAATAGTATTCCAACAAGTGCTATGTTATTAATTTCATCCTGCTTACCCTTGTTCTTGCTGTGCCATGCCAAGTAATTCTAGGTCTTCCTGTCCTCCTTGACTGAGCATAAGGATTTCAGCCTAGGACTCTTTTTGGAGCATTCTGATGCTTTATTCTGCACATGCATCGAAGAAATTGCTTAAGAGGATAAAAGCATGGAATGGAGTAAAAAATTTGGCAATAAATAGGGTCTAATGGAAATACTCTGTGAAAACCTTATGTTCCTCATAAGTTCCTCAGGAAATTGATTGTATGATTCTGTATTTTTACATTTCCAATCAATTTCCATTTTCAACATTTAATTTCCTACCAAATGCTTTAATTTTGTGATGTTTACCTCCTTAGTATTTGCTATAGTCATTGATATTTATTTTGTTTCATTCAAAGTATATGTATTTTGGTTTTAATTCTTTTCACTTAACATTATATATATAAAAACGTAAATACACGAAAGAACTGTTTTTTTCAGTGAATTAAGCAAGATCTCTCTGTTGTAAAGGACAATACATGCTTACATACATTCATGCCATTTCTTGACCAACACATCAATTTTCTCAGTTCACATATTAAAAACTATTTCATCAGAGCATAAATTAACCATTACTTAATGAAACTCCATTCATTCTTATTTCTTGAAACAGTCATTAGTGATTTAATTTTTATTTTATACTGATCAATTTAAGCTAACAATCCCCAGATGAAATCCTACTGCTTAGCTCAATTTCACTGCACTAATTAGCTAAAAAGCAATGCTAAATTTAAATATGGAAAATATTTCATTTTCAACATAACAACTTGAGATGTCTCTTATGACAAAAGTTTAGAACAAAACATGGTTCATTAATAATTTGTTTTATGCTCAATGGGAATTAAATTTAATTTCTAATGGTGAAGTGAAAAGCTTACCGATAAGATGGAACTGGAAAACCTTGAGCTGGACAGAGTAATGTGAAACTCTGATTATAGTCTGTTTCAATAGTGCGACTCTTATCTCCAGTGGGAAATTTAGGGCTAGAACTTCCAACAGGTTCTGCATAGAAGTGATACATATATGCATTTCTAACCACAAGAAAAATACTTAAAAATTAAGCCAAAAGCTGGGAAGGGCAGCCCACAGTTTGAAAGATTCTACTTAAAGTTTTTTTTTTTTTTAAATAAATAAATTAAAAAAATAATACACTAATTGGAATAAAATATGTCAGAAATGTATATGCATTCTAGGATGAATTTTTAGAATCACTATACTAATAATTAAGTTATTGATACCTATCATGGTTTTATCCTAATTCAGAAACAACTTGATCCAAAGTGTTTGTAAGGTTTACAATGAAGGAAATTATATTATGAGTGCCACCAGATATGGTGTTAAGCAATATATAACAATTTTTAAAATTATATCTCTATCATAGGAATCCTTATGAATCAGTTATAAATGATCAATATGGAAGATTGCATAGGTCCCAAAAACTGTTTAGTCCACTTATTGGGGACTGCACCTTGAATCCTTAAGATACATACCAGCACTAGGTTCGGCAATACCTTCAGAAATAGGAGTATCATATTTGACAAACTGCAATAACCCAGTATCCATTAATATTCTTTATATTGCCTTATCCATTGATATTCTTTACATCTCCAACGTTATGTACATAAAGCAGACTGCATGCTGATGCTTTTGCAGTAGCTCAATATTATTTTTAATAACTGCAGCACTCTATTTGGGGATAACAAGCTATAAAATGTACAGGAAATACAAATTATCCTGTCCTTTCCTAAAAAGAATGCTTTATTCCAACAAACGTGATCTATCCATAGTATATGCAGTAAGGATCCCCTTTATTACAGGCACATAAATAAGTGATGATAACAATGCAGAAAGAGATCAGGTACCTGGAAAGGATAAGCCATAAAATGTACAGGAAATACAAATTATCCTGCCCTTTCCTAAAAAGAATGCTTTATTTCAACAAACGCGATCTATCCATAGTATATGCAGTAAGGACCCCTTTATTACAGGCACATAAATAAGTGATGATAACAATGCAGACAGCAATCAGGTACCTGGAAAGGATAAACTGCAAACAGCAGTGTGAAACTTCAGAGAATGAATCCAAAGGAGGTGGAGATTAACAATCAATTACCAACACCAAAATGTAAATGAAATGTATCTCTTACACTGTAAAAAGGCAATTTTTAGCATTTTACCTTCCCTACCACATACAGTAAGTAAAGGATATATGTTATGCCATCAAAATCTTTGATGACAAATTTTCCACAAATATATGTTTGAGACTCGTGAACCTCCCCCAATAAAGCACAATTAAGCAATAGTTCTGTGTGAATATAATGTACATAAAAAAAAAAGTATAATGAATAACAAATGGTGCACATCAAAGATGTAACACAAATATTTTCATGAAAATTCTCACCCCAAACTATACTTTACATGAAAGCTTTTTCAATGTTCTCAAAAATAACTAACATTTTTTTTTAAAATACCATATATTTAAGGATTTATATGTAAAATAAAAGGTATATCTTACATTTTCTTGAAATATCCTTTGAAACCCTCTTCATTTGATAAAAATGTTCTATAATTTAGTATAACAAGTAAATCTTAATATATAATTAAGAACACTACATAAAAATCTGACATGTTCCATTAACAAGACTTTCTGTGCCTGATCTGCAAACAAACTTTTTTTTTTTTTTTTGCAATAGATTATCATTTTATCTTCAGCAGGACAATCGGTATATATTGCAGAAATGGACTTATTACTTAGCTTCTTATAAGTATAAGGGGATTAAGGGAATACACTTGACTAAAGCGAGTGTCAAAACTTTTAAAAAGCTCCAGCTAGGCAACTGACATTGAAATCGGTTCTGTTTGCATAGCCAGGAATAAAACAAAAGAGAGATGAAAAGAATGGTCGTCCTGTTTGAGAAAAGTTAAATATTTTAAAATTGAAACCATAATAAGAAATATGTCAGGAATGTTAGTATAACATTAATTGTGTACTAAGATTTTGTCCATTTCTTATGGTTTACCAATTATGCAAAGGCATCCAGAATGGACAGGACTTCAGAGGCTATTCCAGAAAATTCAAGATAAGAGATTCCATTTGACATGAAAATATCTTAAACAGACAGTATTTTAATCAAAACCATTAGAACCATTTTTGTGAATATCAAAATGTTAAAAAAATGCACCAGTAAAACGGTTGTTGGGGTGGAGGGGATTTTCTTAAAAACCTTCATGTTGCATCCTTGGAAGATGCCCAACTTAAAACATCAAATTTGGCATTTAACAACTTTTTTGTTTTTGAGTTATAAGTTACACTGTGCATGCACACACACACACACACACACACATGCACGCACGCACACACACAGACCTTTTTCTAAAAATGCTTTATTTGGATTCAGGGGTCCTCAAAACATGTTTCTGGTGAAATCTTGATATCAAATTTTGAGTGGAATACAATCCCTTCTCTAACTACTATGTACATTGTACACACATGGTTAAGAAATTTAAAATGGAGGGCTCTTTCAAATGCAAATTATTTCAAATTGGCCTTAGGCAATTTTTCAATACATTGTAAAGTAAAGTTTTATTCATCCGTTAAAGTGGTTTGGTACAATGTACAATCACTATTGGACACGTCAAGCTATAAACATAAATAATCATAAGTTTTTGCAATATATACATTATGTTTTTACAATATATACAATAGTCTTTACATGCTATATACTAATAATTCATAACATACATTCATGTTCAAGGTAATCATTGATAGAGTAAAAGGAGTGGTCAATTAGATGTGCCTTGAGACTGGATTTTAGCTGGTTTACATTTTTAATTGCCTTGATATGACTTGGTAAATTATTGTCAAGTTTAATGCCAGAGTATAAAATACGTTTTTGGTAGAATGAGGTGTTGCAGCTGGTCATATGCATTTGTGTATTATCCCTGGTGTTGTGTTTATGCACCATATTATTAGTTACAAAAAGTGAATCGGAAGCATTAATGTTCTTGAGTATAAATGTAATAACTGTATATATGTAAATGCAGGGAAGTGGGAGGATTCCAAATGTTTTAAAAAGAGGTTTACATGACGACTTTGGGCTAACTCCTTCAATAGCTCTGAGAATTTTTTTTCTGTGCAATAAAAGTTGATTTGCATGCTGGAGACTCACCCCAAAAGACTGCTCCATAATTTAAGAGTGAGTGCACATGTGCAAAGTATGCTGCTCTAACTGTTTCTTTACTTGTGCATGTTGACGATATTCTTAGCATATAACATAGAGAGCTGAGTTTATTATTGATGAGGCTAATGTGTGCATCCCATTTCAAATTACTTTGTACACAGACTCCAAGGAATTTTATGGATTCTACTTTTTTGAGTGACTGATTAGAGAGTTGTATTTGAGGGGCAATATAATTTTTGTTGTTATTTGTGTGTATATCCATTGCTACAGTTTTATTTTCATTTATAATAAGGTTATTCAATGTAAAATAGTTTGTGATTTTCTCTGAGACTTGATGAATAGAGGTTAAAAAGGTTTCTTTTTGAGTTGCCGTAATCAGAATATTTGTATCATCAGCATATAAAACGGTTTTAGTAAATGGATCGTTTATGTGGAAATCATTTACAAAGAGAAGAAATAGGATGGGACCTAGTATAGAGCCTTGTGGCACACCATAGCTTACTTGGAGTGGACTGGAATGATGATAATTGATATGGTTCTTTGCTTTACCTTTTATTTCCACTATTTGCATACGCCCACAGAGATATGATTCCAACCATTTATTGGCTAATCCTCTTATGCCTAGGGCCTCTAGTTTAGTTAATAATAGCTGATGATCTATGGTGTCGAATGCCTTTGATAAGTCTAAAAATATAGCCGAGGTATGCTGCTTTTGATCAACGGCTTTAAGGGATGCGGTTATAAATGAAAAGAATCCTGTTTCAGTTGAATAATTTTTCCTGAAGCCATGCTGAAAATCAGATAGTAATCTATGTTTTTCTAAGAAGTTGGAAAGACGCTTAAGAAACAGTTTTTCTAATATTTTAGAAAAGACTGAAAGTAGTGCTATGGATCGATAATTAGACATATCATTGCGATTTTTTTTAAGTGTTGTCACTTTTCAACTACTTTTTGAAAGATCATGGAAAGAGTATGGAGTTTCTAGGGCTAGCACATTGCAACTAGCTTTTGAACTTCTGACTATTGATTCAGATTTCTCTATTCTCTTGTACATAAGTAAAATGTTTAATGAAACTGTTTTTGCAAATGCTTATCTCATTTAATATGAAGTAGACAGAAAGGAAAGCTTTTCTTAGAATAGTTTGTGGAAGCTATACAAAAATAGACAACAGTAAGTAGAGAAATCATGTGACTGTATTAGTTGTCTGTAATTTTTAATTAATTTTGAAAATAACAATAACAAAGTTTATTACCATTATTATTATTATTATTATTATTATTATTATTATTATTATTATTATTATTATTATTATATGCAAAAGAATCATATGCTACTTTTTCCCATTTTACACATTGAATAAGAGCAAGCAGTATCTCAATAACCCAATTTCCATAGGTTAATACAATTACACTCCCTATTTTGATTGAAAAAAAGCATCTTAATTACATATACATGTTATATAGCAGTATGAAGTTTATGCATCTTGTACTTACTAAAGTAATGCATTTAATATATCTGACATGACTTTCTCTACATCTCTGTTACAAATTATTGTTAAAAAGCTTTTTCTTCTATCTACTTGCTGCTAAGCGAGATAAAATTAGCAGAAATGATATTATTACCTGCTTCCTTGTAAGTAGAAGGGAAATAATGGAGTACCAGGCTAACAATTGTTAAATGTTTTAAAAGCTGGTTACTATAAGATTGAAATTTCTTTGTTTGTCTGGCTATGAGTTGACAAATTAATGTATAAGAAAAGTCTAAGTATTTTAAAGCTGAAACCAATAAAAAGGAATAGCAGCCAGCTCTACAACAACAACACACACACACACACACACACACAAAAAAAACCCTTCTATGACATGCGCTTTAAATAGATCTATATATTTTGTGTAATAAGCTTTTGTCTATCTCATAAGGTTTACCAATTATGCAAAATTCAGCAAAATTCATTCAGAATAGGGATATCATCAGAGGTTATTCACAGAAAAAGATATACATTTTATTTGTCATGTATATATCTTTAATATACAATATACAGGGTGTACATAAATGAGTATCAGGGTTTTAACTCTTTATAGTATTTATTACATTCAACTTACAGTTATAAATGATATGTCAAATGAAAAAGCAACTCAAACAGTTTTGTTTGTTGGCACAAGTGCGCATGTGCGTGCAATGTTTCTGCCGCAATCCGCTAGACAGCAGTAGTAGCAAAGATGGTGACTAATAAACAGAAAGCATTTTGTGTTTTGCAGTTTGCAAAGACCGAATCTGTAGTTACTGTGCAACGTGCATTCCGTAGTAAGTTCGGTTGTGATCCTCCTAGTGATAAAAACCATTCATAGATGGTATAATCAGTTTGAAGATACCGGCTGCCTTTGTAAAGGGAAGAGCACGCGATGACCAGGAGTAAGTGAAGAGACTGCTGAGCGAGTGAGAGAGTCGTTCACTCGTAGCCCAAAGAAATCAGTCCGGAAGGCTAGTCGTTAATTACAAGTTCCTGTGTCGACTGTTTGGAAAGTTGTAAGAAAACGCTTACAGTTATGTCCTTACCGTTTACAGTTATTACAGGCTCTAAAGCTGACAGACCATGGATTACGTGCCAAATTCACAAATAACATGTTGTTTCATGACGATTTTTTGGATTGTGTTGTCTTCAGTGATGAATCGACCTTTCACCTTAGTGGACATGTTAACACTCATAATGTGCGCATCTGGGGCTCAATAAATCCTCACGAGATGGTACAAATGCAATGAGATTCCCCTAAAGTGAATGTTTTTTGTGCCGTATCCCGGCGAAAAGTTTATGGGCCTTTCGTTTTTGGTGAACCTACTGTAACTGGCACTTCTTACCTTGATACACTAGAGCAATGGCTCTTCCCTCAGTTGGAAGAAAATGAGCCAAAGAATCATTTTCCAGCAGGATGGTGCGCCACCTCATTGGCATAACGAAGTATGCGATTGGTTGAACAAGCGCTGGATAGGCCACAAGGGCCCCAATGACAGGGCTTGCTATGCATGGCCTCCACATTCTCCTGACCTAACGCTATGCGATTTTTATCTTTGGGGCTTCATTAAGGATCATGTGTACGTGCCTCCGCTACCAGCTGACCTCCCTGAATTAAGAAACCGGATTGAAGCAGCTGTTGCTACAATTACTGAATACACACTTACTCGTATCAACGTTTGGGAAGAACTCTGCTATAGACTTGATGTGTGCCGTGTGACAAAGGGTAGTCACATTGAACATTTATAAGCTTCTTGGTAAAACTGTTTGAGTTGCTTTTTCATTTGACATATCATTCATAACTGTAAGTTGAATGTAATAAATATTATAAAGAGTTAAAACCCCGATATTCATTTATATACACCCTGTATTAATCAAAATCACTAGAGCCATTTTTGAGAAAATCAAAATTTTCGAAAATTGTTCTATATAAAGGAGAAATGGGAATTTTCTTCAAAATCTTTGTGTCACATCCTTGGGGGATACCAAACTTAAATACCAGGTTTGGTATTTAAAAAACTTCTCATTTTTGAGCTATGCTCTCCACACGCATGCATGCACACAGATACATTCCTTTTTCTAAAAATGCTTTTTTTTGGATTCCAGGAGTCTCAAAACATGTATTTCTGGTGAAATCTCAATATTGAATTTTTGGGTGAACTACAATACCTTCTCTATACGTGTGGAGAAAGCAATAAATCTGATGTATTGTTGCATTTGCATGACTTCCTCTATTAATTATTATTAATGAGTATTCAAATTGCTCTCACTAAAACTTATTTTTCTATGTACTTCATTTTAATTGGGATAAACCTTTGTAGAAATAGCTATGCAAATAATACATTTCATTATAAATACAAAGGGAAGAGTGCTCGCCTGGGTAGTGTGGTGGTAGCATGTCTGCCTCACATTCAAAAGGTCATAAGTTCAAATCTCGCTTAGGGTAAGTTACCCGGATAAGATTTTTTTTCGGGGTTTTCCCTTGTCCTGATAGAACGATCATTTGAGCATCATTTCACGAATTTCATTCATCAACCGATATGACCAACTGCGTTAAAGTGCAGTCACATAAAAAAAAGGGGGGGGGGGGAAGTGATACTCAAATGTTTAAAAACTGAATGCCATATGCTGGTCTGTAATAAAATTCTAAGCACCCATACGAAACAACAGAGAATTAATAGGACTTTGAAAAAATGACAAAATATGGAACAATTTGAACCATCAGATGTGTCTTATGCCACAAAAATGTATTTTAAATACATTGTTTGCTTTAGAGAGATCTACATTTCTTGTGTAATACCTACTTTTTCATCTATTATGTACACTAATAACCATAATACTCATAGACCAAAATAACATTATACCAAATTCCTCCGGAATGAAAAAGAGCTCTCAGGCCATTCCTGGAAAATCCCAGATATAGGTATACTTTATTTGTTGTGTAAATATATATATGGTAATTTAATCAAAATTGTTAAAACCATTTTTAAGAAAATAAAAATTTTGGAAATTGTTCAATGTAAATGGCTGAACTTATATGCCAAGTTTAGTATTTATCTGACTTTTCATTTTTAGTTATGCTGTTTGCACATGCAGATTTTTGTTTAAAGTTTTCAGGATACAGGAGACCTCAAAACATATATTTAGTTAATATCAAATTTTAATGTAACACAATACTATGAACATGGTAAAAAAAGTAAAACAGATAGGGAAAATTTTAAAACAAAATGAATTATAGAAATATTCTGAATCATATGCTATACTAAGTTATCGTGGTTCGACTCCCTCCAAGTTTCTTCATACCTACCTAAGTTATTGCTAGCAAGGTAATTAATTTGTAGTATCAATGAGGTATGAGTTCAGAACACTTTACTAAATTACTTTATTGTTATGTATTAAAAATTAACTTACAGCAGAAATAAAGAATATGATAGTTCAAATATAATACATATGTGAGAATCCAAATATAATATTAAGTATGAAAGTAAAACCAAACTGGATTCTTGGCAATTCAGTTTATACGATTATAAATATAATACTGAAAAATAAAACAAATAAAAAAATCTGATGTGTTCCATTCACATGAGTTTCTCTATATCTCTGTAAATTATTCTTGTTAATAAGCTTATCATTTATGTATTTCATGCTAATCGAGAAAAATTAGCAGAAATAGTCTTATTTCTTGCTTTATTGTAAGTAGAAGCGAAATAAGGGAGTACCATAGGTTAAAGTGAAAGCCAAAAGCTGGTTGCTATGTGACTGATGTTCCTTTGTTTGTATGGACAGGAGTTGACAAACTCCTGTATGAGAAAAGTATAAATTTTTCAAAGCTGAAACCAAGAAAAAGGAATATCTCAAAAACGATCAACTCCACGAAAAAAATGTATATAAAATAAATTGTGTGTTTTAACGTGCTCTACAATTTTTGTCACACACACATGGACCTTTTTCTGAAAATACTTTTTTTGGATACAGGGGGCCCTAAAACATATATTTCCGGTGAAATCTCGGTATCAAATTTTTTGGTGGAGTGCAATACATTCTCTATACACTATGTACATAGCGAGTATAGAGAAAGTAAAAAAGACTCTACAAACCTTCCACAGGTTATTGTTTTCATATCTTTAAAATTCATTTTGATATATCTTCTTTCTGAAGAAATATTTTATAAATTTTATAATTTTCCATAGTAACTTTAGCATGCCATTTTCGAGTAACAAATTTCAACAACAATGGACTCAATCTCATCTGTTCAAGCTAATGAGAAGATATTTTATCCTGTAAATAGCAGTATGCAGAGCACAGCAAACACACCACAAAAGTGATGTCACTAGTAGGTACTAAGTAAGAAGCACTGTGGAGGTAGAAATCCTTCAGTAGCTATCATCATACTGAATCACCAGTTTCAGAATACAGACTGTGACAAATGAAACTGCTATCATTTTAATTGTTTAAGGCTCATTAATGCTCAGACAATATAGAATTTCCTTAATTATGTTTTAAAAATTAGAAAATCACCACGGATCTGAAGTTCAATTTAATGGCATTGAATTTTTCTAACTCTTTTCCTACACACACCTTACCTTTACTGAAAATTGTTAGAAAGGATATTCAAATGATTCTTATGGACAATTATGGACACAGACTTATGGATTCTTAAGGATGAGGCAATTAAATATGTAGCTTCTATAAGCACTCGTCAAATGTTGGATTGTAAGTCTACTCGCGCTTATGTTTGACTTTGTGTAGCATTTGACTCTTCTCAGGGCGTTTTTTTTTATCGGGCTTGTTGGGCTTCACAGATCCAGACTACCTGGTGGCTTCTTAAATAATAAGTCGCTAGCATTTTTGTAGAATTGCAGTTTATTTTTATAGTTATTATTTTACAATTCCAAAGATAAATTGTAATCGCTCGATGAAATTCTTTACTTTGTTGAGCGCTGTGAATCCATGAGGGCGTATAATTCAACATGAATGCATTTTTATGCGTTATCTCTAAACGGCCTTTTCCATTACGCGTGAAGAAGCCTCCTTCTTCATGATAACTTGGCGTCACCAGCCAGAAAATCAACACATAACTATAGATACTGTTGAAAAATAAAATTGCATTGAGAAAATCAAAACACGTAAATGCGATGAAAGCACAAGGAGTAATAAAAATTTGCATCCACCAATTTCAACTTCAGAAGCAAGGGAATAAAAACAATTGAACATCAAATATTATAAAATTCATAAAATGTCGGCAGATTTTGTGAATAATATATAAATATTGCCTCAAGGACAGTGAATCAGACTTGAATCTCATAGGCAATGTACAGTGAATCATACTTTTTTAAGTTTGTACCATAAGAAACAATGATAATTTTCAAAAAGAGGCTTATCTGAAATAAATAATAAAATCAACAGTTATAAAGACAAATCTTTGGGCACATTCTATAAAGCATTAAGTTAAATACATGAAATTAAGCATAAATTACCATTAATTAAGAAATTTTTGTATAATAATAATCAATAATTATTGCCTCTTAATTGAAAGTTAAATCTAACTCATCAATTTTTGCAAGTTGACTCGTGCTACCCACAATTTAACAGATGTTGAGCAAATATTGTAGAGAAAAGGAAGTAAAATAACGATTTTTATAAATAAAATGGTGGGTTAAATTTATTTTAATTTTATTTAGAAACATTCTGTATAATATTTCAGATTTCATTTTCATATAATGCAAAGTAATAACAGGTTACTTGCCGTTGTAGGTTATGGTGCTAAAACAGTTTCATTAAAATAGCTATCAATATTTTTACTATCTATTATGTAAATGCACAATAAGCTACCCATGCTAAATTTGCTTATTTAGCAAAAGTAATTTTATTTTAAGGTTTGGGATTATTTTGATGTCTCATTAGAACATGAAAACAAATTACATTGAGCTCCTTAAGAGCCTCACAAGAAAAATAATACTTTCTTACTGTTCAAAGTTTGTTGTAGAAAAGCTAGAAGAGAGGTTATGTCATAATTACAACAGACATAAGGAAATCATGCTTTTGGAGTTTCTGCTTACTCGTCATATGGATGATTGGAGTTTTAGATGGGTTGAACCTTTAGCTATGCTTTGTTATCACTCCACATTTGTAGCCTTGGCTGCTAAAGTTCTACTCCTCTCCTAAAAACACACCTTGGCTATGCCTTGCAGCTTAGGGCTCTCAACATTAGACCAATTTAAGTGCAGACCAAAAAAAGTGTGAAGGTAAAGTAGCTTAACCCATTCCTTGAACTCTATGATGCACTAACTGAAATTTTATGCCATTGAAAGCTTTCAGATGATTATTGCAGACATGAAATAAAAGCTGAAGCTTTCCTAGCAATGAACACGCTCCAGGTGCTCTCGGGTCTCAAGCCAGGTGATGTGGTGCCATTGACGTTTTGGGAGTGTACACCTCTCCCATTATTAGGATGATGAATAACTGAATCAGGTAAATGGTCTTTATATATACTGTGCACCAGGTGGCACAGGCCATTTCAACGGATATGTAGACGACACATTCATCATCATATGGCCACATGGATCGGACACACTGCCGAGCTTCCTCACACACCTCAACAGCCTCCGATCTCAGATCCAGTTCATCATGGAGATGGAGAAGGAGGAGACTGCCATTCCTGGATCTTCTGATTTCCAAAAACAGTAAACTTGGATACACAGAGTACCAAAAACCAACACATACTGATCTCTATTTGAATGTGCATAGCTTCCACCACAAATCTCAATGAGTAGAGGTTCTCAATACCCTCGCCCACAGAGCAGTTTCCATCTCCGATCCACGCCACCTGACCAGGAACTGCAACAATTAAATACACCTTCTGCCAAAATGGCTACTCCATATATGACACCACAGCAGCACTTACCAGAGCTAAAAAATGGAATTCTCTCATACTGAAATCATCCGAAATGTCTACCGCCACAGCCTAAATTCCATAAACTGGCAACTTATCTTGCAGAATCTGCAGAATCAGCAGAATACTGGCCAATCATAACATCAGGACCTCCGAAGATAAAAAAACCTAGTAAGAGCAGTGAAAGACAAACTAGACCTCAATGTATCGAGTGTCTATCGCATTCCATGCAAGTGCATGGGCAGGACCATAGGCCCAACTTCTGCAACACCACCAAATCTGTAGCCAAATGTGATGGCTACTGGGATGCAGGTCAAGGAGGCATTAGCTATCTCCTCTGAGAAAGGTACCCTGAACCAGGATGCTGGATTACAATTTAGTTCCGCATGGAAACTGGCCATCAACATTGAAACTATCTGGCTCAAGAAATACAAAAACACACACTCCAAGCAGCACCCAGAGTAGGCAAGTTTTCTACAAGATCTGTGCCACCTGGTGCACAGTATATAAACAGGCCATTTACCCAATTCAGTTATTCATCATCCTGATGATGAGAGAGAATGTACACTCCCGAAACATCAATGGCACCACATCACTTCACCAGGAGTATATTGCAGACATATTTAGTACTAGCAAAGCAATTGGTTGTAGTATAATTCACAAGGTTACCAGGCTTGAGACTACAGTTTAATAAAATGCCAACTGAATATTTGAAGCTTTCACGGCGATGATTATTGATTAGAGTTGGGTTACCAGCTGTGTAATATTGATAAAATCGCTCGAATTTTCAGCCAGGATAACTCTATGGCCTTCATAAGTAGAGATGCAACGCAACGCAACAAGCAGATGGCAGGCTGAGGGCAGCCCGATGGTGAGTTAGACGTATTCCTATTCTTTAAGAGAACTTAACCATGTTCTGACAGGAATATGGGGTTTACAGAATGGCAAGTGAGAATGAGGTTGTGGAGTGACAGGAGGAAGCAAGTTTTGCTTCTCAACGGTTGCCAGCCATTGTGCACTGCTGGTGTAAAGATTTTGCAAAAATTGTTATTTTTGATGTTGTTAATTTTTATGTCCAAGCAACTCTGGAAAGATTGTTCAGAGCTTAGCTGTAGGAGCTGCTGGAGGTGCTCCTTCATTACCGGAGATGCCTACAAGTCATGCAGGGAAGCCGGTATCGCCTGAAGCGGCGGTTTCTGGGATTATAATTCCCAAGAGACCTAACGAGGGTGTTCTGATGGAATGGTAACCCTTCGTTGAATTTTGTTGCCCAACGCCTAATCTCGTCCTCCAGGTATGGTAGACCAGAGGCTTCATGCAGGAATCTTGTAGGAAATCCAAGAGGCATCTATTGGCCTGGAGGCATCTATTTTGTACCCCCTGAAGCAACAGCAGACTGGAGTCTGCTGCCATGCCTCAGATCCTGTAGGCATAGATTAACAAGGGGACTATGAGAGCCCTCAAAAGGTGCAACTTAAGGTGAACTGGCATTGTGGACTTCAGCATTGGGAGTTCGCAGCCCAAGAGACCCGACACCTCAGTTCCCTGATGTGCTCCCCAAAAGTGACCCCTTGTCAAGCTTCATCTTCAAGTAGGTGATGGTGTTTGTCCATTCTATAATGAGATGCTCCAGACAGGGCAGTATATATATACTCTCCAAGTGGAGAGCAAGGCCAAATGACGCGGGCCAATGGGAATGCGGTGCCCTCTGATTGGTTCGGCAGAGGCAAACTACTAGAATGTCTGCTGTTTTTTAGTGTCCTTGTCCATGCTGAGCTCAGCCAAAGACTGTTGTTTTAACAAAGACAACAGCCTTTGGCTGAAGATAGGAAAGCCATGTTTGATTTTTACACCATTTGTAACCTTTTAGAACTTATAGACTGTACCAATATATCCATTGTATTCCCTAAAGGTGACAATACAGAGGTTTTCAAAATGTATCATGGATGGTTTTCATTAAATGTTCAAGCTTTTTGATATCCATTATCCACAGTATTGGATACAACCATCTGTTGTATGTAGCATCAGTCAACCTCGGAACTGAAGATAGGTTTAAGGTATGCTGAAACTAGTCTTCCCAAATGAAGGGAAAGGCTCAATTTACTTAAATTATGGTACTCCACTGTCTAAAATACTTATTATTTGATACAGTATATATTATTTGCATACTGAACATAAAATATATACTAAAACAATGATATTAATGAAGATTTATGACATCACCAAAATCTATAAATGACATAAAAACCTCAGTTCCATAATCTTACTGCAACTTACCTTGTTCAGTTGTGTTTGATTTTGTCTCCAGTCTAATTTTACAGTTAGTTCCTATATTAAACTACTTCTAATTTCATTCTTACCTTTCCTGCTTGCATTCTTTAGATAGAAGCTGGCTCAGATCAAATTTTACTGATGCACAAAGTTAACTATGAGCAATGCTCATATTTAGCTTATCTTTTTAAGTATTTAATTAAGCTGTTTCATGTTTCCAAGTATTTTAATTATTCTGTCCTCCATATTTTTAATTTCATGTACTTCCTATAGATCCATTTAAAAATTGCTCACTTCATTAGCTGCTTAGCCACTTCTCACCATTTTTATTTGCAGTAAGTAATCAGATTTTGTTTAATTCCTATCCCTTTGATCACAGACATCTTTTTGTCTCTCTATTTGTTTAATTCTACATAACTCAATTTATACATTGCTGTTGGACATGAATTTATTGTACTCATAGTGAAAACAAAGAATCATTAGTTCTGCTAACAGACAATAATACTAAACGTATCCGTCAGTTCATACACTTACCTCAAGTGAATGCTTCGAACCTCAGTTTCTTATTTTTAGCTACAATTTGCTAATGTATGTAATGAGCAAGTTCAACTGAGAAGGGGGAAAATTTTGGAGCTTAAACCGTCTATTACCGAATTATAAATATTTAGTTTGTAATTTTTAATTGAAAATTATAAGAGTAATTTGGAAGTGCCCATCCTTTAACAGGGGTACCCTATCCCAACATTCAGGCAACATTTTGAGCATGAATGTGTTTTGAAATGATATTTATATAGTTCAGAACACATTCATATAAATATAATAATAGCATGCACAATTTTAATTTATTTACAATTATTTGGCATGTTCTGCTTGTGATTTTATATTTTTCTGAGAGTTAATTTTCTATAATTAAAGTTAACTACTCATCAGCACCTACGTCAAAGTAATATACATATAAATATTTTGAATTCATATAAACCACATTGCAAAACAAATCATTAATTTTGTAATTATTTTTATAATGTTAAAAATATTAATATGGTCATACTGACAAAAGTTAAAATCTATTTATAAAGAGATAATCCTAGAGCCTTTCATGGTTGAATGAATGCTGCTTTAGTTGTATTTTGCTTGCAGGAAAAGTAATAGTGTCCAAACAAAAATTAAAAAAACAATTAAATACATAATTCATTACTAAGCTAAACAGAATAAAAATTGCATACCTTATTAATGAAATACACCTATCTTCTTATCTATTCAGAGCAAGCAGAGTTAAATTTCTAAAGATGATGTGCAAGACATATGCTAGTATAATTCCCTAGTTAATATCTTACTGTTCTCTTGGAAATGTATTTTATCAAAATAAATGTATATCATTCTACAGCCATTAACGTATTGTGTTTTTTATCTTTTTTGTTTTATCTATGTATTTCTCAATTCTACAAGAGGTAACACTCCAATTTAATTATTATTTAATTCATTTTTATACCAAACTGAAAGTACACTTACATATGTCAACAAAACTCTTCAAGAAATCCTAAGATTTTTTAATTTATCTTAACAGTTTGTAAGAAAATATTAGATTTCCTTTAAAGCACATATGTTTATGGTTAATAATACAGGGTGGTGCATGAAAAACTGGCCCCGAGCATTAGACTGCAAATTTAACGTAAAAGAATATTCCAGCCTAACCTCACATAAATAAATGATTTAGATAAAATAAGAACTGAAGCTTTCCTGGCGACGTATTAATTCAAAATCTTCTCTGGTTTCTAGCCAGGTAAAAACTTGGTTTGACACCAACGTTTCAAAGAAGTGCATCTTCGTCTTCAGGGTGAACTGATGGATATCAGTCTCCGCAAGCTCAATCCATCAGTTCACCCTGAAGACGAGGAAGATGCACTTCTTCGAAACGTTGGTGTCAAACCAAGTTTTTACCTAGCTAGAAGCCCGAGAAGATTTTGAATTAAATGATTTAGATGTTTCAACAATGTTGTCGCCCACCAATTATTATCTAATTATTACATCTCTATCTATTTTTTGTTGTATCTGCTCATGGCAGGCAACATTGTGTGTATAACTGGCGGGCGAGCAGTCTGTAGTTGGGGCTGATTTTTCACGTGTCACCCTGTATAATACTATCTGTTTTGCTTTATTTAACAGAGAAATGAATGCATCACTATTTTAGAGAAGTCATAAGAAAGCAAAAGAAGATGTAACTTTTAAAATGTTTTCAAACTACATGTCTTGCTTCTTCTGGGAATGAGAAAATGGGGGAAAACAAAATAAGAGGCAAATGGATTATCTCTTTATATACAATAATGCAGGCATGATCAATTCCAAGCTGTTTACTCAGTTATAACTAGAGGCATTGGCAGTTCTAATTAAATTTAAGATTACATACATCTCAGTTTTGTTTTATTTTGGGGGGGCTCAATTGAAATATCACTGTAAACAACTTGAAATATAGATGAGCACAGAATCTTCTTGTGTATTGCCACAAACAAGCTTGAGCAAGCTTAGTTGGATATATTTTATTTGTGTTCCTTAGTTATACAATTTGTTAGAACTACTCCATTGGTTTAACAATATAAAGAGGAAACAAAAAACAAAAACAGAACACTATGAGGGTGAATTCCATTACAACGTATCAGTTTCTTCTGGAGTAGGCCAAAAGTTAAATTACACTATACACTTCCTGATTGGGTGAACTTCTGGCCAGTTGCATCAACATGGTTTTCCTACTAGGTAAGGATATGTGGGCCTTCTTCCAATAAAAAGGCTGATTTCCCATGGTCCATGGAATTCCCTTTATCCATCTCCCGGTAACAATGTCAATACCAGCTTCACCGCAAGGAATTAGTTGATGTCCGGTTGAAAATTAAGGAAACTAGTCCTTCGAAACATGTTCTGGTAAAAATCCCAAGTAAGTGTTGTTTAGTGTAATTAATCGATTCATCAAATAAATGAATATAACAACACTGTTTACAAACTTCCACAAAAAGAAAAGTGAATGTCAAAAAGCTTGTCAGTTTGACTGTTTACAGGGTAGAGGCCATCGTACATAGGTTGGAGTAAGGAAAACAGAGGTCCATGATGTATGCAAACATGGAACAAAATTTTTGGACGCAAAAACAATATTTTTTCTAGGCTTGATGTCTGTCTTACTTTTAGTCTTATTGTCTACTGGAGTGTCTCATGAAATTTTACTGCGATACGGTAGGCTGTTTGATGAGCAGTCCTCCTGGAAGATGAGTCATGTGCCATTGATCAGTTTGGCGGACAAGTGACTTTTGCCAAACTGAACAATTACAATACTAACATCATAGACAGATTGATCTACAAACACAAAAGAAATAAAAGACTACATGAAATCACCACTCTGGAAAAATTGGAAAACCATCAGTGAAATTTTGCAAATTTACTTTTCACCCAAAAGTGTTCTGGAAATTGGAAAGTATTTTTAAAGACTTTAACATAAAACTGTTCCCTCAAAATAGATATAATATCCAGAACTTTTTGAATCACCCTTTGAAAGATACCACACTGAACACTAAAAAATCAGGAATTTATAAAATGAGCTACTGAGATTGCAATAAGATTTATATCGGAAAAACAAAACAAAATTTGGAAACTAGGATGAAAGAACACTTGAGAAGCATTAGGTACAAGCATGTAGACAAGTCTGCAGTAGCATATCATTTTTGGTCTAAAAATCATAACATAAAGGAAGAAATAGAGTTAATTAAATGTGTAAAGAAACCTTTGGAACTACAAATTCGGGAAAATATCTTTATCACCAAAGAAGAAGACTCTCTTATGAATTTTGACGTCATCTTGTTGACAAGAGTAGAGGGTAACACAACACCAGGCTGCACACAACCATCTGTTGCATGTAGCCTCACTCATCCCCAGAACTGAAGATGGGGTTAAAGTACCCTGAAATTGGTCTTCCCAAACGAAGGCAAAGTTGGAGCAAAAAGTGTAAAATGGTGACTGATTACATTTAAATTAAATTATGGCGCTCCACTGTCTAAAATACTTCCTTTTTATTTGATATATTGATTTAAATCTTCTTTAATCATTGATCACATGTCCAATAAAGCTAAGTAATGCTTCTGCCCATGAATAGGACTATAGGATATAGCATTTGAGTTCTGTTTTCATGATGTAGTGTTGGCATCTGATAAGGCCATTCCTTTGTGGATGGTATACATTTGTCCTGGTGTTCTGAAAGCCTAAGTACTTGCTTTAGGGGTTGAAACTGTTGGCCTGGTCAGTAGTTATTTTTCCTGGAATATCAAATCAAGAAAACCAAGTGGTTATTAGTGCCTGTGCAAGTCAGCTATTTGGTTTACTCTTGGTATGGCTTCCATCCATCTAGAGTAAGCTGCCTATAGCCTTGCAGAGCATACCTAAATTTTTGGCTCACCGGTGCAGATCTCAGTCTATCAAGACTCCTGTTTTTTTTATTTACCATTCCAGGTTTAGCTTCTTGTATTTCTTCCACTACTGAAGTATTGCTAATATCCGATGTGATAAAAACGCTTGACAGATTGATAGATTTTATTTGCATTCCTTCAAGTGTTCACAATTTGTTAGAACTATTCCATGGTTTCTTAACAATATAAAGAGGAAACAAAATAGGAAAACAGAGTACTATCAGGGTGAGTTCCATTACAACCTGTCAGTTTCTTCTGGGGTAGCCTTGTTAAGTTACAGTACAATACACTTCATATTAATTTAATCATACATTATATCCAGTACAATTAAAAGCAAGCTTTTTAAGTTGTAGTCAAGTGACTTACAATCAACATACAATGTTGAAAAAAGTTTTACTGCTTTGTATAAGAGTAATGATTTTTTTTTAACTAAGCCAAATATTTATATATTCAAGGTTACTCACACTTAAGTGTAAAATGGAAATAAACGCTATCCTATGAGAACTATACAATATCCTATTCCAAAAAGAAAACATTTTAAACTAAGCAAAATGTGGTACTGTAATAAATATGCAGTTCTGTTTTCCTTTAATTATTTTCTCTACAAAGTATCTAGTAAGTACAGAGCAAATAGCATACTACAAAAAGGTTGATGGTAAGTTACACTAATGCATGTAATGAAGCCCTCTGAATTAAAAACATAAAAATAACCTAACAAGAAGGTATCATCATGTTGTGCTGTATTGTGTTGTGTCATATTATGTTATGGTTAGGGGTGGTGATTTTTAGCATTTTGAAATCAGAAATGTAGCATTTTGATTTGTGCATTTAGCATTTTATAGCATTAATACATTTTCAATTTAGAATTTTATAGCATTATCAAGAAAAACATACATCTTGAATTGCTTCTTATAAATCAGATATTGTCTCATGAAAAAGCTTTAATGTGATATTAATAACACAACATTAGTAAACAGGAACTGAACTCTCAACAATAACAATGATGCTGATACTCACAACAATGACAAAATAATAAAATATTGTTGACATAAACAGTAAGTATATGAGATAAAAGCATGTGTCAATAATGTATATATAAGGCCAGTGTCCTCATTTGAAGACATGATTTTTTATTCTCATTTTTTGTATACAAATCTATGCACAAATTCTTGTAGATAAAGTAGATTCCCTTTCTTTAATATTTGTTAACAAGAAAATATGATTGTTATTTAAATTTGATAATTATGAAATTGATTTATTTCTGTATGCCAAGCTCAGATTTATAATATGTATTTTACAAACAGATGAGGGAATTCGTTCCGCATTCCAGACCAGTATGGTGGGCAAGTATGTCAGAATCATAAACGTTCCAAGGGTGGTCAAGCTCATCAAATGCAATTTCTAGAAGTAAATAAAGAGAGAAAGAAAAGCAAAGTAAATTTAAAAAATTGCAGATTTTGCATTTATATGACAGTTTAGTATAATTTTCGCATTTTGAGTCAATTTAACATTTCATCGCATTCTCAAAACACATTAAAATGTGATTTAGAGGTCATGAAGAATGAAAATACAAGAGTACATGGCTTTATGAACATTTCACATTATATTGCATTTGCGAAAAATTACTGCCCCTTGTCATGGAGTAGTGTGAGTGTGTGTATGCATAACTGAAAAACAAAATATGGGTTAAATGCTAAACTATACAGGATTAAAGGTGACCTATTGTCACCTTTAACAGGATGGCTATTTGTAATGAGTAGAACAAAAATTCTTAGTGCACTTTGCTGGTTTTAAAGTAGTTATAGAGAAAAAAGTGAAAATAGTTTAATATTAAATCTATTTAAATGAAGTTATTAATAACTCTAAACACTTTTCAAAAATTTCTTAGAGGAGATTGAAAGATAAATATGGATTTAAAACAATTTGCAGTCTTACTATTAAAATAAACTTTCAGAATTTGTCTCAGCTGAATCTCTATCATTAACCATGAAGATTAGACAACATGATAGCACTAAGTTAGAAAGAAATCACTTCAGCTGTTTTTTTATTGCACTTATGGCTTGTTTTCGAAAACTTGGATTATCAATTACAAAATACTTACTTTACTTGGAATAATTGTTTTTTCACACAAGCCATGTGTAGGACAGTTGGATAGGTAGAGTCAGATTGAAAAATTCAATGTCATAGCCAAGATTTGAACCATGGATCTCCCGATCTCTAGCTGGTTGCTCTGCCACTGAGCTACCATAACAACATGTTGGCATAGCATTGAATTTCTCAACTGACTCGCATGTTTCTCAGTAATTTGAGATCACCTTGTGGTCTACCGGGAAACATGCAAGTCAGTTGAGAAATTCAATGCTATGCCGGCATGTTGGCATGGTAGCTCAGTGGCAGAGCAACAGGCTAGAGATCGGGAGATCCATGGTTCAAATCCCAGCTATGGTATTGACTTTTTCAGTCTGCTACCTATCCAACTTACCTTACTATTGAGGAGTATCTTGAAGTGCTACTAATTTAAAGTGAAGCTCATCGTAATATGGCAGCAGTGGTAAGAATTTGTCAAGAAAGATTTCAAAATGGAGCACCACATCATAGGACACTTGTTTTCATCTTTGTCAAAGTGTCCTATACAGAAAGCATATCTCCTTATGTTCAAGGTGTTGGTCAAAGAAATGTTGCACTAGTAGAAGAAGAAAATTTCCACAATTGCCATGATATAGCTCACACTTAAGTGTATTCTGTTGGATTGTTTTGAGAACTTAAAAAAAGTTCTCATTATTGATGTTTGCTCTTGACTTGCTTTAATTAGGTATTTGCAAAGTTTTATAATTCACAAAGAAAGGAAGCTTAATCATATAAATCATGTTTCTCAAGCTTTTATTCGCCTTTATAATTAACTATTCCTATAATAATTTACATATGACTGTATATGCTTCTTCAGTTCCATCTTTCATATGATATTTAGTTTACATTAAAATCATGTATGGTTTTCTGTTTATTTGCATAGCAAAAGTGTTTATTTACAAGTATATTACTTTTATTAATCTTAACAATTGGACTCTATCATGAATGAAATCTAGTTAGTTAATTTGTTGTACAGGGCCTTTATAAATATTAATAATTTTTACTACTGTGATTGAAGTTACAAATAAGTATGATGCAATTAAGATTATAATTATATTAATAGGTTGATTGTATATTTTTTATTTGTTGCCATAGAAATAGAAGCAGAAGAATTAGAAATTAAGAGTTAAACTGATGAATTTGCTGTGTTGCAATATTGTGCAAAATAAAATAATAACTATCTTAAGAATGGGAAGCTTTAAGTTTATTAAGGAAAAGCACTCAAAGTAACATGCTCTTTCATAGTTTAAAAGGATGATCAGTGGTCATCTTTCAACCCGTATAACATGAACTTTATGAAAATAAACCTTTGAAGTCTTCTTCATTCATAAGGAGTTTTATACAATTTTGTTTAATAGGTAAACCACAAGATATAGGTTGACCTCCGTGGTTTAATAGTAACCATGCTAACTTCATATACCCAAGGTCGCGGATTCAAACCTGGCGGAGGTTGATGGATTTTTTGGGCATAAAAATCCTTAGCATGGCTTTCTTCAGAAAGGAAGTAAAGCCCTTGGTCCCATGTCACAGATTTACGGCACGTAAAAGAACCTCAAACCTGATAAAAGAGGCCTCTAAACAAAATTAAGAGTCTTTCACGCCCAGTATAGAATGGGATGCTGAGAACCACAGCAATTAATGTGCATCCATAAAAAATTCCATTTACATTTAAAAGAGATATACAAAATCTTACTCCACAGGTGTGTCTTTAAAACATATAATTTATTTCAAAAAACATTTTTGTGGTTCAGCCATTTCCAAGAAGTCTATTATTATTGATTTGAATTTTTCAGCAATTTCATGATTGTTTTAAAAGTTCTGTTGCAAGCATTTATATCAATTAAAATGAAGTAAAAACTTAAGTAGTGTACAGAAATCTAAATAAAAATAAACGTTATTGAAGCCCGCCTGGGTAGTGTGGTGTAGCATGTCTGCCTCACATTCAAAAGGTCGTGAGTTTGAACCTCACTTAAGGTGAGTTACTCAGATAAGGTTATTTTTGGGGGGGTTTTCCCTTATCTTGAGACCATGAATGTCAAGTAACTTTAAGCTCTATGGATCCCGATATCATTTGAGATTTGAGAATAAAAAAAAAAAAAAAAAAAAAAAAAAAAAAGTTATTGGGTAGAAAGTCAATTCAATGTAATATATCAGCTTTTTATTTAAGTTCATTTTAATGCTTTGCCTGATAGCAATTTCAAACCCTCCTTGGCTCTCCCAGATAGCCAATAAATAGAGTTGGGTATTTATATGGGAACTTTTTTACTTTTTCTATTATGTATAGTAAGTAAGGGAAGTGTTATTATCAACGAATCAATCAACCAATCGGCTGCATCTCCTCATCAGGAGTATTGGGCATTCAAAAAGGTTTCCATCGGATCCTATTTGTAGCCAACCTCCTCACTTCATTCCATTTTCTACCTTCTTTAGTAATTTCTTCAAGTAATGTTCTCTTCCAAGTGTTTTTTGGTCTTCCTCTTTCTCTATTTTCCTGAGATTCCAGTCCAAAGCCCCATCTTATCACTCTTAGTGTATACCCTATCCAATTCCACTTTGATATTTTGATTTCTATTGTAATTTCCTTTTGTTTTATCATCTTGAATTTCATCTGGAAGTATTATAGTCCACCCAAAATATCAATGTCAAGATTTCACTGGGAATATATTTGTTTTGATGCCCCTGAATCCAGAAACACTTTTTTAGAAAAGTGTGTGTGTGTGTGTATGTGTGTGTGTGTGTGTGTGTGTGTGTGTGTGTGTGTGTGTGTGTGTGTGTGTGAGAGAGAGAGAGAGAGACGGGGGGGGGGGGGGGGAGAGTTGTGAATAGCACAATTCAAACAAGAAGCCATTTAAATAACAAACTCTTTTAAGTTCAGCATCTTCAAAGGATGCAATATGACGATTTTCAAGAAAATTCTGCCACCCTAAGCAACCCTTTACTTGGAATATTTGATTACTTTATTTAAGACAAAGAAGTGGAAAAAATGAATTATACAATACACAATGATATACTTGAACTTTCATCTCTTAATATTCACAAGCCACCAAATTTAAAAGCTTGTATGCGCAGGAGATCAAAAATCTAAAGCACTGCCACCTTCAGACTAAAGTAAAAGCATTTCACTAAACGGATTCACCATTAGGAAAAGGGCTGCATATCCTTGGAAGTATGTGATATAGGCACTACAAAAGTGAGAATGCCAAGAAACCTACATATGATGAATTGACGAGATATTCTTATTTCATTATCCATGCTTAGAGATGAGTAATTCTAAACATCTAGATTATATACGTTATTTTGCAAAGGACAGCTATTAAAAAACAAGTGATGTGATGCATATGCTGGATGCATACAAACATCTATGTCACTTGTGCCCATTTTATCATGAACATGTATGCATATTCATATTGTGGAAGAGCTTTATGCTGAAACACCAAGGCAAAATAAAGAGAAACCAGTAAATTACCATAAAATTTCTATGCAAATGTGAAAAACAAGAGTAAACTGTTTTGTTCGCAAAACTGTATAAAGTGCTGGTATATGAGGAGTTTCTCTGCACTTAAATGATTTCATCAATAACAAATTGATTGGCAGCAATAACTCCACGGCACTACAGCTCACAAGCAACCTTGGCATACTGCCCGGCCGCTAAGTCCCCCATCTCAGTCCATGACATGTCATGGATGGGTTGCAGTATTCAAGGGTGAGACATGGTCAGCGCAGTTTAATGCGGTCCTCATGACCTGAAGCCGCTATTTCTCCATCATGTAATTCCTCAGTTGGCCCACCCAGGGACCTCACGAGGCTGAGTGCACCCCAGACCAGGTATCCCAATGGGGAAAAATCCCCGAGACGGTACCGGGAATCAAAACCAGGTCTCCCGCTTGTATCTCTGGTAATACAATAACTAAATCTAAACCTAAGTACTGCTGCTTCTTGGATGAGAAGTATTTTTTATGAATTCTATCATGATATTCTTCATGATCAAGGAAATTTGATTAATATCTAAGCTGCATCTGTTCTACTCTCAGATTTTATCATTCATTTATTTATTTATTTATCAATGTTTTAACCTGAGGAGCAAAAAGCATTATTAACCCAAAAATTTAATTACGCAGTTGACAAACAAAAATAATCACCCTTTTTATTTGTTTATTTATTTGTAATATGTTGTGGGTTTGTTTATTTTGCCATACTTTCACTAGATGAGCATTCAGTTTGTCATGAATGCAATGATTCTTGCATCACACTATAGTGAAGTTGCACCTTTCAGAAAGAAAAAATCTGATGTATTGCACTCACATGACTTTCTTTGGCTGTTCTACAAATGAACTTCTTACAAAAGATTATTCTTCCTTCTGCATCATTCTAATTGAGATAAGCATTAGCAGAATGTTTTTATTACTTAATCCCTTATAAGTAGAAGGGAACTAAAGGAATACACTATGCTATAGTGGCAGTCAAATGTTTTACAAGCTGTTGCTATGCAATTGTCATTGAAATTCACTTATTTGCCAGAAGTAAAACAAAAACACAGGCAGCTTCCTGTCTCAGAAAAGTAAAGTATTTTAAAAGTGAAACCAACAGTAAGAAATGTCTCGAAAATGGTTACTTCTACAACAAAAAATAAAAATTTAATGCACATAAATTGTGTGTTTTGATGGGATCTACATTTTTTGTGCAGTAAGTTATTGCCTATCTCTTATAAGTTTACCAGTTATGCAAAATTCATACAGAATGAAGAGGACTATAGATGCTATTCCCAGAAAATTCAAAATATGCATTTTATTTGTCATGTAAATATCTTTAATATACAGAATTTTAATCGTAGGAACCACATTTAAGAAAATCAAAATTTTTGAAAATTTTTCCATGTAGTTTGGTGTGGAGGGATTTTCTTGAACAACTTTGTGCTGCATTCTTGGGATGATACTGAACCTAAATACAAAGTTTGGTAACTTTTTGTTTTTGAGTTATGATGTCCACACATATCCTTTTTCTAAAACCGTTTTTTTTTTTTTTTTTTTTTTTGTTTTTTTTTTTTGTTTGTTTGTTTGTTTGTTTAGGAGGCCTTAAAAATATATTTCTGGTGAAATCTCGGTATCAAACTTTTGGGCGGCATATAATACCTTCTCTATTTGCTATGTACGTTGTACATAAGCGCTAGAGAAAGTGAAATCATCATAATAGCCAAAAGCACTATTAGAGGAACATATTGGAATTAAGAAACTGCATCTCTTCCAATTTCCACAGATGAGAGTAATTTTTCATCCTAGCCCTTTAATGTACAACATAATCTGCTTAATACATGATAACTAGTCTGTCCACTAGCATAATGATTTTATTACACTGCATGTAAGGCCTTGGTAATCCATAACATGTTGATTTAAGCCTATGCTGCTATCTTATGGGAATATAGCAATAAACATAAATGTTTTAATGTTTATTAAAAGACAAAGATTCTGTGCTCATCAGAAAAAGAAGAGATGTCAAAGTTACTGATAACTTACCAGTGATGACTAGTCTGCCTTTTGTAGCACTTAATCTTGTTTCTCCTGTAAGTCTATGCTTTGTTCGGCATTGATATGACTTATATCCATCTTCTGGTCCAACATCACGAATGTGCAATTCACCAGATGGCAAAACAAGGTATTTCCCATCTGAAAGATGAAGCACACTTTGCTGTAGTGTTTATAATCATGTTATTAACATAGCTTATATATCCTGTGATACTCAGTCATAAAACAGTAATTGATATTTTAATAGAAGTGATCCATGTGTCTAAAGTGCCCAAGTTTTTATACCTCAAAATACAGCAAAACTGCATTAATTTTATTTCTGACTGTTCTACTCAGTTTCTCTAAAGCAGTGTAACATCAATTACCACATTTTATGACCAGTAACCTCTAAGCATCAGCTGC
The DNA here is from genome assembly GCA_030762935.1 of Hymenopus coronatus. Lineage (NCBI taxonomy): Eukaryota > Metazoa > Arthropoda > Insecta > Mantodea > Hymenopodidae > Hymenopus > Hymenopus coronatus. The sequence continues at coordinate 15,195,729 of CM060884.1, forward strand.
ATCTTAAGTATTCTTATCAATAAGCTAAATAATTAAAGTGAATCACCTTGACATTTTGTAACTAAACATTAGTTTTTATTTATTGATTTTTTGGTTCAAGACTTGGAATACATTTTGTAACAAATTCTAATTAATTTTGAAATGACAAATTGTCAACCATTACAATTATTTAATGATATTCAAACAAAAGAAAAATATACTGACTAATGAAACACTTGGTACTTATTTTTAACTCTCTGTACTAATGTTTACAGCCTGCCAAAATGGAAAAATTATACAAAAATATTAGAATGCAATAAATGCAGATTTACCTATATTGACATTTTTAATTTCTGTGTATTAATCATAATACCATGTTCTTAAAATTGCTCTATGCCTTTGAACTAATTTAATCATATATTCTATTAGCAATTTTCTAAAGATGCTGTGCTACTTATGAAACTGAAGTTACTGTAATTAATATGTCAATTAGGAAACTGCTTTTGGCCTTACTTTTTTTTTTTAATTAACTTTACAATCCATGCATTTTTAAAGCTAGTTGTAAATACATGCAAAATATCTAACATATATTTTAACTCTTTAAGCACATCATTAATATCATAGTGATGCATATTTTTATTCAGCATGCAGAAACATATAGTAGCATATGTTTTATCTTTTATGCCATAATATATATTTATGCAGAATAACTAGTATTCATATAAAAACCTCTGGGCAGTAAGAAAATAATCACCCCCACAATTTTGAACTAGCAGTGCTAAACTGTACAGCTTTTATTAAAATATTTCATATGTTTCCAGAGATTTTTTAATGAATATTTGTCTACTTTCTACTCAGCTTGGAGAAAGATTAATAAATCTTTGCCTTAAAATCAATAGAATTAACTTTTCTTCCACTAAAATGTTGTTTATAAAAATGACATATTGGATTCTCTATATAAATATAAATATTTCTCCAAACTTGCTTGTTTAACAAGAAATATATATTAGACAACATATGTCACTGAGAATGTTAATGGAAATGTGAATGGAATATAAAACATCTTCAATAATAGCTGTGGATTCAGGTATTGACAGCCAAAATCTACTGAACAGCCAAGTGCATACACCTGTGAATCAAATTAAACAATTTGAAATGTATACCATAATGAATGTTGTCCTGCAATATCTCTCTGCTTTCATTTTCAAGCCATGATGATACATAAACGTAATCAGCTACAAAACTTGGAATGTGACATTTTATAATTGCTGTGTTCCCTCGTAAAACATGTTCATCCATGACATTCACTTCATATCGCTGTGTAACCACTGTAAAAAAAATTAGAGTATATCAGTCAAGAAAGAAAGCAAGTCTATGGTGTGATTACCATAATCAGGTGGTGGGAGGTAGCGTGTTCCTTTAGTATCTTCCCAGCCAATAATTTCCACATGGTCCGAAACAAATGATGGCACATTGCACTTGAAGACTGCTGCATTACCTTTTATTACAAATACATCATACACTTGTGCTTCATAATATTGGTTCACCACTGAAACATAAAATCAATGTTTCTAATCTTTAGTTTACATTTATATCCAATTTAAAGTTGTTGGTAGTTTGAAAAGCTGATGAATCCATATTGACCTCCTGCTCTACTGTTTGAGTTTCCATCTATTGATTCCCCTGTAAAAAACCAAATTAGAGAGGAAAACACAGAAATGTTTTGCTACAAAAAATAGATGCTTGCTTTTATTATTACCATAATCTTGGTTGGCGGATGGAGATGCAGAAAATGATCCATCATCTGTCACCCATTCAATAACTTCCACAAAATCAGCTACGAAGCTCGGCACCAAGCACTTTACTGTTGCTGTATTCCCTCGAAGTACAAACTCATCAATTACTCGACTCTGGTAAAACTGATGCACCACTGCATTAATACAATAATAAAGTTATAAATTAATGAAGCTGCTGACATATGAAGTGCCATAAAACTGGTGGAGAATTTAGTACACAAAAATAAATGTTCCAAGCTGCTCATCGAGAAGATTCTTGCATTATTCTGTAATAGATTGTCATTAATCCTGAAAATATCAAGGAAACAACCAAGCTATTATTTGTATTAGTTGAATTACCATAATCAGAGCCTGGGAGATACGTGTTTCCTGCACTATCCAGCCACATCTCCACAACAACAAAGTCAGCTACGAAGCTGGGTACTTCACATTTCATCACTGCACTGTTTCCACGAATCACATACTCATTGTCTGCTTCAGCCTCATAGGTTTGTGATACCACTGAAAGATATTTATTGCATAATGAAATTACAAGGGCATCAATCAACAATTACCGTAATTGCCAGATGAGGTATATGTGTGAATCTGCCCTTCGTCTGCGACCCAAGACTCAACAGAGACGAAATCTGCCACAAAACTTGGTATCTTGCATTTCATCACAGCACTGTTGCCTCGAATCACATATTCATTCTCTGCCTCTGTTACATAGTATTGAGCTACCACTGGAAAAATAGTTATAACATGGAATTTGTAATGACATTTATATCCAAACGTCTAGTATATCTTTATTACCTAAAAGAAAATGACACCTGAAAGCACTGAATGAGCAGTCCTGTTAATGAAGAGCCAAACAATAAATTTGAACCAAAGAATTTTGCACAAACCAGCATATGAAATTGTGAACTTCAGACAAAATTACCATAATTATGTTCTGCTGGCATGTAGGTTTCTCCATCATCTGCTATCCATGCTTCCACTCGGACAAAGTCTGCCACAAAGGATGGAATGCTGCACTTGAGCACTGCTGTATTACCACGTATAACGTACTCAGTCAGAATTTCTGCTTCATAAAACTGATTTACCACTGTGAATTTGAATTTAAACAAGATGTGGCCATAAATATCCATTCTCAAGAAATACAAACATGTGACAGAAAACTAGAGAGAATTGCTGACTGAAGAAACATAACTGCTTCAACGGAATGCAAATATTCTGTAATGAAAAACATTCTAGGTTACAAGCATATGAGCCTGAAAAGGAACATTGACAAGGGTAAGTTAGTGAACATTTAGAAGCGACAATTACTAATATCCAATTAAAATAGTGAAAGTACAAGTCAGATGAAGCAGCTGGTACTGTGTACAACATTTATAAAATTACCATAATCGGCAGAAGGAAGATAGACTGTTCCATCGCTGCCTACCCAAGCCTCCACTTTCACAAAGTCAGCCACAAATGACGGTATGTTACATTTGAGGACAGCTGTGTTGCCACGTATCACATACTCAGACACCACTTCTGCTTCATAGTACTGGTTCACAACTAAACAAGTTTTCCACCATTGGTTAAGACTGACAGATGCCATATATAGTATAGTTATTTCATAGAAAATGAACGAGGGGAATAGCTGTAGGGGAACAAAGCCATATTCTTTGCAATTAATGGAGACTATTTTACTGATACATATTCCAATTTCTTTCTTTCTTGCCGGGGTCTTTCAAGATTATGAAAGCTTTAATGAGAGTTCAAATGACCTCTGAGTTATTCTCACTTTTTTCAGCTAAGGAAAAAACTTTAAACCGTCAAATATTGTTACAAATCAAAAGGACTACAAGACATGAAACAAATAATACATTACATAAAGATAAGCATAAAAACAAAAATCAAATTCCTATTGACAATTTAAAAAAAAAGTTTTGAATAACTTCCATTATTTTATATAATAATTTCATAGGTGTATTTCCATATGTTTTCACAGAACTAGTCAGATGGTAATTTCTATCAGTATGTTTGCAAACTACATTTCTTATTATCCTATTCAAAATGAAAGACTACAGTCTTCCAATACATACAAACTACTGCTTTTCCCCAAGTCATTTCCTTTAAAATAAACAGGATTTCTCTGAAACAAAGGATTTATTAAATTTTAAAATACTGGGAGAGAGCAAATGTGAAAGCACAACAGAATACATTCATTTTTGGCCTCACTGACAAAACTTATTACCATAAGCTGAAGAGCCAGAATTTCCTGCAGTAGCATACATGTTTCCAGAATCATCCTGCCAAGATACCACACTCACAAAATCAGCAACAAATGATGGAATGCTGCATTTGAGGACTGCTGAGTTGCCTCTGATAACATATTCATTGTTAACTTCAGTCTGGTAAAACTGTTGAACCACTGTAAGAAAAATGTGGAAGGTATGGAGAATTCAGATTGTGCATCTGATAGGTACAAACTAAAACCAGGATGGTCATTGCATTAGGAAAAGGAGATATACCCATTGTGAAAAACGAAAACGCATAGCCAGGAGTATTTTAACCTTTTTGGTATACAAATTACCATAATCAGAAGTTGATGGATAGAAATCATCCCCCTGGTCCGTGTGCCAAGAAACAACACTAACAAAGTCAGCTACAAATGATGGCACCTGACACTTGAGCACAGCTGAATTACCACGTATGGCATATTCCTTGTTTACATCTGTATCATAGAACTGCTGCACCACTGGAATAATAGGTACAATTGTTAAAAACTCTTTTGATTTTTCTAAAAGCTAGAAACCATATATTTGAACTGTTGGATATTTCAGTTCAGAATAAAATGTTCACTGACTGAACACCAAGAATGAAATAAATATGAAAAGAATAAAATAAAGTAAACAAATAAAATACATTTAATAGTAACACATTGTACTTTGCAAAGAAAGTAACTATTAGACTAATTTATGGATGGTCATTGAGAACTAACTGTTGGCCTATAGCTATGAAGAAAAGGAAAATTCTTGTATAAAATGAAGATAAATGTTCCATTGAAATATATAAAAAAAATTAAGACAGCAAGCAAGCACTTGATATATAAGAGACACTCAGAATTGTTTGAACTATGCAAACCACTTGCAATAACATAATTGGCCATAATGTGTTCTTAGAATCAACCCAGCTTCCACTAGCTACTATAGACTAAAACTTTTATAAGAAGCTAGCACAATAATATTATAAGGATTTTTAAAAGCAGCTCTAGCAGCAACACTGTTTTCGAATACTGGTACAGGAACATTAGTTTTCCAGTACTTTAAGATACAAATATCTTTTATAGGTGAAAAGAGAAGATGGCCTTTAATGACAATTTCTGCAAAACACATTGCTGACATAGAGAAATTGTGCAATAATTTCCTTGAGCACACTTACCAATTTAGGAACACATGTTAATATTGGGTAGGAAGTATCAAAATTTCATTATAATTATCATTTGTTCCCCCACAATCTCATTATAGTTAAAAGAAAACTCATTTTTTTTTTTTTTTGTTCCTCTTATCCTATATGGCAAGTAATTTTATGTGTTCAATTAAGCATATGGAAAGGAATTAGCACCTGAGATAATAATTAGTAATGCTGATGATAATTTAGTGAGTGACCTAGTGTAAATAGACAAAGGGAGCCTTCAAGAAATGTAAAGTGAAGTTACAAGTTATCACATTAGCCTGCATTTGCAACAATTCTGAATGTCCATCAAGGTCCCTACTGGTGCATGTAGAGAATAATAAATTAATAAGGAGAAGAAAACAACATTTGGTATATCTGTCTGACCTAATTTGAAAATTGTTGAAATTTCAATCAATAAATTACTTAAGGTATACAAAAATGGAAAAAAGAACTGAACAAGAATGAAATCAATTGCTATGATAGTGTTGGAATCGTTACCAAAGATTTAGGAAGCACTATAGTTTACTTATTGTTGGAATAAATTTTCAGAGATTATAAATTATCTATATAACATTGTGAATTAAAAAATAAAATAATAGATGGCATTTTCTTCAGAAAAGAAGAGAAGTATGTGCAAAATACGAAACAAGTTTTGTAACCCTTTTATAATCAGATGGAAGCACTGAGAATGATTCTGAAGAACCAAAAGGGTTTTTTCTTTCAGATACTAGAGAAGTTATGCTAGTATCTGCAGCTAACCAATCAGTCAGTAGTAGTGAATTTACTCCTGTTTTTATGACACACAAATTATAATATTTACAGTGCTTTTCAAAGTATAGGGTAGTTAAATTATAAGGTAAACCCTCTCATGGCTTGTGGCTACCATCTACCAGAACTTCAGGCAGGCAATTCCTGTGCTAAGGTGCACTGTTATTTTTGCATAGATCCAATCAATCAGGTGCCTTTGTCATTACAGTGTGCATCACTTATTTGTGGAAGAATGTGTGTGTTTACTTTAAACATGAATATGCTCTCCTAGGTATGCAGGGAGTTTGTTGAAAGCTTTCCAAACTCTTTACCAACTGCAAGAAAATTTATACAAGTGATTGTGTTAAGTTTGAAGCATTGGGTTCAGGTCACAGAAGAAACATTCCACAAGAAGGTCAGTTTTAACCGAAAATAAACCAGATGAAATCAGTGCCAGTTTAGAACAATCTCCTCAAAAATTGCTAAAAAAAAAAAAAAAAAAAAAAAAAAAAAATAGGCATGTGACTGCCTCCGTGGTCCAGTGGTCAGCGAGCTGACTTCTCACCTGGAAATCCCGGGTTGGATTCCAGGCTGGAGTGAGGCATTTTTCTTTACCCAGAATTATTCCCTATCCCCCACAGAGTCTGGAAGTATGTATGTGAGAGTGAATGTGTGTATGCTTGAGGAAAATAAAATGATTTAGATCAAACATAAAAGATCCTACAGACGAGTTGTTTCAAGTGCAAAGCCCCCAATATGACTTTAGATGTTAAAGGGGGCTACATAAATGAAACAAAAAAACAAAAAAATAAAAACAAAAAATAGGTGTGTTTGCCCATCTTTTGCAAGAAATGCTACACATCTGTTAAAACTGAAACCCTATTGTTACACATGATACTATTTTTATCAGATATGCTGTTTGTTTGGGAGCAGAAGCTCAACATTCCCAGCAAGGGGTCCAGATTTTAGGTGCCTTTACCAGCACCCAGGCGACCCTAAGTTCTCTCGCAAAGTGGAAAGATGCCATGAGAGGCGTTACCTTATAATTTAAAAACACTATAGTTTAACACTGCAAAGACAAATACAAATTTAACCTAAAACACTCAAACCAATTAATATAAACACATACAAAAATCTTAACTGTTGCTTATTCTTATAACAATTCTTTCCTTAAATATTAATATAAAAATAATAATTGCAACCAATCTTCACTTATCTTTTGGAATCCTTGCCTGGACTAGTTTCGCAACAGATAAGTGAAGATTGGTTGCAATTATTATTTTTATATTAATATTTGTGTTATTCTTCACTGTTACTAGCTTCTTTTTACATTTAAAAAATTCTTTCCTTACTGATTTCTGGATTTCAACATGTGACAGATTTATGTAATATAATTCTTAAAATAAGGTAAGTTCATTTTCATGCATATTTATAAATTATATATACTAGGATCAAAAAGTTGGAACTAGAATGTACTTTTTTGCCAAAATGTTAGGTCACGACAGCATTCATGATGTCTCTTCCATAAAAGTTTCATGAACCTAAGAGACTGCTGTTTGCTGTATTTCAGAATGTGAGATACAAATGTCAGGTTTTATCTTTTTTTATACAAATGTATTTTAAGACATTAAGAATGCTTCAACATACTTATGGTGAAGCAGCAATGAAAAAACATAGTTTCTGCCTGGATTAAAGATTTGTAAGCTATAAAGAAGTCAGTAATTGTGACAAGACTGCCAAGAATGGTTTCAGAAAATAGTTTCTTTGAATGCTTCCAGATGTTTTACACATGTTGGCAGAAGTGGAAGGGAACTATTTTGAAAGAAATAGTAAGTAAATTAAGGTAGAATAACTTAATTCTGTATTATTGACAAATTTGGAAATTTTTTGATCCTAGTGATACAAATAAAAACATTCTGAATATAAGCCAAATGAGAGCCAAACAAGTTTTGAACAATTCATATCCATCTATTCAGTTTGAGTGTGCATAATTTCTAACCAGTGATCTTGCTGAAGAAAGGCAAAATGATATATTGTGAAATCAAACTTTGTTTGTACTTGTTCTCCATAATGAAAGATCAGGAAAGTAAGACAGTTGCATTGCTCAAAGTTGCTACAACTTTATTGCCATTTTCTGGGAAATATTAATTAAAAACTTCGGGTATTCCACTTATACACCGTGGAACAAGCTTAATCATTTGGCCAACAACAAGACAACACTTAACCCATAGTTTATGATATTTTATGCATCAAAGAGCTATTTTCAGTTTGAAAATAAATTCTAATCTGCTTTGAAATCAATACATAAAAATCTGATGTGTACCATTCACATGACTTTCTCTACATCCCTGCAACAAATTATTCTTAAAAAGCTTATGCTTCTATTAACTTCATGCTAATCAGTAAAAAATTAGCAGAAATAGCCATATTACTTGCTTCCTTGTAAGTAGAGATGAAATAAGGGAGTACTATAGGTTAAAGTGATAATCAAAAGCTGGTTGCTATGTCACTGAAGTTCCTTTGTTTGTATGGACAGCAGTTGACAAATTCCTGTATGAGAAATGTATAAGTTTTTCATAGCAGAAACCAAAAATAAGGAATGTCACAAAAACGACGAACTCCACGAAAAAAATGTATATAACATAAATTGTGTGTTTTAAAGTGCTCATTTTTTGTGTAGTAAGTTTTTGTCCATCTCTTACGGTTTAGCAGTTATTCAAAATTTAGTAAAATTCATCCAGAATAAACTACTCTTCAGAGGCTATTCCCAGAAAATTCAAGATATACATCTTATTTGTAAGGTAAATATCTTTAATATACGAAATTTTAATCAAAATCGTTAGAGCCATTTTTAAGAAAATCAAAATTTTTGAAAAAAGTTCCATGTAAAGGGTAGTTTGGGATGGGGGAATTTTTCTCAAAATCTTCGTGTCGCATCCCTGGAAGATACTGAACTTAAATAACAAGTTTGGTATTTTAGCTACTTTTCATTTTTGAGTTATCGTGTTCACAGACACACGGACACACACGGACCATTTTGTGAAAATGCTTTTTTTGGATATTGGGAACCCTAAACATATATTTCCGGTGAAATCTCGGTATCGAATTTTTGAGTGGAGTGCAATACCTTCTCTATACACTATGTACATAGTGTGTATAGAGAAAGTAAAAATGAAATGCTTCAAAGCAGCTTTTATGATATATTTATTATAGTATTATTAATGAACTCTAATACATCCACTTTTTTAAAATCTCTATAACAGCACTTCAAATATGACAAAATTTAAATTCAAGTCTGAAATATGAAATGGAAAAACTCTCTCTCAGTAGTTAAGTTTGTTTTATTTGTTGAAAACTTGAAATTCCAGAAATCAGCAGGTACCAATTTTCTGGTGATTTTCTGATTATATTAATAAACTGAAATGTTATAACACTGCTCTGAGCAAATTTTAGCAAATTACATTACTACTGTATAATCAGTAAATCACCCTTCTTTCTTACAAATAAAATGAAAGAACTGAAGTACTTGTTATGTTATCATAAATATGTGCAGTAAAAATTGTTGTGTGGAGATTCTGGTACAAAATACATGCATATGCACATTTTTTTATGGTACAGAAGAATTTAAATTTAGTGGTAAATATGTAAATAGGCTATATTATCTGACCAAATAGTTTACTTGCCCAAATTAAATTGTAACCCTTTTTTTTTCCTTCCATTTTTGCGATTAGTTTATTTGTAATATTTATTTTATTTATCAATGATTTTTCCAAACTAAAAGTAAATACAGCTCTGAGCTTCTCCGCAGCCATGAATTCTTAACAAACTATTGCAACCTGTTACAACAGCTCATATGCTAGCTCATTAATAGTGGTTTTCCAAACAAACAAACAAAAATTTTCCACGATGTGTATTTTCAAAGAAGAAATCAAAAAAGGCATACAAATACTGAGGCAGTTAGCTTTTCTGAATGCAAATATTGTTGGTGCTGCTCCCTAAACTATAGGATATGCTGTATCCCATACAATAGCTATAATATAGGGTCTTTCAACAAGAGTATCTTTGACATTTGATTGCTGCCATTGTTATGGAGTTACAGCAATCATTTTTTCATGTGGTTATAGTTGTTATTGATAAATAGCCATGGAACGTTACAGCATTCAGCAATGCATAGAAATTGTGGAAATTTATTATCAAAATGGATCATTTGTTCGTCAAACCTTCTGTATATTGCGTGAAGTTTATGGTGTGCATAATCATCCCTGCGAGAGTACGATTCGGCGTTTGATCGATAAATTTGAAAGAAGTGGTTCTGTCAGCGATCAAAGAATATGCCTGTACGTAATTGACGTAAGCGCTCCAACGAAAGGTGCCATTTGTGAGAGTGTACACAAGAACAGAAACAAATCAATTGCTCGTTGAGCACAAGAATTGGGGCTTTTGCCGACCACAACTTGGCGAATTCTGCATCTGCACTGGAAGTTTTATGCCTACAAAATGGTGTTAACTCAAGAACGAAAGCCCAATGACAATAGGTTGTGTATTCGATGACTGGGCTATGGAGCAATTGGAAGCTGACCCAGACTTTTGTCATATTCAGCGACAAAGCCCACTTTTGGATGGATGGTTGTGTTAACAAACAAAACTGCTGCTATTGGAGCAATCACAATCCAATGCAGATTCAAGAACGACCACTTCATCCCCAAAAGGTTGCTGTACAGTGTGGATTTTGGTATGGTGGAATCATTTGTCCATATTTTTTCCAAAACGAAGATGGAGAAGCTCTAAGTGTCAATGGAGAAAGATACCAGGCTCTTATAAGGGACTATTTTTGATCTTAATTGGATGGTATGGATCTCAGAAACATTTAGTTCCAGCAAGATGGTGCCACATGTCATACTGCTCTCCAAACAATCAATCTTTTGAAGGAGAAATTCAGAGGTTTCATCATTTCCCATGGTGGTGATGTGAACTGGCTCCTGAGGTCATGTGATTTAATGCCGTTGGATTTCTTCTTGTGGAGTTATGTTAAACCTCAAGTTTATGTCAACAAGCCAGAAACAGTCAATGATATTATAAATAACATCATGCATGTTATTCGTGAAGTTGGACCTTATTTACATTCTTCTGTCATTGAAAATTGGGTCAGCCTTGTATGTGCAACCCAACGAAGTCGCGGCAGTCACCAAACTGATGTTCTCTTCCATACGTAATGACATTAACTATGTTCCACAATAAAAAAAGAAATGAACCTCTATCATTTATAGAACGTGTTTTATTTAAGTTCAAAGATAGGACACTATAATGTAGTTGGATGAATTATTGCACAATAAACTGGCAGACATAATATGTGCAGTGTTCAACTTAAAAGGTTCTCCATGTAATAACTTTACATTTCCCAGAAAAATAAATACAACAAAGTTCCTCAGTAGCTTTGTTGTTTTGCTGTTGCATAGCTTTTTCTACATTACAGCACTTAAGTGGAAGAACAAATATTACAAATTCAGGAAACTTTATTGTTATCTCTTCCATGAAACTGATTATTCTTAAACATTAATTACCACAGATGAGCCTTTAGAAAGTCTTGTGCCTTATCACCAAATAAAAGCCAGCAATTTGTGTTCAGATCATTTCATTTTAAGAATCCAAAGTTTGCTGGCAAGGGGAGAGTGTAATGTTAAATAATTAATTCAAAGATTTGGTTTTAAAAATTGCCAACAATTTTGAAAGTTACTTCAATTAATGGAAGTCAAAATGTATGCAAGTTGAAGAAAATATATATTTGTGCTACAGCCCCCAGGACTTACAAGCCAGCACCTGGGATCAGATGGTTGTTAAAGAGCAGATGGACTCTGGGTCAGAGAAAGAAGCCAGGACGAGTGATATGAAATGATGTGAAATTGATGAAAGGAAAGGTGATTATAGAGCAAGTGGTGGAATGAATGGTGGGGGAAACCAGAGAACCCAGAGAAAGCCCACCCAGATGCTCCCCTGGTATCAAACCCAGGCAATCTTGGTGAGAGGCATACAATCTAACTTCTTGGCATGGTGCCGCTAAAATAATTAAAATAATATTCAACAATTAATAAATCAAATAAGTTTACAGACAGAACAAACTCTACACCAGAAGGGAGATACTAAAAAGTGACTGAGGCTTTAAAAATAAATTATTGCTGATAAAATCCAAAATAACAAAGGGAGTTATAAAACATGTGTAGAGGTAGTTTTTGAAAATTATATGGCAGCCCATGCGTTTTTTTCTGGATTTTATAGCATTACTATCAATTTTGCTCATAATAATATGGGAATCAGTATTATATTCTGGGACCCCCCCCCCAAGTTGTAAGATTTAAATTCCTCTTTTATACTATGAGTGAATAGTGGCATTTTCATAATAAAATTAATAAAAAAAAAAAAAAAAAACATTGTTCAATAAAAGTGCAGTGAAATGGTGCAACATTAACAATTTTACAGTAATTTTTTATTTTTTTTAATGGATAACCAGTTGGGTGTTTCTGGAATTCTTGAAACAAATCCACAAACAAACAGAAATCCCCTGTTTCTATGATATTACATTACTATCAACTTTTTGAAATTTTAGGAGAGTGGGGACATCAGTAATTTAGGAAAAATTAAGCACCTATAAATACTTCTATAATGAATTTCTTTTAATACAGAAAATGAATTCACAGGTAAAGGATCACATCACTCTTTTTAATGTCACTAAATGTACTGCTAGGAGCAACACCAATAATGCTGGATACAGCTATCCTGTATTCTTGCTCTAAGGTATTCACACAAAAAGATGAAAACCCCTTATCCATTTTGTATTGTCTTGTTCTCCCACAATGTAAGGAGCTGTTCTCAGATGGCCTTACTTCAGTTCTTTCATTATTTATCAGCACAAAAAGTTTACATTTTAAATGAGAAATAAATGTTTGCTTGCATACCTGCTCTTACATTAACATCTCTTGAATGGATGGATCCAACAGCGCTCCTTGCTAAACATACATAAACTTGAGCATGTACTTCCTGTCTATAGTCTTCTGCTCGGAATGGAGGGAACACAAGATTACCATTTGGAAGAACCTGAAAAATCACTTTAGTTAATCTAATAAGCACAACCAGTCTCTTTAATTTTTGAAAAACTTCAAATGAATGTCCTTCATTTTTGTACTTCCTCACTACATTTACAATTGAGTAGCTGTTATCAATTACCCGCATTATGGATGGAAACTTTACATAGTTAGCAAATAGTACTGTACAAACATTTACATCTCCCCCCTTCACCCTCCCTCTGCTCATTATAAATGTTTTACACAACCAAAACTAAAACAATCATTTCTTTTTTTTTTTTTTTTTTTTTTTTTGGTAGTGTTTAATGCCCGCTTTAACTACTTGTGGCACTGCAGGCAATGACACTGATGATACATGAATGTGATGGCAGGGCGAACCAGAGAAAACTGCCCCTGTTCATCACAAATCTCACATGCGGTCGCAAGACAATCATTTGGTAAGGATTAGAACCTGTATAGATGGAGGTAGCCAAATAAATATGCTCATATCTACTTTAACCCTTTTAGTGCCAATCATGAATTAATCGTTATCAGAAAATACTGCGAGAATTGCAATCACAATCTAATCTAATTTGGCGATACTGTTTTCACACGTTTTAAATCTTTTCAGCAGAAAACTCTTTGTACTTTCTATATCATGTCCATAGAGAAAGATTTTCTGGAGCATTTCAGGACCTTATCTTCACTCCAGAGCATTAAATTAGCTCAAATGTAATTTCTCTTGCCAGTGCTTGTGTATGTTGGTTGAAACATGATATTGTCTAGCCAAAGGTTACGGACTGAAGAGGATATAAGAGCTGCAGTTCGCAATGTATTAGGAGAAAGCGAGTGATTTTGATTTTTCAGACCTTGATGAAAGAGTTTCTGACATCAGCGTAAGATAGGAAGATATATTTTCTAGCTTCAGCGATGAAAATGCATCCGATAACAACAGACCTAGTATGTATGCAAACCAGACATAGCCAATGTGAATCAACCATTCAACTAGGCAACAACACAAGTGCTAAATTGTACTGTAATCTATGTTAATATCCTATTGCTTTATGACATTTTCATTAATAGCCGTGTATGTGTGTTTTTGGTGATCCCCTCCCCAGTTTTCAGCCTTCAGGTTATGTAAATTTATTTTTTGTATTCTACAAAATACAATACCAGACCAAAACAAGATGCTGTTTTATAAAAAGAAATATCTTTACTTTCATTTAATTAGCGTTAACTTTCTGTATAGTAAGATTTTGTGTGCCTCATTATGGATTATTTTGGGATTATTTAATTTTATTTTCAAAATTTTCTTTATATTTTAATTTTTTAAAAATGCATATAATGCATATTATACAGTAGTCAAAAGATTTTACTAAAAATGAAAAAAAGATTTAACTCTCTATGTCATTTGGTAATCATTTTATTACTAATAATTTAAAATTCTGCATTTTCCCCTAAAATTGCTCGTCACTGTTCAGACACCATTGTGCTATTCAGGCTGGCACTAAAAGGGTTAAATTGCAGATACACAAAAAAATCTGGTTTCATTAAATGTGATATTATTTATATCAAGAATCTTATTAAGAATCTTTTAGATATATTTTAAGTTATGACACCAAACAATTTAGTTTCATTTACTCAGCTAAAACTTCAACTTAAATGTTCAAATTTAGTATTTTTTACTTTCCTTATCACGTATATAGTAGTTAGAGGAAGTACTGCACTTGATACAAAATTCCAGGGCAAATATACATTTAAGTTTACTTCCAAAGGTCTCACAAAACTTTTTCAAGAAAATCCCTTTCTTCTAAGTACTCGTTATATAGAAAAATATTTTATACTTGTTACATTCTCAAAAAAAAATACTCAAATAATTTTTAATATAATAGGTAGCATATATTTAAGGTACCTATTTACATAAGAAACAAAACAGAATCTTTAATGTTCTGGAAAGAGCTTATGATGTCTTCATTCAGAAGTTATTTTGTATAAATGTGAAACATAAAAGACGGACAAAAAAACACTACAAAAAAGGTAGGTCTGTTTAATACTCACAATTTTTTTCCAAATACCAAATACACCATTTCTCAGATATCCATATTGTTAATGAATTTAATTGTTTAATACTTTGTCATTCATGGTGTTGGCATTCAGTTGTTTCTCATCATTGCATGGAAAAAGTATGCAATTTTGAGGCTGCATATGGCAACTGGATTTTAAAC
The DNA here is from genome assembly GCA_030762935.1 of Hymenopus coronatus. Lineage (NCBI taxonomy): Eukaryota > Metazoa > Arthropoda > Insecta > Mantodea > Hymenopodidae > Hymenopus > Hymenopus coronatus. The sequence goes on from CM060884.1 coordinate 15,210,957, forward strand.
ATTTGATTACTATTATTCCCTTTGTGTTTATAATGAAATGTAATGTAGCTATTTCTGCAAAGATTCATCACAATTAAAATAAAGTAGATAAGAAAAATAAGCATTTGTAAGAACAGTTTTTGTACCTATTAATAAATGATAAAATGTAAAGAAAGTCACGTGGATATAACATATGAATTATTTTTCTTCATAACATCTAAAGTAAATTACATTTGCAATTATGGCCAAACATTGAAAGCTTTAAACAGGAAAAAAAGAAAATTAAATTTAAAATTATTACTTTTCTCTGCATTCCTATGCATTCTTCAAGGGCCTTCAAATGTGTAGAGAAACATATTAATACATTTTGAAAAATTTAAATGTAGAATTAATTCTAGAAGCAAACACTAAAAAGTCCTATCCTCTTATCATCATCATTATCAAGGTCGTGCCATGGCCAAGTGGTTAGACCACTCGCCTCTCACCTTGATGGCCCAGGTTCGATCTCAAGCGACCACATGTGAGATTTGTGGTGGACAAAGCAAGCAGGGGCGGGTTTTCTCTGGGTTCTCCAGTTTCCCCTGCCATCGCATTCCACCGGTGCTCCATCTTCATTTCATGTATCACCAGTGTCATTGCATTTGGTGCCACAACTAGTAAAAACAGAAAAAATCATCTTTTCTTTTTCTGTCTTTATTCCCTTTTCTTTCCTCTTCCTTGTTTTCATATTTGGCTTTAAACAAAGAAAAGAGTGAGACATAGCTAGGAAATTTCTAAGAAAATAAATATGTAACAGTAATTTATAAATCAAGATTACAATCAGGAACCGGAAAATAAAATAGTGAATCCAAATGTTAAAACTAGCAAGACTTTAATATATAATAAAAAGTGAGGATAAAAACATATAGATAAAACAAAATGTTATTTTTCAATTAATATCCTTATTAAAAGCTGCCTGAAACTGATATAAGTTCCATGAGTGTTGGTTGTGTGCCCAACACCAAGTGTAAATACTGTCACCCCCTAAAATTCAAACCCCACCGTATAATGCTGTGGTGAACTAAATAAAGCATATGATCAACTGATAGAGCACCACAGAAAGTCCATGGTTCAAAGCTGTACACCGCTAAACTAAAGCTAACCTTAAACAAATATAGCAAGAGGAAGCTCTATTCACATGTTCTAAACATGAAACTTTTTAATTTCTCATATAAGAAATATAAATGCTCCAAAATAGCTGAAAAGTGTTTCCAATTTCTCAAGGAATAAAGAATACCTATTCTTTATAAAATAATACTGATTGAGTCGACCAGACACTCTATGGCTTCACATACCTAAAACTTTTCCCGATGCGTTTCACAAAAAACATAGCACAGATGCCCTTAAACTGCTCAACCTACAGAAACTACCATCAAATTCACAATGGAAATTGAATCAAACAACTTACTACCCTTCCTAGATTTAAAAATAGTGACACATAATGGCAAATTAAAATTTGGAATCTTCAGAAAAGACACTCTCACAGACAACTACATCAAGGCAAATAGTTTCAATCCCACACCATACAAACATACAATCACAACTAATCTAACCCATAGACTGGAAATGTGCTGTTGGATGAACAGGAATATATGACTGAATACTCCACTATAATATAAACGGCTGCAAGGAATGGCTTCAACAAAAAGTTAGTAGGCAATAACATTAAAAAGTGCAAGAGACAAGAACATCTAAAGCAAATCACAACACTAGCACCTTCCTTAGACAAAAAGTATATAAAAAATTTGCATATTGCCCCTGGGCAACCCATAAGTTTCAAAAAGTCTTCAAAAAACTCAACATCATCTTAGTACCTGTCAATAGATTCTGTGTCAAGAACCTCCTGAAGAAACCAACAACTGATAAAATTCCCCCTGAAAAGAAGTCCAACATTTATAAAATTAACTGTTCCGACTGCAATAAACTATACATCGGCAAGACCAAAAGGAAAATTGGAATTAGATTAAAGGAACATTTCAGCAACATCAAAAACAAAGAAACCAACAAATCTGCAGTAGCAGCACACATTTGGAATGACCATCACAACATAGAAATAAACACTCATCTATTAAACTCAGTCGGTCTTACTTCAGAATTAAATATTTGGGAAAAGATTTATACAAAAAAACACAGTGATTTTCTTATGAAGTTTGACATCCCACCAGAAGTTAACTAGCTACTAAGCCTCATAAAACCTCCATCAGATGTCTCTACTCCAGAGGCACCGGAGTTCCAGTCAGTCCACACCTTGATGATGTTGTCAACGAGTCAGGAAAAGTTTTAGCTATGTGAAGCCATACAATGTCTGGTCAACTCAATCTGTATTATTTTATAAATTATTACAGTGTTTCACAGTGTTAATTCCAATTGGCTTTTTTAACTATTTTTTTAAATACTGATTCTTACTTGTCTAAGGCCGGGCACATCTCCTACAGCTGTTCCATCAGAACGGATCCAAATAATTTCAGGAACTGGATTTCCCCGTGCAGAACATTCTACAACTGCGCCCGTCGTATTTGAAAAGTCCACCCTGTTTGGTGGTTCCCTAATGAAGACTGGTCCATGAGAATCATCATCACAAATTGCTGCAACATAAGAAGGTTTACATTAGTGTGTCATATTAGCTTACAACATTTCATTAACATCTTAGTAATAACCTGTTCACTACATATTTACATTTCTGAGCTTCAAATATTTACATATTTCTATTAAAACTTGCAAAAGAATCTCTAACCACTTAAAATGTTTATTGGTGTCAAACAAAGATGTCTTCTCTTGCCTCTCTTATTCAATTTTTATAAGAATGCACTAATATAAGAAATTATGGCCATAAATTGACATTTACATCTGGATGCCCTTGTTTTTATACATGATTTGATCACACTCCCACTGCAGAAGATTATTTACAATGATTAAATTTAATATTAACAGCTAGTAGCTAATAAATATCACATAGAAATATCAAAGGTGAAAACAAATTAATGGAATTCTGGTGCAGCCCAATTTTTGTAAATTAACTTAGTTTTACACTTTCTTTTTTACCTCGTCAAAAGCCCTTTAAATTGAATAAATAAGCTGGCATTATCAGCAGTAGAACAAAATCTTTCTTAGTCCAATAACATACCTCCATGCCTGTAGAAGACCTTGGCAAGATGTCTCTAGGCAGCAAAGGGTGGATCTTATGAAAGTGCGATGAAAATAAAATTACTGCCAGTGAAATTAGGTTTATGCACCGAACAACAGCTACACTAAATGGGACATCAATGAAATCCAGACATACTACAAGAACAGGGAATGGAGCCTGTCATGCAGTATACTCATCAATATCAAAAAAAACTAATTCCAGGTCATCAAGCATATACCAAAAACAAGATTCCTTGAGCAAACTTGAATTACAGATCATAAGAGAAAAGGTCACAAAGTCATTCTGTGAAGAGATGGCAGAATTTTATGAACACTGCAACAATCCTTCTAGGACTATCACCTGCTAGGAAGACGATATAATGACGATGTATGTACATTAATACAAAACATCCTATATTGTGTCATGATAGTTTTTATTATTTCTTCTCACTGACAAACCTAAAGAATAACTTTTAAGAGATGGTCCTGATAGCCTAGTTGTTGGCGCATTTGGCATTGATGTTTTGTTGCAAAAGGGTAGTGGGCTCAAATAACCCTCAGGGCATGGATGTCTAGTATTTCTATGAAACTAAGATTTAATTCTATAGATAATTTATATTTCCAGTTGCAAGATTAAATTTCAGTTTCATTAAATTTGTATCAATACAAAACCAATACAACTAATTTTGTTTTTGAGCAATAGTTTTTAGCTAAAACTCATCATTCTATTTAAATAAAACAGCAATATAAACCAGAATATTGTTCTAAAAGATTTTCAAATGCTTGAAATTTAGAGAACTTTGGATTTATGATTGTGTTGAATCAAATCTTCATATATAATTTTCTAAAAACGACTGTTCCTTAGTTACTTATATTGGAGGTATGATATCATTTATTTTCAACTTATCACAATGAGCTGCCAACTGTGCAGTAAACAAATTACTATTAGAATGTATGGCAAACCATCAGGTTAACAGTTTTGGTGCTACTATCAGTAATTAAAAACTGTTGGTTTGCAAATAATTCTTAAAATCTCAGCTTTCATATTATAAAACAAAATTATCACATATCAGATCTTTGTATCATCGTTATTGTGTCAATTAACTTAACATTGACATAGCCTGTCAACATAAACATAATTTAAAACTGTAAAAGTGCATACAGTTACATAAAAGGTAAATGGAGATAAAAAAAGTCAAGGGATCCATTACAAATCACTACAAAGTAGCTTAAAATGGGAGTTACACAATTTACAAGGGTGACTCCAAAAGTTTTGAGGATGGACAATAATGAGTCATGGCCTAGCTAGCAATTTCCTAGCTTTAGACTGAGTTAAGAGAGTAGCATATGCAGACCTGAGTGAGCTCCACAATTTTTAAAATATGTCTTATGGAGAGAGGATGCCTTGAAAAACTATATCAGACATTTGAGGACCTTTTCCTTTGCAATCTGAGATTTATCAGTGGTGTACAGGAAGGGAGTCCGACATGAAATGGTAAAATGGATGACAGGAAACATGATTAAGGAGCACTTTGTGGAATGAAGGCAGGGGGAACCAGAGGACCCCAAGAAAACCAGCCTAAATTCCACTTATTTACTACAAATCCCACATACACTTCCCAGGAATTGAACCCCATCCACCCATGTAAGAGGGAGTGGTCTAATACTCGGCCACAGTAGCGCCAATGTTTTAACTGATAAGGGAAATATTAGGCCCACTTATGTGACATAACCATGTCATGACTGTCGCTCTCTAGATACAGCATTCTGCTTACTAGTCTAAGTTAAATGTTGGCTCTCATCTTGAACAGCAGAAGAAACAAATTCCTGGAGTTTGTTCAACTCAATTTCATAGCACAAACCTGGCAATAGTTTGCATTACATTACTATATAATTACAAATATTTTATATTCTTACTAGCAACCATTATATGAATGCGTTTGATCGGAAGAGAAATTAAACCGTTTCGGAAACAAATGTGTGGAGCATCAAAAGTATACTCAGGTAAAGAAAACATATGTACAGGTACTGTTTCAAAGAAAACTAATGTGAAGACAGCAGCAGGTTAGTAAAAGCTTCCATTGTGCAACTGTGCATTTACCTTAAATTGATTTTTGCCAACAATCCACAAATGTCAGGTGATTGTCACAAAGTACTACATGACGGAAATAATGTTCTAAAATTCTGTATTCTGCCTGCTTTAGAAATTATAGATTAATTATGAAACTGATAATGAATAATTTTGTCAAAAAAGAAAAAAAGCATACACCTACTTTTCCAGATTTAAGAGTACACAAGCCGGTAGATTTGATGCTATTAGGAGCTTCTATATTACTGTATTTTAGTATTAACTGTCGCATTAAACTTTCAGTGTTCACAGTTCCTCTTAAAGCTTTGTTACATACTATGCGCGCACGTTTACTTGGGCGCTCGGCTACCTTGTCTTCATTGAGTAAGTTTCGCGCACTTATGGAAGTGACATGAGGTAAAGATATCTTGTAGCTTCAAGTCAAGGTTTCAGTCTGTCTGTAGGTCCCCGAGTTCGTGCATATGCGCATGCGTTCTGTTTCGTTTAATTCATCCAGTTCGCGTTAAGTTAAATGAGCTATTAATCAAAATGGCTGAGGCCTCAAAGAAAGAAGCGTTCTTTGGTTGACAACACTGAGCGCGAACGAGTTGTTCACCCCCCCCCAACTCGCGCAACTAACGGATAAAACTAGCATCCACGTAGCATTGGTAAGTACGGATAGCAAAGTTGGTTATTTTGGGAGTAAAGGTTCCGCAGGTCGTCCAGATTGAGAATGTTGAAAATACTAACCTCAGCAATACACATTAACATGGAACGTGTGTCTTGTAATAAATGTGATCACTTTGAATTGCTGTGTCCCACTCACTCGCCTTAGTTAAGTTGTTTTCTTATATACAAAACTCGTCACAAAATGTAAACATACTCCATTTTGTATTTTTTTCGGACCCTCAACTATACCGCTAGCCTATTTTTCTCACGAAATCCGCGAGTCTTCTGTTCTATAAAGCATGTGTTGCTCATCTAAAAATTAATTACAAAAAATAATAAATTAATTTACACATTAACTTAAAGCTAACGCAATAGAGAGAATGCTGCTTTAGTTCCCATACTTCAGTGAAAGTAGTGAAAGTTACTAAAAGCTAATTCACGAAAATCCGTTTATTTACACACATACACACACACACACACACACACCAACGTGTAGCTACGCGAGCGCATGTGAGCATGCTTTGATAAATGCAGTGGAAATTATAAACTCAAATTAATGAAAATTAGTTTATTTACACACTTACACATATACACACACACACCAACGTGTAGCTACGCGAGCGCATGTGAGCATGCTTTGATAAATGCAGTGGAAATTATAAACTCAAATTAATGAAAATTAGTTTATTTACACATATACATACACACACACACACCAACGTGTAGCTACGCGAGCGCATGTGAGCATGCTTTGATAAATGCAGTGGAAATTATAAACTCAAATTAATGAAAATCAGTTTATTTACACACTTACACATATACACACACACACACACACACACACACACACCAACGTGTAGCTACGCGAGCGCATGTGAGCATGCTTTGATAAATGCAGTGGAAATTATAAACTCAAATTAATGAAAATCAGTTTATTTACACACTTACACATATACACACACACACACACACACACACACACACACCAACGTGTAGCTACGCGAGCGCATGTGAGCATGCTTTGATAAATGCAGTGGAAATTATAAACTCAAATTAATGAAAATTAGTTTATTTACACATATACTCACTAACCTAGAGCTAACCGAGAAATTAATAAAAACAAATTACCCGAACATCAAATTTCCTTGCACATACATACACCCCAGTTTGATCCCAAGCGATCACATGAGATTTGTGGTGAACAAACAGGGTATTCCCCGGTTTCCCCCGCCTCGAGTTCCACCGGTGCTCTATCTTCATTTCATATATCACCAGTATCATGCCTGCGGTGTCACAAGTAGTAAAGGCGGGCGTTAAACACTAAAGAACACACAAACACTAACCTAGAGCTAACCGAGCGCATGTGAGCATGTTTTTTTTTTTTTTTTTTTAAATACTAAAAATAAAACAGATTACAAACACACACTTATATCTAACGAAACAGTGGAAATTACTAAAACTTACACGAAAATGTCTATTTACAAACATACACTACTATAATCATCTCATGTGCAAATTAAAACAAATCAGAGAACTTCTATAAGCAAATCTTGAAGTAAAGCATTATTGCTTAAAGCGCACACCCGTAACCCACAGAATTGCTGTAGAATCGCATTTCTTCCTCTGTGATTAAAAATTTACAATGGCTTCAAAGCTTAGATGTCTGCATATACGGCTGCTTGTATTATAACAGTAAATGTTGGCAGCTACCGCCATAATGAATAATAGAGACGGAAACAACGAAAACCTTGTTAACAACTACATGAGCGCTCCTAAAGGCCGAATAATATACTATGAATAAAGACCAATTTGAATGGTTATTTAGTATTAGCATTGACATTTTAGTGCTTTTGTTTAAGCGATACACGTGTTTTGTTGTTTTAATGCTACGTAACTTGAAAACAAGTACCCGCCCTTCCTTCACAGGCAACACAAAACAGGAACCCTTAATTTTCAAGGACACATTTACGGAATTTAGTAAATAGTCATAAATTCAGTTGCCTCATAAGCCAATTTTTAACCCCAACTCCCTTTTCCTAGTCTTAATTATAAGATAAAAATCTAGGACAGCATAACTCAAAAACGAAAAGTCAAACTTGGCATTTAAGTTCAGTATCTTCCAGCGATGCGACACGAAGATTTTGAGAAAAATCCCCCCACACCAAATTACCCTTTACATAGAGAAAATTTCGAAATTTTTGTTTTTCTCACAAATGGCTCTAACCATTTTGATTAAAATCCCGTATATCAAAGATATTTACATCCCAAATAAAATGTACCTATAACTTAAATTTTCTGAGAAGAGCCTCTAAAGACCTGTGGAATTTTGCGTAACTGGTTAACTGTAAGAGATAGACAAAATTTACTTCACAAAAAATGTAGATCACGTTAAAATACACAATTTATGTAATATACATTTTTTTAGTGAACTTGGTCGTTTTTTTCGACATTCCTTGCTATTGGTTTCAACTTTGAAAAACATACTTTTTTCACACAGGAATTTGTCAACAAAGGAACTTGAGACCGTTAATTAGCCTCGTAATAATAATAACAATCATTTTTATTAATTATCTAAATATATATGTAAAGAAAGTTAATATTTAATAAGTTGTATGCATAGGAACCAAGAAGCCAGTTACTCAGAATCATGACGCCAGACTGGATAGAGGGGTGAGAAGTTGCTTCTTTTGTGAAAGTCACGTTCGAGTTTAGTATAAGGGGAAACCACAGTTTAAAGCCCACAAGAGGACTTCTTCTTTATATTCATGGTATCACGTGATTATTATGACGCATTCTGGGAGAAGTCGCGATGGTTTTTGGGTAACGATGGTGTCATTTTGGCGGACCTTCCAACCAATCAGAAAGAAGCCACCACGACACCGCTTTTTGTGTATAAGAAGTAAGGTCGTTTGCTAAGAATTCACCCGTGAGAGAGGCAACGTCTTCGCATGTTAAGAATTTGCCCGTGTGTGAGGCAAAGTCGTTTGCTAAGAAGTTCACGAAGTAGGTTTATTATAATAAGAAACTGTATGTGAACTGAAGTAACGTCACTCACCTATTTAACAGTCGGCTCGTGATTACGTGAAAGTGAATTGTGCCATGTACTCAACTAAAACAGTGTAATTGAAAGTACTTGTGAGCAAGTGTTAAAGAGCATCAATCTACAGTATAAAAGTGTATAACCAGGTGATTGTCTTTAGAATACACAACAGTAATAGGTTACAAGTGTTTTCTTAACAATTACAAGATCACTCCTACAACTCCTCCCACTAGCCAAATCCAGGCCTGGGAGAGTCAATGTTCGTGCAAGTCTGAGCAACGCCGTGGCAACCCATCCCAGAAGAGCTTCAGTACCAGGTACGTGAGTGTAGTGGAGTTGATTGGAAGTGACAGTTACGCTGCACACAAGCACCCAAAGGGAAGCGTAAAATACTCCCGCATATGGCTCACAACGTGCACCACTAACAACGCATCGAAATCTCCGCTGCAAACTTCAGTCACATAGCAACCGGCTTTTGACTATCACTTTAACCTATGGTACTCCTTCATTTCGCCTTTTACTTACAAGGAAGCAAGTAATAAGACTATTTCTGCTAATTTTTCTCGCTTAGCATGAAGTAAATATAAGCATAAGCGTTTTAATATTTTTTGCAGAGATGTAGAGAAAGCCATGTGAATGGAACACATCAGATTTTTAGATTAAAATATCCTCTAAAATCCGACCGTTAATAATTATGTTGTGTTGCAACTACGCTGTAGTACTATGGTGAGAGCGCCTCATTCATCTAGCGAAGCGAAAATCAATAGACCGCAAGCTCAATTCACTGCGGAGCTATGAATTAATACTCCGTGCGTACATTGCCACATTTCCAGTCAATTACTAAACAAATTATATCTTATTGAAACGAAAAACCTAATTGCAGCGGAAAGGAACACACTAGAGACAGAATAGTATGTAAACTTTTCCACTTTTTAATCCTTTACGGTAGTTTCTGTTCAGTAATTATTATTTACAATAATTAAAAATATGATGTGTTCCATTCACATGAATTTCTCTACATCTCTGTAACAAATTATTGTTAAAAAGCTTATGTTTCTATTTACTTTATGTTAATCGAGAAAAAAATTAGCAGAAATAGTCTTATTACTTGCTTCCTTGTAAATAGAAGCGAAATAAGGGAGTACCATAGATTAAAGGGATACTCAAAAGCGGATTGATATGTGACTGAAGTTCCTTTGTATGGACAGTTGACAAACTCCTGTATGAGAAAGGTATAAGTTTTTCAAAGCTGAAACCAAAAACAAGGGATATCTAAAAAAAGATCAACTGCAGGAAAAAAATGTATATAACATAAATTGCGGGTTTTAAACGTGCTCTACATTTTTTGTGTGGTAAGTTTTTGTCCATCTCTTACGGTTTAGCAGTTATGCAACATTCCGTAAAAATGTATTCAGAATAAAGTAGTCTTCAGAAGCTATTGCCATAAAATTCAAGATATACATTTTGTTAGTCAGGTAAATATCTTTAATATACAATATTTTTAATCAAGATCGTTAGAGCCATTTTTAAGAAAATAAAAAATTTCGAAAAAAGTTCCATGTAAAGGGTAGTTGGGAGTGGGGGGCGGGTTTCTTGAAAATCTTCTGGTCGCATTCTTGAAATATACCAAACTTAAATACGAAGTTTGGTATCCAACGGTCTTTTCGTTTTTGGGCTATCCTGTCCACACACACACACAGACATACACTTGCGCACTCACGGACCTTTTCTGAAAATGTTTTTTTTCTCATTAAGGGGGGCCCAAAACATGTATTTCCCATGAAATCTCTGTATCGAAGTTTTGGGTGGAATGCAATACCTTCTCTATACACTATGTACACAGTACGTTTGGAGAAAGCAAAAAGGGAAAGCAAAAGAAGAATGCTATTACTTTCTCTACACGTACTATGTACAGTGTATAGAGAAGGCATTGTAATGCACCCAAAAATTCGATACCGAGATTTCACCGGAAATACATGTTTTGGGTCCCCCTGAATCCAAAAAAAGCATTTTTAGAAAAGTGTCCGTGTGTGTGTTTGTATGTTTATGTATATGTGTGTGCGTGTGTGTGTGTCTGTGGGCAGCATAGCTCAAAAACGAAAAGACCGTTAAATACCAAACTTGGTATTTAAGTTTGGTATCTTCCAAGGATGCGACACGAAGATTTTGAAGAAAATTACCCCACCCGAAACTACCCTTTACATGGAATTTTTTTCGAAAAATTTGATTTTGTCAAACATGACTAACGATTTTTATTAAAATGTCATATTAAGGATATTTACCTGACAAATAAAATGATATCTTTAATTTTCTGGGAATAGCCTCTGAAGACTATTCTGGGTGAATTTTAAGGAATTTTGCATAACTGGTAAACCGTAGGAAATGGACAAAAACTTAGCGCACAAAAAAAGTAGAGCACATTGAAACACACAATTTATGTTATATACATTTTTTTCGTCGAGTTGATAGTTTTTTATGTAGTCCTTGTTTTTGGTTTCAGCTTTGCAAAACTTATACTTTACTCATATAGGAATTGGTCAATTCCTGTCCACACTAACAGAGGAACTTCAGTCACATAGCAACCAGCTTTTGACTATTATTTTAAGCTATGCTACTCCCTTATTTCGCTTCTACTTACAAGGAAGTAAGTAATAAGACTATTTATTTCTGCTAATTTTTTCTCGATTAGCATGAAGTAAATAGAAGCATTAGCTTTTTAATAATAATTTGTTGCAGAGATGTAGAGAAGTCATGTGAATGGAACACATCAGATTTTTTTTTTTTTTTTTTTTAGCTGACTTCTTTATCATTGCTGATGAAAAAGAAGTTAGTTACAAAATGCCATTAATATGTCATATTAAAACTATTAATAAATTAATACTTATATCGATATCGCACTCAAACATACAAAAAAGCAATAAAATCAATTTTAAATAAAACATAAATGGATTTAAATCAGAACAAAGAAATATAACATATTAATATAGCTACTTATGAGAATGAAAGACAAAATACGAGCTAGCAGCGTTGCTGCAATAACTGGCAATGTTCTTTTGCTACAACCACTATATATTAAGCTTAACATCCTTTAACCTGGTTGGTCATATCGGACGATGAATGAAATTGGTAAAATGATGCTCAAATGATCTGGGGGTCTATGGAGCTTAAAGTTTCTAGACATTCGTCTTCTCAGGATAAAGGAAAACCCCGAAAAAAAAAACCTTACCCGGGTAACTCATCCTAAGCGAGATTCTAACTCGCGACCAGTTGAATGTGAGGCAGACACACCACCACCACCACCACACTACCCAGGCGGGCAACCCTAAATTCTAATACAGATATATGCTTGTTATTGGGACGAGATAAATCTTGAAATTTTTAAAATTTATTTTTTCATTGATTCTTACCCTCTAGAATGTAAGCTTTAATACGATATATAAAATAGTACATGTTAAGCACTAGAAAATAGTTTATTTTGTATTTTTTATACTTTGTGTGGCAGCTAAAACTGCGATAAAATTACATAAATTTGACAATTCTTGAATGAATGTAACTTTTCTTCTATTAGAGATAATTCCAGGAAATGTTCCGTATCCGAAAGAAGTTTTTGCCCTCTTTCCGTTCTATTGCCTACCCTGAACCATAATGACGCTCTTTTGTTTGTTTCTTATATGTTTAATAAACAAGGTTTTAGACTCGAAAAACTAGTAGCTATCTGAAGTTTCTAAGTAATTAATATATTTTATACAGTTGTGTAATATTATAAATGTGCTGGATGTATTCTCTTTATAGTGAACTGTGGTATTAACAATGACAAAAAGAAAGAGCATCTTTAAAAAGCAAAAAGATGTTGGTAAACCCAAGGCAAATGTACCCACATGTTCCTATTAAGAGATTGAGGTTAGGCCTAGTTCTTCGAAGAAAAAACTTTCACTATCTCAGGAAGTGTATGAACAATATGAAAGTGAAGAACTTGAATATAAAATTGTAAATATAGCCTTATTGCCGACTGCTCTTTCTAATTTCGCTGTATGTAAAGTTTGTCAATCTGACATATCTGTTTCAATTAAAAAACATATAGGTCTTGCCAGTGAACTTACATTGTCTTGTAGGAAGTGTGACAGTTATCATAATTTTATGAGCTCTAAATCAACTGTATTCAATGATGGCAAGTAAACATCTCTGTATGATGTAAATTTGCTTTTTATGTATGGGTTAGATCAATTGGGAAAGGACAGACAGGTGGTGAAATTTTGTGTGGGATTCTGAACAAAATTTTGTAAATATATAAAGTGCAATCATTTTCATCTTCCACCAGCTTGCATGCAAGAAATGAAAAGTATATTTAGGGATCTGGCCAATACACAGAACTCCATGAGGGAAACCAGAATCCTAATGAGTCAGTTCACAATGTTATACGGTCTCGCCTACCTATAACTACATGTGTAGGAATTCAAACGCTCCATTTTGGTGTTTATTAGGCTGTTGCTAGCCTTAATGAAGGTAATAAGGTACTAAAACAACTAAGACCGAAGATTGGCCTGAACTGCATCACTGTCATGAAGCGGATGCATGCCACCAGAATCCACCGAGGTGAGCGAGCAGTGAAATAGAGAAGAAGGCAAGGCAGATGAGAAGTAAGGCAAAGAGGACCTTTATGAGCTGCAAGATGACCCTGATAACCCTTCTTATACTGCAGGATTACATTAAGTTGCAGCTAAAACCATATTTAAACTTCAATGCAATTTTTGAAATTTTACTTTACCTTTTTCTTATCATCTATTACACATAGATCAGTAAAACTTATACTATATATTCCTCATTCACGGTTCCTAATTTTAACAAAGGGCTTTCCTTAAATACTTGATAATTACAGAGAAAAAAGTTATGTTAATGATTTTGTTAATTATTTTGCATTGTTTCATTTAAAAAATTATAAATTTCATAATAATCATACAATTTAAAAAAGGTTGTGTTAAAATATTTATAATGATTGTCTCTATATATGGTAAAAAGTTCAGCTTTCTGCACACAGTAATTGTCGAGGAAAAAGGTCATGAAGTTAGTCAAATTAACATTGTTTAGATAGGGCGCACCAAACCTCCTTAATAGCACACTCTACCTCCTTTCCAAAAATATTTCATCGTTCTAACAAGCGAAAAATGCTTGCACGTGCATTCATTGGAGAGGCCTACTTTATTTTACTGTTGGTGTTACTCCGTGTGGTTTATTGACATTTAATATGGAAGCGAAAAAAGATCGTACTGTGTTAAACATTGAACAGAAAACGGAAATCGTTAGCGAGTAACATTGGATGACAGATTCAAAGGATTGAGGTACAAAAAATCATATTAAATCACGGCACAATCAAACACAAAACTTGTTATGTTTGTTGATTTGCAGTATGAAAAACAAAGCTGTGGATCAACATAAACAGGCATAATCCTTATCAAACGGCTTCCTGATAAGCGTTGCGAAAAGAAAGTCCTTTTAAAGAAGTACTGATTTTATGAAATAGACTTTCTAAATACTGTAATGCATATTTTTAACATTTTTTTTTTTTTTTTTTTGCAATGCAATTGTTCTGTTCCTTTATTGCTTAAAATCATTACCATCGATTATCTGAAAAAAAAATCTGATGTGTTCCATTCACATAACTTTCTCTACATTTCTGCAATAAATTATTGTTAAAAGGCTTATGCTTCTTTTTACTTCATGCTAATCGAGAAAAAAAATAGCAGAAATTACTTGCTTCCATACAAGTAGAAGGGAAATAAGGGAGTATCATAGGCTGAAGTATTAGTCAAAAGCTGGTTGCTATGTGACTGATGTTCCTTTGTTTGTATGGACAGGAGTTGACAAATTTCTGTATGAGAAAAGTATAAGGTTTTTAAAACCAATAACAAGAAATATCTCAAAAACGATCCACTCCACGAAAAAAAGTATATGACAAAAATGGTGTATTTTAAAGAGCTCTACATTTTCTGTTTATCAAGTTTTTCTCTATCTCTTACGATTTGCCAGTTTACAAAATTCCGTAAAATTGATCCAGAATAAAGTAGTCTTCGGATGCCATTCCCAGGAAATTCAAGATATACATTTTATTTGGGATGCAAATATCTTTAACATACGGGATTTTATTCAAAATCCATAGTGCCATTTTTGAAGAAATCAAAATGTTCGAAATTTTTTCCATGTAAAGGGTAGTTTGTGGCGGGGGGATTTTCTTGAAAATCTTCATGTAGCATCCTTGGAAGATACTAAACCTAAATACCAAGTTAGGTATTTAACGGACTTTTCTTTTTTGAGATATGTCTTCCACAGATAGACAGACAGACAGACACATACACGCAGGCGCGCGCGCGCGCGCAAACCACCTTCTAAAAATGATTTTTTCGGACTCAGGAGACCCTAAAACATATATTTCCAGTGAAATCTCCACATCGAATTTTGTTGTGCAGTGCTATACAATACCTTCCCTATTGTTTCCATAGTCCGTGTAGAGAAAGTAAAAAGACTGTATAAACACCAGACCGTGTTGGCTTAGCATGTTTCACAACAAAGTCTGGAAGAGAAGGAAGGCATGGGCACGTGTTTTCTGGGCTGCATAGTACCCAGGGGACAGATGGAGAATGCGTAACATCGGTATTGCATATAAAACTACTGATCGATAGTGAGGCCAACGCCCTTCTCTGTGTTGTGTTCACAGCTGATATAGGCATGTCGATGCGCATGTCTCCTCAGCTCCCGCCCTTTTTTACGACGAAGAGAAGCAACTAGTTTTACTGCCTTATATATTGAAAAATAAAAACAAATTTTCTCTGACAAGAATTACGTTATAATGTATCGTCGATTAAATGAAAACCTTCAATCATACATTTTTAGTCGCGCTTAGTTACTTTCGGGTGTTTACGCGCTCAGACCAAGCCCCTACATGCCTAGATGCGCAGACCAGTGTAAGTGTCGTGAATTGAAGGACTGGACTGGGGGGGTGAAATGTATAATAGTTATAATTACGTCATAAGGATAGCTGAGTAGGAAATGATTGTGACAACAGGTTCTTTATAATTGGCAGCATCTATGCACATGGATTAGATCTGCAATGACCTGTTGGAAGTTGAAAAAATCGCATGTGTTACATTCACATGACCTTCTCTATATCTCTGCAATAAATTATTCTTAAAAAGCTTATACCTCTATTTACTTCATGCTAATCCGTAGAAGAAATAGCTTTATTACTTGCTTCATTGTAAGTAGAAGCGAAATAAGGGAGTACCATAGGTTAAAGTCATAATCAATAGCTGGTTGCTATGTCACTGAAGTTCCTTTGTTTGTATGAACAGCAGTTGTCAAATTCCAGTATGAGAAAAGTATAAGTTTTTCTTAGCAGAAACCAAAAATAAGGAATGTCTCCAAAACGACGAACTCCACGATAAAAATGTATATAACATAAATTGTGTGTTTTAGCGTGCTCTACATTTTTTGTGTAGTAAGTTTTTGTCCATCTCTTACGGTTTAGCAGTTATTCAAAATTCAGTAAAATGCATCCAGAATAAACTACTCTTCAGAGGCTATTCCCAGAAAATTCAAGATATACATTTTATTTGTCAGGTAAATATCTATAATATACGAAATTTTAATCAAAATCGTTAGAGCCATTTTTGAGAAAATCAAAATTTTCGAAAAAAAGTTCCATGTAAAGGGCAGTTGGGGGTGGGGGATTTTTCTCAAAATTTTCGTGTCGGATTCATTTTAAGATACTAAACTTAAATACCAAGTTTGGTATTTTACCTACTTTTCGTTTTTGAGTTATCGTGTTCACAGACACACGGACACACTGACACACGGACACACACACACACACTGACCTTTTTTTGAAAATGTTTTTTTTAGATAAAGGGGACCCTAAAACATATTTCCGGTGAAATCTCGGTATCGAATTTTTGGGTGGAGTGCAATGCCTTCTCTATACACTATGTACATAGTGCGTATAGAGAATGTAAAAATCACTTCATTGACTAAACGGAATTTCATCCCACAACTGAACAAATCAGAAGTAAATATTATCATTGAAATTGAACATCGCATACCTGCATTTAAAGTGTTTTACAAGCCGGATGCAATACATCACAGAGAGTATAATTTTCGCAGTTTCTTCTCAGTGATTCCATGTATACCTCCTCCTTTTTATTTTAATGCACAAAGTCGTCAACAAGAATTAAAAAGAGGGCTTGTCAAGAGTTTCTGCAGTAAAGTTTTCAAAATACTGAATTAAAAATTAAAAATATACTGGGTTCGATTCTAGGCTGTTGAAGCTATTCCTATTCCCCACCATCAAGAGCTTGGAAATATGAATGCGATGCTGAGTGTGTGTTTAGTTAATCGAGAAGTACCAAACTTTGCATTTAAGTTTGATATCTTCCAAGGATGCGACACGAAGTGTTTGAGAAAAATCCCCCCACCCCAAACTGCCCTTTACTTGGAAAAAACTTCGAAATTTTTTATTTTCTCAAAAATGGCTTTAACGATTTTGATTAAACTATCGTATACTAAAGACATTTTTTCGACAAAGTGTATATTTTGAATTTTCTGGGAATAGCCTCTAAAACCTCTTTATTCTGGATGAATTTTGCTGAATTTTGCATAATTGGTAAACCGTAATAGATAGATAAAAACTTATTTCATAAATAATCTAGATCTCGTTAAAACACACAATTTATGTCATAGAGGTTTTGTTGTTGTTGTTTTTTTTTGTGTGAAATTGACCATTTCTGAGATGTTTCACGTTATTTGTTTCAGATTTAAAATACACTTTTCTCCTGGTCATGCCTAGAAACGGATTTCAACCATATGGCAACTAGCTTTTAGAGGATTTGACTATCGTTTTAGCCTAGTGTATTCCTTTATTTTCCTTCTACACACAAAGAAGCAAGTAATTAAGACAATTTCTGCTAATGTTAATCTCTATTATCATATAATATATAGAAGAATATGCTTTTTAACAATAATGTATTACAGCGATGTAGAGAAAGTCATGTGATTGGAACACATCAGATTTTTTAATTCTCAGTGTTTTAGATATTCAAATGATAAATATTTCTTTGCCTTCGTAAAAATGTAGGAATTCATTTATCTCGTTTCGAACGGGAATATACGTTTCTCTTCTAACCAGAGACACATACCCAAGTTGGAAAGTTTAATTATATTTTAAAAAACTAGATGTCATGACCGAATCGAACCACGCATCTTCATATTTCCGTGCCAGTGATCTACTACTGCGGAAAACTTGCAGGAATATTAAATGTACCCTGTGTGATTCATGCACCGCATGCATTCCGATGAATCTCTATAAAGTGAATTCAGTTACTTTTGAGACATCAGTGTCTTGTTTTTTTTTAAGAACAAACTTTGATTTACAACTTCAACTAAAAGTACCTGGATGTTTCACAATAAACGTAGACGATTTAAATATGTAATTTGACGCGAATTTTCACGAATTTCTAGATTTCTCATGAAAGTCTCATTTGCTCGATAAACATGAAAGCTGACTATTTAATAATTAATTATAAAACTTACATGCTGATGATAAAGGTAATCAAAGCACTCGCTTTTCTTTGAAACCCTCAGAATTAATTATAGAATATGATGATGATAATTTCTATTTGACAAAGACTATGTTAAAGCAACTACATGCATTTCAGAGTGAAAATAATATGTACTTTTATGTTATAAGCACTCGTCTACTTAGCGCAGCTGCTTACCAAGCGGAAGACCTGAGTTCGATTCCCAGTACCGGCGTGGGGATTTTTCCCCCGCTAGGAGACCTGGACTCAGCCTCGTGAGGTCCCTGGGGGGTCAATTGAGGACCTACTTGATGGAGAAGTAGAGGCTTCAGGTCATGAGGACCGCATTAACCATGATAGGTGCCGCAGCGGCCGCGCAGTAGGCTAAGGTTCCTTGTGAGCTGTCGTGCCATTGCGTTATATTGAATTCTGTAACTATTACGTGAGCAATAAGATTGATCTATTCCATGCCCTGTTAACATTTAAAGTTAAACGTAAACAGTTTCATAGTTTTTAGAGACATCTGTTCTCTTATGACTATCTTCAAATGTGAACAGTGAAAAATTCGATTCTTTACACACTATAATTTAATAGTTAAATACGAGATCCGCAATGGCCTGAAAATATTGTAACCAGTTGTGTGTTGCAATTCTGTGGCATAGAACAAAAAGTCTGTGTTACAGACACATGACTTTCTCTAGCTGTTCTACAAACTTCTTACATAGGATTATTCTTCTTTCTGCACCTTGTTAATCGAGGTACTCATTAGCACAATGTTTTTATTACTTAATTCCTTATAAGTAGGAAGAAAATAAGGGAGTACACTAGGCTAAGCCGATAATCAAATGTCATTACAAATCGTTTCTTTTCTTGGCCAGGAGTAGAACAAAAAAAAAAAGAAAAAACGGACACTCCCGTCTCAGAAAAGTATAAGTACTTCACAAATGAAACTAATAACAATGAATACCACGAAAACGGTAAGCTCCACGAAAAGATGCATATGACATCATTTATGTATTTTAACAAGACCTACATTTTTTATATAGTAAGTGTTTATCTATCTCTTATAGTTTACTAGTTATGCCAAATTAAGCAAAATTCATCCACAATAAACAGGTATTTAGAAGCTATTCCCAGAAAATTCAAGATATACGTTTTATTTGTCAGGTAAATATCTTTAATATAAGATATTTTAATCAAAATCGTTAGAGCAATTTTAAGAAGATAAAAATTTTCGAAAAAAAAATCTAAAAGGTAGTTTGGGTGGGGGGATTTTTCTCAAAATCTTCGTGCCGCATTCCTGGAAGATACTAAACTTAAATACCAAGTTTGGTATTTTAGCTACTTTTCGTTTTTGAGTTATCGTGTTCACAGACACACGGACCATTTTCTGAAAATGTTTTTTTTTTGATACAGGGGGTCCTAAAACATGTATTTCCGGTGAAATCTCGGTATCGAGTTTTTGGGTGGAATACAATACTTCTCTATCCCTATGTACATTGTACTTAGAGAAAGTAAAAATCTGATGTGTTCCACTCGCATGACTTTATCTACATCTCTGTAACAAATTATAGTTAAAAAGCGTATTCTTCTATTTACTTCATGCTAATCGAGATAAACGTTAGCAGAAAGGTTTTCTTGTAAGTAGAAGGGAAATAATGGAATATACTATGTCAAATCTTTTGAAAGGTGGTTGCCATGTGGATGAAATCCATTTCTTTGTATTCCAAGAGTTGACAAATTCCCGTACGAGAAAAGTTTAAGTATTCAAAAACCAATAACAAGGAATATCTCAAAAATGGTCAACTCTGAAATAAATTGTGTGTCTCAATGAGATCTAAATATTTAGGGTAGTATATTTTTGTCTATCTCTTATGTTTTACTGTTTATGTAAAATTCATCCAGAATAAAGAGGTTTTTAGAGGCTATTCCCAGAACATTCAAGATATACACTGTATTTGTCATGGAAATATCTTTAATATAGAGTATTTTAATACAAATCGTTAGCCATTTTTGAGAAAGTCGAAATTATCAAACATTTTTCCATGGAAAATGTGATTTCGGGTGGGGGGGATTTTCCTCAAAATCTTCGTATTGCATTCTTGGGAGATACGAAACTTATATACTACGCTTGGTGTATATAACTTAAATATCAAGCTTGGTATTTAACGGTCCTTTCGTTTTTGAGCTATGCTATCCACAGACAATGCGTGGGCCTTTATCCAAAACTGTTTTTTTCCGTCCATCTCTTACGATTTAGCAGTTATGCAAAATTCCGTAAAATTCATCAAGAATACAGTAGTCTTCAGAAGCTATTCCTAGAGAATTCAAGTTTGTCAGGTAAATATATTTAATATACAATATTTTAATCAAGATAGAGCCATTTTAAGAAAATACAAATTTTCGAAAAAAAGTTCCATATAAAGGGTATTTTGGGGTGGGGGATTTTTTTGAAAATCTTCGTGTCGCATCCTTGGACAATACCAAACTTAAATACAAAGTTTGGAATTTAACGGTTTTTTCGTTTTTGAGCTATACTCCCCAGACACACACACATACACACAGACAGACAGACGGACGGACGGACGGATATTTTTCTAAAAATGCTCTCTTTTTTTTTTTTGGATTCAGGAGGTTTCAAAACATGTATTTCCGGTGAAATCTCGGTATCGAATTTTTGGGTGCAATGCAATACCTTCTCTATACGAACTATGTACATAGTTAAAAAAAATTCAACAATGATGTTTACATTGCTACATGCATGAAGAAGGAAGTTGTTCCTTCTAGCATACCAGATCCCCAAGCGATGTGGATATCCATATTTAAATATTCATTAAGCGCAAATAGCTAATGTAATGAATATTATGTTTGCAAGCGCAATTCATTTATGGAGGAAAGGAAGTCTGTACTGTATACATCCTTAAAGAATGTTTAATTAGGAGAAAAATATAGAATAAGCTTTGAGCCTATATAAGAGCGGAACAGACGCTCAACTTTGTCGTTCCTCATTTGTCAGTCTTCAAGTGATCATCATTGCTCGGCGCAAGAGTAGCGTCCGATGCATTTGGCAGGAACGCGTACTGTTACCACGCTAGTGGAATGTAATCCTATTTTATCAGTGCCATCATACAGTGTTAATAATTGTATTCAGTGGTTTTGAAGAATATATAAGCACAGTATACCAGTAAAACCAGTGTTTATCATTTATAAGTTTATTTTTACCTGTAATTTATTCTCTCCCTCGCGGTCACGATTTTGAGACAGTAACACTACAAATAGCAGAGAGTCATTCTAAAAAGAATCTTAATTAGTTCGCCGATGAACCTAGACCGAGGCAAATAACAGTTTGTCACTAAGCAAAGATTTTACGAACCCAAAACAACACGTGGAAGATACCTGTGCTATACTTAGTGACATCACATTGCAAAATAAACTCCTAAGTGTGATTATTGTAATATTTACCACAATATTTCATGCACAAAGAAGATTAAAATATATAAGCTTTTTAATATTATTTCATGGGGAAAATATTGTTTTATTTATTTTATTTGTACCGTTTAAAATAGTTTAGTTATACCTTCAAAGCATAGACAATCGTTTCAGGTACACTTACAAGAAGGACGTTAAACGCTATGCATTACTAATATGGTAATATAATGCTTGTGTACATATTACAAAGCTAAAACTTGGAATATATATATATGTATTAAATATAATGTAAATATATACCTATAGACTGTTCGTGGAAACAGAAATCCGCAATTAGTCACCAATTTATCCCAATGTGTTCCCGAGCAATTCAATAGAAGCATATTTTATGCAGGCATCGAATAAATCATAAGTGATAATCATAAACATGTTTACAAATCGCTACAACCTGTTTTACTTAAAGACATACCTGCCACTGGGTATGTACCTATATAATTACATATCGTTCGCCGTCCCGTTATACAGGTTGCGACCGGCCGTTTCGCCGCATCAAAACAAATCATAGATAGCAACGCACGATGGAGAGCTAAACAAGTAAACAGTGCTGTTTCCAAAGAACAAAAATTACTTACAAGACATTCGTAATTGCACACCTATTTAGATGATTATGTACAAAATACAAATTGTTGCATATATACAGGCTGAGCTCCTGATTTTCTTCTTTATATATGTACATTATGAAAACCCCAAGCAATTGTAATGTATATTGTAATATTTACTGACTGAATGTAAAATAATATCCAAATAATAAAATTAATTTGGTAAATATCTTAAGATAAAAACCAAATCAGGAATGAAACTAAATCTTTACTCATCTGCGGCCGCATTGCTGAAAATAATAATGTACTTCTAAAGCCTTTCAAATAAAAACTCATTCTACGTTCCGACAAAAAGATTTATAATGCGAAGAAATTTGCTTCACTTCGCATGATGTCATCAGGGCATATTTGAAATATTTTATCAATTCCGTATCAGTTATCACCTAACAAATATCATTTGTTACGATTTAAAAGTGCAGTTTGTATGCGATATATCACACTAGACTGCATTTCTTTCAATTTAAGCAGAACAAAGATGTTATTCTAACACCTACCTTGCTACCGACATGGTTCTGTGTCGTGAAATAATGGGTTGCACTCTATGTTGACCTTTGCTTGCGAAAGTAGCCCGCACGGTATTGCCAAACCTTTCCGCTCTTACTCTGCATAAGGAAATTGGTGGAACTTCCTAACTCTGATAAATACACAATCATATCAATCTTTACGCATGTCAAAGATGGGTTTCATAAGTTGGTAATGTTGAGCTGTGTTGGTGTGACATTTCCACCACGTAGCTGGTGATATTGAAATGCTGCAGGCTGAAAGGGAGGGTATATGGAAAATAGGAGTATGAACCGTTGTGTGAGCTTCGGAGTTAAGAGGTTCAACTCCAGATTATTGTATAATGATGCGAATCCTTCCGCATTCATTGACGAGTAATTGAGGTGCCGAGATTAAAAACAGAACTAGTCGTCATTTTGGTGGTATACCAGTTACTAATATAGTTAGTTTTTTTATATAATTCCCCTTCTGTTGATGCTCAAATGGAACCTGTCCAGCAGCTCTTTCATGTCTAAATCAGTGTTAAAATATTGTGTAGTGCAAAACCAGGACCTGTCACAGACACAATGGTATACTTCATAGTGATAGATTTAGCAACAAGTTGTCGCCCTCCATGTCGTAATGGTTACCATGCCAACTTCATATACTCAAGGTCGCGGGTCCAAACCCGGAGGAGGACGATGGGTTTTTTTGGGATGTAAAAATCCTTAGCATGGCTTCCTTCGGAAGGGAAGTAAAGCCGTTGATCCCGTGTTGTAGATTTACGGCACGTAAAAGAACCTCAAACCTGATAGATAGGCCTCTGAGCAAAATTAAGCGATCTTTCACGCCCAGTGGGACCTGAGAACCACAGCAATTAAAGAGCGTCCATAAATAGCACGCCACTTCCATTTTTACTTTCTCTATACGTACTATGCACATAGTGTATAGAGAAGGTATTGCACTCCACCAAAAATTTCGATACCGAGATTTCACCGGAAATATATGTTTTAGGGTCCCCGGTATCAAAAAAAAAAAAAAAAAAAAAAAAAAAAGCATTTTCAGAAAAAGTTCCGTGTGTGTGTGTGTGTGTGTCCGTGTGTCTGTGAACACGATAACTCAAAAATGTAAAGTCGGTAAAATACCAAACTTTGTATTTAAGTTTAGTACCTTCCAGGGATGTGACACGAAGATTTTGAGAAAAATCCCCCACCCCAAACTACCCTTTACATGGAACCTTTTTTTCGAAAATGTTTATTTTCTAAAAAATGACTAACGATTTTGATTAAAATGTCGTATATTAAGGATATTTACTTGACAAAATGTATATTTTGAATTTTCTGGGAATAGCCTCTGAAGACTACTTTATTCTGGGGCAATTTTACGGAATTTTGCATAACTGCTAAACCGTAAGAGATGGACAAAAACTTACCACACAACAAATGTAGAGCACTTTAAAACACGCAATTTATGCTATATACATTTTTTTCGTGGAGTTGGTCGTTTGAGAGATATTCCTTGTTTTTGGTTTCAGCTACAAAAAACATACTTTTCTCATACAGGACTTTGTGAACTCGTGTTCATACAAACAAAGGAACTTCAGTCACATAGCAACCAGCTTTTGACTGTCACTTTAACCTATGGTACCCCCTAATTTCACTTCTACTTACAAGGAAGCAAGTAATAAGACTATTTCTGATACTTTTTTCTCGATTAGGTGAAGTAAATAGAATAATTTGTTGCAGAGATGTAGAGAAAGTCATGTGAATGGAACACATCAGATTTTTTTACCAACAATTGTAACATGTACCAATCTGTGAGCATTCCTACAATGCTTGTGATACGGATTTTACAAATTTGGAATTACACAAATGGAAACAGAACACAGTACACACTCCCAAATAGTGGTTCACAATACTGCGTACGGCAAGGAAATATATGCAGTCGAGATACATTTCTTGACTATCAGAAACATCTGGATGTATTTTTTTAAGAAGTCTGTAATTGCGAAAGGTCACTAATGAGCATACGTGGACATCATTCAATAAAAGCTGAAAAAGTGCAAGCTATCTCGCATATGATTGAAGTTTCGTGAACACTTTGACACTATGCTGAGGAAATGTGCCATTCATGAAATAAGTGGCGAAGAGCAAAACAATGAATCAAGAGTGAATTCTGGATTCCAACCCAAATATGAACATAGTTTTCTAACCAAATACTAATAGATTATTGACTTGTTTTTTCCATAACATTGAATGTATCATTATATTTATCTTTTGTTACATGGTGTATTTTTTGCACTTACAGTATTTGGAATGTGCATTATTAGACTATGTTTAAAGGATTAAAAACACGTTTTGCTATAAAACTGTACAAATCTTTGAGTTACCCTTTAATTTTGGTAACATGGTGTGTTTAAATCAAAAAACGGGACATGTCAGTCATTTTCTATATCCATTTACTAGTATGTGTCTTTATTATATGATTACAAATTTTGGTATATGACTTTAATCGTCCTAGTGAGAATGTAAGGTTAACCACAACCTGTAGAAATGTTATTATTCAGAATTACATAAAAAAATTGATGTATCTCAAAATTACTAATGAGTGACATGTCGCTCTTTGATCTCAACGCTTCAATTGCTAGCAACAAGAATTATTTGGCAGAAAATAAAAGGTTGAAATATAGTTATGTAGTAAAGGAAATCATATTCACATCTGCATTACGATTTAGTGACTTTCCAAAGTGGTACTCCGTACGTATTATGAACTGATCAGAATGAAAATATTCTAAAAGACGAAGCATTTAGATGTTAAGGCGTCTTCTATTTGAATATGGCCCTTTCTAAATGAAGGATGGAGCTGTGAAAGCCTTCTGCAATATTGCCCGCATTATATCGCCGCACGACAAAAATAAAATCCTCATGTTATTGACATAAGGCAACGAAGGGCAAGTTTCAATCGGTAGCTTGCACAGCGTTTCAATGGATGTAGCGCCTGAAAGGTAGATTGAGAGTCTTCCCGCTAAGCAGACATGCCGAACAAGCTGCCGCCCAAGCACGGCTTTGCTCTATAATTCAACCGGGTCTCTACAAACAACCTGCGCATGGTGCAGGGGAAACTGACGGAGTTGTGCTGGAGTGTTTACAGATGTCACTACTGTCGAGGATATACACTTCAAATTCATATTATGGTGTTCATTATGGAGAATGGTCTCTCAGAGCAGGGATACAAACTGTTTGCATGTGCTTTTACAAGTGCAGTCGGTCGATGATCGCGCATGCGCTTAACACTGTCCTTACAGTTGGTTGTTTCGCAAAATCAATTCTCTTGTATGTAGCTGCTTGGAGGGTTGAAAAGGGAAGGGGTATTCAACCTCGTTTCCATCGGAAGCAGCTTTGATACAGCGATATGCTTAAATTTCCCTTTTCTTAGTTCTAAAATTTCATGCGGTATTACCTTCTATTTGTTTTTATTTCAAACAAATATGACATCTTACACTCGCATGACTTTCTCTACCCATTATTACTTTCTCTACCTGTAGTATGTACACAGGGTATAAAGAAGGTATTGCATTCAACCCTAAAATTCGATACCGAGATTTCACCGGAAATACATGTGTGTGTACGTGTGTGTATGTGTGTGTGTGTCGGTGGACAGCATAGCTCAAAAACGAAAGTCCATAAAATACCAAACTTAGTATTTAAATTCAGCATCTTCCAAAGATGCTACACGAAGATTTTCAAGAAAAATCACTTATACTTTACATGGAAAAAATTTCGAAGATCTTGAATTTTCTGGGAATAACCTCTGAAGACTACATTATTCTGGATGAATTTAACGGAATTTTGCATAACTGCTAAACCGTATTAGATGGACAAAAACTTACCCCACAGTAAATGTAGAGCGCGTTAAAACACACAGTTTATGTAATATACATTTTTTCGTGGAGTTGATAGTTTTTAAGATATTCCTTGTTGACTGAAGTTCCTTTGTTTGTATGGACAGGAGCTGACGCATTCCTGTATGATAAGAGTATACGTTTTTCAAAGCTGAAACCAAAAAAACAAGGAATATCTATACAAAAAAAAAAAAACTCCACGAAAAAAATGTATGAATAAAGTAGCCTTCACCGTCCCAGAAAATTCAAGATATACATTTTATTTGTCATGTAAATATCTTTAATATACGATATTTTAATCAAAATCATTAGAGCCGTTTTTGAGAAAATTAAAATTTTAGAAAAATGTTCCATGTAAAGGGTAGTTGGGGGTGGGGGGATTTTCTTGAAAATCTTCGATTTCCATCTTTGGAAGATACCAAACTTAAATACGCACACACATGGACCTTTTTCCGAATTTTTTTAATTCAGAGGACCCAAAACACGCATTTCCGGTGAAATATCGGTATCAAATTTTTGGGTGGAATGCAACACCTTCTTTATACATTATGTTCCTAGTAGGTGTAGAGAAAGTAAAATCTGCGATGTGCAGAAATATACTTTTGTTAAAAATCGATCACAGACAATCAGTTAGGAAGGCAATACTTCCAGCGCTAAAAGCGACATCTTTTAACCAGACACTGCAATAGATATGATGTAATCTGAGGGCAATGTCTCATTATGTTGGTTCAATGGGTCAAGGCCTCGCAGATATTTCAGAAGTTGTTCTAATTCATAAAACTGAGTACATTGATACAGCGTACATTCTGCTTCGTTGTCTTCAGCAAATTTCCCTTCCGCATTTCATACAGCAAATTTTTACTTTCTCTACACGTCTATGTACATAGTGTATAGAGAAGGTATTGCACTACACCCAAAAATTCAATACCGAGATTTCACCGGAAATGTGTTTTAGGGTCCCCGTTATCCAAAAAAAAAAAAAAAAATTTCAGAAACAGGTTCGTGTGTGTGTCCGTGTTCCTGTAAACAGGATTACTCAAAACGAAAAGTCGGTAAAATAACAAACTTGGCATTTAAGTGTAGTAACTTCCAGGGATGCGACACGAAGATTTTGAGAAAAATCCCCCCACCCTAAACTACCCTTTACATGGAACTGTTTTCAAAAACTTTGATTTTCTCAAAAATGGCTCTAACGATTTTGATTGTATGGAATTTTATGGGAAAAGCCTCTGAAGACTATTATATTCTGTATGAATTTTACGGAATTGGCATAACTGCTAAACCGTAAGAGATGGACAAAAATTTACCACACAAAAAATGTAGAGCACGCTAAAACATACACTTTATGTTATATACATTTTTCTCGTGGAGTTGATCGTTTTTGCGATATTCCTTTTTTGTTTGGTTTCAGCTTTGAAAAACATCCTTTTCTCATACAGTAATTTGTTAACTGCTGTCCATATAAACGAAACAACTTCAGTCATATAGCTACCAGCTTTTGACTATCACTTTAACATATGGTACTCCCTTATTTCGCTTCTACTTACAAGGAAGAAAATAATAAGACTACTTCTGTTAGTTTTTTCTCGATTAGCATGAAGTAAATAGAAGCATAAGCTTTTTAACGATATTTTTTGCAGAGATGTAGAGAAAATAATGTGAATGGAACACCTCAGATTTTTTCTAGTCGTGTTCCTTAGCAATTAGGTTTCCCTACTACCCATCTTCAACAAGAGGCTCCATTTTGTCTTTATTAGTTTGCTGCAACACTGCAAAGCATGACAACGTCAAAAGGAACAGATTAAATTCCATAGAAGTTCAAGTAATAAGGCATAAATAGTAAATTGTAAAAACATTGATTTATTAGATCTAATAACTCATTAACATCATGTAAACAGATATTCAACAATTGCTTACGTCTCTTCCGAAAATTTCACAATTTCCTTGTTTCTTGACAGCGGGGTCATTAACTTTCTTTATTGATGAAACGCTGCCTTAAATAAACTCAAGGTTCACCAAACACCATCATGGCTGACGTGTTTCTAGGGGTAAAGCCCATTAACGTTAAGAATGTACCACGGAAAAGTCTGTGGTCACTTTGATTGAGCTTTTAATATGGAGGTTGTCACTGGAAAGTGTTAAATGTTGTCTAGCTATCTTCTTTAATTTCCAAGTTTCTGAGTTTAAAAAACAAATTTTATTCTCCTATAGCAAATGTCCCACACGATAAAATTGTAAATACAAAATTAATTTTCAATAACAACGCTTTATTTGTTTATAGTTCACAAAATTAAGGTATTAGCCTTTCCATTCTTATTTTAATTTTTAAAAGATTTTTAAAAGATTTTAGTAAAATTTCTATTTTACACCTATATCCTTTAAAAATTCATTCATAATAAATCATTAAAAGGATGAAAAAGTTATATGACAATTTTAATGTTTACATGTTTAGAATGTGCAAGAGATCTTTGAGTAATAGTGTATGAAAACGGCATCGTATGGAGAATTTTTACGAGCAAAAACATAGAAAAAATCCAAAACTTAAAAGAAGTTTAATTGCAGGTTGTTACTTTATGCGTGATCAATAAACCACCACCACCATCAGAAGTGAGTATACTCTTTTTCAAAGCCTTTTGAGACGGTGGAAGGGGGGAAACTCCTATGCACGAGCAAGTTGTTTTTGTATCTTTGCCCATTGCATTGTCTCATTGAAATTGTAGCATCTGAATAGTATTGTACGCAAAATCCTAAAGTTCATTTTTCAGAGATTTTCAGGAAATGTTGGTAATGCATCCCCTTAAATAGCTTGATGGTGCAGCAAGTACACGTATATAAATACAGCATAGTGCAAGTTTTAGAGACATAAATCCTAATTTTATATTCTATATACTTAACAAAATTGCTAGAAGTAGCAATATGCACGGTATTCCGCCGAGGCAAAGGATTCTGTACACTTCCACACCGCTATCGCATCATACATCGCGTTACATCCACTAAGAAAATACACGTCACAGATTAGCAATGGACGAGAGCGACGCAATAACAATAACCTCAGGTAAGGTCCCGCAGGACGTCCAGATTGAAAATGCTAACCTGAGCAATAAAACTTCACGTGGAACGTGTGTCTTGTAATAGATGTGATCACTTTGAATTGCTATGTCTTAATCAAGATATTTTCTTATATACAAAACTCATCGCAAAATGTAAACAAGATACTCCATTTTGTAACTTTTTCGAACGCCAACCATACTGCCAACCTCTTTTTTTTCACGAAATTCGCGAGTCTTCTGTTCTATTAGGCATGTATTGATCTATACTTTGGCGAAACCACTGGAAATGCCTAAACACCTACTACAAAAATAATGATAAAATAATTTACACATTAACCTGAACCTAACATGGTAGAGAGAATGCTACTTTTGTTCGCAAATTTTGGAGAAAGCAGTGTAAATTGCTAAAAGCAGATTCACGAAAATCGGTTTATTTACACACATATTAACCTATAGTTAAGCGAGCACACGCGAGCATGTTTTGATAAATACAATGGCAATTACTAAAATCAAATTACACACACCATAACCTAGAGCTATCCGAACGCATGCGAGCAAAATTACAAACATCCATTGACACACGCAAACCTACACCCTACGAAACCAGTGGAAATTATTAAAACTTACACGAACATGTCTCTATTTACACATAAACACATTACTTTAATCAGTTCATTGCTTAAAAATGAACAATATCTCAAAGCCCCTAGATGTCAGAATCTACGAGAGCTTATCGTCTCGCGTTATTATTTTTATTAATGTTGGTAGCCACCGCCATGATGAACCATAGAATTGAAAACGACGAAAACCTTATAAACTACACGAGTGCTCCTAACGTCCGAAAAATACACTAAGAAATCAGAATCGCCACAGGAATAAAAATCTAACCTTATTTTAATTTAACTGTCCTTGTAAATTTGATGACTGTAATAGCAATGAGTTTTCAAAAACTTTGTTCGAACATTTTGAACTAACAATATCCGTTGCACTGGAAGCTATAACTGCGGATAAATACCAAAATGGTACTTGAGTTCAAATTTTCCAAAGATAAATCACCTTGAACTTCCCCCATCCACGTTAATTTTCAATATTTGTTATTTTTCTCATAAAATAGAGCGATTTTGATTGAACTATCGCATATTTACGAAATTTACATGACAAATAAAATGCACATTTTCTGAAAATAGGTTATAAAGTCTTATTCATTCGGAATTAACATGTATAGTTTTGTATAAGTGGTAATAAACCATACAAAATAAATAAAAAAATAAAAAAGCTCACTACGCGATAAAGCAGTTCTCTTTAAAATAAATATGTGCTGCCCTGAAGATAGCACATACATTTTTAAGTCTCGCTTAGCTCACTAAACTCAAGACTATGTACAGCTTGTGTGAAACAAGCATTAACCCCAACAATGGTCGGGAAATTAAAAGATGATAATGCGGGAAAACATTTTTAGTTTCTGAAATACATATTCGTCTGATCGTAGTGCTTACTCATAGAAGAAAATAATAATTTGTAAACCTGAAATTCTTTATTCAACACGTGTACAAGATTTATTAAAAATCAAAATCCTGTACTTTTCTGCCCACAAAGGTATTTAATATTTACATTTGTTTTTCGGCTAAGGCAATTATTTCTGAATTTACACCTCCCCATTTATTTATCGCTACTTTTATTTCGTTACCATTTGAAAAAATCTTATGTGTTCAATTCACATGACTTTCTCTACATCTATACAATAAATTATTGTTAAAAAACTTATTCTTCTATTTCTTAATGCTAATAGTGAAAAACTTAGCAGAAAGGGTCTTATTACTTGCTTCCTTGTAATTAGAAGGGAAATAAGAGAATACCATAGGCTAAATCGATAGTTAAGGCTATTAAAAGTCTACTTCATATACCCAAGGTCGCGGGTTCAAACCCGGCGGAGGACGATGGATGTTTTCGGGCGTAAAAATCCTTAGCATGGCTTCCTTCGGAAGGGAAGTAAAGCCGTTGGTCCCGTGTCGTAGATTTACGGCACGTAAAAGAACCTCGAGCCTGATAGAGAGGCCTCTGAGCAAAATTAAGCTGTCTTTCACGCCCAGTATAGAATGGAACGCTGAGAACCACAGCAGTTAAACAGCGTCCATAAATAAAACGCCATTTCCATTTAAAACTATTAAAAGCTGGTTGCTATGTGAATGAAGTACCTTTGTTTGTATGGACAGGAGTTGACAAATTCCTGTATAAGAAAAGTATAAATATTTTATAACCTGAAACTAATAACAAGGAATATCTCAAAAACGGTCAACCTCATATTATGTAGGTATATAACATAGTTTGTGTGTTTTAACGAGCTCTACTTTTTTTTTTTTTTTTTTTTGGTAAGTTTTTGTCTATCTCTTACGGTCCACAAAATTCATCAAGAATAAACCTGTCTTCCGAGGCTATTCCCAGAAAATTGAAGACATACATTTTATTTGTCATGTAAATTTCTTAAATATAACATATTTTAATCAAAACCATTAGAGCCTTTTTGAGAAAATCTAAATTTTCGCAAATTTTTCCATGTAAAGGATACTTTGGGGTGGGGTGATTTTCTTGAAAATCTTCGTGTCGCATCCTTGGAAGATACTGATTTTAAACATCAAGTTTGGTATTTAAGGGACTTTTCGTTTTTGAGCTATGCTGTCCACACAGACACCCGATCACGGACTTTGTTCCAAATATGCTTTTTTTGAGATTCGGGGGAACAAAAACATAACTACTCATTTTGCTAAGCAGGCTTAAAACAAGATTCTGGGAAGATATCATGATAAACCTAAACGCGGGAAAGTAACCAGAACATGGAGTCAAATGTTTATTATGAGAGGGAATCATTCAGGCAATTAGATAGATTCTCTGTTCCTCTTTCCTCTACCCCTGTAACGATCAATTTGCTAGTATTAAACATCGCACTGAGCTTGATAACCAGAGCTAGGAAGTTCGTGCCAATGCAGAGTAACTTGACAATACCATGCGGCGCTACTTGTGCGAGCAAAGGTCAATGTAGAGCGCAACCCATTACTGCAAAATAGGTATCACTGCATGACACAGAACCAACCACGTCAGTAGGAAGGAAGGCGTACAAATAACATCTTTGTTCTGCGCAAATGGGAGCAAATTTTATTTTATAACCATAGCAAGTTTTTCTAGCAGTGTATCAACTTATTCGTATACCTATTTAGAAACCGATGACAGTTCTAGTAAACAAACTGTCAAACGTCTAGTAACAGAACAGCTTCACAGAAACATATTATTGATTGCAAATGTGTTCAGAAAGTTACCCACAATTATCACAATGTTACAGTTTAGAGATATGATGCTGACTGCGTCTGTGCGGCTGTAGAAGAACTGTCAGAACGGATCTACTAATCCACGAGCATTCTACCTCTAATAAAGATGAAAATAAAAAGGATAATTGAAAGGAATGCAGGGTTCAGTGTGATGTATCACATACAAGCTGCACTTTTAAATCCCAACAAATGCTATTTGCTTGGGGATACTGAAACGGAACTGATAAAACATTTCAAATATATCCCGGATCACACCATCGAAGTGGAACTTTTTCGCACTATAAATCGTGTTGGTCGGAACATAGAATGAGTTTTTATTTGAAAGGTTTCAGAAGTATGTTGTTTTCAGTAATACGGTTGTAGATGAGTAAAGATTTAGTTTCACTCCTGCTTTGGTTTACTTAGTAAGAGTCTTAAAATATTTAAGAAGTTAATTTTATTATTTGGATATTATTTTACATTCAATCAATATATATTACAATCTGCATTATAATTGCTGGGTGTTTTCATAATGTACATATATAAAGAAGGACATCAGTAACTCAGCCTGTATAAATGCAACAATTTGTATGTTGTACCTAATGATCTAAATAGGTGTGGACTTACGAATGTCTCGTAAGTCATTTTTGTTCTCTGGAAACAATACTGTTTACTTGATAACAGGTTTGCTTACCTCTCCCCCCTGCGTTCTTATCTGACTCATTTTGATGCGGCGAGATGGTCGGTCGCAACCTGTATGACGGGATGACGAACGGTACGAAATTTCTAGCTCTGTTGATAACCAAACAGCGAGTTGTAGGACAACAATATAAACCTTTTAACCAATTTGAGCTTTTAAGGAAAATGATACAAATACTAATATCCCTTGTCATTTTATCAGTTTCTCGGAGCTTCACATGCTACCTCCATAACTTAGGCAAAACAATTAAGGGTGCTCGTATTTGAAATGGAAATAAAGCTTAATTTATGGACGTTCTTTATATGCTGTGGTTCTCAGCGTCCCATTCTATATTGGACGTGAAAGACCGATTAATTTTGCTCTGAGGACTCTTTATCAGGATTGAGGTTCTTTTACGTGCCGCAAATCTACGAGATGGGACTAACCCTTATATTTCCCTTCCGAAGAAAGTCGAATCTGAACACTAATTAAAAGTTTGTAATGGTTCTTTTCATAGAAAAAAAAAGTCTGATGTGTTCCATTCACATGACTTTATCTACATCTCTGCAACAAATTATTGTTTAAAAGCTTATGCTTCTATTTACTTAAGGCAGTACTATAGGTTAAAGTGATAGTCAAAATCTGATTACTATGTGACTGAAGTCCCTTTGTTTGTATGGACAGGAGTTGACAAATTCCTGTATGAGAAAAGTATAGGTTTTTCATAGCTGAAACCGAAAACAAGGAATATCTCAAAAGCGATCAACTCCACGAAAAAAATGTGTATAATATAAATTGTGTGCTTTAGCGTGCTCTACACTTTTTGGGTGGGAAGTTTTTGTTTAGCTCTTACGGTTTAGCAATTATGAAAAATTCCGTAAAATTCATCCAGAACAAAATAGTCTTCAGGGGCTATTCCCAGAAAATTCAAAATATACATTTAATTTGTCAGGTAAATGTCCTTAGTATATGACATTTTAATCACAATCGTTAGAGCAATTTTTGAGAAAATCAACATTTTCGAAAAAAGTTTCATATAAAGGGTAGTTGGGGAAGATACCAACCTCAAATACCAAGTTTGGTATTTAACGGTCTCTTCGTTTTTGAGCTATGCTGTTCACAGACACACAGAGACACATTCACGCACACACGGACCTTTTTCCAAAAATGCTATTTTTGGATTTAGGGGACCCAAAACATGTATTTCCGGTGAAATATCGGTATCGAATTTTTGGGTGGAATGCAATTCCTTCTCTATACACTATATACATAGTACGTGTAGAGAAAGTGAAAAATCTAATATGTCCCATTTACATGACTCTCTCATCGCTGTAACAAGTTATTGTTAAAAAGCATATTCTTCTATCTACTTCATGATAATCGAGATAAACATTAGCAGAAATTGTCTTAATTACTTGCTTCCTTGTAAGTAGAAGGAAAATAAGAGAATACGCTAGGTTAAAATGATAGTCAAATCTTTTAAAAGCCGATTGCCATGTAGATGAAATCCATTTCTATGCAGGGCCAGGAGTTTACAACTTTCCGTGTGAGAAAAGTTTAGGTATTTTACATCTGAAACAAATAACAAACAATATCTCAGAAATGGTCAATTCAATGAAAAAGATGCTATATAACATAAATTGTGTGTTTTAACGTCATTTATTTACTTTGAGAAATAAGTTATTGTCTATCTCTTACGGTTTACCAATTACGCAAAATTCAGCAAAAATACGTGTGAGAAAAGTTTAGTTATTTTACATCTGAAAAAAAATAACAAAGAATATCTCAGAAATGGTAAACTCAACGAAAAAAATACTATATGACATAAATTGTGTGTTTTAAAGTCATCTATATATTTTGTGAAATAAGTTATTGTCTATCTCTTACCGTTTACCAGTTACGCAAAATTTAGCAAAAATCATTCGGAATAAAGAGGTCTATAGAGGCTAATTCAAGAAAATGCAAGATATACATTTTATTTGCCACATAAATATATTTAATATATGCTATTTTAATCAAAATCGTTACAGCCGTTTTTGAGAAAAACAAAAAAATTTCGAAATTTTTTCCATGTAAAGCGTATTCTGGGGTGGGGGGATTTTTTTTTCAAAATCTTCGTGCCGCATCCCTGGAAGATACAACTCAAATACCAAGTTTGGTATTTTACCGACCTTTCGTTTTTGAGTTACCGTGTTCACATACACACGGACTCATACATACATACATACACACACACACACACACACACACACACGCACGCACGTTTTTTTTCTGAAAATACCTTTTTTGGATACAGGGGATAGTCTATTTCCGGTGAAATCTCGGTATGGAAGTTTTAGATGAAATGCAATACCTTCTCTAAACACGATGTACTAGTAGTACGTGTAGAGAAAGTAAAATATGTTGTTTTGTCAGTAGTAACTACTAATGAATGCGGTGTAACTGTTTTACCACATATTATTGTGAAGTGGCAGTCAATAAACCCCAAATAAAATCCTAATACGTCCATTCACTAATTCCGATAAAGCGGTCGAAATAATTCGGCAGTAAATCATTCCGATATGACCAGGATTATTGTTCACGTTGTGCTTGGTTATTAGGCTCCAGGGTACGTGATATTTCACTGGAAAATCCTCCGCTTAACCAGCTCCAGATGTGGAAACTGTGAACCGTGCATTCTCTTCACAAGCAATTTATATTAAAATTACACTAAAATAAGTTTCAAAAAGGTATTAAACAATGCTTAAGTTGCCGAAAGTCATTTATGGCAGATTGTTCCGTCTTCCAAGATTCTCCAGCCATCTCTTTGGATTGTACATTAATTTGCAGAAATTCAGTCCTAAGTAAAATGTGCTTAGTACTCCAGAGGGTTTTGCAGAAGCTGTGTTTAGCACCTTCGAGTCTTCCTGAGCTCTTGGCAGCTCTTCTCTAATTCAATTTTTACTTTCTCTACACGTACTATGTACACAGTGTATACAAAAGGTATTGCAATGCACACTCAAATTCGAAATTTCGCCGGAAATACATTGTTTGGGTTCCACTGAAATAACAAACAAAAGAATTTTGGAAAAAAAAAAGAAAAAAAAACGTCGTGTCTGTGTGCGTGTGTGTGTGTGTCTGTGGACAGCATAGCTCAAAAACGAAAAGACCGTTAAATACCAATTCCAAGGATGCGACACGAAGATTTTCAAGAAAACCCCCTCCACCCTAACTACCCTTTACATGGAAAATTTTTCGAAAATTTTTATTTTCGCAAAAATGGCTTACCGATTTTGATTAAAATACCTTATATTAAAGATATTTACCCGATAAATAAAACGTATATTTTGAATTTTCTGGGAACAGCCTCTAAAGACTACTTTATTGTGGATGAATTTTACGGAATTTTGTATAACTGGCAAATCGTAAGAGAGAGAGAAAAACTTACTGAACAGAAAATGTAGAGCTCGTCACAACACGCAATGTATGCTACATACATTTTTTTTCGTGGAGTTGATCGTTTTTTTAGATATTCCTTGTAATTGGTTTCAGCTTTAAAAAACATACTTTTCCCATACGGGAATTTGTCAACTCCTGTCCATAGAAACAAAGGAACATCAGTCACTTAGCATCCAGCTTTTGACTATCACTTTAACCTACTGTACTCCTTTATTTCCCTTCTACTTTTAAGAAAGCAAGTAATAAGACCATTTCTGCTAATTTTTGGTCAATTAGCATGCAGTAAGAAGAAGCATAGGGTTTTTAACAACAAGTTGTTGCAGAGATGTAAGGAAAGGCATGTGAATGGAACACATCACATTTTTATTTTTAGACATATACATCCGTCGGACACACATCACAGTGTTAGTTTCACGTTTCCTTTTAGTCCATGATTTATTTTATTTTAGTGTTTCTTTGAGAACAAGCATTCGAAATGAATTAATGGGAAAGTACAAGGACACATGTTTTCGATGCTTAAAAGTTCCTCGTAATCATCTTTCAAGAGAAGGGAAAGATAGGAAAGAAGTCCTTCTGTTCAGGCTCTCTGTACCCAGAGAAGCTCGAAATAAAGTACTCCTAATACAGCTTTCTCGTACTGTAAAGTTATCACACTTGCAACAGCTTAAAAAATATAATTTTTATTAGTAACAATTTTTTGCAATATTTATCTTTTTGAAAGCCAATATGTACAGCCGTGGACATAAAAAATGAGTCATCCCCAGATTTCATGTGTCGATCCAAGAGCTTCGTGTGTCTTTCGAAAAGCTGAGTTCACAAAGCACACGAAACAACTGTACAATTGTCTGTGACTGAATTATGAATACTGAAAACAGCACAAAACCAAAGTTACGGTGGCGAGGTTAAGAACGCATTGCTTCAACTCATATAAGTTCCTAGGTTCAATTCTCGTGCTGCGTCTCATTTTTACTTTCTCTATACGTACTATGAACATAGTGTATAGAGAACGTATTGTATCCCATTGTATTCATTGAAATACATGTTTTGGGTGCCCCTGAAACCGAAAAAAGCATTTTTGAAAAAAGGTCAGTGGGTATGTGTACGTTAGTGTGTGTGTGTGTGTGTGTGTGTGTGTGTGTCTGTGGACATCATATCTCTAAAACGAAAAGACCGTTAAATACCAAACTTGGTATTTAAGTTTGGAATCTTCCAAGGATGCGACACGAAGATTTTCAAGAAAATCCCCCTACGCCCAACTAGCCTTTACATGGAACTTTTATCGAAAATTTTGATTTTCTCAAAAATGGCTCTAACGATTTTGTTTAAAATATCATATGTTAAAGATATTTACTGACAAATAAAATGTATATTTTGAAGTTTCTGGGAATAGCCTCTGAAGACTACTTTATTCTGGCTGAGTTTTACGGAATTTTGCATAACTACTAAACCGTAAGAGATGAACAAACACTTTCCACTCAAAAAATGTAGAGCACATTAAAACTCACAATTTATGTAATATACAATTTTTCGTGGAGCTGATCGCTTTTGAGATATCCCTTGTTTTTGGTTTCAGCTTTGAAAAACATACTTTTTTCATACAGGAATTTGTTACTGCTGTCCATATAAAGGAACTTCAGTCACATAGCAACCAGCTTTTGACTATCACTTTAACCTATGGTACTCCCTTATTTCACTTCTACTTACAAGGAAGCAAATAATAAGTCTATTTCTGCTAATTTTTTCTGGATTAGCATGAAGGAAATAG
This sequence comes from Hymenopus coronatus, assembly GCA_030762935.1. Taxonomy (NCBI): domain Eukaryota; kingdom Metazoa; phylum Arthropoda; class Insecta; order Mantodea; family Hymenopodidae; genus Hymenopus; species Hymenopus coronatus. Next base: position 15,250,138 of record CM060884.1, read on the forward strand.
AAGCATATTTTTTTTAACAATAATTTGATGTAGAGAAAGCCATGTGAATGGAATACATCATATTTTTTTTATTTATGTTTCTAATTTTAATATTGGATATGTAGAACATAACATTGCATTAATATAACTTTGGCATTTGAAGCTAAATGCTTATCTATGCACCCAAAAAACATAACGCTACTAACACAGGTGTTAAATAACTAAAACAAATATGTGCAAATAAACCTTCTAAAACCAAAACACACAAATATACATAATTAATATCGAGTGTATGAACCCTCAGTGCCTATAACTACCCTGAATCTTAGACAAAATTATTATATAAATAACAATAAAATAATAATAATCTTGTAAAATTGCCATGTTGCAATCTTAGAATTCTTATACATTTCATAACGAATACCTTTTTTTTTTATTTTTCTCCCCTTTCTTTAACATCAATGTGAAACTGTAGGTTCAGAACACTGGGTTAATAAACTTTACATTCCTAAACACACGCACATTTACTTTCTCATTTATACTTCCAGTCTATGGGGGATAGGAAATAATTCTGGTTAAAGAAAAATTCCCTGCTCCAGTCGGGAATCGAACCGGGACCACTGGGTGAGAAATCAGCTCGCTGACCACTCGACCATGGAGGCAGTCACATTATTTTTAACATAGCACATAACTGATTGTCTTTCAGCTCTAGGAGTGCCTTCTCTACTAGCCACTCGTTCAACTATTAATAAAAATCTAAAACATTTGCTCTCACAAATATTTTAGCGTGCCCTACAATCACTTAACGACGATAATGATAAAAATACTTTGCTTAAATTATTTGTTATGTTGCAATACTTTATAAAAGGCTAAACTGAGTCAACTGTAAACGATGTTTTCATTTTATTGCTCTCACGAGAAAACCGACAATCAAGGTTAACAACTGACCCGAGAGAAGATCAGAGCTGCCATATCGTGTCCTTGCACTAGAATTTGGAACGCAACTGCTCTTTCCTCGTCTTCACATAACATTTTATAAATTCTCTGAAATAGCACAACTGTACTACAAATTGTATGCAATGCATATTGCTGAAAGATTGTTTTCCACAATTACATGTGAATACCATTTTAACTGGTCCCTAGCTCACCTGCTTGGCGTACTTAAAAATGGATTAATTCAAGTCAACACTTCTTTCAATATAATGTTATTACTTTCTCCACACGTACTATGTACACAGTGTATAGAAAAGGTATTGCATTCCACCCAAAAATTCGATACCGAGATTTCACCGGAAATACATGTTTTGGGTCCCCCTGAATCCAAAAAAGTATTTTTAGGAAAAAGTCCGTGTGGACAGCATAACTCAAAAACAAACAGACCGTTGAATACCAAACTTGATATCCCCCACCCCAACTACCCTTTACATGGAACTCTTATCAAAAATTCTGATTTTTTTAAAAATGGTTCTAACGATTAAAGATATTTACCTGACAAATTTATATATATATATATATACATATACATATATATACATACATATACATATATCTTGAATTTTCTGGGAATAGCCTCTGAAGACTACTTTATTCTGGATTAATTTAACGGAATTGTGCATAACTGCTAAACTGTAAGATGGACAAAAACTTACCACACAAAGAAGGTAGAGCATGTTAAAACACACAATTTATGATATATACACTTTTTTCGTGGAGTTGATCGTTTTTTAAATATTCCTTGTTATTGGTTTCAGCTTTAAAATTAGTTTATCATACAGGAATTTGTCAACTCCTGTCCATACAATCAAAGGAACTTCAGTTACATAGCAACCAGCTTTTGACTATCACTTTAACCGATAGTACTCCCTTATTTCGCGTCTTCCTACAAGGAATCAAGTAATAAGACTATTTCTTCTTATTTCTTCTCCATTAGTGTGAAGTAAATAGAACTATAAGCTTTTTAACAGTACTTTGTTGCAGAGATGTAGAGAAAGTCATGTGAATGGAAGACATCAGTTTTTTTTTTTTTTTCTTGAAGACACTTTTAAACATTAGTGTGTCTGCTACTTGTATAGTAGGAGCTCTGTTTTAAAAATCTGATGTGTTCCATTCACATGACTTTCTCTAGTTGTTCTACAAACTTCTTGCAAAAGATTATTCTTCTTTCTACACCGTGCTAATTGAGATAAACATTAGCAACATTTTCTTATTTTTTAGTTCCTTATAAGTAGAAGGTAGCTAAGGGAATGCACTGTGCTAAAGTGATAGTCAAATGTTTGAAAAACTTTTGTAATGCGATTGTCATTGCAAATCGCTTCTTTGCTTGGCCAGGAGTAGAACAAAAGAAAAACGGACGCTTCATGTCTGAGAAAAGTATAAGTAGGTATTTTATAATTGAAATTAATAACAAGGAATATCTTGGAAACGGTTACTTCCCAACAAAAACTTAAAAGGACAATTATGTGTTTTGACGAGATATACATTTTTTGTGTAGTAAGTTTTTGTCTATCTCTTATGATTTAGCAGTTACGCAAAATTCGGCAAAATTCATCCAGAATAAAGAAGTCTTCAAGGCTATTCCCAGAAAAATCAACATATACATTTTATTTGGGATGTAAATAGCTTTAATATACGGAATTTTAATAAAAATCGTTAAGAGTCATTTTTTAGAAAATTAAAATTTTCGAAATTTTTTCCATGTAAAGGGTAGTTTGGGGTGGGGGGATTTTTCTCAAAATCCTGATGTCGCAACCTTGGAAGATACTAAACTTAAATACCAAGTTTGGTATTTCACCGTATTTTCACCTTTGAGTTATCGTGTTCACGGACAGACTGACACGGGCGCGCGCGCGCACGCATGCATGCACGCACACACACACACACACGCACACACGGCCATTTTCAGAAAATACTTTTGTTTTTTGATACAGGGGACCATAGTGTATTTCCGGTGACATCTCTGTATCGAATTTTTGGGTGAAATGCACTACCTTCTCTATACACTAGGTACAATGTGTAGAGAAAGTAAAAATTGAACCATCCTTTGATAGCAATACACATAAACTCTAATTTACAGCCATTTGTATTAACAACAATACATCTTCTGGATGGCTGAATGTCATCACTTATCAGGTAAAAATCATATGACTGAACCTTTTAAAACGATAAACTAAATGATTCAGTTCATCGACCTTGAACACAGAATGACCCGTTCGAAAATGTTATCTTATCGCCTCTTAAGTTGGTCAATATATCTATGCCAGAGATAGGGAAATATTATTTGGCATACCAAACAGAAAAACCTGATGTGTTACACTCACATGACTTTCTCTAGCTGTTCTACAAACTTTTTACAAAAAATTATTCTTCTTTCTGCACCTTGCTAATCACGATAATCATTAACAGAATGCTCTTATTACTTAGTTCCTTATAAGTAGGAAGAAAATACGGGAATACACTAGGCTAAACCGATAGTCAAATGTTTTAAAAGCTTTCATTATGCGATTGTCATTGCAAATCGCTTCTTTGCTTGGCCAGGAGTAGATCAAAAGAAATACGGACACTTCCTGTCTGAGAAAAGTATAAGTACTTCTCAACTGAAAACAATAACAAGAAATATCTCGGAAACGGTTACCTCCACAACAAAAATTTAAAGGACATCAATTGTGTGTTTTGACGAGATCTACGTTTTCTGTGTATTGAGTTTTTGATTAGCTCTTACGGTTTAACAGTTAAGTAAGATCCGGCAAAATTCATCCAGAATAAAGGTCATTTTTAGAAAAATGTTCGCGCGCGTATGTGTGTATAGCTCAAAAACGATAAGACCGTTAAATACCAAACTTGACATTTAAATTTAGTTTCTTTCAAGGATGTTACATGAAGATTTTCAAGAAAATCCCCCACCTCCAATTTCCCTTTACACGGAACATTTTTCGAAAAGTTTGATTTTCTCATAAATGGCTCTAACGATTTTGATTATAATACCGTATATTAAAGATATTTATATGGCAAATAAAAGGTATATCTTGAATTGTCTGGGAATAGCCTCTAAGACCTCTTAATTCTAAATGAATTTTGCTAAAGTTTGCGTAACTGGTAAACCGTAAGAGATGCAAAACCTTAATACACAAAAAATGGAGATCACGTTAAAACACACAATTTATGTCATATACGTTTTTAAGTGGAATTGGCCATTTCTGAGATATTCCTTGTTATTTGTTTCAGTTTTAAAATATATTAACTTTCCTCACACTGCAAGTTGTAATTTCCTGGTCCTGCATAGAAACGAATTTCAATCATATGGCAACCAGCTTTTAAAAGATTTTACTATAGTTTTAGGCTAGTGTATTCACTTGTTTTCCTTCCACTTACAAGGAAGCAAGCAATTAAGACAATTTCTGCTAACGTTTATCTCGATTACCTATAAAGTATATAGAAGAATATGCTTTTTAACAATAATTTGTTATAGCGATGTAGTGAAAGTCATGTGAATGCAAGAAATAAGATTTTTAAACTATATCTTCTAACTCCATAGATTCTGTGCTCTAGAGCCAAGTCAAATCTAATACAAAGTAAAATAACGTTCTATATCGATTATTTTTCGGTCAATAGTAAAGTGCAGCTGTCCTTTTTCAGAGTCCTATCTGAATAATTCCAAACGCCCCAATTCTTAATCTTTCCGGTTTTAAAGAGCAATGCCCTACTGTGCTTGCGTCATAGGAATGACCCAGTAAGGCAGTTTGAGAAATTAAATAATAATGCAGGTCTAACAATGGAGAAAAGATGGTTCTTGTTAAGGCAGAATCCAACGGTCAAGACTGTCACGCAATCTCTCACCCAAACATCATACATTTTACAGGAATGGAGGAACGGAAAGGCAGCAAAGAAACATAACTGCGTGAATATTTTTCCTGCGTAAAATGTGAAATTTTCCCAATTGAAATCCATTGTCTTCGTAGTCATTCAGCGGACTTAAAAACTGAGTGAAAATTGACATATCCATTTTCCCTATATTTCTGCAAATTTTGTCCACGTGTTGAAAGCATATCCTATAGATTGCAGTGATGTTAAATAACGTTATTAGACACCAGATTAACGTGGAACGCCCCTGTAGAACGCATCGTGACGCTTGCTACCTCTAGAAGTACAAGGTTATATCCTCTGAGTTGGTCTTGATTGCTCCATTCTTCTGTACAAATCTCTGGCTCGACTTCTCACGTACGCTTGAGATTCACCTAGTAAAACACATATTCATAAACTTCAAGTTATTCAAAATACATTTCTTCGAGTTATAACTAATTCTTCTTGGTTTATCAGAAACATTTAGCTGTATCTTGCATCCTGTCCATCAAACAATACATCAGATCTCTCTTGAAGATCTACTCTAAGTTACCTAGCTCTGGGAGAAAGAAGCCGTCAACAGCCAAAGACTGAAGAGAAAGTTACCTCAAGACATCTTATCATCGAACACCGAAATTGAACAAAACTGACTCAACCTAATTTGAAATAATTATATCTTGGTGTTAATATTGTTAATAATACAGATTCATATTTCAACTCCTAGTTTACAAACTTGTTAATATTATTTTTATTTTAATTTTGAATTTACCTAAAATTTGTATTTCTAAGCTTGTTATAAACTTCATCGTAGTCATTGCAATTTCTTTTAACCTCTATACTTTTCAATGCACATATGTTAATGGTGTCATATGACCCATATCAATGTTTTACTTGTTATTTTCTGTTAAGTTTTTTAAATGGCCTGTATAACTTAGTTGGTCGGTCAAAATAAATAAATATATGAATTATTATTATTATTGTTATTGATATTAATAATAATAATAATAATATATTGCAGTGACACTGACAAACGATGCATTAATGAAAAACAACTTTTCGCATACCAAAAACCTGACTAGAAAGCGCTCATGTAACAAACTGAAGCAATTACATTTTCATTATATGTTTTACTCCTGGTTTGCACTTTAATTCTATTAATATATTGTCACATCCTGCTTGCATGCATAGGATGTGACAATACTGTATATAAGTACTAATTCATATGTTGGCGACATTGCCAACTAAAAGCAGAGAAGCCTTTTTCTCTAGGACTCACACAAAAGTCACTCATCCACTTCTACAAAGCGCTGGTTGGACCAGTGCTCACCTGTACTGCATAAGCGCTCATACCCATCACATCACCCACAACGCCAAACCAACTCGACACAGTCGAGAGAAAATGCCTAAGAATTACAGCAAAAGTCCTCCGGTGAGACCCAAAAAAAGATATTCACAAATTAACAAAAAATGGAACCAGTGCCAAGATTTCATTTATCCCACAAAAGCGGAGAAACTTGCACATAGAAGGAAACTACTGGACTCGGATATCCAATACAAAAGAAACGCGGAAAATCAATACAGAATTCTCACACACCCCCCTCTCATACATCCGACGATTGTCGCAAAAACACAAGAAGATCAAGCAGCAGCAGCGAAACACCTACAAAACCTCATAAAGTGAAAAAACCTGATCCAGAAACTGCATCACACTAAAGACTGGCACAAAAAAAAACATAACACTAAGTTAAAATGTTAGTATCTGATCGAGTTGAGCCGTTAATTAAAAAATTAAAATAATAAAATAAAAAACAAATAATAATATTATAATAATTAACATAGAAATATATATGTACCTAAATATATCAAACCCTCAACTTAACCATAAAAAACAATGGTCACGCTATCAAAAAGCAATCCCCCACCCAACTCCCGCCCGCCTCCCAAAAACAAAAAATAATTTAAAAACTGCTCTCCGGAAAAACAACTCCCCAACCACCCAAGTAAAACTTAGAACAAAATTTAAAACATCGGCTGAAGAGGGAAAAAACCCTAACCAGTCATGTTCAGCTTCGGCTAACCAAAATAACCCAGTTCAGTTCAGCCTTTTTACTTTCTCTACACCTACTGTGTACATAGTGTATAGAGAAGGTATGTATTACACCCAAAAATTCGATACCGAGATTTTACCGGAAATACATGTTTTTGGTCCCCTGAATCCAAAAAAAAAAAAAAGCATTTTTGAAAAAAAGCCCGTGTGTGTAAGCGTGTGTATTGGTATTTAAGTTCAGTATCTTCCAAGGATGTTACACGGAAGATTTTCAAGAAAATTCCACACCCCCAACTACCCTTATATGGAACTTTTTTCGAAACATTTGATTTTATCAAAAATAGCTCTAACAGTTACGATTAAAATCTCTTATATTTAAGATATTTATATGCCAAATAAAATGTATATCTTGAATTTTCTGGGAATAGCCTATAAAGACCTCTTTATTCTGGATGATTTTTACTGAATTTTGCATAACCGGCAAACCGTAAGAGACAGAAAAAACTTACTTAACAGAAAATGTAGAGCACGTTAAAACACAGAATTTATGTTATATACATTTCTTTCATGCAGTTGATCGTTTTTAAGATAATCCTTATTTTTGGTTTCAGCTTTAAAAAACTTATACTTTTCTCTTACAGGAATTTGTCAACTCGTGTCCATACAAACAAAGGAACTTCAGTCACATAGCAACCAGCTTTTGACTGTCACTTTAACCTATGATACCCCCTTATTTCGCTTCTACTTAAAAGGAAGCAAGTAATAAGACTATTTCTGTTAACTTTTTCTCGATTAGCATGAAGTAAATAGAAGAATAAGCTTTTTAACAATAATTCGTTGCAGAGATGTAGAGAAAGTCATGTGAATGGAACACATATTTTTTGTCTCATTTCCAACACTTGCCTCTTGTGCATGCTATCGAGTGTTTCCAAAATGCTCCGAACTTTATCATTCACAGTTAAAAATCGTTTGGCACTGTAGTACAACGCTTAAGAGTATTTTAATTTTCGTGAGAACGGAAGCATTCATGCGGGTCTATCCAAGATTTGTGAAATTTCCAAATTTCTTAGCTTTTGATTTCCCCGTCCTACTTCACTGGAAGACAAATCACGTGTTGGACAAAAAGCCACACCACAATAAAACAAATAGCTAAACCGATTAAGTCAAGCTGTTTGGAAACACGCCAAAACATGCGCGTCTTTATCAACACCAATTTTTGCGCCAATTAAAATATTTCGCATGTTTATACAGGTCTGTAAGCAGTAGATAAAATAATAAGTAAATAAACACACAGATGAGTAGGTAAGCACATCACTAAACATTAATCAGGGGTTGAAGAATCAATCACAAACTTGTTTTCTAAGACGAATTTTTTATAGCCGATTTTATCGTAATTCGCACCATCGAAAATGAAATATTTTAGCAATTAAGCGGGTTTTCATTTATATTCTATTTTGAAGTGAAGTGTTTAGTGTTCTTAAAAGGGTATACATAAAGGAAGTAAACGGCTATAAATTATAATAACAGCTTACAAGGAATCTTGGCCCGCCTACCGCCCGACCGTTGCGTTCCCCATCTCGGTCCATGATAGACGTCATGGATGGGGTGCAGTATTGAGGGGGTGAGACGTGATAAGCGCTTCGAGCCCCCCGCCGCCCGACCGGGTAATGCAGTCCTCATGACCTGGAGCCGCTACTTCTCCATGAAGTAGCTCCTCAATTTGCCCCCCAGGGACCTCACGAGGCTAAGTGCACCCCGGACTAGGTCTCCCAGCGGGGGAAAAATCCACACGCCGGTACGGGAATCGAACCCAGTTCTCCCGGTTGGTAGACAGCCCGGAGGAGGACGATTGCTTTTTTCGGGCGTAAAAATCCTTAGCATGGCTTCCTTCGGAAGGGAAGTAAAGCCGTGGGTCCTGTATCGTAGATTTACGGCACGTAAAAGAACCTCAAGCCTGATAGAGAGGCCTCTGAGCAAAATTAAGCGGTCTTTCACGCCCAGTATAGAATGGGATGCTGAGAACCACGCAGTTAAAGAGCGTCCATAAATAAAACGCCATTTCATTTCACCGCGCTGAGACGGCTACTAGAGCAAATTAAACGTTTTAGATCCGAAAAGAAAATTGTGCTCCGATATACTTCCTTAGGATTGTTTAACGACAGTGAATGCTATAGATATCATGTAGTTAGAATCGTAAATTCTGATGGATGGACGGAGCATTGCCGAAGCTATAAAGTCTTCAAATTGTCAAGAACAACACATAGAGAAAATCTCACGTGCTCCATTCACATGACTTTCGCTACATCTCTGTAACAAATTATTGTTAAAAAGCTTATGCTTCTATTTACTTCATACTAATCGAGAAAAATTAGCAGAACTAGTCTTATTACCTGTTTCCTTGTAAGTAGAAGCAAAATAAGGGAGTGCCATAGGTTAAAGTGATAGTCAAAAGCCGGTTGCTATGTGACTGAAGTTCCTTTGTTTGTAGAGACAGGAGTTGACAAATTCCTGTATGAGAAAAGTATGTTTTTCAAAGCTGAAACCAAAAAGAAGGAATATCTCCAAAACGATCAACTCCTTCAAAAAAATATGACAAAAATTGTGTGTTTTAACGTGCCCTACATTTTTTGTGTGGTAATCCTCCCCCCCCGTTTCTTACGGTTTAGTAGTTTTGCAAATTCCGTAAAATTCAACCAGAATAAAGTAAAATAAGAACTATAGCTTTCCTGGCGACGTGTTAATTCAAACTCTTCTCGGGCTTCTAGCCAGGTAATAACTTGGCTTGACACCAACGTTTCGAAGAAGTGCATCTTCCTCGTCTTCAGTCACCCTGAAGACGAGGAAGATGCACTTCTTCGAAACGTTGGTGTCAAGCCAAGTTATTACCTGGCTAGAAGCCCGAGAAGAGTTTGAATCAGAATAAAGTAGTTTTCAGAGGCTATTCCCAGAAAATACAAGATGTAAATTTTATTTGTCAGGTAAATGTCTTTAATATACGATATTTTAATCAAAATCGTTAGAGCCATTTTTGAGAAAATCAAAAATTTCGAAAAAAAAAATCCATGTAAAGGGTAGTTGGGTGTGGGGATTTTCTTGAAAATCTTCGTGTCGCATCCTTGGAAAATACTAAACTTAAATACCAAGTTTGGTATTCAACGGTATTTTTCTTTTTGAGCTACGTTGTCCATAGACACCGAGACATACACGGAACTTTTGCTAAAAAAATTTGGGGGGGGGGGAATCAGGGGGACCCAAAACATGTATTTCCGGTGAAATCTCGGTATAGAATTTTTGTGTGGAATGCAATACCTTCTCTATACACAATGTACATAGTACAGAAAGTAAAAAGCTAGAATGTAAATAACATGGGAAACCTTCAATAGCACAATGTGCGCTTTCATCTTCGGCTTTAATAGGTAAACATTTTGTTTCAAAATATCCTATAAAATTTCTCATTGGTCGATTTTGGGCAAATAGCTATCGAAGCATTTGTTTGGAGAGAAAAGTTTATAACGTCAGTTGAAGGAAATGCGAGGCTTAATGAATTCTGTGGGTTCCATGCAGAATTTATCCCCGGAGCCTACGCGCATCTAGAAAGATTTATAAAGCAATCTAATCGAAAAGCCCTAAGGCAGAAGGGAAAAATTCTTGGTGCCGATATTGTAGAAGCATCTGATTTGCGCGTCCCCTGCGGACCATGATGAGGCACAATAAAGGCCGGGCCAACATTCCCCGACATCCCTCGCTCGCTACAGCTGACGTAACCATGGAGATGCTTTAGCACCCTCCCGCCCTTCCACTTGCTAGCCCACAAACTGGTTGGATGCCTGCACACACAATAATGCGCTGATTCATCGACCGTCTTTCAGTTTCCAAATTCTCCTCCTGCATACGTTTCTGTTGCTCCAAGTTGCACATTAAGGTGGTCTTGATTAATTAAGTTTTCCAAACTCCATCCTTTCACCTCCAAGTGGGGCTTTTGCGAGATAAAGAAATATGATGTGATCCAATCACATGACTTTCTCCACATCTCTGCATCAAATTATTGTTAGAAAGTTTATGCTTCTATTTACTTCATGCTCATCGAGAAAATTAACATAGTCTTACTACTTGTTTCCTTGTATGTAGAAGCGAAATAATGGAGTACCATAGGTTAAGATGATAGTCAAAAGCTGGTTGCTATGTGACTGGAGTTCCTTTGTTTGTATGGACAGGAGTTGACAAATTCAAAGTTTTTCAAAGCTGAAAACAAACACAAGGGATATCTAAAAACGACCAACTCCACGAAAAACATGTATATGACAAATTATGTGTTTTAATGAGCTCAACGTTATGGTAAGTTTTTGTCCATCTCTTACGGTTTAACAGTTATACAAATTCCGTAAAATTCATGCAGAATGAAGGATTCTTCAGAGGCTATTCCCAGAAAACTCAAGATATACATTATATTTGTGAGGTAAACATCTTTAATATGCGTTATTTTAATCAAAATCGTTAGAGCTATTTTTGAAAAAATAAAAATTTTCAAAAAATGTTCCATGTAAAGGGTAGTTTGGAGTGGGTGGATTTTTCTGAAAATCTTCGTGTCGCATCCCTGGAATGTGTGTGTGTGTGTGAGTGTGTGTGTGTGTGTGTGTGTGTGTGTGTGTGTGTGTGTGTGTGTGTGGACAGCATAGCTCAAATACGAAAAGGTGGTTAGATACCAAACTTGGTGTTTAAGTTTGGTATCCTCCAAGGATGTAACAAAGAGTTTCAAGGAAATACCCCCACCCTAACTACCCTTTACGTGGAAAAATTTTCGAAAATTTTGTTTTTATAAAAAAATGGCTCTAACGATTTTGATTAAAGTACCAGACATTAAAGCCATTTCCATCACAAATAAAATGTATATCTTGAATTTTCTGGGAATAGCTTCTGAAGACCTGTTTATTCTGGATGAATTTTGTTGAATTTTGCATTCCTAAGGAACCGTAAGAGATAGACAAATACTTACTACACAAAAAATGTAAATCTCGTTAAAATACACAATTTATGCCATATATACTTTTTCGTGGAGTTTACCGTTTTGGAGATATTCCTTGTTATTAGTTTCAGTTGTAAAGTAGTTATACTTTTCTCAGACAGGAAGTGTCCGTTTTTTCTTTTGATCCCCTGACCAAGCAAAGAAGGCATTTGCAATGACAATCGCATAACGACAGCTTTTAAAACATTTGACTATCACTTTAGCATAGCATATTCCTTTAGTCCCCTTCCCTTATAAGGAACTAAGAACATTCTGCTACCTCCATTAGCATGGTGTAGCAAGAAGACCTTTTGTGAGATTTTTGTTTGCAGAGCAGCAGATTTTTGTTTGCAGAGCAGCTAGAGAAAGTCATGTGAGTGTAACACATTAGCTTTTTCCTTTAGTATATTTCATATTACTGCTGCAGCAGAAAGCCCAAAAGATATTATTCCTATTAGCCTCTGAAAACTCTAACCTTAGCCCACATCTCTAAATAAGGAATATTAAATCTTCCGAATTAAGCTAAAGTTACACTTCGCGACTGGTACGGGAGCAGTGAATTGTAGATCAGATTTATCTAAAGCATGGTTAACAGAAATGTCCTGAAAGTCACGCGAGCCTCAATCCCTTTCATTAAATACATTCTTAGAATTGACTTCCAAACTTCAAATACTCAACTTCATTTTGTGTTCTGTAATTAAATTCAATAATCGTTAGTTTATCCATATGAATACACGTGACATTAACGAAACGAAACTGTATAGAGAAGGTATTGCATGCCACTCAAAAATTCGATACCGAGATTTCACCGGAAATAGAGTTTTAAGATCCCATGTATTCAAAAAAGTGTGTGTGTGTGTACACGATAACTCAAAAACGAAAAGTCAATAAAATAGTAAACTTGGTATTTAAGTTTAGTATCTTTTATAGATGTGACACGAAAATTTTGAGAAAAATCCCCCCCACCCCAAACTACCCTTTACATGGAAAAAATGTTGAAAACTTTGAATTTCTCAAAAATGGCTAACGATTTTGATTAAAATACCCTATATTAAAGATATTTATATGGGAAATAAAATGTATATCTTGAAATTTCTGGAAATATCCACTAAAGACCTCTTTATTCTGAAAGACTTTTGCGTTAACTGATAAACCGTAAGAGAGAGACAAAAGCTACTACACAAAAAAATGCAGATCACGTTAAAACATACGATTTATGTCATACATTTTTTTTCCGTTGAACTGACCATTTCTGAGATATTTGTTTCAGATTTAAAATACTTAAACTTTTTTCACACAGAAAGTTGTAAACTTCTGACCCTGAAATCTAAACGGATTTCGACCACATGGCAACTGATCTTTGAAAGATTTGACTCGTTTTAGCCTAATGTATTCCCTTATTTTCCTTCTACCTACAAGGAAGCAAGTAATTACGACAATTTCTGCTAATGTTTATCTCGATTATCATAAAGTAGATAGAATAATGAGCTTTTTAAAAATAGTTTGTTACAGCGATGTAGAGAAAGTCATGTGAATGGAACGTCAGCTTTTTTTTTTAAATAACGCTTCAACGGTTGATTTTGCTCTATTTAACTTGATACCTACATTTTATTTTCAAGATACACTCTAGTTGTATCATTTATTTAGTATCTAGAGTGTGAATCGAAAGTAGAAAATAGCTAAATCATAGCACCAGTGAGTAGGTAATTCAGGTCTTGGCGCATCTTTACGCTTTACTCTGCACGTATTGCTTTTACACTTGTTCTGCAATACATACTATGTATTTATTTATTATTACTTTCTCTACAAGTAGGGGAAATATTATATTCTACTCTAAATACTACGTCGAGATTATACACGTTCTGGCCCTCTGAACCCAAAAATACACTTTCATGGAAAGGAATGCGCACGCTCGCGTGTGTCTTGTTTTTTCTTATAGTGTTTAACGCCCGCTTTTACTACATATGGAACCGAAAGCGATGACACTGATGACACATGGAATGAAGTTGGAGCACCGGTGAAATGCGATGGCGGGGGAAAACGGAGAGCCCGAAAAAATATCCGACCGTGCGCCGCTTTGTCCATCACAAATACCACATGTGGTCGCCTGGAATCGAACCCGTGTAGTCTATTCTACTCGAACACGGCGCGCCCGTGTGTGTGTGTGTGTGTGTGTGTGTGTGTGTGTGTGTGTGTGTGTGTGTGTGTGTTTCCCCATCTCTTACGGTTTAGCAGTTATGCACAATTCCGTAAAATTCATCCAGAATAAAGTAGTCTTCAGGGGCTATTCCCAGAAAATTCAAGATGTACATTTTATTTGTCAGATAAATATCTTTAATATACGATATTTTAATCAAACTCGTTTGAGCCATTTTTAAGAAAATCAAAATTTTCGAAATTTTTTCCATGTAAAGGGTAGTTTGGGATGGGGGGATTTTCTTGAAAACCTTCGTGTCGCATCTTTGGAAGATGCCAAACTTAAATTCTAAGTTTGGGCATTAACGGTCTTTTCGTTGTTGAGCTATGCTGCACACACACACACACACACACACACACACACACACACACACACAGAAAATCAGAGACACACTAAAAATGCTTTTGTTTTATTCAGGGAGTGTCAAAACATGTATTTCCGGTGAAATCTCGGTATCGAATGTTTGGGTGCAATGCAATACCTTCTCTATACAGTATGTACAAAGTTCGTATAGAAAAAATAAAATAGCAGAAATAATCTTATTACTTGTTTTTTTTGAAGTAGAAGCGAAATAAGGGAGCAGCATAGGTTAAATCGATAGTCAAAAGCTGGTTACTATGTGGCTGAAGTTCCTTTGTTTGTATGGGCACGATTGACAAATTCCTGTATGAGAAAAGTATGTTTTTCAAAGCTGAAACTAAAAACAAGGAATATCTCAAAAACGATCAACTCCACCAAAAAAGGTGTATAACAAAAATTGTATGTTTTAATGAGCTCTACATGTTTTGTGTGGTAATTTTTTGTATATGTTATACAAAATTCCGAAAAATTCATTTAGAATAAAGTAGTCTTCAGAAGCTCTTCCCAGAAAATTCAAGATATATTTGTTTGTCAGGTGTATATCTTTAATATACGATATTTTAATCAAAATCGTTAGCTATTTTTTAGAAAATCAAAATTTTCGAATCATTTTCTATGTGAAGGATAGTTTGGGGTGTGAGATTTTCTTGAAAACCTTCGAGTCGCATCCTTGGAAGATACCGAACTTAAATACCAAGTTTGGCATTTAACGGTCTTTTCGTTTTTGAGCTATACTGCCCACACACACACAGACACACACACACACACACACACACACACACACACACACACACACACACAGAGAGGCAGGCAGGCAGACAGACACACACGGACATTTTTCTAAAAATGCTTTTTTTGTATTCAGGGTGTCTTAAAACATGTACTTCTGGTGAAATCACGGTATCGAATTTTTGGGTGTATTACAATACCTTCTCTATACACTATGTACATAGTACGTGTAGAGAAAGTAAATATAGCGAAAACAACTCTTTAAAGATTTGACTATCGTTTAAAGCTGTTGCATTCCCCTAATCTCGTTGTACCTACAAGGAAGTATATATTACGGCAATATCTGCAAATGGTTATATCAATTAACATGAAGTAAATAGCTATTTAAACTTTTCTCAAACAGGAAGATATCTTTCTTTTCGTCTTTCTTTTGTTTATTTCGAACCAAGCAACGAGAACTTAATTTCAATTATCTCATATAGAGATCGACTTCTAAAAGATATGACTATCGCTTTAGCCCAGTATATTCCCTTATACTTATAAAGAAGCAAGTAATAAGACCATTTATGACGTTTATCTCTATTAGCATGATGTGGACAAAAGAATAATCTCTTGCAAGTAACGTTTGGTTGCAGAACAGCTAGTGAAAGTCCTGGAATGGAACACGTCAAATTCTTTTTTCCTGATTTAAGCTCCTTGAGTTCTTTTGAAACAATACCTGTTTGAATTTCGTGTTTTAATCAATTATAAATAATTTAAAGTTCATTGTTTCCAATGACTTCATCATCATTTCTGCAATAACTCATGTTTGAGGTATGTATTACTTTCTCAGCACATGCTATGTACATGGTGTATAGAGAAGGTCTTGCATTCCATCCAAAACTTCGATACCGAGATTTCACCGGAAATACATGTTTTGGGTGCCCCTGAATCCAAAAAAAGATTTTTTAGAAAAAGGTACGTGTGTGCGTGTGTTTATCTGTGGACAGCATAGCTCAATAACGAAAAGACTGTTGAATACGAAACTTAGAATTTAAGTTTGGTATCTTCCAAGGATTCGACACGAAGATTTTCAAGAAAATCCTCCCACCCTCAACTACTCTTTACATGGAACTTTTTTCGAAAATTTTGATTTTCTCAAAAATGATTCTAACGATTTTGATTAAAATATCGTATATTAAAGATATTTACCTGACAAATAAAATGTATATCTTGAATTTTCTGGGAATAGCCTCTGCAGACAACTTTATTCTGGATGAATTTTAAGGAATTTGCATAACCGTAAGATATGGACAAAAACTTATCACACAATAAATGTAGAGCACGCTTAAACACAGTTTAAGTCCTATACATTTTTTTCGTGGAGTTGATCGTTTTTTAGATATTCCTTGTTTTTGGTGTCAGCTTTAAAAAACATACTTTCCTCATACAGGAATTTGTCAACTCCTGTCCATACAAACAAAGGAACTTCAGTCACATAGCAACCAGCTTTTGACTACCACTTTAACCTATGGTACTCCTTTATTTCGCTCTGCTTACAAGGAAGCAAATAATAAAGACTATTCCTGTTATTTTTTTCTCGATTAGCATGAAGTAGATAAAAGAACAAGTTTTTTAACAATTATTTGTTACAGAGCCTATTGTAAACATTTTGTTGCAAAAATGTGTACTGTTGGGATGCTCTAGAATTTCTATTATGTAATCATTTAACATATAATTGAATCGTTATTTACAGGTACATAAATCGCACACCGCAGAATTAGCGTTGTCCATGAATTAACGGTTCAAATGATGGTGCTAACACAGTCTGACTGTATTCTGTACGAGATATAATACACCAAGCAGGCATCATCAAGGGGTCATTTTTTGTGTGTGGTAATCCTACACCCTCAGCATCCTGCACCGGAAGCGACACAGTCATCTCGCCCTCCCAACCATGGACCACGTGACTGGGTTGCTAATCATTTCCAAGCGTCTGGAAGAGAGTAAAACCGTTGAATTACATGATGACTGTACAGATGAACACGCTACTCGTGTTGCCAATGTCGACTGTTTTTCTAACAAATGACGTGCAACTTGGCGGGAAGATTGAGAGTCCTAGAGAAAGGACGCATTGTCAAACATCGGGGAGGTCTTCCAATGTGCCCAAAATATATTTATGTTATAAAAAATCGGATGTGTTCCATTACTTGCTTCCTTGTAAGTAGAAGCGAAATAAGGGCGTAGCACAGGTTAAAGTGATAGTCAAAACTGGTTGCTATGTGACTGAAGTTCCTTTGTATGGACACGAGTTGACAAATTCATGTAAGAGAAAAGTACAAGTTTTTCAAAACTGAAACCAAAAATAAGGAATATCTCAAAAACGATCAAATCAACGAAAAAACTGTATATAACATAAATTCTGTGTTTTAATCTACTCTACATTTTTTTCTGTGGTACGTTTCTGTCCATCTCTTACGGTTTAGCAGTTATGCAAAATTTCGTAAACTTCATCCAGAATAAAGTAGGCTTCAGAGGCTATTCCCAGAAAATTCAAGATATACATATTATTTGTCAGGTAAATATCTTTAATATACGATATTTTAATCAAAACCGTTAGAGCCATTTTTAAGAAAATCAAAATGTTCGAAAAAAGTTCCATGTTAAGGAGATAGTTGGGGGTAGTGGGATTTTCTTGAAAATCTTCGTGTCGCATCCTTGGAAGATAGCAAACCTAAATACCAAGTTTGGTTTTTAACGAACTTTTCGTTTTTCAGACACACACACAGGCAGACAGACACACACACACCTACGGACAAAGGGTCTCAAAACATGTATTTCCGGTGAAATCCCGGTATCGAATTTTGGGTGCATTACAATGCCTTCTCTATACACTATGTATGTACATGGTACGTGTAGAGAAAAAAAAGTGTGGGTTCCATTCGCATGACTTTCTTTACATCTCTGCTACAAATTATTCCTAAAAAGTTTACTCTTTTATTTACTTCAAAATGGCAGAAATGGTCTTATTACTTATTTCCGTTTAAGTAGAAGGGAAATAAAGGATACTATAGGCTAAAGCGATAGTCAAAAGCTGGTTGCCATATGATTGAAGTTCCTTTGTTTGTACGGACAGAAGTTGACACATTCCCGTATGAGATAAGTGTATTTTCAAGCTGAAACCAATAACAAGGAATAGCTCCAAAATGGTCAATATGTGTATAACATAAATTGTGTGTTTTAACGAGGTCTACATTTTCTATTGAGTAAGTTTTTGTTTATCTCTTACGGTTTAAAAGTTATGCAAATTCCGCAAAATTGATCCAGAATAACGATTTCAGAGGCTACTTCCAGTAAATACAAGATATACATATTATTTTTCATGTAACTATCATTAATATACGATACTTTAATCAAAGTCGTTGAGAAAGTCATTTTTGAGAAAATCAAGAATTTAAAAAAAAAAAAATCCATGTAAAGGATAGTTGGGGGTGGGGAAATTTTCTTGAAAATCTTCGTATCGCATCGTTGGAAGATACTGAAGTTATATACAGAGTTTGGTATTTAATGGACTTTTCGTTTTTGAACTATGCTGGCCGCAGACACAAAATTCCTTGTTTAGGTTTCAGGGGGTTCTCAAAACATGTCCCATGAATTTTTGGGTACACTACAGTACTTTCTCTATACACTTAGTACATAGTATGTATAGAGAAATTAAAGGTCTGATGTGTTCCATTTACACAAATTTCTCTACGTCGCTGTAACAAACTATTATTATTGGTTTTTTTGTTTTTTTTATTGTTTAATTTGTATAGCCCCCTTTAACATCAATGGTCATATCGGGGACTTTGACTTGTGAAACTGTAACTTCAGAACATTAGGTTAATAAACTTTATATTACTAAACACATGCACATTTACTCTCACATTCATACTTCCAGACTCTATGAGGGACAGAAATAATTCTGGTTAAAGAAAAATTCCCCACCCCAGCCGAGAATCGAACCCGGCACCTCCGGGTTCGAAGTCAGCTCGCTGACCACTCGACCACGGAGGCAGTCCATAACAAATTATTGTTCAAAAACGTCTTCTGTCTACTTTATGACAATCGAGATAAACTTTGCGACAGTATATTAGCCCGCTGTGTATTTTATTAGTTTAATTATTAGTTTTGTATAGGTTTAATATAAGAATTATCTGCTTCAGTAGAACACAGAACCTTAGGGTGTAGAAGCTTCTACTATGCTCGCCAAGGTTATTTGCTTTGTTAATGCTAGAGACACAATTGCCTTTGTAGAGCAAGATTTTTAGAGCATCAGAGACACAAGTAATAGGCTGAATGTTAAAGAAAGGTTCATTCCCAAATGTTTTGGAAGCCGGGACTTTTTCATTATAAAGAGTGGTCACTGGGTGGAATACAAAGAACTTACCAAGTTAGTCACGTGACAACGCTATTTTTCGCGCTTCCTTTTAGCCAATCAGGAAGGAGTGCAATATTGGAGGTTTTAGGTATCTAAACGATGCGTGTACAAGAAATCAGGTTATTGTTATTGTGAATTCTTATCGTGAATGTTACGCTGACTGCGAAGTTTAATGTTACTGTTACTGCAACTGTTACTCTTATTGTTACTCTTACTGCGATTTGAAGGTGACAGTGATTAATGTTGCTGTTGCAACGTATTTTGTGACATGACCGCCGACAGTAATAACTCAGCAATAGCGGAAATTAGCACGAAATATGATTATGTCATCGTTTTCAAGAACTTTTACGTGGCTCAACCAGCAACAAAGAATAAAAGTATTCATTTAATAAAATTAAGTGAAATATCTCTATTCTTGAGTCCACCCCGTGTTACATACCTTAGTTACTCTTCTCCTCCCTGAGGAGAGTCAGCTGGTGTTCTACAGGGACAAGCTTAGCCAGCGCTGCAAGGGACTTTCAGAGGTATGTACATGTTTACTTGTAGAGTGCTAATCCCTGACCAACTCCGAGTGACATATTGGCGCCACACGAGATACAGCGACTTCAACAGAATCTGTTTATTAATTACTTGCTTCCTTGTAAGTAGGAGGTAAATAAGGGTTTACACCAGGCTAAAACGATAGTCAAATCTTTTAATAGCTGGTTGCCATGTGGATGAAATCCGTTTCTATGCAGGGCCAGGAGTTTACTACCTTCCGTGTTAAAAAAGTTTAAGTATTTTAAATCTGAAACAAATAACAAGCAATATCTCAGAATTGGTCAATTCAACGAAAAAAATGCTTATGACATAAATTGTGTGTTTTAACGTGATCTACATTTTTTGTGTAGTAAGCTTTGTCTTTTCTCTTACAGTTTACCGGTTCCGCAAAATTCAGCAAAAAATCATTCAAAATAAACAGGTCTTTAGAGCGTATTCCCAGAAAATTCAGATATACATTTTATTTGCCACATAGAAATCTTTAATATAAGGTATTCTATTCAAAATCGTTACAGCTATTTTTGAGAAAATCAAAACTTTCGAAATGTTTTCCATGTAAAGGACAGTTTGGGGTGGGGGGATTTTTTTTCAAAATCTTCGTGTCGCATCCTTAGAAGATAGTTAACATAAATTCCAAGTTAACGGTCTTTTCGTTTTTGAGCTATGATGTCTAGACACACACACGAACCTTTTTCTAGAAATACTTTCTTTTTGTTTTGTTTCAGGAAGTCGCAAAACATGTATTTCCGGTGAAATCTTGGCATCGAATTTTTGGGTGCAATACAATATCTTCTCTATACACTATGTGCATTGTACGTGTAGAGAAAGTAAAAATTACATCAATATCGGTAACTATGGAAGTATTTAGCTTTGGAAGAAATTCGAAATTTTGTAATTGGAAAGATGCTGATACAAATGTTGCAAAATCCTCTTAAGTCGTTATTTTCATATATTCACTGCAAAAAAAAAAGCATGCGAAATACAGAGAGCAAATTACTGTGAGCCGGGAACTGGCATACGACTGACAGCGGTGTAGTTTCGTTTGCAAGTGGAAAGTTTATTTTACAATTTCAACCTATGGTGGTAAACATTGATCTTCAAGTAAACAAGAAAAAGATCACAGATGTTGCTAATCATGCTTATGTAATGATAATTTGGAAGTGAAGGGTAACAATTTGATCACTTGAAATAGTACGTAAATATTCAAACGTCCTAACCTCTGCAGTGAATGAAGAATCAGATTACTGTGGGGATGGGGAGGCAATAACCCCTTGCAAATTAAATTATTATCAGCTATTTGTTATAGGCATATTATTATGGATGATGTATTAAAATATCGCATATCCAAAAAAGCAATAAAAATATAAACTTGTATGCTTGCCAGATTTTCAGGTCCTCATTGTTTCAGTAGAAGCCAATGTATTGGAATCACTTATTAAAACAGAGACATAAATATTTTATCAAACATGATGTGTTTTTCTCATTTATACTAAAATATGCGAAAGTGCATGTTATGGATTTTGACTCTTTGGTCATGAGCAGAGCTAAGAAGTTCGTACCGTTCGCCGTTCCGTCATATAGGTTGCGACGGACCGTCTCGCCGCATATCATTGATATGAACACAGGGTGGAGATGTAAACAAACCTGTTGTCAAGCAAACACTAATGTTTACAGAGAGCAAAAATTACCTAAGAGACATTCATTAATGCACAGCTATTTAGAAAATTGTGTACAACATATAAATTGATGCGTATATATATACAGGCTGAGTTACTGATATCCAAGCAATTATAACGCGGTTTGTAATATTTACTGATTGAATGTAAAATAATATGCAAAAACAAAATTAATGTCTCAAATATCTTAAAACTCTGACTAGGTAAACACCAAAGCAGGTATGAAACTAAATATTTACTCATCTGCAGCCGTATTACTGAAAACAATAATGTACTTCTGAAGTCTTTCAAATAAAACAACCATTCTACGTTTCGACAAATAAGATTTATAATACGAAAAAGTTCTTTCCACTTCACGTGATGTCATTAGGGCACATTTGAAATATTTTTTCATTTCCGTGTCAGTATCACCAAACAAATAGCATTTGTTAGGATTTAAAAGAGTAGCTTGTATGCGATGTATCACACTAAAGCCTGCATAGCTTTCAATATACTTTTCATTTTCATCATTATTTCAGGTAGGATGCTCGTGGATTAGTAAATCCGTCTTGACAGTTCTACATACAGCATAGATTCAGTCAGCTCCAAGACTCTGGACTGTAACAGTGTGGGTAACTTTTTGAACAAATTTGCAATGAACAATATGTTTCTGTAAAGATGTTCTGTTACTAGACGTTTGACAGTTTACTTACTATGGCTGTAAAACAAATTAATTTTGTTCACATTTGAGCAGAACAGAGATGTTATTCGAACGCCTTCCTTCCTACCGACGTGGTTCTGTGTTATGCACTAATGGGTTGCACTCTATGTTGACCTTTGCTGGCGCAAGTAGTGCCGCATGATATTGCCAAACCTGACCGCTCTTACTCTGCATAAGGAAATCGGTACCAACTTCCTAGCTCTGGTCATGAGATTCATTGTCACATTACGATGACTGGAAGAGAAATATAGCCGCCGCCGTTTTAATTAAGTCGCATTTGGGTTTACAAGTTTATAACTAAAGTCGAAAAGGTTTAAGAAATGGAGTGCTAACTCATTTGGTAATCCAAAAAATTTGCTCTTTGGTATCTGTAATATATGAGAACCTTAACGTCAAATGCCTCAATATAGTTTTTCTTGTGTACTATGCAGGAACAAGATACCGATCGTGCTCGACAGGCAGCTGACGTCTACTTACAGCTATGATTAATACTTCAGCCGCTCACCCATAACCTAAAAACATGGAGCTGCATTCCCCAAGTGTCTGCCGCTCCCAATTTATTAACGTTTGTTTTAGCTATTATTGCTTTATCCAAAGGAATCACGCTCCGCAAGTTCAGCACTTGATGAAGAAACGCCATTCATAAAAATATCGCTTCAAGCAGGATATTCATTACGTGTTCTTGATGTCTCGGCACGTAGAGGAACTGGTTACACTCACTTTAATTTATACAAAATCTGATGCGTTCCATTCACATGACTTTCTCTACATCTCTGTTACAACGTATTGTTAAAACGCTTATTCTTCTATCTACTTCATGATAATCAAGAAAAACATTAGCAGAAATTGTCTTAATTACTTGCTTTCTTGTAAGTAGAAGAAAATAAGGGAGTACACTGGGAAAAAGTGATAGTCAAATCTTTTAAAAGCCGTTGCCATGTGCATGACATCCGGAGGGCCAGGAGCTTACAAATTTCTGTGTGAAAAAAGGTTTAAGTATTTTAAATCTGAAACAAATAACAAGAAATATCTCAGAAATGGTCAATTACACGAGAAAAACATATATGAAATAAATTGTGTGTTTTAACGTGATCTACATTTTTTTTTTTTTTTTTTTTTTGTGTTGTAAGTTTTTGTCTATCTCTTACGTTTTATCAGTTATGCAAAATTCAATAAAAATCATACAGAATAAGGAGTTCTTCAGAGGCTACTCCCAGAAAATTCAAGAAATACATTTTATTTTGCATGTAAATATCTTAAATATAAGAGATTTTAATCAAAATCATTAGCCATTTTTGAAAAAATCAAAATTTTAAATTTTTTTCCATGTAAAGAGTAGTTTGGGGTGGGGGGATTATCTTGAAACTCTTTATGGTGCATCCTTAGAAGATACCAACGGTTTTTCGTTTTTGAACTATGCTGTACACAGACACAGGCACACACAGACGGACCTTTTTCCAAAAACAGACTCAAAACATGTATTTTGGGTGAAATCTCGGTATTGAATTTTTGGGTGAAATACAATAATTCCTCTATACATGGTGTGCATAGTACGTGTAGAGAAAGTAAAAATACATTTGTTCCAAGCAACGTTTTACGGCTATGAAGCCGCAAGAGGTGAAAAACTGGGAGATGTGACATGTTCTGTGTCAGATTCATCTCTTTGTTGTAGACGTGCTCGCCAGAAAGAGAGTTTCTCTTTTGTTCTGGCGACACATGTATACGTCTCCCACAGATAGGCGCTCAACTTTTGTAGTTAACTTTACTTTGTTACACGAGAGTGATGTAGGCACCATCGACCCACCTGTCTCATGTTACCGTCGCCCAAATTTCACAAGGGAGACCTCCCCTCATTTGCGATAACATGAAAAGAAGGGAGATCTAAAGACCGGAAAACGGCTGGTGTTGCTCCCTGCTACTGAATTTGTGATACGGTTTCCTTGCAGAGCCGAGCTACCATATCTCTCGATATTTGCTCCCAGAACGCACAGTAATAGCGTGAAGTAACTTGCACAACTTAACACTGACAGCCTGCAAAGTATATTTTACTTTCTCTATACGTACTACGTACATAGTGTATAGAGAAAGTATATTGCACCCAAAAATTCGACACCGAGATTTTCCCGGAAATACATTTTTTTGGGTCCCCCTGAATAAAAAAAGAGAATTTTAGAAAAAAAAATCGTGTGTATCTGTGCGTCTGTAGACAGCATAGCTCAAAAACGAAAATCCCTGACTTGATATTTATGTTTGGTATCTTCCAAGGATGCGACACGAAGATTTTGAAGAAAATCCCCCCACACCAAACTACCCTTTACGTGGAAAACATTTCAAAAATTTAAACATAGCACTAACGATTTTCATTAAAATCTCGTATATTTAAGATGTTTACATGACAAATAAAATGTATATCTTGAATTTTCTGGGAATAGCCTCTGAAACTTACTTTATTCTGGTTGAATTTTATGGAATTTTGAATAACTGCTAAGCCATAAGAGATGGACAAAAACTTACCACACAAAAAATGTAGAGCACGTTAAAACATACAATTTATGTTATATACTTTTTTTTCGTGGAGTTGATCGTTTTTGAGATATTCCCTGTTTCTTGTATCAGCTTTGAAAAACTTATTCTTTTCTCATACAGGAATTTGTCAACTCCTGTCCATATAAACAAAGGAACATCAGTCACATAGCAACCAGCTTTTGACTATCACTTTAACCTATGGTACTCCCTAATTTCGCTTCTACTTACAAGGAAACAAGTAATAAGACTATTTCTTCTAATTTTTTTGCGATTAGCATGAAGTAAATAGAAGCATAAGCGTTTTAACAATAATTTGTTGCAGAGATGTAGAGAAAGTCATGTGAATGGAACACTTCAGATTTTTTAGCATTTACTTTGTTCACTGATGAGAGTGGATTCTCGCGACGGTATTGTAAAAGTCTCTCTCTTAACTGAGCCCATGAAAACCGCATGAAGTCGACATCAACAGAGATTCTACATTAAACTTTGCGGTAGAGTCATTCACGATCACCTCATTGGTCCAACCTCAGTAGGTTAGGCGCTAGCCTTTAGATCCCAAGGTCGCTAGTTCAAACCTGACACAGACCGCTGGTTTTTAATGCATCAGATTTTACTCCAATACTCACAGATTCCAGGTTTATAGAGGATTGAACATCAATGATATATAAGTTATGAATATTCAGATTTTTTAGACATTGAATTTGATTCCTATATAATCCCTCTAAATGAATAATTATATTTTTTCCAGTCATCGTTTTTTAGGAATTTATCATATTAATATAAATGTATGCTTAAATGTATTATCAGACCCATGTTCATGTGAACTTGTATACTGTTTTGATGTTGGGAGAGTGTCCCCGAAATATTTTACAAAAATAAATATACACTCTGTATACCATTAGTGTTGAGTCCATCTCCTAACTTAACGTGCGTGGATCACGATTTATTAAGCGTATTTTGTTTCTGTGCTCAATGTTACAGGGTTACTGAATTATTATTAAACCCGGCGAAAGACGATGGATTTTTTCGAGTGTAAAAATCCTTAGCATGGCTTTCTTCGGAAGGGCAGTAAAGCCGCTGGTCCCGTGTCTAGATTTACGGCATGTAAAAGAACCTCAACCTGATGGAAAGGCATCTGAGCAAAATTAAGCGGTCTTTCACGCCCAATATAGAATGGGACGCTGAGAACCACAGTAGTTAAAGCGCGTCCATAAATAACACGCCATTTCCATTTTGCTATTGAATTAGATGACAATGGTTATGAAGAGAACCAACTAATTAATCAACTACGAGCGGATAATTTTTATGGTATCCGCTCCTTGAAAGATACATTCGCTCTCTTCTTTCTCTGCTAATATCAGAGCACAAATAGCAATACAACCTGGATGCACCATCGTTCTTTCCTGAAGATGGGACACAGGTTTAGCAACAACAATAATAATGCAACAATTAGGGTCAAGGGAATGAAAACTGGGATCTCCAAAATGGCGTCCCGAAACAACGTGTGAACCATTCCGTTCGATGTGAATTAATATGGCAAGAGTTTCTGATCGCTTCAAAACGATGAAACTATTAAATAAGTTAGCCTGGGATTCGCTAACCATATAAGAAATTTTAAAATATGAAACATTACACCGAGCGAAATGACTCGCATTTGGGAGGTCCAAGGTTGGATTCCCAACGTCTGCCTAGTTTGATTTTGGGTTTTTCTTCGTCTTCTCCTGGTCGAAAAGGCGAATGCTGCTATGTTGTTTTTTTTTTTCTCTCTTCATTCTCCTTTCATATTTTAGGTGTACTTTCAGGCCCTAGGTCGTCTCCTTAACGCGGTGGTAGCGCAGCTTCTTACCAAGCGGGAGACCTGGATTCGATTCCCGAGACCGGCGTGGGGAATTTTCCCCTTTTGGGAGACCTGGTCCGGGGTGCACTCAGCCTCCTTGGGGTGCCAATTGAGGAGCTACTTGATGGAGAAGTAGCGGCTCCAGGTCATGGGACCACATTAACCGACCGGGGGGGGGGGGGTCGAGGCTCTGACCACGTATCACCCTCCAATACGTCAGTCATGGACCCAGAAGCGGGATGCAGCGGTCGGGCGGTAGGCTAAGGTTCCTTGTGGGCTGTTGTGCCATGGAGTTATTATTATTACTTTCAGGCCCTTTAGTGTCGGTACCTGACAGATGGCGCAGTTGCTTGCGCTTTGTAATTAATTATCCCCGTGAACGCCTGAGAGAGCTGTCTCAACTGCAAAGGCATTGGTGGGTGTTCAAGCTTTGAAGTGTTACGATCCTGTCTGCCTGCGGCCTGGAACAGCCCACAATTCCTTCACTTCGCTCGTGCCTCTACGGGGAGTATAACCACAATATATCCACAATGTGAGCGAGATATCCCCCTCCGCTTCAATAGTTGATCCTAAGGAGACCTACTGCCAACTTAATCTACCCTATTGCAAAATTTCACGTTATTTTCTAATGCATTTATTATTATTTGTATTATGCAAGGGTTTCAGAAGTCATAGAAACTATTTTTTATTAATCAATAAAGCTGCAGAAAACAAAACTCGGGATATACCATTGAAAGTCGCTGGAATGTTCTTCGCAATGCTGGTACTAAATTGGGATCCTGGTATGAGGAGCTATGGGTACGGGGCTTTAAAAGATGCATAAATAGTAATCATTGTTTTATTAGTATTACACATGCACAAAGGGTACGCGTACTATTCTTATACCTTCAAAATAATCCACCAAAGCTTTCACACTTATGAGCACGCAGAAATGCAGTTTTTATGTTTGCTCGCTGTTAAACTAGTAACATCCATCTTAGAACAGATTCTCTAGGATCTAACGTTTGCACGTGTCTACTAGCACCTACCAATGCACTGAGTCGCCATCTGGTGGTGACCTCTCATGCTATGTACAACATGTTTTCAAATTTATATATTGCAATAACCGCATATTCAGCAATTCGGAATATATATAAAGTAGTTGCCATGACTTCTGAAATTACCCTCCTATTATTTATACATTTTGCTAAAAACGCAATATCCTTTTGTTGCGTAGAAAGCTTCATCATGCGACATTTGAGCCCTATTCCAGATATGATATTCTCTAGAGTTACTGGCCCACATTAGCTTCCTTCATTTTACCCAATAATCCAATATGGATAACCAATAGGGTCACTCTCGTGACCGGAGGGGACGCAGCCTCCCAACAGGAAGGTAGGGTTGGCCGGCTGCCAGTGCTTGGGCACTACAAGATGATCACCATGGCAACGGTTGTAAAATTCGATCTTTTTCATGGACAATGGCACAGGCGATATCATGAGTTGCGGGTCAAGGGAGATTAGAGCAGGAAGTACTAGCTGAAAACATCGCCATATCCCTGTAGAAGAGCTTTTCATAAAGCACCTATTGTATTGTCACATGTTGGAACACACCTCCAGGCACACCTAAATCTTATGAGCCAGCTACACGTACAGGCTTCACCGCGCGCGAGATTGCACATTCTAGTTTTAGACTAAGACTCTTTCCAAAGCCTTTCCAATTGGCTACGGAGACAATATGGCTACGTGACACGTGAACGACAGGATTCGAGATTTCGTCGAGGTAAGGCTACGTTAGGTTAGGTGTATGTAAATGAACTGGATCGAAATAAGGAGTAAAAATGACTTTCTAAAAATCGGTTCTGCTTTCCAATGTGAAATGCAATCTTCCGTTCATTCTGTCTGCTTGTGCATGATCAGCCATGTTGATCAATGGACCAATGGCAGAATCAAATCTAAAACTGAACTAGAATTTGCAATGGCACTCACCACGCGCCTAGCTGCACATACAAGTTTGTATCAGGAACTATAGTTGTATTCTGGGCCCGTGCAGTGTGGGGAGAGGGGAAAGCGATATCTAGTTACCCGGCGAGCTGTTATGCAGTAATCATTCCTGCAGATATGTGTATTAATCTAGCATGGCCTACTTGCAGAAGTAGTTCAATGTTGAAAGAAGATTTGTATTCTCTTCACCATCTCTGAAGTTAAGAAATGTACGCCAGTGCATTCAGAAGGGCGTGAAATTATAAGTAGCGTTATAGATAAATATGATGAAGAAGCCCTGAATAAACAATGTTTATATCCAGTGATGGGCTGCATATTATACTGGTGTTTCCATGACAACGATAAAGAGAATTCGTAAGGAGAAGAAAGAGCTGCGGAGGAACTAGTGTATTGAGCACTAAAACTAGACCTGAACATATGTTGCGCAAATCAATGACTTTAATGCTACCGTTATACGAAAAATAATTCGGTTAACTCATTTTATATTTATTTAAAACAAAAATTATGTCATAAAGTGTTGTGTTTCAATGAATTATCATGTTTTGTGAAGTGAGTTTCCGTCTTTCTCTTACTTACAAAAGTCTCCAGAATAAAGAAGTCTTTAAAGGCTATTCCCAGAAAATTGAAAGTATACATTACGTTTGACGGAAAATATCTTAAAATATGAGGGTGGGGGGATTTTGTTGAAAATCTTTGTGGGGCATCCTTGGAAGATTTTGAACTTAAATACCAAGTTTGGAATCTAAAGTGCGTTTCGTTTTGAGCTCTGCCCACAGACACACATACACAAAACTAATCTTCTTCTTCTTCTTCTTTAGAGAATGTAACAGTGTCGTGTTCAGAATTGGATACGGGATTGACATGGCCACTACTATATTAAGATAGGCTGCATGCTGTTCTTCAATACTGTTTCTATCTGTTAGTGTCACCTTGCTCGTGTGTGTGTGTATGTGTGTGTGTGTGTGTGTGTGTGTGTGTTGTATGCGCATTTCTTTCAGGGTCCACGAGCTGGGAACACAACTGTATGTGCATGTGGACGGTAAGATAGAAGCTCGCGCAAACTTAAAAGCGCGGCCTCCGCAAACATTGCAGTATTCAAGATTTTGTTTGCCCAAACTCTTATCGTGTGCGTGTGGACAGAAGCCGTGCCTTCAGTCGAAAAGGAAATTTAGTAAAAGATGCCATGTACGTTCCTATTCCAAGCAATGCATCACCGAGTTTATCGAACTGTATAAATTGTTGCCATTCGTTTGGAAGATAAGGTCTAGGGAATATTCCGATAGAAATAAGAGGAATGTGTCTCACCAAAAGATGATACAGAAATTAAAGGAAGTAATTACTTTTGTTTGAATTTGGTACTCCTTAACCTGGAGTACTTAATGCACTTTATATTCTCTAACTTATTTGGTATATTTTGCTGACGAAATATTTATAATAATAAATTACAGGTGGAACCAGACGGCCATTAAGATTTGGTGACAAAAAAGATAAACTCATGGCGCAGTTCATCCCGAATGGGAAGAAGAAAAAAAAAAAACACTATGGTATTTAACATACATTATCAATATATACCAACATGAAATGTCGAGAAAACAATTGTGTTAATCAGTTGGGTCTTCTCTTTTTAAGTACTCCAATAAATTTATATGTGAGAGTAACCTTCTTCTCAGAAGCCACTTTTTGCACTATTTCGATCGGGAGTGTTTGGTACCTTTCTTTTCAGCAATAAACACTACAGAAATACTTGTATCGGACCACATTGCCTCGATCTCGACAACCTCCTCTTTCGAAGACCGAATTAATACTGAGGTTTGCGCAAACTTGCTTGCACACATGGACGCAGTACGGTGTTCGGTCTTGTTTATGCCAACTCTACCAGAGTCGCTCGAGAAATCTTGTTTGTTTTATGAGTTAATAATGCGATCATTTTACTCTCACTTAGTGTGCTGTGTTTAAATAACCATCCGCTCATTATTACTATTGCGTGTGCGTCTCTACTCCTTAATGTACTAGACACTGAGGTTCCAATAGCTTCCACCTTCTCTCTTTCTACACAATGGCTTCTTGCTGATCGGAACATCGATGAAATATATTGAAGTCGTTTATCGCAGCCAAAACAAAAGGGGATTATCAAGAATTTTGCATCGGACTATAGCCGCCTAACAAAATATTTTGGATAGTCATTTTCTCTCAAGACATGTATAGATATCTGTTTGTGTTGGAGCTGACGAATGTCTTCGATTAACATATTTTCTCTTTTTTTCTTTCTTTTTTTTTTATTCATTGTCGTTACTTCCCCAAGAAAAGTTTCAGAAAATAATCAAAACTGCTTATTTTCAATATAGAGATGAGGTATAAGTGCATTTTAATTCTACTACCTTCTTTTCTGGCTTGTTTTATACTTTCGTTTTCAGAGTCACACACTGACTTTCCATGGTTGCAGTAGTAACACAAAAGCATTTAGCGTTACAACCTCTATGCCTTTTGCACTTTAGGTAATAAGTACTTTGGAGTTTTTATGTTGCTTTTCCGTTTTTACTTTTTCTACACGTACTATGTACGTAGTATATAGAGAAGATATTGGTTTCCATCCAAAAATTTGATACTGAGATATCACCGGAAATACATGTTTTAGGTCCCCTTGAATCTAAAAAAAAACATTTTTGGAAAAAGGTCCGTTTGTGCATGCGTGTATGTGTCTCTGTGGACAGGATACATTAAATACAAAACTTGGTTGTTAAGTTCAGTATCTTCCATAGATGCGACACGAAGATTTTCAAGAAAATCTCCCCACTTCAAACTACCCTTTACATAATAGAACTTTTTCGAAAATTCTGATTTTCTCAAAAATGGCTAACGATTTTTATTAAAATATCATATATTAAAAAGATATATACCTGACAAATAAAATGTATATCTTGAATTTTCTGAGAATAGCCTCTGAAGACTACTTTATTCTGGACGAAGTTTACCGAATTTTGCATAACTGGTAAACCGTAAGAGATATACAGAAAATATAGAGCTCATTAAAACACACAATTTATGTTATATACACTTTTTCGTGGAGTGGGTCGTTTTTGAGATATTCCTTGTTATTGGTTTCAGCTTTAAAAAACTTACTTTTCTCATACGGGAATTTATCAACTCCTGTCCATACAAACAAAGGAACTTCAGTCACATAGCAACCAGCGTTTGACATCTTTCCCTTCTACTTGCATGGAAGCAAGTAATAAGACTATTTCTGCTAATTTTTTTCTCGACTAGCATGAAGTAAAAAGAAGCATAAACATTTTAACAATAATTTATTGCAGAGATGTAGAGAAAGTCATGTGAATGGAACACATACAATTTTTAAATTAATAATATTAGGGCCTCTTTTAAACCGATTGCTGCGGATCCTCAAACTGGATTCCTTTCAGACGGTCCTTTGAGGCAAGAGGGGAAGAACTATCCATCGACATTTGGAACAGGCAGAGCTACTGTTTTCATATACTGAAAGAGCGTACGTAATTGGTACACATTGAGAGGAAAGAGCAGCTCTTAACCTGCTGGGATAGCATTCAGTTTGTTTCTCTAGGCAACCCCTTTCTATTTCTAAATGTATTTTTAAAGAAAGAGCGCTGTTCACCAGAGTTGGGGGAAGGGCCCCTGGTTTTTTAAATGGGAATTTTTTTCTTCTCCGAGTAGCCTGAGGCACATTCAGAAGGAAATAGATTGTTGAAACGGGAGAACACAGCATCCATGCTCTGGAAACTCGTGTAGTATTAGCAATATGCCAGTATAAACGCGTTCGCTTATGGAGGAATAATACCTAATCTGTCCAACCTTACTTCACCGGCGATGTAAACAAATCAGAACGCATTGATTTAATTGTTTTCTCAGAGCAACCGTGTGTAGGACAGGCGTTGGATAGGTAAAGTCAGGCTGAAAAAGTCAATGCCATAGCCACCACGGATCTCCCGGTCTCTAGCCGGTTGCTCTTCCACTGAGCTATCATGGCAACATAGAACTGACTCGCATGTTTCCCGGTAAACCACAAGGTGTTCTCAAATTATTTTGAGATAACCCCAATGGCGACTTACAATGTTGAGTCCCAGGATTCATAATATAGCCAACTATTATGGTCAATTGGTATTGGATTAACTGTTTTTTCACACAAGCGCCGTGAGTAGGACAGGAGTTGAATAGGTAGAGTCAGACTGAAAAATTCAATGCCATAGCCGGGATTTGAACCACGGATCTCCCGGTCTCTAGCATTGAATTTCACAAGGTTGCCAAGGTAGCTCAGTGGAAGAGCAACCGCCTAAAGACCGAGAAATCCGTGGTTCAAATCCCGGCTATGGCATTGAATTTTTCAGTGTGACTCTACCTATTCAAATCAGAATGTTTTCTTCCGCGAACGCACGTGGTGCTAAGCTGGTTCGTCTGCCCTACAGCTGCAAAACCACGTACTACATTCGGCAGGAAAAGATATAGCTAATGATTAAGTCTATTATAATAAATAAAACACAGCAAAACAGGTAAGCGAGTCATTATATATTCTGTACGAAAAGTAAAATTATCCCATAAAATTCATCTTGTTGATTTGAAAGCTACAACAGTTTTTACGAATTTTAGCATTCTCATTTGAACAACCATAACTCTTTAATGCAGTGACATAATACAGTGACTTACCCAGAAGAGCTAATCTGAAGATGAAATGGCCCCACTCCTTCAAGATACGAGTCATTTTCTCAGTTGCAAAGGACCTATCCAATCATTAGTTGACCAACGACATCCAACATTCTCACCAAATCTCCTCAAACAATGTGTGATACACGTTCACTGCATTCTCGGGTGTCATTTGTTGAAAGCTGCTTACACAAGATGTCGCACTTTGGCTAATTTAAGAGTTTTACACACTTTATGCTGCTTTCGGAACGCCAGTAAATTCTACCGTTAAGCTAAGAATATTGTTTAGTGTAAAAGTAAGCATTTTTCAAAAAAATCTGATGTGTTCCATTCACATGACTTTCTAACAGCTCTGCAACCAACCTTATGCTTCTATTTACTCCATGGTAATTGAGAAATTAACAAAGTGAAATAAGGGAATACCATAGGTTAGAATGATAGTTAAAAGCTGGTTGCTATATGGCTGAATTTCCTTTGTTTGTACGGATAAGACATGACAAATTCCTGCATGAGAAAAGTATAAGTTTTTCAAACCTGGAACTAAAAGCAAGGAATATCTCAAAAACGATCAACTCCAAGAAAAAAATGTATACGACATAAATTGTGTGCTTTATCGTGATCTACATTTTTAGTGTAGTAAGTTTTTGTCTATCTCTTACGGTTTACCAGTTATGCAAAATTCAATAAAAATCATCCAGAATAAACATGTCTTCAGAGGCTATTCCCAGAAAATTCAAGATATACATTTTATTTTTCAGGTAAAATTAAAGAAAAAATTTCCATATAAAGGGTAGTTGGCGGTGGGAGAATTTTCTTGAAAATCTTCGTGTCGCATCCTTGGAAGATACCAAACTTAAGTACCAAGTACTTTTCGTTTTTGAGCTATGCTGTCCACAGACACTCGCATACACACACCAAAAATTATTTTTTTTTTTTTTGGATTCAGAGGGACCCAAAACATGTATTTCTGGTGAAATCTCGGTATCGAATTTTTGGGTGCATTACAATACCTTCTCTACACATTATGTACATAGCACGAGTAGAGAAAGTAAATAATTATTATATCCACTAGGAATAATCCTTTCCTTATATTCCTCTATACTGGCATTACATGTTTCCGCCTTGACTAGACTAGAAGCAGTCGAACTGCACAACGAATGCGCATTGTTGCATAAAGAAATAATGGTTTAATGATCAGTAAAGTTTGTTCCTTAATCATTCATACTATACTATTTAGACATTTCATAGCTTATTGCGATATTTCACTAGGCAATTTAAGAGGAACTATTTTGTGATGGAGAAAAGCGGTAAAATATTCAGCAACCAATCATAGCCTTTGCAACTTGTTAATTTTGTTTACACCACCAAAGCTAAACCTGGAGAATTTTCCAAAGCTGACACCAACTTCTTCTTATTCTGCTCCTGAAACTCCTCAGTGGCCACGCTCAGTTCCTCCAGAAGATAAAAGTTACCGACATTCCACTCAGCAAGCATTTGCACAAAATTCTTCTTCTGCTTCTTCCTCCGAGACACTGGAAACCTTATTCAGCTAGCTATTAATTTTCTAGCACCATATCTACCAAAAATCAAATCCTTTTTATTACAGCTTTTTGCAAGTTTGTTTGCTAATGGCCACTAAAAATCAGGTATATACATTCTCTCAACTAACTATACTAAACTGGAACGCTAACGGAATCAAAGCCAAGCGGGAAATCTTTCTGGAATTCATCTCAAGACACAACGTCGCAGTAGCTTGCGTCACTGAGACTCATCTAGCACCACAGGAAAAGTTTTCAGTACCTGATTATGCAGCGTATAGGTCCGATCGCGAAGCTCTCGTCGCCTCGGGTGGAGTGGCCATCTTCATTCGAAAGGAAATACACCACTTCTCGGTCCTACTACCCCAACTAACTAGCCTCGAAGCTTGCGCAGTTCAAATATCCATGCAAAACTCCTCTAAAACGACAATAATCTCAGCATACAAGCCACCAGGACTCTGCCTCAATGACCAGGATATTACTACTATATTCTCTGACACAGTGCCAACCCTTCTCGTGGGAGATCTAAATAGTAAGCATGAAACATGGGGATGCCGTGTGACAACTCCAAACGGAAGACGACTATTAACAGCAGCTGAACGCAATGCAGTTAACATCTTAGCCCCACCTGTTCCTACTTTCTTTAGGCAAAATGTAGCACCTGACATACTAGACATAGTACTTTACAAAAATGTATTAGGCTTTCCCACCATGGCTGTTCTACCTGAAATGGACTCGAACCACTCCCCAGTCTTGATATCATTTGACAACAATCTGATTTTACGTCCACAGTCCACTAGGAGACTCAGCAGAGGTTTCATACATTGGGAAACCTTCCAACATGTAATTGATAAGGAGCTAAAACCTGCGTGCAACCTGAAAAGTCCCAGTGATGCAGAAGCAGCAATTCTTGAGTTCACAAAAGTCATAACTTCAGCCATAGACAAATCCACAGCTCCAGCTAGACCTCAGCAACAAAGAAAACCCTATCACGAAACTTTGCCCTCTAACATCAGATCTCTCTTGAAAGAAAAACACAAAATGCGCCGGCTTTGGCAGAAGTACAGAGAAACCTGGCAACTTCATCACTTGAACCAACTCACAAGAAAGGTAAAAAAACAAATGGATGAGTACCGGTACTCGACTTAGCAACGGCACCTCTCCAGCATTTCATCAGAAGATTCATCCTTGTGGAAAGAAACCAAAAGAATATTAAAAGAACCGACGCTTATTCCACCCTTAATACAAGATGGAAAACACTACATAACCGACTTTGAGAAGTCGGAACTATTCGCAAATACTCTACAATGTATCTTCAGCCCAAACCCAGTGACAAACGAAGAATTCAACCACGAAATTGAACGTTTTCCTGGTTTTTATACCACTGCTCCACTTCCCATTGACTTCACTTCGCCAAAAGAAATCTTGTTCATAATCCAGCAACTACCAGCAAGAAAATCGCCTGGTCATGACCTAATTCCAAATTATGTATTAAAACATCTGACTCGCAAAGCATTTGCTATTCTAGCCTCACTCTTCAATAGTTTGATACGTATGGGCTACTTCCCCAGAATCTGGAAGCACGCTATAATTAGTTATTCATAAACCTGGGAAAAGCTCCTCAGACCCAAACAATTATCGTCCTATAAGTCTGCTACCAACTCTGTCCAAAGTGTATGAAAAGATTATACTGAAGCGTTTAACAAAATTTCTCAATGAAGCATCAGTATTACCTCCCTTTCAATTCGGTTTTCGTCGTAAACATTCAACCACCCATCAAATTCTCCGGATTACAGAGCAAGTGGTACAAGGCTTCGAGAAGAAAGAACACACAACTGCAGCTTTCCTTGACTTCACTCAGGCATTCGACAGGGTTTGGCATCAGGGTCTTCTATACAAACTGTTCATCAACGGCATTCCAGACTACCTCTATAAAATAATTTCCTCCTTTCTGTCACAGCGAACATTCTCAGTCCGCATAGGTAGTTGTCACTCTTCTACAAAACCTATAACAGCCGGAGTTCCGCAAGGATCTATCCTGGGACCAGTTCTGTTCAACCTGTACACCTCTTATATGCCTGCAACGCCTACAGCTCAAATCGCTATGTATGCGGACGATACTGCAATCTTCTCAACACATCGCAATATCCACACCGCCAGAAATCACCTTCAAGAGGCCTTAAACTTAATTATACCCTGGCTAGACAACTGGCGTATTTCGCTCAACCAGCAAAAATGTGAAGCAATGGTCTTTACACTATGCAGACAAAACTATCCACCACCAGTAACGCTCCCAGCGAAACAGATACCCTGGAAAACTAATACAGAAACAGTGAAATATCTCGGTGTACTCCTGGATCGACGACTCACATGGAAACCACATATAAGCAACAAACTTAAACTAGCCCGAGCAAGACTGGCAAAACTCTACCCCCTCCTCAACAAAAGATCTTCACTCAAACTAAAAAACTGCACACTACTTTACACGACTCTATTAAGACCACTGCTACTATACGCTTGACCAGTTTGGGGAGGAACTAGTCCTTCTGAAATCAAACGTATCCAGACATTTCAAAACAAAATATTGCGAATATCAACGAATATGCACCATGGTTTGTCAGAAATAGTCAACTACATAGAGAAACTGGAATCAGCATCATTCAACAGTCGATTTCTTCACAAGCCGAACAGTTTTACAGCAAGCTAAAAGACGTCTCAGGAGCCATTCACTATTCTCTTGGCAGAAAATCTAGCTATCCAACTTGCATCAAGAGTCACCTACCACTGGACCAGCTCTCACAACAAGACTTTCTGTAAAATAAAAACAAAAAAAATGTACCTACTTATGAGGGGCCCAATGGGGCTTACCTCATTTCGATGTTATTCAGTATCATGCATGTAAATAATGTCTAAAATCAATTATCTGTAGAGCGCACATGCGCTGATCGATCAATAAATCATTAAAAAAAAAAAAATTGTTTACATTACCGGTGAGGTAAGACTGGACGGAGAATATATAGTAGTAAAGTCCTCTCCCTCTTCTGGGAAGATTAGAAACGTACGCCAGCGTATTCTGTTCTTTGTCAATACCTTAATTTCCTTCTAGCTCTTTCCTAAAACTTCTGTCGTGTAATTCTTGGTCTACCTCATCTCCTAGCTAATCCTTGGGGGTTCCAATCAAAAGCCGTTTTAGCTGTATTACCATGTAAAGGTATACTTAAGGCAAGACAGCTGAGATCTGAGAAAGCTGCCAATAGAGAAGAGGGGGGATAAGAACAACTAAACAAATGTGACTACAATATTTTACATACATATATTTTATGTCATACTTAGGTCATTGTTGTGTTATGGTTTTATATATTTTGTATATATTATGTGTATATATTTCTTTTAAGTGTATTTATCTATTATAAGAGGGTACATTTATGCTTCTGAATAAGGTGTACTCTGTGCTGTAAATTTAAATTGCTGTGTTTGAATATCTTTGTCTTTTTATTTTCGTGTTTACTCTTAATTCTTTGTTGTTGTCTTAATATTGCTTTTTAGTGTGTATTACAGAAGCACGTGCGGCCCTTGCGATTATTGAAGTTCAATATATGATATTGTTAAATCAATAAATACACTTATTCATTCATTCTATAGTACCATCTTCTCACCTCATCACATTTCTTATATTTCATCTCTTTCCCAATTTCCTGTTGGTTAGTCATTTTCCACAGGTCCTTATTTGAAAAGTTCCTTGGCCACCATGTTCCCAGAATTTTGAAATTTCTTAGCAATTGAGCTAGTAACTTTCCAACTTCCACATCCATATAATAAGACAGATTTCCCATTCATATTAAACATTCTAAGTTTCAATTTTAAGGATATTTGTTTTGATTTCCACAGGGAGGATAACTGTGCAAAAACAGATTTTGCTTTTCTAATTTAGCATTGATATCTTCATCTGATCCTCCGTTTATAGATATGACACTACCCAAATAGGAGTTTTTCTTTGCTTTAAATATTACTCGGAATTAATGTAAACAGGTCGTGAGTGTTGACAGATATTGGTTTAAAAATTGCTGCAGGAGAATATGAAATTCTAAGACTCACAAAGAAACAGTGTTAAATTGTATGTTAAACCTTAAAACCTATTTTCTAGTATTTTAACTTTGCAGCGTTTTCAAAACTTTAAATTGTTCCACACGATGAGTTTTCGCAACAGAAGCTTGAAAATTGTTATGCTTTAATAAGAGTAGTACAAAAGAAATTTGATGAGATGGTTTGTTTTCTAATATCACCAGTGCTTGTATAATTAAATAATAAACTTCATATTTCAATAGCAAAAATAAAAAATTAATAAAATGATAATAAAATGACTTTTTTCTCCTGAGCCAAGAGTCAATTAAAATTTTCATCTCACCAATTTACTAATACTGTATTTATCAGCATAACTGCAAAGTATTATATTTCTCAAACTGAAATTTTATCGTGTGGAAGCATTTAATTAAATAACAATAAAACACTATAAATATGTTAATATCACAGGAACTATTTTGAACAAAAGTCTGAAAATTATCATGTACACTATTCTTAATACTGCAATTGCTGTGTTTAAGTTTCAAACCAATTGTAGATTTTAGGTTTAATTTCCTTCTAGCTCTTTCCTGAAATGTCTCTTTCTTAACACTGCAGTGCCATGTAATTCTTAATCTCCTAGTTGATCTTGGAAGGTTCCAATCGAAAGCGGTTTTGACTATACTACCATCTTCTCTGCTCATCGCATGTCCATTTCCCATATTTCACCTCGTTCCCAATTGTCTCTTGGTTAGTTATTTTCCACAAGTCCTTATTTGAAATAATCCTTGGCCACCAAATTCCCATGATTATTCTCAGATACCTATTATTAAACATTTGTAATTTCTTAGCAATTGAACTAGTAGCTTTCCAAGTTTCACATCCATATAACAAGACATATTTCGCAATCGTATTAAATATTCTAACTTTCAATTTTAAAGATATTTGTTTTGATTTCCATAGGGAGGATAACTGTGCAAAAATACATTTTGCTTTTTTAATTTTAGCATGGATATCTTCATCTGATCCTCCGTTTTTAGATATGACATTACCCAAATAGGAGAATTCACCAATCTCTTCAATCCCCACATTTCCTAGTTTGATTTTAGTGTCTGTAGAAGGGAAACAAAGGAATACACAAGGCTAAACCGGCAGTCACATGTTTTAAAAAGTGGTTGCTATGGGATTGATATCCGTTTCTTCGCGCGACAAGTTCCTGTGTGAGAAAAATATTTTAAAACCTAAACCAATAACAAGAAATATCTCAAAAACGGCGAACTCCACGAAAAAATGTACTCGTATGTAACGTAAATTGTGTTGTGTTTTAACATCTACATTTTTCTATGTGGTAAGTTTTTGTCCATCTCTTACCGTTTACCAGTTATGTAAAATTCCACAAAATTCATGCAGAATAAACGTCTTCAGAAGCTATTCGCAGAAAATTCAAGATATAAATTTTATTTGTCAATTAAATATTTTAAATATAAGAGACTTTAATCAAAATCGTTAGCGCCCTTTTTGAGAAAATCAAAATTTTCGAACATTTTTCCATGTAAAGGGTAGTTGGGGGTATGGGGATTTTCTTGAAAATCTTCGTGTCGCATCCTTGGAAGATACCGAACTTACAATACCAAATTTGGTACTCAGCGGTCTCTTCGTTTTTGAGTTATCGTGTTCAGACACACGGATACAGATGGGCTTTTTCCAAAAATGCTTTTTCCGGTGAAATCTCGGTATCGATTGTTTGGGTGGAATGCGATACCTTCTCTATACACTATGACAATAGTACGTGTAGAGAAAGTAAAATAGATTTGCATACCACTTCTACGATAAATATGAATTATGAAACCTCATAGTGCTTGAGTGTGGCGCATTTTATTATATGTACCCATAAGGTGAGTTTAGATCTGCTATACAGCCACATGTGCAATTTGTGGTTGCCATATGTCGTAGTGCACACTGGAATTAGAAAATGGCCATGGAATTAGCAGCGGTAATATCGCAAGTGTGTGACTCATCCATCTTGTCATAAACATATGCATAGCGCAACATGTGTCGCAGCACTGCCCTGCTTAGATTACGTCATTCATAGACCTTAGCAACATTTGCGGTGACTAGCCTCCCATCTCAAATCAAAGAAAAAACGCTGTAATACACTATACCTTGTTCTTATCCTTTAAGCTCGGTGTGTGGAAGTACATTTCTGCAGCTAGAGAACGCAAATGCATGAACCGTAAACGAATTCCAAACAGAATTTGTAATTATTTAAAGGATCAGTGTCGGCCAACTGTTATCAAACGGGGCATAAGAGGTGATCTAACAACAAAAATCTGATGTGCTCCATTCACATTACTTTCTCTACATCTCTGCAACAAATTATTGTTAAAAAGCTTATACTTCTATTTACTTCATGCTAACCGAAAAAAAAAAATAGCAGAAATAGTCTTATTACTTGCTTCCTTATAAGTACAAGTGAAATAAGGGAATACCATAGGTTAAAGTGATAGTCAAAAGCTGGTTGCTATGTGGCTGAAGTTCCTTTGTTTGTATGGACAGGAATTGACAATTTCCTGTATGAGAAAAGTATGTTTTTCAAGGCTGAAAACACAAACAAGGAATATCTCAAAAACAATCAACTCCATGAAAAAATGGATATAACATAAATTGTGTGTTTTAATGTGCTCTACATTTTTTTTTTTTTTTTTGTAAGTTTTTGTGTATCTCATACGGTGTAGCAGTTATGCAAAATTCCGAAAAAAATCATCCAGAATAAAGCAGTCTTCAGAGGCCATTCCCAGAAAATTCAAGATATACATATTATGTGTCAGATAAATATCCTTTATATACGATATTGTAATCAAAATCGTTAGAGCCATTTTTGAGAAAAGCAAACTTTTCGAAAAAAGTTCCACGTAAAGGGTACTTAGGGGTGGGGGGATTTTCTTGAAAATCTTTGGGTCGCGCGCATCCTTGGAAGATATCAAACTTAAATACCAAATTTGGTATTCAACAGTCGCTTCGTTTTTGAGCTATGATGCCCAGAGGCACTCACTCACTCACACACACACACACACACACACACACACACACACACACACACACACACACAGACCTTTTCCAAAAAAAATGTTGTTTTTTCTTTTGACTCAGAGGGGCCCAAAACGTGTACTTCCGGTGAAATGTTGGTATCTAATTTTTGGGTTGAATGCAATACCTTCTCTATCCAATGCACGAAAAAAAATGAACACGTGGAAGCCTACGAATTTACATCATGTTTGTGTATACCTAATTCTGTGCGTGCATTTGAACAACAAAACAGGATTGCCAATTAACGAAAGTCCAGAAGTGCGGTTCCTACGGAAACATATTGATGTCATTACTGTGAATTCACTTGAAGTTTTCGTGCAGAAGCATAATCCATTTATAACGAGTGTTGAGAAGCAGTTTACTCACAACTGGTGATAGTTAACCTCCACATAACCCTTAGAGACCATTGTTGACACGTTAAGTAATAAAGTAGCACATGGCGTTGTTCTTGTGACTCGTTACCGTAAAATATAATGACCTTGCCAAAGGCCGGCTGACTGCAAACATCAATTATGCACCAAATGTCCACTGAAGCGATAACCTCGTTCTAACTCACACCATGCGGAACTTGCTTAAAATAGCGTCGTGGGCAACGCCTCTGTGATTCGGTTACTTAGCCTGTGCTGGTCAATTATCCTCGCCTCAGCTTCCAGTTTTTGTAACACTGTGATGGTTTAGTGCTGCTAACAAAATGTGCTGTGATGTTAAAGGTAAAATGTTACAGCTACAACAAACAGTTCAGGGTTGCCAGATTTCTTTCACATATCGCCAGAATTAATTTAAAAATCGCAAAGTTCATATTGAAATCGCCCAATTTCACAGGAACGTTTTCTTTAGGGGGTTGAAAAACGTCTCTTACAATTGGTTTGGAAACTATGCTGCCAAATTTTCTTTTGTGATTTTTGGCCCATGTTTCTTAAGGTGAGACCACTGGGCCCTTAGATGCAAACTTTACATAAACAAATAAGTACACAATGTGATGTTACTGTAAACTTTCTTATTTGTTTTTTAAATTAATGTACTATTTGCACCCTTTAACTGCACG
The DNA here is from genome assembly GCA_030762935.1 of Hymenopus coronatus. NCBI lineage: Eukaryota > Metazoa > Arthropoda > Insecta > Mantodea > Hymenopodidae > Hymenopus > Hymenopus coronatus. The sequence goes on from CM060884.1 coordinate 15,293,348, forward strand.
GTCCTATCGGCGACATTTCCCTTTGGAGCAAAGGTTTGGGTTTCTGTTTTTATTTTTTTTATTAGATTACACGCGCGCGCGCACACACACACACACACATTCACACCCTCATCCGTACTTCCAAGGGTCTAGCGAGGATAAGGAATAATTTTGGCTAGAGAAAAATTCCCAACCCCAGATGACAATCGAACCCGAGACCCCTCGCAAAGCAGAAAAACCAACTCTTGTTATGCGTTTGTCACATTTCTCCACTTACTCATTATTAATACTATTAGATACTTAAATTGCTGCACATGCACTATATTTAAAGTGCACTTTCAGTAGCAATGTATTATTTAAACACTAACACCACTACATAAAATACTTATATGTATTTTCACTTAACTGTTGCATTTTATTCAAAAAGTTCTCTTGAAATCGGCACAACTCACTAACAGCGACACAACAAAGAAAAGGGAACCAAGAATACAGTTTAGTAACAAATTTCTCTTCTGTCAATGCTGACGGCAGATATTTTATAACTAGCATTATTTTCATGGTAGTGACTAACACGAATATACTACCTCTATATCCATTAATAAATTATTTAATTTACGAAACAATATAAAATATATTTTTCAAGGAATACATTTAAACTATGTTCTCGATTTCAGAAGAAGCGCAAAAATTCGCAAATCGCATAAATTAAAAATCGGTCGCAAGTTCATCTTTTAGTAGCCCAATCCGCGATTTTTCGCCCAATCTGGCAACTCTGAAACAGTTTAGTATTAGACGATTTTAGTGTATAATTGTAAATTTTTGCATTGTAAATTCTATACCATATTTGTAAATATGTATTGTAATTTATTGACATTTATGAAGAGTACATAATACAATAATCATATTTTAGTTTTATATAATTATTAGTAGTAACTATTAAGTCGATAATTAGAAAACAATTGACATAACATCATGAAATTATATTTATTTATACATTTTAACACTAATTTTCGATACCCTTTGTTTTATGTGCATGCTAAAAAAATATTAAAAAAAAAAAAAAAAAAAAAAAAAAAAAAAAAAAAAAAAAAAGAGAGGAAGGAAGTACATATGCTTTTATAGAGCACATTAAGTATAGTGCAGTGGCGTACAGGCCTCAAAAGCAAATGATCTGATTATACTTCTATTCGGCTGTTTTTGCCACTAGAGCTTTATAATTTTTTTTCGTAGTATATAAACATATGTATACATGTATATCCCTAGACACGTTCTATGTTCTGTGGCTTCCTGGCCTAAACGAACCTACAGAATGAATTCTAATCTAATCTAGTGCGATGGCTATTACCCAGTGGAGGCTGCTGTAAAGAGTACGTAAAACACCCATAACTTTTGGCACCTTGAGGATTTATCAGTTATTACTTTCTCTACACGTACTATGTATATAGTGTATAGAGAAGGTATTACACTCCACCCAAAAATTCGATACTGAGATTTCACCGGAAATACATATTCTAGGGTCCCATGTGTCAAAAAAAATGTATTTTCAAAAAAAAGTCCGTGTGGGTCCGTGTGTGTCCGTGTGTCTGTGAACACGAAAGTCAGTAAAATACCAAACTTGGTATTAACTTTAGTATCTTCCAGGGATGCGACACGAGGATTTTGAAGAAAATCCCCCATCCCAAACTAACCTTTACTTGGAACTTTTTTCGAAAATTTTGATTTTCTTAAAATGGCTCTAACAATTTTGATTAAAATATCATATATTAAAGATATTTATCTGACAAATAAAATTATATCTTGAATTTTCTGGGAATAGCCTCTGAAGCTACTTTATTCTGGATGAATTTTACGGAATTTTGCCTAACTGCTAAACCGTAAGAGATGAACACAAACTCACCACACAAAAAATGTAAGAGCACGTTAAAACACACAATTTATGTTATATACATTTTTTTGTGGAGTTGATCGTTTTTTAGATATTACTTGTTTTTTGTTTGACCTTTAAAAAACTTACAAACAACTTCAGTCACATAGCAACCAGCTTTTGACCATCACTTTAATCTATGGTACTCCCTTATTTAGCTTCTACTTACAAGGAAGCAAGTAATAAGACTATTTCTGCTTCTTTTTTTTTTTTTTTTTTCGTATAGCATGAAGTAAATAGAAGCATAAGCTCTTTAACAAAAATTTGTTGCAGAGGTGTAGAGAAAGTCATGTGAATGGAACGCATCAGCTTTTTTTTTCCCCCCCTTGAATGCTAATATCATATCATATATGTGGCAATTTAAGATGCTCCTCTAAACTCGAAACATGGCAACAAGATCCCAAGCACATTTTGACTTCAACACGTTTTAAGGAATATGGGCAAGCATATAGCAAGCACTAGCGCGCGAAGCTTTTCCCGCCTCTGTTGTCACATTCACTACAATATTACGTCAACGGCAGGAGTCATTTTAGCAGAAGCTTTCTGCATACATCCATACAGCTCCAATTTCCACATTACACCGTTCTTATTTTAACACGATGTGCTTGATTATGTACACGACAACAAACATTCACAAAACAAAACTTTCTTTCTTCATACAAGATAGGCATTATTGCTATTGCTGTTATTGTTGTTAACAGGAGCTACTACAATTATATAAATTTGTCCATAATCAAAGCTTAATCTCATTTGTGGACAGGTCGGGATGGACCTGTTTCCTGGCCTCTGCGCTTGCTTTAATTACTCCATTTGACTTCTCTGTGAATAGGACCAGCTAAGTACTATGATTAAAATAGAACAATTAATAAAATTCTCATTCTATGGATTTATAATGCAAATGGGTTATTAACTTCTCAATGTTGCGGCAGTAACATAGGGGGTAGCGGGTTCGTACCCGCGTCAAGGTTTTAGATATTAAGGAATAGTGTGGATATGTGATTGCCCTAGCTCAAGATTTTGTTGTCATGGAATCTTTTTCAGATGTGGTAAGACATAAGTGATTTTCTTCGAGTTCCAGATTATTATCGAACTCATTTATTCATTTTGTTCGGCCTTTTCTACCGTCGAACACACACGCATTCCTCCTAAATTTTTTACTCTTAAGTTACCTTTACTCGACCGCGCCTGTTATTACTTTTGTCCATCTTTTGGTGCAGTGATTTCGTCCGTATTAAATTAACTCTATTTCCGTCACAACCAAAGGTAGCCCGTTCGACTCCACTATGGACTCAAATACCACATCTTAGATCCGCGGATGTCCCATGCCTAGTGCCTAAAGTGTCGCTTGACCAGCAAGAGAATTTTTTTCTGTTTTCCTTGTTATGTCCACCCTCGGGCAGTATAACCTCACCCCTTCAGTTCAGTGTCCTTCCCTTAACGGTACTATTCTACCTGTCAGTTCGTGACAACTGTTTGTTCTTGCCTTCTTCCCTAACCATTTTCAATGTATAGTTGTCCCTTCTTTTATATATAAGACACGACATGTACTGTCTCGATGTTCACATAACTACTTCGACCTATTCTCCCCTTTAAAATGGAACAAAATAATAATATAGCCCGCCTGGGTAGTGTGGTGGTAGCGTCTGCGTCACATTCAATGGGTCGTGAGCTCGAATCTCGCTTGGGGTGAGTTACCCGGATAGGGCATTTTTTTGGGGTTTTCCCTTATCCTGAGAAGACGAATGTCGAGTAACTTTAAGCTCCATGGACCCAGAGATCATTTGAGCATCATTTCACCAACCAGGTTAAAGGACGTTAAGCCAAAAACAAAGCAAATAATAATATAAAATATGATTGCATTGAAAACGAAACGTGGTAACCCAATGGTTGATACTTTAAAACAGTAATCTATCCATTCCTGAAGTTCGCCATCTAATTTAGAAAAACTCTGTCCATCTAATCAGTATAACTTAGACACACCCTTGTATCTTTATTATATTTTATCTGTACGGCATTCTCCACTTCTTAATAATATTGCAGACTAAGATTTCCTCTAATTATTTCATTTTTCATTATTTAGTCTAATTGTGATATGAGGTTTGCTTCGTAAAAATCACGCGATAGTTTGCAGACTCTTTATTTCCTTCCTCAATAGTGTAAGTTGCACGTCCTTTAAATGGCTTCTGCTGAGGCTTTGGTCTTGTAGAGTTTAATTAGTATATACAAATTAATTTCTAAAACAGCGAAAGCGACATTCGTTAACAGAAGTTTTTTTTCTTGGATTCTACTTGGAATTACCTTAAAGTAATATCCTGACAAATAGATTGGGAATTAAAACAAAATGTTGGCGGTCATCCCATCTTATGCTACTTTACAAAACTCAGGGAGATGAAGAGGCCCGAACATCGCTGATAGACAAACGTCATTCACATGACTTTCTCTACATATCTGCAACAAATTATTGTTAAAAAGCTTATGCTTTTATTTACTTCATGCCAATTGAGAAAAATTAGCAGAAATAGTCTTATTACTTGTTTCCTTGTAAGTAGAAGCGAAATAAGAGAGTACCATTGGTTAAAGTGATAGTCAAAAGCTGGTTGCTATGTAACTGGCGTTTCTTTGTTTGTATGGATAGGAGTTGACAAATTCCTGTATGAGAAAAAAATACGTTTTTTTTAAAACTGAAATCAATAACAAGTAATATCTTAATGAGATCAACTCCATGAAAAAAAAGACGTATATGACATAAATTGTGTTTTATCGTGATCTATATTTTTTGTGTACCAAGTTTTTGTCTATTTCTTACGGTTCACCAGTTATGCAAAATTCAATAAAAATCATCCAGAGTAAAGAGGTCTTTAGAGGCTATTCCCAGAAAATTCAAGATATAAATTTTATTTGGCATGTAAATATCTTACATATAAGAGATTTTAATCAAAATCGTTAGAGCAATTTTTGAGAACTTCAAAATTTTCAAAAGTTTTTCCATGTAAAAGTTAGTTTGGGGTGGGGGGATTTTCTTAAAAAGCTTCGTGTTGCATCCTTGGAATATACCAAACTTAAAAACCAAGTTTGGTATTTTATGGTCATTACGTTTTTGAGCTATGCTGTCCACAGACACATACACATAGGCACACACGGACCTTTTTCCAAAAATGTTTTCTTTGGATTCAGGGGTCCCAAAACTTGTGGTTTCCGGTGAAATCTGGTATCGAATTTTTGGGTGCATTACAATACCTTCTCTATACAAATTGTCAGTGTAGAGAAAGTAACTAGCTTGGAGTACAAAGTGCATTTGCTCCCTTACCGTTCAATATAGCTGAAGGAGTGGGGAGAACTCGTGCCTTATCTGCAACAAGAAGCGGGTCGTCGTTACGTCCTCTGGCGAGCATGTGAATTAGGGTGGAAGAGGATATCTTCTCCACTCCAGTCCTCACGCATCTTCACACTTAAATCTCTTGCTTCTCGCGTCTTCACGCCTTTCTCTCTATAGTCCATACAATGCGATGCCGTGAGCAAACTGAAAGAGCGTTTCTGCAGAAGGACTTACTCAAAATAGATGTAACAAATCACCTTGCTTTTATTTCCCTCTCTCTACACGTGTATAGAGAAGGTATTGCATTCCACCCAAAAATTCGATACCGAGGTTTCACCGGAAATATACGTTTTACGATCCCCTGTATCCAAAAAAAGAACATTTTCAAAAAAAGGTCCGTGTATCTGTTAACACGATAATTCATAAACGAAAAGTCGATAGAATACCAAACTTGGTATTTAAGTTCAGTATGTTCCAAGGATGCGATATTCGAAAATATTGATTTTCTCTAAAATGGGTGTAACGATATATCTAATAAATATTTAACATTCGAAAATATCGTATATTAAAGATATTTACCTGTCAAATAAGATGTATATCTTGAATTTTCTGGGAATAACGTCTGAAGACTACTTTATTCTGAGTGAATTTTACGGAATTTTGCATAACAGCTACATCGTAAGAGATAAACAAAAACAAACACAAAAATGCAGAGCTATTTAAAATACATAAGTTATGTTATGTACATTTTATTCGTTAAGTTCATCGTTTTTTAGATATTCCTTGTTTTTGACTTCAGCTTTAAAAAGATTTATACTTTTCTCATATAGGAATTTGTCAACTCCTGTCCATACAAACAAAGGAACTTGAGTCACATAACAACCAGCTTTTGACTTTCACTTTATATTTGTTACTTCAAGTGGCAGTAAAGAGTCTGGATAATAAAACTAAATTTTATTTATATCTGAAAACCAGTTCACTATAACCAGTCAACTATTCCAGGAAATAATATATGTCAGTAATTCATTATTAAGCCCTGAAAAAGATTGCAGAGGTTAGACATTTTAGTAGCGCGCACTCTTAAAATGTCTTCTAGAGTCGCAACTTAGATGCCAATCAGAAAGACAGTATTTGGGTTGTTGTTGTTTTGTTTTCTTTTTCCTTAGATTTAACTCCCGCTTTTACTACTTGTGGCGCTGCAGGCGATGACACTGAGATACATGGAATGATGATGGAGCTCCGGTGGAATGCGTTGGCAGGGGAAACCGGAGAATCTATCAACCTCAGTCATTTTACCTTGCAACGATGATTATTCTCAACCAACCATAAAGACATCGGAACATTATGTTTTATCTTTGGTGAATGAACAGAAATATTGGCAACATCTTTAAGAACCTTAATTTGAACTGAATTAGGACAACCTGGATCTTTAATTGAAGAGGATCAAATCTATAACGTTATTGTAGCTGCTCATGCTTTCATTAGAAGACCCGCTGAGAATACCCGCCCCAGCGCCGCTTTGTCCACCACAAATCTCTTATGCGGTCGCTTGGGATTGAACCGGGCCGTCTAGGCCACGACGCGGCCATATATTTCGGTTAGTTAACCCCTTGTGTCCTAAAGTACTACCATAATTCAAGCAATTGTGTAAATCCTGGAAATATGAAGCTTTGCACAAGAACCAAATAGACACTGTCCAAACCTAATGTTTCTTTCTTCCTTCCCTTCTTTATTTGCTTCTTGCTTCCTTTTTCTTTCTTTTCACTATACAGATAGCATGTATTCTTTTAAACAAAATTGATTGGCGAGGAGAGCTCTCCAGAGGCATACACACCTCGAAAGCAAATGCAACTTATACTAATAATTCTGAAAGTTGTTCAATTACCAACAAAAGTATTCGCCAGTAGTGCATTAAAAGGTGCTACATTGTACAAAGCAACAAAATACTGGAAATGATGATATGACGGATGACCTTACAAGCATGGACACTCCTGTCTCCATTTAATTATCCCTCACTGCCTGCAAGGTCATCATGCTATTTACCAACTGCTGCACACAATTTTATCTTGCGCAGACCCTCGTTCTTCATACGCATAATGAAGTACACAGAAATTACAAACACATTCTAAGAAAAATTTCAAGAGCTTCGAGGAATTTGGATTAAAAAGAAGAGTTTACTCAAATAACAGGTATATCGTGTTATACAGTAACCATCTGTTTGTGCAGCCCTATTTTACCGATAATTCTTGATACGAAGGGGAACCGTAAAGTTTTAATTATCATCTCTTTAAAAAATCTGATAGCGTTTGTGTTTATTTTAGTTGTTAATTCTGCTCTAAGAAGTCATCATTCTGATTTACACTCTTTTCCCAGCGTTTCTTGACCTTCAAAGTGTCCTGCTTGTAGAATTCAGCAGATTTCGATTTAAACCATTCTTCCACTTCATTGAAGTTTTCAAATCGGCGACCACGGACTCTTCACTTCTGGGAATAACAAAAAAGTCACTTGGTGCGAAATCGGGCGAATAAGGCGGATGCTGCAACATCTCAAAGCCACATACCCTTGGTTTGTCAATTGCAACTTGGGATGAATGAGCTAGGACACTGTCAGCCAAAAGAGGAACACCTTTGGAGAGCATACCTTGGGTTTCTTAATCACAGATTCTCGTAACTTGTCCAGAAGGTTGCTGTAGTACTTTCCAGTGGTGGTTTGACGTCTAGGAAGGTAATCTGTAAGAGTGACTTCATGACAGTCCCCAAAAAAAAATGAAAGTATGAAGAATGTATGCCTTTTTTGGGGAGGGGGAGGCGGGTTCCATTGGTTTTTGTTTCTGGATCATACTGATAAACCCACGCTTTATCCTTGATTACCAGACAATGAAAAAGAAACATCTTCATTCTCTTCCAACAACATCAACATCTGTCTTGAATGTTCATTGCTTTTTGGAAAGGAGTTAAGAGTTCTAGCAAACGTGAAACCCACCATTCAGATACCTTAGACATGTGCATTTCGTCATGAATAATTCTCCACACACTGCCACAATGAGACCACTCTCATTCGTCATCATTTGTATGGCCACTTGTCCACTTTCTTCACGTGACTGCATCATCTGTCATTGACGGTCTACCAGATCTTAGCTTGTTTGTCAGGGATATATGTTCAGCTTGAAAATGCCTCTTCCACTTCACAAGATGGGCAATCATTTCCAAAGTCAGCGTCATTTCATTTAGGATTTCCCTGGCACTTTTACCCTTCAAATGGAGGAATTTTATCATGTTACGAGCTTTAACTGTCTCTATCTTACGCCTTAGTCACTTGTGGCACTCCTGCAAACAAAAATAAAAAAAAAAAAACACACACACACACAGTTGTATGACAGTTTTCAACAATATGCACTGAGGGACCAATGATGACACTAACGAAATTTCATTAGTATACCATAATAACTTCCGGGTGGTAATTAAAACTTTACATTTCACCTCGTACAGCAGAACTTTCCCAGTAGTTCTCGTTATTTATCGATATCGAATGCCTAATTCCATCGCAATAATCCAATTACTTCTGGGCTTGGTATGATAGATTGCTATTTTCTCTTCTGAGAAGCACTGTTTTTGTAATGAAAACTTTCATCAAAGGTAAAAGGCGGGAGAATTTTACAAAAGCAAAAGAAGAAAACTGTCACATGGGGGCAATGTGAGAGCCGCAATGTTTCCTGAGGTTTGATTTAAAGCTATGGGGTATAAAAACTACCACCCAATCCCAAAGGAATGGGCATATTAATGATATCTCTGTTGAACCACGTTATGTGCTTGAAGAACTGGTATTTAGTGGTCTAGAAGCCGTAACTTTGTCAAATAGCACATTTGGCTAACTCGAAACAGCGAGTTTGACTTCGGTAAAAAAAGAACTGGTTGATGCTCTCAGCAATGAACATATTCCTTATCTGAACCAGAAAAAGCTATTTTAATGGTTCTCATGAGCAACATCCTAGTTGTAAACTTTAAGAAAATATATCGTTTTTCAAACTTGCACATTTAAACAATCAATTAATTCAGTCTTTAAATGTGCAGGCGCATACTTATTAACAGGTAATTTCAACTCTAAAACTTGTCTTTCCGCAACATTTTTTCCAACACCTGTCTACATTCAAAATGCTCCACAGGATGCAACTTTTTGCTAAATTTGCTTCAAAATTCGTATGCTGCTTTTAAGAAGTAATATAAGAAAATAGTCATATAGTTCCCGAAATAATGCATCAAATTTGAGAAATAAATTATTAAATTTTGAAAAATCGAGATTTGAAGAGTACAAAATGTCTCTACAATAATTAGCGTTAATATAAAAAATATGTACATAATACGTGTAGAGGAAGTAAAAATTATGAATTCGCTCATAAATTATGTGTTTGTTAAAGCTACTGTTGGATAAAGCTTTGATACATTTTGGCATTAAGGATTGCGCGATAAAACAAACTACATTACAGATATGCTTTAAATAGATATTAAACAGTCATTTCCTGTCGGAAGATTTAAAAACAAAACCTATGCTTAGCACAATGTATCAAGAATGGCTATAGAGAGGGAACGTTTGAAAAGCAGGACTTTCATTCCGAGAGCCACAAAGGATCATTACGTCCCATTATAGTGATACAATAACGTCGTTACAATTGTAAGAATTTATATGTACTCCCCTAAGTAAATTCCTAGTAAAGAGGTCAGCAATGTGTGTAAATTTCATCTCATAACAGGGGTTTTCCTGTCTGACTTACTAATGACATCTCATACATTCACACATAACATACATTACATACATACGTTACATACATTACGTTACATTACATTACGTTACATACATTACATTACATACATTACATACATATATACTCGTTTTACATATATTTTGGCTTAACAACTCTTGCAGAAATCCATTATATTTTAAGAGTGTTTGATGAATGCAATGCTTATTGCAGCAACTCAATAGTTGCTTTAAAGTTGAGGATTAAATAATAGTTATTTATTATACAAGTGGATAAACATAGAGTTTATCCATGAGTAGAACAATTTAAAACGTGATCCGAAGGGGAGATACGACACATTAATATATGACAAATATTCAGTTAATTATTTTATAACAGATAGTAATAAATTAAATAAGTATTGAATTGCAGCGTTCTTATAGTTATGGAATATGGTAGGCTATGTATGAATACTAATTTTGTTTTTATTGCTGCTAGTTTCAAATTAAGTTTTACGACGGACGTTGAGAATGTTAGTATATCGGTTCCAAATGATATGTTAAATGAAGCAAAAGAAGCAGTTGAGGCTTTATTACCGTTGACTTAACGGAAATTATACGAAAAAGAGTTTCAGCAATTTAAGGATTGGCAGATACGAAGAAATGTTCAGGAAATTAATGCTATTAAAATGTTATAGAAATGTTGTAGTTATCACTATTTATTTATTTAATCCCACTCGTTACCGAAGCAACGAGTGAATTTTGTTTACTTTATCCCACCCGTGCGCTAATAACTATCACTTTGATTTAAAGTCGCCCATGCTAACTTCATATGCCCAAGGTCGCTGGTTCAAACATGGCGGAAGACGATGGATTTTTTCGAGCGTAAAAATCCTTAGCATGGCTTCCTTCGGAAGGGAAGTTAAGCTGTGGGTCCTGTGTCGAAGATTTACGGCACGTAAAAGAACCTCAAGCCTGATAGAGAGGCCTCTGAGCAAAATTAAGCGATATTTCACGCCTAGTATAGAATGGGGCGCTGAGAACCACAGGAGTTAAAGAGCGTCCATAAATAAAACGCCATTTCATTTCTTTGATTTAAAGTCAACGTTTTCTTATATCGTTTCTGCAGAGCATTGGTGTCTATTAAAGTATCTGTAGGATATAATTCACTAAACAGCAGCTCAGAATGAAATAACGCAATTTCGTATTGACATCAATGATTTCTGCAGAGATTGTTGCGGCCAGGTGCTATCAGTAACTCATCGTTATTTCTGGATATTTCATGAAAGTTTTAAAATGTGTTTATGTTGTTGAAAACAAACAAAAAGGAAGCCTTCTCTCATAAAAATTCTTTCCACGCTGCTCTATTGTTTTCAAGGTAACATGGCCAAGGATCCGTTTGTCTTGTCTCAATTTGGACTGACCATTGTTTAAGTTAAGGACACGGCAAGCGTCACGCACTTGTCTTGTCTGGACACACTCGTCCAGCATGACTGCTCATTTCATCACAAGAAGGAAATAATGCTGTCGCCTAGATGTAGGATGTTCTCAACTGGCAAAGGTTTTATATTCCTCCTAATTTATGCATATGCGTTTCGAAAATCCATTTTGTCTTCTTGTACTCTTAAGCTTTTTCAGTTTCGAGTCCTCATGTACATGCAAATCCGCAACACGCACAGAATTTGGCAATGGATTCGTTGCCAACTAACTATAAGTGATTTTTAGTATTTGGAATCAGAAATGTAGCATTTTGATTTGTGCATTTAGCATTTTATAGCATTCTGAAGAAAAACATACATCTTGAATTGATCCTGATAAAACAGATATTGTAACATTAATAACACAACATTAAGTAAATTGGAACTGAACCCTCAACAATAACAATGACTGATATAACAATGACAAAATAATTTTATTCATGTTTATTTAAAGTCGTTTTGGCAAAGTTTTATCACGACCGATCATAAATATATTAATTATAATTTACAGGTACACTTCTTACAGTTCGGTTAATATGTACAATAAATCAGAAAGCTTTGTATGCATTATAAACGGTAGCGTCTTCTTCAGCATGTTGACCGCATTAGGAAGACCGGCTTCTTTTCTTCTTCTGCTGTGCAGTGGGCAGTCTACGAGGATGTGGTGTATGTTAGAGGCCTGTCACAATTTGGAGGTTGTTCCTTAGTCAGGAGATAACAATAGGTCAGTTTGGAGTGACCGATTTTGAGTCGAGTGATGATCACTTGATTGATCTCTTCTTTTGAGAGTTCGGGGCGTAGAAAAGCTTTGGTGCAGACAGAGCGAGCTTCCTGAAGTTTACTGTTAGTTGATGACCATTCCAATTTCCATTTTTCCATGTACACGTGTTTGATGTAGTTGATGTCTTGGTGTGGAGAGATATTGACGAATCACTGACGGGATGTTGAGTTGCTTCTTTTGCAGCTTCGTCTGCTGTTTCGTTTCCTTTTATGCCTAACATAAACAGGAAGTATATGAGATAAAAAGCATGTCTACATAAGGCCAGTGTCCTCATTTGAGGACATGATCCTTTATTCTCATTTTTGTATTCAAATTTATGCAAATTTTATCAAATTTTTAAGTCCCTTTCTTTAATATTTGTGAACAAGAAAATATGATTGTTATTTGAATTTGATTTATTTCTGTATGCCATGCTCAGATTTATAATATGTATTTTACAAACAGATGAGGGAATTAGTTGCGTATTCCAGATCAGTACGGTGGACAAGTGTTTTTTTTTGTAGTGTTTAACGCCAGCTTTAACTACTTATGGCACCGCAGGCGGTGACACTGATGATATATGAATGCAGATGGAGCACCGGAGAACCCGGAGAAAACTCGCCCCAGCGCCGCTTTGTCCACCACAAATCTCACATGCGGTCGCTTGGGATCGAACCCGGGCCATCTCGGTGAGAGGCGAGCGGTCTAACCACTCGGCCACGGCGCGACCGTGGACAAGTGTGACAGAATCATTAACATTCCAAGGGTGCACAAACTCATCAGATGCAATTTCTGAAAGAAAATAAACAAAGAAAGAACGCCGATTTCGCATTTTATCGCATTTTCAAAACATATTAAAATGTGATCATGAAGTTGTGAAAAATAAAAATACAAGACTATGAACATTTCGCGCTATATTGCATTTGCGAAGTATCACCATCACATAAGTTAAAGCTATATTCTAAGTTTGTATGCCTTGATATACTCAAAAAACTCGAAAACTATCTGACCGCAAATGTGAAAGCTTAAATTAATCTCACCGCTCCTACAGAAAAAACCCAAATAAGTTTCAAATAACTAAATGTATTTTTGTTTGCACACAGCGTAATTTTAATAACTGATAAGGAATAAAGGTCTCAAATTTTGTTTCACTATACAAATTTGTAATATTTATAATTTAAAACTTTTGTCCAATAAGCCTATGTTGTGTCGGGTTCTTTGGAAAATGATGATTTCGATAAAAAGTTGTAGACAAAGATGAAGGAACAGGTGTCAATTTTCATATACTAAGGCGACGATGTTTTATAAAAAATTCCCAAAAAAATAAGAAGGTAAGAAATACAATTGTACTATTTCATTATATTCAATGTATATTCATAAATTATCACATATGAACCATATACTTGATTTATGCACGTCAGTCGCAGCAAGACCTCTGTAGTCAAGCGAAGTAAAATAAAAGATTTAGAACGAAAAAAAGGAACGGCGAAGTTTTATGAAGTAATAGGCGTCCCAAAATTAGATACAAGGTATGGATTCTGACATCGGATACAAATAGAATTATTAGGCCAGCCGAAGTGAGGTTTCTCTAAAGCCCGAAATAATCTGAAAAATAGACGTAAAATATGGGTATAAAACGATAAACTGGAATACGTTTTGACAAATTGGAAGATATTGAATAATCGATTTGCTATCATGTTACTAGTCCGAAATAAATTTGTTTTGTAATTACAGGTATTCAATATTTGAGCTTCGTACCAAACGTATTAAAAATATTGTACTGTAAACACGCTATACACTGTCAATAACCTAATAGCGTTTCCCAGCAATTTAGAAAAGTCAGTATTATTGTCTTCAGCCTTCACTAGAACTATGTTCCTTTTACAGATAATTCAGCTGAGAATACATTTATTTTTAATGAATTCAATTCCAAATACCCTAATGCTGCTCGCATATTTACTGATAGTTCCAAACATAAGGAAAATGTTGGATGCACTTACATAGACTTAGGGGAGGGTAAGGCATTTAATGCCAATGTTAAAATTTATGCATTCAAGGAACATTTTCTCAGAAACTATTTATTGTACCTACTTAACAATTTTACAGTGCAATATACGGACTTTTGTACACACTTTAACTTTTTTTTTTTTTTTTTTTTTTTTTTTTGTAGAATAGGTATTTGAAGAGTAGAAAATATTTTTGCAGTAGTCAATTTTTTCATTAAAAATATCATACTAATCATTTCAAAACTATAGATAATTTTAAAAAATTCCTCTGTTAAATGTTTATCATTTATATAAACATAATGCCTGAAAGTATGAGTTTTCAAAGTCTGACAGTTTTCTTTGTATCAGATATCGAGCTTCAAGGTGAGAACTAATCTTTTCAATGCATTCCAGCACCATAGGAAGAATTCTCAGGATTATGAAGAATGTCTTATAATATTTGAATGTTTATTATTTCACTAGTACTATTTTCATCAGCATCTTTCAATAAATTATTATACTCATCTCCATAGTTGAGCAGTTTCTTTTAGAAGAACTGTTACACTTCACTTCATCACTATTACTTTTACCACATCAGTGTTTGTTTTAACATCCACATGTGAATCTGTAATATCAACATTATTTGCAGCGATATCTTTTGGTTCTCCAACATTCTTCCGCTTTCTGAAAATTATATTATTGTGTCGTGGCATTGTAAACAAATTGAAATAATAACCAAACAACAAAACATTCACAATCACACCAATAAGAAACTAAGATGTTTACACAAAACAAACTGGTTAGGTCAAGTTACCATGATAAATCAGTAATCAGTGTTTCCAAAAATGCCCCACAACATTCGCTTTCTAAAATAACGGGAACTTTAAAAATACTAATTTCGTTCATAGCAAAAACAAATATCAATAAATTGACCGACAACGCCAACTAAATGCAGCCCCTTGGTAAAAATTCTATAAAAAGCCTTATAATAGCGATATCAAGATAAAAATCGAAGCATTTTAATCAGAAAATTCTCCAGTATTTTTACACAAAAAACAAAACAAAAAATATTTTAATCATATTTGTCTTACCGGGTCTTCTTAAAAAGAAACAATAAGGAGTTCTTCAAACTGAACCCCTTACCATCCATCTTTTGCAGTACTTAAAGCCTTAGAATATGCCCAGTTTGAGGAAGAAGACACGATCTTAATTTTTCTCAGATTCCAAAAGATTTTACAATGTATTTCTGGACTAAAAGCAAGAGCAGTCAACATCCTCTTGGATTTGTCATACTAAATATGATACAGAAATAACACAAGGGAAAATATACAGTATTAGTTTGGATTAAAGCCCACTCAGGAATATATGGAAATTCAATCATGGACGCTTCGCTAAACACCTGTTTTATTAACAACACTCTTTTCTGCGATTATTGTGACGGACAGGTAGAAAATTGCGATCACATATTCTTTGCATGCTAGAAACTATGGGCAGCAATACAAGATAGTGAGTTTAGGTATTCATCTTCCAAGCAATGCTGCTCAAATACTTGCGACTCAAAATGTCCATGTATATACTGCTATGATAGCATTTTTAAACCTTGTAAATATTAACATTTAAATGTAAATGTCACGTGTAATGCACTGAAATATGTTTGAAGACTTCATGTAAGTGTTCTTTGTAAATTTATACTCGATTGTTTATTTTTATTGTTATTGTCTTTGGCTGTATGGATAATATCTAAATGCCAATAAATTAATTTAGAAAAAATAATTAAGAATTAACATTTCCCAAACATGTCTTCTCAATAGTAGAAAGCATGTATGAAAGTATAAGGGAGGTTCTATAATTCCTCTTCCAGTGGCTTACGAATATATGCAGGTAGACCCTGTTATACGCGATTTTATTTTTGAATACATGGTAGCAGTAATCCTAGGATCTGAGGATCTGAATAACTGCCGGTCCCCATGGCCACGCTCGCTAAAAGCGTCTCGCTTTGGTGCTTCGTGGGCAGGGGATCGTGGGTTCGAGTCCCGCCTTGGGCATGGATGTTATATGTTTGTGCAATGTGTACATGTTTGTAAAAGAAACAGTAAAACCAGTAAACCAGTAATCAGTAAAACCTACGGGGGGAAATGTAAATAGGGATACAGTACCGGAGTCCTGATCAGACTCCGTTACTGTTTAAAAAAAAAAAAAAAAAAATAACAAAGGTTGTTAGTTTTCAGTGAGAACAGTCGTGAAGAAACACAAGTCAAAAAAATCGGATGTGTTACACTCAAATGACCTTCTGTGGCTGTTCGACAAACTTCTTACATAAGATTATTCTTCTTTGTACACCTTGCTAATCGAGATAATCCTTAGCATAATGTTCTTATTACTTAGTTCCTTATAAGTACGAAGAAAATAACGAATATACTAGGCTAAAACGATAGTCAAAATTTTTAAAAGCTGTCGTTATGCTATTGTCATTGCAAATCGTTTCTTTACTTGACCAGAAGGAGAAAAAAAAAAAAAAAAAAAGCATAAAGGACGCTTACTGTCTGAGAAAAATATAAGTTCTTAGGCTTTCACGGCCGGTGTCAATACTAGCTATAGTATAATCCGGGTTTGTGGGCCGTGGTCTACTGGGCTCCTTCTTCTACCCAGACGTTTCGTCTGCGACTACAGCAGACATCTTCGGTGGCAGCGGCGAGGTCGAAGTACTCTACTGGACAGTCGAGTTGAAACGTCCACAACAACGGCCCACAAGCCCGGATTATACTATAGCTAGTATAAAAATACAAAACTGAAACAAATAACAAGGAATGTCTCGGAAACGGTTACCTCCACATAAATTGTGTGTTTTAACGAGATCTACATTTTTTGTGCAGTAAGTTTTTGTCTATATCTTACGGTTTAGCAGTTTTAGCAAAATTCGACAAAATTCATCGAGAATAAAGAGGTCTTCAGAGACTATTCCCAGGAAATTCAAGATATACATTTTATTTGGGATATAAACATATTTAATATACGGAATTTATCGTTAGAGCCATTTTTTAGAAAATAAAAATTTTCGAAAAATGTTCCTGTAAAGGGTAGTTGGCGGTGGGGTGATATTCTTGAAAATCTTCGTGTCGCATTCTTGAAAGATAACAAACCTAAATACCAAGTTTGGTATTTAACTGTCTCTTCGTTTCTGAGCTATGCTATCCACAACCAGCCACCCACATATATACATACATATACGGACCTTTTTCTGAAAATGATTTTATTGGATTAAGGGGGTATTTCTGGTGAAATCTCGGTATTGAATTTTTGGGTGGAATACAATACTATACACTATGTACATAGTACGCGCAAAGAAAGTAAAAATTCAGCCTGTTAGAAAGCTGACAACGAAGAAAATAGCCGAGGCTTTCAGAATACTCGACGCTGCAATGAAGAACATGATCCGGAAGTACGGAGTGCAATAGTGAAGAGAGAAGTTGAACATTCTCTTAAATGGTTATATATTTGCAATGTTGTTATATTGACACCCTACCAAAGGAATACGTTTTACTGAAAAGAACTACCTGTGGCATTGAGATTTTCACTGAAATGTTCCAAAGAGTTGTATAAACAAGTCTACAAGCCGACAATTAAACATTTCTTTGCAAAACGATGTGGCACTCAAATGAATGGCAAGCGCCTTGCGAGAATACTTCAGCTACAAAGGAAACTGAACACACTATATATGCAATTACAGATCCATCCGATGTAGATGATCCAGAGAATATTTAAGATACTTCTTTAAGGAGAGGATTTTAGTGTATTATTGTCTCTTTCAGAATTAAAATTTTGCATTAAAGTGTCGTCTCTTTAGTGCGGTGGTAGCGCGGCTGCTTACCAAGCGGGAGATCTGTGTTCGACTCCCGGTACCGGCGTGGGGATTTTTTCCCCGCTGGGAATCCTGGTCCGGGGTGCACTCAGCCTCGTGAGGTCCCTAAAGGCCCAATTGATGGAGAAGTAGCGGCTCCAGGTCATGAGGACCGCATTAACCGTCGGGGCGGTTCGAGGCACTGACCACGTCTCACCCTCCAATACTGCACCCTATCCATAGCATCCATGTCACGGAGTTATTGTTATTTTGCATTAAATTGCGTTTCATAAAGATGATAATGGTTATTTTACTAAGAATATCTGCTTTTTTTATACTTAATATATGAGTAAACGAGAATCTAACTTCATATTTTACTTACAAGATGACTCGATTTACGCGAATTCGGTATACGCGGCAATTCTGTGGAACTATCGCGTATAATGGGGTCTGCCTGTATCATGTCCAACTTGAGAATCAAGATTTCTCTGGGAAATCATACAGAACATTAACATGAAATATACAATAATAATAATAATAATAATAATAATAATAATAATAATAATAATAATACACTTCCTACGCTGTAGGAAGACTAAATAGATATATCGCAACTTAAGTTCATTTCAGTTAAACTTCCAGTTTGTTAGAAGTGCATATTTCCCGACTTACCGAGATGTGCATATCTTGTATCATCTCTCAAAAGCTGTCTGCGACTTACCTGAAACAAACGAAACGAACATTGAGAACTAGGTACAAAGACTAAAAGTACTAACATAGACGATGGTGATTATATGGTGATGATAATGACAATAATAATAATGATAATGATATGATAATAATAATGATAATAATAATGATAATAATAATAATAATTCCTACAGACCCCTGTGGAATTAGAAAGCAAATGTTGACAAAGAAATACCTACAATATAAAGAAAAGTATCTGGTCCGCTTAATTCACATAACTTTCTCTAACTGTTCCACAAACAAATGCTTCTTACAATAGATTAATCTTTTATCTACGTCATGCTAATCTAGATAAACATCAGCAGAATTGATCTTGTTACTTCCTTGTAAGAAGAAGGGAACTAAGGGAATACATTAAGCTAAAGAGACAATAAAATATTTTAAAGCTGGTCACTATGTGAAACAATTGAGGTTCGGTTCGCTTTGCATGGTGCCGTTTGAGAAAAGTTGGTTTAAAATTAAAACCCATAACAATGAATATTATGAAAACGGTCAACTCTACAAGAAAAACGTACATGACACAAATTATGTGTTTTAACGAGATGTACAAGTTTTGTGTAGTAAGTTTCTGTCTGCCTCTTACAATTTAACTGTTATGCAAAAGTTTGTAAAAAATCAACCAGAACTCTTCAGAGGCTGTTCCCAGAAAATTCAAAATATACATTTTATTTCTGAAGTGAGCGTATTTAATGAATAGTTTAATTAAAATCATTAGCTATTTTTGAGGAAATTAAAATGTTCGAAAAATATTCCATGTAAAGGATAGTTGAAAATCTTCGTGTCGCATCTTTGGAAGATACTGAACTTAAATACCAAGCATTTCATTTAATAAAAGGATTATAAACATATTGTGTCTGAAAACAAAAGCGGCCAAGAAACTCCGTGCTTACTTAACTCCTAATATCTGTGTTTGAGTTGCATAATTCAGTGTTTGAGTGCGTGAATGAGCGTTGTTAAGGCCCTATAGGGCGGGGCTTGCGTGACCCGAAAAATGTCCCTAGTGATCACGCACACGTTCCTGGCTGGGTAATAAACCAACAAGCAACGCATTATTTGGAATGTTTTTGGTTGCATTCGTAAACACTTTAGTGCTCGTGCTTAATTGTAATACGGAGTACTTTTACTGCCTCTCATAATTACCCAATAGGTAGCGAAAGTATTGAATTCCATCCAAAAAAATATGATGTGTTACACTCACATGACTTTCTTTAGCTACTTTACAAATAAGATTCTTACGAAAGATAATTCTTCTTTCAATACTACTACGGGAAAGCAAAAGTTAAAGTGACAGTAAAATGTTTTAAAAGTGTCGTTATGCGATTGACATTGCAAATCACCCCTTTGCTTGGCCAGAAGTAGAACAAAAGAAAAACGGACACTTCCGTCTACGAAAAGTGTAAGTACTTCACAATTGAAACTAATAACAAGAAATGCCTCCAAAAGGGTAGGCTCCACGAAATATATATATGACATAACTTGTGTATTTTAGCAAGATCTACATTTTTTGTAAAGTAAATTTTTGTCAATCTCTTACGGTTTACAAGTTATACCAATCCAAAATCTTCTCGGGCTTCTAACCAGGTAAAAACTTGGCTTGATGCCAACGTTTCGAAGAAGTGCATCTTCCTCGACTTCAGGGTTCAGCCAAGTTTTTACCTGAGCCCGAGAAGATTTTGAATTAATACGTCGCCAGAAAGCTTCAGTTCTTATTTTAAGTTATACCAAATTAAGCAAAATTCATCCAGAATAAACAGGTCTTTAGAAGCTATTCCCAGAAAATTCAAGATATACATTTTAAATGTAATAGAAATAACTTTAATATTTGGTATTTTAAACAAAACCGTTAAGAGTTATTTTTAAGAAAAACAACATTTTCGAAAAATGTTCCATGTAAAGGGTAATTACGGGTGGGGAGATTTTCTTGAAAATCTTTGTGTCGCATCCTTGGAAGATACCAAACTTAAATACCAAGTTTGGTATTTAACGTCTTTTAGTTTTTGAGCTATGCTGTCTACAGACAGACAGACAGACAGACAGACAGACAAACAAACAAACAAACACACACACACACATACACAGACGGACCTGTTTTTGAAAATGCTTTTTTTTTTTAATTTAATTTTATTATTTTATTCAGGGGGTCCTAAAACATATATTTCCGGTGAAATCTCGACGTCGAATTTTTGGGTGGAATACAATACTTCTCTATCCCTAAGTACATTGTACATACGGAGTTAGAGAAAGTAATTATATACCAAGTTTTCACTCTTGAACAGGAATTATAAACTACAACAACAAAATGCCCGCCGTGACCAGATAACTCAAAAGAAGTTGCAACTCTGATTATGTTCAGTATCTTACATAGTAGCAACTCCAAAAGAATCAAGATTAATTCCCACTTCAACTATCCTTTACATGGAAAAATGTTGGACAGTCTTTATTTTTTTAATAACCTAACATTTGTTTCTTTTTTATACATAGGACCTTGAAAAGTAAATTTCCAGTGAAATCTCGATATCCAATTTATGAGTGTAGTGCAATACCTTCTCTATACCTATATACATTGTACATTCGGGGCTAAAGAAAGTACAAAAGGCAGAATTCTTTCTCTGTGGATGTTACGCAAGCATAAAGTATGGAGCCTGCAAACTCTTGGTTTGCGTGTAGTATCTATGTAAATGCTTCCCTTAAATGACTTGGGTGCAAAGTTGTGCGATTAGGCTGCGTCTGCGCTTACTTTTCATTGTGAATGGGGCATTACTCTTTATTGACGCTATGCTTCTAAAATATTCCGTAAAACTTTTGCTATGAACATGTGGAGATGGAATCACAGATCTAAGGTCGCAGGTAAAGTATTCACGCTTGCTACTTTCCCTAATTAGAACAGAGACTGGAGTAATCACTTCGGCCGTGTGTTGTAGCACATTATACCCGCACATCCCATTAGGACCTTCATGTCTCGCTGCTAAATAATTCAACAAACTTCACTTCCCAGTCACAACAGAGCCCTCACGGAATGCTTTAGCATTACCCCCAGCTTTCAGTTTCTACAATTTTTACTTTCTCTACGCGTACTGGTACATATTGCATAGAGAAGGTATCTATTGCATTCCACCCAAAAATCTGATACGCAGATTTCACCGGAAATGTACGTTTTAGGTTCCCCTAAGCCAAAATAGTATTTTCAGAAAAAGGTCCGTGTGTGTATGTGCGCACGCGCAACAATATCATATATTAAGATATTTACCTGACAAATAAACCGCATATCTTGAATTTTCTGGGAATAGCCTCTGAAGACTACTTTATTCTGGATGAATTTAACGGAATTTTGCATAACTGGCAAACCGTAAGAGATGGACAAAAACTTACCACACAAAAAATGTAGAGCACGTCAAAACACACAATTTAAGTTATATACATTTTTTTCGTGGAGTGGATCGTTTGAGATATTCCTTGTTGTTAGTTTCAGCTTTAAACAACTTACTTTTCTCATACAGAAATGTGTCAGCTCCTGTCCATACAAACAAAGGAACTTCAGTCACATAGCAACCAGCTTCTGTCTATTACTTTAACCTACGGCACTCCCTTATTTCGCTTCTACTTTCAAGGAAGCAAGTAATAAAACTATTTCTGCTAATTTTTTCTGGATTAGTATGAAGTAAATAACTTAAGTTTTCGAACAATAATCTGTTGCAGAAATGTAGAGAAAGTCATATGAATGGAACACATAAGATTTTTATATCGTAATTTACTCAATATACAAAATTACTTCACAATAAAGAGGAATTCAGACTATTTCCATAAAATTCAAGATGCACCATATCATATCACTTTAATAAGTATTTAAGAATTAGTATTTAAGTATAGTATCTTCAGGATACGACAGAAAAAAGTATAGTATCTTCCAGGATTTAGAGAACAATCCCCCACCCCAAACTACCCTTTACATGCAAATGGCTCAAACGATTTTGATTAAAATATTGTATATTAAAGATAATTATTTGACAAATAAAGTGCATATCTTGAATTTTCTGGGAATAACCTCTGAAGACTTCTTTATTCTGGGTGCATATTACGGAATTTTGTATAACTGGTAAGAGATGGAGCAAAATTACCCTACGAAAATATAGAGCTCGTTAAAACAGACACTTTATGTTATATACATTTTTTTTCGTGGAGTTATCGTTTCTAAGATATTCGTTGCTTTTGACTTAGCTTTGAAAAACTTGTACTTTTCTTATACGGGAATTTGTCCACTCCTGTCCATACAAACAAAGGAACTTCAGTCACATAGCAACCAGCTTTTGACTATCACTTTAACATATTGTACTCCCTTATTTCGCTTCTACTTACAAGGAAGCTAGTAATAAGACTATTTCTGCAAATGTATTCTCGATTAGCATGAAGTAAATAGAAGCATAAGCTTTTTAACAATAATTTGTTTAAGAGATATAGAGAAAGTCATGTGAATGGAACACATCAGGTTTTTTAATATTGGCCGTAATTAGTGGAGGATTTTTCACAAGTTGATAATTCATTTATGAAAATTGGAGCATTATTTCGAAAAAAAACTAATATGACCATTAGTTAAAATGTGATTCAAGGCAGCAGGAAATGTGATGCTATAGTACTAGGCATATCTTACGCCTCAAGTTTAAGCATAGTTTGGTTTCATGGTGAAAGTATTTGCCACATTGTATCTTCAGTTGCCTACTTTTTTAAATATAATCGCTGCAAATATCCAATAAGAAAAGAAATGGCGGGAAGTGGAAACAACAACGCTATATTCGAAGCTAAATATATCCATGCGCTCTAAGAGCCACGAAATTGCTTTTGTTCCAGAAGAAATAAGTACACAAGTTCATATGGCCGTCACCCAGCCCCACAACTATTTCTCTGGATTACTCCTAGTGCATGTATCTACGCTTAGAACAAGCTATCCTTTGCTACCAATGTCCGGAAACGAAAGAGAATTGACACGGGAAGATGGTTTTAGAAATTTAAGGGGACAAATTAGTCTGAACATATGGAAATTACACCTTAAGTGAGTTGAGTTGCCACTGCTCTTAAAGTATTCAATTGTTTTTCCTGAAATTTGTATGAATTATTCTACAAATAACGAAAATTATTTCAAATGGCTGTTTGCATTGATAACTAATGTGGACGAGTCTGTAAAAAAAGTGTTTCAGTCAGCAGAAAAATAATAAAATTAACTCTTAAAACAATGAACTTTTGCACCCTTTTCTTTGATATTACTTACAGTATAGAATCCCACATTTGTTTGTTTTTAGTATTATCAGCTATCTTCTGAACCTCAAGTGTCTAGTTATATATATATTATTTCACTATAAACAGAAAAAACAATTATTTGTCAGGTCTAAAAGTAAAGATGGACCATTTGCAATATTATTGCTTTTTTAATATCACTAATGATTGTGGCTCAGAAAGGTCAACCATGTGTTGTATACACGTACTGAAATTTTCAGCTCTCTGTCGCTTATACTTTATGAGAAAAAAGTACTTAAGTGTCCCAATATGTTGTTTTGAGAAAACTGAATTCAAATATTCTACAAAGAATCGTTGCACAACAGCCATAAAGGAATGCAGGCTAGCATTTAAATGCTATTCAAAATCTTCTTAACCCCCAAAAGTATACACTTTCTGAAACTGGAAATAATAAGAGATGTTATTAGTGCCTATCAGAAAAAAAAAATTGATTTTTGACTATTTCAGAGTACCTTGTGTCCTTAATTGTAAAATATCTCAGATGAAATGTAATTTTCTCTCCTTTGACTTAGACTGTGAGGAGGATAGGAAAAGATTCTAGTTAAGACAGGCAAACCTGTATTGAAGCAAGACCCGCTCAGCCACAGTGGGAGTCGCTACAAAGCACTGCCAGAGCTATATGAACAATTTTACAATAGCAACAATATATTGCCAAAGAACGGTGATATACAGATGTTGCTGTGTATAGAACCATTCAGTCAGCTTTCAGTTTCGCTCGTTTCTCGCTGCCGCTTAGCGCGCCTCTTGCAGTCAGGAGAAGCAGCAGAACGCATAGCTGGCACGAGAGAGCTTGGTCAAGGAGCGTACGGGAATCTCGATACTCATAAGCTCGTAAGACTGCGGTGTAATGCGTGGCAACTCGCATAATCAGTCCTGCAAGTTATATTAATCTGTTTAATTGATTTAAGTTTTAAATAGCCTACCAGAATAAAGATGATATTTAAATAACCACACAAGGGAAAGGGTTAAAAACGAAATGTGGTATCACAGAATCTGCAGATATATGTACATGGTATCCACTTTTATTAAAATAATTGCGTATATATTTTATTACTCCTAAGACGTTTATGTTGCAAGAAGTAATTTTCTGTTGTAATATGAACATGTTTATACATAGTAACACAAAGTATAGGTATGTCATTAACGATTAATATCACTGATTCAAATCGTGAACGCATTTGGGATATATGTAATTGTTAAACGATGAGTCATCTTGTGTTATTACTAGGGCCCGAAATTTTAGCTTTTTATAAATGCAGTTTTAGCCTTTTACTAATTAACCTCTTTAGGTTTTTAAACACTTCTCCTAGCTTTCTAACAATGTTCCTAACCTTTTTTTTTTTCCTAAGGGTTTTAAACAATTTTCCTACCTATTTAAGGAAGTTGATGACAAACGCCCTTTATAATATAATGTAGATATAAATGTGAATTTTTTTTTTTTTTTTGTATTCAGGGTGTCCTAAAACATATTTCCGATGAAATATCGGTATCGAATTTTTGGGTGCATTACAATGCCTTCTCTACACACTACTTACATAGTACGTATAGAGAAAGTAAAAATAGTTTACTTCACGGAAGCATGCTATAATATGCTCTGTAATTTAAAGTAATGTATTACACAGTATACTCGTGCTCGAACATTTTAAGCAAAAGGTTAGCATGTATTGTTAATATGTAACACTCATTTAAAACAAACTTGATATTTCAGTAGTTTTGCTGTACACAACTTAGGCACATTTGCAAATTTTCTGTTTTTTATTTTTTTTAAATACATTCCTATAAGCATAAACAGATCTTTCAACGTCGCTGACGTACATTTCATACACGCAATTTCTATACCAAGATAAAAATCGTAGTAAATTCTTTCCCTGGCAAACCTCGCATGTACATTCAAAACAAAACTAAATGAATTGCTAAATAATAATCGTAATTAAAATGAATTTAAGAAAAAAATTGATACTTTTCTACAGAGGTTAAAAGTAAATAAATAAATAATTTTTGTTTTTAAGGTTGAGTAAGATTCACACATTTGCACCCAAACGGCTTGAAACATACAAGTACTTTGAAACTTTCTAACTTACTTATAAGGGAAAAAATAGGTTAAAACCTAAAAATACGGGTCCTATTTATTACATATCACTTTATACTACGGGTCATACGTGAACCTACTGTAGCTACGAGAATACTCGAGCCGCCTCGCCCGTGAGCACTATTCTCGATACACGAAATTCTCGTTGCCACTCTTTCGAAGAGTGGCGTGGCTTACGAGTAATGCTACATTCACAATGAAGTGCAAGCGCAGACGCAATGTAAGCGCAAGAGTTTGGACTCATATTATTTAATATAAGCATTCACATATAAACACGCAAGACGCAACGCAATGCAATGCAAGAGTTTGCAAACTCCAAACTTTATCCTTCGTTGCATGCAAAGAGGGCAATTCTGCTTCTTTTCTCTACGCATTGCCTATGAATCCAATAACAAACAATAGCACTGCAAGATTTTACAGGCTGCTGTACATGCATACTCTTGTATTTGGCCGTGCAGTGCCGCGCCATCTCTAATTTCCCTCAAGAGGTTGCGACAGTCTCCTAGGAATCCTTCTTTGTTTTAATGGATGTAACTATCATCTGTGTATAGATTTATTGGCTCTCATAAATCGAAGACGCAGAGAGATAATTCTTAGTTCATTAAATGTGTACCTTTATTACTTTCTGAAGTCTCTATGCTTGTACTATTTTCAATAAATAGTTGAATGAGCAATTATTGTGACGTGACTGCCGCGAGCGTCAGTTGTGTGTAATGTATTTATTTTATAAAAGATTGAGTGAATTTCTTATGTGGTATTGTTAGTTATTCAGTTTGTAGCTTGCGGAGCGCTTGGAAGATATTCGCATGCAACTTACAGAACTAGAAACCCGTGCATTCCTTGCGTCTGCGTTTATGCTACATTACGTCTGCGCTTGCGTCTCGTTGTAAATGTAGCATAACGGGCGAAAGTGGCACGGCCTCTAGCTGCGTAAAACAAATGACAAAAGAGAGGTTTGAAACACAGAGAAGTATTTGAATCGCTTCTGCAAGCGATAAAAATGTCTAGTCATCAAATAATTGCAGCTCCGGGAGGATTGCTGAACAAGAAAGAGCAATTCCCTAATGTAATCAGCCTAACTTCTCTGTCTGTAATCGGATTATGGAACTGCAACATGGATATCTCTAACTGTGCAGCGCTTCTCCATATAACACGATTTCTATAGAATTCAAAGAACAAAAGCCTTTCAAAAGTTCAGTGCAACAGTACCTAGAGCATGGCCGCCGTCATTGTTCGCCCAGTACTAAGCCCACATTTTGAAACAAGTGAACGCTTTGGGGCAAAGGCCGGTGCGCACAACGGCAAATATTAACAATCCATTCCAAAGCACAAACTCGTCTAAAAATAGAAGGATTCGTTCATAAAAGCAAGCCGGCCATGGTGTAATCATTCCGGATGTGAAAATATAGTACATACGGTCGAATTAGCAACTTAGGATATTAGCTCTTTGAGCTGTGATTACTGGGACGTGTGTGATTAAGTTAAGTGCAGAATTTTAGTTACACGCACATCAAAATAAGCCTTATCATACTATTCTGGATTTTCTAACATACTACCTAGAGTAACCTGCCTCTGGCGCGGGAACCCGGTTCAATTTCTGGTACAAGAGGCACAAAAAGAAACCGGCACTGTCTTGTTCCGTACACCGCATTCCTTACCGTTTGTAGGGTACTTTATTACGTCATGCTTTTATTTTATTGGCTGATACTCGCCTTGCGTGAGTGTTCTATATCGAACCAATAGAGAATACCTATGCTGGGTTTGTCAACTCATTCGCTAATAGGAATAGCCACCTTACTCAATTGGAAGCGAGATTAGATAACTGTACTACAAGAATAAGCTACAACCCCTCCTCCTTCCCCAATTAGAGAGACGGAGCGGCCAGCGGATATCAGAAGACACGCCCTATAAATGCCCCTACAGACAATCAGAAATTGGATGTCTATTGCTATTTGTGCTCTGTGTACCAGCGTGGAACTGGGTGTGTCCTTTCATCATCACCAGAGCTAGAAAGTTCGTACCAATTTCCTCATGCAGGGTAAGAGCAGCCAGACTTGGCAATAACATGCGGCGCTACTTGCATGAGCAAAGGTTAGCGTAGAGTGCAACCCATTACTGCATAACACAGAACCACCTCGGTAGCAAGGAAAGCGTTGGAATAACATCTTTGTTCTACTCAAATGTGAGCAAAATTAATTTGTTTTACAACCATAGTAAGTTTTCTAGCAGTGTACTTTTTCAGATACTCATTTAGAAACCGATGGCGGTTCTAGTATACAAGCTGTCAAACTCTAGTAACAGAACAACTTCACAGAAATATATTAGTGATTGCAAAATAGTTCAAAAAGTTACACTCAACTGTCACACTGTTACAGTCCAGAGGTATGGAGCTGAACTGAATCTGTGCGGCATGTGGAAGAACTGTCAAGATAGATTTAGCAAACCACGAACATCCTACCTGAAATAAAGATGAAAATGAAAAGTGTAATTGAAAAGAATGCAGGGTTCAGTGTGATGTATCGCATACAAGCTGCACTTTTAGATCCCAACAAATGTTATTTGCTTGGTGATGCTGATATGTCTCGATCACATCATGCGAGTGGAATGACTTTTTTTTCATTACAAAGATTGTTTGTCGGAACGTAGAATGGGTCTTTCATTTGAAGCACATTATTGTTGAATAAAGATTTGGTTTAATTCCTGCTTTGGTTTTACCCAGTAAGAGTCTTAAGATATTTAAGAAATGAATTTTATTATGTGGATATTATTTTACATTTGATCAATAAATAATACAGTCCATGTTATAATTGCTTGGATGTTATGTTGTTTTTATATATATATATATATATATATATATATATATATATATATATATATATATAGAAGGAAACCAATATGTAACAGTTTGTATGTTGTACATAATTAATGATCTAAATAGGTGTGCATTTATGAGTGTCTCATAAGTCATTTTTGTGCTCTGGAAACATCACTGTTTGTTTACCGCTCCACTGCGTGTTCTTATGTATGATTTGTTTTGATGCGGCTAGATGACCGGTCGCAACCTATATTGCGGAAGGCGAGCGGTACGAACTACCTAGCTCTGATTATCACCATCTAAACCAAGAGGTCGGGATGTGATCTCTCCCATAATTTCCTCCAGGCCAATGACCCACCTTCGGTTTGAATCAGCTAAAGTAGAGCCACCTTGATATTATACATTTTGGAATTCAATGCTTCCTTTACTTGCTTAAGTTAATGGATGTTAACCGTCTCACAATTCCGCACCCAGCAACAGAATATTTTCAGTTCATAACTATGTACTTTAATCCTAATTTACATTTATATTATTTAACTGTACATTGGGAATTATCTCAAGTACTGCAATTAACAGACTGTTTTTTAAACATACTCTGTTAGGCATTTCTGTTAAATTTGCCACCCATATTTCGGCTAGAAACTTAAGTATAAAATATTGTCACGCCTACTGTTATAAACTCAAGAAACTCGCTTGGCTGTGGGAAAATATACTTTTCACTGCAGTTAGCCGTGCATATGGGAAAGCAGCTCAATACAATCTTTTGCAACAGGGAAAATAACCTACATAATCCAGTAAAGGGATATGGATGGGTTAATTAAAATACTAATTTAAAGACGAAAACTTCTAAATTAAAAAAGTTATATTGTTACCTTGTATACAACACATGCCACCCTCTTGTTGTGGGGCCAAGTTTGGCGTCCGTCCACAATGCACTCTAACGGTGGTTTTTATGAATGACAAAGTTGGCAATGTCGCCAACATATAAAATATTATATATTCCGAGTATTATTACATCCTGTGCACACAGCCAGCGAACCAGCATGATAGACTGGCTAGACTGCTTTTGTTACATTAATTCAATAGTATCCCAGATGTTCTTAAATCATTTGGTTGGAGATTCTAGTAAGCGACGCAGATTTTCTTCACGCATTCCAGGTTCTTCTCTTATATATTCTCTAAGTAGACTATTATTTGAATTTGTCTACATTATAACAACCTTTCAAATATCTATGCTGTATAACTAATAGCATCTTGGGGCCCGATAGCGAGACAGAATCAACGTTAGCACAGCATGGTATGTAGTTGCGGTGTGTTAACAATGCAGGGTATACTAATAGAAGGAAGATGGGGCAGTGGTTGCGTGGTAGACTGTGATGTTTTCACTAGCAGCGGAAAGGCGATTGAGGTTGAATGGTAAACATAAACACCACGATTTACGAGAACAAATACTTTTAATATTTACATACGAGGGTCGGTCGATAAGCCTCTCAATGAAAACAGCATTTAATTTCCCCTCCCCCTTTATTTCTCAACATAATCTTCAGAAAGGCCAATACATTTGTCATATCGAGTTCTAATTTAATTAAACCATCTCTGTAGTGCGATTTATCAAAGTCCTCAAAATGGCGACCTCCTCGTTGCTGTGAAATCTTTGTCCTCCAAGAATTTTTTTGAGGTTTGGGAACAGGCGGTAGTCACTGGGTACTAGATCTGGCGAACAGGGTGGATGTTCATGCAATTCCACCATTAATTTGCACATGTTTCCCATTGCAATGACAGAACGATGGGCTGGAGCATTGTCGTGATGAAACAAGTTTTTTTTTTTTTTTTTTTTTTTTTTCTTCCCAAATGAGTTCTTTTTCTTTTCACCTCATTACTCAAACGTTGCAGTAAGCTTGCGTAATAGTCACCAGTGATACTTTTACCCTTTTCCAAGTAATCAATAAAAATAATTCCCTGTGCATTCCAGAAAACGCTCGCCATAACCTTGTTAGCTGACAAAATTGACTTTGGCTTTTTCTGGAGTTGGTTCACCTGGTTCACTGTTTTGACTGTGATTTACTTTCTGGAGTGTAGTGATGTATCCAAGTTTTATCCATGGTAATAAGTCGTCTCAAACATTCACTGGGATTTTTCGGTAGAGCTCCGCATTCTTAACAGAAACAGTTTTTCTTTGCTACTTTTGAGCATGTGTCAACAAACGTGGCACCCATCTTGCACAGACCTTGTGACAGCCCAAAACATTACTTAAAATATTACTTACACGTTCTTTTGATATGCTTACAGCCTCTGCTATCTCAAACAACTTTAATTTGCGGTCTTCCAGTACTAGACGATTCATTTTTCAATGATCTGTGGAGTTGTCACTTCTACAGGGCGTTCAGAGCGAGGCTCATCACTAGTGCTCGTACGTCCCATTTTAAACTGTGCAACCCACCTTTTAATCATTGAATATGAAAGGACAGAGTCTTTCAATGTACTGTCCATTTCCTCCTTGGTTTATTTAGGCGCTAAGCCTTTCAAAGGCAAGTATTTAATTACTGCTCATTTTTCCAAACCCTCCAGTTTCGTGAAAATTCTAAAAGTTGTCTTATTTAAAATGCTGTCATTCGGAAACTAAACAAGCTATTGACCTGTAACTATGGATACAAGCTAGTCTAGAGTTACACTATACGATGCTACCGTCTAACTGGCCTAGTGGCGTCATATCTGTGTGAGGCCCGGGCCTTATCAGCCGACCCTAGTACATTCAATTTCTGTTGAGCAACAAGTCATCAGCATCATTATCCGTTTCATTTTCTCTGAAGATACAGATATTAAAATGCACAACAATATACGTTCGTAACATCTCAAATGTGAACCGTCTCCGATTTTTTTTTTTTTTTATAAAACAGTAACGGAGTCTGATCAGGACTCCGGTACTGTATCCCTATTTAAATTTCCCCCCGTAGGTTTTACTGATTACTGGTTTACTGGTTTTACTGTTTCTTTTACAAACATACACATTGCACAAACATATAACACCCATGCCCAAGGCGGGACTCGAACCCACGATCCCCTGCCCACGAAGCACCAAAGCGAGACGCTTTAGCGAGCGTGGGCATGGGGACCGGCCCCGATTGGCACGTAAACAGACGTTATATTGTGAAAAACTTTGCTCCACATCACAAGAAATTATTGTAGCAAAACAGAAATAGAATACATCATCGACTTTTAGGTAAGATACTCCATCAGCAATTGTTTCCGTAGCAACACCTTGTAGCACATTTCGTATTTCACGCATTATTGAAAATCCGAAATGTTTTTTTCCAAAAACTGTCTTCACTTTCTTTTTCTCGTGGTCTAAAACAGATGTCACGGGTCTCTGATTAAGTGTTTGCACAGGTGCATCGACAGCTTTCAGGACTCGAGGCATTTGAATGTTCGATGTTTCCAAATACGTGTTATTGTCGTAGATATATCTGCAAAGTTCTGTATGAGTTGCAAATCTTCATGCAATCCATTTGAAGCAGGAGATTTTTAATCTTTATTGAAGAGCATGCACTGTCATCAAAGGCATTAATTACCTGTAAAACAGTATTGCAATATACAGCATAGAATACTGCTGCATCGAGCCAGGTACTGCAGGTTGTTTACATGCGGCGTGTACAGACGCCAATGCAGGGCGGTCTCTACTCGGTAGGTATCTAACTGGTATCCGCATGTTTCCTACCTTTCAAGATTTCAACGCTCTAAAATGGCCGAAAATAAACACTTTGAGCCAAAAGCTTTTAAATCCTTGAGAACACCATTTCAGACTTCTGCCAATAAAATCCAGTACATTTCGAATTGCTTAGAAGATGCAGGAACTGAAAAGGTGTTTCCTTTCCCAAGTTGCTAGAAACAACAAGAATTATGCTTTTAAGGGGAGTCTAAATGGGATTTTCATAATTTTGTCCATTTTCATGTTTTAATTGCATATGAATATTTCGAAATTGCCGCTCATTTTGTTAAAACTGCCATAGAGGTATGGCAATTGTAAATAGTTTTACACTATTTTTGAAAATAATCCTGTGTAGAAGTTTTTTAGAACGTTTTGGTACACTCACTTGGTAAAACATCAATAACTTTTAGTGTTAGAGAGGAGACATTTTTTTTTTTATTTTGGTGGGAAACTTTTACTTTAGCTATTCTCAGCATTGGCACCCCAGTCATATTTCTTTCGTGTGAGCGTTTCGAAGTACTGCGAAGTTGTGTTTGGAAAATTAGGTTACATTTTTGTTAGATTTTATACTAAAAAGCAATTTCTGAAGTAAAATTTTCTGTACAAATGCACCATTATCTCAGAAACTAATTGACATAAAGGGATTGAAATGTTACCACATATTTGCACCTGAATATACTTTATTTAAACGAGAAAATTTTAGTGTATATGGATTAGTTTTTTTTTTTTTTTGTTTTTTTTTAACATTTAAAAATCATAATTTTTCAATAAAAATTTAAGAGCTTTATTAAACACTCTGATGTGTTCCATTCACATCACTTTCTCTACATCTCTGCAACAAATTATTGTTAAAAAGCTTATGCTTCTATTTACTTCATGCTAAGCGAGACAAAATTAGCAAAACTAGTCTTATTACTTGAATCCATGCAAGTAGAAGCGAAATAAGGGAATATCATAGGTTAAAGTGATGACTGAAGTTCCTTGTTTGTATGGACAGGAGTTGACAAATTCCTGTATGAGAAAAGTATAAGTTTTTCAAAGCTGAAACCAAAAACAAGGGATCTCTCAAAAACGACCGAATCCACGAAAAAAATTGACATATGACATAAATTGCGTGTTTTAATGTGCTCTACATTTTTTAAATGGTACGTTTTTGTCCATCTCTTACGGTTTAGCAGTTATGCAAAATTCCGTAAATTTCATTCAGAATAAAGTAGTCTTCAGAGCTGTTTCCAGAAAATTCAAGATATACATTTTGTCAGGTAAACATCTTTAATATAGGATGTTTTAATCAAAATCGTTAGAGCCATTTTTGACAAAATTAAGATTTTCGAAAAAAGTTCCATGTAAATGGTAGTTGGGGGGGGGGGCTTCTTGAAAAATTTTCAGCCACATCCTTGGAAGATACAAACTTAAATACCAAGTTTGGTATATAACGGCCTTTTCGTTTGTGAGATATGCTGTCCACACACCCACGCACGCACGCGCGCGCACATACACACACACGGGCCTTTTTCCATAAAAGCTTTTTACGGATTCAGGGGGACCCAATACATTTCCGGTGAAATTTCGGTATCGAATATTTGGGTGGAATGCAATACCTTCTTATACACTATGTACATAGTACGTATAGCGAAAGTAAAACATTTACCACACTATTTTAAATAGTTGTTGAGATACTGGGTCAAAGTTTAACATTGGCAAGATAAGGCATTCCGACTCCCCTTAAGTTGTATTACAAGTATGCGCAGTCTGTAATTTTGCGTAGATTCAGGAGAGACGGTTTTGCTCTAACGAAAGTACGAGTACCTTGTTACCTTATAATGGAATTTTGAAGATGCACGTGGTGCCCTTTACATGACGTGTAAACATGTCAACAGACTTTTTAATTAATGAGGTAGTTGTTCACAGAATGCGCAGTGCTGAAGCTGTGATATCATTACAATGCGTGCTACACTACCATCGTTCCTCTGGGGCTTGCACCAGTAATTGGGTATCGAGCGCGTGCCTTTCTTTCCAACTGCCAATACCTACGAGTTATATTACTACTAAATGACATCAAGGATTTCCGTAGGCCTTTTACAGAACTGTGTTGCCGGCTAGCTTAGGAAATGGTATGATCTCAGGGTTTGCGGGGAGGAACCTTAATAAAACACTATCACTTGTTCCTGAGTGCCATTTACCGTGCCGCGCTTGATATTTCACACTTTCCCCATGCCGTCAATTGTTTCAGGGCCGAGCCTCGCCAAAAACCGTTCACAAATAAAGTTAATTATTTCACCTTTCCCGTCACACTAATCTCCCCCTTAATTTCCTTTCCGCGTCAGTCAAATTCTTCACATCACGGACTTGTAAACTATCGTTATGCTACGAGCTATAACGCGACGCGGTTTCATCACACGGTGTCTGACGTTCAAGTGACGATATGGACACCCGTCTTTTTCGGATCTCCAGCAGCAAGACAAAGAGTCTATTCGCCGCCCATTTTCTAGGATGAACCATGACTTTTGCTATTTCGGTTACATTCATAGATTTTACTGGCTGAGAACATGTTGCACTTTTATATTTTGTCGCGTTTTCATTGTCTCTCACAATTTTAGACGCCACGCTATGTTCTTACGGCTATTAACATTTCACACATTGTGTGTTTGATGGAGCGTGAATTTCATCTAGGTATTTCCAGTTTCTATTGTTCCCTAACAACCCGTCCTGGCTTCCTCTTACTGGACTCGTGATCTTTCGTACTAAGGGATTTTATTTCCACTGTCCGTTTCCCTTTTAACATAGCTTTATTTAAGTAGTTTTAATTCTGTTTTTATTCGTGATTTTATTCTATTTATTACTTTACTTATTTTCTTAAATTCCCTCTATTTATTCACGTTATTTTTCCTTCTTATGTATTTAATTTTTTATATTTTTTTCGTTTCTTTTCATGTTATATCATTAAGTTACTCTTATTTATCTGTCGGGTTTTATCACCTCAATACGCACTGGTAACTGCACTTTTACGCACATAAGATTATACAATTCTAATACCAAGTTTGAATATTAGGAATAGTGCAGTTTCAATACCGAAACTCAGTAAGTCGAGAAAGGGTTTGTTTTATGAAAACTCCTCTCGCATGTTCTACCCGAGTATGCTGTTTAAATCTTTCGCAATGTTCGTAAATATTCTTCTTTCAAAATTAAGCGAGAAGAAAATTAAAAATCTGATGTGTTCCATTCACATGACTTTCTCTATATCTCCGTATCAGATTATTGTTAATAATCTTATTCTATTTACTTCATGCTAATCGAGATAAGCATTAACCGTCATATTGCGTAGTTCCTTGTAAGTAGAAGGGAAGTGAATACACTAGGCAAAATCGACAATCAAATGCTTTAAAATGTAGTTGCTCTGGAATTGAAATCTATTTCTTTGCGTGGGCAGACGTTGAAAGTTCCCACATGAGAAATGTATAAGTATTTTAAAACTGAAACTAATAAAAAGGAAAATCTTGAAAACGCTCAACTCCACAAAAAATGTATATGACATATATGTTGTATTTTAATGAGATTTTTTTGTAGTAAGCTTTTGTCTATCTCTTACGGTTTACTAGTTATGCAAATTTCAGCAAAATTCATCAAGAATAAACAGGTCTTCAGAAGCTATTTCCAGAAAATTCAAGATATACATTTAATTTGTAATGGAAATGGCTTTAATATGTGGCATTTTAATTAAAACCGTGAGAGTCATTTTTGAGAAAAACAGAATTTTCGAAAATCTTTCCATATAAAGGGTAGTTTGGGGTAGGGGGATTTTCTTGAAAATCTTCGTGTCCCATCCTTGGAAGATACCAAACTTAAATACCAAGTTTGGTATTTTAACGACTTTTCGTTTTTGAGTTATCGTGTTCACGGACACACACACGGGCCTTTTTCTGAAAATACTTTTTTTTTGGATACAGAGGACCTTAAAAACATATTTCCGGTACACTGTGTACATAGCATGTGTAGAGAAAGTAAAAAATTGGGACCGTAATAATACAAAAAAGGATCTGTTTAACAATTTCAGTCGTGAAATATCCGTTGCCCGTTGGTTGGTCTCCGGGCCTGCCTCGAGTACATTCTGGCAACCCTACTATCGCTGCATATTGCTTATTTTAAACTTTTATATATGTTTTATATTCAGTTCAATGAATTCCGTTTTGGGAATTCATAGCTGGTAAAGCTCGAATATGTGCAACAACATCAGAAAAGCCTGAGAGTCGAACCCATGTCAGTGTGCCATAATCGGTATCCATCTATCTAAACGGCCTGCAAAGGAAAATAGCCCATGGGAGCTGGTAAAACTGAAAGTTAATTACTGCTCCTTCTGTCTTTGTCTCTCATTAAAACCGCAGCACGTTGACCTTTATGACCAAAGTAATTTACACGTGGCTTCCATTGTCTGCAAGATAACAGCAGCACGACCTGGAGAACAAATGATTGCGCATTCAAGGATGAAACCAGTGGCGATTATCCAGTAGCTAAGCAAAACGGGAGGACCTGAGCTTCACCCCTTGGATGCTTCCAGCACAGTATGGTAATTCCATCTGACGTTAATTATGGTGTATGTCAACATCCTCTCGAGAATGTACATATGTACACTTATTTCTCTGTACAAGTCGTCGCCTTAGGCTGTGGATCAGAGAGAAGTCAAGATGGGTCATCAGCCCGATCCCTGTATGTGAATGATATTAAATTATGGTCAAATCGACGACAGAAAAGATAAGTATGAAGAAATTGGTGGATGAATGGCGGAGAGAAACGGATATAATAACTCCATAGTACGACAGCTCACAAGGAACCTTGGCCTACCGCCCGGCCGCTGCGTCCCCCATCTCGGGCCATGACAGACGTTATGGATGGGGTGCAGTATTGGAGGGTGAGACGTGGTCAACGTCTCGAGCCCTCCCCCCGGCTGGTTAATGCGGTCCTCATGAACTGGAGCCGCTATTTCTCCATCAAGTAGCTCTTCAATTGGCCCCGCAGGGACCTCACGAGGCTGAGTGCACCCCGGACCAAGTCTCCCAGCGGGGAAAAATCCCCACGCCGGTACCGGGAATCGAACCCAGGTTTCCCTCTTAGTAAGAAGCTGCGCTACCACCGCACTAAGGAGACGACTTTTGGAGAAACCCGCCCAAACGTCGTTTCGTCCGCCAAAAACCTACATACGGTACCCTGGGATCGAAAGCAGGCCGCCTAGGTAAGAGGCGAGCGGTCATATGTATATAAAATCGCTAAATATAAGCAAAATACCTATACAAGCACATAGCAAATTTAAATTGCAGGACACAGTCACTGCACTTTCTGGTTAAACTTATTTTCAGACTACAATATTGCACTGAACTCTTATTCAGGACCATTCTTATATAATAAATTATAGTCTCCTTATTTTAATTGTATCTAATGTGAAAATTCCAATTATTGCTCTCATATTTCATAAAAGAGCTCAGAATTTAAGAAAATCTAGTAATATTAGAATTATGACATTTCAATAACACGAACACCATAATCTTCAATATACGAGTTTTCCCCAAATTTGAGCCCCCGATTATACGAGAATAACAACTATTTATATTTCATACTGAACACAAAATATAATAAAAAGTATACTTGGAAATTTTACCTCTTAATTGATACTGCATCAAATATGACATACGGTTGAACCTGTTTTATACGTAACCCAGTTTAAGTAATTCGCATTTATACGAACATTTTCGTAGGTACCGGTAAAAGGTCATTCAGCACCGCTTAATGCGCATCGCTACCAACGCTCCTTGGTTTATTCGTAATCAGCAGCTCCGTCACGAACTGGGACTCTTACCTCTTCACGACTTTATTCGGAGGATCGTCCGTCGTTTCTTTTCCACATTGAAGGATGTTCCAGGAGCAGTGGCGCCAGCCAAGAGAAGACTACCGCAAGACCTACTTCTGAGTGATTCTAACTCTAGTGATTGATATGCTCTTTTACCTCTCTGTGCTGTGTCTTATAACATACTGTGGATATGAGGTGGCCTGTAAATGTTATTGTCATGTATGTTATCACTGATCTGTAAAGCATCGATAAAAAAAAAAAAAAAAGTACCGGTAAAATGTAATTTAGAAACCTGTTAACAGAACCTTATTTATACGTAATTCGTTGTTATACATATTACATTTCAGTGAAATACAACTGAGTTTTACGTAATTATAATGATCATACGGCATACACTACCTTAAAAACAACTCGAGGGTATTTTCCTTATCTCTGTTGACAAAGAGGTAAGCTGAGCGGTCGGCTTTCGGCCTCGCAAACAAAAGACAATAATAAGTATGTCGGTAGAGCGGCAACAAACGAGAAGTAAAGATAAAAATGTTCGGTATGTGCTGTTTACTGTTAAACAGCGGTTTGCCTTTCAGTTCTCAGTTGCTTTTAATCAGCCATGGAGAACAGAAAAAGGAAATGTTATACGCTAGATCAGAAAGTGAAATTCACACGAGAGGTGGAGCTTAAGCCACACAAAACCAAAACCGAAATTGCTTTAAACTTAGTACAGTCATCAGTAACAAAAATGTTATTTTTGCCAAATCAACAAAACGCTGATTTGGAAATGCCACTTTTCACATGGTTCCAGCAGCTCTACCAACATGCTGAAAGCAAAAGCTAAAATAAGGAACATTACGGCTGTTTTCATGGCTTCATCAGGATGGTTGCAAGGTTTTAAAGAGCATTGGAATCACTAAGGTGAGTAAAGTGTTAAGTGCAACAAATGTGTGTAGGCGTGGCATCAGAGCTAAAAGTGGTAGTGAAAAAGTGCATTAATAAGCTTGCAAAATGAGGTTTATGCACTTAGTGCAAGAAAACTGAAACAAACTAAATTAACTGATTTCTTTAAAGTAGGACCAAGCTCAAAATAATGTTTTCTTCGTACGTATCTTTGTTGTTTGTAAAATGTATTATTTCTCGACAAATAACAAAATAGTCATCACTTCTGTATTAATATCTTATTTTAAATTTACAAGTATCAAATATGAGTTTGAAAAAATTTGCTTACACTCCATTTATTGAAAACTCAAAAATCTATCCCACGGAATCGGAATTTTCCAGAGCTTTAAATATTGCATCCTGAGTTTCAGCTTCAGTTCGCAGGAATCGCCAAATGTATTAAATAGATCACAACCTTCAAGGAAAATGGCGCGAGTGACCCGAGAACAGCCAATATTACCAACTCTCCTAAATATCCTAATAGTTGACTAAAGCGAGGACAGATGGCAGAATAAATCAGACAAATAAACGATAACTGAACCATGACCTAAGCCGCATAGCCCAAGACCGAGTTACAGTCGTGGAATTGCATTAAAAGCATTAGAAATACCTGCCGCAACTATTCTCGGCCTTTGACTTCAATGTGTTAACGGAGAAGAAGGATTTTAAGCGCATTTTACGTTATATTGAAGAATTTCCCTGAACTTTGAATAGGTACTGAAAATATCATTGTAATGTTCCCTGATCACAATTTTTTTACCTCTTTCTAACGGTTAGTGTGTGTGTGTTTGTGTGTACACAAGTACTTCAAAGTCAACTATTTTAAAACACGATGCACACGGTATGTGACGAAAATGACAGATGAAGATGTGACAAATTAGCAATATGAACAAAGATAATTCACCTATACACAGCAAGCTCTATCCAGTAATCAACATATCCCTTCTTAAATAAAAATCTGATGTGCTCTATTCACAGATTATCACTACATCTCTGCAACAAATTATTGTTGAAAAGCTTATGCTTCTATTTACTTCATTCTAATCCAGAAAAAATTAGCAGAAATAGTTACATTACTTGCTTCCTTGTAAATAGAAGCGAAATAAGGGAGTATCAAATTTTAAAGTGATATTCAAAAGCTGGTTGCTATGTGACTTAAGTTCCCTTGTTTGTTTGGACAGGAGTTGACAAATTCCTGCATGCGAAAAGTTAACTTTTTTAAACCTGAAACCAATAACAACGAACATCTCAAAAACGATCAACTGCACGAAAAAAATGTATATGACATAAATTGTGTGTTTTATCGTGAACTACATTTTTGTGTTTTAAGGTTTTGTCTATCTCTTACGGTTTAGCAATTATTTGAAATCCGTAAAATTCATCCAGAATAAAGTAGTCTTCAGCGGATACTCCTAGAAAACTCAAGATATACATTTTTAAGAAAATCAAAATTTTCTAATTTTCCTATGTAAAGGGTAGTTGGGGATGGAGAGATTTTCTTGAAAATCTACGTTCGCATCCTTGGAAGGTACCAAACTTAAATACCAAGTTTGATACTTAACGGTCATTTCAATTTTTAGCTTTTTTTTTTGTGTGTGTGTTTTCAGGGGGACCCAAACATGTATTTAAGGTGAAATCTCGATATCGAATTGTTGTGTGGAATGCAATACCTTGTCGATACACTATATATAGAACGTGTAGAGAAAGTAAAAATGAACTGTACTAAATCGACTTCCCTCAAGGACTCGGAGTTTTCAAATGCAATTTCATTCAGTAAGAAAATAAGAGAAACGTCCCGCCCACGAGCATAAGTTTGGCAAGCGACACAAGTCTATGAGTCACGAACATCGACCGGGCGACGGGCCGCAGTAATGGTCTGGCATCAAACACGGAGTAATTGACCACGTGGGCAACGCGCTTGCCCATCAAACACATTTATTCTGGTGGGCATTCTCTCCGCACGACCTACTGCATTTATTGTTCTTCAGTGGTTGCTCTCTTACAAACATATATCTAATGAAAACTAACGCCTTTTTACTTTCTCTACATGTATTATGTACATAGTGTATAGAGAAGGTATTGCATTCTACCCAAAAATTCGATACCGAGATTTCACCGGGAATAATTGTTTTGAGAAAAGGCCCATGTGTGTGTGTGTGTGTGTGTGTGTGTGTGTGTGTGTGTGTGTGTGGACAGCATAGCTCAAAAACGAAAAGACCGTTGAATACATAAAATTGGGATTTAAGTTTGGTACCTTCCAAGGATGCGACACGAAGATTTTCAAGAAAATATCCCCGCCCCCAACTACCCTTTACATGGAAAAATTTTCGAAAAATTTTATTTTCAAAAATAGCTCTGACGATTCTGATTAAAATATCGTATATTAAAGATATTTACACGACAAATAAAATGCATAACTTGAATTTTCTGGGAATAGTCTCTGCAGACATCTTTATTCTGGATGAACTTTGCGGAATTTTGCATAACTGGTAAACCGTAAGAGATAGACAAAAACTTACTTGATAGAAAATGTAGAGCTTGTTTAAAGAAACAATTTATGTTATATAATGTTTTTACTTTCTCTACGCGTACTATGTACATCGAGTATAGAGAAGGTATTGCACTCCACCCCACAATTCGATACCGAGATTTCACCGGAAATATATGTTTTAGGGTCCCCTGTATCCAAAAAAAACATTTTCAGAAAAAGGTCCGAGTGTGTCCGAGAACACGATAACTAAAAACAGCAAAGTCGGTAAAATAGCAAACTTGGTATTTAAGTTTAGTATATTCCAAGGATGCGAAACGAAGATTTTCAAGAAAAGTTCCCCACCCCCAACTACCCTTTACATACAAAACATTACGAAAACTTTGATTTTCCCAAAAAAAAGCTCTAATGATTTTGATATAAATATTGTGTATTAAAGATATTTACCTGACAAAAAAATGCATATCTTGAATTTTCTGCGAATAGCCTCTGAAGATCATTCTGGATGAATTTTATGGAATTTTGCATAATTGCTAAGCCTTAATAGATGGACAAAAGCTTACCACACAAAAATTGTAGAGCACTTTAAAATGCACAATTTATGTTATATAGTTTTTTTTGTTTTTTTTTTTTTTTTTTCGTGGATTTGATCATTTTTACGTATTCCTTGTTTTATGTTTCAGCATTAAAAAACTTATACTTTGCTCTTACAGTAGTTTGACAACTCCTGGCCATACAAACAAAGGAACTTCAGTGACATAGCAACCAGCTTTTGACTATCACTTTAACCTATGGTACTCCCTTATTTCGCTGCTACTTACAAGGAAGCAAGTAATTAGACTATTTCTGCTAATTTTTTCTCGATTAGCATGGAGTAAAATATCAGAGTTTTGTATCTTGTAACGTCTTGCAGCCTGAGCAGCAAAGCAGTCTACTTTATCATTCCGACGGTGCAGATAATAGCGATGATCCAAGAAGAGGAAATGGTAACTTCCGGTGTCTCGCGTCTTGAATACAAGTACCAGCATGGTGTCATTGAACGAAAGTGGTGGCCCTCTACTGCACGCAATGTAGACGTGAATCTTTTTCCCTCGTGATTTTGTATCATGAGATTACTTAGAGACAGAAATGTGAAGAAGAAACACGGAAAGAAACCCGCTGGTTACAAAAATTGAGGAACTAAACATTATAATAAATACATGTCCGAACATCGGAATGTACTCAAAAAAAATCTGCTGTGTTACACTCACAAGACTTTCTCTAGCTGCCCTACAAACCTCCTACAAAAGATTATTCTATATGCTAATCGAGATAAACATTACCAGAATGTTCTTATTACTTAGTTCCTTATAAAGGAATGCGCTATGCTAAAGTGATTGTCAAATGTTTTAATAGCTATCGTTATGCGATGACCATTGCAAATCACTTCTTTGCTTGGCCAGAAGCAGAACAAAAGAAAAACGTAAACTTCCTGCCTGAGAAAAGTATTAAGTACTTCACAACTGAAACCAATAACAAGGAATGTCTCGGAAACGGTTACCTCCACAACAAAAACGTAAAGGACATAAATTGTGTATTTTGACGAGATCTACATGTTTAGTGTAGTAAGTTTTTGTCTATCTCTTACGCTTTAGTAGTAAAGCAAAATTCGGCAAAATTCATCCAGAATAAAGAGGTTTTCAGAGGCTATTATCAAAAATTCGAGATATACAATTTATTTCAGACATAAATATATTTAATATACGAATTTTAATCGAAATGTTATAGCCATTTTTAAGAAAATCAA
The DNA here is from genome assembly GCA_030762935.1 of Hymenopus coronatus. Classification (NCBI taxonomy): domain Eukaryota; kingdom Metazoa; phylum Arthropoda; class Insecta; order Mantodea; family Hymenopodidae; genus Hymenopus; species Hymenopus coronatus. The sequence continues at coordinate 15,337,051 of CM060884.1, forward strand.
AATTTTCGAAATGTTTTCCATGTAAAAGGTAGTTTGCGCTGGGGGGATTTTTCTGAAAATCTTCGTGTCGCATCCTTGGAAGATACTAAACCTAAATTCCAAGTTTGGTATTTAACGGTCTTTTCGTTTTGGGGCTATGCTGTCCACAGACACAGACAGACACACAAACGGACCTTTTTTTAAAAATGCTTTTATTTCGGACTCAGGGGACCCCAAAACATATATTTCCGGTGAAATCTCGGTATCGAATTTTTGGGTGCATAGCAATACTTTCTCTATTCCTCTGTACACTGTACATATGGGGTTAGAGAAAGTAAAACATGTGGATGTTAATACCAACTTACCTATTACTGTATGTTAGTAATGCTTGAGCGCCACAGAAGTTTTGAACTATAGCGATTTTACTGCTATTTTTGTCTGAGTGCAAAATCTGTATTCGTGAAAAACAAAGCATAACAAAGGGAGAGAGAGAGAGATCCTGATATCCTAACTCGAATTATTATAATGTACGTCAGTTTTTAGAACCATAGCTAATTCCAAGTTGTTTACGTGTATGTTTACTTTGAAAGGCAAGTCACAATTTCTGTACACAGATTTTCAAACTGCACTTCTACAACTTTAAGCGTTAAAAATACATCGATATCTAAGTGGTGTTAGTGTATTTGGATTGGTTGATTAGGGGTGAATTGGATTAGTTGATGAGGGGTGAATTAAGTAAAATAAAACAAAGGCCCTTCCTCCCTAAAAAGGAATTTTCGCTCAAAATTCAAACTTTTAAGAACAAAACAAAACATTGGTTGCATTAATAATACTTTTAGTATATTTTATACTCACAGATTCCATTTTTTCTCTCCTCTATAAAATGTTTTGTTTTGTACTTAAAATTTTGAATTTTGGGCGAAAATTCTTGTGTGAAACGTGCAATGAAAGCATTTTGGGAATCCAATACAATTTATATTTTGATTTATTATTGCACCTATTACGATTATTCGTTTTCAATTTTTCCTTAACTTACCCGGCTTACTCTCCCCCCCCCCCTGGGACATGCACGTGGGTGCTTAGAGACAGAAGCTCGTCGAGGAGCCAACGACCATTTAACCAGAGAATGAAGAACCCGGAACGAAGGATAGACATGAGAGTGAGTGAAGTATATATAAAATAAAGGCGAAATGGATGGTAGAAAAGGTGATGGAGCAATTGATGGAGTGAATGGCGGGGGTTACCCAGAGAAACGCCGCTTTGTCCACCACAAAACGCACATGCGTTCAATCCAGTGGGCCACATCGCCCCTTTCGATTTTTTCCAACCTGAAATCCATCTGAGGCAGGCTAATGGAACTTCTGTTAATCATTCATATTCACTTTTAAATGATTTCATTCACAACACTAAGTTTTTAACTACTACTGCTGTTAATATTTGACACTGTTACAAATTGGTTAACCCTTTCAGTGCTACGATCGAGATAACTCGACCGCATGTTTGAGATATTGTAAGTCCTAGAATGTCATATTCTTGTGCAGTAATTTTTAAATTAATAATACCTGTCAAATCTCACAGGCGACATTTTTGAAAAGGGTATTGCAAAGCTTTTGCACAGGTACGATAAATGTCTCAATGTTTTCGGTGATCATGTTGAAAAGTAACCATAAGTGTACAAAGCTTTTAGTAATAAAATAATTGTTTTTTATGAATTGTCCTGAGAAAAAAAACGGCCCTCGTATATTAATTTTAAAGTGTAAGCCTTTATTGCTTTGTATATATGACGTTTGGTCGTCTCCTTAGCGCGGTGGTAGCGCAGCTGCTTACCAAGCGGGAGACCTGGGTTCGATCCCCAGTACCGGCGTGGGGATTTCTCCCCCGCTGGGAGACCTGGCCCGGGGTGCACTCAATCTCGTAAGGTCCCTGGGGGGCCAATTGAGGAGCTACTTGATGGAGAAGTAGCGGCTCCAGGACATGAGGACCGCATTAACCGGCCGGGAGGGACACGAGGCGCTGACCACGTCTCACCCTCCAATACTGCACCCCATCCATTACGTCTGTAGTGGACCGAGATGGGTCTGTAGTGGACCGAGATGGGGGACGCAGCGGCCGGGCGGTAGGCCAAGGTTCCCCATGAGCTGTCGTGCCATGGAGTTATTGTTATAAATGACGTTTTAATGCTGCAGGTATATTCATGGCAATAACCTACTTATTTGCTTACTAAGTCATTGTAATGCAGATAAAGAGTGCAGCACAAAATAACACGTAGTGAACCCTTAGTGCTTCCAACGTGACGCTTGAAGGGAAGGGATGCATAGGCAGAGGTGAAAGGTGACCAGATCCGGACAACAATGTGCGCTAGCAAGACGCCAATAGACATGCCGAGCCGCAACCTTGTGGAACCGGGAATCGAAAATTCCAGGAACGAAGACCGCCTCAGCAATTCCGCCAAGCGCCTGGGAGAAATCTTTCCATCGACAAACACACACCTCACCGGTCCTACAATCCTGAAACAGATAAGGTGAAACAGGTGGAAGGAAATGATGGAACAGGAAATGCTCGCTAGGGTAGAAGGGAAACCATCCCGAAATGACAGTATAATGATGATGAATTCATTTGTTTTATTTATGTTTATTTTTTTGCAAAAGAGACTGTGTTTGCACTTAGATACATTATTTATCGTATGGTTTATAACGATATGTGTTTTAAATGTTACTGTTTATGAAAATGTTTAGAGTTATCTACTGTTCTTTAATTAGTAATAAGCAGAGTTAGCAAGTTCGTACCAATTTCCTTATGCAGAGTAAGAACGGCCAGGTTTAGTAATACCATACGGCGCTACTTGTGCGAGCAAAGGTCAAAATAGAGTGCAATCCATTAGTATAAAACAGGTATCACTTCATAACACAGAGCCAGGTCGATAGGAAGGCGTTCGAATAATATCTTGTTCTACCAAATGTGGGCAAAATTAATTTGTTTTACAGCCATAATAAGTTTTCTAGCAATATACGTATTAATGTACTTATTTAGAAACCGATGGCAGATCTAGCAAACAAACTGCCAAACGTCTAGTAACAGAAGTATGTTACTGTATGCAAATTTATTCAAAGAGTTAACCTACAACTATCACATTGTTACAGTCCAGAGGTGTGGAGCTGAACTAAATCTGTGCGGCATGTAGAAGAACTGTCAAGATGGATCTACTAACCCACGAGCATCCTACCTGAAATAAAGATGAAAATGAAAAGTGTAATTGAAAAGAATGCAGGGTTCAGTGTGATGTATCACATACAAGCTGCACTTTTAGATCCCAACAAATACTATTTACCTGGTGATGCTGATACGGAACTGATAAAATATTTCAAATATGTCCCGATCACATCATGCGAAGTGGAATCAACTTTCTTTCATTACAAATTTTGTTTATCAGAATGTAGAATAAGTTTTTTAATTGAAAGGCTTCAGAAGTACACATAGTCTTCAGTATTACGGCTGCAGATGAGTAATAATTTAGTTTAATTCCTGCTTTCGTTTTACCTAGTAAGATCCTGAAGATATTTACAAAAATAATTCTAGTATTTGGATATTATTTAACATTCGATCAGTAAATATTAGAATCCGTGTTATAATTGCTTGGATATTTTCATAATGTCCATGTATAGAAATCAGTTACAGCCAGCCTTATATATGTAACAATTTGTATGTTGTGCATAACTAATGTTCTAAATAGGTGTGCTTTTACGAATGTCTCATAAGTAATTTTTGTTCTCTGGCAACAGTGCTCTTTACTTGACAACATATGTGTTTACCTCTCTATCTTGCGTTCTTATCAATGACTTGTTTTGATGCGGCGAGACGTTCGGTCGCAAACAGTATAAGCAACGGCGAACGGTACGAACTTCCTAGCTCAGGTAATAAGAGAGAAAACCTGGTAATAAGAGGATAAACCTGGTAATAAGAGGGGAAACCTGGTAATAAGAGGGGAAACCTGGTAATAAGAGGGGAAACCTGGCATTAAGAGAGGAAACCTGGCATTAAGAGGGGAAACCTGGTAATAAGAGGGGAAACCTGGTAATAAGAGGGGAAACCTGGCAATAAGAGGGGAAACCTGGCAATAAGAGAGAAGACCCGGTAATAAGAGAGAAGACCCGGTAATAAGAGAGAAGACCCGGTAATAAGAGGGGAAACCCGGTAATAAGAGGGGAAACCTGGTAATAAGAGGGGAAACCTGGTAATAAGAAAGAAAACCTGGTAATAAGAGGGGAAACCTGGTAATAAGAGGAGAAACCACGAAGAACCCAATGTCAGAGTTCGAACATTGGGCCTTCCAAATGCGAGCCTGACATATAATTTTGGAGCCATTTTGCTCGGTAATGCTGGTACAGTAGGGTGAATCAAATGTCTGATTGTCATCGACAAATGTAGTTGTGTTCCCAGCTCGTGGACCCTGAAAGGAATGCATATACAACACACACATGAGTACAGATAAGGTGACACACGCAGATATAAACGCTGTTGAAGAATAACATGTAGTCTATCTTAATAGATTAGTGGCCATGCCAATTCCGTGTCCAATTCTGAATACGATGCTGTTTCATTTTCTGAAGAAGATTTGTTTTGTGTGTCTGTGGGCGGAATAGCTCAAAAATGAAACGCTCGTTAAATACCAAACTTGGTATTTAAGTTCAAAATCTTCCAAGGATGGCCCACAAAGATTTTCAACAAAACCCCCACCCCCTTTACCCTTTACATGTGCCATTTTTTTTTTTCGAAAATGCTTATATTATCAAAATTAGCTTTAAGGATTTTATTAAAATAACATATGTTTAAGATATTTTCTGGCAATGCATACCTAGAATTTTCTGGGAATAGCCTTTAAAGACTTCTTCATTCTGGAGACTTTTGTAAGTAAGAGAAAGAGAGAAACTCGCTACACAAAACATATAGAATTCATTAAAACTCACGCTTTATGACATTTTAAAATATATATATGATGATGACTTAATTGTATTATTCTCAGTATAACGGTAGCATTAAAGTCATTGATTTGCGCAACAGTATTTTCAGATCTAGTTTTTCTTCTTTTTCCAGAAGTGCTCAATACACTAATTCCTCTTCTTGACCGCAGTTCTTTCTTCTCCTTACGAATTCTCTTTATTATTGTCATGGAAACACCAGTATAATAGCCAGCCCGTTGTGAGCTTGTGCCACTGGATATAAATACTGTTTATTCAGAGCTTCTTTATCATATTTATCTATAACGCTACTTATAATTTCACGCCCTTCTGAACGCACTACTTTAGATTTCAACTTCAGACATGGTGAAAAGAATACAAATCTTCTTACAGCTTTGAACTACGTCTGCACCTTATTATGCTAAGTAGGCCATGCTAGGTTAATACACATATCTGCAGGAATGATTACTGCATAACAGCTACCGGGTAACTAGATATCGCTTTCCCTTCTCCCCACACCTTATCCTGCGAGTGCGGTACCGAAGCCTCCCGGACCCTTAAAGGTCCCTAATTACATAGCCCAGAAGCAGGTGGCCCCCGGTCGAAACAGGTAACAGTTCCAGTTTGGTGTTTATAATATGTGGTTATTAGACAAGTTTTGATGGCCTTTCATATATATAGCTTCCGTAGCTTTTCTCTTCAGATCACAAAGTACTTTCTGTCTCTGAATTTTGTCACTAGGTGCTGTCGCGTGGTTATGGTCCTCTTGAATATCCAGGACATCTATTTCTTCAAAGAAATCGGTTTTAATAAAACTTTTTACATTGCACGAACCGTTCCGAAGTAGACTTTTCCTTCCTGTCCTACTCACCGTAATTTAAGTCTCGTCGGAAAATATGTTAACTGTGAACTAATTTGCTGTACACTGAAAGAAATTAAGGAAAAAATTAGGCACACCCATTCCACGCCATCTGCTGGCTAATGACACCAATTTCGCGGGAGGCTTGGGGGTAAGCTAAGCTTACCTGGGTACGGGAGGTTTCGGTCCTGCGCCCTATCCTGCAGGGCTCACGAGCCCAAAACTATTTCAAAGTAAGCCCCAATGCAGGATAGGTTGATATAAGATTAGTAAATAATCTGGCGAATCATGAGTGGAGGAGAACAAAGAAACAGTTGTGTTTTTGGTGCGATACAAACAATGCTACCAGCATGATTAATAGCACTCCTCGGTTTAGATTTGGGATTATCTTTCAACTGCTTGTTAAACAGCTATTGACCCATATCATCGCAGTGTGGGGTCACGATAATCAGCTATTACCGCCGCTGATACAACACGCATGAAATGTACTTCGTCCTGTGGCGGATACGGCAACCCACACACGGGATTATTATTTCATCAATCTGTCACATATTCTGAAGTATCCTTTCACGCCCTCTCCCTTCCTTTTTTAAAGGAAACATCTGCCGTGGACTGACAGCTCTTCCAACTCCTAAACAAGAGCCATGTCGAAACAAACAGCTTATTTAAATAATAATGTACAAAGCCGGACTTGTCTCAACCGACATGGGACATTTACAAACAAATGAACATCTTCCCACGCTTGATACTTAGGCAAAATGGAGTCCAAACCAGAAGCACGTCCCTTGCCTCCCCTCTCTCCCCATGTTTCATAAAGATTAATTACGGAAACGAAGGCGAGGAAGTGAAGTGGATGAGAGCTGGGATGATGTTTAATATTTCGTTGGAAGTCTTTTTCATGCTATGATACACAAAGAAAAACATTAAAAACGTTTCAGCAGTGGTCCGCATGCGCAAAATAGCCTGTTTTGTGGAATTTAAGGCATGGTTTCGACAGATACAAAGAACAGAGACAATGTCTTGCTTGGATTCTTGTCCAAGTACATAAATACATTGTGTCTATATTACCCGAGATAAAAACAAAATATTATTGTATTATTTCTTTCTCTACATGTACTATAGTGTATAGAGAAGGTATTCTTTTCCACCCAAAAATCCATTGCCGAGATTTCATCGGAAATATGTTTTGGGATCCCCTGAATCCAAAATAGCATTTTTAGAAAAAGATCCGTGTGTGTGTCTGTGGAGAGCATAGCTCGGAAACGAAAAGACCGTTAAATACCAAACTTGGTATTTAAGTTCGGTATCTTCCAAGGATGCGACACAGAGATTTTCAAGAAAATCCCCCCACCACCAACTACCCTTTATATGGAACTTTTTTCGAAAATTTAGATTTTCTCAAAAATGGCTCTTAACGATTTTGATTAAAATATCGTATATTACAAATATTTACCTGACAAATAAAATATATATCTTGAATTTTCTGGGAATAACCTCTGAAGACTGCTTTATTCTGGATGAATTTTACGAAATTTTGCATAATTGGCAAACCGTAAGAGATGGACAAAAACTTACCACATAAAACATGTAAAGCACGTTAAAATACACAATTTATGTTATATACATTTTTTTCATACAGTTGATCGTTTTTAAGATATTCCTTGTTTTTAGTTTCAGCTTTAAAATACATACTTTTCTCAAACGGGAATTTGTCAACTTCCGTCCATAGAAACAAAGGAACTTCAGTCACATAGCAACCAGCTTTTGACTAATTCTTTAGGCTATGCCACTCCCTTTTTCCCCTTCTACTTGCATGGAAGCAAGTAATAAGACTATTTCTGCTAATTTTTTCTCAAGTAGCATGAAGTAAAAAGAAAAACAGCAAAATATTTTAAGGATAATTTGTTTCAGAGATGTAGAGAAAGTCATGTGAATGGAACACATCAGAGTTTTTTTTATCACACCGTTATGACACATCGTTATATAACTAACAAGTTTTCTCCGTAAACTCAGATGTTAAGAAATATCGTGCGGATGACTGAAAGCCACGAAGAGGAGTGAAATATGGAAGCATCGTCTAATGCCTTCTCTATTGGAATCGTAAGTAGATTTTAAATATATATTGTTGTTGTTTTCAACTTCAACATCCTTTAACCTGTTGGTTATATCGGCCTGTGAAAGAAAGAAATAGGTGAAGTGGTGCGCAATTGAGTCAGGAGTTACCAACATAAGGAAAACCTCTAACCGAGGTTCGAACTCGTAACCTCTTGAATGTGAAGCAGACAATATTATTTTAATGCTATTGAGGACCATGGTTTCGGATATCGAGCTAGCTAACATTTGAACTGAGTAATGAAATCTTAACTTTCCGATGTCACAGCACCAAAACTGTGTCTCTGAATACGATTGTCAGTTAAGTTAAACTTTCGTATGAAAGCATTTTGTGAAAAGTCGTCACTGAAAGTTTTGTTTATGAATATAATGCTTAGGTCGGAGATCTCGCCTAAAATTGCACTGCATTAACCAGTTTTACTCTAAGAGTTGATTTTACCCACGTTTCATCTGTTTGATTATTGGATACATTTTCCCACATTCTACATGGAAACTTGCGTTTTCTCTATATGAGGCTGCTCCCAAGGTTTCGTCACTCTGAGCGATGATTGTAAGTGCCTCTCCCGCTCACCTTTGGACATAACTCATTAACACAGCTAGGAACTTCGTACCAATTTCCTTATGCAGAGTAAGAGCTATCTTTGTACTATTTCTTTGGGCCCATCGCTGAATGATACCCCAACCACATATTACATGCTGTTCTGTGTATCTAATTAGCTCAACTGCATTGTACCTAACTGTACAAAAGAGTTTTCTTACAATAAAAAAAAAAAAAAAAGAGTAAGAGCGGCCAGACTTGGCAACATCATGCGGCGCTACTTGTGTGAGCAAAGGTCAACGTAGAGTGCAACCCATTACTGCAAAACGGCTATCACTGATAACACAGAACACGTAGGATGGAATATTGAAATAACATTTTTGTTATGCTTCAAATGTGAGCAAAATTAATATGTTTTACAGCCATACTAAGTTTTCTAGCAGTGTACTTATTAATGTACTTATTTAGAAATCGATGGCAGTTTTCGTATACAAATTGTCAAACGTCTAGTAACAGAACTGCTTCACAGAAGTACATTACTGATTGTAAATTTACTCAAAGGGTTAACCTACAACTATCACACTGTTATAGCCCAGAGGTATGGAGCTGAACTGAATCTGTGTGGCATGTAGGTAGAAGAACTGTCAAGATGGATCTACCAATCCACGACCATCCTACCTGAAATAAAGATGAAAATGAAAAGTGTAATTGAAAAGAATGCAGGGTTCAGTGTGATGTATCGCATACAAGCTGTACTTTTAAATCTCAATAAATGTTATTTACCTGCTGATACAGAACTAATAAAATATTTCAAATATGCCACGATCACATCGTGCGAAGAGGAACAAACTCTTTCACATTATAAATTTTGTTTGTCGGAACGTACAATGAGGTTTTCATTTGAAAGGCTTCAGAAGTACGTATAGTTTTATCAGTAATACAGTTGCAGATCAGTAAAGATTTAGTTTAATCCCTGTTTTCGATTTTACCTAGTAAGAATCTAAAGATATTTAAGAAATTAATTTTATTATTTGGATATTATTTTACATTCAGTCAGCAAGTAGTACAATTCGTGTTATAATTACTTGGGTGCTTTCATAGTGTACATATATAAAGAAGGAAATCTGCTAGTCACCCTTATATATGTAATAATTTGTATGTTGTACAATTAATGATCTAAATAGGTGTGCTTATACGAATGTGTCATAAGTCACTTTTGTTCTCTGGAAACAGTGCTGTTTTCTTGACAACAGGTTTGTTTACCTCTCTACCCACGTGTTCTTATCAATGACTTGTTATAATGCGGCGAGACGGCCGGTCGCAACTATATACGGGACGGCGAACGGTACAAACTTCCTAGCTCTGCTCATTACCGTTTATCTGCAACGCCAGTTCTCCACGACTAAGTTATTCTTAGACAGTGTGAGTTCAGGTGTAGCCTTACATTAAACCTTTATATTATCTACATAAATGAAAGAAAACAATATGTGTGAACACCTACCACAGACGGAATGTTTTTAAACTGATCAATGAGGGTCGCATCCGAAATGATCAACCTTGGCACTGTACTGGCCACCAAGTTCGTAACAACAGATATCCAGAAAATCGCTAGATTTAAAACATTAATTCAGTCATATTTTTATATGCCTTGTTCATTTTTATGGGTTTACACCCCTTACCGCGCTGGTACAAACATTTTTATTATTTTCTCTACACGTACCTTGTACATAGTGTATAGAGAAGATAATGCACTCCACCTAAAAATTCGATACCGAGATTTCACCGGAAATATACGTTTTAGAGTCTCCTGTATCCAAAAAAATTATTTTCAGAAAAAGGTCCGGGTGAGTCAGTGTGTCTGTGAACACGATAACTCAAAAACGAAAAGTCGGTAAAATACCAAACTTGATATTTAAGTTTACTTTCTTCCAGGGATGTGGCACGAAAAATCCCCACACTCTTGGAAAAATTTCGAAAAATTTTATTTTTTCAAAAATGACTAACGATTTTGATTAAAATATCATATATTAAAGATATTTATATGGCAAATAAAATGTATATCTTGAATTTTCTGGGAATAGCCTCTAACGACCTATTTATTCTGAAAGAATTTTGCGTAACTGGTAAACTGTAAAAGACAGACAGAAACTTACTGTACAAAAAATGTAGAGCACCTTGAAGCACACACTTTATGTCATATGCGTTTTTTTTTTCTTCGTAGAATTGGTCATTTCTGAGATATTCGTTGTTACTTTTTTTAGGTTTGAAATACTTTACCTTTCTCACACTGAAAGTTGTAAACTCCTGGCCCTGCATAGAAACGGATTTCAACCGCATGGCAACCAGCTTTTAAGAGATTTGACTATCGTTTTAGCTTAGTGTGTTACCTTATTTTCCTTTTACTTACAAGAAAGCAAGTTATTAAAACAATCTCTGCTAATATTTATCTCGATTATCATAAATTAGATGCAGAAACTGCATTTTAACAATAATTTGTTACAGAGATGTAGAGAAAGTCATGTGAATTGAATATATCAGAATTGTACTTTCCCTACCCATACTAGTATGTACACAGTGTATAGAGAAGGTACTGTAATGCGATAATTCAATACTGAGATTTCACCCGAAATACATGTTTTGGGTCCCCCTGGATCCATAAAAAAGCATTTTTGGAAAAAGATACGTGTGTGTCTGTGGATAGCATAACTCAAAAACGAAAAGTTCAGTATCTTCCAAGGATGCGACATGAAGATTTTCAAGCAAATCCCCCCCTCCTCAATTACCTTTACATGAAAAAGTTTGATTTTGATTAAAAGATCGTATATTAAAGATAATTATTTATCTGACAAATAAAGTGTATATCTTGAATTTTCTGGGAATAGCATCTGAAGACTACTTTATTCTGGATGAATTTTACGGAATTTGTATAACTGGCAAACCGTAAGAGATAGATAAAAACTTACCTAATAGCGAATGTGTAGCTCCTTAAAACACATCATTTATGTTATATACATTTTTTCGTGGAATTGGCCATTTCTGAAATACTTCTTGTTATTTGTTTTAGGTTTAAAATACTTAAAACTTTTCTCACACGGAAAGTTGTAAACTCCTGGCCCTGCATAGAAACGGATTTCAACCACATGGCAACCAGCTTTAAAAGAGATTTGACTACCGTTTTAGCTTAGTGTATTCCCTTATTTTCTTTCTACTTACAAGGAAGCAAGTAATTAAGACAGTTTCTGCTAATGTTTATCTCAATTATCATAAAGTACATAGAAGAAAATGCATTTTAAAAATTTGTTATAGAGATGTAGAGAAAATCATGAGAAATTTAACATATCAGATTTTTTTATTGTGATTCTACAGAAAAATTACCAAATGAAACTGAGATATTCAACTGCAGCCTTCCTCAATTACGGAGTGCTGAAAATCTACATCTTACATTCACGTTAACATATAAAAACAAGTTCATCACAGAGAGAGCGTCTTTTCTCTTAAATACAGGTTAATGTTGGCAGCGGAGACAACGGAGCAGCGTAATGATGGCGAAGAGCGGCACGGGCGGTCGTTCAGCCATTCATACCCGTTACTTAAACGCCTAGCGACCTTCACAACCATGTAAAGTTGTTCGTATATTTCCTCTTACATAAAGCTCAAAATACATTTGTTCAGTTTTCATGAGCACTTAAACGTTTCGAGGGCCAGTGATTGTTAAGCTAAGTTGCTACGCTGCTCTAATGCATAGTATCTACGCGGGCATTAAACACAGGTGTGTCAACATGCGTATCCCTTATTCTATGGTAAAAAAATCGGATGTGTCATTCACATGACTTTCTCTACATCTCTGCAACGAATTATTGTTGAAAAGCTTATTCTTCTATTTACTTAATGCTAATCGAGAAAACATTAGCAGAAAGGTTCTTATTATTTGCTTCCTTCTAAGTATAAGGGAAATAAGGGAATACCATAGGTTAAAATGAGTCAAAAGCTGGTTGCTATGTGATTGCAATTCCTTGTTTGTATGGACAGGAGTGGATAAGTTCCCGTATGAGAAAAGTATAAACATTTTAAAGCTGAAACTAATAATAAGAAATATCTCAAAAAGGTCAACTCCATGAAAAAAATTTATATAATTTTTGTGTGATTTAACGAGCTCTAAATTTTTGTGAACCAAGTTTTTGTCTATCTCTTACGGTTTACCAGCTGTGCAAAATTCCGAAAAATGTATCCAGAATAAACATGCATTTCCCAGATAATTGAAAATATACATTTTATTTGACATATAAATATCTTAAAAATAAGAGATTTTAATCAAAATCGTTAGAGCCATTTTTGAGAAAATCAAAATTTTCGAAAAGAAGTTCCATGTAAAGGTTAATTTGGGGTGGGTTTTTTTTTCTCAAAGTCTTTTTGTTGCATCCCTGGAAGAAACTAAACTTAAATACCAAGTTTGGTATTTTACACACTTTTCGTTTTTGAGTTATTGTGTTCACAGGCAGACGGACACACACGGACCTTTTTCTACATTTTTTTTAATAGAGGAGACCCTAAAACATATATTTCCGACGAAATTTCGGTGTCGAATTTTTGGGTGGAATGCAATACTTTCTCTATACACTATGTATATAGTACGTGTAGAAAAAGTAAAAAAACATTAGAGGAATAGGTTAGGATTTACACAAACCAATTAATTAAAAGCACCACATTATTCTTGGAGCAAATTCCAGGAATCGATATGTCTCCTATGCACTGAAAGGCGCGACTGCTCAATTTTAGAAAATCAATGTACTTTGCGACAGTATATTATACCGCTGTGTATTTTATTGGTTTAATTATTAGTTTTGTGTAGGTTTAATATAAGAAATATCTGCTTCAATAGTCCAGACTGAGCAGAGTGTAGAATGCAGAACCTTAGGGGAAGAAGCTTCTATTATGCTCGCCAAGGTTATTTGCTTTGTTAATGCTAGTGACACAATTGCCTTTGAAGAGCAAGATGTTTAGACAAAGACACAAGTAAAAAAGTGAATTTTAGAGAAAGGGTTTTCCCAAAAAGCCAGGAACTCGGGACTTTTTCGTTGTAAATAGCGGTAACGTTACAACGCTACTTTTCGCGCTTCTTTTTAGCCAATCAGGAAGGAGTGCAATACTGGAGATTTTAGATATTTAAGCGATGCGACTGCGAATGTGATTCTGAATGCGAGAGTGATTATTGTTGCTGTTGCAACGTATTCTGTTGATATGACCGTCGAGACAACAAGAACTTAGCAACAGTAGAAAATACCACGAACTGTTATTATGTCGGGAGTCGCTGGTAGGATTAGTGTCTCAACTATCAACAAAGTAAAATAAAAGTATTTCTTTTAGTGAAATCAAGTGAGTCTACCCCGTGTTACATATCTTAGTTACTCTTCTCCCCCCTGAGGAGAGTCAGCTGGTGTTCTACAGGGACAAGCATAGCCGGTGCTGTAAAGGACTTTCACAGGTATGTACACGTTTACTTATAGAGATTTTCACGGGCGCTAATCCTTGACCAACTCCGAGGTAGACAAGCGCGCCAGCGACATATTGGCGCACAACGATATTACAGCGACAACTTCTTTTATATCACAGTCTGCTAAGCTGGACATTACAAGCATTTATTTTTATAAAAGTTTGGCATTTTACTCGATTGAGTGTAGTATATGAACAGTTAGCTTCTTTAACTTGAGGTTAGGTTCAATGAATTTAATACGCTGTGATAAAGTGATATATTAAAACAAGCCTAAGTATTAAATACCATATTTGAGAAACCCATGACCGAAACTTAAAAATGTTCTCAAGCCGAATCACTAAAAATTATTAAAAGTCTGCTACATTGATTTCTAAAAAAAGCTCTCGTTGATTCCAAATTAATGTTACACTTAAAATAAATTCTAGAATTCCGTAATTAATATATCTACATATATTAATAAACTTAACAAACGAATCAAGAAAACGTAATTAACGGTATAGGTGCCCATTTTCTCATTTGAAGAATAATTACCTATATGTTTTAACTTTTCCGTTTTCTGGAATATATTTCATTTGGACTTAACGAATTTTGTAAATGGTCAAATATAATAAGAATAATATAATAATGTATGTAATGCAATCTCTGCAATTGGGTACTGCCCGGTGTCAGAATTAAATGTACAAAATTCACTTACAATAATAATCTTACAGTTAAATTAAGAATAGTAATACAACTAACATATTACGTATGCATTTTAAATACCTAACTACTTATTATTCGTAAAGCAATACACTGTCAATTACCAACATGTTTATAAACAGTTACTACAAAGCCTCAATATTAATACTATAGAACTGTTTTTGAGATCCTTAATTACTTCACAATATTTACTTTAATTAATATCTAACATTTATTCTATTTAAATTATCCCTAAATTTCTTTAAGGTCAGAGGGCAGCCCTGCAAGGCTGCTACAGGAAACTCATTCCATTCTTCAATGGTCCTATTAACTAAAAGAAAATCTTCCAACAACAACAACAACAATAATAATTTATCTGCATTGTCTGTAATAATTGGTATTAATTATGTGATATGTTTTACATTTTGAGTTGTATGGTTCAGGCGCTAAGTACTTGCATGCCATGCCATGCCACTCCTCAGTTCTGTTTCACGTTCATCATTTTAGTGCCGATGCTTTGATGTCTATCATCCATCAATAAGCTGTCAAACAAAGCTTTCAGTCTTATTGAAGCATGTCAACAAGTGAATAATTAACTCAGTCTTGTGTGTGCCGTGCAGATCAATGACTTTCCATGCAAGTGAAAAAAGCTGGATCAGAGAAAGGTGGCATTGTTAACTGTAGAACCCATTGCGTGCACGTCTCATTTATTATACTCTCGTATAAGCTGACTTTCCATTCCGTTTCTTTTTCTCTTTCTATCAATGGCCAAAGCTAATTTTATCATTTGGGATATCCGTTATTCTGTGACAAAAGACATATTTGAGATAATGTTTCGACGCGGCACACTTCGAAACGTTGAGTGTGTTTGTAACTGTATTGCTTATATTTAATTACTTTCTCCACACATACTATGTACATAGTGTGTAGAGAAGGTATTGTAATGTACCCAAAAATTCGAGACCGAGGTTTCATCGGAATTATAAGCTTTGAGTCCTCCTGAAAAAAAAAAAAAAAAAGGTATTTTTGGTATTTAAGTTTAGTATCGTCCAAGGATGCGACACGAAGATTTTCAAGACAATCTCCCAGCACCAACTACCCTTTACATGAACGTTTTTCTAAAATTTGGATTTTCTTAAAAATGGCTCTAACAATTTTGATTAAAATCCCTTAAGCATTCTAGATATTTACTTTCCAAATAAAATATATATGTCGAATTTTCTGGGAATAGCCTCTAAAGACATCTTTATTCTGGACGATTTATATTGAATTTTGTATAATTGGAAAACCGCAAGAGATAGAAAGAACTCACTACATAAAACAACGTAGATCCATAAAATACACATTTTATGACATTTATGTTTTTTTGTGGAGCTGATCGTTTTTTAGATATTCCTGTTTTTTTGGTTTCAGCTTTAAAACATTTATACTTTTCTCATACAGGAATGTCTCAACTCCTGTCCATAAAAACAAAGGAACTTCAGTCACATAGCAACCAGCTTTTGACTATCACTTTAAACTATGGTACTCCTTTATTTAGCTTCTACTTTAAGGAAGCAAGTAATTAGACTAGCATGAAGAAAATAGAAGCATAAGCTTTTTAACAATAATTTGTTGCAGAGATGTAGAGAAAGCTATGTGAATGGTGCACATCAGATTTTCTTTCTATCAATGACCAAAGCTAATTATATCATTTGATTCATTTGGAATATCCGTTATTCTGTAACAAAAGACATATTTGACGCCGCACAGTTCGAAACGTTCTGTTTGTTTGCTACTATATGTTTATATATAATTTTTACTGTTGCTTATCTGGAAGAAATCAGGTCCCTGACAGAAGCGAAGCAGTTGGGTAAAATACCTTGCTCTTGCTTCTTACCTGATTGAATGCCAACAGTCTTGCCAAACACAAGGAACTTTACTATTTCTGTACACCACCATTTTCTTATTTCCAGCCGTGTGGAAACGAATAAATTGACTGACTCCGTGGTCGAGTGGGCAGCAAGTAGAAGCGAAAAAAGATTATTGAAGGTTAAAGTGATGGTCAAAAGCTGGTTGCTATGTGACTGACGTTCCTTTGTTTGTATGTATGGACAAGAGTTGACAAATTTCTATATGACAAAAGTATGTTTTTTAAAGCTGAAACCAAAAACAAGGAATATCTCAAAATCGTTCAACCCTACGAAAAAAATGTATATAACATAAATTGTGTGTTTTAACATGCTCTACAGTTTTTGTGTGGTAAGATTTTGTCTATCTCTTACGGTTTACCAATTATGCAAAATTCATCCAGAATAAAGTAGTCTTCAGAGGCTATTCCTAGAAAATTCAAGATATACAATTTATTTGTCAGGCAAATATCTTTAATATACGATATTTTAATCAAAATCGCGAGTTATTTTTGAGAAAATTATAATTTTCGAAAAATGTTCCACGTAAAGGGTAGTCTAGAGTGGGGGCATTTTTCTCAAAAGATACTAAACTTAAATATCAAGTTTGGTATTTTAGCGACTTTTCGTTTTTGAGTTATCGTGTTCACATACATACGGACACACACACGGACCTTTTTCTGAAAATGTTTTTTTTATACAGGAGATCCTAAAACATATATTTGGGTTGAGTACAATACCTTCTTTATATACTATGTACATAGTACGTGTAGAGAAAATAAAAATGGACCAAAATGAAGAGATGATGATACCCTGGTATTAACAACGAAACTCGGTAATAAACGAAAAACCACTGTTGCTAAGGTTAGTGAACGCAAACAATTTTATTCGAAAACTCTGTAGATGGTCTGTGAAAGAAGTGTACTGCATTTCTGTTATTGATCGACCCTTAACTGTGCGTGGCAAGGTGCCCAGAATTACGAACTGCGCCGGTAGCCACTCCCCCCCTCCTTTCCGTTGGAGCCTGGAAATCCCTACATGTCATCTGGGTCGTGAGTTACGCACAAAATGTCTCCACTAAACCCACAAAGCTCTTCAAGACTTATATAGTATGCGAAATATCAATCAATATTCCAGGAGTTGCTACATCAAACATAACGGAAACTTATGCTACATTCACAATGAAATGCAAGCGCAGACGCAACGCAAACGCAAGAGTTTGGACTCATGTTATTTAATGTAAGCATTCACATGTAAACACACAATGCAATGCAACACAAGAGTTTGCAAACTCCAAACTTTATCCTTGCGTTGCATGCAAAGAGGAGCAATTCTGCGTCTTTTCTCTACCATTGCCTATGAATTCAATAAGAAACGATCGCACTGCAATATTTTACAGGGCCTGCTGTACATGCATGCTCTTCTGTTTGGCTGTGCAGTGCCGCGCCATCTCTAATTTCCCTCAAGAGGTTATGATAGTCTCCTTGCGAATCCTTCTTTGATTTAATGAATGTAATTATCATCTGTGTCCAGATTTCTTGGTTCTCATATATCGCAAACGCAGAGAGATAGTTCTTAGTTCATTAAATGTGTAGCTTTATCACTTCCTGGAGCCTCTAGGCTTGTACTATTTTCAATAATTTTGAATGAGCAATTATTGTGACGTCACTGCCGAGAGCGTCAGTTGTTAGTATGCAATTTTATAACATACTTATTTATAGAATATTGAATGAATTTTCTTATGTGGTATTGTAGGTTATGTTATTCAGTTTATAACTTGCGGAGCGCTTGAAAGATATTCGCATGTAACTTACAGATCTAGAAACCCGTGTCAACTTCTTGCGTTGCGCTAACGATTGCATTATGGATGGTGTCTCCTTGCGTCTGCGCTTATGCTAAGTTATGCCTGCGCTTACATCTCATTGTAAATGTAGGAATATTTATGCGCACTTCTCATGCCTTAGGTTATACCTACGTTTATTTCCATTCCTATACCGCCGCCGCTGAATCCTTGCACTTGACAACTAGGAGTTAAGTTGCTAATACCAAAGAAAACAGATGAATAGCTTTACCGTTTGACTTTCTGAACCAATCGCAAAACAGCATTCCGGTCGGTCAGACAACGGAAACGGATCTATAGATGCTGCACCGTGTTATTTCCAACCGCGTGCTCAGTTTGTGAACTCCTAACACATACATTGGGCTCTTCTATACAAGTTATACATTATTCGTTGTTATTTATATTTGTTGATAGTGTTGTTGCTGTTTGTTTGTACGTGAGGGAACATAACAAGACTTTCACAATTATAGAGGTGGATAGACTTTTGCGGGGAGGTGTGGCAAGGATGGACGCGGCTTTATGAAGAAGAAGGTGAATCATGTACACAAAATAAATCGAAAAGCATGGGATTAGACATTCATCAGTGAATGTGATCCACTAATGAAATATCTTGGTGACGACGAGGATGTCGATGATTACGAAAATGACGATGATGCTTCCGAGAATGATGACGACGGAGACTTGGATGGAATTGAGCCATTAAAATTCTAAACCGGTGAATATCTTTCTCTCATTGTAACAAGCTATTTTGCATTAATTTGTTCTACACTGTCGAAAATAAATAATGTATGCTACATGCGTTATAGCATCACTGTTTTTTTTTTCTATTAACAATAATAATAACGAATTAGTTTCATTATTCATCGGCATTCATTTACAATGTACACTGTTTATATTCGTCCTTACACACAGTAGAGACATTTGTAAACAGCTGTTGTTGTTTACTAGTTACTCTGGCAACGCCGCAAAGGCAGCATAGCCAACCTTACGCGAAACCACTCGAACTATCATGTGCAAGGATTCAGCGGCGGGGTTATAGTCTGGCAGAAAGCAAAGGGATGGAATTATAAACAATCCAATTTGGGAGTTCTCGGGTTCAATTCTTAATGGTCATTCTACCACGGATTTCCTCTTCTCATTTTGTTTCGCTCTCTCATGTTTCAGGTTCAGTGAGGGTCGGCGCGATGTATTACAGAAACAAAGCCGCGTGGCCCACGCTGTCAGAGGTAACGCAGGTAGGGTGGGGAACACTAAGCCGCGTGCTTTAGCAGTGTTTTTACTTTCTCTACACGTTCAATGAACATAGTGTTTAGAGAAGGTATTGCATTCCACCCAAAAATTCGGTACCGATATCACACCGGAAATATATGTTTTAGAGTCCCCTGTATCCAAAAAACATTTTCAGAAAACGATCCGTGTATGTGTGCGTGTGTGTCCGTGTGTCTGTGAACACGATAACTCAAAAGCGAAACGTTGCTAAAATACCAAACTTGGTATTTAAGTTTAGTATCTTCCAAAAATGAGACACGAAGATTTTGAGAAAAATCTCCCCTCCTCAAACTACCCTTTAACTGGTACTTTTTTCGAAAATTTGTATTTTTTAAAAAATGTACCGATTTTGATTAAAATATCGTATATTACAGACATTTACCTGACAAATAAAATGTATATCTTGAATTTTCTGGGAATAGCCTCTGAAGATTACTTTATTCTGTATGCATTTTGTATAATTGCTAAACCGTAAGAGATGGACAAAACCTACCACACAAAAACTGTAGAGCACGTTAAGACACACAATTTATGCTATATACATTTTTTCCTTGGAGTGGATCGTTTTTGGGATATGCCTTGTTTTGGTTTCAGCATACTTCTCTTATATAAGAACTTCAGTCACATAGCAACCAGCTATGACTTTAAGCTATGGTACTTCCTCATTTCGCTACTATTTACAAGGAAGCGAGTAATAAGAGTATTTCTGCTAATTTTTTTTCTGGATTAGCATGAAGAAAATAGAAGCACAAGCTTTTTAACAATAATTTGTTGCAGAGATGTAGAGAAAGTCATGTGAATGGAGCACATCGGATTTTTAGAGAAACTCCCGAGCAATTAAAATGCGCACGGAATCTGTGTAACTGTGTAAACATGACTCACCAGTACTCTTTTTATCGCGATGGAATTTAGGTCAGTAAGCTCATTTTCTTGGTATGCTTGTAAATACTGATGGAAATTAATGCGCCGACAGCTTCAATTGCACTCTAGTGCGCTATCAGACTACGAGATCAGTGCAGGAATCACTCCGAGTTTAGGGGAGTGTGAACCCGATTGTCAATTCGGACCCAGGCTTCCAACTTACGCGAACTTATGATAAACCTGTCACAATTCTCTCTTGCTATGCTCGAAATTGGCTGTCTGGATCAAGAGCGGACATTCAGTTCTAAATACTGTAGAACTACAAAATATCTCAAAGTCCCACTTTTCAAAATCCTTCATGAGCGTATACATTGCTTAAGGAACACTGGCAATGAAATTTTAAATTTCTATAATTCTGTATAGAGATTTATGATTTTTTTTAATGTGATTGCATTGCTGTTACGTTAATAAGAATACCAAATTTCATTCAAATTAGAAAATATTTTTAAGATATAAATGATTTCATAAATTCTATTATGTAAATATACGCCATATTCAAAACATTTCACGCACTTCAAAATTTGTGAAAATTGGCTGGAATTTTCTGAATTAGAGCCTTGAACTATATATATAAAACTTATGTGTTCCATTCACATGCTTCTACATCTCTGCAACAAATTATTGTTAGACAGCTTATGCTTCTAGTTACTTCATGCTAATCGAGAAAAAAAAAATAGCACAAATAGTCGTATCACTTGCTTCCTTGTAAGCAGAAGAGAAACAAGGGAGTACCATAGGTTAAAATGATAGTCAAAAGCTGGTTGCTATGTCACTGAAGTTCTTTTGTTTGTATGGACACGAGTTGACAAATTGTGTCAATGTAGAAGAACAGTATAAGTTTTTAAGGAATACCTAAAAAAACTATCGACTCCACGAAAAAAATGTATATGATATAAATTGAGTGTTTTATCGTAATCTACATGCTTTTGTACAGTAAGTTTTTGTCTATCTCTTACGGTTTATCAGTTATGCAAAATTCAATAAAAATCATCCAGAATAAAGAGGCTATCCCCAGAAAATTCAAGATATACATTTTATTTGGCATGTAAATGTTTTAAATATATGAAATTTTAATCAGAACCGTTAGTGCTATTTTTGATAAAATCAACATTTTCGAAACCTTTTCCGTGTAAAGGGTAGTTGTGGGTAGGAGGATTTTCTTGGAAATCTTCGTGTCGCATCTCTGGAAGATGCTAAACTTAAATACCAAGTTTGGTATTTTACCGGCTTTTCGTTTTTCAGTTATCGTGTTTACAGGCACATGGACACACTGACACACACACGGAACTTTTTGTGAAAATGTTTTTTTTTTTTTTTTTGTTTTTTTGTTGTTACAGGGGACCCTAAAACATATATTTCCGGTGAAATCTCGGTATCGAAATTTTGGGTGCAGTGCAATACTTCTCTATACACTATGTACATAGCACGTGTAGAGAAAGTAAAAAAAACTTATGTGTTCCATTCACATGACTCTACATCTCTGCAACAAATTATTGTTAGAAAGCTTATGCTTCTATTTACTTCATGCTAATCGAGAAATAATTAGCAGAAATAATCTTATTACCTGCCTCTTTGAAAGTAGAAGCGAAATAAGGGAGTACCATAGATTAAAGTGATAGGCAAAAGCTGGTTGCTATGTCAATGAAGTTCTTTTGTTTATATGGATAGGAGTTGACAAGTTCCTGTATGAGAAAAGTTAAAAGTTTTTCATAGCAGAAACCAAAAATAAGGAATGTCTCAAAAACGACGAACTCCACGAAAAAAATGTATATAATATAAATTGTGTGTTTTAACGTGCTCTACATTTTTTGTGTAGTAAGTTTTTGTCCATCTCTTACGGTTTAGCAGTTATTCAAAAACCAGTAAAATGCATCCAGAATAAACTACTCTTCAGAGACTATTCCCAGAAAATTCATGATATACATTTTATTTGTCAGGTAAATAGCTTTAATATACATTTTAACTAAAATCGTTTGAGCCATTTTTGAGAAAATAAAAAATTTCGAAAAAAGTTTTATGTAAAGGGTATTTGGGGGTGGAGGGATTTTTCTCAAAACCTTCGTGTCACATCCCTGGAAGATATTAAACTTAAATACCAAGTTTGGTATTTTACCGTCTTTTCGTTTTTGAGTTATCGTGTTCACAGACACACGGACACACTCACACACACACACGGACCTTTTTGTGAAAATGTTTTTTTGGATGTTGGGGATCCTAAAACATATATTTCCGGTGAAATCTCGGTATCGAATTTTTTGGTGGAGTGCAATACCTTCTCTATGCACTATATACATAGTGCGTATAGAGAAAGTAAAAATGTATATAACATAAATTGTGTGTTCTAACGTACTCTATATTTTTTTGTGTGGTAAGTTTTTGCTCATCTCTTATGATTTAGCAGTTATGAAAAATTCCGTAAAATTCATTCAGAATAAAATCGTTTTCAGACGCCATTTCCAGAAAAATCAAGATATATATTGTATTTGTCAAGTAAATATCTTTAATATACGATATTTTAATGTAAATCGTTAAAGCCATTTTTGAGATATTAAACATTTTCGAAAAAAAGATCCAGGTAAAGGGTAGTCTGAGGTGGGAGGATTTTTCTCAAAATCTTCGTGTCGCATCCTTAGAAGATACCAAACTTAAATACCAAGTTTGGTATTTAACAGTATTTTCGTTTTTGAGCAATGGTGTGTACAGACACACACACACACACACACACACACACACACACACACACACACGGACATTTTTCCAAAAATGGGGGAACCCAAAACTGGTATTTCCGGTGAAATCTCGGAATAGAATTTTTGGGTGTAATACAAAACCTTCTCTATACACTATGTATATAATAATAATAATAATAATAATAATAATATATCTATGTACATATAAGAAAACAGCACAGTGCGGCTTAACTTGGCAGTGCAGAATTAAAATGGCCGTGCGAGGTACACAGCTCAACAATCGATCGGCGCTCCACATTTTCATTTAACTCCCCTGCGACTTGTCCCCCCCCCCCCATCCTATTTCATTCTGTTGCTATGCTAACTGAAGTCTGTAATGTGCAAGCGCTCTAAAAGAGATATTATTGCTGTTACCAGGCACTAAGCATTTACAGTCCTAAAAACGAGAGGGAAAAAAGCTTACGTCCTGAAAGCAACAATATAAAAATGTAAACGACGTGTTATTTATGGACGTTCTTTAAATGCTGTGGTTCTCAGCGTCCCATTCTAAATTGCACGTGAAAGACCGCTTAATTTTGCTCAGAGGCCTCTCTGTCAGACTTGAGGTTCTTTTACGTGTCGTAAATCTTTGAAACGGGACCAACGGCTTTACTTCCCTTCCGAAGGAAGCCATGCTAAGGATTTTTACACCCGAAAAAAGCCAACGTCCTGCGCCGGGTTTGATCCCGCGACCTTGGGCATATGAAGTTAGCATGGTAACCATTACACCACGGAGGACGACTGAAAGCAACAATGTATATAATCATTTTTGGGGGGAGGAGGTAGTTTAACGTCCTTTAACCTGCTTGGTCATATCGGACGATGAATGAAATTGGTTAAATGATGGTCAAATGAAGCTTAAAGTTACTCGAATTCGTCTTCTCAGGATAAGGGAAAACCCCGATAAAAATCTTATCCGGGTAACTCACCCTAAGCAAGATTCGAACTCACGATCTTTGAATGTGAAGCAGACACGCTACCACCACATTACCCAGGCGGTAGTTATTCAGAGCAATAAAATAAAAACTGCTTTCTGTAAAGTTTAATGTTAATTCTCTATAGACAGCCAAACATTCCAACAATTATTTGGTATAAAAAATCGGATGTATTACACTCACAAGACTTTCTCTACACTTCTGTAACAACAAAATTATTTAAATAAGCTTATTCTTCTATCTGCTACATGCTAATCCAGATAAACATTAGCAGAAACGGTCCTATTGCTGAGTTCCTTATAAGTAGTTGATAATAAAGGAATACACTACGCTAAACCGATTGTCAGATGTTTTAAAATATGGTTGCTATGGGATAAAAATTCGTTTCTTTGCGTTGACAAGTTCTCCTACAAGAAACGTTTGTGTTTTAAAACTGAAACCAATAAGGAATATCTCGAAAAGGTCACGCCAGGAAAAAAAAAAAAAAAAAAAAATGTATATAGCATAAATTGTGTGTTTTATGGAGCTCTAAATTTTTGTGTAGTAAGTTTTTCTCGATCTCTTACGGCTTGCCGGTTATGCAAAATTCCGTAAAAATCATCCAGAATAAAGTAGTCTTCAGAGGCTCTTTCCAGAAAATTCAAGATAGACATTTTATTTATCAGGTTAATATCTTTAATATACAATATTTAAATCAAAATCGTTAGAGCCATTTTTGAGAAAATCAAAATTTTCGAACATTTTTTTCATGTAAAGGGTAGTTGCGGGTGGGGGAATTTTCTTGAAAATCTTCTGTTGGCATCCTTCCTTTTTTTTTTTTTTTTAAAACAGAACCGGAGTCTGATCAGGACTCCGGCGCTGTATCCCCGTTTACATCCCCCCCCTAAGTTTACTGCATGATTACTGTATGATTACTGGTTTTACTGTTCCTTCACACAAACATATACACATTGCACAAACATATAACACCCATGCCCAAGGCGGGACTCGAACCCACGATTCCCTGCCCACGAAGCACCAAAGCGAGACGCCTTAGCGAGCGTGGCCATGGGGACCGGCCATCCTTGGAAGATACTGAACTTAAATACCAAACTACAAGGACCTTTTTCCAAAAATGCCTTTTTTGGATTCAGGGGGACCCAAAACATACATTTCCGGTAAAATCTAGGTATCGAATATTTGGATGCAAAACAATACCTTCCATATACATTATATAGAATGTGTAGAGAAAGTAAAAACAATTTTCGATTTTTTGACCGATTGTGGTTCAAAATTTCACTCCCAGTGTCCTATAAGAGGATAGCACAGTGCGACTGAAGTCTGTAATATGTAATCCTTCTTAACAGAGTTTATTGTCGTAAGCTAATGGCATGGGAGCATGTATTCTGGGTAACCATTGCGGTTTACTAGGCCAGAAAAAACAGTCTGGGTTCTTCTAAAGATCCGTCTGCCAGTCAGTTTACACGAATTCTTTGAGGACGATTGAGTTACGTCTCAAGAAGGCAAATGTAGTGGCGGAATTCTGTACTTTACAAACGATCTTTTGCTTCTAACTTTGCAGTTCCAAGGGATGTTTGTAATTACTATACAAATAACTTTCGGAATTGTATTGGAAGAAAAAGAAAAAAGGAAAGTAAGAAAAATCTAATGTGTTCCATTCACATGACTTTCTCTACATCTCTTCAACAAATTATTGTTAAAAAGCTTATGCTCTTATTTACTTCATGCTAATCGAGAAAAAATTAGCAGAAATAGTCTTATTACCTGCTTCCTTGTAAGTAGGAGCGAAATAAGGGAGCACCATAGGTTAAAGTGATAGTCAAAAGCTCGTTGCTATGTGACTGAAGTTCCTTCTTTGTATAGACAGGATTTGACAAATTCCTGTATGAGAAAAATGTGTTTTTTTAAGCTGAAACCAAAAAACAAGGGATATATAAAAAACGAGCAACTCCACGAAAAAAAAGTATATAACATAATTTGTGTGTTTTAACGTGCTCTACATTTTTTGTGTTTTAAATTTTCGTTCATCTCTTACAGTTTAGCAGTTATGCAAAATTCATCCAGAATAAAGTAGTATTCAGAGGCTATTCCCAGAAAATTCAAGATATATATTTTATTTGTCAGGTAAATATCTTTAATATACGATATTTTAATCAAAATCATTAGAGCCATTTTTAAGAAAATCAAAATTTTCGAATTTTTTTCCATGTAAAGGGTAGTTTGGGGTGGGGGGATTTTCTTGAAAATCTTCGTGTCGCATCCTTGAACGATACTGAACTTAAATACCAAGTTTGGTATTTAACGGTCTTTTCGTTTTTGACCTATGCTGCCCACAGGCACACACAAACACACACGGACATTTTTCTAAAAATGTTCTTTTTGGATTCAGAGGGTCACAAAACATATATTTCCGGTGAAATCTAGGTATCGAATTTTGGGTGCAATACAATACCTTCTCTATACACTATGTACATTGTACGTATAGAGAACGTAAAAATCTGAAAAATAAATTCTTGCGGAGACGTAGAGAAAGTCATTTGAATGAATCACATTAGATTTTTTGTAGACATATTTATGCGCCAATTCTTGTAAATAAAGTTCTTTTCTTTAATATTTGTAAACAAGAAAATACGATTGTTATTTAAATTTGATAACTATGAAATTGATTTATTTCTGAATACCAAGTTCAGATTTATAATATGTATTTTACAAAAGGATGAGGGAATTAGTTCCGCATTCCAGATCAGCCAAGTGTGTCAGAATTATTTATATTCCAAGGGTGCACAAACTTATCAAAGGCAGTTTCTGGAAAAAAAATAAAGAAAGACAGAGTGTAAATTTTAAAAATCTGATGTGTTCCATTCACATAACTTTCTCTACTTCTCTGCAACAATTTACTCTATTTACTTCATCTAATCGAGAAAAAATCTGAGGTGTTCCATTCACATGACTTTCTCTACATCTGTAATAAGCTTATTCTTCTATTTACTTCAAGATAATCGAGAAAAAATTAGCAGAATTAGTCTTATTACTTGCTTCCTTGTAAGTAGAAGCGAAATATGGGAGTATCATAGGTTAAAGTGAAGTCAAAAGCTGGTTACTAGATGACTGAAGTTCTTTTGTTTGTATGGACACGAATTGACAAGTTCCTAAATGAGAAAAGTATAAGTTTTTCAGTGCTGAAACCAAAAACAAAGAATATTTCAAAAACGATCAACTTCTCGAAAAAAAAAATCATATAACATAAATTGGTATTTTAATGTGCTCTACATTTTTTGTGTTGTAAGTTTTTGTCCATTTCTTACGGTTTAGCAGTTATGCGATTTTCCTCCAGAATAAAGTAGTCTTCAGAGGCTATTCCCAGAAACTTCAAGATATACGTATTATTTGTCAGGTAAATACTTTTAATATACGATATTTTAATCAAAATCGTTAGCCATTTTTGAGAAAATCAAAATTTTCGAAAATAGCTCCATGTAAAGGGTAGTTGGGGTAGGGGGATTGTCTTGCAAATCTTTCTGTCGTATCCTTGGAAGATACCAAACTTAAATACCAAGTTTGGTATTTTACGGTCTTTTCGTTTTTGAGCTATGCTATCCACAAACAGACACACACACACACACACACACACACACACACACACACACGGGTCTTTTTCCAAAAATGCTTTTATTGGATTCAGGGGGACCCAAAACGTGTATTTCTGGTGAAATCTCGGTATCGAATTTTGGATGGAATACAATACCTTCTCTATACACTATGTATATAGTACGTGTAGAGAAATTAGCAGAAATAGTCTTATTACTTGCTTTGTTGTTATTAGAAGGAAAATAAGGGGCTACCATAAGTTAAAGTGATAGTCAAAAGCTGGTTGCTATGTGACTGAAGTCCCTTTGTTTGTATGGACAAGAGTTCACAAAGTCCTGTATGAGAAAAGTATAAGTTTTTATAGCTGAAATCAATCAACTCCACGAAAAAAATGTATATAACATAAATTGTGTTTTTTAAATGCTCTACATTTTTTGTGTGGTAAGTTTTTGTCCATCTCTTACGATTTAGCAGTAATGCAAAATTCCGTAAAATTGACCCAGAATAAAGTAGTGTTCAGAGGCTATTCCCAGAAAATTAAAAAAATACATTTTATTTGTTAGGTAAATATCTTTAATATACGATATTTTAATCAAAATCTTTAGATCCATTTTTTAGAAAATCAAAATGTTTGAAAAAAGTTCCATGTAAGGGGTAGTTTGGGGTGGGGGGTCTTCTCAAAATCTTAGTGCCGCATCCCTGGAAGATACTAAATTTAAATACCAAGTTTGCTATTTTACCGACTTTTCGTTTTTGAGTTATCGTGTTCACAGACACACGGACACAGACACTGACCTTTTTCTGAAAATACTTTTGGATACAGGGGACCTTAAAACATATATTTCCGGTGAAATCTCGCTATCAAATTTTTTGGTGGAGTGCAATACCTTCTCTATACACTATGTACATAGTTCGTATAGAGAAAGTAAAAAAATCGACGATTTTGAATTTATATTTTAGTATACTTTTCGCATTTTCAAAACACATTAAATGTGATTTAAAGGTCATGAAAAATGAAAATACAAGAGTACAAAGCTTTATGAACATTTGCGAAAAATCAGCACCCCTGATAATAATGCGTGTTGTAATGCGTATACCCACGATGGTTTAACCGCATTAGACAGGACTGCTGCAGAGTGGTGGGTGAGGGTGTGGTTGAGGGATGAATTGGAAATTGCTCTTCGATCCTTGCTGGTCAGTGTACAACGTCCTTCTGCACCGGTGATGTTTTCCAAAAGTGAATTATTTATGGGGGTCAGAAAATGGAACTTCAAAAACCCTGCTTAGCGACTCGCTCTTAAAAATTCGCTTAATTCACCAAATGCCCTTGTAGCTATACAGGGTGTTAATGAACTATACCGAAATATTTTCACAGAATATGTAGATTATTTAAATAAGTAATTTGAGATAGGAGACTTTTGGCCCGTTTATTGAAATTTGGAAATAACGGCTATTAGTTTCTAAATTGTCAGTACGCCACGTATCGCGGCACTTCCTCTGGAATGAAAAAAATAATAATAAAAAACATTTACTCTATGACAGAAATCGAATTCGTGACCTTTAGGATAGCAGCTTTCCGCGTTACGCAATAAGCCACCAGAGCAGTTGAAAAAACGCCTCCAGAGTAGGCTATATAACTCAAGCACGTAGTTAATGGATGCTCAGTGTTGCAATGTCAAGTGATTAGTTCGGATTTTACAGATTTTTCCGACATTAAATCTTGAGAACGCTAGTAGCGAGCTGCTAAAATTCGATATTTCTTTACTCGGGCAAGAGTTTAAAAGACATTCTAAGCCATTTTGTCAACCTGTTTTGCTTTGACATCGACTTATCGGCACCTGATACCCACACGTTTAACGCTATGTAGTTGCGTTATGTTTATCCGGGGACCATGCATCGCCGATCTCAAATTATCAGTCATGTGCACAATCTCGCAAATTATTTCGGTGTAGTTCATTAACACCTGTATAAGGGAAGCGCAGTAAGCAGAGCAGGAAGTTCATACCGTACGCCGTTCCCTAAACAGGTTGCGACCGGCCATCTCGCCGCATCAAAACAAGTCATTGATAAGAACGCAAGGTGGAGCGGTAAACAAACCTGTTGTCAAGTAAACAGTACTGTTGCCAGAGAACAAAAATGACATGTGAGACATTCGTAAAAGCAGATCATTATGTGCAACATATAAATTGTTACACATATATATAAGGCTGAATGATTTCCTTCTTTACATATGTACATTACGAAAATACCCAAGCACTTATAACACGAATTGTAATGTTCACTAATCGAATGTAAAATAATATCCAAATGATAAAACTAATTTCTTAAATTTATTCACATTTTTACCAGGTAAAAACGAAAGTAGAATTAAATTAAAGTTTTACTCATCTGCAGCAATATTATTGAAAATTATATATACTTCTGAAACCTTTCAAATTAAAACCTCATTTTACGTTCCAATAAACAAGATTTGTAATGCGAAAAAGTTCCCCTTCGCATGACGTATCAGTATCACCACAAGCAAATAGCATTTGTTGGGATCTAAAAGTGCAGCTTGTATGCGATACATCACACTAAGCAATGCATTCTTTTCATTTACACTTTTCATTTTCATCTTTATTTTAGGTATGATGCTCGTGGATTAGCACTATAACAGTGTGATAGTTGTGGGTAACTTTCTGAACAAATTTGCAATCAATAATATATTTCTATGAAGCTATTCTGTTACTACACATTTGACAGGTTGTTTACTGCAACTGTCATCGGTTTCTGAATAAGTACCTACGTGCACTGCTAGAAAACTTATTATGGTAGTAAAACAAATTAATTTTGCTCACATTTGAGCAGAACAAAGATGTTATTCGAACTCCTTCCTTGTTATCGACGTGGTTCTGTGTTATGCAGTGATATCTGTTAAGCAGTAATGGGTTGCACTCTACGTTGACTTTTGCTCACGCAAATAGCGCCGCATGATATTGCCAAGATTGGCCGCTCTTACTCTACATAAGGAAATCCGTACGAAATTCCTAGCCATGGCAATAAGCTTTTCTGTAAATAGTTAAATAGTCTCGAAATGCATTTATTTCCCGATTAATATAATTGGCACAATAATCGTTTGTAAGAATAGTGTACAATAGTAGAGAAAGTAATGTGAGTGCAACGCATGTTTTATACACATGGGTTTTTTTTTTGTATGTGTCTGTGATTTTTAATAGCAAAACTCAAAAACGAGAAGTCGTAAAACACCAACCATAGTATTCAATTTCTGCAACCCCAAATTACCCTTTGCTAGAACCTGCTTTTGCTCTCTCATTCTCTCGAGAATGACTAACAATTTTTATTAAAATATATATGGCTAAGTACCTGATAAATGAAATGTATAGCTGGTATTTTCTGGCAAAAGCCTTTGAAGTCCTTCATTCTGAACGAGTTTTCTATAACCGTAAGTCGTAAGAGATTGAGACCGTTAGTTTACCTCGTCATCATTATTACTATCATTATTATTAATTATTGATTATTATTTAACGTACAAATGTAATATTTCACAATATGTGTAAAAAGTTAGCTTGAGGCAAGCTCAGATTAGGGTGTTTTTGAAACTTGATCGCTGCGTGAGGGGAAGATTCTTTGTTAAAGTAGAAAGTTATTAAAAGTCACGTACTCCTTTACGTGTGCGCGTGCATTAGAGTAACAAGTGAAAGTGAGCTGGAGGAAGTCTTACTGTATAAGAAATGGGTTCTTTACCATTGTATAAACGTAGTCACGAGGTATTTATAGTGCACCATGTAATATGTATTGCATTATGGGACGCATAGACGCCAATTCACGGGCTTTTTGACCAATAGGAATAAAAGCCGCCATGGTAACATACTGTTCTATATAAGCAGCAGTTCTCGTGTACTGAGACGCTCAGTTGTCAGACAGCCGCACAGTTATGTTGTAGATTGCAGGAAGTGTCAAGAAACAAAAAACGTCATTAGTGTGTAAGGCAACAGTTCTTGTCGCGATATCTACAGGTTCTAGCAACAAATAAACATAGATCTACAAGTTAAATGTGTATTGTGACATTTATAAGTATAGCTCTCTCGTTGTCATACCACCTTGAGCGAGTCAACTTAGTGTTCACCGACCGGCGTCCACGGACATCTGAGCTGAGCCGAGACAACCTAGCATTCATCTCTACTAACAGGTATGTGGGGAGAGTAACATGCTATAAGTAATTAGGTAGGGTAGTATACGCTCTCACACTCATCAATATGCACAGTGGTGAACGCCACAAGATAAACTCAATTTACTAACACTAAAATTGAGTGAAAAATCCGAATTTTAAGAATTTTATTTTTTTAGGAGTAAACCATTTCGAGATTTTTATTATTTTGAATGTTCAAATACTTACATGCACATGCTCAGATGGGAAGTCGTTATTCTTTTCTTTCCTTTTCTTTCTCTCTCTGTCATGCAAAGGGAACGGAATTGCAAAACCATTACAGAGTGACCAGTTCAAACAATTTTTGACTATTGCTTAACGCGTTCTGTAGTTCCTAAACCTCTTGTACCTTTAAGGAAATATGCAATAATACAATTTCTGCAAACGTTTACCTAGACAAGAATAACCTTAGTAAAAAAAAAATCTGACGTGTTCCATTCACATGACTTTCTCTACATCGCTGTAACAAATTAGTGTTAAAAAGTATATTCTTCTACTTCATAATAATCGAGATAAATATTAGCAGAAATTGTCTTAATTACTTGTTTCCTTGTAAGTAGAAGCAAAACAAGAGAATACACTAGGCTAAAACGAAAGTCAAATACTTTAAAAGCTGGTTGTCATGTATATGAAATCCGTTTCTATGATGGCTAAGAGTGTATAACATTCCGTGTGAATTTTTTTTTAAGTATTTTACATATGAAACAAATAACAAGGAATATCTCAGAAATGGCAAATTGAACGGAAAAAAGGTATATGCCATAAATTTGTTTGTTTTAACGTGATCTACATTTTTTGTGTGGTGAGTTTTGTCAATCTCTTACGGTTTAACAGTTATTCAAAATTCAGCAAAATTCACTTAGAATAAAGAGCTCTTTAGAGGCCACTCCCAGAAAATTCAAGATATACATTTTATTTGTCAGGTACATATCGTTAACATACAATATTTTAATCAAAATCCTTAAAGCCATTTTTGAGAAAATGAAAATTTTCGAAAAAAGTTCCATGTAATGAGTAGTTGGGGGTGGGAGGATTTTCTTGAAAATCTTGTGGCGCATCCTTGGAAGATACGGAACTTAAATACCAAGTTTGATAATTTAACGGTTTTTTTCCTTTTTGAGCTATGCTGTCCACAGACACACACATGTGGACCTTTTTCTAAAAATGCTTTTTTTTTTTATTCAAGGGGACCCAAAACATGTATTTGCGGTGAAATCTCGGTATTGAATTGGGTAAAGTGCAATACCTTCTCTATAAACTATGTATATAGTATGTGTAGAGAAAGTAATAAGCTGTATATGAGTGAACTTGGAAGGCGTACAGTACAACGTACCACTTTTAAATCTGTTTGTCTTCAGTATTCAATTCTTAAGAAATATCCTGTATTTCTACTTAAAGGGTTCTTGGAATGAGTTAAACCCAAAGAGAGGGGGACCAGTTTTCCCTCATTCTGACCGCCTTCGACGTTACTTCCGCCCATTTTCCCCTAACCCTATTTCTTTCTTCGTATTCATGTACATCTGCTGCTTTCAATTTCCTTGGCTGATGAAATCTTCCAACCGCTGAAGCAGGCTCCCCACTCTGTTCAAACCTGACACTGACGCACACAGAATGCAACATTTTACTTTCTCTACACGTACTATGTACGTAGTGTATTGCATTCCACCTAAAATTTCGATGCCGAGATTTTACCGGAAATATACGTTTTGGGTCCATTTGAATAAAAAAAATTAGAAAAAGGTCCTGTATGCGTGTGTTTGTCTGTGGACAGCATAGCTCAAAAACGATTTTGATTCAAATATCGTATATTATAAATATTTACCTGACAAATAAAATGTATTTCTTGGATTTTCTAGAAATAGCCTCTGAAGACTATTATTCTGGATGAATTTTACGGCATGTTCTATAACTGGCAAACAGCAAGAGATCGGCAAAAACTTACCACACAAAACAATGTAACGCACATTAAAACACACAATTTATGTTATATGCATATTTTTCGTGGAGTCGATCGCTTTTTTTTTTTTTTTTTTTTTTTTTTTTAAAGACATTCCTTGTTATTGGTTTCGGGTTTAAAAAACTTAAACTTTTCTCATGCGGGAATTTTCAATTTCTGTCCACAAACAGGAACTTTAGTCACATAGCAATCAGCTTTTGACATACACTTTAGCCTATGATACTCCCTTATTTTCCTTCTACTTGCATGGAAGCGCATAATAAGACTATTTCTGCTATTTTTTTTTTTTTCGGTTACCATGTAGTAGAAATAATCATAAGCTTTTTAACAATAATTTGTTGCAAAGATGTAGAGAAAGTCATGTGAACGGAACACGTCAGATTTTTTTTTTTTTCCTTACTCTGAGCAGGATAGGGATTGATCTGGATCAGAGGAAAATTCTCACTCAACCGGGAATCGCGCCTGCGACACAGCATGTAGGTAGAAAAGTGAGCTACTTCTGGTTCATTGCACAGTTACTTAGGGGCGCACGGGTAATCCCGGTCAGTGGGTAATGCCGGTCATGTAGTTATCTCGATGACCATAGCAACAGTGATCTACTGGTTTATGTTACCCTTTGTAAATGCATCCTTAAGACACATCTAGCCATAGTCATTAATTCCTTAGTAGCGTTGTGAGCAGTAGTGAGAAAAAATATGATTAACGCATTTTTTATTTTGCTTGGAGAAAAACGCAGAGTAAATGTACCCCATTAAATTAATTAAATAAGTTCATAGCATTTTCCGGATGAACATGGCAGCCATATTACTATCGAAGATTTTGAAGTCTTCAAAAGCGACGGAATTATTGTTGTTTCTATTACTCCACATATGTCCAACAGGTTCTGGACATTACTATCTATGGGCCATATTGTGAGCTCGTTGAGAATGTAGTGGTTGGGACAGTCCGAAAATTTATTTTTGTGTTATATGCGTAAAGAAAAGAAGATTGTTATATTGAAGTTCTAAAATAAAATGTATTCTTTTATGTGCATTTTAGTGATATATTTTATCTAAATAACAGCTTTGAATATAAACTCCGGCAGTACCCGCACGAGCGGGTAATCCCGGTCAATGACACCATCTTAGCATGCATTTAGGTAAAGAACCTAACTAATAATTGCCTTAAAATAACCATTTTAAAATTGCTTTAAGCCGTTCACGGTGATTTTTCTTAAGTAACCGCCATTCTCTCCTATCGCAGTAGGTATATGAATATAGTGGGTTAAAGCGATAGTCAAGGTTTCTAAAATGCGGCTCGATGGAATTCTATGTTCTTGTCATAGCTACGGGGGGAGGGTAGATATATTATTTGTAAATTTAAACCAATACCAAAGAATACCTCAGAAATTATTCGGTTTAACTTCCCTAGTCTCACTATCGTGGGGAATGCCTAAGATCCATTTCCTGAACTCAATGCTATCCTCTGCCAATCTATTAAACTGATCCCAATTTGTTCCTCTATTTGCTACCACTCTTTTGATCCCTTCTTCCCAGATCATCCTGGATCTTCAGGATTTCTTCCCGGTGGTCTGGCTCTCATAATCTGATTTATCTTCTGGTCTAAACCCATCCTTTATACATGGCCCGTATTTTTTTTTTTTTTTTTTTTTCAATCTTCCGATATGCTATAAATAAAAGACAAGTTCATAGAAAACAATTATTTTATTACTAAAAGTTTTGTACACTTATGGTTACTTTTCAACATAATCACCGAAAAGATTCAGACATTTATCGTACCTGTGCACAAGCTTTGCAATGCCCACTTAAAAAAATATTGCCGCCAATGATTTTAAATGAGCATTGACGTAGTTTTGAAGATCTTCGTTGGTTTGAAAGTGCTGCCCTCCTAGCCACGTCTTCAGTTCAGGGAAAAGTCGTTGGGTGCCCAGTCAGGACTGTATGGCGGATGATCGAAAATGTCCCATTGAAATTGTTCAAGGAGCCGATAGGTTGTGCCAGCAGTGTGTGGACGAGCGTTGTCATGGATCAACACAATTCCAGAAGTCAACACTCCTCTTTGTTTGTTTTGAATGGATCTCCGCAAACGCCGTAAAACAAAGAGGAATGCTCATTTGAAATCATTGGCGCCAACATTTTTTGAAGCGGGTATTGCAAAGCTTGTGCACAGGTAAGATAGATGCCTCAATTTTTTCGGTGGTTATGTTGAAAAGTAGCCATAAGTGTACAAAACTTTTAGTAATAAAATTATTGCTTTCTATGAACTTGTCTTTTATTTATAGCCTACCGGAGATTGAAAAAAAAAGACGGCCCTCATACCTGCCCACACCATGTAAGTTGTCTATTTTCAATCTTGTTGCTTATAGATGGTACTTTTAGTTCCTCTCCTATCCTTTCATTCCCGTCTCGCCATGTCTTTCTTGTTATTTTTCTTAGGCTTTTCATTTGCATTGCGTTTACGATACTTAACTCATTTTTTGTTACTACCCAGCTTTCACTTCCATAAACAGGTACTGGTTCAACTAGAGTCGGATGATATGTCCCGGGCCTCACACAGGCCAGTTAGACGGTAGCATCGTATAGCTTAACTCTAGGCTAGCTTGTATCCATAGTTACAGCTCAATAGCTTGTTTAGTTTTCCAATGACAGCATTTTAAACAAGACAACTTTACAGTTTTCACGAAAATGGAGA
Source organism: Hymenopus coronatus (assembly GCA_030762935.1). Classification (NCBI taxonomy): domain Eukaryota; kingdom Metazoa; phylum Arthropoda; class Insecta; order Mantodea; family Hymenopodidae; genus Hymenopus; species Hymenopus coronatus. The sequence continues at coordinate 15,373,689 of CM060884.1, forward strand.
ATTTGGAAAAACGAGCAGAGATTAAATACTTCCATTTGAAAGGCTTAATGCCTAAATAAATCAAGGAGGAAATGGACAGTACATCAAAAGACTCTGTCCCTTCATATTCAATGATTAAAAGGTGGGTTGCAGAGTTTAAAATGGGACGTACGAGCACTAGTGATGAGCCTCGCTCTAGATACCCTGTAGAACTGACAACTCCAGAGATCATTGAAAAATTCATCGTTTAGTACTGGAAGACCGCAGATTAAAGTTGTTTGAGATAACAGAGGCTGTAAACATATCAAAAGAACGTTCAAGTAATATTTTAAGTAATGTTTTGGGCTTTCACAAGGTCGATGCAAGATGTGTGCCGCGTTTGTTGACACCTGATCAAAATTTGCAAAGAAAAACTGTTTCTTTAAGAACGTGGAGCTCTACCGTAAAAATCCCATTGAATTTTTGAGACGGTTTATTACCATGGATGAAAATTGGATAAATCATTACATTCCAGAAAGTAAATCAAGTCAAAACAGAGGATTGCGCCAGGTGAACCAACTCCAAAAAAGGCAAAGTTAATTTTGTCAGCTAACAAGGTTATGGTGAGTGTTTTCTGAGATGTACAGGAAATTATTTTTATTGATTACCTGGAAAAGGGTAAAAGTATCACTGATGGCAACTACGCAAGCTTACTGCAACGTCTGAGTGATGAGGTAAAAAGAAAAACACCTGATTCGGGGGGGGGGGGTCTTGTTTCATCACGACAATGCTCCGGCCCATCGTTCAGTCATTGTAATGGGAAAAATGTGCGAATTAAAGTTGGAATTGCTTGCACATCCACCCTATTCGCCAGATCTAGCACCCAATGCCTACCACCTCTTCCAAAACCACAAAAATTTTCTTGGAGGACGACGATTTCACAGCAATGGGGTCATTGATGCGGTAAACAGCTATTTTGAGGACCTTGATAAACTACAGTACAGCAATAGTTTAATTAAACAAGAACACCGATATGACAAATATATTAATTAGCTTTTTGCAGATTATATTGAGAAATAAAGGGAAAAAAAATTAAATGCTGTTTTCATTGAGAGGCCCGGGACTCATCAGCCGACCCTCGTATTGCTACATTGTATACTCTGGTTTTCGTCCTTTTATCTACTTCTTCTTTCACAAGAACACATCTGCTTAATGCATAATATGCCTTGGTAGCTTTCTCTACACGCTTTCTTATTTCTTTGTGGAATTTACCGGTTTGGTGTACCACTGTTCCTAAGTACTCGTAACCTTAAACTTGTTCTAACTGCTGTCCATCCTTTTCTATCATAATCTCTTTTACTTATCTTCAGTCCTGGCTACCATCAATACTTTACTCTTATTGTAATTATATTCGTCATATAAATATCTTGCAATAAATCCTATTTTAATCAAATTTGACACAGTCACTTTTGAGGAAATAAAATATCGATGAAAAGATTTTTCCATGCGAGCATCAAGTGGGGGATTTTCTTTCATATGACATCAACTTTGGTATCTATTCGACTTTTCGTTTCTGACTTATGCACACAAGCTTAATAAATTGTTAAAAAGCTTATTCTTCTATTTACTTCATGCTAATCGAGAAAAATTCAGCAGAAATAGTCTTATTACTTGCTTCCTTGTAAGTAGAAGGGAAATAAGGGAGTACCACAGGCTAAAGTGATAGTCAAAAGATGGTTGTTATGTGACTGAAGTTCCTTTGTTTGTATGGACAGGAGTTGACACTTTTCCGGATGGGAAAAGTATAAGTATTTTAAAGCTGAAACTGATACAAGGAATATCTAAAAGGAAATGATGAACCTCACGAAAAAAATGTACATAACAGAAATTGTGTGTTTTAATGAGCTATACATTTTTTGTGTGATATCCTACGGTTTACCAGTTATACAAAATTCCGCAAAATTCATCCAGAATAAACATCTCCTCAGAGGCTATTTCCAGAAAATTGAAGGTATACATTTTATTTGACATGAAATATTTTATATTTATGAGATGTTAATCAAAATCGTTAGATCCACTTTTTAGAAAATTAAAATGTTCGAACTTTTTTTTTCCGTGTTTAAAGGGTAGTTGGGGTGGGGGCATTTTCTTGAAAATCTTCGTGTCGCATCCTTGGAAGATACCCAACTACCAAGTTTGGTTTTTAATGGTATTTTCGTTTTTAAGCTATGCTGCCCACAGACACACACACACACATACATACATATACACACAGACTGACAGACACAAGGACATTTCTCTAAAAATGATTTTTTGGATTCATATATTTCCGGTGAAATCTCGGTATCGAATTTTTGGTTGGAAAACAATACCTTCTCTATACAGTATGTACATAGTACGTGTAGAGAAAATAAAAATGTATACTGTTTCCAGGTGGGATGCAATAGACAGAAAAGAGGGAGAGAACTGAAAATTAAGGTAGAGAGAAGAGAGAACGAGAAACATGGAAAAGAATTTCGTCATTGAACCAGAGCTGCAATAACGCAAATACATATAAATGTAATGAAATGATATGTTCTACCCTTAGAGTTAAAATCCCTTTGTGCTATAAATGAAAACAAATAGCTGGCGACTGTTGTAAAGTTCCGAAGTTTCATATGGTTGGCAATTTAAGAAGCCTCGTCCCAAAAAAGGAACTCAACATAGCAATCTTTCTTCAAAATCGATTCTTCTCTCACGGCATTCTCGTAATGGCGGAGACGTCGGAGGAAGTTGATGTATAAAATTCGGCAGCTGAACGCATTTTTGGCAAGACTCCAGGCAGTCCCGTCGCTTCAAAGGAGGGCAAGGAACTGCCTCTTCTCCCGGTTATAAAACCAAACGGGCAGAGGAAATGAAACAGAAAATAGATGACTGCAAGGCAAGAAATGCAACAAGGAATCTCTCTAACAACCAAATTCTATTCAGTACTGACTCAAATAGATTATTTTGCTTCCGAAATCAATAGCAATAGTAATCAATAAATATTTGATGTGCTCCAATCACATAACTTTCTCTACATCTCTGTAACAAATTGTTTTAATAAGGTTATTCTTCCATCTATTTAATTAAGCAGAAACGGTGTTATTACTTAGTTTCCTTATAAGTAGAAAAGAAATAAGAGAATACACTAGACTAAACCGACAGTCAAATGTTTTAAAATGTGGTTGCAATGGGATTGAAATCAGTTTCTTTGGGTGGCCAGGAGTTGACAAGTTCCCGTATGAGAAAAGTAAGGTGAAATCAATAATAAGGAATTATTTCAAAAACGGCCAACTCGACGTCAAAAATGTATATGAGATAAATTGAGTGTTTTTTCGTGATCTGTATTCTTTTTATAATACTTCTCACACACAAAACATGTAAAACGTTAAAACACACAATTTGTTACACACACACACACACACACACACACATATATATATATATATATATATATATATATATATATATATATATATATACAAACAAAGGAGATTCAGTCACATAGCAACCAGCTTTAACTATCACTTTAACCTATGGTACTCCCTCATTTCTCTCCTACTTGCAAAGAAGCAAGTAATAAGACTATTTCTGCTAATTTCTCCTCAAATGAAGTAAATAGAAGCCTAAGCTTTTTAACAATAATTTGTTAGACTGCCTCCGTGGTCGAGTGGTCAGCGAGCTAACTTCTCACCCGGGGGTCCCGGGTGCGATTCCCGGCTGGGGCGGGGAATTTCTCTAGCCAGAATTATTCCCTATCCCCCACAGAGTCTGGAAGTTTGTGAGTGTGAATGTGGGTGTTTGAGTAAAACAAAATGATTTAAAACCAAGTAAAAGTACTTACAGACAATGAGTTGCTTCAAGTGGAAAGCCCCCGATATAACCTTAGATGTTAAAGAGGGCTATATAAATGAAACAATAAAAAAAAAAAATTGTTGCAGAGATATAGAGAAAGTCATGTGAATGGAACACACCAGATTTTTGTTTTCTGGAAACAGTACTGTTTACTTGACAACAGGTTTGTTTACGTCTCCCCCCTGTGTTCTTATCAATGACTTCTTTTGATATGGCGTGATGGTCGGTCGCAACCTGTATACGGACCGGCGAACGGTACGAACTTCCTAGCTCTGGTGATTACACTTAGCCGTATTTGGCCTCACGGAGTGGCCTGTCTCTTTCGTGCGCCTTGACCGCACCGAGTAGTAGTGAATCGTCCCCAGACCTATAGGTAATAGGTATACCCAGTTCAGTGATTCATTTGATGTCTCCTTCACGTGCGTAAATTTTTAAAAATGACCACAAGCATCACCGAAAAGCACTTTCAACTTACGCCTCCTGAACGCTGGTGCGGTACTTTTTCAGTTTCCGCACCTTCGCTGTCGGTAGGTATTGTAGTCTCGGAGTTGGCTGGGCTCTCTGGAACTCAACCGTTTCTCGTGCTGGACCGTCGGTGTGGTAGTTACGCTGAGACGGGTTTTATAAGTTTGAATTTGCCGCTGGATCAGTTGTGCCACATTCACAATGAGATGCAAGCGCAGGCGTAATGTAGCATAAGCGCAAGTGCGAGGGAAGACCATTCACAATGTAGCCGTAAGCGAAACGCAAGAAGTTGGCACGGGTTTCAAATTGAATAACATAACCAATAATACCCTTAAGAAAATTCACTGAATCTTTTACAAATAAATATGTTATAAAAATCTTACATACTAACAATTGACGCTCAGGCAGTGAAGTCACAATAATTTGCTCATTCAAAATTGTTGTAAATAGAACAAGCATAGAGACTGCAGAAAATGATAAAGCTACACAATTAATGAACTAGAATTCTCTGTCTGCGCCTCGATTTATGAGAACCAAGAAATCTAGGCGCATATGATAATTACATCCATTAAATCAAAGGATTCGCAAGGAGGCTGTTGAGGGAAATTAGGGATTGCGCTGAACTCCACGGCAAATAGAAGAGCATGCATGTACAGCAGGCCCTGTAAAATCTTGTAGTGCGATCGTCTGTTGTTGATTTCATAGGGAATGCATAGAGAAAAGAAGCAGACTTCATCCTCTTTGTACGTAACGCAGGGATAAAGTTTGGAGTTTGCAAACTCTTGCGTTGCAATGCATTGCGTTGCGTCTTACGTGTTGCTATGTGAATGCTTACATTAAATAATATAAGTACAAACTCTTGCGCTTACATTGCGTCTGCGCTTGCATTTCATTGTGAATGTAGCATCACGTTGGTCACGCTTACAGTTGGTGAAACTGGAATTTCTGTTTAGCGCCGAACCAATTGTTTTTTTTTTTTTAATGATTTATTGATCGATCAGCGCATGTGCGGTCTACAGATAATTGATTTTAGACATTATTTACATGCATAGTACTGAATAACATCGAAATGAGGTAAGCCCCAATGGGCCCCTCATAAGTAGGTACATTTTTTGGTTTTTATTTTACAGAAATTCCTGCTGTGAGAGCTGGTCCAGTGGTAGGCGACTCTTGATGCAAGTTGGATAGCTAGATTTTCTGCCAAGAGAATAGTGAATAGCTCCTGAGATGTCTTTTAGCTTGCTGTAGAACTGTTCGGCTTGTGAAGAAATTGACTGTTGAATGATACTGATTCCAGTTTCTCTATATATTTGACTATTTCTGACAAAACACGGTGCATTCGTTGAGATGCGCAGTATTTTGTTTTGAAATGTCTGGACACGTCTGATTTCAGGACTAGTTTCTCCCCAAACTGGACAAGCGTATAGTAGCAGTGGTCTTAATAGAGTCGTGTAAAGTAGTGTGCAATTTTTTAGTTTGAGTGAAGATCTTTTGTTGAGGAGGGGGTAGAGTTTTGCCAGTCTTGCTCGGGCTAGTTTAAGTTTGTTGCTTATATGTGGTTTGTCGGTTGTAAGCTTTCTTCTCTGCTGTGAAATTGTTTATTTTTATAACCCGACCTTACTTCAGGTAACCAGAAGCTGTATTGTCGGTGAGTATAAGAATCTCAATCCCTATGCTTGGTTGGTAGGGTCTTTTAGGTGAGAATGAATTTAAAAGTAATTTGGTAGTTAAAATTGTTATAACAACGCGGCGCACCAAGACACGCGACTTGAACAGATTTCCTTAACCGAAATTGTGCCTAGTATGTCTTATGGCAGGTACTTACATCAATTATTGATAGCAATTATTATAGTAAATGCTTTTATATACAATTACTATAATGTTAACCTCGATTTCTGAGATGAACTCAGAGCGTCTGTGGCTATATCTTCACTAATCAGAGACTGTGCACCGGAACTTTATAAAAGTTTCACTCCTATCATAAATTTGAAGACTATTCATTGTTTTTAAGCATTGTAATCTGCACGTCACCATGAGGACGACAGCTTTCATTGTTACCACTTTTCATGATATATATATATACACACTTTTATATGCTCATAGTAATTAAAATTAAAATAAAATTAATTAGCTTACATAATAATGAACTCTCCTAAATTAGTTATTTGTTAAGTTCTCCTTTGTTACATTCTTAAACAAATTACAGCATCCGGTATTTCGTAATCTCTTTAGATCTCCTTTTTCTCCGCCTCTCGTATTATATGTTTATTTATATTTTATTTGCTTAATATACTTTCATAAACACCAATCCTTAGTTATTTTATACATAATAATAACGAGTTTTATTTATTACACATCCTTGGCTATATCACTTTTGTTAACACGCTATTTTAAGAAGTTTTCGTGCGTATCGTGAAGCGATGACGTCACGTTGCAATCTCTTCACGTGCCAAACAATATTATTTTATGATTTTAATACTGCTTTAGGGCAGTATAGGTTTACTTTTAGTTGCCTAGATTGCTTCAAGCTTAAATTCTGCGTCAACGCATTGCTCGGAGATATGTAGTATGGTTAATTTTGCGAGAGGCTACTGGTACCCACTATTACGCATCAGATAAAATTCTTCAAGATATGCCCTGAATTATTAGCAGCAAGTTCAATGTCTGCATGTATTTATGCATGTAGGTGTGCTTCCATTTGAGGGAATTAGAGTAATTCTGGCTACCTACGTGAAATGCAGACTGAAAATTAACACGGAGACCAAGACAATTCACAGCAAGTGAATCATTCCCTCTTTTGATTCAATAAAGATTCAATTCAAAGATTTTATTTGGCACAAACATGTATGATATGTGGTCTATTATTCCGAGGTGCTAGTATTACACGTGGAGGACCAGCCATCTGCTCTTTAAATGTAACTTCAAACGTTAATGACCCCCGCTCAAATGCATTCCAGAATCAATCAAAATAATAACCCACACAAAAAAGTATCGTTAATTTCTGCAAATTTGTTATTCCATTAGAATAATTAATTTATTTTCTAATTGAACATTGTTGTATACACGTGCTGGACATTTTAGCTTTCTATTGTTTATACTTTCTGAGAAAAAAGAATGAAAGCCAGCATTTAAATGTTGTTTTAATGCCTTAAAATCCTCTTAGCCCCCAAAGTATATATTTTCTGAAACTGAAAATAATAAGAGATTTTATAGTGCCTAAAACAAAAAAACAAAAAAAAAAACATGATTTTTTACCATTTCCAGTACCTTGTCCTTAGAAAGACTTTACTATATATTTACTTTCTCTAACCCCGTATGTACAATGTACATAGTGAATAGAGAAGGTATTGTATTCCACCCAAAATTTTGATACCGAGATTTCGCCGGAAATACATGTTTTATGTTCCCCGAATAAAAAAAAAAAAGCATTTTCAGAAAAAGGTTCGTATGTGTGTCTATGGACAGCATATCTCAAAAACGAAACGACCGTTAAATACCAAACTTGGTATTTAGGTTTAGTATCTTCAAAGGATGCGACATGAAGATTTGAAAAAAGTCTCTCCATCCAAAATTACCATTTACATGGCAAAATTTTCAAAAAATTTTATTTTATCAAAAATGGTTCTAACGATTTTGATTAAAACACCGTTTATTGAAGATATTTACACGACAAATAAAATGTATATCTTGATTTTCTGGAAATAGCCTCTGAAGATCTTTACCATAAGAGATAGACAAAAAACTTACTACACAAAATATGCAGATCTCGTTGAAACACACAATTTATGTTATATAGGTACATTTTTTTCGTAAAGTTGACCATTTTTGAGACATTCTTTGTTATTGGTTGCAGTTTTAAAATACTTAAGGGGACAAGGCAATCTGAAATAACATTTTCTGCTTTAAACACTAATAAAACCTCAATTATTTCTAGTTTCAGAGAATGTATACTTTTGGGGGGATAAGAGGATTTTAATGAATTTAAATATAATTTAAATGCTAGTCTGCATTTCTTTAAAGCTGTTATACAAGTTCCGTTTTATATCATTTGTCTCTTTAAATTCAGTTTTCTCAAGACAGCATTTTTGGATACTTATATACTGGGAATCTGAAATTTTCAGCACATATATACAACACATAGTTGAACTTTCTGAACCACAATCGTGATGTTATAATATATATTGATCATATTAAGAAATCAACAACATTGCAAAATTTCCACAGTTTTACTTTTTTGAATTTGCAAATATATTTCTTTTTTTAATTTCTACTGAAATTGTATCATAGCTAAATAATTGAGGTTCAGAAGATAGCAGATTATACTAAGAACAAGCATGTAAAAGTGTGATTATGTATTACAAGTAGTATCAGAGAAAAAGGTACATGAATTCACATGTTTTAAGACTAAGTGTTATTACTTTTCTGTTGAATGAAATACTTTTTATAGACTCAACCACATAAGCTATTAATACTAACAACCACTTGGAATAATTGTCATGATCTATAGAATAATTCATACAAATTTCTGGAAGAACAATTGAATACTTTAAGTGCAGTGGTAATTCAACTCATTTAAGGTGTCATTTCCTATGTTCAGACTACCTTGTCCCCTTAAACTTTTCACATATGGAAATTTGTCAACTCTGGCAATGCAAAGAAACTGCTTATATCCACGTGGCAACCAGCTTTCAAAAGATTTAGCTATCGTTTTAGCCTAGTGTATTCCATTACTTCCCCTTCTACTTACAAGAAAGCATATTTTCTACTAACGTTTATCTCCATTAGCATGAAGTAGATAAGAGAATATGCTTCTCACAATAATTTATTACAGAGATGTAGAGAAACTCATGTAAATGGAACGCATCAATTTTTACTTTCCCTACACTTACTATGTAAAGTGTATAGAGAAGTTATTGCACTCCACCTAAAAATTCGGTATCAAAATTTCACTGAAAGTATGTGTTTTCAGAAAAAGGTTCGCATGTGGGTGTGTCCGTGTGTCTGTGAACACGATAACTCAAAAACGAAAAGTCGATAAAATGCCAAACAGGTATTTAAATTTAGTATCTTCCAGGCATGCAACACGAAGATTTTGAGAAATCCCCCCACCCCAAACTACCCTTTACATGGAACTTTTTTTCGAAAATAGTGATTTTCTCAAGAAAGGCTCCAACGATTTTGAATAAAATATCGTATATTAAAGATATTTACCTGGTAAATAAAATGTATATCTTCAATTTGCTGGGAATAGCCTCTGAAGCTTACTTTATTCTGGATGAAATTTAAGGAATTTTGCGTAACTGCTAAACCGTTAGAGATAGATAAACACTTACTCCACAAAAAATGTAGAGCACGTTAAAACATACACTTTATGTTATATACATTTTTTTTTCGTGGAGTTTATCGTTTGTTTTTTTTTTTTTTTTTTTTTTTTTTTTTTTTTTTTTTTTTTTAGATATTCTTTGTTTTAGGTTTCGGCTTTAAAAACTTATAATTTTCTCTTACAGGAATTTCAAACTCTTGTCTACACAAACAAAGGAACTTCAGTGGCATAGCAACCAGCTTTTGACTATCACTTTAACCTATGCTACTCCCTTATTTTGCTTCTACTTACAAGGAAACAAGTAATAAGACTATTTATGCTAATTTTTCTCGATTAGTATGAAGTAAATAGAAGCATAGGCTTTTTAACAATAATTCGTTGCTGAGATGTAGAGAAAGTCATGTTTTGTTGTAGTGTATTTGCAGTACATTTGGAAAGCAGGACCGCATGTTGGTAGCACTGAGTGAATAAACAAGTTTAGTTGGCGACAGCTGCCCGGCGTAAGGCTGACCCATGCGCCAGGTGCAAGATCCCAAGGACCAATCCCAACAATCTGATATCACCTGCCGCTACGGACCATCCGGCTCGCCCGCCCGCATCTCAAAATACAAGCACATGTCTTCCAAATGAGTGTTCTCCACATCTCTGATTTCTGTATACATGTCTTATTCATGCCAACTAACGTCTCTTTCATTGTTTATTCAAATGTGTCATTAACAGTTTCTTTTTAAATTATTATTACTGAGAATTAAGTAAATCTGATGTGTTCAATTCACATGCCTTTCTCTACATCTCTGCAACAAATCATTCTTAAAAGTTTGTTCTTCTATTTACTTCATGCTAATCGAAAAAAATAGCAGATATAGTCTTACTTGCTTGCTGAAGTAGAAGCGAAATAAGGGAGTACCATAGATTAAAGTGATAGTCAAAAGCTGGTTGCTATGTGATTTAAGTTCCTCTGTTTGTATGGACCGGAGTTGACAAATTCCCGTATCAGAAAAGTATGTTTTTAAAGTTGAAACCAAAAGCAAGAAATATCTCAAAAACGATCAACTCCACGAAAAAAATATATAGCTTAAATTGTGTGTTTTAACGTGCTCTACATTTCTTGTGTGGTAAGTTTTTGTCTCTTACGGTTTAGCAGTTATACAAAATTCCGTAAAATTCGTCCAGAATAAACGTCTTCAGAGGCTTTTCCAGAAAATTCAAGATATACATTTTATTTGTGATGGAAATGGCTTTAATGTGTGGTATTTTAATCAAAACCGTTAGAGCCATTTTTAAGAAAAACAAAATTTTCGAATATCTTTCCATGTAAAGGGTAGTTAGGTTCTTGAAGATCTTCGTGTCGCATCCTTGGAAGATACCAAATTTAAATTCCAAGTTTGGTATTTAACGGTCTTTTCGTTTATGAGCTATGCTACCCACAGACACATACAGACACACACATACACGGATATTTTTATAGTTTTGTTTTAATATTGTTTTTAATGTGTATTACAAAAGCACGTACGGTCTGTGGACCCGTGCGATTGTTGACATTCTATGTTATGTCAATAAATACACTTATTCATTCATACAAATCCAGAAACCCGTGCCAACTTCATGCGTCACGCTTACGATTACATTGTGAATGGTCTTCCCTCGCACTTGCGCTTATGCTACTTACGTGTGTGCTTGCATCTCATTGTGAATGTAGCATAACTCTTGTATCATAAATAACTATTATGGATTCAACCATATACGCTATTATGCAAACAACCACTTGAAATACTTATGTTTTATAGAATAATTCATTGAAATTTCTAGAAGTACAATTGAATACTTTAAGAGCGGTGATAATTCAACTCACTTAAGGTGTAATTTCTGTATGTTCAAACTACCTTACCGCCTTATACATACGGTACGCATCTTAACGCATGGCTAGGCACGTTGTTAGAACACCCCAACCACGTGTGTTTAAATCTATAATCCAGTCAGCTGAACCAATTGCGGACATTGCACTGATCACATCAGCAGTAAGCGTGAAATCAATGGATGATAACACTTCTCATGCGAATACCCTATTATCTCAGCAACGCTGAACACCTTCCTCTTGTTATTTGGGCAAGGGAGTGCACAATCAGAAACGTAGTGATTAGGTTCAAGGTAATGAACAGGTAAAACCAGTTTGTAAACGTGCCGTAACTTAAGTGCAGCATTTGCAACAAGTGTTGTCACTCGCAGGATGTCAGGGGTATCACAAACGTACGTATTTACACTCCCACGCCTCTCATCGCTTCAGTAAACAAACAATGAAACAGCTGTCCCACCTGCTTGGCGATCAACTTCATAGCGCGACCTTTCTACATATAATACAGAGCCTTTTAAATCAGCTCTTTGTTTGCCACGTTCAATTGTTATCCTATATATCAGTGGTTAACAAAGCGTCCCAACTGGCACGCCCCTAAGTTTGTTAAAGAATAATTTTCTGAAAGCCGTTCTTATTCTGTCATAATGCAGAAGAAACGAGGTAATTTCACAATCTTCAATCGTAAGAAAACTAATTTTAACAACACAAATGAGTGCATGAAATAAGCCTGCACAAAAAACATGACATGATTAATACCCAATTCTTTTTCTAGCCACTATCATTTATTACTTTCTCTACACGGACTATTGCATCGTGTATAGAGAAGGTATTGTATTGCACCCAAAATTGGATACCATGATTTCACTGAAAATAGATGCTTTAGGAGCCCCTAATTCCAAAAAAAAAAAAAAAAAATGCAAAAATGCATTTTCAGAAAAAGATCCGTATGTGTCTGTCTCCGTGTGTGTGACTGTGGACAGCATACCTAAAAAAAAAACAAACAAAAAAAAAACCGTTAAATACCAAATTTGGTATTTAAGTTTGGTATCTTCCAAGAATGCAACACGAAGATTTTAAAGAAAATCCACCCATCCCCAACTACCTTATGGAACTTTTTTCGAAAATGTTGATTTTCTCAAAAGTGGCTCTAACGATTTTGATTAAAATATCGTGTATTAAAGATATTTGCCTCACAAATAAAATGAATATTTTGAATTTTTGGGAATAGCCTCTGAAGGCTACTTTACTCTGGATGATTTTTACGGAATTTTGAATAACTGCTAAACCATAAGAAACTTACAAAAACTGTAGAGCACGTTATATTATATACATTTTTTTCGTGGAGGTGGTCGTTTTTTAAATTCCTTGTTTTTGATTTCACCTTTTAAAAATTATACTTTTCTCATATAGGAATTTGTCAACTCCTGTCCATACAAAGGAACTTTAGTCACATAGCAACCAGCTTTTGACTGTCACTTTAACCTATGGTACTCCCTTATTTCGCTTCTACTTACAAGGAATCAAGTAATAAGACTATTTCTGACAATTTTTTCTCGATTAGCATGAAATAAATAGAAGAACAAGGTTTTTAACAACCATTTGTTGCAGATATGTAGAGAAAGTCATGCGAATGGAAGAGATCGATTTGTTTAATCGTTTCATTTGTATGGCCCCCTCTAACTCCAATGGTCATATAGGGGGCTTTGACTTGCGAAAATACGCATTACTGTAGGTTTAGAACGTTAGATTAATAATGTTTACTTTCTCTATACATACTATGTACATAGTGTATAGAGAAGGTATTGTACTGTACCCGAAAATTCAATACATATTTTGAGACCACCTGAAACCAAAAAAAGCATTTTTAGAAAAATGTGTGTGTATGTGTGTGTGTGAGCAGTATAGCTCAAAAACGAAAATTCACTTAAATACCAAACTTGGTATTCAGGTCCAAGGATTAGACACGAAGATTTTCAAGAAAATACCCCCACCCTTTACATGGAAAATTTTCGATTTCTTTTTATTTTCTCGAAAATATCACTAACGACTCTGTTTGAAATACCGTATATTAAAGATATTTATATGGAAAACAAAATGTATGTCTTGAATTTTCTGGGAATAGCCTCTAAAGATCTCTTTTTTCAGAATGACTTTTGCTGAATTTTGCATAACTGGAAAACCGTAAAAAATAGACAAAAAGTTACTACACAAAATTGTAGAGCTCGTTAAGGCACACAGTTTATGCTTTTTTTTTTTTTTTTTTTTTTTTTTTTTTTTCCCCCTGGAGTCCACCGTTTTTAAAATATTCCTTGTTATTGCTGTCATTTTTAAAATACCTAATGGTACTTTTCTCAAACGGGAAGTTGTCAACACCTGACCACGCAAAGAATGGGATTTATATACCATAGCAACCACATTTTAAAACATTTGACTGTCTATTTAGTCTAGTGTATTCCCTTATTTTCCTTCTACTTATTAGGAACTAAGTAATAAAACCATTTCTGCTAATGTTTATCTGAATTAGCATTAAACAGACAGAAGAATAAGCTTTTTATATTACTAAACACACACTTCCAGACAGGGAATCGAACCCTGCACCTCCGGATGAGAAGCCAGCTCGGTGGCAGTCAGTACATGTTTCTACTTATAATAATCAGCATAGAAGCCGCTTTGTCCACCATACATCTCGCAAGCGGCCCCTGGGACATTTTACAGCATGAAACGTTTTTTGTGTGTTTTATTTTAAAGACATGGTTACACAAAAAATCTGATGTGTTCTATCCACATGACTTTCTCTACATCTCTGCAACAAATGATTGTTGAAAAGCTTATGGTTCTATTTACTTCAAGCTAATCAAGAAAAAATTACAGAAATTATCTTAATACTTGCTTCCTTGTAAGTAGAAGGGAAATTAGGGACTACCATAGGTTAAAGTTGTAGTCAAAAGCTGGTTCCGTATGAGAAAATTAAGTCTTTTAAAGCTGAAACTAATAACAAAGTATATCTCAACAACGGTCAACCTCACGAAAAAAAAGGTATATTACATAAATAGTGTGTTTTAACGAGCTCTACATTTTCTGTTTTGTAAGTTTTTGTCTCTCTCTTACGGTTTCGCAGTTATGCAAAATTCCGTAAAAATCATCCACAATAAAGTCTTCAGAGGCTATTTCCAGAAAATTCAACATATACATTGTATCTGCCATGCAAATATCTTTAATATACGATATTTTAATCAGAGTCGTTACATCCATTTTTGAGGAAATCAAAATTTTCGAAAATTTTTCCATAAATGTAAATGGCGTGTTATTTATGGACGATCATAAATACTGGGATTCTCAGCGTCCCATTCTATATTGAGTGTGAAAGACCGCTTAATTTTGCTCAGAGGCCTCTCTATCAGGCTTGAGGTTCTTTTACGTGGCGTTAGTATACGACACGGGGCCAACGGCTTTACTTCCCTTCCGAAGGAAGCCATGCTAAGGATTTTTACACCCAAAAAAATCCATCGTCCTCCGTCGGGTTTGAACCCGCGACCTTGGGTATATGAAGTTAAAATGGTAACTACTACACCACGGAGGTCAACATATTTTCCCATGTAAAGGATAGTTGGGGTGGGGAGATTTTCTTGAAAATCTTCGTGTCGCATCTTTGGAAGATACTGTAGTTAAACACCAAGTTTGGTATTTAACGGATTTTTCGTTTTTGAGCTATGCTGTCCACAAACACACACGGATCTTTTTCAGGGGACTCAAAACATGTATTTCCGGTGAAAACTCGGTATCGAATTTTTGGGTGAAATGGAATACCTTCTGTATACACTACATACGTAGTAAATGTATAGAAAGTAAAAAGGAATGGTAGTAGCATCTATTAAAAGCGCTAATGACTATCGTTGCAAAGCATGAATTAAAAATGCAACATTCTCTCATGCTAATGAGACATAAATCAAGAAGATGAAGTGTTCAAAGTCATCTTGTGTGTAGAGAAAACGTTTAAACGCTGAAAATCCTCGAGCGTCCTAAGCTGAAATCGATGTTGAGTCCAACAAGGGTAGAATTACTTTGCTCATTACGCTGACTTCTTTTATATTCCTTTGTATGCTTTGTTCTCCCTTCAGTGTACATTTAGCTCCCTACAGTTTCTTTTATTAGCTCTGAGCTCAATAGACCACCTTCCTCAGCTTACCGCAGTGTGACCACCCCGACAAAAGAAGGTGCTTATAATGGAAATATACTTTGATATTAGACAGCGCCCAAAGCCTTTATTTAACTCTAAGGTTAACAGAAAGATATGCATCTATTATGAGAAACTTCTAATCGAAAACGTAACGCTACCAAATCAAATTGGTGAGCTAATATATGTTGAATATACATATTAAGAGTGGTAACTATTACTTTCTCTACACGTACTATGTACATAGCGTATAGCGAAGGTATTGTAATACACCCAAAAATTTGATACCGAGATTTCACCTGAATAACATGTTTTAAGACTCCTAAATCTAAAAAAAAAACCTTTTTATAAAAAGTCCGCGAGTGCGTCTGTGGGCAGCATGGCTCATAAACGAAAAGACCGTTAAAAACCAAACTTGGCATTTAAGTTCGGTATATTCCAAGGGTACGACACGAATATTTTCAAGAAAATCCTCCCCACCACCAACTACCCTTTACATGGAAAAACGTTTCGAAAATATTAATTTTCTCAAATATGGCTCTAACAATTTTGATTAAAATCTCTTATATTTAAGATATTTTCTTGACAAATAAAATGTATATCTTATATTTTCTGGGAGTAGCCTCTGAAGACATTTATTCTGAATGAATTTTGCCGAATTTTGCACGACTAGTAATCCGTAAGAGATATGCAAAAAAATTACTTAACAAAAAATGTAGAGCACGTTAAAACACACAATATATGTTATATACATTTTTTTTTCGTGGAATGGCTCGCTTTTGAGACATTCGTTGTTATTGGTTTCAGCTTTAAAAAACTTATGCTTTTCTTATACAGGAATTTGTCAACTCCTGTGCATACATACAAAGGAACTTCAATCACATAGCAACCAGCTTTTGACTATCACTTTAACTTATAGTACTCCCTTATTCCGCTTCTACTTACAAGGAAGCAAGTAATAAGATATTTCTGCTAATTTTTTCTCGATTAGCATGAAGTAAATAGAAGCACAAGCTTTCTAATAATAATTTGTTGCAGAGAAGTAGAGAAAGTCATGTGAATGCAGCACATCAGCTTTTTCTCTGTTGTAAAATACAGGACAAACATGTCACAACCTGAATGTTGGAGTTTGGTCATATCTAATGTTATTTGATGATTCGAAATAAAAGGTTTTGGAATTAGGGGGTTTAACATATTAATTTAGTTACCTGCCAATTTTTATTTCAGTGATGCAGTTCATTACTGATTAATTCTGCCCGAAAATTAGCACAAAATTATATTAAATATTCTACAATAAATACCGCTTATTAAAATTATTAATTCGAATTTATAAAATAACTATCAACTCAAAATCTTTCCTCTGCAGCATATTATAAACACATTAGGCAGAAAATGTAAAACACCAAAACAAATTGCTTCACTGCTATTCTTTATAATCAAGAAACTAGCTTTTTGGCAAGCATACCATTAACCAGTGAATTAGACAAAAGGCATCATGCTTTAGAAGATACTGGCATCTGCGCGTTCCGGTTAGCGCGACGTAATTAATACATTACCGCGAGGTATGCAGAGTCCTCCATCTGATGACAATGGCTGTGGGTGAGGCCACTAGAGGAAGTGCACCATTAAACAGAACAACGCCTACAAAACAGCTGTTTTTGTTCTATTCCGATTGCTACACGGCAATAATGTAACTCAACACGTAACATCAGAGCATCAAAAAAGCATACTTTTGGTTTCAGCCAACCTTCTTCACAGATTCCCAGAAGATTAAAATTTAATTTGCCATAAAATATCTTGCTAATATAGCTTTTTAGTCAACATCAACTAAAACCATTTTTGAGAAAGTGAAAAACAAAGGAGAAATTGTTTGTTTCAAGGATAAGATAATTTTCTTGTAAAGCTTCGAGTCTTTGGAGGACTTAAATCTATCTGTCTGCCAATCAACCAAATCTATCTTAAATATTTAGATTGATATTTAATCACTCTTGGTTTACACACATACACACACACACACGGACAATTTTCCAAAAATAGTTTTATAATAACCTGCATGGGAGGTAAATACATTGTACATTTTTTAGAAGATAAGGATTCCAATTATTTATCGTTAGTTCATTAAAATAACGTATAAAGGTAATAATTTGGGCTAAATGATTATTTTGAGAGGATAGCCCTTGGTTTCTTTTACCATACACATTCCCCCATAATCTGAAGAAAATAAACGCAAATAAGAAATTTGCAACAGTATATTAGCACGCTTTGTATTTTATTTTATTTATTATTTTGCACAGGTTTAACATAGGAAGTATATCTGCTTCAGTAACCAAGACTGAGCAAATTGCAGAACACAAAACATTAGGGTGAGAAGTTATTATTGGATATGCCAAGGTTACTTCTTTTGTAAATCCAGAAATCCAAATACCTTTGTAAGAGCAAGGTTTTAGAGCATTAGAGGCATAAGTAACGGAGTTTTATAGACACAGATCTTTTCCCTAAAAGTTAGAAGCTCGGGACTTTTCCATTATAAAGAGCGGTCACGTGAGTGTAATACAATTAACTTCCAAAATTAACCACGTGACAAACTTATTTTCGCGCTTCTTTGCAACCAATCAGAAATGAGCTCTAAGATTGGATATTTTAGGTATATAAGCGGTGCGCACACAAGAAAATAGGCTGTATGTTGCATGTACGTGGGTGTTGCAGTGTTGGTGCTCGTTTATGTGACATGCTTACGTGAAATAGTGTAATTACCGCATGAGTTGATGTGCCAATCTTATATCGCCTAATAGGGAAGTACGGTAATTATCGATGAGAACTTTGTAAGCAGAAGAAATAGCACTAGTTATAAGCATATATTTTTACATCTACAAAAATTATGTCGGGAGCCACACGCTATAAATCTATTGGGAAAAGCCGCAATGATTTGTGACCTGGAAAAATAATTTAACATCTTAAATGTTTAAGTTCAGCGAAGAAAAGAAATGTGAAAAAGGCAGAGACTGATTTTCAATCAGCGGTAGCTAATAGCAGTCGGAATACCATTGCCTGCACCATTTTTAAGTGTCTGCTCAGAAATAATGTTTAGACTCAGATTTTAGAAACGGAATGCTTTAGGCGGAATGCTTTCAGGAAAATTCTACCCAAGTCACTACCAAAAGTTACCCCTTCGAACACACAAGACGGAAACCTCTTGGGAGATCCATGTAGAGACTGGAACATTCTCCTATTATGTCCCAACTTGTAGAATAATTCAGAAGCACCGGGACATTGTTGTAATATCAAGAAGTCTCCAAAGATCCGGAATAGGTACAACGACCGCCGCAGAGCGTGTATGGAAGACACACACAATAAGAAAACAGAGAAGTAGCAAAATATCCTTCAAGTATTTTGAAGAGATACCCAGAATTCTTTGTATAATCTACAAAGAGCAAATGCCCGAACTTGTGTTGCAAAAATCTGACGTGTTCCATTCACATGGCTTTCGCTACATCTCTGCAACAAATTATTGTTAAAAAGTCCATACTTACATTTAATTCATACTGAGAAAAATTAGCAGAAATAGACTTATTACTTGCTTCTTGTAAGTAGAAGCGAAATAAGGGAGTACAATAGGTTAAAGTGATAGTCAAAATCTGGTTGCTATGTGACTGAAGTTCCTTTGTATGTATGGACACGAGTTGACAAATTCCTGTAAGAGAAAAGTATAAGTTTTTCAAAGCTAACAAGGAATATCTCAAAAACGATAATTGTGTGTTTTATCCTGATCTACATTTTTGTGTAGTAAGTTTTTGTCCATCTCTTACGGTTTACCAGTTTTACAAAATTCAATAAAAATCATCCAGAATAAAGAGGTCTTTAGAGGCTATTCCTAGAAAATTCAAGACATACATTTTATTTGTTATGTAAATATCTCAAATATAAGAGATTTTAATCAAAATCGTTAAAGCCATTTTTAAAAAAATAAAGATTTTTTAAATTTTTTCCATGTAAAGTGTAGTTTGAGGTGGAGGGATTTTCTTGATAATCTTCGTGTAGCATCTTTGGAAGATACCAAACCTAAATACTAAGTTTCGTATTTAATGGTCTTTTCGTTTTTGAGCTACGCTTCCACAGACACACGCACACACACGGACTCTTTTTCCAATTTTTTTTTTATACAGGGGGACCCAAAACATGCATTTTCGGTGAAATCTCGGTATCGAATTTTTGGGTGGAATGCA
Source organism: Hymenopus coronatus (assembly GCA_030762935.1). Classification (NCBI taxonomy): domain Eukaryota; kingdom Metazoa; phylum Arthropoda; class Insecta; order Mantodea; family Hymenopodidae; genus Hymenopus; species Hymenopus coronatus. The sequence goes on from CM060884.1 coordinate 15,393,560, forward strand.
ATACCTTCTCTGTACACTATGTACGTAGTATGTGTAAAAGTTAAAACTGCCTCCGGAGCTCGTTTGCTATCGCTGATGTATTATTATGCCTCAAGGGTACACTCGATTGCCGTTCACTCATACATAAGTAGAACAAGCGACGATAAAAGTCCATATATGCATATAGAACAAAGCGTTCTTTATTTGCATTGATCCAGATTGTTGATTTCCATATGTGCCGCTTCGATGGCCTGAAAAACGTGCTTTAATGTCCATACAGGTGTGCGTTCTAGCACGTGCAAAGTCACATCCACATTCATGGCCCATTCACATAGAGAAGTTAACGCAAACGCAACACGAACACTCAAACTTAAGACCAGGTTAATAAATGGGACCATTCTCTATCCATTTCGTTAACATGAACATTATCGCCAGACGCTAAGCTTGATTCAAGAAGAAAACAAAAGACTATCGCACTACTCAAGAACAAAAGAAGCGAAAATATGCAGTAATATGACGAAAAATTGATTATTTTATTTCAAAATCATCGTTGTGTATATGATAAAAAGCATAAGCCATACAAAGACAATTTGCTGAAACAAAATATTTGGAAACAGGTAGCGAAAGAAATCAATTGTGAAAGACCGATTAATTTTGCTCAGAGGCCACTCTATTAAATTTGAGGTTCTTTTACGTGCCGTAAATCTACGACACGGGACCCACGGCTTTATGTCCCTTCCGAAAGAAGCCATGATAAGGATTTTTACGCCCGAAAAAAAAACCATCGTCCTCCGCCGGGTTTGAACCCGCTACCTTGGGTATATGAAGTTAGCATAGTAACCATTACACCACGGAGGGCGACTATTATGTTATAAGCTGTCCGCTTTCTTTCATGTACGGAATAAAATATCATAATATATTATTAGCATCATTTGACGTTAATACATAAGTACAGTATATTATTTTATTACTCTCTATATACGCACTATGTACATAGTGTATAGAGAAGGTATTGCACTGTACCCAAAAATTCGATACCGAGATTTCACTGGAAATATATGTTTTGAGACCCCCTGAATCCAGAAAAAGCATTTTTAGAAACATGTCCGTGTGTGTGTGTGTGTGTGTGTGTGTGTGTGTGTGTGTGTGTGTGTGTCTGGGCAGAATAGCTCAAAAACGAAAAGACCGTTAAAAACCAAACTGGTATTTAAGTTTGGTATCTTCCACATTATTTCGCTTCTACTTAAAAGGAAGCAAGTAATAAGACTATTTCTGACATTTTTTTTTTCTCGATTAGCATGAAGTAAATAGAAGCATAAGCTTTTTAACAATAATTTGTTGCAGAGATATAGAGAAAGCAATGTGAATGGAACACATCAGATTTTTTTCCCAATTATTTTAAGTGCTAAGTTATTCTGAAAATTTGGATATAGAATCGTTTAATAAAATGTTAATAGGGTAGTAAAAATTTCGTTAAAAAATGTCGCACGTCTAGATTTCTTTAGTAGAACATACTCACAGAAGTGCTACCATAAATTGTATGCTGCACCTTTGTCAATACTTGCAGCCTCCATTTTAATCGCGTTCACGCTTCAATTGTTTTATTTTAGTGTTGACATTAATATTAACTCTATTATAATTGAAGGGCTGAGAACTATAGTGGGCCATCTCCATGTGAGGTCAAAATTGAGCTGTTGCCATCTGTCGGTATAGTTTATGGTTATACATCTTATATTGCAGTGGGCCATGTCCAGCATTTCCCGTTTACAAACAGTAGAGCATCAAAATATCGGTCTAAATGAAACTACAAAATCTGTTAGCGGTCCAAATCCATGCAGCAAATCACGCTACCGCATATGATGATCTTATGTCCATGCTACCATTTATTCCTCCAGTGAATCACGATTTTTACAAGAGTTTGCGTTGCAAGTCAATAATGATGATCAGCAGGACATTGATTAGATGTATGGAAATGGCCCAGTTACATTTCTTTAGGCTGAGCTAAATCCCAGCAAAGGAAAATAGCTCCCAATAAATAACTGTAAAACCTAGTTTTGCATGAAGCCACATTAATGTTGTTCTAATATAAGATAGAGAGTATATTCTAGATCGCTGTGGCAATTAGTTATTATGTGTAACTTGGCTCAATAAGCTATGATATTGAAAAAAGCATTAACCTTCTATTTCTCCATTTGTAAAAAATGATGCTTGGCCCACTATGGTTCTTGGCCCTTCAATTGTGAATGGTAAAGCGAATTTCATGTTCATGTATTCGAGTTTGCGTTAACTTTTCTGAGTGAGTAGACCATCACTCCTTTATAGTTTATTGAAACAATCTCTATCAGTCTACTTCTGTCATCTTAAATATTTGGAGCGTATTAATAACATTACATGTGGTGACAAATAAATAAATCTGATATGTTCCTACACATGTCTTTCTCTACCTTTTCTACGACAAACTATTCTTACAAAAGCTTATCATTCTATCGACTTCATGCTAAACGAAATAAACATGAACAGAAATGGTCTTATTACTTATTTCCTTTTAGGTACACGGAAATATAAGCTGAAGTGATAGTCAAAAATCTTTTAAAAGCTAGTTGCAAAAAACAAGCAAACAAAAAGAAATAAAAACACACAAAAAACATCTGATGTGTTCCATTCACATGACTTTATCTACATCTCTGCAACAAATTATTGTTAAGAAGCTTGCTCTTCTATTTACTTTATGCTAAGTAAGAAAAATTAGCAGAAATAGTCTTATTACTTGCTTCCTTGTAAGTGGAAGCGAAATAAGGGAGTACCATTGGTTAAAGTGATAGTCAAAAGCTGGCTGCTATGTGACTGAAGTTCCTTTGTTTGTATGTATGGACAGGAGTTGACAAATTCCTGTATGAGAAAAGTATAAGTTTTTTAAAGCTGAAATCAATAACAAGGAATATCTCAAAAACGATTAACTCCACGAAGAATAAAGAGGTCTTCAGAGGCTAATCCCAGAAAATTCAAGATATACATTTTATTTGGCATACATATATCTTAACTATAAGAGATTTTAACCAAAGTCGTTAGAGCATTTTGGAGAAAATCAAAATTTTCGAAATTTTTTTCATAGTTTGGGGTGGAGGGATTTTCTTGAAAACCTTCGTGTCGCATACTTGGAAGATACAAATTAAATACCAAGTTTGGTATTTAACGGTCTTTTCGTTTTTGTGCTAAGCTGTCCACAGACACACACACACGGACCTTTTTTCAAAAATGTTTTTTTTTGGATTCAGGGTGGCCCAAAACATGTATTTCCGGTGAAATATCGATATCGAAATTTCGGATGCATTACAATCCCTTCTCTATACACTAGTACACAGTAGGCGTAGAGAAAGTAAAAAAAAAAGGAAAGCAGAATGACTTCACATTTGAGAAAAAAATAGCAATTGTAAAATTTAAACCAATAACAAGAAATATCTTCAAAATGTTTTTAACTTTACAATAAACAAATGTATAGAGCACTACGTGTTTTCTTGCGCAGTAGGATATTGTCCATTTCTTATGCAAGCTTTCCAGAACGAACATGACCTCAGAGATTATTCCCAGAAAATTCATATACATCGTATTTTACATAAATACATCGCATGTGTACAAAAATATTTCAAAATATGGTAATTTAATCAGAGTCGATAGAACCATTTTTGAGAAAATAAACATTTTGGAAAAATCTGCCAAGTAAAGGCAATATGGACTGGGGGAAGTTTCCTAAAAATTTTCCTGGCGCATCCTTTAAAGATGCTGAACTTAATAAAATTATCAATTTGTATTTAACAGACTTTTGGGATTTTGTTGTTCACAGACATACGGAAACATACAGTGAGCTCTTTCTGATATTTTATTCAGGAGACCCCAAAAGATGTATTTCATGTGAAATATCGGTATCGAATTTTTGGGTGGAGTGCAATATCTTCTCTAATTACAGTGCACGTGGTAGAGAAAGTAAACGAATAAACAAATAGCAAGAAAATACTCAGCTGTAGTAATTGCAAGCCACTGAGGATAAATAAAATGTAAGTGCGGTTCGTTTCTTCTGCCCTGTTTTTTGTCACACACAGACTGAATTAGGTCACAGCTGTTTTGGCATCAAGAGATTTCAATGAACCTCCAGTTTCTACTTGCTTACAATCATGGGAAAATAAGGACATTTAGCTAGTAAAACAGAAGTTGAGAACCGATAGCAGAAATCTAATGGAGCTCTTAATAGCATAATCTTACTTCAGAATAACTGACATTTCTTCTAGGAAATGAGCTTGCAATATTTTTGTGTTAAATATAAGTGCAAAAATAAAATAAAACCGTTATATTACTCTTTTTCATTTCGTTCTTCTACCTAATCTATTTAATCATCTCCTGATTGGCACTGAAGGAGCAAATGAGACACTGGTTCCTTTAATATCATAATTAATAAGCTCGTATATGTTCTGGAATGTTTTAATAATTCCATTTAATATTTTTTGGTTATTTTGTTCGAAATTAAACGCAGCTATGAGAATATTTCACAAGATATAATTGAGGGTTAAAAGGGGGACATTGCTACATTGGTGTTACAGATCGAATTGGAATTTTTAATGGAAACAGATCGGAAATAAAAACACCCGTGTTTCGTCCTTCTCTATCATATGCACGTTGAAAAGAAAAAATCTGATGTGTTCCATTCACATGACTTTCTCTACATCTCTGCAACAAATTATTGTTAAAAAGCTTATATTTAATTCATGCTAATCGAGAAAAAATAGGAGCAATAGTCTTATTGCTTGCTTGCTTGTAAATAGAAGCGAAATAAGGGAGTAACCATAGGTTAAAGTGATAGTCAAAAGCTGATTGCTATGTGACTGAAGTTCCTTTGTTTGTATGGACACAAAGTCCTGTATGTGAAAAATATAAGTTTTTTAAAGCTCAAACACAAAAACAAGGGATATTTAAAAACGATCAACTCTGTGAAAAAAATGTACATGACAAAAATTATGTGTTTTAATGTGCTCTACATTTTTTGTGTAGTAAGTTTTTGTCCATCGCTTACTGTTTAGCAGTTATGCAAAATTCCGTAAAATTCATCCAGAATAAAGTAGTCTTCAGAGGCTATTCCCAGAAAATTCAGGATATACATTTTATTTGTCAAGCAAATATATTTAATATACTATATTTTAATCAAAAACTTAGAGACATATTTGAGAAAATCAAAATTTTCTAAAAAAGTTCCATGTAAAGGGTAGTTTGGGGTGAGGGATTTTCTTAAAAATCTTCGTGTCGCACCCTTGGAAGATACAAAACTTAGATACCAAGTTTGGTATTTAACGGTCTTATCGTTTTTGAGATATGCTGCCCACAGACACACACGGACATTTTTCTAAAAATCTCGGTATCGAATTTTTTGCTGCATTACAGTACCTTCTCTATACACTATGTAATAGTACGTATAGAGAACGTAAAAATTATTTACAAATTATAAAGATTTCCTAATAGTGTAGTTACTTGCACCTGTGAGTGTTTAAAAGTACTAAACAAGAGAGCTTGCAAAAGTATACAATTTGTACCTCTTCGGTTTATTTCTTGGAGGGCACCCATAACTGGGGGTGGGGGGGGGGAGGGATCAAACACATTTGCGGATGGTATTCTTTTCGCTAAACGAATTCTTGGTTGCAATGTATCTATAGTAACTCTGTGTCTGGCCTAATACCAGGAAGCTGACCGCTGAACGGAAGAGAGTCCTTAAGTCAGTGTTGTAACTTATAATCTTATATTTTTCCGGAGAATAGAGATCAAATGGGGGAGAAAGCCCAGATAGTTTCGTTTTCGGTATATTCTTATGTAAAAATTGCAGGCTCAACGCTCGACATCAATGTGATAATTCCTTGTTACTCTACATTGAGCATTTTTACTTTCTCTACACGTACTATACATTTTTGGAAAAAGGTCCGCGCGCGATTGCGTGTGTCTGTGGACAGCATATCCCATAAAAATCCGTTAAATACCAAACTTGTTATTTAAGTTCAGTATCTTCCAAGGATGCGACACGAAGATTTTCAAGAAAATCCCCCACCCCCAACTATCCTTTACATGGAAACATTTTCTCATAAATGGCTAACGATTTTGATTAAAATATCGTATATTAAAGATATTTACCTGAAAAATAAAATGTAAAACTGGAAATAGCCTCTGAAGACTACTTTATTCCGGATAAATTTTACGGATTTTTGCATAACTGCCAAACCATAAGAGCTGGACAAAAACTTACCACACAGAAAATGTAGAGGACCTTGAAACACACACTTTATGTTATATGTATTTTTTTCGTGGAGTTGATCGTTTTTAAGATATTCCTTGTTTTTAGTTTCAGCTTTGAAAAGCATACATTTCTCATACAGGAATTTGTCAACTCCTGTCCATACGAACAAAGGAACTTCAGTCTCATAGCAACCTGATTTTGACTATCACTTTAACCTATAGTACTCCCTTATTTCGCTTCTACTTATAATGAAGCAAGTAATAAGAATATTTCTGCTAATTTTTTCTGGATTAGCATGATATAAACAGAAGCATAACATTTTTAAAAATAATTTGTTACAGAGATGTAGAAAGTCAAGACATGTCAAAAACTTATTACTGTCACTGACAGTACACATATTAAAAAAAAATAATAAATCTATTAAATATGAATATTATATAATCTTCACTGTAAACAATTCCTAACGAAGCAATTAGTATACTTGTTGGGTTTCGTCATTTCCAAGTAACATTTCTAATAGACCTGTGTCACGACATGGGAAGCGGCGTCCTTTCATAAACGAGGCAGAATTGTCTAATTATCATCCTCCCCTACATCATTTCTGCAAAAGTGTACCCCAATCTAAACCTTGCCTCACCGAAAAGCTGGACATTTATTTTGAAAAATCTGATGTGTTACACTCACAGGATTTTCTCTAGCTACTCTACAAACTTCTTACAAAAGATTCTTCTTCTTTCAACACTATGCTAATCGAGAAACATTAACAGAATTGTATTACTTATAAGTAGAAGGCACTAAGGGAGTGCAATAGTTAAAGTGATAGTCAAATGTTTTAAAAGCTGTTGTTATGCGATTGTCATTGCAAATCACTCCTTAGCTTGCCCAGGAGTGGAATAAAAGAAAAACGAACACTTCCGTCTGAGAAAAGTGTGAGTACTTCACATTTGAAACTAATAACAAGCAATACCTCGAAAACGGTAAGCTCCACGAAAAAAATGTATATGACATAACTTGTATATTTGAACAAGATCTATATTTTCTGTGTTGTAAGTTTTTGTCTATCTCTTACGGTTTATTAGTTATGCCAAATTAAGAAAAATTCATCTAGAATAAACAGGTCTTTAGAAGCTATTTCCAGAAAATTATACATTTTATTTGTGATAGAAAGGGCTTTAATATGTGGTATTTTAATCAAAATCGTTAGAACCATTTTTAAGAAAAACAAAATTTTCGATTTTTGTTCCATATACAGGGTAGTTAGGGGTGGCGGGATTTTCTTGAAAACCTTAGTGTCGCATCCTTGGAAGATACCAAACTTAAATACCAAGTTTGGTAAAAAAACAGTCTTTTCGTTTTTTATCCATGCTGTCCACAGACACACACACACACGGAATTTTTTCTAAAAATGTTTTTTTTTTTTATTCAGGGGTCCTAAAACATATATTTACGGTGAAATCTCAGTTTTGAATTTTTGGGTGGAATACAATATTTCTCTATCTTTATGTACAGTGTATATACAGGTCTAGAGAAAGTAAAAATATAGGACGTACATTGCTCAAAATAGATTATAAATTAAAAGAATAAAATCTTATGTGTTCCATTCACATGAGTTTCTCTACATCACTGTGACAAATTGTCAAAAAGCTTATCCTTCTACCTACTTAATGATAATCAAGATAAAAATTGTCTTAATTACTTGTTTCCTTAAGCTGAAGGGAAGTAATGGAATACACGATGCTAAAACGATAGTGGAGTCTTTAAAAAGCTGGTTGCCATGTGTTGAAATGCGTTTCTATGCAAGATCAGGAGTTTACACTTTTCAAGTGAAAAACATTAACGTATTTTAAATCTAAAACAAATAACAAGGAATATCTCAGAAAGGGTCAATTCCACGAGAAAAAAATAAAAACACATCTGACATAATTCTGTGTTTTAAAGTGACCTACATTTTTTGTAGTAAGTTTTTGTCTATCTCTTACGGTTAACCAGTAACGCAAAATTCAGCAAAGTTCTTTCAGAATAAAGAGGTTTTTCGAGGTTATTTCCAGAAAATTCAAGATATATATTTTATTTGTCAGGTAAATACCTTGAATGAACCGTATTTTAATCAAAATCGTTAGAGCCATTTTTGAGAAAATCAAAATTTTCCATGTAAAGGGTAATTTGGGGTGGGGGATTTTTCTCAAAATCTTTGTGTCGCATCCCAGGAAGATACTAAACTTAGATACAAAGTTTGGTATTTTGCAGACTTTTCGTTTTTGAGTTATCGTGTTCACAGACACCCCGACACTGACACACACTGGCCTTTTTCTGAAAATACATTTTTGGACACTAAAACGGGTATTTCCGGTGAAATCTCGGTATCGAATTTTTGGGTGGAACAATAATTTGTTGCAGACCTGTAGAGAAAGCCATGTGAATGGAACGCATCAGAATATTTTGATATATTTAATTTTAGGGATGTTAATACCTTATAGCAAAGTAATAGGAATGGTGAGGGGCATTTGAAACGAATCAAGACGCTTTGGGCGAACATTGGAATAGATAGACTTTATCTAGTGCTATCACAACCTAAACTTACCCCTACCAACGCTCCTACAACCTTTACTTCATTCACGAAATCAGAGCACGAGGTTTCTCAGCATCTGTGAAATCTGACCAATTATAAACGTATTTTGTTTGATAATAACCTTTAAGAGAATATATTGTTTTCCCCACTAAGCGCACTTTAGCTACCAATTTACTGAAGCTATAGATGGATAGACGCCTGCTTATTAATAGGCAGTCCCAAATTTAAACTATATTTTCTCGTAAATTTTTTTCCAACACTTTCCATATAAAAAATGTTCCACACGATGCAATTTTTGACTAATTTGTTTCAAGCTTTTTATCCGGTCTCTCTAAAGCACAATAAACAAAGTGGTCCGTTTATTTTTTCGAAATAATGCTCCAATAGTTATTAATAATTTTTCAGACTTTGGAAAATTATGAGTTTTAGAAAGTATGAAAAGTAATACATTTTCTACACTAATTACGATTACTATTTTAAAATACAATATAACAGATCTATTTCTCAACTCATTTTCTATAAAACTGAATGTTTTACGTGAATATTTTTACTTTCTCTACACGTGCTATGTACATAGTGTATAGAGAAGGTATTGCACTCCACCCAAAAATTCGATACCGAGATTTCACCGGAAATATATGTTTTAGGGTCATCTGTATCCAAAAAAAGAATTTTCACAAAAAGGAATGTGTGTGTGCGTGTGTCCGTGTGTCTGAACACGATAACCCAAAAACAAAAATTCGATAAAATACCAAACTTGGTATTTAAGTTTAGTATCTTCCAGGGATGCGACACGAAGATTTTGAGGGGGGAAAACCCACTCCAAGCTACCCTTTACATGGAAAATTTTGATTTTCTCAAAAATGGCCCTAATGATTTTGATTAAAATGTTATGTATTAAAGTTATTTACCCGACAAATAAAAATTTGAATTTTCTGGGAATAGCCTCTGAAAACTACTTTATTCTGGATTAATTTTACGGAATTTTACATAACTACTAAACCGTAAGATATGGAGAAAAACTTACATCACAAAATATATAGAGCACTTTAAAACACACCATTTATGTTACATGCATGTTTTTCGTGGAGTTGATCGTTTTTTAAATATTCGTTGTTTGTTTCAGCTTTAAAAAAACTTTTACTTTTCTTACACAGGACTTTGTGAACTCCTGTCCATATAAACAAAGGAACTTCTGTCATATAGAAACAAGCTTTTGACGGTCATTTTAACCTATACTACTCCCTTATTTCGCTTCTACTTACAAGGAAGCAAGTAATAAGACTATTTCTGCTAATTTTTTCTCGATTAGCATGAAATAAATAGAAGCATAAGCTTTTTAACAATAATTTGTTGCAGAGATGTAGAGAAGGTCATGTGAATGGAACATATCAGATTTTTAAAAATGCATCACGTAGGTCATTTTATTAGAACAATGAACTTATATAGAAAAGTTATTTAAATAACCATTTAAGTTATAATTTTGATACCTGGGGAAAATATGCTTATTATTATGCATAACGAAAGGTATGACTTTCAATAAGATATATTACATGTTGTGAATTTTCCAAATTCCACAGATGCATTAACTTAAATTGGTTTGATAGTTTGTTGGCATATGTGTAAGCTCAGTGTCTTTGAACACTTTAATCACTGTTGATTAGCTCCATATGAGGATGACTGTGGATAAATTATGTAAGAACAAGAAACTCGTTTTTGCTTGTCGAGTGCTGGACTGATGGACCAGCTGTTCCGCACCTTTTCCTGTATCTGCCGGAGGTGCTGTAGAGTATAGTTGTGCTCTGGGCTCGTGAGCCGTGCAGGACGAGGTGCGGGGAGAGGGGAAAGCGATATCTTAGTTACCCGGCGAGCAGTTATGCAGTAATCATTCTTGCAGATATGTATATTAATCTAGCGTAGCCTAATTAACATAGTAAGGTGCAGAAGGAGTTCCATACTGTAAGAACATTTTCTATTCTTTTCACCATGTTTGAAGTTAAGAAATATACGGTAGTGCATTCAGAATTTCGTGAAATTATAAGTAGCGTTAGAGATAAATGTCATAAACTCTGAATAAACAGTATTTATATCCAGTGTCACAACGGACTACATATTATACTGGTATTTCGGTGTCAACGATAAAGAGAATTCGTAAGGATAAGAAAGAACCGCGATTAAGAGGAGAAACTAGTGGAAAAAGCACTTCTGGAAAAAGAAGAAAAACTAGACCAGAATATACTGACTGTTGTGCAAATCGATGATTTGATGCTGCCTTTAAATGAAGAATAATATGATTTTTATGTTCAGAAATGTAAATGGGGTGTTATTTATGGACGCTCTTTAACTACTGTGGTTCTCAGCGTCCCATTCTAAATTGGGCGTGAAAGACCGCTTAATTTTGCTCAGAGGCCTCTCAATCAGGCTTGAGGTTCTTTTACGTGCCGTAAATCTAAGACACGGGACCAACGGTTTTACTTGCCTTCCGAAGGAAGTCATGTTAAGGATTTTTGCACCCGAAAAAATCCATCGTCCTCAGCCGGGTTTGAACCCGTGATCTTGGGTACATGAAGTTAGCATGGTAACCATTACACCACGGAGAAAGAGTATCGACAGCCAGGAAATTGCTGCCCATTGTGAAAGAGAGAATACATTTTTCTTGGGGGAGAATTGTTAAAGCTTAATTTGAAAACATCTAAATTGTCAAAAAATAACACGCGTACACGGTAGTGGGGGTGTTCCTCGAAAATCTCTGTGTCGCATCTTGGAATATACTGAACTTAAATAGGTATGCCGCCGACAGACAGACAGACAGACAGACAGACACACACACACACACACACACACACACACACACACACAGGCGCACTTCAGAAAATGAAACAGTGTGTTCAGAATTTGACACGGAATTGGCACGACCACTACCACATTAACGTAGGCTGCATGTTATTCTTCAACAGCGTTTATATCTGCGTGTGTCACCTTATCTGTGCTCATGTGTGTGGTGTGTACGCATTCCTTTCAGGGTCCACGAGCTGGGAACACAACTGAAGACAGTTGAACCAGTTGACGAAACATGTCACTTTCTACCTCACACTTCAGCTGTATCAGCTGATGTTAACAAAACAAGGTTTCCGTAGCTCTAAATCCGATATCGAGGCATGTTTTTTTAGTTAATCGAATCATGTTAAGTGTGCATGAGAAAGCACCTCTTAACCATGCATGATCGGTTTCACCCGGCCAAGGTTATCCTGCGGCAGTTCGTAGGTTTCCACTTACGTCACAGATATGGAGGAACGAGCTTTTTCCTTCAATTCACAGTTTTCGTGATCTGAGGAAGAGCATTAGGCAACATGTTTCTGCCCCGCGGACACCTCTCATATCTGAAACTTTACTATTCGTATAAAAAGGTATTCTATATCCAAATTTAATTGTTTTTCTCACAGAAACTGGTGTAGGACAGTTCTTGGATAGGTAAAGCTAGACTGGAAAACTCAATGCCACAGCCGGGATTTGAACCACGGATCTCCCGGTCTCTGGCCGGTTGCTCTAACACTGAGCTACCATTGAATTTGTCAAATGACTCGCATGTTTCCCGGTAAACCACAAGGTGATCTCAAATTATTTTCAGATGGCAACCCCAATGGCGACTTAAGTATATTTATAAATTCGATTTAGTAAAGCTTTTGCTAAATTTTATAATAAGTTATTTTACTTTCTCTACACGTACTATGTACATAGTGTATAGAGAAGGTATTGCAATGCACCCAAAATTTCGATACCGAGATTTTACCGGAAATACATGTTTTGGATTCCCCCTGAATCCAGAAAAAGCATTTATGGAAAAAGGTCCGTGTGCGTGTGTGTATGGGACAGCATAGTTCAAAACGAAAACGCGTTTAAATACCAAACTTGGTATTTAAGTTTGGTATCTTCCAAGGATGCGACACGAAGCTTTTCAAGAAAATCCCCCCACCCCTAACTATCCTTTACATGGAAAAATTTACAAACATTTTGTTTTTCTTAAAAATGGATTAACGATTTTGATTAAAACCTGTTATATTTAAGATATTTACATAAATAAAATGAATATCTTGAACTTTCTGGGAGTAGCCTCTAAAGACTTCTTTATTCTGGATGATTTTTATTGAATTTTGTATATATGGTAAACAGTAAGAGATAGACAAAAACTTCCTACACAAAAAATGTACGAGATCGTAGATCACGATAAAACACATTTTATATCACATACATTTTTTTCGTTGAGTTGGTCGTTTTCGAGATATTCTTTGTTATTGGTTTCATCTTTAAAAAAACGCATACGTTTCTCAAACAGCAATTTGTCAACTCCTGTCCATCAAAAAAAAAAAAAAAAAAAAAAAGGAACTCCAGTCAAATTGCAACCAGCTTTTGAGTATCACTTTAACCTATGGTACTCCCTTATTTCGCTTCTACTTACAAGGAAGCAAGTTATAAGACTATTTCTGCTAGCTTTTTCTCGATTAGCATGAAGTAAATAGAAGCATAAACTTTTTAACAATAATTTGTTGCGCAGAAGTAGAGAAAGTCATGTGAATGGAACACATTAGATTTTTTTTCTAGAAAATCTCTGTCAATGTCCGAAAAAATAATTAATAATAAAAATATTAATAATAATATTTTAATTAAGGAAATGAATACGAGGTAAAATTCAAAATGATAATGCAATTAAATCAAAGAAGAATAATAACAATTAAATAGGACCGCAGATAAAAAGGTATTCTTATGGTTTCGAAACTGCATAAGATTAAAAAACTGAAGAACCCCAGGCTATTTACGTGAATTTCAAGATATATACTTATTTTTTACTGTTATAATTAGATCAACTATTATAGGGTTTAATAACAATTTGAGATTATTTTGGGGAATTAAAACACAGCGTTTATGAGGTGAGACGAATTCTACAAAACTTCTCGCGCTGCATCCTTAGAGAATATTGATTCAAGTGTAACATAGCATTCATTCTATCTTTCATTTTGAATGTATTTATTCATTCAGTCACCAAAATTCTTTACGTATACTGTCTATTTGAAAATGAAAAGAGTACCTATTTTCATTTTCTCTACACATACTATGTACATATTGTAGAAGGTATTGTATTACACCCAAAAATTCAATACAAAGATTTCACCGGAAATACATGTTTTGGGTCCCTCTGAATCCAAAAACAGCATTTTTAGAAAAAGGTCCGTGTGTATGTGTGTGTGTGTGTGAGTGGACAAGATAGCTCGAAAACGAAAATACTTTTAAATACCAAACTTGGTATTTAAGTTTTGTATCTTCCAAGGATGCGACACGAAGGCTTTCAACAAAATCCTCCCAACCCCAACTACCCTTTACACGGAGCTCTTTTCGAAAATTTTTATTTCCTCAAAAATGACTAACGATTTTTATTAAAATATGGTACATTAGATATATTTACCTGACAAATAAAATGTATATCTCGAATTTTCTGGCAATAGCCTCTGAAAACCTTTATTCTGGATGAATAACGGAATTTTCTATAACTGCTAAACAGCAATAGATAGACAAAAACTTACCACACAAAACATGTAGAGCACATTAAAACACACAATTTATGTCATATACATTTTTTTCGTGGGGTTGGTCGTCTTTTTTACTGGTTTCATCTTTAAAAAAATTATACTTTTCTCATACAGGAATTTGTCAACTCCGGTCCGTACAAACAAAGGAACTTCAGTCACATAGCAACCAGATTTGCTATACCTATAGTACTCCCTTATTTCGCTTCTACTTGCCAGGAAGCAAGTAATACGACTATTTCTGCTAATTTTTCTCAATTAGCTTGAAGTAAATAAAAGAATAAGCTTTTTAACAATAATTTGTTGCGGAGATGTAGAGAAAGTCATATGAATGGAACATATCAAATATTTTTCTAGAAAATCTCTGTCAATGTCCGAATAAGTAAATGATAATATTTTAATTAAGGAAATGAATAGGAGGTAAAATTCAAATTGATAATAATGCAATTAATTCAAAGAATAATGATAACAATTAAATAGGACCGGAGATAAAAAGGTATTTTAATGGTTTCTAAATCACATAAGATTAAAAAACTGAAGAATCCCAGACTATTCACTTGAATTTCAAGATATATACCTATTTTATTTATTGTTATAATTAGATAAATTATTATAGGTTTTAGTAACAATTTGAGATTATTTTGGGGAATTAAAACACAGCTTTATGAGGTGAGAAGAATTCTACAAAGTCCTTGCGTTGCATCCTTAGAGAGTATATGATTTAAGTACAGTAGAGCATTCATTCTATCTTTCATTTTGAATGTGTCTATTCAAATTAAAGTTAGGTTAAATCAGCTTCAGTACCCTTCACAGTTATGAAGGAAATGAATGCTCTCTTTATTCGTAATTAAAGTTCTGCGTCGACTAATTAGATCCCTTCAGAACGAGGGTAGGTTGAAAATTGAAAACGAAAGGTTTCGTACCCTATGACGCCGGAATTAGAAGCACCCCTTTGAAGTGATGCCAACTTGAGTCAAACATGAAGCTACTAGTTTTATTTTCATCTGAACTGAACTCACTCTTACTGTGACTAAAGTACCGGAAATTAAAATGCTATACCTTAAACCTAAACACGATTGCTATTCGCCGATGTTTCAAAGTAGCGCTTTTGTTTTGGTGATGGGGATAAAAATATAGCCCGCCTGCTGCGGAGAGCGGAAGCCAGCAGTTTTTTGATTCCACAAGGCTTGGAGTATTTCATTGGTCTGGTTCTGTGGTGCACCATCCATTTTAATCTGATATACGCATGCAAAACAGCCCCTCAACCCAAAAGCATTTTAGAATCCGCATTACCCTTAGTTCAGTCATAACATATACACAAGCCAGCATTGTTTCTTACCTGTCGTAATGAATAGAAAACTATGGCACTGAATTTTTAATTTCTCTACATAGTGTATAGAGAAGGTATTTTATTCCATCCAGAAAATTCGATACCGAGATTTCACCGGAAATATACGATTTAGGGTCCCTGTATCCAAAAAAAGTATTTTCAAAAAAAGGTCCGTGTCTGTGTCTGAGTGTGTCCGTGTGCCTGTGAACACAATAACTCAAAAACGAAAATTTGGTAAAATACCAGACTTGGAATTTAAGTTTAGTATCTTCCAGGGATGCGACACGAACATTTTGGGAAAAATCTCCCAACCCCAAACTACCTTACATTGAACTTTTTCGAAAATTTCTA
Source organism: Hymenopus coronatus (assembly GCA_030762935.1). Classification (NCBI taxonomy): domain Eukaryota; kingdom Metazoa; phylum Arthropoda; class Insecta; order Mantodea; family Hymenopodidae; genus Hymenopus; species Hymenopus coronatus. Next base: position 15,409,636 of record CM060884.1, read on the forward strand.
TTTTCTCAAAAATGTCTAACGATTTTGATTTAAATATCACATATTAAAGATATTTACTTGACAAATAAAAATGTATATCTTGAATTTTCTGGGAATAGCCTCTGAAAACTACTTTTTCTGGATGAATTTTACGGAACTGCTAAACCGTAAGAGATGGCGAAAAACTTACCACACAAAAAATGTAGAGCGCGTTAAAACACACAATTTATGTTATACACATTTTTTTGTGGAGTTAATCTTTTTTAGATATTCTTGTTTTTAGTTTTTAGCTTTGAAAAATAACTTTTCTCATACAGGAATATGTCACTCCTGTCTATACAAACAAAGGAACTTCAGTCACATAGCAACCAGCTTTTGACTATCACTTTAACCTATGGTACTCCCTTATTTCGCTTCTACTTACAAGGAAGCAAGTAATAAGGCTATTTCTGATAATTTTGTCTCGATTAGCAAGAAGTAAATAGAAGCATAAGCTTTTTAATGAATAATTTGTTGCAGAAATGTAGAAAAAGTCATGTGAATGGAACACATCAGATTTTTAGGTTATTGTACTGTAAAGTAAACTATAAAAGAAACAATGGATATCACATATCAGCCATCCAGCAATCCACAAAGGTCATTAGCAAGACATTCAGGCAAACAACCCTCTCAGTAATACATGTTCAGCGGAATACAGGACGGATATTCCAGGACAAGCAACTTTTTAAGCACTTATAGGATCAAAAGTCAAAAAGAAGTGCAGAGACCCAACCTCGAGCCGGAAATCATGCCCTGGTTAGGTTAACTCCTACAAATATTATGAAGAATTTACTCATACTTTAGTCAGGTATGTTACCCACTAGACTACGCTGTTACTAGGACACACACTCATGAGTTCCACTTGTTCACAATTACTTCCGGAGGTGCTCTGTAACTATCTATATTTGTGAAAAAATCTGATGTGTTACACTCACATCACTTTCTCTAGCTACTCTACAAACAAACGTCTTACAAAAGATGATGCTTCTTTCAACACCGCGCTAATCGAGATAAACATTAGCAGAATGTTATTACTTAGTTCCTTATAAGGGAATGCACTAGGCTAAAGAGATAGTCAAATGTTTTAAAAGCTGCCATTACGAGATTGTCCTTGCAAATCGCTTGTTTGCTTGGCCAGGAGTAGAACAAAAGAAAAACGCACAATTTATGACTGAGAAAAGTATAAGTACTTTACAATTGAAACTAATAACAAGGAATACCTCGAAGACGGTAAACTCCACGAAAAAAATATATGTGACATAACTTGTGTATTTTAACAAGATCTACATTTTTTTGTGTTGTAAGTTTTTTGTCTATCTCTTATGCCAAATTAAGGAAAATTCATCCATGATATACATTTTATTTGTGATAGAAATAGCTTTCATATGTGGTATTTTAATCAAAATCGTTAGAACCATTTTTAAGAAAAACAAAGTTTTCGAAAATGTTTCCAAGTAAAAAGTAGTTAGGGGTGGGGTGATTTTCTTGAAAATCACCGTGTCACATCCTCGGAAGATACCAAACTTAAATACCAAGTTTTGTATTTGTCTTTTCATTTTTGACCTGTTTCTGAAAATTCTTTTTTTTTTTTTTTTTTTTTTTTTTTTTTTTGTTTTGCTTTAATACAGTACTTCTCGATCCATATGTACATTATACATACGGGGCTAGAGAAGGTAAAAACAAGCGGATAATAAAATGAGCGGAGCGAATGGTTTAATCAGTGTTGTGAATGGTATTCTTTTAAAGAAAGCTAATAAATTAATTACCTGCCAATATTCCCGAACACTTACCACGGTTATTTTGTTTTATTTGCCTGCCTATTAATAGTACAATATGATATACTAAATTTGTAAATATATGATAGAGAAAACGAAAATGAGCCTGCAATGTTGCGGTTTTGAATAAGGTAGTGAGGAAGTGGTCGAGACAGGCAGTGAATATAACCGGCTGTGACAAGGAAAGTGTCAGTATCAAATGCCGCAGACTCTTGAGGTACGAGGAAGTGATTGCTTTTCTCCAAGCGCAGGGCGTTAGATTTTCTTGATGGATTATTTAACTTCTCCTTGAGATAGGGTTGCCAACTTTAACTGAAGTCAAAACATAACAAACTTTCTTGTTTATTTTATTATTATTATTATTACTCTAAGTGCACACTAAATTCGCTACGGGAGGTAAACATTTACTTATAAGCAGAGCCCGGATTTTACTGTGGTAAGAATATTTAATATATTCATTTTTATGCAACAAAAATTTCAAAAATATTTGGTAAAATTCTAAAAATATGTAATAAGAACTTGTTTTTAAATTCAAGAAACACGGTACACAACATAAATAAATCTGTTGTCTTCCATTCACATGACTTTCTCTACATCTCTGCAGCAAATTATTGTTAGAAAGCTTATGCTTCTATTTAATTCATGCTAATACAAAGAAAATTAGCGGAAATACTCTTATTACTTGCTTCCTTGTAAGTAGTAGCGAAATAAAAAAGTACGGTAGGTTAAAGTGATAGTCAAAAGCTGGTTGCTATGTGACTGAAGTTCCTTTGTTTGTATGGACAGCAGTTGACAAATTGCTGTATGAGAAAAGTAAGTTTTTAAAGCTAAAACCAATAACCAGAAATATCTCAAGAAACGATCGACATAAAATATTGTATATAACTTAAATTGTGTGCGTTTTAACGTGCTCTACATTTTTTGTGTGGTAAGTTTTTGTCCATCTCTTAGGATTTAACAGTATGCAAAATTCCATAAAATTCATCCAAAATAAAGTAGTCTTCAGAGGCTATTCCCAGAAAATTCAAGATATACATTTTATTGTCAGGTAAATATTTTTAATATACGATATTTTAATCAAAATTGTTAGCCATTTTTGAGAAAATCAAATTTTAGAAAAAAAGTTTCACGTAAAGGATAGTTTGGGGTGGGGGAATTTTCTTGAAAATCTTCGTGTCGCATCTCTGGAAGATATCAATCTTAAATACCAAGTTTATCATTCAAAATTATTTTAGTTTTTGAGCTATGCTGTTCACAGAGACACGCACACACACACGGAGCTATTTCTAAAAATGTTTTTTTTTTATTCAGGGGGACTCAAAACTTGTATTTGCGGTGAAATCTCGGTATCGAATTTTTGGGTGGAATACAATACCTTCTCTATACACTATGTACACAGTACGTGTAGAGAAAGTAAAAAGTTAACTCACCAATTGCTCTTAATCATCAGATGAGGAATACTGATTGGAATTGCATTGAAATTCTTCTCCAAATTTTCTATCAGAAATGCATGCCTGTTGTGACTTATATTGAGAAAACGATGTTAACCTCGCATGTTTAAAAGGAGACATATCACTAACATGCATACCATCAACTTCACTTGTTCCTTGGCCTTCCAAAACTAGAGCTACTTTGCTAAGGACTTTGTAGCCTGCATTTTCACTTCCTCTAGACTTACTATGTATACATAGTGTATAGAGGAAGTATTGTAAGTATTGTATTTCACCCAAAAATTCGATAACGAGATTTCACCGGAAATACACGTTTTAGGATCCCCTGAATACAAAAAAGCATTTTTGCAAACAGGTCCGTATGTGTGTGTGTCTGTCTGTGAACAGCATAGCTCAAAAACGAAAAGACAATTAAATACCAAACTATTGTTTTTCGTGTCTCGTTATTCTGCTACTCACTTTTGAGTTCCCCAGTTCTTGAATAATTGTCATTACTGAGAGACGTAATGCAACACATTGTTATCCGCTGGTCAGCTTGAATGATCTCATCCACTCGCTCAATGTTGCGTAGAGTCACTGCAGTCATCGGTCTACATCAGCCAACTTGTTGGCCCTTCAGCTTCATTACAATGACGAACCCGTCTTCTGACATCCATTGTTGCATCACCATACACCTTTGTGAGCCTTTCATGAATGTGTTTCACCTTCCACGTTCAAGAATTCAATCTAATACGAACATCAATGTCAGCTATTTTTCAACAGAAAGCAGTGCTGCCACTGTTAGATGTATGAAGTTGCTATTGCAGTGGAGCGGAGAAGAAGGTTTGAGGAATTATGCAAAACTTAAATTGTTCATATAACTTACTTAGTTCAGGAGAAAAAAAAAAAGTGTGGCATTACTTATTGACTGACCCTTGTATTATTATTATTATTATTATTATTATTATTATTATTATTATTATTATTATTATTATTATTGTGGCTTAACGTCCTTTAACCTGGTTGGTCATATCGGACGGTGAATGAAATTGGTGAAATGATGTTCAAATGATCTCGGTGTCCATGGAGCTTAAAGTTACTCGACATTCGTCTTCTCGAGACAAAAGGAAAACGCCGAAAAAAACCTTATCCGGGTAACTCACCCTAAGCGAGATTCGAACTCGCAACCTTTTGAATATGAGGCGGACACGCTACCACCACACTACCCAGGCGGGTTCCTCGTATTATTGTGGCTCAACTGTGCTACACAATTAGTATAATGAAATTCAAAGCATTTTTAAAAATCCCAACAAGCGAATTCTATATGAGAGCCTAAAGATGGCGATAACCTATATTCATCGCATCGTTTTCTAATTACGCAAAATGTTTGTATGGCAATCAAGTTCAGATAAAGGCTCGTTCCCTATCTCACTTAAGGTAGTAGAAAGTACTTTTGAAAGAAGCACTCAATTGCTGTACTGCTGCATGCTTTCTTCTGCATCACTGATCTTTGGGGACAAAAAATAAAATAAAAATATCTATAAAAACCCTGGTACGTAATTTCTAAATCTAGGGCAAATATGCCAGATTTTTAAAAAATATATATTTATATTCATATAGCATACATTTAGTGTTTACAGATCATTTATAAATTAAAAAAAATCTGTTGTGTTCCATTCACATGACTTTCTCTACATCTCTGCAACAAATTATTGTTAAAAAGCTTATGCTTCTATTTACTTCATTTTAATCCAGAAGAAAATGGCAGAAATGGTCTTATTACTTGCTTCCTTGTAAGTAGAAGGGAAATAAGGGAGTACTATAGGCTAAACTGGTAGCCATAAGGTGATTGCTATGTGACTGAAGTTCGTTTATTTGTATGGACAGGTATGAGAAAAGTACAATTTTTTCAAGCTGAAACCAAAAACAAGGAATTTGTCAAAAATGACCAACTCCACGAAAAAAATATACACATGACATAAATTGTGTGTTTTAATGTGCTCTACATTTTTTGTGTGTTAAGTTTTTGTCCATCTATTACGGTTTAGCAGTTATGCAAAATTCCGTAAAATTCACCCAGAATAAAGTAGTCTTCAAAGGCTATTCCCAGAAAATTCAAGATATACATTTTATTTGTCAGGTAAATGTCTTTAATGTTTGACATTTTAATCAAAATCGTTAGAGCCATTTTTAAGAAAATCAAAATTTTCGAAAAAAGTTCCCTGTAAAGGGTAGTTGGGGTGGGGGGATTTTCTTGAAAACCTTCGTGTGGCATCCTTGGAAGACACCTAACTTAAATACCAAGTTGGGTCTTTTCATTTTTGAGTTATGCTGCCCACAGACACACACACATACAGACACACACATGGGCATTTTTCTAATAATGCTCTTTTTTGGATTCAGAGGGACCCAAAACATGCATTTCCGGTGAAATCTCGGTATCGAATTTTGGGATGCATTATAATACCTTCTCTATACACTATGTACATAGTACGTGTAGAGAAAGTAATAATAAATTATAATAGACTACATAACAAAAACTAATAAAATAAGAGTATAAAATATTTTAACGTTTAAATAATTACACTTTCATAATATAAGTAGCCAATAAAACACAAAAATAAATAAAAAAAACATAAAAAAAAACTAAACAAATCACATAATACACAAAAACACCCCACAAACATAAATATTTTAATACCAAAATATATCTTCAACTTCACATAAACCTAATTCTTCCACTAAATTACATCCCTACACTACAACCACCTAAAAAGTAACAGATGTATAAATTTAATTTATTTTTCAAATTTTATTTTAAAAATTCATATATCATCCATTTATATTATTTCTAAATTATTATTATTATTATTATTATTATTATTATTATTATTACATGTATTAATATTATAATTTTATTATTACAAGGTAATATAATATTATTATTCATCTAAGTAATATTTTATATTTTTATATTTGATCTTTGGTAACGGAATAAATCATATGTTGCCCCATGTAAGGAATAAACAGCTTATGGATCAATCACCGACTACAGCCAGCTATATCCCCATGGAATTCCACATTATAGGCATGTCCTGAATATTTCTGCCCTAGTGCATGTATACGAATTTATCTGAAGGCATTCCTTTGTGTTCGCTTGGGATTTTTATCGTTTTTTCCTGCCTCTTGGATATGAGAAAGGAAAAACAAGGAGAGGAGAAGCATCCGTTTGAGCAAGATTAGTAATACTCCAGAATACCGCAAATGATAAAGAGTTTTTATCCTCGTGATGCCGTAATATAGTTGTGTTCTGGGCTCTTGAGCCCAGCAGGATGAGGCGCGGGGAGAGGTGAAAGCGATATCTAGTTACCCGGCGAGCTGCTATGCAGTAATCATTCCTGTAGATGTGTATTAACATAGCGCAGCCTACTTAGCAAAATAAGGTGCAGAAATAGTTCAATGCTGTAAGAAGATTTGTATTCTTTCCACCATGTCTTTAAGAAAAGTAGGATAGTGCATTTAGAGGGGCGTGAAATTATAAGTAGCATTGTAGATACATGTGATGAAGAAGCTCTAAATAAACAGTATTTATATCCAGTGTCACAAGCTCACAACGGGCTGGATATTATGCTGGTGTTTCCATGTCAACGATAAAGAGAATTCGTAAGGAGAAGAAAGAGCTGCGGTCAAGAGGAGGAACTAGTGTATTGAGCACTTCCGGAAAAATAAGAAAAACTAGACCAGAACATACTGTTGCGCAAATCAATGACTTTAATGCTACCATTATACGAAGAATAATAGGTTAGCTCATTTTATATTTATTTAAAAAAAGACTGTCATAAAGTGTGTTTTTAATGAATTCTACGTGTTTTGTGTAGTGAGTTTCTGGCTTTCTCTTACAAAAGTCATCCAGAATGAAGAAGGCTTTAGGCTATTCCCAGAAAATTCAAGGTATGCATTACTTTTGCCAAAAAAATATCTTAAACATACGGTATTTTAATAAAAATCGTTAAATCTAATTTTGATAAAATAAAAATGTCATGTACAGAATAGGGGGGGGGGAGCGATTTTGTTGAAAATCTTTGTGGGGTCATCCTTGTAAGATTTTGAACTTAAATACCAAGTTTGGTATTTAACGAACGTTTCGTTTTTGAGCTATCCGCCCATCCACACACACAAACTAATATTCTTTTACAGAAAATGAGACAGCGTGATCAGAATTAGCACGGTCGCTAATATATATATATATTAAGATAGGCTGCATGTTATTCTTCAACAGCGTTTATATCTGCGTAAGTCACCTTGTCTGTACTCATGTATATGCTGTGTACGCATTCCTTTCAGGGTCTACGAGCTGGGAACACAACTATACAACAAAGCTATTCTATGAAAGTAGAAGAGCAAGGCTTTCATCAGTAACGTTCTTTCTCCACAATATTAGTAGAACATTTCGTACAGTTCAATTTCGAATGACCTTATCCCGGAACTATCGACACTTCTGTCATTCCGCAATTTACTTAGTTGTACGCATTCTCGACATTTTACCATACTATGGCGAGAAACAACAGAATGGCAACAAAATTTACAAAATGAAGTTGGGAAAGCTTCAAACGGATGCTCGGACTAGACTGATGGCACAACAAACTTATTTTAAATAAATTATGTGTATTAAAGACACATCCGTTTCTTTGCTTTGCCAGGAGTTGACAATTTCGCATATGTGAAACATTTTAAGTACTTTAAACTTGAAATCAATAACATGGAATATCTCAAAAATGGTCAGCTCCACGAAGAAAATGTATACGATCTAAATTTTATGTTTTGACTCGATCTAATTTTTTTGTGTAGTTAGTTTTTATCTATCTCTTTCGGTTTACTAGTTATACAAAATCCAGCAAAATTCATCCCGAATAAAGAGATCTTCAGAGACTATTCCCAGAAAATTCAAGATATGCATTTTATTTGAAATGTAAATATCTTTAACATACAGAATTTTAATCAAAATCGTTAGAGCCACTTTTAAGCAAATCAAAATTTTCGAAAACAGTTCCATGTAAAGGGTAGTTGGGGGTGGGGGAATTTTCTTTAAAACCTTCGTTTCGTATCCTTGGAAGATACCAAACTTAAATACCAAGTTTTTGAGCTATGAGTACCATTGGTTAAAGTGATGTTCAAAAGCTGGTTGATATGTGACTCAAGTTCCTTTGTATGGAAAGCAGTTAACAAATTCCTGTATTAGAAAAGCTTTTTAAAGCTGAAACAAATAACGAGGAATATCTAAAAAACGATAAATTCCAAGAAAAAATATATCTGACATAAATTGTGTATTTTATCGTGATCTACATTTTTCTGTAGTAAGTTTTGATCTATCTCTTAGGGTTTACCAGTTAAGCAAAATTCCATAAAAATCATCCAGAATAAAGAGGTCTTTACATGCTATTCCCAGAAAATTCAAGATATGAATTTTATTTGCCACGTAAATATCTTAAATATAAGAGAATTTAATCGAACTCGTTAGAGCCATTTTGAGAAAATAAAAAGTTTCGAAATGTTTTCCATGTAAAGGGTAGTTTGATGTGGGGGGATTTTCTTGAAAATCAGGATACCAAACTTAAATACCAAGTTTGATATTTAACGGTGTTTTAGCTATGCTGTCCAGAGACACACACACACCCTCGGACCTTTTTCCAATCGATTTTTTTTGTGGATTCAGGGTGACCCAAAACGTCTATTTCCGGTGAAATCTCGGTATCGAATTTTTGGATGGAATACAAATACCTTCTATATACACTATGTACATAGTATATATAGAGAAAGTAACCAGGTTGAGAATTAGAGGAAGAGCGGCATATTTAACAAAATATTCTTGCAATAGAAGGTTAAAACAAACGGATGTGGCGATTGCGGTAAGATAAAGGAGAACTATGTCTTGCCTTGTTGCATTACATTGTGATGATTCACTAGCACGAGATTTAGTCCATGACGAACGTGTTGCGCTATCTCGCAACACAAAACAGGCAGGTACAAGTGAGCTGCTTATGTATTCTTATATATATAAAAAAAATCTGTGTACCATTCACATTACTTTCTCTTCATTACTGTAACACATTATTGTTAAAAAGTATACTCCTCTAAATACTATATGGTAATAGAGATTAACATTAGCAGAAATTGTTTTAACTGCTTTCTTGCAAGTAGAAGGAATATAAGGGAATATACTTGGTTGAATGAATCACATCTTTTAAAAGCTGATACCTATATGGTTCAAATCCGTGTCTATGTATGGTCAGGGGAAAAGTGTGTAAGAAGTTTTAGTATTTTAAATTAGAAACAAACAATCTGAAATATCTCAGAAATAGTCAATTCCACAGAAAAAACTATATGACATAAATTGTGTGTTTTAATGATATCTACATTATTTATGTAGTAAACTTTTGCCTATCTGTTACGGTTATACAAAATTCAGCAAAATTCATCCAAAATAAAGAGGTCTTTGGAGGCTATTCCCAGAAAATTCAAGATATACATTTTATTTGGCATGTAAATATCTTTAATATACGGTAATTTAATCAAAATTGTTAGCCATTTTTGAGAAAATCAAAACTTTTGAAAATTTTTCCAACGAAAGGGTAGTTTGGGGTAGGGGGATTTTTCTTAAGATCGCATCCCTGGAGGATAGCAAACTTAAATACAAAGTTTGGTATTTCACCAACTTCACACACACGCACGCACACGGACCTTTTTCTAAAAAATGCTATATTTGGATTCAAGGGGAGCCAAAACATGTACTTCCGCTGAAATCTCGGTATCGAATTTTTATCTCTATACACTATGTACATAGTACGTGTAGAGAAAGTAAGTTTTCCTACACTCAAATGGCAAGTAATTAAGTTATTTGTTAAATGTTTAAAAGAATATAGTATTTATTATATGGGAATGTTTAAAATGTAGACACAGTCACCAGTATTCGTTGGGAGTTGATTATGTATTTAATTAAGACTTTGTTGTTCGCACTACAAGATATGGTCATCCTACATATTATCACTAACTTAGCTGTAAAAAACAATGAACACACCAGCTCCAGAGCAACAAAGAGGTCTACTGTAGAGTGCTTATTTCCAAATGCATTTTCTCCCTAACATGCATTATCTTTGAATCCTGACTAAAATCAAGTTATTTCAGGTTAATAATTTAAAGTCTTATTTAATTATTTTTTTAATTATATTAATTATAATAATGTTTATAATTTATTCAAATATCTTATATAGAGTATAACACTGAAGCTGTTGTTGAGATAATTATCTTTGAATATATTTATAAAAATAATTATTTTTTGTTTTTACAATGAAAATGTAATGTTTTATTTAAACTATATAAATAATTAAGCCTGAAATCACTGATTTAATCTTCCCATTTTTATCAAAATATAATATAAATTTTGAGCACCAAAAAATTCTCTTCAACCTAAATCAATTTACTTAATTGAATCTAATCCAACTATTAAAGGTTTATATCTAACTCCCTTAGTAAAGATTAAAGGTATAAATCATATAGAACCTGAAAAATACTTGATCCACAACATTTAAATAAATTAAAATAATAATTTACACCATACTTAAATATTAAAAGTACCTAATTATAATCCTAAAATACTTACTAAAATATGGATATACTGTTAATGCAATACGCTATTTATGATTTATATCACATAATGAAGCAATTGATACATATTATATTAGGATTTACTCTCACTCCTCTCTCTCTCTCTCTCTCTCTCTCTCTCTCTCTCTCTCTCTCTCAAACCTAGTGTTTAAAATTACTGAGAACACATCCAGAGTTTCTGTTCCATCTCTTTTTATTTTCTCTATACGTACTATGTACACAGTGTATAGGGAAGGTATTGCACTCCACCCAAAAAATTCGATACTGCCGGAAATATATGTTTTAGGGTCCCCTGTATCCAAAAAAAGCATTTTCAGATAAAGGTCCTTGTATGTGTGAGTTTGTCCTTGTGTCTGTGAACACGATAACTCAAAAACGAAAAATCGGTAAATTACCAAACTTGATATTTAAGTTCAGTATCTTCCAGGGATGCGACACGAAGATTTTGAGAAAACTCCTCTCACCCCAAACTACCCTTTAGATGGAATTTTTTGGAAATTTCAAAATTTCAAAAATGGCTCAAACGATTTTGATTAAAATAAAATATATTAAAGATATTTACTTGACAAATAAAATGTATATCTTGAATTTTCTGGAAATAGCATCTGAAGACTACTTTATTCTGGATGAATTTTACGGAATATTGCATAACTGTTAAACCGTAAGAGATGGACAAAAACTTACCTCACAAAAAATGTAGATCACGTTTAAACACACAATTTATGTCATATACTTTTTTTTCGTGGAGTTGATCGTGTTTGAGATATTCGTTGTTTTTGGTTTCAGCTTTGAAAAACTTAAAACATTTCCTGTCCATACAAAGGAACTTCAGTCACATAGCAACCAGCTTTTGACTATCACTTTAAACTATGGTATTCCCTTATCTCACTTCTACTCATAAGGAAGCAAGTATTAAGACTATTTCTGCTAATTTTTTTGTTCTGGATTCGCATCAAGTAAATAGAAGCATAAACTTTGCAACAATAATTTGTTGCAGAGATGTAGAGAAAGTCATGTGAATGGAACACATTAGATTTTTTTTCTTAATTTTACCTAATGTTTTACTTCAGAGTATGCGTCAGAAAATTTAACGCTCCTTTAAGGTTGGCAGAATCTAATCGAATCGACCGAATATATTCGACGTGAGTCAGCAAATCGATCACATTTATGTGACCAGGCGGAGAAACAAGAAATAGAAACAAGTAATAGAAATACTGGACCATGATAACTGTTAAGAATCATGCATGGCCTGTTCCAATTAAATTACCAATTTCACTCCAAGAATTATCGCGTGCAATAGTGTTGGAATGTTTATTAGTTTTATCATAGAACTGTGGATAGTTATCAACTAGACGTACTAGCTTTTCTAGTTCATTTTGTACAACTGCAAGCTTAATGTGCATAATATTCCAGTCTAACTTTAAATAACAAAATGTTGATGTTTTGAAAACACTGATGTTTTCTATGAAGACTCTAATAACTATCATATATGAGCGAAACAGCAAGTTCCACTTCGGGTTGATGACAAAATACTCTTGCCTACGAATTCTTTTAGAAGATTCGTTTCGACGCGCAAAGCGAAATTCGTTCGAATCGATTCCGCCAAGTGAGAGTAGACCTTTAGAAGTTAACTTATATTAATTCCAACCTTATATGATTAATTCCTTCAAGAAGAACTTAATTATTAATAAACTTAGTATGAAAATATACTAGAGGTACTATTAAGCCAACAAATAAAATTATGGGCAAAATTGAATTATTGACTTTCCGCTGCATTCATTTGGAATTCCACCGTTTTTATACATACCAGACATTTTCACTTTCTCTAAACGTGCTATGTACATAGTGTATAGAGAATGTATTGCATTCCACCCAAAATTCATACTGAGATTTCATGGAAATACATGTTTTGTGTCCCCCTGAATAAAAAAAAGCCTTTTTGGAAAAAGGCCCATGTGTGTTAGTGTGTGTGTGTGTGTGTGTGTGTGTGTGGATAGCATAGCTAAAAAACGAAATGACCGTTAAATACCAAACTTGGTATATAAGTTTGGTATCTTCCAAGGATGCGACACGAAGATTTGCAAGAAAATCTCCCCACCCCAAACTACCCTTTACATGGAAAAGTTTCTAAAATTTTGTTTTTTCTAAAAAATGGTTCTAACGATTTTGATTAAAATCTCTTATATTTAGATATTTACATGCCAAATAAAATGTATATCTTGAATTTTCTGGCAATAACCTCTAAAGTCCTCTTTATTGTGGATGATTTTATTGAATTTTGCATAGCTGGTAATACGTAAGAGATAAGACAAAAACTTACTATACAAAAAATGCAGATCTCGATTAAACACAATATACATATATAAACACATGTCATACATTTTTTTCGTGGTGTTGATCATGTTTGAGACATTCCTTTGTTTGGTTTCAGCTTTGAAAAACTTATACTTTTCTCATACAGGACTTTATGAACTCGCGTCCATACAAACAAAGGAACTTCAGTCACCTAGCAACCAGCTTTTGACTATCACTTTAATCGAGGTACTCCCTTATTTCGTTTGATTTTTATTACTATGACGTTATTTCTAGTTGTTGCCACGTCAGTTACGCTTCATCGCTTCTTATATCTCCTTCAAGGTTTCCCCCAGGAAACAAAAGATTGAATTCTCATATGCTAGCGAACCTTAAGCTTGCAACTGTGTTATAAGAGAGGAAAGGAGAGGGGGGATACGTTTATCTGTCATTCTGTAGCACATGCACTTATCACATCTATGTAGGTGTCTATACCTTCTAAAATGCAGTGTATGTATATGTAGTTTGGTGGTACCGCAGCTGCTTGCCAAACGGGAAACCTGAGTTCGATTCCCAGTACCGGCGTGGGGATTTTTACCTCACTGGGAGATCTGGACCGGGGTGCACTCAGCCTCGTGAGGTCCCTGAGGGGCCAATTGAGGAGATATTTGATGGAGAAATAGCGACTCTAGGTCGTGAAGACCGCATTAAATGGCCACGTCTCACCCCTCCCCCCGTCATGGACCGAGATGGAGGACGCAGCGGCCGGGCGGTAGGCGGAATTGAGCTCTGCCATGGATTGGAATTGTGTAGTTTGCTTTAGAATATTGCAGCTACTAATTTTAGAAATAATAGTTTTGAATATCTTATCCCATACTACAATGCCACTGAATTTTGAAAGTACTTGCAAGTTAAATATTAAATATTTATTAAAATATTGTATAAATTTTATTATTGCTTTTAATGGTTTAAATGATCAACTCCAAATATAATGAAAACTAAATAAAGTTTACTAACTGAATGAGGCAGTGAGAGATTGGTATCTCAATTATTCAACTAATATCATTCTAATAGATTAAATCAAACACTATAGGAAAACATCTGATGTGTGCCATTCACTCACATAAATTGTGTGTTTTATCGTGATCTACATTTTTTGTGCAGTAAATTCTTGAGGTTATTCCCAGATTAGAAGAGATTTTAATCAAAGTTGTTAGGACTATTTTTGAGAAAATAAAAATTTTCGAAATTTTTGCCATGTAAAGGGTAGTTTACAGTGGTGGGATTTTCTTGAAAATCTTCGTGTCGCATCCTTGGAAGATACCAAACTTAAATACCAAGTTTGGTATCAAAAGATCTTTTCGTTATTGAACTATGAGGTCCACAGACACTGACAAACCTTTTTCCAAAAATCTGATGTGTTCCATTCACATGGCTTTCTCTACATCTCTGCAACAAATTATTGCTAAACAGCTTATGCTTCTATTTACTTCATGCTAATTGAGAAACAACTAGCAGAAATGGTCTTATTACTTGCTTCTTTGTAAGAGGAAGGAAATAAGGGAATGCCATGCGTTAAATTGATAGTCAAAAGTTGGTTGCTATGTGACTGAAGTTCCTTTGTTTGTATGGACACGAGTTCACAAATTCATGTATGAGAAAAGTATAAGTTTTTTAAAGGTGAAAACAATAACAAGGAATATCTCCCAGAAAAAAATATGTATAGCATGAATGGTGTGTTTTATTGTGATCTACATTTTTTGTGCAGTAAGTTTTTGTCTATCTCTTACGGTATACCAGTTATGCAAAATTCAATAAAAGTCATCCAGATAAAGTAGTCTTCAGAGGCTATTCCCAGAAAATTCAAGATATAGATTTTATTTGTCAGGTAAATATCCTTAATATACGATATTTTAATCTTAATCGTTAGCCATTTTTTAAAAAATTAAAATTTTCAAAAAAAATGTTCCATGTAGAGGATAGTTGGGGGTGGGGGTTTTCTTGAAAATCTTGCTGTCGCATCCTTGGAAGATACTAATCTTAAATACCAAGTTTGGTACTTAACGGTCTTTTCGTTTTTGGCCTATGCTGTCCACACATACACACGGACCTTTTTCTGAAAATGCTTTTTTTTGGATTCAGGGGGACCCAAAACATGTATTTCCAGTGAAATCTCGGTATCGAACTTTTGGATGCTATACAATACCTTCTCTATGCACGATGTACATAGTACGTGTAGAGAAAGCACTAAATGATAAATAAACATTTACACTGGTTTTACAGACCCAGGTCCTCTCCTCCCATCCGGCCTCTTGACACATGCCTGGAAGTAAGACTGTGTTTGACAGTGGTTGCAATTTGCATTGAAAAATTAATTATAAAATAACGAACAAAATCAATTGTGTGGTTTGCTCCAAAATACATATATTTATAAAGTTATGATTTAGCTACTGAATAGATCTTTCATTCTTAATTTCAGAAACAGAGGGGGAGCGGAGCTGGCCCAGGTACTCTGAAATGGTAAAAAATATCATTTTTTGTTTTAGATATTAATAAAACCTACATTATTTCCAGTTTCAGAAAATTTATACTTTTGAGGGGTTAAGAGGATTTTAATCAATTTCAATATAACTTAAATGCCAGTCTGCATTTCTTTAAAGTTGTTATTAGAACATTTTGTATCTTTAAATTCACTTTCTGAACCACAATCGTGATGTTATAGTATATATTGATCACATTATGAAAGTAACAACATTTCAAATTTTCCTCATTTTTACTTTTTTGAATTTGCAAATATATTTCTTTTTTAATTTCTACTGAAATTGTATCATAGCCAAATAATTGAGGTTCAGAAGATAGCTGATTATACTAAGAACAAGCATGTAAAAGTGTGATTATGTATTGCAAGTAGTATCAGAGAAAAATATACATGAATTCACATGTTTTAAGACTAAGTTTTATTACTTTTCTGTTGAATGAAATACTTTTTATAGACTCAACCACACAAGCTATTAATACTAACAACCACTTGGAATAATTGTCATGATCTATAGAATAATTGACACAAATTTCCGGAAAAACAATTGAATACTTCAAGAACAGTGGTAATTCAATTCACTTAAGGTGTAATTACCATATGTTCAGACTACCTTAAAGCCTGCATTCGGGAGAAATTGGTATAAACTCTGTTACAACAATAGGTGGTTACCCCTAGCCTGTATTCATACATATTTTCCAGCAGTCCACGTAGCAACAAACACTAATGGGGAACCTATTACAAAGTCAGGTCAATCACAGAAATATAGATGATGCAGAATGGTGATATAATCCAATCATATCTAATTGGTACCTAAAGGTGTTGGAGCATTACCTGAAAAGTTAAAGCAGCACACACATCTTCATCTGCAAATGCTTTGTATTTTCGCCGATTAATGCAACTATAGATTTCTAATTAACAAATTCAGTATTTTTACTTTCTCTGTATGTACTATTTACATAGTGTATAGAAGGTATTACATGCCACCCAAAAATTCGATACCGAGATTTCACCAGAAATACAGGTTTTGGGTCCCCCTGAATCCAAAAACAAATTTAGAAAAAGAACCGGGCGTACGTGTACATCTGGATAGCATAGCTCAAAAATGAAAAGACCGTTGAATACCAAACTTGGTATACAAATTTGGTATCTTCCAAGGATGCGACGCGAAGATTTTCAAGAAAATCCCCCTTTCATGGAACCTTTTTCGAAAATTTTGATTTTCTCAAAAATGGCTCGTAACAATTTTGATTATAATTTCGTATATTTAAGATATTTACTTGACAAATAAAACATATATCTTGAATTTTCTGGGAATAGCCTTGAAGACCTGTCTATTCTGGATGATTTTTATTGAATTTTGCATAACTGGTAAATCGTAAGGTATAGACAAAAAATTACTATACAGAAATTGTATATCACGATACAACACACAATTTACGTTATATAAATTTTTTCCGTGGAGTTATTGGTTTCAGGTATAAAAAACATACTTTACTCATACAGGAATTTATCAACTCCTATCTACACAAACAAAGGAACTTCAGTCTCATATCAACCAGCTTTTGGCTATCATTTTAACCTATGGTACACCCTTAGTTTGCTTCTACTTACAAGGAAAAAAGTAATAAGACTATTTTTGCTAATTTTTCTCAATTAGCATGAAGTAAAACGCGGCATGAGGGTTTTAACAATAATTTGTTGCAGAGATGTAGAGAAAGCCATGTGAATGGAACACATCAGATTTTAATACAGTAACAGTGTGATGTGTTTACACTTAAGTACCTATATGCGTAGTTAGCTGGTAAGTTTATTGCGTCATGACAGGAACTTCCGCTGCATGAAACGAGAAAGTGTTTCACTGTTGCAATTAATTCCACTACAGAATCGTAAGTGATTGACAACAGCTGTGGAGGGCATTTCGCTTCTTGCGAGAAAATTATATTTAACATCTGGCCAGTGTCTTTATCTGCTATAAATACAAATTACTGTAATCCTATCAATGATACAGAAGGCCATTAAGCGATGTTCCAGGTTTTAAGTTTAGTGAATTTGTATTTTACTGAGCATGTATCCAATAATAATTACGTTACTATTATTATCATCTTTCTGAGAAAAAGTTACAGCAAAAAAAAAAAAAATAATAATAATAATAATAATAATAATAATAAATAAATACATCTGAAGTATTCCATGCACATGGCTTTCTGTACATCAAATTATTGTTAGAAAGCTTATTCTTCCATTTCTTTCATGCTAATCGAGAAAAAATTAGCAGAAAGTGTACTTTTACTTGCTTCCTTGTAATAAGAAGGGAAATACGGGAATGCACTACCCTAAAAAGTGATAGTGAAATCTTTTAAAGGTGATTGCTATGTGATTGAAGTGCCTTTGTATGGCCAGGAGTTGACAAAGTCCCGTATAAGAAAAATCTGATGTGTACCATTCACATGACTTTCTCTATATCCCTGCAATAAATTATTCTTAAAAAGCTTATGCTTCTATTTACTTCATGCTAATCTAGAAAAATTAGCAGAAATAGTCTTATTACTTTCTTCCTTGTAATTAAAAAGGAAATAAGGGAGTAGCATAGGTTAAAGCGATAGTCAAAAGCTGGTTACTATGTGACTGAAATTTCTTTGTTTGTATGGACATGAGTTGACAAATTCCTGTGTGAAAAAAGTTAAGATTTTCGACCCTGAAAACAAAAACAAAGAATATCTCAAAAACGATTAACTCCAAGAAAAAAATGTATACAACATAAATTGCATGTTTTAATATGCTCTACATTTTTTGTGTGGTAAGGTTTTGTCCATCTCTTACGGTTTAGCAGTTATACCAAATTCCGGAAAATTCAGTCAGAATAAAGTAGTCTTCGGAGCTATTCCCAGAAAATTCAAAATATACATTTTATTTTCTTCTTTCTTCTTCTTTTTATAATATTTAAAATCAAAATTTTCTAAAAAAGTTCCATGTAAAGGGTAGTTTGGGGTGAGGGATTTTTCTCAAAATCTTCGTGTCGTATCCCTGGAAGATACTTAACTTAAATATGAAGTTTTGTATTTTATCAACTTTTCGTTTTTGAGTTATCATGTTCAGACACACACACACACACACACACACACGGATCTTTTTCTGAAAATGCTTTTTTTTTTATACAGGGGACCCTAAAACATATATTTCCGGTGAAATCACGGTATCGAATTTTTTGGTGGAGTGCAATACCTTCTCTATACACTATGTACATATTTGATAAACAAATAACTCAATTACGAACTGAACTAACTGGGCACAAAATAGCGGACATATTAAGAAATGAAGACATATATCCACCTAGAGAAGTTAGCGAATATAATTAGTAAAATTTTCTGGGAAGAGAGAATTGAACAAGTGGAAATACTAACCCGTGCACCAGCCAGAGACGAATTAAGAAGATCCAATAGAATTTGAAATCAGTAATTCTAAATGGAGACTGGAGACTAATGGAAGATGGAGAGCCGAGCATACTAGAAGGAGGCGAAGAAGGAGCCGGTGTAGACCAGAGTGATAAGAGGGATGCAGAAGGCGTATGAGAGCAGGAATGGTGGATTATGGGCTTTTGGCGGTGGATAGTACGAGGCAAGGGGAGATGACGTTGAGGAGGAAGTGTTAGTGAAGTGTTAAATAGTGTTGAAAATTTAAATATAGTGAGTTTAGTGTAATGACGATGTAAAAGATTAGGTATAATTAGTAACAGATATTAGCCAAAGGAAGTAAAAGACAATTTACTACAGTTTACTATAGTGTAAAGAAATTATTGTATAATATAATTATTTAGTTGCGCTGGTTACTAGTGCATATTCTGCTGGATACCAGTAGTATACGATTAGTTTTCATTTATCTTAATAATCTAGAGCAACGGTTCCAAACCGGTGTGCCCCGGCACCCTAGGGTGCCGTGTGATTGGCTAAGGGGTGCCGCGAGATATTGAGATAAACAAAAAAAAATACCTTCTACTGAAGCCTTAAGTCTTGTAAGGTCTTGAAATAAAATAAGTCAAATCAATTACTCTCATGCACGGCAGATGGTGAAAGTGGTCGATTCATTTCAATAATTCAGTTATACTAGTATCCTACAGATGGCATTACAGCTATACCCTGCCGAACATTCCCGAGACTACTCGCTTCCTCACGAACATTCCCGAGACTTCGACATGAATATATAAAAGTGTATGCCGCTTGGCGCTTTCAGTTGTCTTCCTCGCGTTGATTCACAGTGTTTAGCTATGGGTAAGTTCATTGTTAAACGTAAACGCCAGGACAGTGAAAGTGAACAGTCGGCTCCTACTGCTTGCTTTAAGAAGCCAAATCTTACAGTTTTTCCCGGACCGTCGAATTCACCACATAAAGAAGACAAACGAAAGAAAAGGACATACCAGGACAGTTACTTAGCGTATGGATTTAAGTGAAATAACAACGAGGAAAACCCTATCCCTGTGTGTTTAGTTTGTGGCGAAACACTTAGCAACGAGGCCATGGTACCTAGCAAACTGAAGCGGCATCTTACAACAAAGCATCCTAGTGTGTCACAGAAAAGTGTAATGTATTTTTCACATATATTAGAAGGGGAGAAGAAAACAGCTGTGCGGTTTGGTAAAGAGAATGACCATAGGTGATACTGCTCTTGAAGCCTCATTTAAAGTAGTAGAACTGATAGCTAAAAAAAAGAAACCTCATACTCTTGGAGAGGAAATCATTGGCCCTGCATGTCAAGTTATAGTTTCAATAATACTTGGCGAAGGAGCAGCTAATCAAATTTGGAAAGTTCCTCTGTCCAACAACACAATCAGCCGCAGGATATCTGAAATGTCATGCAATATCAACGAACAAGTCACGGAGAAAATAAGAACTTATAGAACATTTGCTTTGCAAGTAGATGAGAGTCTCGATATTGGTGACAAACCGCAACTCCTTGGTTTTATCAGATATATTGATGAAAAAGATATTAGTGAAGTTTCTGTGCTGTAGACCGCTGGAGACTACAACCACAGGCCATGATGTTTTCGTTTCTATTAATTCCTATCTCAATGACCATGATCTTTCATGGAAAGACTGTTGTGGTGTATGTACAGATGGTGCACCATCTATGTCTGGGAAAATTAAAGGTTTTACTGCCAGAGCTCTCAATGAAAATCCATCCATTATTATAACTCACTGTTTTCTGCATAGAGAGGCATTAGTCGTGAAAGCGTGTAATGAAGATTTTGCTGAAGTGTTTAACCAAGTTGTGAAAATGGTGAACTATATGAAGTCTCGACCTTTAACGTGCAGAATTTTTTAACAGTTATGTCGCGCAACGGATGCAGCTCATACCTTTTTGTTACTTCACACAGAAGTAAGATGGTTATCGCGGGATCGTGTATTGAACCAGTTTCTCGAACTTGAACAGCTAAAAACTTTTTTTAAGGATGAAAATCAAGACACATTTCATGAGCTCTTACTAAGTGATTCTTGGTGTTTTGAACAGTCGTATCTGGCAGATATTTTTCATAAGCTGAATGAACTGAATGTTTCGATGCAGGGTCGACATGAAACAATAATCTCCTCAACCAATAAAATGAAAGGTTTTAAAAGAAAACTTAGTTCTTGGAAGTCTGCAGTTCAAAAAGGAGATTTGTCGAACTTTCCATCTCTTCTTAATGTGGCAGGAGATAAAGATCTGGTTAAACTGAAAGACCGCATTTGTGATCACTTATCAAGATTGCAAGATGCAATAGATGCGTACTTTCCAACTATTTCCACTACGAATCTCGACTGGGTTGTCTCACCATTTGATTTCGTAGATAGTGCGGAGAAAATAGATTTCACTGCTTGCGAACGAGATGAATTTATTGATCTTTGCGCTGATTCCACACTCAAAGGTAAGTTCACCAAGAGTGAGGCGTCGGTGGCTAGTTTTTGGCTTCAACGGAGAGAGGAGTACCCTAACCTAATGAAGAAAGCAATTAATGCACTTTTGCCCTTTTCAACATCCTATCTATACGAGCAAATCTCTCTGCTATGGTGACAATAAAATGCAAAGCAAGAAATAGACTGAATAACCTTGAGGATGATTTGAGTGTTTCACTGTCAACTGTAAGACCCGACATCACATATCTGTGCTCTAAGCATCAATCAAAAGTTTCACATTAATCATTAATCGAACAAAATTTATTGATGTATTTTTACTCAGTGATTGTAGTAAAGTTTACTGTATTATGTTATGGTGTACGTTATTATTATATAATATTTCAATAAATTAACATATTAAGCTTAATTTTCTTTTAATTCAAGGAAGGGTGCCCCTGGTGTTTAATGTTATTCCCAAGGGTGCCGTGAACTTCAAAAGGTTGGGAAGCACTGATCTAGAGCATAGTTTTATGGGTAAATAGCTGGTTACCAGTTATATGGTTACTGGTTCCCAGTAATTAATAATAGATGGTATAGTGTTAGTGAAAGTTGATTTATGGTTGGAATTTATTTTATTTCAGTCTATATTAATTTGTTTTGTTTTAAATTAAATTTTGAGTTATTAGTATACAAGTATTATCTGTAAAATAATGATGTATATCAATAATTTAAAAGTAGGAAATAAATTATACCGTTTGCAATATACGTCCTGGTATAGGGAACAAGATGCCAGGATGTTGTATTACACATTTTATTTTTTTTTTTTTTTTTTAGTTCGAATAGAGAAAGTAAAAATATAAGCATATTAAAGCTAAAAAAAAAAAAAAAACGGTCAACTCCACGAAAAAAATGTTTATAACATAAATTGGGTGTTTTAACGAGCTCTATAAGGTTTGAATTGTAAGTTTTTGTCTATCTCTTGTCTTCAGATGCTATTCCCAGAAAACTCAAAATATACATTTCGAAGATTCTGGAAACATTTTGGAGACGGCAAGGGGGGAAGAAATTTCCAGAATATTCAGCACTGTATTTACGCTGGGCGAGTACGCTACTTATCTTTGTTTATCTCTCCGAATGTCCGGCACCTTCTAAGCTAGGGCCGTATTAAAAAAACTATGTGTTCCGAAGATTTTAAGAAGTTAAATTCAACTGTAATTCAGGATGTTGTCAAAAACAACAATCAGGAGAATATAAGCAATATATTGTCGCTCTTTTTGTAGTAGAAAGAAACATGCATGCATTAACTTGAGGCATTTTTCTTAAAATTTCAGTAACAAATTGTTAGGATAAATGGGGCAACAGAAACTACACAGTCATTAATCTGGCATTTTACGCCCATTTTATGTAACCCTCTTGTTTTTTTGTTGTTTTGTTTTTGTTTTTTTACCACATTTAATGTTATTTAAATCTCAGATGCTCTATCGAAACAGTGAATCTGAAACTGGACTTAAGATATTTCATTTTTTCTATTTAAAACTTTAAAATTTAATGAAGTCTTAAGAATTTATGGCCAATATAATTAGTCTCACTTACCTACATATCTTATTTGATAGATGCAGCTAATCGAGTTTCGTACAGAACCACGCAGACAAAGGCCACTTACCTGAAACAAAGAAATAAAGTTTGTAAATATGTTCATGTAAATACATGCTTTATTAACACAAGTTATATCCATACATTTTTCACGTAAATTGTAATTTTGAGGTGGAAGATGCTGAATTAATTTATATTTATCCGACTTTTCCTATTGAGCTACACTACTCAACTTACACCATGTAATTGAAGTTTTGGGTGGAAAGAATACTAACAAAAAGCCATTGTCGTTAGATTTTCAGTGAAAGTAGATTGAGAATAAAAAATCTAATGTTTACCATTCACATGACTTTCTTTTCATCTCCGCAACAAATTGTTATAAAGCTAATGCTTCTATTCAGTTCATGCTAATCGAGAAAAAATTAGTGAAATGGTCTTATTGCTTGCTTCCTTGTAAGTAGAAGCGAAATAAGGGAGTACCATAGGTTAAAGTGACAGTCAAAAGCTGGTTGCTATGTGACTGAAGTTCCTTTGTTTGTATGGACAGGAGTTGACAAATTCAGTTGACAAATATGAGAAAAGTATACGTTTTTTAAACCTGAAACCACTAACAAGGAATATCTAAAAAACGACTAACTCCACGAAAACAATATGTATAACATAAATTGTGAGTTTTAACGTGCTCTACATTTTTGTGTTGTATGTTTCTGTATATCTCTTACGGTTTATTAGTTTCGGAATATTCAGCAAATTTTATCTAGAATAAAGGTCTTTAGAAGCTATCCCCAGAAAATCCAGGATAGGTATACATGTTATTTGTCAAGTAAATATCTTTAATATACAGCATTTTAATCAAAATCGTTTGAGCCATTTTTGAGAAAATAAAAATGTTCGTTGGGGAGATTTTCCTCAAAATCTTAGTGTCGCATTCCTGGGAGATACTAAGCTTAAATACCAAGTTTGGTATTCAACGGTCTATTCGTTTTTGAGCGATGCCGTCCACAGACACACACATAGACACACTAAAAATGCTTTTCTTTTTTTTTTTGACTCAGGGGGCCCAAAACATGTATTTCCGGTGAAATCTCGGTATCGCATTTTTTGGGTGGAATACAATACCAGTAATAAGTATTAAGGAAACCTTACGGAAAAAGTCTAAACTGCAAGGGCTTAAAATTATTCCTTTCAATTAGTAGTCGGATAAATTGTGTCTTGGAATGGCCAACAGCGGTTAAAGGAACGCTTTTAGAGTTATGAGGAGGGATTTTCCCGCCAGGTCTACAGATTTTTGTCTACTAAGCCGATCCAGCCTTGGAACAAGATTTGATGCAAACAAAACATTTTGTATTCATCCGCGTAGTCTCGTGTATGCATCAGATGTGAAGAATAAATCCTCATAATTAACAAATGAATGCAGAAGAGATGAACGACGCCACAAAGAATTAAACAAAAGCTAAAATCTTCTTTAGTTTTGCCATTCATATGTCATGTTACTCTATTTCGAACTGTATTTTGATTACTGTACTAGTTGGTATGTGACTGAAGTTCCTGTATTTGAACAGACATGAGTTGACAAATTCCTGTAAGAAAGCAGAATGTTTTGCAAAGCTGAAACCAAATGTATTTCCGGTGAAATCTCGGTATCGAATTTTTGGATGCATTACAATACCTTCACTATACACTATGTACATAGTACGATCATACTTAGAAATTATAATTAGACTATGTACTGTACTACAGCTACTGTGATCCTGTAAAATATTTTTTTGCCTAAACAAACGTAAATTTACTTCACTTCTAGAACTTCACTTAATATAAACTCAATGAGGTCATTAACTAACCTGCTATACTAGGAAAAACAAAACACTTAATAACATATAGTAAGTACTTTTTACATTCTCAATACGTACTGTGTACATGTGTATAGAGAAGGTATTGTATTGCACCCAAAAATTCCATACCAAGAATTCCAGAAATATATGTTTTGAGATGCTCTGAATCCAAATAAAGCATTTTTAGAAAAAGGTGCGTGTGTGTACAGCATAGCTCAAAAACGAAAAGACCGTTGAATACCAAAACTTGGTATTTAAGTTTGGTATCTTCCAAGGATGCGACACGAAGATTTTTGAGAAAAATCCCCCCACCCCAAACTACCCTTCACATGGAACTTTTTTTGAACATTTTTAGTTTTGCAAAATTGTCTAACGATTTTGAATAAAATATCATATATTAAAGATATTTACCTGACAAAGAAAATGTATATCTTGAATTTTCTGGGATTAGCCTCTGAAGACCACTTTAATCTGGATGAATTTTACGGAATTCTGCATAACTGCTAAATCGTTAGACTTAGGTAAAAACTTACTACACAAGAAATGTAGAGCACGTTAGAACACGCAACCAGCTTTTGTCTATCACTTTAACCTTTGGTACTCCCTTATTTCGCTTCTACTTACAAGGAAGCAAGTAATAAGACTATTCCTGCTAATGTTTTCTCAATTAGCATGAAGTAAAAAGAATCATACGCTTTTTAACAATACTTTTTGCAGAGATACAGGATGTTTCAAAACGACACCAAACGAAGATGTGAACCTTGGTTATACCGTACGTGATATGTGAATATAATTTTCAGCTCTAAATTCGTCACATACAAAAACTGCCACTATGGATTAGTCAGTCATACATAACCAAATGCCACGCTCCTGGCCCACTCCAAGAGAGATGCCGGTTGGTAGCCAAGGTCCCAGTCGTGTGGTGTAGGCATGGTTTGATAGACACGCCGACGCGGCACAGGTCACCTTAGTAATCGTTGGGTTTTGTTATCTGTTTCGTATAACACGTTCTGAGGTTGTTTACGTGGCGTATGACAACCGTTGTTCTTTCGCTGCCTAATCCCAAATGTGTACTATTTTTAAGCACATATAAAACTTTAAATAGAAGAGTTTATAAGTTGAGACGTCAAGTTTCGGACAAGTCAAAGTGTAAGCTAATCCACTACTATCTTGTGTGTGTGTGTGTGTGTGTGTGTGTGTGTGTGTGTGTGTGTGTGCATTGACAACTAGATGTTTGATTCACTAAGCAGTGATAACTCCGGTTCACAAGAAGCAGGACAAGACGAGCTGGACGAACGGCTGTCACCAGATCAAACCAATAGGTCAGTGAAGAGCTGGCCGATGAGGATGTTGCCCATCAACTGTACGTGTGAGCTGGAGTCCGCCTGCCTCATTTAAACACAGGAAGTGTAGTGTCCAGAGTACGGGCAATCACCCGCCTTACGTCACTACAAGCCAAAGGGACTACTCCAAACGAGTATACACCAAGGTGTAATTTTAGAAAAATACTTCACCTTCCATAAAAATCTCATGTGTTTAAAAAAGCATATTCTTCTATCTACTTCACAATAATCAAGATATACGAGGGTCGTTTTTACTTTCTCTACACGTACTATATACATAGTGTATAAAGAAGCTACTGCACCCCACCCAAAAAGTCGGTACCGAGATTTTACCGCAAATATATGTTTTAGGTCCCCTGCATCCAAAAAAAGCATTTTCAGAAAAAGTTCCGTGTGTGTGTGTCCATATGTTCGCGTGTCTGTGAACACGATAACTCAAAAACGAAAAGTCGGTAAAATACCAAACTTGGTATTTAAGTTTAGAATCTTCCAGGGATCCGACACCAAGATTTTGAGAAAAATCCACCCACCACAAACTACGCTTTACATGGAACTTTTTGAAAATTTCGAAAATTTTGATTTTCTTAAAATTGGCTCTATCTTGATTAAAGTATCGTATATTAAAGATATTTTCCTGACAAATAAAATGTATATCCCCAATTTTCTGGGAATAGCCTTTGAAGCTTGCTTTATTTTGGAAGAAATTTACGGAATTTTGCAAAATTGTTATCCGTAAGAGATAGATTAAAAACTTACTACGCAAAAAATATAAGAGCACGTTAAAATACACAATTTATGTTATATAATTTTTTTTCCGTGGAGTTAATTGTTTAGATATTCATTTTTTTTTTTTTCAGATTTAAAAAACATACTTTTCTCATACAGGCATTTGTCAAGTCCTGTCAAACAAAGGAACTTCCGTCACATAGCAACCAACTTTTGACTTTCCTTTAACCTATGGTACTCCCTTATTTCCCTTCTACTTAAAAGGAAGCAAGTGCTGATCAAAATAATTGCTCTGCAAGGGAGTTTTTATGCGAACAAAATATAGCATTGAAAAACGAAGAAAATAAAGTTTGGGCTTTTATGGTTTAAGCGATCACTTATACATTTAAAAAGGACGCAGGGTAAACAACTATACCGCTTTAAATAGAGAGGTAAACAATGCTTTTTAGTAATAAAAATTAAAAACTACAAATTTGGTCGAAAATGTTGAATTTTCAGTTGACTGTCCCCTTAAAGAGAGAGCCCAAACAGTTGAAGGCTTGTTTCACACTGGGACACTGGTGACGGTCACCGGTGAACACTCCTAGATCACTAGGCTGACTTTGCAGGTATTGCCAGCTGATTAGTTAGTGAAATGGACGTATTTTTCGGACTATGACAATAACATTTGAACATTGCTATGAACATTTTGAAATAAAAGTATTTTTTTAAATTTTCTCCTCATTCGCCTTGTGGGGGTAATTAATGGTTTCCGCGCTCATTCATTTTATTTCATTTCATTTTTTGTTGTAGCTTAACGTCCTTTAATCATTCATTTTTTTTTCATTGAAACTGCATAACGGTACACTTGCAATTGATAACATAAATTTGAGGGGGGTGAGGGGTGCAACTGTCTATGAAGGTTATCACCACCTAACCTCCTACAGAGGTAGAAACTAAATTTCGATAGTCTTGTGGTACGAAAAATACGGTGTTAAAGTGGAAAATAACATACAACTTACCAATTTTTGTTTTTTTATCGATGCTGTTCTTATGAACTCGGGCACAAACTTATTTATAATTTCGTGCCACGCATTCCGTTTTCACCACTTCGTTGCTATAGTCATCACTTTTGATGTCCCAAATAGCAGGATGACTTTCTATTTCACGTAATAAAATGTTTCGTATTAATTAAATCTATGCTCATATTTACGATGTGTGCAATATAATATAAAATGAAATTTTAGCTGTGCTCATAAAAGACGGTCTATTGGCAAATCTGCCAATAATTTCAAATGAGTATTGACGTTGTTTTGAAGATGGTTGGTTTGGAAGTGCTGCCCTCCTAGTAAGGTCTTCAATTCAGGGAAATTGTGAAAGTCACTGGGTTCCAGGTCAGGAGTGCACGGCGGATGATCGAAAATGTCCCAATTAAATTGTTCAAGGAGCCGATGGGTTGTGCCAGCAGTGTGTGGACGAGCGTTGTCATGGATCAACAACACAATTCCTGAAGTCAACATTCCTCTTCGTTTGTTTTGAATGGCTCTCCGCAAACGTCGTAAAGTTTCACAATAAACAGCTGCATTGATCGTGGTTCCGGGCTGCATCATTAGCGACAAAGTTTTTTGAAGCGGTTATTGCAAAGCTTGTACACAGGTACGTTAAATAACTCAATGTTTTCGGTGATTATATGGGAAAGTAACTATAAGCGTACAATACTTCTAGTAATAAAATAATTGTTTTCTTGAACTTGTTTTTTATTTATACCTCATCGGAGACTGAAAAAAAATTGATGTGTACCATTCACATGACTTTCTCTACATCTCTGCAAAAACTATTGTTAGAAAGCTTATGCTTCTATTTTTCATGCTAATCGAGAACAAATTAACAGAATTTTATTAGTCTTATTACTTGCTTCCTTGTAAGTAGAAGTGAATTAAGGCAATACCATAGGTTAAAGTGACAGTCAAAAGCTGGTTGCTATGTGACTGAAGTTCCTTTGTTTGTATGGACAGGAGTTGACAAATTCCTCTATGAGAAAATTATGTTTTTCCAAGCTGAAACCAAAAAACAATCAACTCCAGGAAAAGAAATATATAACATAAATTGTGTGTTTTAAAGGGATCTACACTTTTTTTTTTTTTTTTTTGTTAAGTTTTGGTCTATCTCTTACGGTTTAGCAGGTATGCAAAATTCCGTAAAATTGATCCAGAATAAAGTAATCTTCAGAGGGTATTCCCAGAGAATTCAAGATATACATTTTATTTGTCAGGTAAATATCTTTAATATACGATATTTTAAACAAAATCGTTAAAGCCATTTTTAAGAAAACCAAAATTTTCGAAAAAAGTTCCATATAAAAGGTAGTTGGATGGTTTTCTTGAAAATCTTCGTGTCGCATCCTTGGAAGATACCAATCTTAAATACCAAGTTTGGTATTTTACGGTCTTTTCGTTTTTGAGTTATGCTGTCCACAGACACACACACGGACCTTTTTGTAAAAATGCTTTTTTTGGATTCAGGTGGACCCAAAACATGTATTTCCGGATAAATCTCGGTATCGAATTTTTGGGTGCATCACAATACCTTCTAAACACTATGTATAGAGCAGAAACTATTTGGTATAGATGAATGAAATTGAGACTATAACCAACAAATGCAATAAATGTACTCAATTTGAAAGCTTTAGCTTTAAAAATATGGAGTTTGGGATTTTCACTTGGCTGTCCCCTTAAGGGACATTTGGCGTTGCTGATGTAACATCAAATTACAGCCGATGTGTGAAAAGAGAACCGGATAGGCAATGGCTTCCTACTGATCCGACGAAATGAATCTTCCGAACAAGTCTTGAATGTTTAATGCAACGGAAGTACATTACTGCCATAGAAAGGAATTACTGTAACACCAGGCAATGTCATTATCCGCAACCCTCGCTCATCAGCAGGCATGACTCATCTCTCCGAGCTCCCCTTTGGTTCCGTGACACCTTGCTCAGCGGGATCCCGAACGTTGGTGGGAAAAGTCGTTCTTTTGACCAAACAGTTTCATCTGTTTCTGTTGCAACCACGAAGCAGTTTCCTGCAACAGAAATTCCCTATAGACACCGTGCACGGATCAGAAAATCCTACTGGTGGCGCCGCTCCGTGTCATGCTCTGTACTTATTAGGAGGATAGTTAGAAGCGGAAGCCAAGTGCGATGTAGGTATTATTTGTGGTTTTCTGCCTATAAAGTGCATACATTTCACTGAAGTTCTGTTTCAAAAGGTCGAAATCCTTTTCTACACATCTGGAAACATATGCTGAACTGTGGGGATGTTCTGAACTTTTATATCCGATGAAGTAAATGCTGCAAATTTTATTGCGGGCTTTGGTTCTCACGATGATCCCTCAGGACTGAAAATAAAATATAAAGTATGAATAGTAATACATACACAACAATACGTACACAAAAATTAATAATAAAAATAAAAGTAGTAGTAATAATAGTAATAATAATAATTGGCAGACTATTCGCATAATGTGTCGTTCAATCCAATACAGTATTTAGAGTTTCTAATTATTAGCTTAAAAACGTTAGCTTTAATTTCTAAACACTATCCATTCTGCAGTTAATTTTTAAGTATATGTACTGCTTTGAGGTACAATATAAAAAGTGTACTTACTTCTTTCGATGTACAGCTTGAAATCCATAGATTTATTCTTTGCGCTTGTTTTCCGCGTGGGAAAAGAATAAAAGGCAATAGCTGGCGAAGTATTCTTGTAGGTAATTATCACATGCTACAACACAGCAGTTATTGTTCCCTTTGGAAGCCTTCTTGTAGTATTTACATTTTAGGAGGTTCGATACTTCATATCTTATCGCCTATGTCTGTTACTCCACTGTCTCTGTTATCCTCTTTTTAACAACCAAACTTGCCGCCGGAGTACCGTGCACGGTGCGTATACTGTTGCTGACATGTTGTGTACCCCCAAATACTATTGATATAAAATCACAAGCGTCATATGCAACCACTCCGTCTTTTCAAGGGGCTTGTAGTCCCCCTGATGCTCTATGCTTGCGAAGTGTGGGGCATGGCAGCAGACTCCTGGCTTCTCTGGTTACAGCGGGTACAGAATAGAGGACTCCGGTCCATATAGTTTGTATGTCGACGTTTCCC
Organism: Hymenopus coronatus; assembly: GCA_030762935.1. Lineage (NCBI taxonomy): Eukaryota > Metazoa > Arthropoda > Insecta > Mantodea > Hymenopodidae > Hymenopus > Hymenopus coronatus. The sequence goes on from CM060884.1 coordinate 15,440,846, forward strand.
TTTGAGGTTACTACATGAAGCTTCGGCCATCCCATATGTGGAAGATGTCATTAGGCGCCGGGCTCAAAAATTCTACGCCAGATTGGGCTAACATGAGAACGCACTTGTCAGATCACTGGGCGAGTACTTACCCACTGAACTCTGAAAGAGGCGGTTCCGGGTTCCCCGCATGGCTTGTGGGCACCCCCGGTAACAATGGCTTTAAACCAGCCACCAGCGTAATAGCTGAACAAAGCACTCCCCCCCCCTCCCAATGGGAGAGGTCTATCAAAATTTCACTAACATAATTAAATAAAAATAAACACCAGCGGAGCACAGGAAAGGATGCTGCTCCTGAAAAATGCAACCGCTCGAGGAGCCTATCTAGCACTACCTCCTTACCACCAACACTCGAAACCTCAAAATTTAAACCTCAACACCTAGGCTCACCACGAGCCTACCAGAATCAATCGCTCGCTCGCTCGCTAGTTACACTTATCCAATTACGGAAGAAAAATATTTTAATTTCTCTGCACGTACTATGTACATAGTGTATAGAGAAGGTATTGTAATGCACCCAAAAATTCGATACCGAGATTTCACCGAAAATACATGTTTGGGGTCCACCTGAATCCAAAAAAAGCATTTTTGGAAAAATGTATGTGTGTGTCTGTATGTCTGTGTGTCTGTGGACAGCATAGCTCAAAAACGAAAAGACCGTTAAGCACCAAACTTGGTATTTAGGTTTGGTATCTTCCAAGGATGCGTCACAAAGATTTTCAAGAAAATCCCCCACCCACAGCTACCCTTTACAAGGAAAAAAATTCGAAAATTTTTATTTTCTTAAAAATGGCTCTAACGATTTTGATTAAAATATCCTATATTTAAGATATTAACTTGCCAAATAAAATGTATATCTTGAAATTTCTGGGAACAGCCTTAAAAGAGTTCTTTATTCTGGATGAATTTTATTGAATTTTCCATAACTGATAAATCGTAAGAGATGGACAAAAACTTACCACACAAAAAAATGTAGAGGGTGTTAAAACACACAATTTATGATATATACCTATATTTTTTTCGTGGAGTTGATCGTTTTTGAGATATTCCTTGTTATTGGTTTCAGGTTTAAAACATTTTCTAATATGGGAATTTGTCAACTCCTGCCCATACAAACAAAGGAACTTCAGTCACACAGCAACCTGCTTTTGACTATCACTTTAGCCTATGGTACTTCCTTATTTCGCTTCCACTTACATTAAGACTATTTCTGCTAATTTTTGTCTCATTTAGCATGAAGTAAATTTGTTGTAGAGATGTAGAGAAAGTCATGTGAATGGAGCTCATCAGATTTGTTTTTTCATTTGATTTTGTGTTGTATTTTAGAAGCGATTTAGAGACCATTTTGCCCTTGAATGGCCTAATACTTCGACCGCACAGGGAAAAGAAAACATACTGGTGTTTCCTTGGCCAAACATCGAGCTTGAAAAGATATTTAGTCAATTAAATCTGGTGAAAACCAAAATATGAAATCGATGTACTGAAAATACGTGCAGTCCTCACAGAAATAATCAATGCACCACAATTATGCAACCGTTCTAAAAACAATAGGCACCGTAGAAGCATGTAAATGTAAACCATCAACATCTGTTGCATTGTCACCATTTGCTGCTGCTTCAGCTTCTCCTTCCCATGATAACGACCAGGATGACCAATATGTTCTCAACTTTTAAGTAATTTATTTTATATTGTGTGGAAATTGCTTTGCTGTGTTTTTTTTATGCAAGATGCAGAACGCATTATAAAACTCTAGTTCTTTAAAACACAATTTTGATCTTTTATACGCCAAATTTAGTTGGAAATTGTTTCGACTGTTGGCAACACTGTTAATAAGTGAAGCAACTACTCAGGCGTTGTTATTGTTGCATGGATCGGTGGCGGGGAAGCGATACATGAAAGAATAACACAATTTCCTGAAGGGTTTTATGAAACAGTTTTAGTGGTGAAACTGTTTCAAATAGTCGTTGTGTTATTTTTGTCCCATCACTATTAGAAACACACCCAAGAGCTACACACTTCATAAAACACATTTACTAAAGCACACATAGCAGGTACCTTTTCACCCCAAACTATTATCGGTGAGCAATTACCTTGTGATTGGGCCGCGCCGTGGCCGAGTGGTTAGACCACTAGTCTCTCACCTAGACGGCCGGGGTTCGATCCCAAGCGACCGCATGTGAGATTTGTGGTGGACAAAGCGGCGCTGGGGCGGGTTTCCTCCGGGTACTCCGGTTTCCCCCGCCATCGCATTCCACCGGTGCTCCATCATCATTCATGTATCATCAGTGTCACCGCCTGCGGTGCCATTAGTAGTTAAAGCGGGCGTTAAACACTACCAAAAAAAAAAAAAAAAAAAAAAAAAAAAACCTTGTGATTGACATTCTGCTGACACGTGGCTGCCTCGGTACGCTGTTGCCCTATTTACTACTGTCCATCTGCAGAGACAAACGTTACACTGTTTCCTCTAAAATGCCTTCTTCTCTCCATACATACCCCTCTCCCCATTTCTCACTAGTTACCTCATCTGTTCCTTTCCATATTGGGTCCTGTATTTCACTAAACGGAAAAGTTTTGTTGTTTCGGGTAAAGTAACCTCAACTTACTTATCACGGATGTAAGACATTTTCAAATTACAGTGTCACTTGTGATATTTCTAGGATGAGAACAAGAGCAATGTCCGCGATATATAAAAGGTAGTAACGATTATAAATGTAAATCCTTACGGTCACTTGTGTAACACAACCGAACTTTTCACAGAATACAATCAAACAATCAGATTGCAAACAATTGATCAGTCATGCATGAGAACGCGCGCGTAAATTTCCACTGATCCACGCCGATGACGTCATGTCTCGAACGGTTATGTATTCTTACACTATGATTGGTCAGCAACCTGACGAGCCCCTGCCAGTAGACGACACACCCCACAAGTGTCAATCACAAGGAAGTTTCTCACCGATAATAGCAACATTCTGAAAGTCCTATTTCTATGTATTCATTTAATAACTCCATGTAACTAAATCATTTAAAATAACCATTTAGTACTATAGTACTCTGAGAGGAGGAGAAGTTCATTCTAAAGCGCGCCTCACGCTTAATACACTACAGATTAAACAGAGCGCACTGTTGCCACATATACTGTATCTATGCTCGCAACTTTGGTGCCCAACTGCGATCAATCTACCAATTCAGTGCCGTCTATCAATGATGTCATTACCAAATAGTGAAATGTCTACAATGCTATTTATGGCTACTGAAAGATATTCATTACTAAATTTGAAATCTTTAGCTTTAAAAATAAGGAATTTTGGATTTTAATCTGTCTGTCCCCTTAATGGTCGTTACACCAAATGAAGTATTACCAACTTGGCGACAGTGCGAGAGTAGAAAAGGACAACGTTAATTGCAACTTGTACGATTACAAACGTAAGATAATATTCATTAATTATTTTTACCAAGCTAGGTATACAGAACAGAATTTGGAAAGTTAGAGGCAGACTGAAAAATGCAATGCTATAGCCAGGATTTTAACCAAGGATCTGTCCCATCTCATCGTCCTGTTGTTTGGTAGTTTCTCGCTAGCAGTTTCTCCTCGCTCAATCTGTTCATACTTTCTCTACACGTGCTATGTAATAGTGTATAGAGACGGAATTGTATTCCACCCAAAATTTCACCGGCAATATATGTTTTAAGGTCCCCTGTATCCAAAAAAACATTTTTAGAAAAAGATCCGTGTGTGCGTGTTTGTCAGTGTGTCTGTGCATAGCATAGCTCAAAAACGAAAAGACCGTTGAATACCAAACTTGGTATTGAAGTTTGATATCTTCCAAGAAGATTTTCAAGAAAATCCCCCACCCCAACTCCCTTTACATGGAACTTTTATCAAAAAATTTGATTTTCTCAAAAATGGCTCCAACGATTTTGATTAAAACATCATATGCTAAAGATATTTACCTGGCAAATAACATGTATATCTTGAATTTTCTCGAAACAGCCTCTGAAGACTACTTTATTCTGGATGAATTTTGCATAACTGCTAAACCGTAAGAGATGGACAAAAACTTACCACACCACGTTAAAACACAGAAAATTGCTGTTATATACATTTTTTTCTTGGAGTTTATCGTTTTGAGATATTCCTTGTTATTTGTTTCAGCTATAAGATACTTTTACTTTTCTCATACAGGAATTTGTCAACTCCTGTCCATACAAAGGAACTTCAATCACATAGCAACCAGCTTTGGACTATCACTTTAATCTATGATATTCTCTTATTTCCCTTCTACTTACATGGAAGCAAGTAATAAGACTATTTCTGCTAATTCTTTCTCGATTAGCATTATGTAAATACAAGAATAAGCTTTTTAACATTAATGTGTTGTAAATATGTTGAGAAAGTCGTGTGAATGGAACACATCAGATTTTTTGGGGTGATACAGGGGACCCTAAAACGCCTATTTCTGCTGAAATCTGGGTATCGAATTTTTGGGTGGAATGCAATACCTACCTTCTCTATACACTATGTACATAGTACGTGTAGAGAGAGTAAAATGAGATAAATAGATAGAGAGAAATTGTACATTAAATCTTTTTGGTTCATTTGTGCATTCTTACTGAATTTATCCCTTATACTCTTGAAGGATACATAGATATGCAGAATGCATAACCACTTCTCTCGAAATTTATCCGAGAATATCCGCAACATGAAGATTCAGATTTTGTAGAAAACATGAGTGTTATTTGGTCAGCATATACTTATTATTACATTAGTCGTCTTCTTTACTAAACTCTGGAATTATGTACATACAAGTAATAGAGTCATTTGAGAATCTGCTCCCCTCGTATGGAAATGCACCCATTCTAACTTTCTGCCTTACGACGGTCTCTTGAAAAGTCCCGGGCCTCAGACAGATAAGGCGCCACTAGGCCAGTTAGACTGTCGCATCGTATAATTTAACTCTAGACTAGCTTGTGTTCATAGTTACAGGTCAGTAGATTGTTTACTTTTCGAATTACTGCATTTTAAATAAGACAATATTAGAGTTTTCACGAAAATAGAGGATTTGGAAAAACGAGCAGTGACTGAATACTTCCATTTGAAGGGCTTAACGTCTAAAGAAATCAAGGAGGAAATGGACAGGACATTGAAAGACTCTGCCTCTTCATAATCAATGATTAAAAGGTGGGTTGCAGAGTTTAAAATGGGACGTACGAGCACTAGTGATGAGCCTCGCTCTGGACGCCCCGTAGAAGTGAAAACTCCAGAGAGCATTGAAAAAATTCATCGTTTAGTATTGGAAGACCGCAGATTAAAGTTGTTTGAGATGGCAGAGGTTGTAAACATATCAAAAGATCGTGCAGTTTCACAAGGTCTGTGCAAGACGGGTGCCGCGTTTTTGGCATCTGATCAAAAGTTGTAAAGAAGAAGTGTTTCTATTAAGAATGTGGACATCTACCGTAAAAATCCACGTGCATTTTTGAGACGGCTTATTGGCATGGATGAAACTTTGATACATCACTACACTCCAGAAAGTAAATCACAGTCAAAGCAGTGGATTGCACCAGGTGACCAACTGCAAAAAAGGGGCAAAGTCAATTTTGTCGGCTAACAAGGTTATGGGGAGTGTTTTCTAGGATGAACGGGGAATTATTTTTATTGATTACTTGGAAAAGGGTAAAAGTATCACTGCTGACTACTATGCAAGCTTACTGCAAGGTTTGAGTTGTGAGGCGAAAAGAAAACAACCTCATTTGGCAAAAAATCTTGGAGGATGAAGATTTCTCGGCAACGAGGAGGTCATTGATGCGGTAAACAGCTATTTTGAGGACATTGATAAATTGCACTACAGAGATGGTTTAATTAAATTAGAACACCGATATGACAATTGTGTTAGCCTTTCAGAAGATTATGTTGAGAAATAAAGGAGAAAAAAAAAAAAATGTTGTTTTCATTGAGAGGCCCGGGACTTATCAGCCGACCCTTAGTATAAGCGGCTGATGGTATAGAAACCCAGTGCAAATGGGCATCTTATCTTGTCGAAAAGGTTTATCTTACTATAAAGTACGTGCAAGAAAGACTCAACCAGTTATATAAATTTTAACTGAGTTCGTGCAGGAACTTCAGCAGGAACCTTTCAGCAAGGTAGGATATCCCGTATCACTGTAACCCAGACCATCTAAATTTGTCAAGAGGTATACACGGAATAATAAAATAACAAAATTACAGGTTTCGTTGTGAAAGGGACACCCATAAGCAACTGATAGTGTAAATACACTGAGCAGCAAAAGAAAAAGAAAAAAAAAACGAACACTTTAATTTTAAGTGTTAAGTCTGGCATAAACGAATAGAAAAGAGTTCCAACTGACAATAACTTAAAGTTGTGAATTAAACTTATATCAACAGAACAAAAATTGAATTTATTAGAAATTTACAATGGAACAAAATAAACTCCATTTGATCATTTACATCCTCTAGGCGACGAGGCACGCTCCTGGTTATTCTTACAACATTTTCTTGGATATTTTCACATTCTTCTTGCAGAGCAGCTTGAAGTTCACTTATGGTTTCTGGAACAGTTTTTCTTTGGTAAACGCTCCTCATGAGAATGTGCCAAAGATGTTAGGATTGAGGTCGGGACTATATGCTGGTCATTCCATAACATTGATGTCTAATTAAGTGTAATGTAAACTTCTTGAGCGGTGTGTGAGAATAAAATTATTACCAATAAATGGTGCACTTTTTCATCGATAATACATTCTTCTTGTACCTACGTGCTGTCATGCTACCGTTGCGTATACAATTGAGCTCCGCGTGGCTTGCGACGGAAACTCCAGCCCAGACCATAACCGAACCTCCATGGAAGTTGTAACAACTTCCGTGACGCGTTCCCCTCGACTTCTCCATACACGTAGTTGGTCATCAGAAGAATAGAGTAAAACGGGACTCATCCAGAAACAAGACATGGTCCCAGTCTTCCACGGTCCAATTGTGTTGACGTTCAACTCTATGCTGTGGGAGAAGTTTTGGCACCCTGGAAAGCCTTCTTGATAGCAACCCATGTTCCCTGAGTCTTCTTACTATACTACCAGACACCAGTCTGCTCAAACTTCTGCTGGGCGACGAGCAGTAATTGTTGCAGGAAACTGGCGATTTCGTAAAGTGCTGAGGATGACAAATCTGTCATCTCGTTCGCTTGTACACCATCGACGACCAGATCCAGGCCGCCAGTCTCGTGGTATCTTCTGATCACTTCGCTAATAGTGCCACGAGCTGGCACCATCTTCTGGGCTATGGCCTTTGCGACGTCCTCCAGTATCACAATTAATGTCATGATGATGTCACTATAAACTTGAGAATGCTCAGAATTTGGTGCAATTGTTTATTCAGTTCAATATACGTAACAGTGTAAATTACGTAAAAATAGATAAAAAAGAAGGATCGAATAATGTGAGCTACAACAATAAAATGGCAATAATTGATATTATCAGAATGAAACAAATGAATGTAGTGGCATTTTCCTGATAAAGTAAACTGAAGTGTTATAACATATGATTTGACAAAACTTTAAGATCAATTTTAAAAGGATTAAATTAGAATTAGAATTTAAGAATATTAAAGTGTCCGGAAGTTTTTGATGCTCAGTGTATTGTGATGTGATTTTATTTTGAAGTGCCAAGCCTCTCCATCAGCGTCATCGTACAAGTGAATGTGAGCGACGTCACTTCCTATCATCACGTGCTGCCGACACTTTTCTAAAGGTTTGTTTTTACTAGGGGAGAGAACTTTAAAACAACCCTTTGCTCGTTAGAGGGCTGTAAAAAGGAGATCAAGGAGTGAACGTGAATGAATGTGCTTGGAGCAGAAAGAAGCCGACACAGTCTTTCGAACAGTAATGCCATGGATATAAGAGCATAAAATAATGTTGTTTGTTTTCAGACCATTTTGGTGTTGAACTACTATTAAAAAATGTGATGTGTTCCATTCACATGACTTTCTCTACATCACTGTAACAATTGATTGTTAAGAAACATATTCTTCTATCTACATATGATAATCAGGACAAAAATTGGCAGATATTGTCTTTATTACTTACTTCTTTGAAAGTAGAAGGGAATACACTAGGCTAAAGTGATAGTCAAATGTTTTAAAAGCTGGTTGCCATGTGGTTGAAATCCGTTCCTATAGAGTGCCAGGAGTTTACAACTTTCTGTATGAGAAAAGTAAATATTTTAAATCTGAAACAAATAACAAGGAATATCTAAAAAATGTCAGTTCCACGAAAAAAACACGACATAAATTATGTGCTTCAACGTAATCAACATTTTTGTGTAGTAAGTTTTGTCTATCTCTTACGGTTTACCAGTTACGCAAAATTCAGTAAAATCATTCGGAATGGGTATCTTTAGAGGCATTCCCAGAAAATTCAAGAAATATATTTTATTTGTAACATAAACCTGTTTAATATACAGTATTTTAAAAAAAATCATTAGTCAAATTTTTTGGGTTAGGAGGGATTTTTTTGAAAATCTTCGTGTCGCATCCTTGGAAGATACTTAAGTTATATACCAAGTTTGGTATTTTTACCCCCCCCCACACACACACAAGGCCGCGGCGTGGCCGAGTGGTTAGACCACTCGACTCTCACTTAGACGGCTGGGGTTCGATCCCGAGCGACCGCATGTGAGATTTGTGGTGGACAAAGCGGCGCGGGCGGGTTTTTCTCCGGGTACTCCGGTTTCCCCCGCCATCGCATTCCACCGGTGCTCCATCATCATTCATGTATCATCAGTGTCACCGCCTGCGGTGCCATAAGTAGTTAAAGCAGGCGTTAAACACTACAGAAAAACAAGAAAAACAAAAAAAAAAAAAAAAAAAAAAAAAACACACACACACGGACCTTTTTATAAAAATGCTTTATTTGGATATAGGGGACCCTAAAACGTCTAATTCCGGTAAAATCTCGGTAACGAATTTTTGGGTGGAATGCAAATGTTGCCTGTACACTGTGTACATACGCTTTTATTCAGGGGATCTGAAAACATTCATTTCCGGTGAAATTTTCGGTATCGAATTTTTAGGTGGAATAGAAAAAGCAAAAAAAAAAAAAAAAAAAAACAAACAAAAATGAACCGCTGAATCTTTGTAACTTTTTCTCTGAATAATCTCTGATAGATCTTTATATTTTATTGTCCCCTCCCTGAAACCCTATTCAACCTGAACAGCTAAACTCCCCTTTATATTCCAAGTGCTCCTTTGTTAATGGCTTACCCATGACATTACCTATTGTGCTTTCTCAACAGCTTGAAGTGCTTTTGTTTTGTTTTCTTTTATCTTTGTGGACGTTCGTATGTAAACACGTGGAAGAAGCTCTGTATTAGTGCTATATTCACATAATACGAAAGAAAAGTAGTTGCTCTTTTTACTTTCTCTGCACGTATTATGAACAGTGTACAGAGAAGGTATTGCATTCCACCCAAAAATTTGATACAGAGATTTCACCGCAAATATATGTTTTAGGGTCCCCTATATTAAAAAAAAATGTTGATGTGTTCCATTCACAGGACTTTCTCTAGATGTCTGCAACAAATTATTGTTAAAAAGCTTATGCTTCTATTTACTTCATGCTAATCGAGACAAAATTAGCAGAAATAGTCTTATTACTTGCTTCCTTGTAGGTAGAAGCGAAATGAGGGAAAACCATAAGTTAAAGTGAAAGCCAAAAGCTGGTTGTTATGTGACTGAAGTTCCTTTGTTTGCATGAACAGGAGTTGACAAATTCCTGTATGAGAAATGTATAAGTTTTTCAAAGCTGAAACCAAAAAGAAGGGATATCTCAAAAACGATCAACTCCACGAAAAAATGTACATAACATAAATTGTGTGTTTTAACCTGTTCTGCATTTTCTGTTTTTGCCCTTCTCTTGTGGTTTAACAGTGAACAGGACAACTCAAAAACGAAAATTCGGTAAAGTACCAAATTTGGTATTGGTGTTTAGTATCTTCTAAGGATGCGACACGAAGATTTTCAAGAAAATCTCCCCCACTCGAAACTACCCTTTACATAGACAAATTTTCGAAAATTTTGATTTTCTCATAAACGGCTCTAACGCTTTTGATTAAAATATGATATATTAAAGATATTTATATGACAAATAAAACATATATTTTGAATTTTCTGGGAATACCTCTGAAAATACCTTTATTCTGGATGAATTTTGCGGAATTTTGCATAACTGCTAAACCGTAAGAGATAGACAAAAACTGTAGACTATGTTAAAACACACAATTTATATCATATACGTTGTTCTCGTAGAATTCACCACTTCTGTGATATTCCTTGTTATTTGTTTCAGATTTAAATTACACATTGCTCACGCGGAAAGTTGAAAACTCCTGCTCCTGCATTGAAACGGATTTCAACCACATGACAACCAGCTTTTAAAAGATTTAACCATCGTTTTAGCCTATTGTATCCCCTTTTTTCCTTCTAATTAAAAAGAAGCAAGTAATTAATGCAATTTCTGTTAATGGTTATGTCGATTATCATAAAGCAGATAGAAGAATATGTTTTTTAACAATAATTTATGTAGTTGTAAAGAAAGTCATGTGAATAGAACACATGAACCTTTTTTGTGAACGCTTTCAAACAGCTTTAACTGAAAACAGCCCATGCTCCAAACCTTCAAATATAAGCTATTCAAGACCGTTACGCAAAGGTACGACTTCAATTTGTAATTTAAATCTTCAGAATGGAATAACTTTCCCTTTATTATAACTGTAGCTTCTCAGTTCTTTCTGACGTAAGTGTCTTTCATAAGTCAGTTTACACTTTTGAATATTATAAATAATATAACAATTAAGATTACAGGGAAACAAAAACTTCATTGATTTGAGCAAATAGTGGTGTTTGACTTTGACAACGTTTTGTGAACTTGTAGTATGCGAGGGTCAGTCAATAACAAATGCCTTTTTTTTTTTTTAGTTTGCAAGAAAATGGAATATTGATTACACAGAATGAAAGCCACAACATTGAGGATTAAATTGTCACTTCTCAATGTAATCCCCATCCTTTTCCAGAGTTTTAGTCCACGTTTTAATAAGGACACCGCCTGTGTGGTAAAACGCACAGTGTTGCTTCCGAAGTCACTGACGAACAGATTTTTTCACGGCCTCTCCATCTGGAAAGTGAATCCTGCAATGAGCTTCCTTATCCCTCCAAATTGAAGCACTGCAAATGTTCCGAGGCTATTGTTTCTCGTGTCTCCTTATTCTACTCAGTTAACATTCGGGGTAACCACTGTGAACACACTTTTGAGTAGCCCAGTTCTTGAATAATTGTCATTACTGAGAGACGTAATGCAACACAATTCATCCGTTGCTATCCACTGGTCAGCTTGAATGATCTCATCCACTCGCTCAATGTTGCGTAGAGTCACTGCAGTCACCGGTCTACATCAGCCAACATGTTGGCCCTTCAGCTTCATTACAATGGCGAGCCCATCTTCTGACATCCACTGTTGCATCACCATTCACCTTTGTGAGCCTTTCAGGAATGCGGATGAGCGTTTCACCTTGTAGTTTGTTTTAATAGCGTCAACGTTCGGGTGGCAATATGTCGTGGTATTGTTGTGGTGTCAGTATGACGCTGTCAATGAGTCTACCTGGAGTTGGTCGCGGGTTAATGCTAGTGAATTTCATTACATTAAGTGCACATACCTTGCAGATTCCCTTGGTTGCACCGGCGAAGCTTGTTCTAGTAGACCAGGAGCTGTCTCTTTCACACGGGGGAAAGGATAACAAGGGTATGTAACACTGTTGGTAGACTCAAATAACATAGAAATGTCACTTGATTCCCTGTAGACTTCCTTTATTAGTGAATTATTGTTCGTTTGAGGCACTAACCCTACGAGCGACTCCCGACATAACCGATGATGAAGCAGTTTTCTTTACGTGCTAATTCCTCTTTTACGGAGTTGTTATAACTTTGCATTAATCACTGTAGTCTGAAGTTTCTCGATCCATGTAACATTCACGATGATGATTGCCCGTCAGATTAATTTATAAAACACTTATATTCTGCAATATGCGGCGCGCGATTTCCTACATGATGTGTCTTACTTTAAGAGCCTGTGAGTCTCTTGTGAACCTCCTGAACCCTGTTAGTTACATTGTGAATCTTATTAGCCTGATTTCTTGTCCGCACATCACTTATATCCAAAAGGTCCAAGTTTTGCCCTCCTTTTTGAGTGGCTGAAAAAGGGCGCATAAAGTGGCGGTATCACGTGACTATCGGGGATTTTTTCTTTATTTTACACCCACGTGACCTTGCTCTGCAATGCAAAATTCCCTTTCTCCAGTTCCAAAGGGAGAGTACATAACTTCCTCTTAAGGGTTGTTACTTATGTCCCTAATGCATTAAAATTTGTGTTATTTTCCACAAAGCCCGTAGCCTTGACGAATACAAAAGGGATTTTCTACCCTCCACGGTACTGCGTTCCACTGAGCATATATTCCTTATGTTAAATATTACAAACTAGTGATTAAACTAATAATATATGCGTCGTACTAAAATAATGTTGCAACCTTCCACATTCAAGAATTCAATGATAAAATATTGGCTAGTACGAACATCAATGTCAGCCATTTTGTAACAGGAAGCAGTGCTGCTACTGGTAAGCGTATGAAGTTGCAATTGCAGTGGAGTAGAGAAGAAAGTTTGAGGAATTGTGCAAAACTTAAATTGTTCACATTAACTTAGTTCAGGAGCCACCACTTATTGACTGACCTTCGTAAATACTTATGAACATCTTACATATATTTTGCAGAGGTCTTGGAATATTGAAAATTTCTTGTGAGATTAGCATCTTTCAGTTGTAATGGTGTTGCTGAATATGCCATCTTTAAGGTAACCCCCAAAACGTCGGCCGGATTAAGATCTAGTGATTGCGGAGACCATATTGTGCCTATTCGTATGTCGAGTTAGCGGAGAGGGGAAGGCCCCCTAAATTTCAAAGAATTTCCACTCATCAATTTTAATGAAGCACCCTGCTAACCCCTAAAATTCAAACGTTTATCATTGAAATAAAGAAAGAAAACGGAGTTTAAAAACTGTCTTTGTTTCAAATATAGATTACAAATACGAAACATAAGCAATGGTGACATAGCCTAGCTTTCAGTTTATCTGTTACCATCAGATAGGAATCAGAACATGGAAATAATGCAAACACTTGTGTTACACATCTGCAGTTTTATCATTTCTTAGAGAAATAATCTGATGAGCCCCATTCACACGACTTTCTCTACATAACACGATATTATTAAAAAGCTTATGCATCTATTTACTTCTTGATAATCCAGTCTTATTACTATAGTAATAGTCTTATTACTTGCTTCCTTGTAAGTAGAAGCGAAATAAGGGAGTACCATAGGTTAAAGTGAAAGCCAAAAGCTGGTTGCTATGTGACTGAAGTTTCTTTGTTTGTATGGACAGGAGTTGGCAAATTCCTGTACGAAAAGTATAAATTTTTTAAAGTTGAAACCATAACAAGGAATATTTTTAAAAAAAAATGTATATAATATAATTGAGTGTTTTAACAAGCTCTAGATTTTTTGTGTGGGAAGTTTTTGTCCATCTCTTACGGTTTGGCAGTTATGCAAAATTCAGTAAAATTCATCCAGAATGAAGGTCTTCCGAGTCTACACCCAGAAAATTCAAGATATACAAATTTATTTGTAGGTAAATATCTTTAATATGCGGTATTTTAATCAAAATCGTTACAGCCATTTTCGAGAAAATCAAAATATTCGAAAAAAGTTCCATGTCAAGGGTAGTTTGGGGTGGTGAAATTTTTCTTAAAATCTTTGTGTCGCATCTCTGGAAGATAGTAAACTTAAATATCAAGTTTAGCATTTAACTGACTTTTCGTTTTTGAGTTTTCGTGTTCACAGACACACGGACACACACAGGGACCTTTTTTTGAAAATGCTTTTTTTTTGGATACAGGGGATCCTAAAATATATCTTTCCGGTGAAATCTCGGTATCAAATTTTTGGGCGGAGTTAAATACCTTCATTATACACTATGTACTTAGTACGTGTAGAGAAAGTAAAAATACACGAAGCATGTCACTTATTATAATGGAGGGTTCTCAACCTGCAAAACCGGAGAAGCTATACTAAAACTCTTGACTATTCATTGAAATCCAAATATGTTAAAACAGCTCTCGAGGTGAAGGTTTCTTGAACATACATTTCCTTGAAACAAACTTCCCACCGCACCATAAAAAAATCTGTGTACCATTCACATGACTTTCTCTATATCCCTGCAACAAATTATTCTTAAAAAAACTTATACTTCTATTTACTTTATGCTAACCAGAAAAAATGAGCAGAAATAGTCTTATTACTTGCTTCCTTGTAAGTAGAAGCGAAATAAGGGACTACCATAGGTTAAAGTGATATCAAAAGCTGGTAACTATGTCAATGAAGTTCCTTTGTTTATATGGATAGGAATTGACAAGTTCCTGTATGAGAAAAGTATTAGTTTTTCATAGCAGAAACCAAAAATAAGGAATGTCTCCAAAACGACGAACTCCACGATAAAAATGTATATAACATAAATTGTGTGTTTTAGCGTGCTCTACATTTTTTGTGTAGTAAGTTTTTGTTCATCTCTTACGGTTTAGCAGTTATTCAAAATTCAGTAAAATGCATCCAGAATAAACTACTCTTCAGAGGCTATTCCCAGAAAATTCAAGATATACATTTTATTTGTCAGGTAAATATCTATAATATACGAAATTTTAATCAAAATCGTTAGAGCCATTTTTGAGAAAATCAAAATTTTCGAAAAAAGCTCCATGTAAAGGGTAGTTTGGGGTGGGAGGATTTTTCTCAAAATCTTCGTGTCGCATCCCTGGAAGAAACTAAACTTAAATACCAAGTTTGGTATTTTACCGACTTTTCGTTTTTGAGTTATCGTGTTCACAGACACACGGACACACTGATACACGGACACACACACGGACCTTTTTGTGAAAATGCCTTTTTTGGATATTGGTGACCCTAAAACATATATTTCTGGTAAAATCTCGGTATCAAATTTTTTGGTGGAGTGCAATACTTTATCTATACACTATGTACATAGCGCGTATAGAGAAAGTAAAAAGAATGCTGAACGTTCGAAGAAGCTGTGATGAGGATGAATGGAAGGTTATCAGCGCCCTTAACATAAAACGTTCTAAATAGATGCAAATTATTAAACAGTCGTAACTAAATTAGAATTTAGTTAATGTATGAATGAAATTTATATTCGTGCATATTGCTGTGAAAATGGTCATTTCTGCACTGAAAATTAAAAATCTGATGTGTTCCATTCACATAACTTTCTCTACATCGCACAAACAAAATGTTGTTAAAAACTTAAGCTTCTATCCACTTCATTCTAATCGAGATAAATATAAGCAGAAATGCTTTCTGTAAGCGGAAAGGAAATAAGGGAATACACTATGCTAAAGCGACATTAAAAGCTGGTTGCCATGTCGGTCCGTTTCTATGCATTGCCAGGAGTTCACAAATCCGCGTATGTGAAAAGTTTTAAGTGCTTTAAAACTGAAACAATAAAGCAATATCTCAAATACGGTCAGCTCTACGGAAAAAAAAAAAAAAAAAAAAAAAAAGTTATGACATATTGTGTCTTTTAATGGGATCTGCATATTATCTCTTACGTTTACCAGTTACGCAAAATTCAGTAAAATTCATTCAGAATAAACAAGACGTTACAAGTTATTCCCAGAAAATTCAAGATATACATTTTATTTCCCACATAAGTATCTTTAATATACGGCATTTTAATCAAAATCGTTAGGGCCATTTTAGAGAAAATCAAAATTTTCGAATTTTTTCCACGTAAAGAGTAGTTTGGGGTGGGAGGATTTTTCTCAAAATATTTGTGTCGCACCTCTGGAAGACAGTAAAATTAAATACCAAGTTTTGTATTTTAGCGACTTTTCGTTTTTGAGTTACCGTGTTCACAGACACACACGGACCTTTTTCTGAAAACACCCTTATGGATACAGGGGGCCCTAAAACGTCTATTGCCGGTGAAATGCAATACGTTCTCTACACACTATGTAGAGAAAGTAAAAATACCATCGCAATTCATGTCATTTCCTCAATTACTTAAACATATGTAAATAGCATCCATTGTAAGAATTCGGGAGCAATAATTATCGCTTAGGATATAAATGTGCATAGTGATTAAACTCTGAAACCCATACACCAAATAATCATCCTATTTTGAGGTCAGACTAAACACAGCGAGCGCACAGACGCTAAGAAAAGTCCTCTGTTTTATTACAATTTTTTTCAGTGAGAGAATGTTTATTTTAAACACAGCAGGACCACTTGAAAAGCCTTGCAACTGCAGTTGCTGCTTTCATTCTCTGTTCCAGAGACAAAACAGACGAATACAGCTTCGCCCTTTGGAGCTAGATGCTACATGTACGATATAAAATAGCCCCTTTGTATCAGCGAAACGCAGTGCTGCAAACATGTATTTCAAGGCTGCTTCATACTCTTCCCCTTCCTCCCCCCTTCCCCCTCTCCTTTAGTTTACAAAAATGTTTGGTTTAGTTTACAAAAAAACTGTTGTAAATGATTCCCGGCTTGAGAGGGGCATTTTTCTTTAACCAGAATTATTCCCTGTCCAGCACAGAGTCTGGAAGTATGAATTTGAGAGTAAATGTGCGTGTGTTTAGAAATATAAAGTTTCTGAACCTACAGTTTCACAAGTCAAAGCCCCCGATATGACCATTGAAGTTATAAAGGTGGCTATACAAATGAAATAATAATAATAAAATAAAAGATTGCTTCTATGGTCGAGGTCTCGGGTTCGATTCCCGGCTGTGGCGGGGAATTTTTCTTTAATCAGAATTATTCCCTATCCCCCATAGAGTCTGGAAGTATGTATGGGAAAGTAAATATGTGTGTGTGTGTGTGTGTGTGTGTTTGAGGAAAAATAAAATCGAAATAAACCCAACGTAAGAACCTACAGACAACGAGTTTCTAAAGCGAAGCCCCCGATATGACCTTAGATGTTAAAGGGGGCTATATATATAATATATGATGAAACAATTAAAAAAACAAAAAAAAAAAAAAAACTTATTTCACTCAGAGCATTATTCTGAAAATGCAACGCCAATACATCACTCTGTGAACACCAATTAAGCACATGGACTAAAGATAAGACAAAAACATACTACACAAAAAAATGTAGATCTTGTTAAAATGCACAATTTATGCAATATACATCTCCTTGTTAATCGTTTAAATTTTCTAATGATTATATTTTTCTTAACTGGAAAGTATCATTCGCTTTTCTTTTGTCTATTTCCTTTAACCCTGCCTATGCAGAGGTAAACTAATTCCAATATGACTAAATGGCTTTTAAATATTTAATATATATATATATATATATATATATATATATATATATATATAGATTAATGTATCTCTTTATTCCCCTTGTACCTACAAGTGAATATATAACAAAACCATTTTTGCTAAAATGTATCCCAATTTGCGTGAAATAGAAGACAAAGCTTTCGTAAAACAGATTTTTGCAAAATAGGTAGAGAAATTCAGGTGAGTGTAACACATCCAGCTTTTTTCATTCAATGCGTAAATGACTGGACTTGTTGTCTATTGAGAGGTACAGAAAGCATTATTCCATATTAATAGCATTGAGATGTGTAAAGACAACTTAATAGGCTCGAGAGAAAAGTCAACGGATTCTTCTCATTGAGATCCGCAAGTCACAGGTGGCGATGGTGTGCAAAGAACTTTGTTCGCGTGACAAGAATCGGGAAACCATATCCTTTGATACAAAACCTACAGTTATTTTGTTATGTGGCGGTGCTATTTACAGCCCAAGTGCTGCTTCTATAGCTTAATAAAGGCTGCTTTAACACAGACGCTTCCGAAAATCAACACATGTAATATTGTTTCCCGACATCTACAAATATCGAATAACAGCAAAGGTCAACTGAAGGTAATTTCCCACCGTAATTTTCAAGTCCCACCCAGTGATCCTGCAATGACTAGCAAGCGCTGAAACATCTTTCAGTCTTCAAATATGTAGAGGCCGAACTCTATATCGGCCGTAACGTACGAGGGTCGGCTGATAAGTTCTGGGCCTCTCAATCAAAACAGCATTTAATTTTTTTTTTTTTTTTGCTTTATTTCTCAACATAACCACCAGAAATGCTAATACATTTGTCATATCGGTGTTCTAATTTAATTAAACCATCGCTGTAGTGCGATTTATCAAGGTCCTCAAAATGTTGTTTACCGCATCAATGACCTCGTTGCTGTGAAATCTTCGTCCTCCGAAATATTATTTGAGGTTTGGGAACAGATGGTAGTCTCTGGGAGCTAGATCTGGCGAATAGAATGGATGTTCAAGCAATTCCACTTTAATTCGCACATTTTTACTTTCTCTATACGAACTATGTATATAGTGTATAGAGAATGTATTGCACTCCACCAAAAAATTCGTTACCGAGATTTCACCGGAAATATATGTTTAATTACTTTCTCTATACGAACTATGTACATAGTGTATAGAGAATGTATTGCACTCCACCAAAAAATTCGTTACCGAAATTTCACCGGAAATATATGTTTTAGGGTCCCCTGTATCCAAAAAAAGTATTTTCAGAAAAAGATCCGTGTGTGTGTGTGTGTGTGTGTGTGTGTGTGTGTGTGTGTCCGTGTGTCTGTGAACACGATAACTCAAAAACGAAAATTGGGTAAAATACCAAACTTGGTATTTAAGTTTAGTGTCTTCCAGGGATGCGACACGAAGATTTTGAGAAAAATCCCCCCACCCCAAACTACCATTTACATGGAACTTTTTTCGAAAATTTTGATTTTCTAAAAAATGGCTCTAACGATTTTGATTAAAATATCATATATTAAAGATATTTACCTGACAAATAAAATGTATATTTTGAATTTTCTGGGAACAGCCTCTGAAGACTACTTAATTCTGAATGAATTTTGCATAACTACTAAACCGTAAGAGATGGACAAAAACTTAACACACAAGAAATGTAGAGCACGTTAAAACACACAATTTATGTTATATACATTTTTATCGTGGAGTTGATCGTTTTTGAGATATTCCTTTTTCTTGGTTTCAGCTTTGAAAAACTTTTTCTCATACAGGAATTTGTCAACTTCTGTCAATACAAACAAAGGAAAATCAGTCACATAGCAACCAGCTTTCGGCTTTCACTTTAACCTATGGTACTCCCTTATTTCGCTTCTACTTACAATAAAGCAAGAAATAAGACTATTTCTGCTAATTTTTCTCGATTAGCATGAAATAAATAAAAGATAAGCTTATTAACAATAATTTGTTATAGAGATATAGAGAAAGTCATGTGAATGGAACACATAAGATTTTTTCCCATTGTAGTGACTGAACGATGGTCCGGAGCATCGTCGTGATCAAACATTTTTTTATTTTCTTAAAGGTCTTTCCTTTTCACCTCATCACTCAATCGTTGCATTAAGCTTGCGTAGTAGTCACCAGAGATACTTTCACCCTTTTCCAAGTAATCAATAAAAATAATTCCCTGTGTATCCCAGGAAACACCCGCCATAACCTTGTTAGCTAACAAAATTGACTTTGCCTTTTTTGCAGTTCCTTCTCCTGGCGCAATGCACTGTTTTGACTGTGATTTACTTTCTGGAGTGTAGTGATGTATCCAAATTTCATTCATGGTAATAAGCCGTCTCAAAAATTCACTGGGAGTTTTAAGGTGGAGCTCCACATTCTTAACAGAAACACTTTTTCTTTGCAACTTTTGATCAGGCGTCAACAAAAGCGGCACCCATCATGCAAAAACCTTATGAAAGCCCAAAACATTACTTAAAATATTACCTGCTCCTTCTTTTGATATGTTTACAGCCTCTGCTATCTCAAACAACTTTAATCGGCGGTCTTCCTTTAAAAACGGCGAATTTTTTCAATTGTCTCTGGAGTTGTCACTTCTACAGGGCGTCCAGAGTGGGGCTCATCACTAGTGCTCGTACGTCCCATTTTAAACTGTGCAACCCACCTTTTAATCGTTGAATATGAAGGGACAGAGTCTTCCAATGGACTATCCATTTCCTCCTTGATTTCTTTAGGCGTTAAGCCTTTCAAATGGAAGTATTTAATCACTGCTCGTTTTTCCAAATCCTCCATTTTCATGAAAACTCTAAAGTCGTCTTGTTTAAAATGCTGTCATTCGAAAACTAAATAAGCTGTAACTATGGATACAAGCTAGCCTAGAGTTAAACTATATGATGCTACCGTCTAAGTGGCCTAGTGGCGCCATATATGTGTAAGGCCCGGGACTTATCAGCCGACCCTGGTACGTTTTGGATTTTATTTGCATTAACTACATGATACCAGATCTTCAGAACCTAGAATATATTATTTCACGTTCACTAGCACTTAAAAAAAGTAGAGCACGTATTCCATTCCCCCCCCTCCCCAAAAAAAATCGATGTCGAGGCTTCACCGCAAATATTTCTTTTTGAGCCCTTCTGAATAACAAAAGAAGCATTTTTGCTTTTTCTGGCACTTCCTTATAGTAGAAGGAAATAGAGGAGGTTTTGCATTCTACCACATCCCTATTAGCCTTCACATGCAAAAGTGTTCGTTTATTACTTTCTCTACACGTACTATGCACAGTGTATAGAGAAGGTATTGCATTCCACCCAAAAATTCCAAGGTATTGCATTCCACCGAGATTTCACCGGAAATAGACGTTTTAAGGTCCCCTGTATCCAATGAAAGCATTTTCAGAAAAAGGTCCATATGTGTGTGTGTGTGTGTGTGTGTGTGTGTGTGTGTGTGTGTGTGTGTAAGTGGACAGCATAGCTCAAAAATGTAAAGTCCGTTAAATACCAGGTTCAATATCTTCCAAGGATGCGACCTTTGAAATCATTGGCGGCAACATTTTTTGAAGCGGGTACTGCAAAGCTTGTGTACAGGTACAATAAATGTCTCAATCTTTTCGGTGATTATGTTGAAAAGTAACCATAAGTGTATAAAACTTTTAGTAATAAAATACTTGTTTTCTATGAACTTATCTTTTATTTATAGCCTATCGGAAGTTGAAAAAAAAACGGCCCTCGTATAATACGAATAAAACAATGATGACTATACATTTCAATGCCCCGGATCCCAATTTAGTACCAGCATTGCGAAGAACCTTCCAGCGACTTTCAATGGCATCTCCAGAGTTTTGTTTCCTGCAGCTTCATTGACTGATAGAACATAGTTGCCATGACTTTTGAAATTACCCTCTATATATGTACATTTGCAGTGTCCTTACAGTACATCACGAGCCGCCACCGATTAACATAAAGCACCTGCAGTCAATATCCAACATCTTGATGTTTCGTGAGCGTGACGTCAAAACTCTGTCCCCTCTGGCAGTAGTTCTGAAACTGAGGGGTGCGACCACAAAGGGTGCGAAAGGGTTGAAAGGAAAGCGCTGCAGGCTTCCTAATGGTTCAAAATTAAAACCGCATAAATAAATTACCGGCGAAGTCGCTCTTCCAAAGTCTGCAGCAACGACGCCTATGCAGAACAATATCGCAACGAACTTTATTCTCTCATTTCTGCTATTATGTGTTCAGATTATCATCTTCAGCAGTTTAAGAATCACTGTAAATTTTACTTTCTCTACACGTACTATGTATATAGTGCATAGAGAAGGTATTGTATAGCACCCAAAATTAGATATCGAGATTTCAACGGAAATACATGTCTTGAGACAAAAAAAAGGTCCATGTGTGCGCGTGTGGTGTTGTCTGTGGACAGCATAGCTCAAAAAGAAGCGACACAAAGAGTTTCAAGAAAATCCCCCACCCCCGATTACCCTTTACATGGAAAATTTTTCGAAAATTTTGATTTTTGTCGAAAATGGTGGTAACGATATTCATGAAAATGCCATATTTTAAAGATATTTATCTGATAAATAAAATGTATATCTTGAATTTTCTGGAAATAACCTCTGAAGACTACTTTATTCTGAATTAATCTTACGGAATATTGCATAACTGGCAAATCGTAAGAGATAGACAAAAAACTTACTTAACGGAAAATGTAGAGCTCGTTAAAACATACAATTTATGTTATATACATTTTTTTTCGTGGAGTGGGTCGTTTTTGAGATATTCCTTGTTTTTGTTTTCAAGTTTTAAAAACATATACTTTTCTCATACAGGAAGTTGTCAATTCCTGTCTATAAAAACAAAGAAACATCAGTCACATAGAAACCATCTTTTGACTATCACTTTAACCTATGGTACTCCCTTATTTCGCTTCTACCTGCAAGGAAGCAAGTAATAAGACCATTTCTGCTAATCTTTTCTCGATTAGCATGAAGTAGAAAGCAGTCAAGCTTTTTAACAATAATTTGTTGTAGAGAGGTAAAGAAAGTCATGTGAATGGAACACATCAGATTTTTTATTTAATTTAGTTTAACCCAGAAATGGGAATAATAGCAATTGCAGTTTTATGTTTAACTATCGCTTTATTTTGTAACTCGGCTAGCTAGTTAGCGATTTCGGGCTACTCTAGACGAAAATGGTAGGTATGTTTTGCACGCAATATTTTTACGACAACAGTATTTATAGTCAAAACTCAGAGAAAGTTTTTGACATAAAGGCTTAATAATTTCCTTTTGCAAAGCAGTCCTACCGCTTAATAAATTTAGCAATCTTAATCCACAAAATCTGATGTGTTCCATTCGCATGACTTTCTCTGCATCTCTGTAATAAATTATTGCTGAAAAGTCTATTCTCTTGTCTACTTCATTCTAATGGAGATAAACATTAGCAGAAATGCTTTCTTGTAAATAGAAGGGAAGTAAAGGAATACACTAGGCTAAACCGATAGTAAAATCTTTTGAAAGCTGGTTGCCATGTGGATATAGTCCGTTTCTTGGCATTGCCAGAGTTGACAAATGTCCATATGTGAAAAGTTTAAATATTTTAAAACTGCTACTAGTAACAAGGAATATCTAAAAAATGGTCAATTCTACGAAACAAATGTATATGACATAAAATGTGTGATTCAAGAGGTCTACATATTTTGTGTAGTAAGTCTTTGTCTATCTCTTCTGGTTTAGATACTATTTATGCAGAATCCAGCAAAATTCATGCAGAATAAAGAGGTCTTCAAAGGCTATTCCTAGAAAATTCAAAATATAAATTTTATTTGAGGTGTCAATATCCTTAATATACGGTTTCTAATCAAATTCGTTAGAGCCATTTGAAAAAATAAAAAAATTCAAAATTTTACTTTCTCTAGACCCATATGTACAATGTACATATGGATAGAGAAGGTATTGTAATGCTCCCAAAAATTCGATACCGAGATTTCACCGGAAATATATGTTTTGGGGTCCCCTGAGTCCGAAAAAAGAAATTTTAAAAAAAGGTCAGCGGGCGCGCGCGCGCGTGTGTGTGTGTGTGTGTGTGTGTGTGTGTGTGTGTGTGTGGACAGCATAGCCCCAAAACAAAAAGACCGTTAAATACCAAACTTAGTATTTAGGTTTAGTATCTTACAAGGATGCGACATGAAGATTTTTAAAACAAACAAAAAAATCCCCCCACCACAAACTACCCTTTACATGGAAAAATATTCGAAAACTTTGATTTTCTTAAAAATGGCTGCAACGATTTTGATAAAAATCCCGTATGTTAAAGCTATTTATGTCCGAAATTAAATGCATACCTCGAATTGTTTGGGAATAGCCTCTGAAGACCTCTTTATTCTGGATGAATTTTGCATAACTGGTAAACCGTAAGAGATAGAAAAAAACCTACTGCACAAAAAATGTACCTCATGACAAAACACACAATTTTTGTCCTTTACGTTTTTGTTGTGGAGGTAACCGTTTTCGAGATATTCCTTTTTATTGGTTTCAATTGTAGAAAAAAATTGTAGAAAAACTTTTCTCACACAGGAAGTGTCTGTTTTTCTTTTGTTCTACTCCTGTCCAAGCAAAGAAGTGATTTGCAATGACAATCGCATAACGATAACTTCTATAACATTTGACAATCACTTTAGCATAGTGCATTCCCTTATTCCTTTCTACTTATTAGGAACTAAGTAGTAACATTCTGCTAATATTTATCTCGATTAGTATTGTGCACCAAGAATATTAATCTTTTGTAGGAGTTTTGTAGAGCAGCTAGAGAAAGTCATGTGAGTGTAACACATAAGATTTTTTCATGTAAACGGTAGTTTGGGATGGAGGGATTTTTTTTTTTTTAAATCTTCATGTTGCATCCTTAGAATATACTAAACTTACATACCAAGTTTGGTATTTTACCGACTTTTCGTTTTTGAGTTATCGTGTTCACAGACACACACGGACCTTTTTCCGAAAATGCTTTTTTTTTAAGATAAAGGGGACCCTAAAACATGTATTTCCGGTGAAATCTCGGTATCGAATTTTTGGGTGGAGTGTAATACCTTCTCTATACACTATGTACATAGTAAGTGTAGAGAAAGTAAAAATATGAAATTTTACCAACTTCCAAACCCTTCTGTTTACTTGATGGGGAGAGGAAAGGAGAGACATCAGCTTGAAGCTTGGCAACATTCCTAAAGTAGACGAAGAGTCTCGACTTATGAACTGTGACTAACAGAACCTAATGTGTTCCTTTCACCTAAGTTTCTCTAAATCTCTGTCATAAAATAATGTTATAAAGCTGATTCTTCTATCTATTTCATGCTAATAAAGATAAACATTAGCAGAAATCATCTTTATTATTTACTTCCTAGGATAAAGCGATAGTCAAATCTTTTAAAAGCTGGTTGCCATGTGGTTTGTATGGCCATGAGTTTACAAATTCTCGTATGAGAAAAGTTGAAGTATTTTAAAACTGAAACCAATAACAAGGAATACCTCAGAAATGATCAACTCCACGAATATATAAATAAATTGTGTGTTTTAACGAGGTCCACATTTTTCTGTGGAAAGTTTTTGTCTATCTCTTATGGTTTACCAGGTATACACAATTCAGAAAACTTCATCCAGAATAAAGAAGGTCTTCCGAGGATATTCTCAGAAAATTCAAACTATACATGTAAATATATTTAATATACGGTATTTTAATGGAATTCGCTAGAGCTATTTTTGAGAAAATCAAAATTTTCGATTTTTTTCCCTTGTAAAGGGAGGTTTAGGTAGGGGGATTTGTCTCAAAATCTTCGTGTCGCATCTTTGAAAGATACCTAACTTTCATACCAAGTTTGGTATTTTATCGAGCTTACGTTTTTGAGTGTTCACGGATACACATATACCTTTGTCTAAGAATTTTTTTGACATAGGGGACCCTAAAACGTGTATTTCCGGTGAAATCTCGGTATCGTTATTTTAGGTGGAATGCAATACGTGTGCGTTTTCATCGGTAATGTTATTTTAATTAAAAACTGTGACATTCGGATGTAGATATACTTTCCTTGCAATCCTGTTCTTCAGAAATAACTTCCTGAAGTTGATGAAGGCACTTTATCCAGCAGTTCTATCTTTAGTACATAAGCAGCTAGACGAAGAACTTCCTCGCTGTATTTACAAGCACTATTTTCACTGACTAGCGCTTCTTCATTTTTATTGCACCAATTAGCGTTAATGGGAAGGATTACTCAATCAGATACGATGGCTACATAATGTGATTTATATTATATGCCGCAGATCGGTTAAGTCGTTGCGTTTATCTCGCCTACCATTACAGACAAATGAACAGTAACATTTTCTCTCAAACTCCTTAAAGGGGAGTCGGAATGCCCTATCTTCCCAATGTTAAAGTTTGACCCATTATCTCAGCAACTATTTAACATAATGATGAAAAATAGAATACTTATCTTGATTAGAAGGAATGGTATGATTTTTTAAATGAAGCTCGTAAAATTTTATTGAAAAACGATGTCTTTCTCCAGCTACTCTACAAACTTCTTGCAAACGATTATTATTCTTCTTTCTACACAATGCTAATCGCTATAAACATTAGCAGAATGTTCTTATTACTTAGTTCGTTATAAGTAGAAGAGAACCAAAGGAATGCACTATGCTAAAGTGATAGTCAAATGTTTGAAAAGCTATCGTTATGCGATTGTCATTGCAAATTGCTTCTTTGTTGGCCAGAAGTAGAATAAAAGAAAAACGGACATTTCCTGTCTGAGAAAAGTATTAAGTACTTCACAATTGAAACCAATAACAACGAATATCTTGGCAACGGTTACCTCCACAACAAAAAAGAAAATGACATAAATGTTGTGTTTTGACGAGATCTACATTTTTTGTGCAGTAAGTTTTTGTCTATCTCTTACGCTTTAGCAGTTAAGCAAAATTCATCCATAATAAAGAGGTCTTCAGAGGCCATCCCAGAAAATTCAAGATATACATTTTATTTGTCAAATAATATCTTTAATATACGAGATTTTAATCAAAATCGTTAGAGCCATTTTTAAGAAAAACAAAATTTTCGAAAATGTTCCATGTAAAGGATAGTGTCGCATCCCAGGAAGATACTAAACTTAAATACCAAGTTTGGTATTTTACCGACTTTTAGTTTTTGAGTTGTCGTGTTCACAGACACGGACACACGGACACATGTTTTTTGTTTCTTTTTTTGTTTTTTACTTTCTCCATACGCACTATGTACATAGTGTATAGAGAAAGTATTGCACTCCACCAAAAAATTCGATACCGAGATTTCACCGGAAATATATGGTTTAGGGTCCCCAATATCCAAAAAAAGCATTTTCACAAAAAGGTCAGTGTGTGTGTGTGTGTGTGTGTGTGTGTGTGTGTGTCCGTGTGTCTGTGAACACGATAACTCAAAAACGAAAAATCGGTAAAATACCAAACTTGGTATTTAAGTTTAGTATCTTCCAGGGATGCGACACGAAGATTTTGAGAAAAATCCCCCGAACCCCAACTACCCTTTACATGGAGTTTTTTTCGAAAATTTTGATTTTCTCAAAAATGGCTCTAACAATTTTGATTAAAATTTCGTATATTAAACATATTTAACTGACAAATAAAATGTATATCTTGAATTTTCTGGGAAAAGCCTCTGAAGAGTAGTTTATTCTGGATGAATTTTACTAAATTTTGAATAACTGCTAAACCGTAAGAGATGGACAAAAATGTACCACATAAAAAATGTAGAGCACATTAAAACACACAATTCATTTTATATACATTTTTTCGTGGAGTTCGTCGTTTTTGCGACATTCCTTATTTTTGGTTTCTGCTATGAAAAACGTATACTTTTCTCATACAGGAACTTGTCAACTCCTATCCATATAGACAAAGAAACTTCATTGACATAGCAACCAGCTTTTGACTGTCACTTTAACCTACGGTTGTCCCTTATTTCGCTTCTACTTACAAGGAGGCGAGTAATTAGACTATTTCTGTTATTTTTGTCTGATTAGCATAAAGTAAATAGAAGTATAAGATTTTTAAAAATTATTTGTTGCAGGGATATGGAGAAAGTCATGTGAATGGTACACATCAGATTTTTTTTTTTTTTGTACAGGGGGCCCTAAAACATATATTTCCGGTGAAATCTCAGTATCGAGTTTTTGGGTGGAGTACAATACCTTTTCTATACACTATGTACTACGAGTAGAGAAAGTAAAAACGCTCTTAAATAGCAAAGTCGAGAATTTCTTGACAGACCCTAGGAAGCTGCACATCATGGTTTTGAAGCTACTTGTTCGATATAAAGAATCCGTTTACATAAATAGTTTGGTACTTTAAAAACAAACAAGTTATCATAAACGGAGTTGAAGCTCCAGTTTTGAAGTTCTAGCCGCAAAACGCTACTGCACTGTCATCTAAACGTTCACAGTATAGCCTGTACATAAACATATTCCTGCATGAGAAGTTATTTGGAATCGTATACACTAGTGGAGGGAAAAGTTGTTCTTTTTGCGAAACAGTTTCCTGCAACAGAAATTCCCTAAACTGTTACAGACATGTTGGGTACCACCAAATATTATTGAGATAGTAGTGTTATATATAAATGTGATAAAGAAGCTCTGAATAAACAGTATTTATATCCAAGCTCACAACGGGCTGGATATTATACTGGTGTTTCCATGACAACGATAAAGAGAAGAAAGAGCTGCGGTTAATCAGAGGAACTAGTGTATTGAGCACTTCTAGAAAAAGAAGAAAAATTAGACCTGAACATACTGTTGCATAAATCAATGAATCTAGTGCTAACGTTATATGTGAATAATAAGGTTGACTCATTTTATATTTATTTTTCAAAATGTATATGTCATAAAGTGTGTGTTTTAATGAACTCTACATGTTTTGTGTAGTGAGTTTCTGTCTTTCTCTTACTTACAAAAGTCTCCAGAATAAAGAAAATTCCCAGAAAATTCAAGGTATTCCTTACGTTTGCCAGAAAATATCTTAAACATATAGTATTTCAATAAAAATCGTTAAAGCTAATTTTTGATAAAATAATTTTTTTCGAAAAAAATGTCACATATACAGGGTATTGGAGGGGGGGTTTGAAAAATCTTTCTGTGGCATCCATGGAAGATTTAGAACTTAAATACCAAGGTTGATATTTAACGAGCGTTTCGTTTTTGAGGTGTGCCACACGCCCACGCCCACACAAAAGTAATCTTCTTCTTGAGAAAATGAAACAGTGTCGTGTTCAGAATTGGACACGAATTAGCACAGCCACTAATCTCATAAGGTAGGATGCAATCACCGTTTCTATCCGGTAGTGTCACCTTATCTGCACTCATGTGTGTGTTGTGTACGCATTCCTTTCAGGGTTCACGAGCTTCTATAGGTGAACAGAGCTCAAGATATGGGAAGAGCAACAGAATGTGCAGGTATTACATTTTGAACTGAATGAGTTCTCATCTTCCATCTCTTTTGTGCTGACGCAAAGGATTCCACCACGCCCCAGATCAGGACCCCGTTCTCTCCCGTCTATTCAATCTCTCCACATGTAGGTAGGTATATTCAAGTCCGCTTAGATACTGTACCTACACGACATCTTCCCTGATTCTTCATCTTGCCAGAAGACTGCGCTAAGTTGTCCATCCTCCGGGCAGAGTAACAAGGCACAAACACACAATGACAACAATGGAGAGAACATGAGGGAGGGTTCAAAAGAGGGAGAATAACCCTGCTGAGGATAAAAAAAAATAACATTCAGCAGATGGTACCGCACAGCAGTGGCGGTAACTGGGGCAACACAAAACACACATTATATACGATGGCTCGAAATATGTTTTCCCTTCTAGTTACAAGGAAGCAAGTAATAATACGATTTCTGCTAATGCTTAACTCGATTACCGAGACGTAGATAAAAGAATAATGTTTTGTAAGAATTACTTGTTTACAGAACAGGTAGAGAAAGTCATGTGAATGGAACACGTTAGTTGTTTTTCTTTTTTACTTTCTCTATACGCACTATGTACATAGTGCATAGAGAAGGTATTGCGCTCCACCCAAAAATGCGATACCGAGATTTCACCGGAAATATATGTTTTAGGGTCCCCTTTATCTAAAAAAAGCATTTTCGGAAAAGTGTCCGTATGTCTGTGAACATGATAACTCAAAAACGAAAAGTCGGTAAAGTTTAGTATCTTCCAGGGTTGCGACACGAAGATTTTCAGAAAAATCCCCCCACCCCAACTACCCTTTACATGGAACTTTTTTCGAAAATTTTGATTTTCTTAAAAATGGTTATAACGATTTTGATTAAAATTTCGTATATTGAAGATATTTACACAACAAATAAAATGTATATCTTGAA
The DNA here is from genome assembly GCA_030762935.1 of Hymenopus coronatus. Classification (NCBI taxonomy): domain Eukaryota; kingdom Metazoa; phylum Arthropoda; class Insecta; order Mantodea; family Hymenopodidae; genus Hymenopus; species Hymenopus coronatus. The sequence continues at coordinate 15,470,762 of CM060884.1, forward strand.
TTTTCTGGGAATAGTCTCTGAAGACTACTTTATTCTGGATGAATTTTATGGATTTTTGCATAACTGCTAAACCGTAAGAGATGGAGAAAAACTTACAACACAGAAAATGTAGAGCACCTCAAAACGCACAATTTATCTTATATACATTTTTTTCGTGGAGTTGATCGTTTTTGAGATACTCCGTGTTTTTTTATTTCAGCTTTAAAAAGCATACTTTTCTCATAGAGGAATTTAGCAATTCCAGTCCATACAAACAAAGGAATTTCAGTCACATAACAACCAACTTTTGACTATCACTTTAACCAATAATACTCCCTTATTTCGCTCCTACTTACAAGAAAGCAAGTAATAGGATTATTTCTGCTGATTTTTTCTCGATTAGTATGAAGTAAATAGAAGCATAAGCTTTTTAACAATAATTTGTTGCAGAGAAAAGAGAAAGTCATGTGAATAAAATACATCAGATTTTTAATGTATTGCTCTTCCAAGAGCACATGTAGGTGTTTAAAACAAGCTCATATAAAATATGTGAAATCTTAATGTAATTATCTGGAAATTGATTTACATTCCTTTAATATATTGCAGAATTATAAACAATGGATATGCAGATAGTCTTATTTTAATTTCGGAAACAACAACTGTGAATTTCTCTATTTCGGTGGTGTGAATTTAAATGTATACTTTCTCTAGCCCCATATGTACAATGTACATAGTGGATAGAGAAGTATTGTATTCCACCCAAACATTTACTACTAAGATTTCACCGGAAATATATGTTTTGGGACCCCCTGAACCCAAAAAAAAAAGAAGCATTTTCAGAAAAAGGTCCGCGTGTGTGTCTGAACAGCATAGCTCATAAAGGAATAGACCGTTAAATACCAAACTTGGTATCTTCCAAGGATGGGACTAGAAGATTTTCAACAAAATTCCCCCACTTCAAAATAGCCTTTACGTGGGAAAATTTTTGTAAATTTTGTGTTCCTTAAAAATGGCTTTAACTGTTTTGATTAAAATACCACATATTAAAGCAGTTTTCATCACAAATAAAATGTGTATCCTGAATTCTCTGGGAATAGCTTCTGAAGATTAGGTTATTCTGGATGAATTTTGCTGAACTTTGATTAACTAGTAAACCGTAAGATGTAGACAAAAACTTGCTTCACAAAAAATGTAGAGCATGTTAAAACACACAATTTATGTCATATACATTTTTTTCGTGGAGTGGACCGCTTTTGAGATAGTCTTTGGTATTAGTTTCAGCTTTAAAAAACGTATTCCTACTTTTCTCATACAGGAATTTGTCAACTCGTGTCCATACAAATAAAGGAACTTCAGTCACATAGCAACCAGTTTTCGACTATCACTTTAACCTATGGTACTTCCTTATTTCGCTTCTACTTACAAAGAAGCAACTAATAAGATTATTTCTGCTAATTTTTTCTCGATCAGGACGTAGGAAATAGAAATATAGGCTTTTTAACAATAATTTGTTGCAGAGATGTAGATAAAGTCACGTGAATGGAACACATATTTTTTTTTTTTTTTTTTTTGTTGTTGCTTATTACGTGTTTATTATTTTCTATCACGTAATGCGAGGACAGTAAACATGGGAGGCAGCGCAAGACAACAGAGCCCCACCCGCCAGAAGAAAGATCGATAGGGCACATTCCAGCAGCAGCAGCAGCACCGGTCCAGCGTCACTGTCATTAAGATGCACGCACATAGTACACGCGGAGTGCTCAAAAATAGAATACCAACGACACAAAGACCAGTAGTACTTGTGTAGAGCACTGGAGTCGCGAGCTCTTGAGCTCACTGCGTTCAGTGACGCTTCCTAGCTGCTTGTGCGTGCTTCATTTCTGCAGGAGCGAGAGTGTTTCACTTCTCAGTACGAGTACATTACACAATTTCATATCTAGTTGCCCCAACTGAATTAAAAGGGAGAGTGTATGCGTGTGTCCTGATTTCTCATATACAGGATGCTAATGAACTATACCGAAATATTTTCACACAATTACTTAAATAAGTAATTTCAGATAGGAGACTTGTGGTCTGTTTATTGAAATTTCGAAGTAACTACTATAAATTTCTGAAGTGCCAGTACGCCATTGGCTAATTTATGAACCATTCGAGAGCATAACACAAAAAATCTGATGTGTTTCATTCACATGACTAGATGTTGCACTCCACCCAAAAATTCGATACCGAGATTTCACCGGAAATAAGTATATATCCAAAAAATCTGATGTGTTCCATTCATATGACTTTCTCCACATCTCTGCAACAAATTGTTAAAAAGCTTATGCTTCTTTTTATTTCATGCTAATTGGTTATATGGTTATCTCACTTCATTCCTTTTCTCTTCGGAGGTATAAGGTGCAATACATCTGTGCATATCGCAGTAGGCGAGGCGTCTCTCTGCCTTGAGCATCGAATTTGTGGGTAGAATGCAATATTTGCTCTTCTTATTTTACGTGATAGAGAAAGTAAACATATAAGAATCACTGTTCATTTGAGCAAAGAGCAAATAACGAGGAATACTTCAGAAATGGTTAATTTAAAAGACTCATCATTTAACGTAAATTATATGCTTTAACGACATCTACATTTTTTGTGGCAAGAGTTTTTGTCCTCTTACACTTTACAGTTATGCAAAAGTTATTTTGAATGACGAAGACTTCAGAAACCATTCTCAGAAAATTCAAGAACCACATTTCATTTCTAATTAAACTATTTTTAATATATGGTATTTTAATAAAAATTGTAGAGCTATTTATAATCTTCGCGTCACAACCCCGATAAATTTACATCATAAGTTTGGTATTTAGCCATCGTACACAGTGCGTATAGAGAAGGTATTGTAATGCACCCAAAAATTCGATACAGAGAGTTCACCGGAAATATGTTTTGAGACCCCCTGAATACAAAAAAAGTATTTTTGGAAAAAGATGTGTGTGCATAACTCAAAAACCAAAACCAAAAGTCCGTTAAATACTATACTTGATATTTCGGTTTTGTATCTTCCTAAGATGGGACACGAAGATTTTCTACAAAATACCTCCACCCTCATTACCCTGTATATGTGACTTTTTTCCGAAAAGTTTTATTTTATCAAAATTAGCTTTAATGATTTTTATTAAAATACCATATTTTCTGGCAAACGTAATGTATAGCTTGAATTTTCTGGGAATAGCCTCTAAAGACTTCTTTATTCTGGAGACTTTTGTAAGTAAGAGAAAGACAGAAACTCACTTCACAAAACATAAGAATTCATTAAAACACACACTTTGTCACATACTTCTTTTTAAATAAATATAAAATGAGTTAACCGTATTATTCTTCGTATAACGGCAGCATTAAAGTCATCGATTTGCACAACAGTATGCTCTGGTCTAGTTTTTCTTCTTTTTCCAGAAGTGCTCAATACACTAGTTCCTCCTCCTCTTGACTGCAGCTCTTTCTTCTCCTTACGAATTCTCTTTATCGTTGTCATGGAAACACCAGTATAATATGCAACTGGTTGTGAGCTTGTGACACTAGATATAAATACTGTTTATCTATAACGCTATTTATAATTTCACGGCCTTCTGAATGCACAACCGTACATTTCTTAACTTGGTGAAAAGAATAAAAATCTTGTTACAACATTGAACTACTTCTGCACCTTATTATGTTAGGTAGGCTATGCTTGCAGGAATGATTACTGCATAACAGCTCGCCGGGTAACCAGACACCGCTTTCCCCTCTCCCCACACCTCATTATACAGACTCACGAGCCCAGAACACAACTACCCCGTATTTGGCGTGTGCAGATATTTATTCGAACGTGAAAAGAGTTATTATTTATTATTACTATTATTATTATTATTGTAATTTAACGTTCTTTAACCTGGTTGGTCATATCGGACGATGAATGACATTGGTCAAGTGATGCTCAAATGATCTCGAGGTCCATGGAGCTTAAAGTTACTCGACATTCGTCTTCTCAGGATAAGGGTAACCCCCGGAAAAAAAACCTTATCCGGGTAACTACACTACCCAGGCGGGCTGTGAAAAGAGTTGTAGAAGGTGTGTTCACCTAGTACTGAATAACGTAGAACTCGCGAGAAAAAAAAAATCATACGAAATATGAGTTCCTACTTATGTAAATGGAAATATAATGCCTAGTAGTTCATCCGCATTAATGTAGACGAAATCAGGAATGTTGCTCATTTCACCGAATCTCTACAAGACATTTGATGGTATCGGAGAAAATACGTACACGAAACAAGAGTTTCAGACGTGTCTAACCCACGCGCTTCGCTACTATTGTAGCCCGAATGAGCAACAGCCCACTGCTCCTAAGAATGTCAAGGTCGTATTTTACAATGCCGATAGGTGCTGAATAAGCCAGTCTGTGAAAAGAATTCGGCCGGAAATTTGCATTCATACACGCAAGGCTGGGTTCAAGCCGTAAACTTGAGAAAGGTTACAAGAGAATGATCAATGGCGAACAAGGAATCGATATGTATAGGAGTTTTAACGTTAATGACTTCAGAGGGGAACGGCAATGAGTCACAGCGTGAGAAATCGTCATTTGTTTGGCCGCAAACTGAGAATGTATTAGGCACTACCTAGCATCCATTTTACAAACCTTGAACACTTTGTATTTATTTCAAACATACTAAACTTTTTATAGAAAATTTACTGGATAATAGCTACATATTTTGAGCTTCTTTGTTCATCAGTTGGGGTGGTGATTTTTCGCAAATGCGATATAGCGCGAAATGTTCATAAAGTCTTGTACTCTTGCATTTCCATTTTTCAAGACCTCTAAATCACATTTTAACGTATTTTAAAAATGTCATAAAATGCGAAATTGACTCAAAATTCGAAAATTATAAATGCTATATAAATGCGATTTTTTTTTAACAATTTCGTTCTTTCTTTCCTTATTTATTTTCTTCCAGAAATTGCATGTGATGAGTTTGTGCACCCTTGGAATGCTAACGATTCTGACACACTTGTACACCGTACTGATCTGGAATGCGGAACTAATTCCCTCATCTGTTTGTAAAATACATATTATAAATCTGAGCATGGCATACAGAAATAAATTAATTTCATAGTTATCAAATTTAAATAACAATCATATTTTTTGTTAATAAATATTAAACAAAGGGACTTTACTTTACAAGAGTTTGTCTATAAATTTGTATACAAAAATTGAGGATAAAAAATAATGTCCTCATTTTATTTGGAATATAAATATCAAAATGTAAGAGATTTTAATCAAAATCGTTTAGATCATTTTTAAGAAAATAAAAATGTTCGAAATTTTGTCCATGTAAAGGGAAGTTAGGGGTGGAGGGATTTCCTTGAAAATGTTCGTGTCGCATCCTTAGAAGATACCAAACCTAAATACCAATTTTGGCACTTAACGGTGTTGTCGTTTTTGAGCTATGCTGTCCACAGACACAGACATAGACACACACACACAAACACACACACAGACAGACACACACGGACCTTTTTCCAAAAATCTCATGTGTTCTGTTCACATGACTTTCTCTACATCTCTGCAACAAATTATTGTTAAAAACCTTATACTACTTTTTATTTCATGCTAATCGAGAAAAAATTACCAGAAATAGTCTGAACACTTGCTTACATGCGAGTAGAAGGGAAATAAGGGAGTACCATAGGCTAAAGTATTAGTCAAAAGCTGGTTGCTATATAACTGAAGTTCCTTTGTTTGTATAGACAGGAGTAGACTAACTCCAATATGAGAAAATTATAAGTTTTTAAAAACTGAAACCAATAACAAGATATATCTAAAAAACGATCAACTCCGCGAAAAATATTTATAGGATATAAATTGTGTGTTTTATCTTGATCTACATTTTTTGTGTTGGAAGTTTTTGTCTCTCTCTTACGGTTTACCAGTTATGCAAAATTCAATAAAAATTATCTAGAATAAAGGTCTTTAGAGGGCTATTCCCAGAAAATTTAAGATATACATGTTATTTGTAAGGCAAATATCTTTAATATACAATATTTTAATCAAAATCATTATAACCATTTTTGAGAAAATCAAAATTTTCGAAAAAAATTCCATGTAAGGGTAGTTTGGGTCGGGGGATTTTCCTGAAAATCTTCGTGTCGTATCCTTGAAAGTTAGCAAACGTGAATATCAAGTTGTTTTTTTTTAGCTATGCAGTCCACAGATACGCACACACGGACCTTTTTCCAAATTTTTTTTTTGATTCAGGGGGATGCAAAACATGTATTTCCGGCGAAATCTCGGTATCGATTTTTTGGATGGAATGCAACACTTTCTCTATATACTATTTACATAGTACGTGTAGAGAAAGTAAAAATGGGAGTCTTTAGTTATTGACTGACTCTCGTATGTAGGTGGGGCGCAGGGCCTCTGACCGAAAGTGTCATCCAAAACAGTAAATATTTAATGACTTATGGCCGAAAGTTATTTGACACGCGACTGGCTGTTATCGAGCACGCTTCCGAAACTTATTTTTGTGAGTCCGCCTTCCTGCGGACAGGAATTTTCATGTCTCCATTTCTATTGCAATATTCATAGGAACCCTAGGACAATGGCTTCTTTGTTACAGAGCTGGGCTTCAACATGCAACCCTATTGATCATCCCCATAAGGGTGAGATATTCTCTTTGTTCGGCACCACGTCACTATCAGCATTTCTTCGCTCCACTAAAGCCATTTCCTACAGAATTAGGAAATTAAATTATCCCACTTCACAGTTGGCTGCAACTCTTAAATAAGTGTGCTCTATTTTTTGTAAAAAATCTGATGTGTTCATTCACTTAACCTTCTCTACATCTCTGCAATAGATTGTTGTTAAAAAGCTTATGCTTCTATTTACTTCATGCTAATCGAGAAAAAAATAGCAGAAATAGTCTTATTGCTTCCTTGTAAGTAGAAGCGAAATAAGGGAGTACAATAGGTTAAAGTGATAGTCCAAAGCTGGTTGCTATGTGACTGAAATTCCTTTGTTTATATGGACAGGAGTTGACAAATTCCTGCATGAGAAAAGTAAGTTTTTCAAAGCAGAAACCAAAAACAAGGATGCCTCAAAAACGTTCAGCTCCAGAAAAAAATTATATAACAAAGTGTGTGTTTTCACGTGCTCTACATGTTTCGTGTAGTAAGGTTTTGTTCAAAATTCCGCAAAATTCATTCAGAATAAGTCTTCAGAGGCTATTCCCAGAAAAATCAAGATATGTATTTTATTTGCTAAGTAAATATCTTTAATATACGATATTTTAATCAAAATCGCTAGAGCCATTTCTGAGAAAATCAACATTTTCGAAACTTTTGCATGTAAAGGGTAGTTGGGGGTGGGGGATTTTCTTGAAAATCTTCGTGTTGCATCCTTGGAAGATATTGATCTTAAATACCAAGTTTGGTATTGAACGGAATTTTTGTTTTTGAGCTATGCTGTCCACCCACCCACACACACACACACACACACACACACACACGAACACGGATCTTTTTTAAAAAATGTATTTTTTGTATTTAGGGGGACAATCTCGAAATGGAATTTTTGGGTGCATAACAATAGCTTCTCTATACACTATGTGCATAGTACATGTAGAGAAAGCAATGCACCCAAAAATTCCATACCGAGATTTAACCGGAAATACATGTTTTGGACCTCCTGAATTCAAAAAAGGCATTTCTAAATAAAATAAAATAAAAAAAAAAAAAAAAAAAAAAAAAGGTTCGTGTGTGTGTACGGCATAGCTCAAAAGCAAAAAATCGTTTAAATACCAAATTTAGTATTGAAGTTGAATATATTCCAAGGTTGCGCCATGAAGATTTATAAGAACCCCCCATCCCCAACTACCCTTTACATGGGAAAATTTTCGAATATTTGAGTTTTTCAAAAATGACTAATGATTTTGATTAAATACCTTGTGTTTAAGATATTTTTATGACAAACGAAATGTATATCTTGAATTTTCTGGGAACTGCTTCTGAAGACCTTTATTCTGGATGGCATGTATATTTGGCAAACGGTAAGAGATATACAAAAGCTGGCTGTACAAAAAGTATAGATCTCATTAAAACACACAACTTATATAATACGATTTTATTTATTTATTTTTGAATTAACCGCTTTCGAGATATTGCGGATTATTGGTTTCAATTTTTTCCACTTAAACTTCTGTCAACCGGGAAGAATCTTTCTTCTCGTTTCTCGTTTGTTTACTCCTGGCAAGCAAACAGATTGGATTTTAAAATGTTTCACATAGCGACCGGCTTTTAAAGGACGAGACTATCGCTTTAGTCTGTGCATTTTCTTATTTTCCTTCTGTTTACGTTTATCTTGATTAGCATGATGTAAATAACAGATTAGTCTTCTGAATATAAAAGGTTTACAGAACGCTAGAGGATATCATGTGAATGGAACACATTAGATTTTTACCCTTCTACTTACAAAGGACCAAGTAATAAGGACGATTTCTACTATCATGATTATATTAACATGAAATAGATAGAAGAATAAGCTTTATAACAATAATTTGTTACAGAGATGTAGAGAAAGTCATGTGAAAGTCATAAGTTTTTGTTTGTTTGTTTGTTTGTTTGTTTTTGGAAAGGGTCCGTGCGTGTGAACAGCGTAACTCAAAACGAAAAGTCGTTAAAATACCAACATTGGTATTTAAGTAGAGTATCCTCCAAGGATATATTCTGCCACCCTCAACTACCCTTTACATGCAACATTTATTGAAAATTTTGATTTTCTCAAAAAATGACATAACAATTTTGATTAAACAGCCATATGTTTAAGACCTGTTATGACTGTATATCCTGAATTTTCTGGGAATATCCTCTTCATTTTGGATAACTTTTATATAACCTTAAGAGTGAGACAAAAACTTACTGCACAAAAAAGCACACAAGTTATTCATATACAATTTTGTAGCATAATTGTTTCCGAGATATTCCATGATGTTGGTTTCAATTTTAAGCTACTTCAACTTTTCTCAAACAGGAAGTTATCTTTTTTTTCGTCAGTCTTATATTTACTCCTGACAAGCAAAGAGAATGGGACTTCAATTGTTTCACATAGCGAATGGCCCTCCGTGGTAACTTCATATACCCAAAGTCGCGGGTTCAAACCCGGCGGAGGACGATGGATTTTTTCGGGCATAAAAGTCCTTAGCTTAGCTTCCTTCGGAAGGCAAGTAAAGCCTTTGGTCCCGTGTCGTAGATTTACGGCACGTAAGAGAACCTCAAGCTTCATACAGAGGCCTCTGAGCAAAAGTAAGCGGACATTCCCACTCAGTATAGAATTGGACGCTGAGAACCACAGCAGTTAAACAGCGTCCATAAATAGAACGCAATTTCATTTTTCACATAGCGACCGGCTTTAAAATGGTTTGACAATTGCTTTAGCCTAACGCATTCCCTTATTTCGCTTCAACCTCTACTGATGTTTATCTGGATTAGCATGATATAAAAGAACAATCTTTTATAAGAAAAGTTTGTTTGCGGAACAGCTAGAATGGAACACATCAGACTTTTTTTCTTTCTTTTTTTCATTCCGAGCATTTAAATAGAACGAAATTTCAAGGAGATCACATAGAGACCAGCTCTTAAATCTTTTTAATCTATTTTATTTTATGTCGTTTAACTACTTGATCATATTCCCACGGACCTATTCGATAAAACATGCTAGTTGACGATATGTAGTGGACCGTAATCTTTAAGACATACCACATTAAAATATGTGATTATCACTTCAACCTAGTATAATTCTTGAATCCTATGAATTTATAATAACATTGTACTAAAACCATGTCTGTCAATGTAAGTGCAATGCAATAGAAGAATAAAATTGTGTAAGAAAAGTTTGATGCAGAATAGGTAGAAAAAGTCATGTGAATTTAACACATTATTTTTCTGTTTATATATATGCACTACTGTGCCAAGAAAGTTCCGGGAATTTGCCAATAAAACACAAAAAAAAAAAAATGAATTATTCATCCAATTTTATTTTATCGCCTTCAAAGTAGGCCCCTTCTGAAATTATACATTTATGCCAACGAATAATCCAATCATCAAAACATTTTTTGTATGGACTTTTAGGAATCTATGTCAATTGTCACCGCGAATTTTCCTTTATGTCTTCTATCGACTGAAAACGGCTGCCTCGAAGTGGTAACTTGAGTTTTGGAAAGAGAAAGAAATAACCAGGAGCCACATCAGGTGAATACGGTGTTCGATGAAATTTGTTGAGTTTTTGGCCAGAAATTCGTTCACAATAATGGCCTTGTGAGCTGGTAGTTATCGTGGTGCAGAATCCACGAGTTGTCGTTCCACAAATCTGGCCTTTTTCGCCGTATTTGTTCTCTCAAACGCCGCTTAACGCTCTGATAATAGTCTTTATTTACCATCTGACCTTCTGGCAAGAACTCTTGAGTGCACGACACCGCGACAATCGAAAAAACTGTCAACATGACCCTCAGTTTTGATCGAGTTTGACGTGCCCTTTTAGGTTTCGGTTCAGTTGGAAGGCGCCATTCGGAAGCTTGTTGACTAGTTTGAGTGTCAAACTCGTAAACCCACATCTCATCACCAGTTACAATACGTTTCATGAATATGGGGTCGGAACTGGCTCGTTCTAGCATGTCTTCAGCAATCCTTACGCGATTGAGTTTTTGTAGAAAATTCAAGTCTTTCGGAACTAACCGAGCTGCAACGGTGTCATGCCCAAACAATCGTTTAAAATGGTACAAATCGATTCGTGAGACACAGAAAGTTCAGTGTCAATCTCTCTCAGACTTAAATGACGATTTTCAGACAGCATTTTCTTCACTTTAGCGATGTTCAGTTCAGTTGAAACCGTTGATGGCCGACCAGAGCGAGGCAAAACTACCACCACATCTCGACCACTTTTGAATGCACTGTACCACTCATATGCACGTGTTTTTGATAAAGTCGATTCACTGTAAGCCCTCTGCACAATTTTCAGCGATTCGGCACATGAAATACCATTTGCAATGCAAAATTTGAGACAGATTCTTTGTTCAATATTTGTATCCATCGTAAAATCGCAAATCACCTTTCAGATGAACTTACAAAATGGTATTAGTGTAGCCTACTTTGCAGAAGTAGTACAATGCTGTGGGAAGATTTGTATTCTTTTCACCATGTCTGAAGCTAAGAAATGTAAGGTAGTGCATTCAGAAGGGCGTGAAATTATAAGTAGCGTTATAGATACATGTGATAAAGAAGCTTTGAATAAACAGTATTTATATCCAGTGGCACAAGCTCACAACGGGCTGCATATTATACTGGTGTTTCCATGAGAACAATAAAGAGAATTCGTAAGGAGAAGAAAGAGCTGCGGTCAAGAGGAGGAACTAGTGTATTGAGCACTTCTGGAAAAAGAAGAAAAGCTAGACCTGAACATACTGTTGTGCAAATCCACGACTTTAATGCTACCGTTATACGAAAAATAACAAATGATTTTTATGTTCAGGAGAAATTGCTGCCCACTGTGAAAGAGAGAATACAATTTTCTTGGGGCAGAATTGTTAAAGCTAATCTTGAGAAAATCAAAATTGTCGTAGTGGGGGTGGGAGTTTTTCTTGAAAACCTTTGTGTCGCATCATGGAAGATACTGAACTTAAATAGGTTCCAACTTTGGTATTTCGAGCTCTTCGTTTATGAAGCTATGCTGCCGACAGACACACCTCTTCCTCTTCAGAAAATAAAACAGCGTAATCAGAATTTGACACGGAATTGGCCCGGCCACTACTATATTAAGACAGGCTGCACGTCATTCTTCAACAGCGTTTCTATCTGTTAACCTTAGTGCCATGTGCTACAGAGACAGGAAAGTTGCAATATAAGCAGTACTATAATTTAATTTGTTTGTATAGTAAAACATCGAATCTCTTTGGATAAAACACCAATATCATTGGCGACGTACGTTTCTGCTAACATTACTTCGCCGTAAAAACAAAAGTATGCTCTGTGTCTACCCCAGAGCTCATAAATTCCGGCATTGCTTATATTACTATTGCATATTAGGAACAAAGACTCCAATCGCAGCGCTGAAATGTGCACTGTAACGGATTCTTTTAAAAGAGCGTATTATTTGGTGCACGGTATTGTAATGGTACTTCAAGTAGGAATCTGTAAAACACCAGAAAGATTAGATCCAGAGTCGCGATCACCAAGATGGTGATGTCATCGAGTTCAGCTACTGCAACGGCAGCTGTGCTTCACAACAGATGTTCTCATCAAACAACACACCATCAACAAATCACTGTTTGTTTTTACACTCGTTCTCGCCGCTTACATCCACCACTATTACCACAGCGTTGAACACAGTAAAGAATTGCTGGGTGGATATCTAGTCTCTACCAACCATTGCACTGAAGAATTCAATTGTTTATTTCTGCAGTTACACTGGCTTATCTCCCGCTCAAACATCCAATCATGAGAAAGGTGTTGGATGTAAGCTTATGCACTTTACTTATCAGTTCTTACTCCCTTCTTCACTAGCATATAGTATATAAAACAATTGTTAAAAAGCTTATGCTTCTTTCTACTTCATGCTAATCGAGAAAGAATTAGCAGAAATAATCTTATTACTTTATTCCATGCAAGTAGAAGGGAATAAGGGAGTACCATAGGTTAAAGTATTAGTCAAAAGCTGGTTGCTATGTGACTGAAGTTCCTTTGTTTGTATGGACAGCAGTTGGCAAATTCTTGTATGAGAAAGCTATACGTTTTTTTTAAAGCTGAAACCAATAACATAGAATATCTAAAAAATCTGATGTGTTACACTCACATGACTTTCTCTAGCTGTTCTATAAACTTCATACATAAGATTATTCTTCTTTCTGCACCTTGCTAATCGTGGTACTCATTAACACAATGTTCTTATTATTTAGTTCCGTATAAGTAGGAAGAAAATAAGGGAATACACTAGGCTAAACCAATAGTCAAATGTTTTAAAAGCTGTCGTCATGCGATTGTCATTACAAATCACTTCTTTTCTTGGCCAGGAGTAGAACAAAAGAAAAACGAACACTCCCGTCTGAGAAAAGTATAAGTACTTCACAACTGAAACTAATAACAATGAATACCTCTAAAACGGTAAGCTCCACGAGAAAAATGTATATGACATAACTTGTGAATTTTAACAGGACCTAAATGTTTTGTATAATAAGTTTTTGTCTATCTCTTACGGTTTATTAGTTATGCCAAATTAAGCAAAATTCATCCAGAATAAACAGGTCTTTAGAAGCTATTCCCAGAAAATTCAAGATATACATTTTATTTGTCATGTAAATATCTTTAATATACAATATTTTAATCAAAATAGTTATAGCCATTTTTAAGAAAATCAAAATTTTCGAAAAAAGTTCCATGTAAAGGGTAGTTTGGGGTGGGGGGATTTTTCTCAAAATCTTCGTGTCGCATCCTGGAAGATACTGAACTTAAATACCAAATTTGGTACTTTAGCTACTTTTCGTTTTTGAGTTATCGTGTTCACAGACACACGGACACACACACACACATGGACCTTTTTCTGGAAATGCTTTTTTTGGATTCAGGGGGTCCCAAAACATATATTTCCGGTGAAATCTCGACATCGAAATTTAGGGTGGAATGCAATATTTCTGTATCCCTATCTACATTGTACATACGGGGCTAGAGAAAGTAAAAACGATCCACTCCACGAAAAAAATGTATATTGTGTATAATGTGTTTTTAAGAGCTCTACACTTTCTTTTAACTAAGCGTTTGCCTATCTCGTACGGTTCCCAAATAATGAAAAGTTCGTAAAACTCATACAGGATACAGTAGTCTTCAGAGGCTATTCCCAGAAAATTCAAGATATACATTTTATTTGTTGGGTAAATATTTTTAATGTACTGTATTTTAACCAAAATCGGTAGAACCATTTTTGAGAAAATCAAAATATTCGATTTTTTTTTTCCATTTAAATGGTAGTTGGAGGTAGGGGTATTTTCTCGCAAATCTTCGTGTCGCATCCTTGGAAGATACTGAACTTAAATACCAAGTTTGGTGTTAAACGGTCGTTTTTCAGCTATGTTGTCCAAAGATACACACACACGCGCGGACATTTTAATCATTTTTGGAGGGGGGGCGTGTTCCACTCACAAATTGTATATTATTCTTTTTCCTGCAGAAAACTAGATAATAGCAAAGAGAAAATGACTCTTACAATTTTATAGAAAATCATTATGGCGAAGTATGCTTTCTGGCTGTGGTCGTACCCATATACACTATGTAGACAGTATGTGTAGAGAAAGTAAAACTGGTATTAAGCTTATGAGTGCAGACTTGGCGATGCTTCGCAGGTCAGCCCACGCAAATTGAAAAAAACACCCATTTACCTTTCCCACAAAGTGAAGAGTGCAATATTAAGAGTACTGCAATAGTAAGTATTGATTTTTATTAAGAACCAATCCAATTAAAACCCAAACTCCTGGAATATTTCACCATCTCAACTTCCCTGCTTTCCTTGTTTCAGAAAGCCATGAATCAATGAACCCCCTTCGTTAAGCAAAACTTCCCTTTTCATGAGAGATCCTAAAATCTCCCACTTCTGAAAGAATTTGTCGAGCAGGAAAACAGAAATTGGATTTAAGAGGAAAAGTTTTATATGGGAGACAAGTAGAGCTTTCCGGAGAATTTCCCGTTCTTTGCCCCCTGAATCCAGTTTCCGATACAGAGGCAGAGTGCGCAGTCGCAGCAGCCCTGAGCCACACCCTAACAGCCCGTTCGTTCCCTTGTATTCAGGTGGGAAATCTCATCTTCTCCCTGGAGATTTAAGGGCCTTTGTTTACTCCCAAAGCTGCTTCCTACACGCGTAATTGCTAATATATTACATGTTCTCATCCTAGTCAACAAAATTGCGTACTACGCCAACTTGTTAATACAAAGTTTTCACATCCAAATACAAGCAAAATATAAACTTTTCGGAATATGGTTGGACAACAAGCTTTCCGGGAAATTCCACATAATGGAATCATTGCAAAAAGTTGTCTAATGTTTTATTTATCTTAAGAAGGCTTAGAATGTGTGTTTCTATTAGCACTTAATTTACTGTCTACTATCATTCTCTACATCTCTGCAACAAATTATTGTTAAAAAGCTTATGTTTCTATTTACTTCATACTAATCGACAAAACATTAGCAGAAATAGTCGTATTACCTGTTTCCTTGTAAGTAGAAGCGAAATAAGGGAGTATCATAGGTTAAAGTGACAGTCAAAAGCTGGTAGCTATGTGACTGAAGTTCCTTTGTTTGTATGGACAGGAGTTGACAAATTTCTCTATGAGAAGAGTATAAGTATTTTAAAGCTGAAACCAAAAACAAGGAGTATCTCAAAAACTATCCACTAAACGACAACATTGCATATAACATAAATTGTGTGTTTTACCGAGCTCTACATTTCCTGTTCTCTAAGTTTTTGTCTATCTCTTACGGTTTGCCAGTTTTGCAAAATACCATAAAATTCATCCAGAATAAAGTAGTCTTCTACATTTTAGTTTATCTTTAATATACGATCATTTAACCACAGTCGTTATAGGCAGTTTTGAGAAAATCAAAATTTTGGAAAATGTTTCCACGCAAAGGGTAGTTGGGTTGGGGGATTTTCTTTAAAATCTTCGTGCCGCATCCTTTGAAGATACGAAGTTTGGTATTTAAGGGAATGTTCACTTTTGAGCTATGCTGTCCACACACATACGCAAATACACACGGATCTTTTTTTAAAAATGCTCTTTTTGGATTTAGGGGGACTC
The DNA here is from genome assembly GCA_030762935.1 of Hymenopus coronatus. Taxonomy (NCBI): domain Eukaryota; kingdom Metazoa; phylum Arthropoda; class Insecta; order Mantodea; family Hymenopodidae; genus Hymenopus; species Hymenopus coronatus. The sequence goes on from CM060884.1 coordinate 15,486,583, forward strand.
AAAACATGCATTTCCGGGTGAAATTTCGGTATCGAATTTTTGGGTGCATTACAATACTTCTCCATACACTACGTACATAGTATGCGTAGAGAAAGTAAAACAAATCTAGATTGAAATTTCATTTTTAAGTAATGATAAGTATACAAACATATGAAGCGACATCAAAGAATTTTTAATTTTAAAATTTTATTTACTCAATATTTTTCTTAGCACTTTTACTAATTCAAATGATTTTCACTGAATTCTATACATATTCTGAAAATAGATTATATTAAAATTTAAAGATTAAAATGTTAACGACCTGTTTATGCGAGGAGTTCTGTATGCATCGTTTTAAAGCAACCAGAAAACATAATACACAACCCCTTAAAGTTTATTTTCTATTAATTCAGATTTAATAATATGGTAGAGAAGTTTACTGTCTATAACGTTTAAATTTTCATCCTAATTGATTGAAAATGTTATAAGTCAGTATTACAAAAAAAACAATATATATATATATATATATATATATATATATATATATATATATATATAAGGTTTGTGGAAAGGAAAGTGTTTGAAAATAGTACGTGAAAGTATTTAAAAGCTCATAATATGAATAAAAACCGTGCCAACTGAAAACATTTCGCTTAATAGCCACCAGATGGCAGTGATACCACGGTTATTTGTTGCTAAATTGTCGTAGTAGTTTTATATTTTCCCTCCCCATTCAATGTTAAGGAAACGCACCAGTTTATCGACACAAAGACGCAATGCAGCAATGACATTCAAATACATTTTTATATATTAACTATCATTTCCTTACTCCTATTTAAAATAAAGCAGCAAAGAAGCTTTCCTGGCGACTAACAGCTAGAGTAAGTACTTATTTGGCAATAAATGGCCATAGTGGTATTTTTCCTCCCCATCCAATGTTAAGGTAACGCAACAGTTTATCAAGATGACACAATACAGCAGTGAAATTCAAATACATTTTTATGTATTAACTGTCCTTTCCTTACTCCTATCGTTAATAATAAAGACGCATTCCTGACGACGAACACCTAAAATGCGTACTTATTATTTGCCACCAGATGGCAAGAAGCAAAGAAGTTTTCCTGGCGATGAACATCTAAAATACGTATTTATTTATTTGACACTAGATTGCCATAGTACTACTCTATTTTTCTTCCCCATTCAATGCTAAGAGAATGCACCCGGTTATGGAGACAATGACGCAAGATAACTGTGAAAATATAAATATATTTCTTATGTATTAACTATCGTTCCCTTGGTTATATCATTTAAATAAAGAAATAGGTATATTTTTGTTGTAATTCTTTAAAATGAACAAGCTATAAACAATACGCATAACCATTAAACCTTCTTGGATTCTGAAAATGGCGGAGAAATGATGGGTTCCGTTTTAGATTTAATTTCTATTGCAAATGTTGGTTATTTGACGTTATGTTGAACATGAGCTAGCTAAAGAACATGAAAATACCCCCGTCACCATTACACTGCAATTGCGGTGCTCTTAATACATTGGATCAAATAATATTTTCAATTAAATGGAGAAATTTAAGACACAAAAACTATCATCACATAAAAGCTTATCAATTGTCCAACCAGATCTACTTGCTCTTTAGTTATGTAATTTTTAGCCTTAGAAATGACCGTTTTGACATAGAAGAAAATAAAGAAAGAAGTGGTAAACATTAGCAGTAAAGGAAAGAAAGAGATTCGGAAGATGCACCAATGTTACTTTGTGACTTTCTCCTTAATGTAATTCATTACCTACGCCAGCGTATACCCGCCACACCATGAAAGCACTGCCATTACTGTTATTAGGCCATCATCATCTTGGTTGCCGACGCTGCTAACTACATATGTCATCCTTTCCACAGTACCTTCTGGGTGCTCCGACTTCGTCCTTTTCGCAACACCAACTATATATGCGCTTCATTGCGGTTTTCAGATGCATAGGCATTATTAGACATTGGCAATGAGCAAATTCCACTGGCCCCATTTCGTTTCCATTAAATTTTTGTCACTTCAAAACGTCAAAGGAAGAATTAATATCGATAGTGTTTCAAAATATTGGAGCAAATTACAAAAACTATGCTAGGTTGAGCCAACGCGTTATTTTAGCAGCAACTATAAGAATGTAGATGATTTGAATGTAAAAATTCAGGGTAAAATTGATGGACCTGTGCATTCATTTAAGTCGATCAATTACATTACCAATCCAACTGAAGTCGTCAATTATCTAACTGAATTCCTAAATTCATTGGATTTGCCAGGATTCTCGCCACACAATTTACAGCTCAAGGTTGACTCGGTGATAATTATACTACGCAATGTCAATCAGCCGAAGTTATGCAGCGGAACAAAACTCACTTAAAAAATTATGAAAATTTTGATTTAAGTTACTATAACACAGGACAGTTCAAAGACGAGGATGTACTTATTCCAAGAATACCATTAATGTCAATCGACTTCCTTTTTTAATTTAAGTGCGCCTTGCATTCGCAATAACAATAAATCCCAAGGTCAATCGTTAGAAGTGTGTGTAATATACCTTGAATTGTGTTTTTTCGAATGGTACATTGCGTGCTCGAGAGTCGGCAAACTATCGGTGGTAGTTCTTTCTGTCGAAAAATTGTACATTACAAGCCATTACAATAAAGTGATGACATCCTATTTAATTATAATTTTATTTCATTGCATGGTGGTACTGTAAACGGAAGATTTTATCCGAGTTTTTTTCGTTAGGTACACCGGGGCGGGCAGCTAGTAGTTTTATAACATTAAGCTATGAGAACAAATTGTAACAGATTATAAAAGATGTGCAATAATAAAAGTTATAACGATAAAAGAGAAAAAAACTACAAAAATAAAGCGATTTATATATCATAATACATTTTACGTTCTGTTCAAAGCAAATAAATGATTTCGAAAAATGACTACGGAATGTTTTATGATGTTTTCCGTGGTTGTTTGTTAACACTTCTGTTAATTTTATATTTTGCCCTCCATTTCACAAACATATTTGTAATTGTTCCTATCGAGATGCAAAAAATAGACCAGTTATTGTTATTTTTCTGAGATTATATTTTTCTTTAAAGTATGGTATGGTGGGCTCATATATTTTCTGTTTTTCCAGATGAATTTCTTGAGGTTGGTCTTTATTCAGATCAAAGCGGATGGTCGGGTCTATTATCTCTGCTTCTGATTTTCTTCTGTTTATCACAATGATGTCTCTGTGACGATTTGAACTTCTAGTCCAGTTTCACGTTTGCCAAGATGGATCTTATGGAGTTGTGTCTCTTAATTCTCAGCAGTTCTCTCTGAGAACAGTTTCCAAGCACATGGAGAAGTGTTTCATACTCACTGCAGTGTCTGAAGTGGTCTGTGCTTGAAGATCGTCCAGGGATACTGCGAACTGGAGCTACCATTGCATTCATTTTCAGTATGTCCCTCCATTCAGAACTGCTGAATCCTTTTTTACTTTTCTATACGTACTATGTACACAGCGTATAGAGAAGGTGTTGCATTGTACCCAAAAATGCGATACCGAGATTTCACCGGAAATAGATGTTTTGAGACCACCTGAATCCAAAAAAAAAAAAAAAAAAACATTTTTAGAAAAATGTCCTTGTGTGGGTCTGTCTGTGTTCATGTTTGTGTGTCTGTGGGTAGCATAACTTAAAAACGAAAAGACCTTAAATGCCAAACTTGGTATTTAAGTTCAGTATCTTCCAAGAATGCGACACTTTTCAAGAGAATCCCCCACTACCCTTCACATGGAAAAATTTTCGAAAATTTTGATTTTCTGAAAAATGGCTGTAACGATTTTGATTAAAATATCATATATTAAAGATATATACTTGACAAATAATATGTACATCTGAATTATCTGGGAATAGCCTCTGAAGACTACTTTATTCTGGATGAATTTTACGGAATTTTGTGTATCTGGTAAACCGTAAGAGATAGACAAAAACTTACCACACAAAAAATGTAGAGCACATTAAAACACACAATTTATGTTATATACATTTTTTTCGTGGAGTTGATCGTTTTTTAGATATTTCTTGTTTTTTGTTTCAGCCTTAAAAAACTTATACTTTTCTCTTACAGGAACTTCTCAACTCCTGTCCATACAAACAAAAGAACTCCAGTCACATAGCAACCATATTTTGCTATCTGTTTAACCTATGTTACTCCCTTATTTCACTTCTATTTATAGGGAAGCAAGTAATAAGACTATTTCTGCTAATATTTTATGTTAGCATGAAGTAAATAGAAGCATAAACTTTTTAACAAAAATTTGTTGCAGAGATATAGAGAAAGCCATGTGAATGGATTACATCAGATTTTTTTCTTCTATAGCAAGGTGCTTGCGGCTGTAGCTTCTGAAAATAGTTCCACTCCTTTTCCTTTGAGGATAAGAACACCAAGCCTGGTATTCTTTGTCACGTGAAGTGTTTCTCAACTGTCTGACTGTTTTATCAGAGCGTTCCATTTGTAGAGCAGAAAAGCTGGGACGTATTAAGAGAACCTGGTTCCTGTATTTGATTGATTGTAATTCTCAAACTAGGTGCATGTTTATGAATGTAAACATTTCCGTCGCCTTTCCTCTCTGCAGCAGTCCTTGGCATTCAAATATACGCTCCCCGGAATCCACAAATTCACTGCTGGCAGCTGCTGACAAGCATAGAAGGCAAAAAAAAAAACGAAACTGGAAACGCGAGAAACATGAAATGTACCGCATTCACATTCTGCAGACCAGGAAGTACTGGGATCTTGAATGCATTAATTATATCAGCAATACCAGAACTAGAGCTCGTTTTAAACCTTTGCTTTAAAAGTAGACCGTAGTAATACGCCATTTCAAGAAACCAATCATATTCAAATTTGTTTAAAATTCTGAGAACGTACAGAGCATTTAAAGACAATGGTTCGAAGCATAGAAATGATAATACTAAATTAAGAGATGCAAAAAAGTTGTAGTAATCATTTGTCCGGAAATTAAACAGTTAGCAAATGCTCATCTAATCCTGCCCCCCACCCGTTTGGTACCCACTGAATACCGCAAGTGACAATTTTATTTGATTTACCAATATGAGAAAATCAGAGCATTAAAGTGCAAACAGAAACAACCACAGAATATCCAGTGATCCACAGTTTAATGCATCTTTCGACAGGTTCATACTTCACTGTTCATCAGAATTGTATGCACTTAAGCTTCAATAAACAGGGTCCGCAAAATAACCTTCGAGATAATGCATATTGACTAAGGAAGGAATGCGTACACAACACGCACATGAGTGCAGATAAGGTGACACACGCAGATACAAACGCTGCAGCCTATCTTAATATAGTAGTGACCGGGCCAATTCTATCATTCATTTTCTGATGAAGAAGAAGAGGTGTGTCTGTCTGTGGGCATAGCTCAAAAACGAAAAGCTCGTTAAATACCAAGTTCTTATGTTCCAAGATGCGACACAAAAATTTTCAAGAAAGCCCCCAACCCCACTTCCGAGTACCTGTGTTTTCACAAAGGGCAGAAATTTCCTGGCTGGCGGTACTCGATTCTCCTGAACATAAATTCATGTATTATTATTCGTATAAAGGCAGCATCAAATTCATCGACTTGCACAACAGTTTATTCTGGCCCAGTTTTTCTTCTTTTTCCAGAAGTGCTCAATACACTAGTTCCTCCTCCTGACCGCAGCTCTTTCTCCTCCTTACAAATTCTGTTTATCATTTGCATGGAAATACGAGTATAATGTGCAGCTCGTTGTGTAGCTTATGAAACTGGATATAAATACTGTTTATTCAGAGCTTTTTTTATCACATTTATCTACAGGCTATTTATAATTTCACGCCCTTCTGAATGCACTACCTTACGTTTAACTTCAGGCATGCTGAAAAAAATACAAATCTTCTTACAGCATTGAACTAACTTCTGCAAAGTAGGCTACACTAGGTATCTGCTGGAATGATTACTGCATAGCAGCTCGCCGGGTACCAGATATCGCTTTACCCTCTCCCCACACCTCATCCTGCAGGGCTCACGAGCCCAGGACACAAATATAACTAAATATTTAATAGAGGAGGTGTTTGAAATGATATCCATCCATCGATCCAAATCCTTTACCACCTTGTAAAGTGATGCATCCTAAAGAAAAACCTAACCCAAAGCTAATTTTGGGTCCAATATTTAGTTTGCAGTTGTACACTGAGACTGTATTGTGATTGATTGATTAACTAAATCTATCACTGCTTTTGCTGGAATTAGTGCATAGTAATAGCGGGCCCTAACAAGTAAATATATGACATTATCTCGAAACTGTTATTTGGAACTTTTGCTTATTTTCATTTTTGTTTCTCATCCCTCTATTTTGAATCAACACATTTCAAATGCCTGCAGTTTAGTAGAAAGCATTAAAAAAAATCGATATACACATGAATTAAACCGTGAAAGTTCCAAGGAAATCCTAAAAATACATATTATTCGAAGCATTTTCGATTTGACCTCAACAATAACTGGGCTGACCTTCCTGAATTTCACAAAAAACGGAAAATCTTATGAGTTCCATTCATATGACTTTCTCTACATCTCTGCCACAAATTATTGCTAAAAAGCTTATGCTTTATGTACTTCAAGCTAATCGAGAAAAAATAGCAGGAATGGTCTTATTACTTGGTTCCTTGTAAGTAGAAGCGAAATAAGGGAGTAGCATAAGATAATGTGATAGTCAAAAGCTGGTTGCTATATGACTGAAGTTTCTCTATTTGTATGGACAGGAGTTAACAAATTCCTGTATGAGAAAAGTATAAGTTTTTAAAGCTAAAACCAAAAACAAGGAATATATAAAAAACGATCAAATCCATGAAAAAAAAAAAAGTATATAACATAAATTGTGTGTTTTTACGTGCTCTACTTTTTTTTTTTTTTTTTTTTTTTGTATGGTAAGTTTTTGTCCAAATCTTACGGTTTAGCATTTATACAAAATTCCGCAAAATTCATTCAGAATAAAGTAGTCTTCCGAGGCTATTCCCAGAAAATGCAAGATATACATTTTATTTGTCAGGTAAGCATCTTTAATATATGATATTTTAATCAGAATCGTTAGAGCCGTTTGTGATAAAATAAAACATTTCGAAAAAAGTTCCATGTAAAAGGTAGTTTGGGGTGGCGGGATTTTTCTCAAAATCTTCGTGTCGCATCCCTGGTAGATACTAAACTTAAATACCAAGTTTGGTATTTTACCGACTTTTCGTTTTCGAGTTATCGTGTTCACAGACACGCGCGCACACACACGGACCTTTTTGCTAAATACAGCGGGACCCTAAAACATATATCTCGGTATCGAACTTTTGGGTGGAGTGCAATGCCTTCTCTATGTGTAGAGAAAGAAATAAGGGTGCATAATATGGATATGCAGACAATCAACAATAAATGCTATCTGTACGTAGCATCCCAACGAATACACAGACATAATCACTATTAATTGCTCAATTCTATATGCAAGTTTAGCAAGGCACAAAAGGTTCCTGAATCAATTGAACATCTTTGCAACCCAAGATATTATGTGCCATAAGAACGTTACAATATTGCGCTAAAGCTAAATAACGAGAATGCTGGACAGTTCATGATAGTCGCAAACAGAGTAATACTTGGAATACCCAGGTTTAACTCCTGGTAAGTTTTATGTTTTAGCTCACCTGTGTGTGTATGTGTTGATAGCATAAATGTCTCAAAAACGAAAAGCCAGTTTAACACCAAACTTGGTATTTAAGTTCAGTATCTTCAAGGATGTGACACAAAGATTTTCTGAACCCTCCCCCCCTCCAATTACTCTTTATATGGAATTTTTAGGAATTTTGGATTTTCTAAAAAATAGCTTTAACGATTTTGATTAAAACACCGTGCATTAAAGATGTTTACATGGGAAATAAAATGTATCTATACTTTTGAGTTTTCGAGAATAGTGTGTGAAGACCTCTTCGTTCTGGATGACTTTTGCACAAGTTTTAACCCTAAAAGATAGACAAAAACTTACACACAACTTATGTTCACCAGGGCTGGAAATCTGAGGAGCAAGGAGCGAGGATCCTTAAGACCTACTGGAAGTACGAAATTGCAGAGACCGTGCGTAAAATGTGGGAAAATGAATTTAATGTGCCCGCACCGTCACGTCTAACGATTTACCGCATAGAGACAAGTTTGAGACCATGAGTTCCGTCGCCAATACTCCGAAGTCTGGATGACCACACACACGTGGAAAATGAGATGAAGGTTGTCCTTACATTCGTAAACAGTCCTCTGGGTATCTCGAGGACATCATTACAACGTCTGATGCATTCAGTTTGGGGGGGGGGGGATAGGTAATGAGGGGATAATAGGATGTTGGAGTGAAGGATGAGGGTGAGAAGGGCGGCCCGTCAATACCTGGATCAGGAATTCCCGCATCATTGGATCATTACTTGATTAGCATTATGTAAATAAAATAATGATCTTTTGTAAGTATAGTTTGCAGAACAGATAAAGTCATGCGAATGGAACACATCAGGTTATGCTTCTTTAATGATCGCGAAATTTCAAATTGCTTTACAGCATTAATGGCCAGAATTGTAGATATATACTTTCTCTAAGAAGGTTAAATACGAGGGACATCCAGAAAGTGACAGACGATTTGACATAACAAAATAATAATGAAAGCTATCAACATAAAAATGTATTTACAAAGTTACAGTACCTTACTCTATTTCCACTTTGAGATCTTCATGGCTGGGAAATCTTTTCTATCCCAAAAGTCATGCATGGTGTCCAAAGTGAAACACTGGTTTTTCTGAATTCAATTATCAACATTTGCTTTCAACTCCCCCATAACAATTGATGAGCTTACACTCCAGTCTTTTTCGTACACACTGGTTCTTGCTTGATTACTGGTAAATTATGCGTCATGTCCTCACTGAAGACTTGTTCATTGCATTATCACTATCCACTTGCATTCATTTGCGTACAAAATTCGATTGACCGAACATTTAGATGCATTCAAAAAAACAAAAAAGTTCTTTGGCGGTAGAAAAGTATAACGTTGCATTGAAAAATTGGTACCACGTGACAATAAATATCTTGACAGAATGGAGATTACGTTGAGAAATCGAGTAAGGTACTGAAACTTTGTAAATAAAATATTGTGTTGATAACCTTCGTTATTATTTAGTTATGGCAAATCGTCTGTCACTTTGTGGATGACCCTCGTATTCTACATTTCAGAGACGAACAGAAAGTAATAGACTTAATGAGAATCTACATTAATGAAAATATTGCAAAATAAGAAAAATATATCGCCAAAACAGCAGGACTCCAACTGCAGAACCATCACCACCACCATCTTTGGGCTCAACTTAATATCTACGTGATGACTGGTGTCAAAAGCCACACAGCTATGTGCGCTACGTGATTATGTTCCTAAGTACGCTGGAGAAAGATCTCGGTAGAGAAAAAGGAAACGATTCTTAGAGTCACTCTACATTTCAATGGTAGTAACGTGACTCAAGCAAGGTATCGTTCAAAAGGTTACATTGCTCTCAAATGAATCATTATGGCTTTCATTCATTCCCTTCTCCACCATGAACTGCTTCTAACAGCCACTCCTTACACATATGAATGTCTGGTGTGAAACTTACATGCCTTCGCATACTATTATACTGGATAAGATATTTATATACCCAAAGAGTGTGCGTTTTGCCTTCAGCTCCAAGGATGCAAGGCTCATTAGACACGCTTTCAAAATTTAGCTTGTTTTACCTCAACTATTTAGAATTAATAAGCAAATTCCGAAAATACATTTAGGACGAAAAGAGCCTCTAAGTACAGAGGCAGGTAAATAATGAAGACAAATTCCTAAGATTACAACATATGTTCGAGGGTCGGCTGATAAGTCCCAGGCCTCACACAGATATGGCACCACTTCGCCAGTTACACGCTAGTATCGTATAATATAAATCTAGATTAGCTTGTATCCATACTTACAGGTCAATAGCTTGTTTAGTTTTCGAATGGCAGCATTTTAAACAAGACACCTTTAGAGTTTTCACAAAAATGGAGGGTTTGGAAAAACAAGCAGTAATTAAATACTACCATTTGAAATGCTTAGCGCCTAAAGAAATCAAGGAAGAAATGGACAGTGCATTAAAACTCTCTGCCTCTTCACATCCAATGATTAAAAGCTGGGTTGCAGAGTCAAAAATGGGACGTACGAGCACTAGTGATGAGCCTTGCTCTGGACGCCCTGTAGAAGTGACAACTCCAGAGATCATTGAACAAAATGCGTTGTTTAGTACTGAAAGACTGCAGATTAAAGTTGTTTGAGATAGCAGAGGCTGTAAACATATCAAAAGAACGTACACGTAATATTTTAAGTAATGTTTTGAGACGGCTTATTACCATGGATGAAACTTGGATACTCCATAAAGTAAATCACGGTCAAAACCGTGGATTGCGCCAGGTGAACCAACTCCAAAAAAGGCAAAGTCAATTTTGTCAGCTATCAAGGTAATGGCGAATGTTTTCTGGGATGCACAGGGAACTATTCTTATTGATTACTTGGAAAAAGGTAAAAAATCACTGGTGACTACTACGCAAGCTTACTGCAACGTTTGAGTGCTGAGGTGAAAAGAAAAATACCTTATTTAGCAAATAAAAAAATAAAATAAAGAAAACTGGTTTCATCACGACAATGTTCCGTCCCATCGTTAAGTCATTGCAATGGGAAAAATGTGCGAATTAAAGTTGGAATTGCTTGAACATCCACCCTATTCGCCAGATCTAGCACCCAGGGAGTACCACTTGTTCCTAAACCTCAAAACATTTCTTGGAGGACAAAGATTTCACAGCAACGAGGAGGTCATTGAAGCGGTAAGCAGCTATTTTGAGGACCTTGATAAATCGCACTACAGAGATGGTTTAATTAAGTTAGAACACCGATATGACAAATGTGTTAGTCTTTCTGGAGATTATGTTTTTTTTAAATGCTGTTTTCATTGATGATCGGGACTTATCAGCGACCCTAGTACATTTTAAAGTCGAGACACCTTATACTTTATGGATTTGGAGTAGGTTCACTTTATTTAGTTTATAACAAATACGCTATTTTGCCAATATTTAACAACAAAATGTCAAATGAAATACAGAAAATTACATTCAGTTTATATATTATGTGTGAAACTCTTAAACTTAACTAAGAAAAATAATTTACTAATTGCTTTGTCCTTACGTAATATTTATTTCAGTTATATTACCAGGTCGCGAAATCAACATTATTCATTAATAGAGTGTACAATTTCACATTTGACGTCACATAGAAGCACAGCTACATATTATAAACTCTACTTTGACTTATTGGAAAATGTGATAGGTTTTTATCTTTTTCTTTTTCCTTTTTCTTTCAGAGGTTTACTGGACAGAGTAGCCAGGGTCCTCTAAATTGTGTTTCACAGAAAACTTCCCGAATAGAATATATGGAAAGCCCGGTTCATTGCAAACGGAAATTTTTTGAAGAGCGAAAAATCGTAAATCTTAGAAATATTGAACATTCTTATAAAATATGAAGATTTTAGCAAAATGGGATAAAATATCATGCATATTGAATTTTTAATCCACAAAAATATTTCTATAATGATAGCCAGAATGGTTTAAATCAAGAAAGTTTATATTTCACATATTTCTAAGTATACAATGCATCCTTAAAGCTCCATTCTATTTAGAGATACAAAAATCTGATGTGTTCCATTCACATGACTGAAGTTCCTTTGTTTGTATGGACAGGAGTTGACACATTCATGTATGAGAAAGGTTATGTTTTTTTAAAACTGAAATCAATAACAAGGAATGTCTTGAAGACGGTGAACTCCACGGAAAAAAAAAATGTATATGACATAAATTGTGTGTGATATCGTGATTTACGTTTCTTGTATAATAACGTTTTGTCTATCTATTACGGTTTACCAGTTATGCAAAATTCAATACAAATCATCTAGAATAAAGAGATCTTCAAGGCTATTCCCACAAAACTAACATATACATTTTATCAGGTAAATATCTTTAATATACGATATTTTATTCAAAATCATTAGATCCATTTTTGAAACAGTCAAAATATTCTAATTTTTCTTCTATGTAAAGGGTAGTTTGGGGTGGGTGGATTTTTCTCAAAATCTTCGTGTTGCATTCCTGGAAGATAACAAACTTAGATACCAAGTTTGGTATTTAACGGTCTTTTCGTTTTTGAGCTATGCTATCACATGGACCTTTTTCCAAAAATGCTTTTTTTTGGATTCAGGGAGTCCTAAAACTTGTATTTCCAGTGAAATCTCGGTATCGAATTTTTGGGTGTATTACAATACTGCCGCTATACACTATGTACATAGTACGTGTAGAGAAAGTAATATAAAGTTATTGCTAACAACATTTATACTTACTAAATACGCTTAGCACACGCAGCTTGTTTTCTTGAAGTCGATACGGTGAAGATTTTGCCCACTCAGCTCAAGTGCTCACAGTCCATAAATTCGGAAGGAAAGCCATTGTAAGACGTCCTTTGGGACAAACCCCTCTTTCCCACTGCAGGAAGCCAGTAATGGAAGTCACCCATGACAGTAACATTCCAGAGGAAAGAACAACAGGACAACTCTCAAGAAACCTTAATATTTGGTGTGACCGTCTCTTTCCCAAAATCCATCACACTGCAGCAGACTTGAGTTGATTCTCGAAACCAACTCCCTCTGGGAATGCAATGTGCGAACAAAGCATCACATGACTTTCTTTACAGCTCTGCAACAAATTATTGAAAAAATTAGCAGAAATAGTCTTATTACTTGCTTCCTTGTAAGTAGAAGCTAAATAAGGGAGTACCATAGGTTAAAATGGTAGTCAAAAGCTGGTTGCTATGTGACTGAAGTTCCTTTGTTTGTATGGAACGAGTTGACACATTCCTGTATGAGAAAAGTACAACTTTTTCAAAGCTGAAACCAGTATCAAAGAATATCTCAAAAACGACCAACTCCACGAAAAAAAATTATATAACACTGTGTGTTTTAATATGCTCTTTATTTTTTGTGTGGTAGGTTTTTGACCATCTCTTATGGTTTAGCAGTTATGCAAAGTTTCATAAAATTCATCCAGAATGAAGTAGTCGTCAGAGGCTATTCCCAGAAAATTCAAGATATACATACATATTATGTGTCAGTTAAATATCTTTAATATACGATATTTTAATCAAAATTGTTAGAGCCATTTTTGAGAAAATCAAAATTTTCGAAAAAAGTTCCATGTAAAGGGTAGTTGCGGTGGGGGATTTTCTTGAAAGAAACCAAACTAATGGTATTCATCGGTCTTTTCGTTTTTGAGCTATGCTGTCCCCAGACACACACACACACACACACACACAGACACACACACGGACCTTTTTGTAAAAATGTTTTTTTTTATTCAGGGGGACCCAAATCATGTATTTCTAGTGAAATCTCGATATCGAATTTTTGCGTGGAATGCAATACCTTCTCTATTCACTATGTACATAGTACGTGTAGAGAAAGTAAAAATTAGCAGATATAGTCTTATTACTTGCTTCTTTGTAAGTAGAAGCGAATTAGTGAGTACCAAAGGTTAAAGTAATAGTCAAAAGATGGTTGCTATGCGACTGAAGTTCCTTTGTTTGTATGGACAGGAGTTGACAAATTTCTGTATGAGAAAAGTACACATTTTTTAAAGCTGAAACCAATAACAAGGAATATCTCAAAAACGACCAACTCCAAGAAAAAAAAATATAACATAAATTGTGTGTTTTAATGTAATCTAATGTAATGTTTTGTGTGTAGTTTTTGTCTATCTCTTACGGTTTAGCAGTTAAGCAAAATTCGGCAAAATTAATTCAGAATAAAATGGTCTTCAGAGGGTGTTCCCAGAAAATTCAAAGTATACATTTTTTTGAGAGTTAAATATCTTTAATATACGGTATTTTAATCAAAATCGTTAGAGCTATTTTTAGAATATATATATTTTATATATTTTTAAATTTTCCATGTAAAGGGTAGTTTATGGTGGTGGGCTTTCTCTCAAAATCTTCGTGTCGCATCTCTGGAAAATACTAATCTTAAATACCAAGTTTGGTATTTTAGCGACTTTTCGTTTTTGAGTTATATAGCACGTATAGAGAAAGTGTGCCACTTCCTTATTGCATGCGTTTATTGACAGCAGTTTTGTTTTCAGTGTACCTATACGCTAACACGGGACTGTCTATTTACGTACTCTTGAATTACATCGATCGGCGTCTGGTTTGAACCCTTAACCTTGTGCAGATAAAGCTCGCCCCCAAGCAGCTGGGTGACCCGTGCCGACTCAATCTACGAATTTCAGATCATTCGCTTCAGCTCTCTTTCATGTACACTTTTAGACAAATGCTTTCCATTACCATCTTTCCCTTTTCTACGTATTATACAGCACATTTGTTATATTTTCTAAATTATTTTAAGTTACTGCCCCAAAATGAAGGATGCTATTATTTTTTTTATTTAACCCTTAACATTCGGAAAATATCGATTGAGACTACAAATATTTACTCGAATTTGGAAGTTTTTAACGCTTAGATTATTTTTACTTTCTCTATACCTACTATGTATTTAGTATATAGAGAAGGTATTGTATTGCACCCAAAAATTCGATAAGCGAGATTTCACCGGAAATATATGTTTTGAGACCCCCTAATTACAAAAAAAAAAATTAGAAAAATGTCCGTGTGTGTATTGGGCAGCATAGCTAAAAAACGAAAAGTCCGTTAAATAGCAAACTTGGTATTTAAGTTTAGTATCTTCCAGGGTAGCGACACGAAGCTTTTTCACAAAATTCCCTCACCCCCAACTACACTTTACATGGAAAAACTTCGAAAATGTTGCTTTTTTCAAAAATGGCTCTAACGATTTTACTTAAAATATTAAATATTAAAGATATTTACCTGACAAATAAAATGTATATTATCTTGAATTTTCTGGGAATAGCCTCTAAACATTACTTTATTCTGAATGAATTTTACGGAATTTTGTAAAACAGGAAAACTATAAGAAATAGACAAAAACTTACTTCACAAAAAATGTAGCGGCCGTTAATACACACAATTTATGCTATGTATATGTTTTTGGCGCAGTGATTCGTTTTTGAGACATTCCCTTGTTATTTAGTTTCAGCTTTAAAAACTTATACTTTTCTAATAGGTGAATTTGTCAACTCCTGTTCATAGAAACAAACGAACTTGTCACAAAGCAACCAGCTTTTGACTAACACTTTAACCTACGATAGTCCCTTATTTCCCTTCTACTTGCATGGAAGCAAGTAATAAAACTATTTATGCTAATTTCTTTTCGAAAAGAAGAAGTATAAAAGGAAGTAGAAACTTTTTAACAATAATTTGTTGCAGAGATGTAGAGAAAGTCATGTGAATGTAAAACATCAGATTTTTTACCTCAGAAAAAATGTCACACAAAGAGAATAGAAAACCATGCACCTATTGGTTCTCTTTGTGTTATTACTGAACACTGGATATTCTTCTACTTCCTTACTCCACGCAATCCACAAATAATTTTATATTCTTTCAAACAAGTTATGTGTTTATGTTTGTACGAGGATGTGCAGAAACTGCATGGCACAGAGCTGTTATTATTTCACACGCCAGCACAGAGCAATATGGTGGAATTGTAATACCACTTATTTAGGCCCAAACAAGAATTAAACAGATTGTCTCCGTGGTCGAGTGGTCAGCGGGGACTTTTTCTTTAATCAAAACTATTCCCTATGCCCCATAGAGTCTGGAAGTATGAATGTGAGAGTGAATGTGCGTGTGTTTAATGATATAAAATGATTAACCACAAGTCAAAGCCCCCGATAAGACCATTGAAGTTATAGGGGGCTGTGCAAATGATAAATAAAAATCTGATGTGTTCCATTCACATGACTTTGGCTGCATCTCTGCAACAAATTATTGTTAAAAAGCTGATGCTTATATTTACGCCATGCTAATCGAGAAAAAATTGGTAAGTAGAAGCTAAATAAGGGAGTAGCATAGGTTAAAGTGATAGTCAAAACCTGATTGCTATGTGACAAATGTAGTTGACAAATTCCTGTATAAGAAAAGTAAAGTTTTTCTAAAGCTGAAACCAAAACAAGGAATATCTCATAAACGATCAACTCCACGAAAAAAAAAAAAAACGTATATACCATAAATTGTGTGCTTTAATGTGCTGTACATTTCTTGTGTGGTAAATTTTTGTCCATCTCTTATGGTTTAGCAGTTATACAAAATTCCGTAAAATTAATCCAGTAACTCTTTAGAGGCTATTCACAAAAAATTCAAGCTATACATTTTGTCAGCTAAATATATTTGATATACGATATTTTAATCAAAATTTCCACGTAAAGGGTAATTTGGTTTGGGGGAATTTTTCGAAAAATGCTTGTGTCACATCCGTAGAAAATACTAAACTGAAATACCAAGTTTGCTATTTTACCGATTTTTCGTTTTTGAGTTATCGTGTTCACAGACACACCGACACACACGGACCTTTTTCTGAAAATGATTTTTTTTTAATACAGGGGACCCTAAAACACATGTTTCCGGTGAAATCTCGGTATCGAATTTTTGCGTGGAGTGCAATACCTTCTCTATACACTATGTACCTTTTGCCATACAGTAATTTGTCAACAGCTGTCCATACAAACAATGGAACTTCAGTCACATAGCAACCAGCATTTGACTGTCACTTTAACCTATGGTACTCCCTTATTTCACTTCTACTTACAAGGAAACAAGTAATAATACTATATCTGTTATTTTTTTTTTTCTCGATTAGCATGAAGTAAATAGAAGCATAAGGTTTTTAACAATAATTTGTTGCAGAGATGTAGGGAAAGTCAGGTCCTCTTTACACGGATATGCACCATATAAAACACTGGCGTGCTTAATAAAAAGTGCTGCGTTGTCTTTGTTATTCATGTGCGCAACATTTGCAACAAGGCCGGGTGGGTGGGTCGATGTGGAGCTGGGAGCTGGAGCATCGATCTGTCAGCCTCCCTGCCTGCACAGCTTGCTGAGGTCATACGCACGAGCTAGGACCGACCAGGATACCTCCTCCTTCATTCACTAACAAAGGCTTTACAACCAGTCTTACAAATTACACCAATCAAGCAAAATTGCAAGTTGAATTTGTACACCAGCTCAGATATTTACAGCAATAAGGCATCTAGTGTGCAGCGCTATACAAAACTCCACCCTCGTCGCTTAGCAACAAGCCACGTGATACGCTTGTTTTGCAAAGAGCTATTCGTTTGGGCAGAAATTCCCTACACGTACTATGCACATAGTATAGAGAAACATTTGATAGCGACATTTCACCTGAAATACATGTTTTGGGTTCCCCTGAATCTAAAAAGAAGCATTTTAAAAATACCAAACTTGGTGTTTAAGTTCAGTATCTTCTAAGGGTCCGACAAAGATTTTAAAGAAAATCCTCCCACTCCCACCTACCCTTTACATAGAAAAGTTTTCGAAAATTTTGATTTTCTCAAAAATGGCTCTAACAATTTTGATTAAAATATTGTATATCAAAGACATTTACCTCAAAAATAAAATGTATATCTTGTATTTTCTGAGAATAGCCTCTGAAGAGTACTTTATTCTGGAACAATTTTACGGCATTTTGTATAGCTGCTAAACCGTAAGAGATAACAACTTACCACACAAAAAATGTAGAGCACGTTAAAACACACAATTTGTATTACATGCACTTTTTCGTGGTGTTGGTCGTTTTTAAGATATTCCTTTTTTTTTCGTTTCAGCTTTAAAAACTCCTGTTCCATACAAACAGATGAACTTCAGTCACATAGCAACCACTTTTGACAACCACTTTAACCTATAGTACTCCCTATTTCGCTTCTACTTACAAGGAAGCAAGTAATAAGACTATTTCTGCTAATTTTTTCTCGATTAGCATGAAGTAAAAAGAAGCATCATTCGATCATTTCCTCTCAACAAACTTGTTTCTATTCCCAGAAGTGAGGTTTATGGCTCGCATCCCTCACATTCTCGGCTCCTAATGACTCCAGCGATCAAAGCCGCATCTGTCAGTCTGTTCTCGCGCTCGCTAATCAGTAACGCCGGAGCAGTACGTGCTGATAGAATTGATCGAGCCACAACAAGGGTTCCAGAGCATTATTGCCGCCAGCTGGTGACTCAGCTCCCTCGCAAACACAACATGAACTTCTATCATGCACTGATTTCATCTACAATACTTCCGACCATTTTGTGAGCATACTTCCCAAATATTTCATATTGGATGCTTTTTTAGAAATATGATTCCGAATTCTCGATGCTCAAATGCTATCCATTCCGCTTTTTTACTTTTTCGACACGTACTATGTACATATGGCATAAGGAAAATATTGCATCCAACCCAAAAATGTGATACTGAGATTTCACCGAAAATAGACGTTTTAGGGTCAGCTGTATCCAAAAAATCGGATGTGTTGCATTCACATGACCTTCTCTATATCTCTGTAAATTATCATTGTTAATAAGCTTATCTTTTATTTATTTCATGCTAATCGAGAAAAATTAGCAGAAATAGTCTTATTTCTTGCTTTATTGTAAGTAGAAGCGAAATAAGGGAGTACCATAGGTTAAAGTGAAAGCCAAAAGCTGGTTGCTATGTGACTGATGTTCCTTTGTTTGTATGGACAGGAGTTGACAAATTCCTGCATGAGAAAAGTAAGTTTTTCAAAGCTGAAACCAAGGAAAAGGAATATCTCAAAAACGATCAACTTCACGAAAAAAATGTATATAACATAAATTGTGTGTTTTAACGTGCTCTATATTTTTAGTGTGTTAAGTTTTTGTCCATCTCTTACGGTTTAGTAGTTATGAAAAATTCATCCAGAATAAAGTAGTCTTCAGAGGCTATTCCTAGAAAATTCAAAATATACATTTTATTTGTCAGGTAAATAACATTAATATACGACATTTTAATCAAAATCGTTAGAGCCATTTTTAGAAAATAAAAATTTTTGAAAAAAGTTCCATGTAAAGGCTATTTTGGGGTGGGGGCATTTTTCTCAAAATCTTCGTGTCGCATCCCTGGAAGATACTAAACTTAAATACCAAGTTTGGTATTTTACCGACTTTTCGTTTTTGAGTTATCCTGTGCACAGACACACACACACACGGACCTTTTTCTGAAAATACTTTTTTTGGATACAGGGAACCCTAAAACATATATTTCCGGTGAAATCTCGGTATCGAATTTTTTGGTGGAGTGCAATACATTCTCTATACACTATGTACATAGTGAGTATAGAGAAAGTAAAAAAAAAAAATATGATGTGTTCCATTCACATGACTTTCTCTGCATCTCTGTAACAAATTATTGTTAAAAACTTAATCCTCTATCTACTTTTTGATAATCGACATAAGCATGAGCAGATATTCTCTTAATTACTTACTTCCTTGTAAGTAGAAGGAAAGAATGGCATACTCTAAGCTAAAACGTCAGTCAAGGCTTTTAAAAGCTAGTTGCCATGTGGTTGAAATCCGTTTTTATGCGGGACCAGGAGTTTACAACTTTCGTATGAGAAAAGTTTAAGTATTTTAAAGTTGAAAAAAATAATAAATGGTCAATTACAGGAAGAAAAAAAAGTATCTGACATAAATAGCGTGTTTTAACGTGATCTACATTTTTACTTTCTCTATACCTATTATGTACATAGTGTATAGAGAAGGTATTGTAATGCACCCAAAAATTCGATACCGAGATTTCACCGGAAATGCATGCTTTGAGACCCCCTGAATAAAAAAAATTAGAAAAATGTCTGTGTCTTTGGACAGCATATCTCAAAAATTAAAGGACCGTTACAAACCAAACTTGGTATTTAAAATTGGTATCTTCCAAGGATGCGACACGAAGATTTTCAAGAAAATCCCTCCACCCCAAAGTACTCTTTACATGGAAAAAAAAAAATTCGAAATGTTTGATATTCTTAAAAATGGTTCTAACGATTTTGATTAAAATCTCGTTAGTTAAGATATTTACTTGACAAATGAAATGTATATCTTGAATTTTCTGGGAATAGCCTCTGAAGCCTATTTTAATCTGGATGAATTTTGCTGAATTTTGCATAACTGCTAAACCGTAAGAGATTGACAAAAACTTAACACACATAACATGTAGAGCACGCTAAAACACATAATTTATGCAATATACATTTTTTTCGTAGAGTTGGTCGTTTTTGAGATATTCCTTGTTATTGGTTTCAGTTTTAAAAAACATACTTTTCTCATACAGGAATTTGTGAACTTCTGTCCATACAAACAAAGGAACTTCAATCTCATAGCAACCAGTCTTTGATTGTCAGTATAGCCTAGGTACTCCCTTATTTCACGTTTACTTACAAGGAAGCAAGTAACATGACTATTTCTGATAATTTTTTATCGATTCATTAAGTAAATAGAATAAGATTTTCATCAGTAATTTGTTGCAGAGATGTAGTGAAAGACACGTGAATGGTACACCTCAGATTTTTGTGTAGTAAGTTCTCTATCCCTTACGGTTTACAAGGTACCAAAATTCATTCAGAATAAAGCAGTCTTCAGAGGTTACTCCCAAAAATTCAGGATAAACATTGTATTTGCTATATAAATATCTTCAATGTGCGGCATTTTAATCAAAATCGTTACAGCCATTTTTGAGAAAATCATCAAAATGTTCGAAATTTTTTTCCATGCAAAGGTTAGTTTGTGGTGGGGTGATTTTTCTCAAAATCTTCGTGTCCCATTCCTGGAAGATACTTAACTTAAATACCAAGTTTAGTATTTTACGGACTTTTCGTTTTTGAGTTATTGTGTCCACAGACAGACGCACACGCAGAGCTTTTTCAGAAATTAATTCTTTTTTTTTTTTTTTGGATACAGGAGAGCCCACACCGGCAATTTTCGGTGAAATCTGGGCATCGAATTTTTGGGTGGAATGCAATACCTTTTCTATACACTGTGTACATAGTAAGGAGAGAAAGTAAAAAGTATTTTCAAAAATCGAATGTGCTCCATTCACATGACTTTCTCTACATCTCTGTAACAAATTATTGTTAAAAAGCTTATGCCTCTTTTTACTTTATGCTAAACAAGAAAAAATTAGTAGAAACAGTCTTATTAGTTACTTACTTACTTACTCCCTTGTACGTAGAAGCGAAATAAGGGAGTACCATAAGTTAAAGTGATAGTCAAAAGCTGGTTGCTATTGACTGAAGTTCCTTTGTTTGTATGGACAGGAATTGACATATTCCAGTGTGAGAAAAGTAAGTTTTTCATAGCTAAAACCAAAAATAAGGAATATCTAAAAAAACGATTAGCTCCATGCAAAAAATGTATATAACGTAGGTGTTGTTTTAAAGTGCTCTACATTTTTTGTGCAGTAAGTTTTTATCTGAGTCTTACGGTTTAGCAGTTATTCGAAATTCCGTAAATGTCATCCAGAATAAAATACTATTCAGAGGCTATTCCCAGAAAATTCAATATATACATTTTATTTGTCAGGTAAATATCATTAATTTACCAGATTTTATTCAAAATCGTTAGTCATTTTTAAGAAAATCAAAATTTTTGAAATTTTTGCCATGTAAAGGGTAGTTTGGGGTGGGGGGATTTTCTTGAAAATCTTCGTGTCGCATCCTTGAAAGATACCAAACTTAAATACTAAGTTTGGTTTTTAACATTCTTTTCATTTTTGAGCTATGCTGCCCAAAGACACACACAGACACACATTTTGCTAGAAGTGCTTTTTTTGGATTCACAGAGTCTCAAAACACATATTTCCGGTGATATCTCGGTATGGAATTTTTGGGTGCAACTCTATACACTATGTACATACGTAGAGAGAAAGTAATATGTGGAGCAAAATAGTGGAATGGAGACGAAGAAGAGATCCAGAACACAAGTGAAGATCAAGTTTGTTATAAAAATGCAGCCGGCATTCTAGAGGAGATACGTTCCGTATAATTCGTTAAATATTTCCGCGTCCTTTCCCCCGAATCTGTGAACTGGAATGCTACAGCAGATTGGACGAGATTTTTTTATCTGCTGAGAGGGAAAATAACAGTTTCTAATAACCTCTGTAGAGCACTTGACAAGTAGGTAGTCTGAGTTTCTCTTTGTGTAAATGAGCTCTTTAAACAAATAAATAAAAAAAAAAAATACCCTAATGAGTACAAGTTTTCAAGTGGACAATTCTCAAATATTCATGGAGGGAATTAGTTCTATGGTAGCTACAAACCGAAAGAGAAAACAACAGCTATTTCAGCTTTTAGAAATTATTTTATAATCTTAAAGTATAAATACCGGTGACCTTTCATACCATTTATACTTGGTTCGAAAAAACAATGTGCAGGAAGAAAGTATCAGAACATGCATTTGAGTATTATAACTTCATTTTCGCCATTCAGCCGTTAAATATAATAGGCCATGTCAAAAAGTATATATAACCATCTGTAGGGCTTTTATTATAGGTATGTTGGTTTACTGAGACAAGGTAAACTGTTTTTATCCAATAATATTCCCTTTCCAGTTATATAATGCCTTCTCAGAAGCTTTCTATTTTGGTTGATAAATTTATATTTCGTATATGCGCTGCCAACGAGCTATTTTTACTTTCTCTACACGTACTATGTACATAGTGTATAGAGAAGGTTTTGCACTTCACACAAAAATTCGATAGCGAGATTTCACCGGAAATATATGTTTTAGGGTTCCCTGTATCCAAAAAAAGCATTTTCAGAAAAAGACTCGTGTTTGTGTGTGTGTGTGTGTGTGTGTGTGTGTGTGTGTGTGTGTGTGTCTCCGTGAACATGATAACTCAAAAACGAAAAGTCGGTAAAACACCAAACTTGGTATTTATGTTTAGTATCTTCCAGGGATGCGACACGAAGATTTTGAGAAAAATCCCCCTACCCCAAAATACCCTTTCCATGGAACTTTTTTCGAAACTTTTTATTTTCTCAAGAATGGCCCTAACGATTTTGATTAAAATATCGTATATTAAAGATATTTACCTGACAAATAAAATATAAATCCTGAATTTTCTGGAAATTGCCTCCGAATACTACTTTGTTCTGAATGAATTTTACGAAATGTTGCATAACTGCTAAACCGTAAGAGATGGACAAAAACTTATCACAGAAAAATTTAGAGCACTTTAAAACATACATTTTTTGCGTGGAGTTGATCGTTTTTGAGATATTCCTTGTTTTTGGTTTCAGCTTTAAAAAACATACTTTTCTCATAATGGTATTTGTCAACTCCCATTCATACAAACAAACAAAGGAATTTCGGTCACACAGCAACCAGCTTTTGACTATCACTTTAAGCTATGCTACTCTCTTATTTCGCTTCTACTAACAAGGAAGCAGGTAATAAGATTATTTCTGCTACTTTTTTCTCGATTAGCATGAAGTAAACATTTTAACAATAATTCGTTGCAGAGATGTAGAGAAAGTCATATAAATGGAACAGATCAGATTTTTTTATAATTTAATTTGCATGGACTTTTCTCAGGCGATTAGTACAAGGAGGAACAAAATTTCAATTCATTTATCACGTCTTCTAATTTTACACTTTAACATCTAAGGTCATATCGGGGGCTTTCCACTTGAAACAACTCGTTTGTAGGTTCTTTTAAGTTAGTTTAAATCATTTTGTTTTACTGAAACACGCACACATTCACACTCACATACAAACTTCTAGACTCTGTGGGGGATAGGGAATAATTCTGGCTAAAGAAAAATTCCCCGCCCCAGCCGGGAATCGAACCCGGGACCCCCGGACAAGAAGACAGCTCGCTGACCACTGGACCACGGAGGCAGTCTAGTATTCCTTTAAGAGTTTAGCTATTCTCTTAATTTACGCGATATACCATCGTGCCTAAGAAAACTTTTTCAAACAAAATCAGGAGACAACGTATTCCTAACTCATTTGTTCTTCCCTTAAGGAAACAAGATTATAAACATATATGCATTCATTCAAAATCTTCTCGGGCTTCTAACCAGGTAAAAACTTGGCTTGATACCAACGTTTCGAAGAAGAGCATCTTCCTCGTCTTTAGCCAGATCAGTTCACCCTGAAGACGAGGAAGATGCACTTCTTCGAAACGTTGGTGTCAAGCCAAGTTTTTACCTGGTTAGAAGCCCGAGAAGATTTTGAATTAATACGTCGGCAGGAAAGCTTCAGTTCTTATTTTATATATGCATTCGTTCGCCGTTCATAATTTTATATACGTAGAACATCCTTTTAAACTACTAATACCACAAATTACAGCTAATTACATAAAATTGCACGGTTACACAATAATGTTGCGTTGTACATCTCATATATTAATAGCACCATCCAAAATAAACTGATGTGTTCCATTCACATGACTTTCACCACATCTCTGCAACAAATTGTGTACCATTCACATGACTTTCTCCATATCCCTGCAACAAATAATTCTTAAAACGCTTATACTTCTATTTACTTTATGCTAATGAGAAAAAAATAGTAGAAATCGTCTAATTACTCGCTTCCTTGTCAGTAGAAGCGAAATAAGGGACAACTGTAGGTTAAACTGATAGTCAAAAGCTGGTTGCTATGTCAACGAAGTTCCTTTGTCTATATGGATAGGAGTTGACAAGTTCCTGTATGAGAAAAGTATAGGTTTTTCATAGCAGAAACCAAAAATAAGGAATGTCACAAAAACGACGAACTCCACGAAAAAATATATATAACATAAATTGTGTGTTTTAATGTGCTCTACATGTTTTGTGTAGTAAGTTTTTGTCCATCTCTTACGGTTTAGCAGTTATTCAAAATTTAGTAAAATTCATCCAGAGAAAATTCAAGATATACATTTTATTTGTCAGGTAAATATGTTTAATATACGAAATTTTAATCAAAATAGAGCCATTTTTGAGAAAATCTAAATTTTCGAAAAAAGTTCCATGTAAAGGGTAGTTGGGGGTGGGGGTATTTTTCTCAAAATCTTCGTGTCGCATCCCTGGAAGATACTAAACTTAAATACCAAGTTTGGTATTTTACAGACTTTTCGTTTTTGAGTTATCATGTTCACGGACACACACACACACACACACACACGGACCTTTTTGTGAAAATGCTTTTTTTGGATATTGGGGACCCTAAAACATATTTCCTGTGAAATCTCGCTATCGAATTTTTGGTGGAGTGCAATACTTTCTCTATTCACTATGTGCATAGTGCGTATGGAGAAAATAAAAATAGCAGAAATAGTCTTATTACTTGCTTCCTTGTAAGAAGAAGCGAAATAATGGACTACCATAGGTTAAAATGATAGTCAAAAGCTGGTTTCTATGTCAATGAAGTTCCTTTGTTTGACAAGTTCCTGTATGAGAAAAGTATACGTTTTTCATAGCAGAAACCAAAAAATAAGGAATGTCTCAAAAACGACGAACTCCACGAAAAAAATGTACGGAACATAAATTGTGTGTTTTAATGTGCTTTGCATTTTTTGTGTAGTAAGTTTTTGTCCATCTCTTACGGTTTAGCAGTTATTCAAAATTCAGTCAAATTCATCCAGAATAAAATACTCTTCAGAGGCTATTCCCAGAAAATTCAAGATATACATTTTACTTATCAGGTAAATATGTTTAACATCCGAAATTTTAATCAAAATCGTTAGAGCCATTTTTGAGAAAATCAAAATTTTCGAAAAAAGTTCCATGTAAAGGGTAGTTGGGGGTAGGGGGATTTTTCTCAAAATCTTCGTGTCGCATCCCTGAAAGATACTAAACTTAAATAGCAAGTTTGGTATTTTACCGACTTTTCGTTTTTGAGTTATCGTGTTCACAGACACACGGACACACAGACACACACACGGACCTTTTTCTGAAAATACTTTTTTTGGACACAGGGGACCCTAAAACATATATTTCCGGTGAAATCTCGGTATCGAATTTTTTGGTGGAGTGCAATACATTCTCTATTCACTATGTACATAGTGCGTATAGAGAAAGTAAAAAGAGGACCGACCTGACGGGGACATTAATAGAGACGGAAATTTATAGTCATTCGTCACTTTGATGCTGAGAACGGATGTAGGCGAACCTGTAGGTGTGTCTAGCATTCCTGACACATTTAAGTACGTCATTCGTTGGTTCATTCAGAGTAATATGTGGGTCATCTCCCCTCATGACACACTCAAAAATATCTGATGTGTTCCATTCACGTCGCTTTCTCTACGCCTCTTTAACGAAGTATTGTTAACCCTTATCTGGTATTGTGCGGTCTTGTGGACCGCTGGTGAAATGTTAAGTCATATATTTTCGCTCTTTATTAAGATATACTACACATCTGCTCCCCGCTGTGAGTCTGTAGCCTGTGGAGGAAGTGGACGTATTCTGCATTGTTGAGTTATATCATCTGGAAGTCAAGAAGCGGTCTCTCAGACCTCTAGTACCAGTTACGTTATTTGTTTCCAACAAAGTAAATATTTTTAGTTATTCATATTTTTTAATTTTCGATTAAAATTATTGAGGAAAATAATGCGTAATATCCATACTATTAAACAAGCATACCAGAATGTGTATATATTATATATTATTTAATATTTAATTAACGGTATATTTATAAATACAAATTTCCGTTGTAAATTAAATGGATATACACAAATATATTTAAAAAAAACAAAAAAACATTTACAGTATAACAAATATAGCTGGTACTAGCATATAGGGGATTTTTCTCGATTCATTTACAGAAAATGTAGGAGAACCGGGCCCATCGTTCATGAGAGTATATGATCCCAGACTTAGTGAATTCATAACTCAGACGTTAGCGGAGTTAGAAGATTGTGACATTGTTGACAGTGATGATAAGCGATTACATAGATGATCCCTCATTGTAACGCAAAGTTGAGATTCAGAAATGAAGGAATGTAACAGAAAGTGTACAAAGTAACGTTGTAACTTTCCTAGGGAAAAGAAGTTTCCTTTGGAACAAAGCACCCCACCACGAAATGTTCAAACTAGAGCGCACAGTACTCATCTTTCTGGATTGCGACCTCCAGCAAAATCTATTGGTAACAACCCCAAACCCCAAAATGTATGACAATTTTTATTCACCAATGATATGGGGCCTCGCCGTTCATCTAGACCGCACGTGAGATTTGTGGTGGACAAAGCTGCGCATGGGCGTGCTTTCTCCGGGTTTTCCGGTTTCCCCCGGAGGCTCACACAATTACTCCAAGAATTGAGACTCAATATAAAAAGAGTTTAGGCTCCGTGACAGAATTCCAGCTGAGGAAGAGGTTTCTGAAAACAGAAAAACATGCACTCTGTGCCCACCGAAACTGAAAAGAAAGACAGGATACCGTTGCTACAAGTGTCAGTAAGCAATATGTTGAAAAATTTGTCAAAAAGTGTGTGGAATATCCGCAGAGAAACACTGACTGTTTGTATTATACAAAAGTTTTCAGTTTTCCAAATTAAACAAATACCCAATATTATGAAATTATTTAAGTCAAAAAGTTTTTATTGGTGAACTTTTTAATAGAGTGAAACATTTTTTATACAACTATGCTGTCAGGATTGTTAACCGTACCTGTTTTAAACCTACGCGGTCCCTCAGACCTCCTGTACCAATTATGTTATATTTTCGTACCGTACCAGTTAGGGTTAAAAAGCTTATTCTTCTATCTACTTCAGGCTAATCGAGATAAATATCAGCAGAAATGCTTTCTTTTAAGCAGAAAGGAAATAAGGGAATACACTAGGGTAAAACCACATTAACAGTTGGTTACGATGTGGATGAAATCCGTTTTTAAGCATTGCCTGGAGTTCACAAATTCCCGTATGAGAAAAGCATAAGTATTTTAAAAACTGTAACCAATAACAAGGAGTATCTATATATATAGATATATATATATATATAAAATAAAAAAAAAAATTAAAAGGTCAGCTCCATGAAAACAAATGTATACAACATAAATTGTCTGTTTTAACGAGCTCTACATTTTTTATTAAGTAAGGTTTTGTCTATATGTTACGGTTTATCCAGAATAAAGAGGTCTTCAGAGGCTATTCCCAGAAAATTCAAGATATGCATTTTATTTGTCTGGTAAATTTCTTTTATATATGATATTTTAATCAAAATGTTTTGGGTCCCCCTGAATCCATTAAAAGCATTTTTGGAAAAATGTCCGTGTGTGTGTATGCCTGTGTGCGTGTCTGTGGACAGCCAGCTCAAAAATGAAAAGACCGTTGAATACCAAACTTGGTATTTAAGTTTCTCGAAAAATGTGATTTTCTTAAAAATGGCTCTAACGATTTTGATTACAATCTCGTATATTAATGATATTTACCTGACAAATTAAATGCATATCTTGAATTTTCTGGGAATAGCCTCTAAAGACTACTTTATTCTGGATCAATTTTACGGAATGTTGCGTAACTGCTAAACCGAAAGAGATGGACAAAAAATTACCACACAAAAAACGTAGAGCATATTAAAACATGCAATTTATGTTATATATTTTTTGTCAGGTAAACATCTTAAATATGCGATATTTTAATCAAAATCGTTAGAGCCATTTTTAAGAAAATCAAAGTTTTCGAAAAATGTTCTATATAAAGGGTAGTTTTAGTGGGGGGATTTTTCTCAAAATCTTAATGTCGTATGCCTGGAAGATACTTAACTCAAATACCAAATTTGGTATATTACCGACTTTTCGTTTTTGAGTTATCGTATTCACAGACACACGGACATTTTTCTGAAAATGTTTTTTTTTTTTTGATACAGGGGACCCTAAAACAAATATTTCCAGTGAAATCTCGGTATCGAATTTTTGGGTGAAGTGCAAAACTTCTCTATACACTATGTGCATAGTACGTGTAGAGAAAGTAAAAATTACTAGAGATGTCGAGGGTGAAGTTGATAGGCAGTGGCGGAACGAACGGCAGGAGAAATCAAGGGGTTCCAAACAAAGCACGCCCAGGGGCTGCTTTTACGCCACAAATTTCACAATAGGGAGGGGTAGTCGGGATTGAACAAGTATCATCTATAAGCAGTTTAGTCATCAAGAGACCACTTGCACATTTTGTTGGAAGTGACGCCCAATTAATTACTTTTGCAAAATAAAGTAGAAATAGGTCGCTGGTGTTTATAGAATGAAATTTAAATTAGACACTGCAGGTTATAAGCTTTTTAACAATAATGTGCTGCAGAGATGTAGAGAACATTATGTCAATGGAACACATACGTTTTTACTTTCTCTACATGTATCATGTACATAGTGTATAGAGAAGGTATTGCGCTCCACCAAAAAATTCCATCGGGGAAAAAAAAAAAGCATTTCCAGAAAAAGGCCCTGTGTGTGTGTGTCTGTGAACACGATAATTCAGACCGCGCCGAAGCCGAGTGGTCAGACTATTCGCCTCTCACCTAGACGGCCCGGGCTCGATCCCAAGCGACAGCATGTGAGATTTGTGGTGAACAAAGCGGCGCAGGGGCGGGTTTTCTCCGGGTTCTCCGGTTTCCCCCGCCATCTCATTCCACTGGGGCTCCATCTTCATGTATTATCAATGTCATCGGCTGCGGTGCCAGAGCAGTAAAAGCGGGCGTTAAACACTACAAAAAAGAAACGATAACTCAAAAAGGAAAAGTCTGTAAAATACCAAACTTGGTATTTAAGTTGAGTATCTTCCAGGGACACGACACGAAGATGTTCAAGAAAAATCCCACCACCCCAACTACCCTTTTCATGGGTTAAAATTACGAAAATTTTGATTTTCTAAAAAATGGCTCTAACGATTTTAATTAAAATATCGTATATTAAAGATATTTACCTGACAAATAAAATGTATATCTTGAATTTTCTAGGAGTAGCCTTTGAAGACTACTTTATTCTGAATGAATTTTAAGGGATTTTGCATAACTGCTAAACCGTAAGAGATGGACAAAAAAAAAAAAAAAAAAATGTAGAGCACGTTAAAACACACAATTTATGTTATATATATATATATATATATATATATATATATATTTTTTTTTTTTCGCGGAGTCGGTCGTTTTTGAGATATTCCTTGTTTTTGGTGTCACTTTTAAAAACTTATACAGGAATTTTTCAACTCTTGTGCATAAAAAAAAAAAAAAGAAAGAAAGAAAAAAAAAAGGGGAGAAACTTCAGTCACATAGCAACCAGTTTTTGGCTTTCACTTTAACCTATGCTACTCCCTTATTTCGCTTCTACTTACAAGGAAGCAAGTAATAAGAGTATTTTTTTCTCGATTAGCATGAAGTAGATAGAAGCATAAGCTTTTTAACAATAACTTGTTGTAGGGATGAAGAGAAAGTCATGTGGATGGATCGCATCAGATTTTTATGCATATATTACCATGTGAATTAAGGTAGTCGATTGCCTCTCTTGCTGTTTAAGTTTTCATTTGCTGTGAATGGGTCCTTAGATAATACGTGTAAAATGCATTCAAGTGAGCATTACCAATAAAGAACCACAACTTGTCGACAAAACCGAAAATTGTGTCGTCTTTAGATGAAAGATGGACAGTAAGAATGGTTGACACATACCACAGAATTTTTAAAAGTTCACAAATGGGAATATAAATGAAATCGTTATTTTCTTTCAAAATCGTGCGTGCTTAATGGCCGCTAAATGCTTCTATTCCAGTTCCTGTATTTCTGTTGGCTTTTAAATGAAATTTCAAATAAAATTATGGTAGCAATTTACTCTATTTTAGATTCTTCTCTTAATGACCTCCATCGACAATCTTATCATTTTATATTCCTCCATTCTATGTGGTGTACAAAAATGCAAGCTGACTGATTTCGAATAAGGTAAAAATACCTTTGCGTGTGTACATCCCATAGCACATTTTCCCTTTATGAGGCATCAGCATAGTTACACTGGTATTATGAAATGATGACTCACTTGCACGGAATCCGCAATTTACATGTTTCAAGCACAAATATCAAGCAAGTTTTCCAGAACACTAAAAGAGTTTCTACGCTACAAAAGCTGATAACATAACAACGTTCCTTTCAGCTCCGTTTAAGATAAACCAAGCATATTTAGTAAACAATCATTCTTAAGGCGGCCAATAAAAAAATCTGATGTGTACCATTCACATGACTTTCTCTGTATCTCTGCAACAAATTATTCTTAAAAAGCTTATACTTCTATTTACTTCATGCTAATCAGTAAAAAATAAGCAGAAATAGCCATATTACTTGTTTCCTTGTAAGTAGAAGCGAAATAAGAGAGTACCATAGTTTAAAGTAATAATCAAAAGCTGGTTGCTATGTTACTGAAGTGTCTTTGTTTGTATGGACAGCAGTTGAAAAATTCCTGTATGAGAAAAGTATAAGTCTTTCATAGCAGAAACCAAAAATAAGGAATGTCTCAAAAACGACGAACTCCACGAAAAATATGTATATAACATAAATTGAGTGTTTTAACGTGCTCTACATTTTTTGTGTAGTATGTTTTTCTCCATCTCTTACGCTGTAGCAGTTATTCAAAATTCAGTAAAATTCATACAGAATAAACTACTCTTCAGAGGCTATTACCAGAAAATTCAAGACACACATTTTATTTGTCAGGTGAATATCTTTAATATACGATATTTTAATAAAAATCGTTAGAGCCATTTTTGAGAAAATCAAAATTATCGAAAAAAGTTCCATGTAAAGGGTAGTTGGGGGTGGGGGGATTTTTATCAAAATCTTCGTGTTGCATCCCTGGAGGATACTTAACTTAAATACCAAGTTTGGTATTTTACTTAATTTTCGTTTTTGAGTTATCGTGTTCACAGACACACGGACACACACACGGACCTTTTTCCGAAAGTGATTTTTTTAGATAAAGGGGGCCCTAAAACATATATTTCCGGTGAAATCTCGGTATCGAATTTTTGGGTGGAGTGCAATACCTCCTCCATACACTGATGTGTTCCATTCACATGACTTTCTCTAGCTGCTCTACAAACTTCATACAAAAGAATATTCTTCTATCTACACAATGCTAATTGAAATAAACAACAGCAGAATGCTCTTATTACTTAGTTCCTTATAAGTAGAAGGGAACTATGGTAACGCACTAGGGTAAAGCGATAGTCAAATGTTTTAAAAGCTATCGTTATACGATTGTCGCTTGCTTGGCCAGGGGCGGAACAAAAGAAAACGGACACTTCCTGTCTGAGAAAAGTAAAAGTACTTTACAATTGAAACCAATACAAGGAATATCTCGGAAACGGTTACCTCCACAACAAAAACGTAAAGGACAAAATTGTGTGTTTTGACGTGATGTACCTACATTTTTTCTGTGGTAAGTTTTTGTCTATGTCTTACAGTTTAGCAGTTAAGCAAAATTCATCCAGAATAAAAAGGTCTTCAGAGGCTATTCCCAGAAAACTCTAGATATACATTTTATTTCGGATATAAATAGCTTTAATATATGGGATTTTAATCAAAATCGTTAGAGCCATTTTTAAGAAAATAAAAATTTTCGAAATTTTTTCCATATTTTTGTTTTCAAAATCCTCGTGTCGCATCCTTGGAACATACTTAACATAAATACCAAGTTTGGTATTTTACTGACTTTTGTTTTAGAGTTATGGTGTTCACAGACACACGAACACACTGACACACGGACAAACACAGACGTATTTTCTGAAAATATCTTTTTTGAATACAAGGGACCCTAAAACGACTATTTCCGGTGAAATCTCAGTATAGAATTTTTGGGTGGAGGGCAATACCTTCTCTATACACTAGTACGTGTAGAGAAAGTAAGAATCGATTTTCATTAGCCCGCATAATGTAATGTTGGCAGTATCGTTTGCGTGCTGAAAACGATTACTCAATTTTCTTTTTTTATCATTACTAAACATTTGTCTTGTAAACCAGATATAAAACATTTGTTTGCGTGCCTTTTTAACGTCAACATAATGTTTAGCATACTGCTCGTCTTTCCCAAATTGTTCAACCTTGGAAGCCAAAAGGTGCGGGAATATCTCGTATACGATGATAAAACATGTCACCTATCCTTCGAACCCAAACGACGGCATATGGGATTTGTGGTGGGCAAAACGGCGCAGGGACGGGTTTTCTCCGGGTTCTCCGGTTTCCCCTGCCATCGCATTCCACCGGTGCTCTATCTATATTCCATATTTTCTCCTGCGGTGCCATAGTAGTAAAAGCGGGCGTTAAACACTATAAAAATCTACCCTCTATTGTTTATTAGAGGGTATACAACTGGTCTTACGTACATTTATTTTTCCATCGACTTCATTATTATGTTAACATAAAAAAAAACTATATTACACATTTCTTACAGATAAAAGAAAATGGCGATCGCTAATTGTTTAATACAAGGAAGGCTATATACTGAATTTAACAATCCATACAATTATAAGAAACAACTGAATATCGAAAGTGAAATTTCAAATTTCAATATTTATGCATACATTTTTACTTTCTCTATAGGCACTATGTACATAGTGTATAGAGAATGTATTGCACTCCACCAAAAAATTCGATACCGAGATTTCACCTGACACATATGTTTTAGGGTCCCTTTTATCTAAAAAAAGCATTTTCGGAAAAAGGTCCGTGTGTGTGTGTGTGTGTCTGTGTTTCTGTGAACAAGATAACTCAGAAACGAAAAGTAGGTAAAATACCAAACTTGGTATTTAAGTTTAGTACCTTCCAGGGATGCGACACGAAGATTTTTAGAAAATCCCCCCACCCCCAAATACCCTTTGCATGGAACTTTTTTCGAAAATTTTGATTTTCTCAAAAATGGCTCTAACGGTTTTGATTAAAATTTCGTATATTAAAGATATTTACCTGACAAATAAAATGTATATCTTGAATTTTTCACCCAAAAATTCGATACCGAGATTTCATCGGAAATACATGTTTTGGGTCCCCCTGAATTCAAAAAAGCATTTTTGCGTGTGTCTGTGGACAACATAGTTCAAAAACGAATAGATCGTGAAATGTCACACAAGGATGCGACAAGACTATCTCTGCTAATTTTTTCTCGATTAGCATGAAGTAAATAGAAGCAAAAGCTTCTTAATAATTTGTTGTAGAGAGGTAGAAAAAGTCATGTGGATGGAACACATCAGATGTTTTCTAAAATGTTTTTTTTTTTTTTTTTTTGATTCAGAGAGCCTAAAACATGTTTTTCCGGTGAAATCTCGGTATATCGAATTTTGGTGTACATACTACGTGTACAGAAAGTGAAACTACATAATATTCGATTTTTATATCGTTTTCACCTGCACATATCGCTTCGATTGCTCTAGCTGTCTAGCACTTTGGTAAACAAATTATGGTTCCACCAAACATGCAGTAATGTCGTTTTTCTCTGCAATAGAATAACTCGGAAAAAAAGTGGAAAAGCTTGTGAATGAAGCAAGACTTGAAATCTCAGCATCACACCCCGGACCATGAAAGTTGTTCAGTGAAGCCAATCAATGCAAGTTCTTGGGCAAAAATCTCACCGAGCGAACTGGGACCGTGGATCGGTAAGCTCTTGGGTGCTGTAGGGAATACGAGAGAACATTCTGAAGTGGAGCGCATTTCCCATAGCTAGGGCGGGGCTGCTGTCAGCTTAATATGTTACTGGAGTTTCTGTTACTCCATCTCTGTATGCACTACAGGCTTTTTTACTTTCTCTACGCGTACTATGTACATAATATATAGAGAAGGTATTATAATGCACCAAAAAATTCGATACCGAGATTTCACCGGTAACATATGTTTTGTGATAGTCAAAAGGTAGTTGCTATGTGACAACTTCCTTTGTTTGTATGGACAGGAGTCAACAAGTTCCTGTATGAGAAAAGTATACGTTTTTTAAAGCTGAAACCAATAACAAGGAATATCTCAAAAACGATCAACTCCACGAAAAGCATGTATATACATAAATTGTGTAGTAAGTTTTTGTCTATGTCTTACGGTTTACCAGTTATGCAGCATTCAATAAAAATCCAGAATAAAGAGGTCTTTAGAGGCATTTCCCAGAAAACTCAAGATATACAGTTTATTTGGCATTTAAATATCAAAGATTTTATTCAAAATTGTTGGAGCCATTTTTGAAAAAATCAAAATTTTCGAAAGTTTTTCCATGTAAACGGCAGTTTGGGGTGGGGAGATTTTCTTGAAAATCTTTGCGTCGCATCCCTGGAAGATACCAAACCTAAATACCAAATTTGGTTTTTAACGGTGTTTTCGTTTTTGAGCTATGCTATCCACAGACGCACACACGCACACGGACCTTTTTGTAAAAATAGATAAAGGGGTGAAATCTCGATATCGAGTTTTTGGGTGGTGTGCAATACCTTCTCTATACACTATGTACATAATGCGTATAGAGAAAGTAATACAGGATAAAAATAGACTTTCTGAAAATCGGTTCTGCTTTCCAATGCGAAATGCAGTCTCCCGTTCGTTCTGTCTGTTTGTGCATAGGCAGCCATGCTGGTCAATCGACCAATGGCAGAGTCAAATCTAAAACTGAACTAGAATCTGCAATGTCGCCGCCCGGGATTTTAAAACTGTCTGCTAGCAACAATCAGTATTCTCGCTGTTAAGCGTCGCTTCATATCTAGCACAGCGTTCGCAGCTCCGTTTTGTAAGGACCACGTGGCCTCAGGTGCCTTTGGTGTTTACTATTTTGTGTTTAGTGTTGGTGTTATTATTAACATTAATAGTTATAATAAGTGGAAAAGTGTCGTGGATCACACCTGGAAAATCCTGAAACAAGCAAGGCAAGCTGTTGGAAACACGTGTGGATCAACTAATAATTTCACTCGGTCCTGGTGGCAACAGCTGCCCTACTGATGAAGCCGAGGAAATTGATGTTTACGAGAATTGCGGCGTTTCCCCACTCATTTAAGTGTAAGTTGTTTAATAGTCACTTTTAATTAGAATATGTTTTACTTTCTCTGCACACACTATGTACATAGTTTGGACAGCATAGCTCAAAAACGAAAAGACCGCTAAATACCTAACTTGGTATTTAAGTTTGGTATCTTCCAAGGATGCGACAAGAATATTAAAAAAAAAAAAAAAAAAAAAAAAAAAAAAAAAAAATCCCCCTACCCCCAACTATCCTTTATATGGAAAAAATGTCGAAATTTTTTATTTTCTCAAAAATGGTTTTAATGATTTTGATTAAAACGTCTTATATTTAAGATATTTACTTGCCAAATAAATTTTATATCTTGAACTTTCTGGGACTAGCCTCTAAAGACCTCTTTATTCTAGATGATTTTTATTGAATTTTGCATAACTGGTAAACCGTAAGAGATAGACAAAAACTTACTACACAAAAAAATATAGATCAAGATAAAACACACAATTTATGTTATTTACATTTTTGTCGTGGAGTTGGTCGCTTTTTGTTTTTTTTTTTAGTCACATAGCAACCAGCTTTTGACTATCACTTTAACCTATGATACTCCCTTGTTTCACTTCTACTTGCATGGGAGCAAGCAATAAGAATATTTCTGATAATTTTTTCTT
Organism: Hymenopus coronatus; assembly: GCA_030762935.1. Taxonomy (NCBI): domain Eukaryota; kingdom Metazoa; phylum Arthropoda; class Insecta; order Mantodea; family Hymenopodidae; genus Hymenopus; species Hymenopus coronatus. The sequence goes on from CM060884.1 coordinate 15,523,233, forward strand.
GATTAGTACGAAGCAAATAGAAGCATAAGCTTTTTAACAATCATTTGTTGCGGAGATGTAGAGAAAGTCATGTGAATGGAACACATCAGATTTTTTTCTCCGTATATGGCATAGCAAATGTCTCCAAGTTCTACCTTTCTGTAATAATGTATAATATACATACTCATACTGTCCATATACGTTTTAAGAGGTAGTGTTTCGATCTGCAAATAATATGTACAATAGTTGGATAGGTAGAGTCAGACTGGAAAATTTAATACCATAGTCGGGATTTGAATCAGTGATCTCCCGATCTCTAGCCGGTTGCTCTGCCACTGAGCTACCATGGCAACATGCCGGCATAGCACTGAATATCTCAACTGACTCGCATGTTTCCCGGTAAACTACAAGGTGATCTCAAATTATTTTGAAATGACAACCCCAATGGCGACTTAACACTGTTGTAAGTACTTTAGACCCAGGATCCATAATATAATAATAATATCAAAATAATTTGTGATTACCTTGTGGTTGACCGGAAAACATGCGAGTCAGTTGAGATTGTTGCCATGGTAGCTAAGTGGTAGAGCTCGGGAGATCCGTGGTTCAAATACCGGCTATGACATTGGATTTTTTAGTCTGGCTCTACCTATCCAACTCCTGTCCTACACACGGCTTGTGTGAAAAAACAATTATTCAATACCAATATGTACAATGTTTTAAATGCACGTTTGAAATTCCCGCTAAAGAACTGGCAACATCGCGTTTCCCCTCAGAACTGAAGTTACTCGTATAATACAGCACTTATAGGGACGAACCGATGACCGTCTCTTAGTTTGTAGAATTTAAGGCTTTTGTTACGCTACCCCTCCACTTCCGTTTTGGGAGGGCGGATTCTTACTTGCTACCTGCTCAAGTTAACAAAAGACCCTGCAAAACCTGCAGATTTTGTATCTGCTTCTTGAATAAATACTAGCAATTTCGGATTAACAGCAGAAATATATAATTTTGGTACTAATAACCTTTACAACTCACTTAATAGAATGGAAGCAAAGATGCGTTTTATTACGCTAGTTAAAATAGCGTAAAAATAAAGGTGCTGCTGAAAACTAACGTGCTTTCTATAATGCAAGCGATGTATATATAAAACTTGAAAATGTTATTTACTTTCTCTATATGTACTATGTACAAAGTGTATAGAGAAGGTATTGTATTGTACCCAAAAATTCGATAGCGAGTTTTCACTGAAAATACATGTTTTGATTGCCCTTGAATCCAAAAAAGCATTTTCAGAAAAAGGTCAGTGTATGTGTCTGTCTGTGGACAGCATAGCTCAAAAAGAAAGTTTGGTATCCTCCAAGGATGCGACATGACGATTTTCAAGAAAATCCCCCCACTCCAAACTACCCTTTACATGGAAAATGTTTTAAAATTTTTGATTTTCTAAAAAACAGCTCAAACGATTTTGATTAAAGTCTCTTATATTTAAGATATTTACATGCCAAATAAAATGTATATCTTCAATTTTCTGGGAATAGCCTCTAAAGACCCCTTTATTCTGGTTGATTTTTACTAAATTTTGCATAACTGTAAACCATAAGAGATAAACAAAAACTTACTACACAAAAAATGTATATAGCGATAAAACACACAGTTTATGTCATAAACATTTTTTTCGTAGAGTTGATCATTTTTACTTTCTCTTGCCCCGTATGTACAATGTACATAGGGATAGAGAAGTATTGCATTCCACCAAAAAATTCGATGTCGAGATTTTACTGGAAATACATGTTTTAGGACCCTCTGTATCCAAAAAAAGCATTTCCAGAAAAAGGTCTGTGCGTGTGTGTGTGTGTGTGTGTGTGTGTGTTTTTCTGTGAACACGATAACTCAAAAACGAAAAATAGCTAAAATACCAAACTCGGTATTTAAGTTCAATATCTTCCAGGGATGCGACACGAAGATTTTGAGAAAAATCCCCCCAGCCCAAACTACCCTTTACATAGAACTTTTTTCGAAAATTTTTATTTTCTTAAAACTGGCTACAACGATTTTGATTAAAATATCGTATATTAAAGATATTTATCTGACAAATAAAATGTATATCTTGAATTTTCTGGGAATAGCTTCTGAAGACCTGTTTATTCTGGATGAATTTTGCTTAATTTGGCATAACTAATAAACCGTAAGAGATAGACAAAAACTTACTATACAAAAAATGTAGGCCTTGTTAAAATCCACAATTTACGTCATATACATTTTTTTCGATGAGCTTACCATTTTCGAGGTATTCATTGTTATTAGTTTCAGTTGTGAAGTACTTATACTTTTCTCAAATGGGGGTGTCCGTTTTTCTTTTGTTCTGCTCCTGGTCAAGAAAATAAGCGATTTGTAATGACAATCGCATAACGACAGCTTTTAAAACATTTGACTATCAATTTAGCCTAGTGTATTCCCTTATTTTCTTCCTACTTATAAGGAACTAAGTAATAAGAACATTGTGCTGAATATCTCGATTAACAAGGTGCAGAAAGAAGAATAATCTAATGTAAGAAGTTTGTAGAACGGCTAGAGAAAGTCATGTGAGTGTAACACATCAGATTTTTTTTTATATATATTCCTTGTTTTTTGTTTCAGCTTTAAAAAACATACATTTTCTCATATAGGAATTTGTCAACTTCTGCCCATACAAACAAAGGAACATCAGTCACATAGCAACCAGCTTTTGGCTATCACTTTAACCTATGGTACTCCCTTATTTCGCTTCTATTTACGTCACCAATGTGGGCAATGAGAAGGGAAAAATGTAAGGAAGTTTCAAGGTAGAAAAACATCAAGGATAGGTATATAAAATCTGGGGTGTTACATTCCCATGATTTTTCCTCTTCACTCTTCCAGAAACTATTCTTAAAACAAACTATTCTTCCATCTGCACCATATTAATCGAGAATAAACCGCCTGCGGTGCCATAAGTAGTTAAAGCGGGCGTTAAACACTACCAAAAATTTTCATGTGTTCCATTCACATGACTTTCTCTATATCTCTATAAATTATTATTGTTAATAAGCTTATGTTTTATTTATTTCATGCTAATCGACAAAAATTAGCAGAAATAGTCTTATTCCTTGCTTTATTGTAAGTAGAAGCGAAATAAGGGAGTACCATAAGTTAAAGTGAAAGCCGAAAGCTGGTTGCTATGTGACTGATATTCCTTTGTTTGTATTGACAGGAGTTGACAAATTCCTTATGAGAAAAGTATAAGTTTTTCAAAGCTGAAACCAAGAAAAAGGAATATCTCAAAAACGATCAACTCCACGAAAAAAACGTATGTAACATAACTTGTGTGTTTTAACGTGCTCTACATTTTTTGTGGGTTAAGTTTTTGTCCATCTCTTACGATTTAGTAGTTATGAAAAATTCATCCAGAATAAAGTAGTCTTCAGAGGCTATTCCCAGAAAATTCAAAATATACATTTTAATTGTCAGGTAAATAACTTTAATATACGACATTTTAATCAACATCGTTAGCCATTTTTTAGAAAATCAAAATTTTATGAAAAAAGTTCCATGTAAAGGGTAGTTTGGGGTGGGGGGATTTTTCTCAAAATCTTCGTGTCGCATCCCTGGAAGATACTTAACTTAAATATCAAGTTTGGTATTTTACCGACTTTTCGTTTTTGAGTTATCGTGTTCACAGACACACGGACACACACACACCCTGAACTTTTTCTGAAAATACTTTTTTTGGATACAGGGGAGCCTAAAACATATATTTCCGGTGAAATCTCGGTATCGAATTTTTTGGTGGAGTGCAATACATTCTCTATACACTGTACATAGTGAGTATAGAGAAAGTAAAAATTAATCGAGAATAATGCTTTCATTACACATTTCGTCATAGATACACCGAGAATTTCGTTAAGCATAAGTGACAGTAAAAATGGGGGTCGCTGTGATGTTTGAAATTCCACTAAAAATGTGATCAGTTAACGCTTGTCTAATTCTTCTATAAGTTACTCTTCTATTCACTTCACGTTAACCAGATAGAAAAACATTTGCAGGTAGAAGGGAAATGCAATAGTCTTAAGCGTGTATATAATAAGCATTCATTAGAAACTTTCAAATATAATACTTTTTTTATTTTGTGAAATATAACTGAAAATTTAAGGATATTCCATAACCAAATTAATTTTTGGAAATTGGTTGCCATATGTCTATTTTTCTCCGTAACGGACTTGTCTCACCTTTTGCATTTACAAGACAAAATGTATATCTTCAATTTCCGAAAATAAGCTCTGAAGACCTCTTCGTTCCAGATGACTTTTTCATAACTAGTAAACCATAAGAGATATACAAAAACTTACTACATAACAATTGCAAATCTCCTTAAAACACAATTTATGTCGGAAGAGAAATTAGATTAAAATAAAGTTAGGATTTTCATATACACCGAAGTTATTTATCGTGCAATTCGTTGTAATCTGATCGATGTAGATCATTTTCGTGTAGTTCACCATTTTCGAGATATCCTTATTATTAAAAAAGAAAAATTCTCTCATTCTGGAATTCGTCAACTGCTGGCCATGCAAAGAAAAGAATTTTAATCACATAGCAACCAGTTGTTTTTATAGAGTTCGACTATCGCTTTAGCCTAGTGTATTTCCTCATTTCCCTTCTACTTAAAGGAAGGAAGTAATAAGACCATTTCTGCTGTTTATCGCGATCGGCATGGCTTAGATAGAAGAATACGCTTTTTAACAATAATTTGTTACAGAGATGTAGAGGTTTAATTTTATAACTTTATATACAACAGTTGGGGACCCTACTTTAAGCCCCTAAAACATTGCTTTTTACTTTCTCTAGCCCCATATGTACAATGTACATAGGGATAGAGAAGTATTGTATTCCACCCAAAAAATTCGATACCGAGATTTCACCGAAAATACATGCTTTAGGACCCCCTGTATCCAAAAAAAGCATTTTCAGAAAAAGGTCCGTTTGTGTGTCCGTGTGTCTGTGAACACGATAACTCAAAAACGAAAAGTAGCTAAAATACCAAACTTGGTATTTAAGTTTAGTATCTTCCAGGGATGCGACACGAAGATTTTTAGAAAAATCCCCCCACCCCAAACTACCCTTTATATTGAACTTTTTTCGAAAATTTTGATTTTCTTAAAAATGGCTCTAACGATTTTGATTAAAATTCATATATTAAAGACATTTACCTAACAAATAAAATGCATATCTTGAATTTTCTGGGAATAGCTTCTGAAGACCTGTTTATTCTGGATGAACTTTGCTTAATTTGGCATAACTAGTAAACCGTAAGAGGTAGACAAAAACTTACTATACAAGAAATGTAGGTCTTGTTAAAATACACAAGTTATGTCATATGCATTTTTATCGTGGAGCTTAAAATTTTCGAGGTATTCATTGTTATTAGTTTCAGTTGTGAAGTACTTAATACTTTTCTCAGACGGGAGTGTCCGTTTTTCTTTTGTTCTACTCCTGGCCAAGCAAAGAAGCGATTTGTAATGACAATCGCATAACGACAGCTTTTAAAACATTTGACTATTGGTTTAGCCTAGTGTATTCCCTTATTTTCTTCCTACTTATACGGAACTAAATAATAAGAACATTGTGCTGAATACCTCGATTAACAAGGTGCAGAAAAAAGAAGAATCTTATGTATGAAGTTAGTAGAACAGCTAGAGAAAGTCATGTGAGTGTAACACATCAGATTTTTAATGTTTAAACTTCCGCTCTCTAGCAATGGTCGCTATGAGTTGAGCTTAAAATGCCGTTTTCTTTGCATGACCTCAATAAAAAAAGAGAAAATTAGTTTCGCTATTACTCAAGCTAATAATATATGCCACAATTGGGAATGGTTAACGCCACAAAAATATTTATCATAACTAAATTGTGTGTTTTAACAGATTTACAATTTTTGAGAAGACATTTTTATTTGTCTTTTACAGTTTGCATTTTACATAAAATTCATTCGAAATGAATTCGCAGGCTATTCGAAGAAAATTAAAGATGTTAATTTTATTAACAAATATTTCAACCAATAGTATATTAATCAAAATTTTTAAATACTTTCATTTTTGAAAAAAAAATTTAAAAAATCGAATTAAGATTAGTTTGGGGTGGAAGAATTTTCTTGAAAGTCGTTGTACTTGTTTAACACAAGTTTCGTTTTTCAGTAATAAACTCATACATACACAAACAAACTCACGGTTCTTTTAATAATGTCCGGTTCATAGGATTTCAAAACGTGAATTCTCCATATTGAAGTTTTTGCTGAATACTACATTTAAAAGTTAAATTAAACATTGGTTTTATTCAGGGGAGCTCAAAACCTGTAAGTCCCGTGAAATCCGCATATAATATTAAGTGGAATTCAATACTTCCTTACCTATGTAGTAAAGAAAAAAATCTGATGTGCTCCATTCACATGACTTTCTCTACATCACTGTAACAATTATTGTTAAAAAGCTTATTCTTCTATCCACTTCATGTTAATCGAGAAAAAATTAGCAGAAATAGTCTTATTACTTGCTTCCTTGTAATTAGAAGGTAAATAAGGGAATACACTAGGCTAAAACGATAGTCAAATCTTTCAAAAGCTGGTTGTCATGTGGTTGAAATCCGTTTCTATGTAGATCCAGGAGTTTACAACGTTCTGTGTGAAAAAAAAGGCATTATACATTTGAAACAAATAATAAGGAGCATCTTAAAAATGGTCAATTCAACGAAAAAAATGTACATGACATAAACTGTGTGTTTTAATGTGATCTACATTTCTTGTAGTTAGTTTTGGTCTATCTTTTACGGTTTACCAGTTTCGCAAAATTCATTCAGAATAAAGAAGCATTTAGAGGCTATTCCCAGAAAATTCAAGAAATTCATGTTATTTGCCATATAAATATTTTTAATGTTCGATATTTTAATTAAAATTGTTAGAGATATTTTTGAAAAAAATCAAAATCTTCGAAAATTCTTCCTTGTAAAGGGTAGTTTGGCTGGGGGGATTTTCCTCAAAATCTTCGTATCGCATCCCAGGAGGATACTTAACTTAAATACCAAGTTTTTGAGTTATATGTTCACAGATACATGGACACACACAGAGACCTTTTTCTGATAATACTTTTTTGGATACAAGTGGCCCCAGAACGTGTATTTCTGGTGAAATCTCGGTATCGAAATTTTGGGAGGAGTGCAATACCTTCTCTATACACTTTGCACATAGTGCGTGTAGAGAAAGTAAAAATAAGTCCAAATATGCAAGCCCTGACGTCATATTACAATAGTCTGAATAAAAGAACTGCCACTGGATACACTTGCACCAGGAACAGTCCTGGGTTATACTTCTGATACTAAAATGTTCTGCTCATTCATTTCGTATGCAACTTTATCTGTACCGTTAAAAACGGTTTTACTGACTTATTGTTAAAAAGCTTTTGCTTCTATTTACTTCATGCTAATCGAGAAAAAATTAGCGGAAATGTCTTATTACTTGCTTCCTTGTAAGTAGAAGCGAAATAAGGGAATACCATAGGTTAAAGTGATAGTCAAAAGCTGGTTGCTAAGTGACTGAAGTTCCTTTGTTTGTATGGACAGGAGTTGACAAATTCCTGTATGAGAAAAGTAAAAGTTTTTTTAAAGCTGAAACCAATAACAAGGAATATCTCAAAAACGACCAACTCTACGAAAACAATGTATATAACATAAATTGTGTGTTTTAACGAGCTCTACATGCTTTGTTAAGTAAGTTTTTGTCTATCTCTTACGCTTTACCAGTTATGAAAAATTTCGCAGAAGTAATCCAGAATAAACATGCCTTCAGAGGCTATTTCAGAAAATTCAAGATATACAGTTTATTTTTCATGTGAATATCTTTAAGATACGATATTTTAATCAAAATCGTTAGAGCCTTTTTGAGAAAATCAAAATTTTCGAAAAAAGTTCCATGTAAACAGTAGTTGAGGGTGCAAGGGTTTTTCTCAAAATCTTCGTGTCGCATCACTGGAAGATATGAATCTAAATTACAAGTTTGGTATTTTACCGACTTTTCGTTTTTAAGTTATCGTGTTCACAGACACACACACAGGGACCTTTTTCTGAAAATGCTTTTTTCGGATACAGGCTACCCTAAAACATATATTTCTGGTGAAATCTCGGTATCGAATTTTTGGGTGGAGTGCAATACCTTCTCTATACACGATGTACATAGTGCGTATAGATATCATAAATTGCGTGTTTTAACGACATCTACATTTTTTGTGTGGTAAGGTTATGTCTTTCTCTTACAGTTAATCAGTTATGCAAGATTCCGCAAAATTCATCCAGAATAAACAGGTCTTCAGAGGCTATTCCTAGAAAATTGAATATATACATTTTATTTGTCATTTAAATATAAGAGATTATAATCGAAATTGTTAGAGCCATTTTTGAGAAAATCAAAAATGTTTCCATGTAAAGGGTAATTGGGGATGGGGAGATTTTCTTATAAATGTTGTTCGAGTCGCGTCCTTGCAAGATACTGAGCTTAAATACCAAGTTCGGCATTTAACGGATTCCTCGTTTTGAGCTATACTGCCTAAAGACAGACACGGACATTTTTCTAAAAATCTGATGTGTTACACTCACATGACTTTCTCTAGCTACAAAACAATATTCTTCTTTCAAGACGCTGCTAATCGAGATAAACATTAGCAGAATTTTATTATCTAGTTCCTTATAAGTAGAATGGAACTAAGGGAGTGCACTGGGCTAAAGTGATAATCAAGCATTTTAAAAGCATTGTCATTGCAAATCGCTTCTTTGTTTAGAACAAAAGAAAAATGGACACTTCCGTCTGAGAAACTTCACAATTGAAACTAATAACAACGAATACCTTGAAAACGATAAGCTCCATGATCTTCAACAAGATCTACATTTTTTGTATAGTAAGTTTTTGTCATTCTCTTACGGTTTACTAGTTATGCTAAATTAAGCAAAATTCCTCCAGAATAAACACGTCTTTAGAAAATATTCCCAAAAATTCAAGATATACATTTTATTTGTGATAGAGATGACTTTATTAGGTGGTATTTTAATCAAAATCGTTAGTCATTTTTAAGAAAAACAAAATTTTCGAAATTATTACCATGTAAAGAGTAGTTAGGGGTGGGGGATTTTTCTTGAATATCTTCGTGTCATATCCTTGGAAGATACCAAACTTAAATATCAAGTTTGGTATTTAACCGTCTTTTCGTTTCTGAGCTATGCAGTCCACAGACACACACACACACACACCTGTTTCTGAAAATGTTTTTTTTTTTTGGATTCGGGGAGCCCTAAAACATTTATTTTCGGTGAAATCTTGACAGCGAATGTTTGGATGAAATACAATACTTTCCTATCCCTATATACATTGTACATACGGGACTAGAGATTCAGGGGGTCCTAAAACATGTATTTCCGGTGAAGTTTCAGTCTCAGTGTCCCTTAAATGCAGCTCAATGGAATACTCACCTCACATTACATTGATATTTTTATTTATTACATACATTATCGGCTTTTAGGCTAACTACTTTGCCATCAGGAGGATAGAATGACTTAGATTAATACACAGACACAAACATCCATGTCCATAGCGGGATTCGAACCCGTGACCTTTTGCAACAGAACGTCAAGCCAAAAGGCAACCACCACGGCTACCGGCACGGGCCGCATTAATCTTTGAATTATTGCTTTACTTCATGACATATTGCTCTAAAATATGTAGATATGTCATTGCCACAAATTGCAATAAATTCCTATCTTAATTTTGTCTATCTGTTATTGTTTCGCAGTTCTAAATCTATGCTAACAGTGAAAAGAAGTTAAGAATTTATTTAAAGGAAATTAAAGTTATACATCTTAAATGGCGTGCTAACTGCTCAGAAGCTCGATATTTCACCAGCATGTTAGACCAATTAAAAAAAAAATCTGATGTATTTCATTCACATGAATTTCTCTACATCTCTGCAAAAAAGTATTGATAAAAAGCTTTGGCTTCTATTTACTTCATGCTAATTGAGAAAACATTAGCAGAAATATTCTTATTACTTGCTTCCTTATGTAGAAGCGAAATAAGGTACTACCATACGTTAAAGTGACAGTCAAAAGCTGGTTGCTATGTGACTGAAGTTCCTTTGTTTGTTAGGACAGGAGCTGACAAATTCCTGTATGAGAAAAGTATCTTTTTCAAAGCTGAAACTAAAAACAAGGCATATCTTAAAAACGATCAACTCCACGAAAAAAATGTATATAGCATAAATTGTGTGTTTTAATGTGCTCTACATTTTCTGTGTGGTAAGTTTTTGTCCATCTCTTACGGTTTAGCACTTATGCAAAAAGCCGTAAAAATTCATCCAGAATAAAGTAGTCTTCAGAGACTATTCCCAGAAAATTCAAGATATACATTTTATTTGTTAAGTATATATCTTAAATATAGGAGATTTTAATCAAAATCGTTAGAACTATTTTTAAGAAAATAAAAATTTTCGAAATTTTTTCCATATAATGGGTAGTTTGGGGTGGGGGGATTTTCTTGAAATCTTCGAGTCGCATCCTTGGAAGATACCAAACTTAAATGCCAAATTTGGTTTCTTTTCGTTTTTGAATTATGCTGTCCACACTCGCGTACCTTTTTTCAAAAATGATTTTTCAGGGGACCCAAAACATATACTTCCGGTAAAATCTCTGTATCGAATTTTTGGGTGCAGTACAATCAATACCTCCTCTATACACTAATGTACATAGTACGTGTAGAGAAAGTAAAAATTAATTTAGAGTGGGAATTCGGTGAAAACTTTCGCCTTCCGTGCTTAAAATATTCTGTACAGTATGGTAAGCGGACAAAAGACGAACATATGAGAATCTATAACACCAGAATTACTCCCTGGCCAGACGCCCTTGTCCACATATAGAACAGAGAGATTTCAAGGTTACCAGCAGAAGGCTGATTACTGCTAAAACTGTATTAATCAAAACTGAAAACTATGAATAGCATACGTGCTCCTTTCACATGCTATAAAAGTTCTGAGTTTTTTGTAACATCTGCTCTTTATGCTTCCTTCTTCCACACTTAGTAAAATTAACACAAATTATTTTGTCTCATCAATTTTTTACGCGAAATGACTAGCAATGCATAGCATGACTCATATCTGTAAGTTTTAATGAGGACACGCTATTTAGACAACAGATTACTAAGCCTTTGTTCTGGAGGACTTATATGAGTTTGCGAAATATTCACGCAAACTTCCAATTATAATCACTAGAGACGGGATTATATGTAACATGAAAAGCTCGAAATATTCATGCAAATATGCATGAAAAGTGTCAAAATCTACAATATCAAATAATACAAAGTAATGATTAGTTTTATATATAATTTCAAAAACAATATACAATCGGCAGTTTTATTTATTTACTTTAACAGAAAAAAGTGTAATTTACAAATTCGTTTACATTTTGCATTATAGTAAACAGACACGATCCGGTACTTCCAAAAGCTCAGTAGTAAAATAGTGTCGTCGATTGCTCAAAACATTTTTATAAGCAAAAAAGTTCCATTTTGCATCAACTGAGGTCACTGGACAGTATTTGAATTTGGGTACTATATTATTGTTTCTGGTAAAAGCTCACCTGGCCATTAATAAAGCTATCAATTTGACACAAAGGCTCAAAGCCTGGGTTATTGCTGAAAATGTTGCAAACTTTTAGTTTCTTGGGAAATACCTCCGGCAAGGAAGTTTTCACTGGGATTTGATTCATTTCCTAGAATTCAGAGCAGCAAAACGAGAACTATATTGTGCACGTCCTTTTAAATGTCTAAGATATTGTAAATATAGCCCTGAATATGCATCATCACCACTTTTTGGTTATAATATGCAATAACCGGTGAAAAGGGTCTAAATATGCAAAAACATATGCAACATGCAAATGCATATAACCCGGTCTCTAAGAATCACAAAGCGTAAAAATGTTGTGTGGTTAGAGAGGGATTATGGGTGGGGAGATGGTTTAAAAAACTAATGTTGTATCCATTGCGCTGTTAGGAGTTGTTGGAAATATCGATAGTGAGGTACTACCACAGTATAAAATTAGAAACATAAATTTATATACACACACTAACCTAAACGGATTGGAACCTAACCTCGCGCTAAATTTGAAATTGTCATCATAAATACAGAGTCAATCAATCGCACTTAGTTTCATTCGATTTTAGAGTGGCCGAAGTTCTGTATAATAAAATTCACTGAACAGCTGTATCTGCTTGAAACATACTTGTCATACATCAGCACAGCGTCTAGCGACATATGCCGGTGTTGCACTCCACAACACTTCGCCTACCGCAGACAATAAAACTCAGGTTTTAGGCACTTTAGCGTGTAGTACTATTATATATTTACATTGCAAAAGTACTGCAAGACTTCTTTATTTATATTCTACTCCTTCTAGACAGCATACTTCATAAATATTCACAAAAAAGGATCGCTACGCGCACGTAATAAATTAGCATTTAACTTAATTACGGAGCTTTTCCGATAAAAAAAATTGGTGAAAACGTAACAAGTATAAACCAAACTTAGTCAAACCACAATTAGTTTAATTTCTAGAGGGGCCCAAGTTCTCTATAATTTCCCAAAAGTGTTGTAATTTATTATTTTAATCTGTAATGAACGGGATGGAAACCTGGACAGTTCATTACGCCCACTGCATGCATCTTCCAACTCGCTGCAAGTACTGACTGATCTAAACATTAGTCAGAACAAATAATCAGTGGCGGTTCGTGCGTATTGACGTTCGTCTACAGCCCCTCAAATATTTACACTCTCAGCTTCCAATTTCGCCATTAAATGCTGCGTAACATTAACATCAATGAAAAATCAATAACTGATTCCTAAATATGGCGATGTGCGTGAATATAAAATATGAGTGAGCAAGGACACGCAACTGAGCCAGACACAAAGCACTAATTTTAAAAGAGAATACTGGGAAAACACTCACCGAAAGAGCAGAGAAGCAGCACGAGGAGTGCTGGACTCCACCAGAGAATAGGATTATTCATGTCGACTGCTATTCAGGCCGCCTGGATCTTCATAAACAATCCTGATGGCACTATCTTCAAAAGAAAACTAGACACACTGACACTTCGATCGATCTAGAGCGCACGGATATCTGCAAGAATGCAAAGCAATACCTTTATATACACTGCTACATAAAATTAAGAAATAAAAACATTAATTGTTGGAGGCTTTGTAATTATAAACACATAAGGTAAAGCCAACAAAATCCTATTTTCTAGGATACAAAGTTTATTTACGAACCTGATATCGGATAAGCGCACTCTGTCAAAAGAAAACACGCACACGAGGTACGAGAAACCACAGTACGACGTGAGGAACACGCCGTCCAGCAGAAGAATGACGTATAAAATTGTGCTCTCAGACTCGTCGACAGGCAGCGTTGCAGTGAGACGCGAGTCTACAGCTCGCAACAGGACAGCCAACATTAATGACGCCGACAAGGTTGGTATGCTTGCAGACCTATAGTGGAGGTAAAGCCAAAGCATTTGAAAGGAGTGAATTTACTGCATTAGCAGGAAGCGGGAAAATGTATCGCTTTTTATTTTATATTTACCACGTTCCCATGGGAAATTAAAATCGACTTGAGTCCAATTCCATCTCAATACGTTCATATGCCTTGCACGAATGTGTCAAATGAATTTTTTAGTATTTAGCAATGATACAAGGTCTATAAAGCCTGATCCTTTGATATTTTACACTCTAGTACATGATTGTAAATTTGTACATTTTTGCATTGTAAATTCTATATCATGTTTGTAAATATGTATTGTATTTTGTTGAAATGTATGTACTTAGGAGAGTACATAATACAATAACCATATTTTAGTTTGATATAATTACTAGTAGTAACTATTATATCGATAATTAGAAAACTATCATCTGAGATTACATGTGTTACATAATTAAATTATATTTGTTTATACATTTCAAAACTAATTTTTGATACTCTTTGTTTATATGTGCAAGTTTAAAAGAAATTATATATGCTTTTATGGAGCACATAAGTATAGTGCAGTGGCGTACAGGCCTCAAAAGCAAACTATATGATTATATGTCTATTCCGCTGTTTTTGTAAGCCGTGCTTTTAGCACTAAAGTTTTATGCATTTTTTTTTTTTCGTCGTATATAAACATATGACAAGTTCTTTGTTCAGTGCCTTCCTGGCCTAAATGAACTTACAGAATGCTTTCTAATCTAATCTAATCCAATCCGCGATTCACATGTTAAACGCAAACATGTTTAATACGCAAACTTCGAGAATAAATGTATTCAAAATTTTATGTTGGTCAACTTGGCATTACGTTGGCGGATTTGATAATCATATTATTCTATACATCGGTAGATTTTTAACTTGTATTTGGGAACACATTGCATATTATAGATATCATAAAAGTGGTCCTATTATAACCTACCACAGAGCAATAAATAAAAAGCATTAACAAAGTATAACCGCGTGAAACGAATATAGCACAAGAGTTTCTTTGCGGTATTCAATACGGTTTGAATTCGGAGGTGTTTCGATCCGATTCCACTTTTTTATCTGATTCCGCGATTCCATAAGTATTCAGTACGCAAGTGTATTCAAATCGATTTCGATTCCCCATGGACACGTGGTATTTGTTAATCTCACGTAACCAGTTAAGTTGTTACAATAAGCAAAATTCAACTTGGATACAATTTGTTTCAAACCTCATAATATCTACATATGATAAAATCGTAATAAACAATAACATTTTAATTTCCGTTTTCGCCAGATAATTAATATTAATGCATAATTATCTAAATTGAAGCAAAAGAGGATTATTATTACCACGTTTCCATGTGGAATTGAAATCGATTTGAGTCCAATGTCATCTCAATACGAACCGCGTTTCACATGTTTCAGATCGCTTTGAATAAGCAAGATTCGAGAATTGGTGTATTCATGGTGTATTCCAATGTTTTATGTTGGTCAACCTGGAATTGCGTTGGTGGACCTGTTAAACATATTATTAAAATTGTATCATAGCCTATTATTAGCGCCTTTAGAAGTTAAGTAATAATATTTGAGAACACATTGCAAATTATACTTCGAATTTATTTGAATTTATTTCACTTCCAACATATGAACTGTATACACAGCTTAACTCTATTACATAGATATTATCTCTTTCTTCTGGTAACACAACCTGTATATTTATATTTGAGTTGTTACTGATACAAATATAGGTAAACACCCTGGTTATTAATATATTACACACCAAGTTCACTATCTACCTAATTTTTAACTTCCTTACATAAGAATTCTTTTATATTTCTCTTTAGTCTTTCCTAATAATTCCCCCAACTTTCTAACCCCATCTGTATTCTTAGATCTTCTAATTCCCACTTTAATTATTTCTCTTGGTAACCACAACCTCCTAGCTGGTACCAATTGGCCCCTCCATAATTTCGTCTAAAATAAAATGTAAAACATTTTCCACATAATGGGCACTTCTGTGGTCCCATTTCCCCTTTCATTTCCCTCAATTTCATTGCTCCTATAGACTACCACAAAACAATAAATAAAATTCTGATGTGTTCCATATTCTTTACATATCTGGAACAAATTATTGCTAAAAAGCTTATACTTCTACGAGAAAACTTAGTAGAAATTACTTGTTTCGTGGTAAGTAGAAGCGAAATAACGGAGTAGCATAGGTTAAAGTGATAGTCAAAAGCTGGTAAGCCCGCCTGGGTAGTGCGGTGGTGGCGTGTCTGCCTCACATGCAAAAGGTCGTAAGTTCGAATCTCGCTTAGGGTGAGTTACCCGGATAAGGTTTTTTTCGGGGGTTTCCCTTATCCTGAGAAGACGAATGTCGAGTAACTTTGAGCACCATAGACCGCGAGATCATTTCTCCAATTTCATTCATCGTCCGATATGACCAACCAGGTTAAAGGACGTTAAACTTTAAAAAAAAAAAAGAAAAAAAAACTGGTTGCTACGAGACTGAAGTTCCTTTGTTTGTATGGACAGGAGTTGACAAATTCCTGTATGAGAACTGAAACAAGGAATATCTGAAAAACGATCAACTCCACGTAAAAAATGTATATAACATAAATTACGTGTTTTAACGTGCTCTACATTTTTGTGTTGTAACTTCTTGCCCTTCTCTTACGGTTTCGTAGTTATGCAAAATTCCGTAAAATTCATTCAGAATAAAGTAGTCTTCAGAAGCTACTTCCAGAAAATTAAAGATATATATTTTATTTGTCAGGTAAATATCTTTAATATGTGTTTTCGTAAACTTCCACGGCCAATATTAAAATTATCTTGGTCCAGAGTTTCCGGTGTAGACCGCGTCTTAAGAGAGACACCACTTACAGGAAGTGTTAAAAGCCAACGGATACTCAAAAACCGACATAAAATACTGGGGAAAGAATGCCAAAAAACCACAAAAAGAAAAAGAAAAACAAAAGACAAGATGGGCTCGCCTTCCTTTTGTTCAGGGCACCACTGAAAGGATTGGCAAAATTTTACTCAAACACGGGATTAATACTCGGTACAGCACGGTTCGGAAGTTACAATCCACCCTCAGACCAGTAAAAGACAAATCCAACCCACTACTTAAGCCAGGAATTTATAAAATAACCTGCGATTGCGGCAAAGCATATATAGGTCAGACCGGAAGATCGGCAATCACACGTCGAAAAGAGCACATCAGAAGCCTCAAACTTAATCAGCCTGAAAAGTCCGCTCTCTCCGAACATGCTATTGAAACTGGCCATCACATTGATTTTGATAACATGAAATTATTGGTACCATGTGAAGACTACAAACATCGCATTATACGCGAAAGCATAGAAATAATTAAAGAAGAACATAAAGTTAACAGAGACAATGGAAAAAGTTTGAACACCATCTGGAGACCTCTGCTAAGAAAAGCATCCCACCTTGCGGTCAGCGAGCCAATAGGAATACAGAAAGCAGCGACCCCAGCCATTGGCCAAACGATAACCAATGGCAACACAGGAGGGCGGTACTTGGCATGTCCCAACTACAGTATATAAGAAGGTACGCCAGCCGGACCCGACGCAGTTAGCCCTGAGGAAGCCTTATCACAAGATGGGCGAAACGTCGGCAGATTTTAGCCTTAAGACGCGGTCTACACCGGAAACTCTGGACCAAGATAATCTTTAATATGCGTTATTTTAATCAAAATCGTTTGAGCCATTTTTGAGATAGTCAAAAATTTTTTAAAAAGTTCCATGTAAAGGGTAGTTTGGGTTGGGGGGATTTTTCTCAAAATCTTCATGTCGCATCCCTGGAAGCTACTAAACTTAAATACCAAGTTTGGTATTTTACCAACTTTTCGTTTTTGAGTTATCGTGTTCACAGACACACGCATGCACACACATATATACACATGGACCTTTTTCTGAAAATGCTTTTTCTGGATACAAGGGACCCTAAAACATATATTTCCGGTGAAATCTCGGTATCGAATTTTGGGTGGAATGCAATACCTTCTCACCGACACGTGAGAGAAAGTACGTGTAGAGAAAGTAAAAAGCTTTAATATATTACTACCGCACGCAACGAGTATAACAGAACACAGTAACATTTCGATCCGATCTCATTCCGATCCCACTTTCTAAGAGAATCCAAGATTCAGTATGATTTGAATCCACATTCCCATGCAGTATTCAATACCGTAAGTGTACTCAAATCGATTAGCTATCAAGCTTGATGTATAGAACATCCTTAAGTAACACTGAAATAATGAACTATATCGTACAACAGGGCTTCCCTATAGGGCTGGGTTTTATAGCGTTGCCAACTATAAACTCGAAATATTTTATGTGTTCCATAAACATGACTTTCTCTACATCTTTGTAACGAATTATTGTTAATAACGTTATTCTTCCATCCCTTCATGCTAATCGAGATAAACATTGGCAGAAACGGTCGTATTACTTAGTTCCTTGTAAGTAGAAGGGAAATAGGCTAAACCGACAATGCTGCGGGATTGAAATCCTCTTCTTTGCGTGCACAAGTTGACAAGTTTCCCCCTTTTAAAACTGAAACTAATAACAAGGAATGTCTCAAAACGGTCAACTCCACGAAAAAATGTAAATGTCATAAATTGTAAGTTTTAACGAGATCTGCATTTTTTCATGCAAATGGTACTTTGGGGGATTTTCTTGAAAATCTTCGTGTCGCATCCTTGGAAGATACCAAACTTAAATACCAAGTTTTGTATTTAACGGTATTTACACATACAAACACACGCCGGCGCGGGCGCGCAAGAGAAACGAAACGTGCTATACAAAAAATGTAGAGCTCGCTAAAGCACACAATTTATGATATACACTATTTTTCGTGGAGTTAACCGTTTTCGAGATATTCTCTGTTATTAATTTCAGCTTTAAAAAATCTGTACTTTTCTCATACGGGAATTTGTTAACTCCTGTCCCATACAAAGGAACTTCAAACATATAGCAACCAGCTTTTAAAAGAATTAACTATCGATTTGGCCTGATGCATTCCCTTATTTCCCTCCTACTTTCAAGGAAGCAGGTAGTAGCATTGTACATAACTTTTTCTACATCTCTGCAAAAAATTATTGTTAAAAAGCTTATGTTTCTATTTAATTCATGCTAATCGACAAAAAATTAACAGAAATAGTCTTATTACTTGCTTCCTTGTAACTAGAAGCGAAATAAGGGAGTACCATAGGTTAAAGTGATAGTCAGAAGCTGGTTGATATGTCACTCAAGTTCCTTTGTTTGTATGGACAGGAATTGACAAATTCCTGTATGAGAAAAGTGTAAGTTTTTCAAAGTTGAAACCAAAAAAACAAGGAATATCGAAAAACGATCAACTCCACGAAACAAATGTGTATAACATAAATTGTGATTTTTAACATGCTCTACATTTTTTGTGGTAAGTTTTTGTCCATCTCTTACGGTTTAGCAGTTATGCAAAATTCCGTAAAATTGATCCAGAATAAAGTAGTCTTCAGAGGCTATTCCCAGAAAATTCAAAATGTTCATTTTATTTGTCAGGTAAATATCTTTAATATACGGTGTTTTAATCAAAATCGTTATAGCCATTTTTAAGAAAATTAAAATTGTCGAAAAAAAGTTCCATGCAAAGGGTAGTTGGGAGTGGGGGGAGTTTCTTAAAAATCTTCGTGTCGCATCCTTGGAAGATACCAAACTTAAATACCAAGTTTGGTATTTAATGGCATTTTCGTTTTTGAGCTATGCTGTCCACAGACACACACGGAGCTTTTCCTGAAAATGCTTTTTTTGGATTCAGGGGTACCCAAAAATATATTTCCGGTGAAATCTCGGTATCGAATTTTTGAGTGCATTAAAATACCTTCACTATACACCATGTACATAGTACGTGTAGAGAAAGTAAAAATATCTTCATACTGACTATGGCAAACACGTTTTATCAGATAAGCAAACATTATCACTTGCTGTTATAGTTTGATTTTGAATACCTATATCTTGTGAATTGATTGTGTTTACAGATGCAGTCAATTCTGACTCCCTTCGCCCTGAAACTGTAGATAAATTCTCTTATAGAATTGCAGAGCATATTGTAACGAATATGAAGCAGCTATTTTAATGAAAGTGAGTTAATATAAATTTGTTTAATTATTGCAACCGAAAAAGAGTGTTCCCAATGAATAGCATATATTGCTTTCTCTACACGTATTATGTACATAATGTACAGAGAAGTTATTGTATTGTACCCAAAAATTCGATACCGAAATTTCACTGGAAATACATGGTTTGGGTCCACCTTAAATACCAAACTTGGTATTTAAGTTTGGTATCTTACAAGGATGCGAAACGAACTACCCTTTACATGAAGCAAGTATTAAGACCAATCCTGCTATTTTTTTCTCGATTAACATGAAGTAATTAGAAACATAAGCTTTCTAACAATAATTTGTTGCAGAGTCGTAGAGAAAAGCATGTGTGTGGAACATATTCGATTTTTTAATTAATGTTATAGTGAAGGGGCATTCTGAATATTTAGCACATGCAACGAGAAGCGATTCAACAACGTTACTCTTTGGTAACAAATCATTCTTTTGGATATTACAGGAAGAAGAAAAAGATACGTTCTATTCACATGACTTTCTCTACAACTCTGTAACACATTATTGTTAAAAAGCTTATTCTTCTATTTACTTCACGCTAATCCAGATAAACATTATTAGTAGAAATGGCCTCATTACTTGCTACCTTATAAGTAGAAGGTAAATATGGCAATAGGCTAAAGCGATATTCAAATCTTTTAAAAACTGGTTGCTCTATGATTGAAATTCGTTTCTTTGCATAATAAAAATTGAAGTATTTATAACTGAAACCAACAACAAGGAATATCTCGGAAATAGTCAACTTCAGGAAAAAAAATGTACATGACATAAATTGTGTGTTTTAACGAGATGTAAATTTTTTGTGCAGTAACGTTTTTATCTATCTCTTACGGTTTACCAGTAATTCAAAATATAAATTTATTTATCATATAAATATCTTTAATATACTTCATTATTATAATCATTATTAGAATCATTTTTGAGAAAATCATTTTTTTTCCATGTAAAGGATAATATAGAGGGAGGGGGATTTTCCCTAAAAATCATCGTGTCGTATCCTTGAATACCCAGTTTGGCATTTTACGTACCTTTCGTTTGAGTTATCGTGTTCACAGACACACGGACACACACACACACAATGGAACTTTTTCTAAAAAATTATTTTTGTATACAGAGACTCTAAAACGTGTATTTCCGGTAAAATCTCACTATCGAATTTTTAGTTGGAGTGCAGTTCTAAGTAGGGAAAGTAAAAATGAACTTTTTACTTTCTCTAGCACATACGTACACCCGTCGCCAAAAAATGAGTCATCCCCATTGTGGTGATCGGAGAGCTTCGAGTATCTTCGTAAAAGCTGTTCACAACGCACACGTAATAATTACAGTGACTAGCGACTGACAGCACACTGGTTAACTTCTGAGTACTGAAAACAGCTCTCGGATGAGCGCTACGGTGGCCAAGAGGTTAATAGGACCTTACTTCCATTTACAAGTTCATAGTTTCCAATCTTTCGCTGCTTTTCATTTTTCATCTTTGTTAATTTACGACTGGATATGTAGAACATAATATTACAATAATACAACGTTGGCATTTGAAGTTAAGGGCCTATCTATACATATAAAAAACATAATTCTACTAATACTCGTGTTAAATAACTAAAAAATCTGGTGTGCACCATTCACATGCCTTTCTCCATATCCCTGCAACAAATAATTCTAAAAAAGCTTATACTTCTATTTACTTTATGCTAATCAGAAAAATTAGCAGAAATAGTCTTGTTACTCGCATCCTTGTAAGTAGAAGCGAAATAAGGGACAACCGTAGGTTAAAGTGATAGTCAAAAGCTGGTTGCTATGTCAATGAAGTTTCTTTGTTTATATGGATAGTTGACAAGTTCCAGTATGAGAAAAGTATACGTTTTTCACAGCAGAAACCAAAAATAAGGACTGTCACAAAAACGACGAACTCCACGAAAAAAATGTATATAACATAAATTGTGTGCTTTAAAGTGCTCTACATTTTTTGTGAAGTAAGTTTTTGTCCATCTCTTACGGTTTAGCAGTTATTCAAAATTTAGTAAAATTCATCCTGAATAAACTACTCTTCATAGGCTATTCCCAGAAAATTCAAGATATACATTTCATTTTTCAGGTAAATATGTTTAATATCCGAAATTTTAATCAAAATCGTTAGAGCCATTTTTGAGAAAATCAAAATTTTCGAAAAAAGTTCCATGTAAAGGGTAGTTGGGGATGGGGGGATTTTTCTCAAAATCTTCGTGTCGCATCCCTGGAAGATACTATACTTAAATACCAAGTTTGGTATTTTACCGACTTTTCGTTTTTGAGTTATCGTGTTCACAGACACACGGACACACGGACACACACACACACACACACACACACACACACACACACACGGACCTTTTTGTGAAAATAATTTTTTTGGATATTGCGGACCCTAAAACATATATTTCCGGCGAAATCTCGGTATCGAATTTTTGGTGGAGTGCAATACTTTCTCTATACACTATGTACATATTGCGTATGGAGAAAGTAAAAATGTATGTTTAAATAAACTATTATTACTAAAATGAAACACAAAAAATAAACACAATTAATATCGGATGTATGAACACTCAGCACGTATAACTTCCCTCAAACTTCGGGGCATAGATAAAATAAATGCCTACAGTAATGTGGACGAGAAGCTACAAGAGCCCAGGCTTCTTTAAGTTGTGCCTAGAAGCCATCTTTTGTCCTTCGCCCATTTACAGGTAATTGGAGCGCATCTCCCTTATACCTCAGCCCACATATTCTCAATAGAGAACACATTCTCACAGAGGGAATCAAAATATTGTCGAGTATTACCGTGCATTGTACACCGTTCATTGAAACGTCAAACTACCACATCACACCTAGACCGTCTCTTGATATCCAACCCCAACACGATACGGATACGCGACTATAATGGAATTGTGAACTACGTATTTTTTATCGTATTGGGTCCCTTTTGGACGATAACAACCACCTTCCCTTACGTGTGTAAGAAAATGTCACCTCGTATGAGTATATCACCACGGGTTGGTTTTTGAAAGATGGGTTTGATCGCTCAGTTAATTTAAAGACAAATTAAAAATCCTGATGTGTTCCATTCACATGAATTTCTCTGTATCTCTGCAACAAATTATTGTTAAAAAGCCTATGCTTCTACTTACTTCATGCTAATCGAGAAACAATGAGTAGAAATAGTCTTATTACTTGCTTCCTTGTAAGTAGAAACGAAATAAGGGAGCACCATGGTTTAAAGAGATAGTCAAAAGCTGAAGTTCCTTTGTTTGTATGGACAGGGATTGTTAAATTCCTGTATGTGAAAAGTATGTTTTTAAAAGCTGAAACCAAAAAGCAAGGTATATCTCAAAACAACAAACTCCACAAAAAAATGTATATAACATAAATTGTGTGTTTTCAAGTGCTCTGCATTTGTTGTGTGGTAAGCTTTTGTCCGTCTCTTACGGTTTAGCAGTTATGCAAAATTCCGTAAAATTGACCCAGAATAAAGCAGTCTTCAGAGGCTATTCCCAGAAAATTCAAAATATACATTTTATTTGTCAGGTAAATACCTTTAATATATGATATTTTAATCAAAATCGTTAGAACCATTTTTTTGAAAATCAAAATTTTCGAAAAAAGTTCCATGTAAAGGGTAGTTGGGGGTGGGGGGATTTTTCTCAAAATCTTCGTGTCGCATCCCTGGAAGATACTAAACTTAAATAGCAAGTTTGGTATTTTACCGACTTTTCGTTTTTGAGTTATCGTGTTCACAGACACACGGACACACGGATACACACACGGACCTTTTTCTGAAAATACTTTTTTTGGTTACAGGGGACTCTAAAACAAATATTTCCGGTGAAATCTCGGTATCGAATTTTTGGTGGAGTGCAATACCTTCTCTATACACTACATAGTACGTATAGAGAAAGTAAAAATGTTTAAAAACATTGGTTTTCTTAAAAAATAGCTTTAGTGTTTCTGCGCATCACATAATTTCCTGTGCAGCACATTGATGTTCGGTACACTAAGCACCCAAAGAAGCATCATAATAACTATCATATTCTTAATTGTACCGAATGTCGTGTATGCAATAAGTATGTCTAAAAATAAATAGCCCATATGTGTTGATCCAAGATCATTAAGAGAAGCGAAAAAATTGTTTGCTACATGCGAGAAGCGAACCTGTGCCCCACAGCAGAGTAGTAACCTACGCTTTGTCACAGCGCTACAGGGAACACACATGGAAAGTGACAGGTTTTACCATTCTAACACTATCATGTTTTGAGTCTTTAATATTTTAGTTACCGTTGATTGTTGTTGAAGAAACCTAAGTTATGTATCTGATTATGATTATTGATCATATGGGTTAGTAATATTAAGGTTTGTAACTAGTGACAACTTGTTGCTGCTACACAACTGTATCACGGATGGTGTATACAAGGCGCTGTGCCGAGAGGGACTTGACGAATTTGGCGTTCCAGACCTGACTCATTTGTTTTTTTGGCGGCGGGTGTACAATGTATATAGTAATAGAGCAGGTTGTATTCCACCAAAAATTTCGATACCGAGATTTCATCGGAAATACATGTTTTAGGGTTCCCTGAATGAAAAAAAAGCATTTTTAGGTAAAGGTCCATGCGCGCGCGTTTGTGTGTGTGTATGTGTGTGTGTGTGTGTGTGTGTGTGTCTGTGGGCAGCATAACATAAAAGTATTTTTCAAGGATGCCACACGAAGGTTTTCAGAAAAAATATCCCTCCCCGCCAACTACCCTGTACGCGGAACATTTTTCGAAAATTTTGATTTTCTCAAAAATGGCTCTAATAATTTTGAATAACGAAGTCATCATTCTGGATGACTTTTGTATGTATTTTGTATAACTGGTAAACCTTAAGAGATAGATTAAAGCTTATACCATAAAAATCTGATGTGTTACACTCACATGACTTTCTCTAGCTGTTCTACAAACTTCTTACATAAGATTATTCTTCTTTCTGCATCTTGCTAATCGAGGTACTCATTAGCACAATGTTCTTATTGCTTAGTTCCTAATAAGTAGGAAAAAATAAGGGAATACACTAGGCTAAAGCCATATTCAAATGTTTTAAAAGCTGTCGTTATGCGATTGTCATTACAAATCGCTTCTTTTCTTGGCCAGGAGTAGAACAAAAGAAAACCGCACACTCCCGTCTGAAAAAATATAAGTACTTCACAACTGAAGCTAATAACAATGAATACCTCGAAAACTGTAAGCTCCACGAGAAAAATGTAAATGGCATAACTTGTGTATTTTAACAAGACCTACATTTTTTATATAGTAAGCCTTTGTCTATCTCTTACGGTTTACTAGTTATGCCCAATTAAGCTAAATTCATCCAGAATAAACAGGTCTTTAGAAGCTATTCACAGAAAATTCAAGATATACATATTATTTGTCAGCTAAATATCTTTAATATACGATATTTTAATCAAAATCGTTAGAACCATTTTTAAGAAAATCAAAGTTTTCGAAAAAAGTTCTATGTAAAGGGTAGTTTGGTGTGGGGGGATTTTTCTCAATATCTTCGTGTCGCATCCCTATAAAATACTAAACTTAAATACCAAGTTTGGTGCTTTACCAACTTTTCGTTTTTGAGTTATCGTGTTCACAGACATACGGACACACGGACACACAAACACACACAAACACACACACACACACACGGACCTTTTTGTGAAAATGTTTTTTTTTTTTTGGATACAGGGGATCCTAAAACATATATTTCCGGTGAAATCTCGGTATCGAATTTTTGGGTGGAATACAATACTTCTCTAAGCCCTATGTACATTGTACATATGGGGCTAGAGAAAGTAAAAAATTTATATCTCGTTAAAACACACAATTTATGTCATATGTTTTTGTTTCTTTTTGTTTTTGTACAGACAGTCAACCAATTTTTAATACAGTTAACCGTTTCCGAGATATTCCTGTTATTGGTTTCAGTTTTAAGCTACTTAATCTTTTCTCAAAGCGAGAATCATATCTTTTCGTTTCTCTTTAATTTACTCCTAGCAAGCAAAGTTTCACACAGTGACCGGCTTTTAAAAGATTTGATTATCGCTTTAGGCTAGCACATTCCCTTCTACTTAGAGAACAGCAAGTAATGAGATCCTTTCTAATGTTTATCTCGATTAGCATGATGTAAATGGCAGAATAATCTTTTGTAAGAAACTTTTGTTGGCGAGACAACAAGAGAAAGTCATTTGAGTGGAACACGTCGGATTTTTTTTTCAATACGCGAGACAAATATTGGTCTCTACTAGCATTTTAGAGGGAAATGGGACTAAGGTCTTAAATTCGGTAATATCATGCCAAAATATGTACGTCTGGGAAAAAGGTAATACATATTGGATGATGTAAATCCTTCAGAATTCATTTCAGTCACATCTGTCAGAAAAGAATAGAATGATGAATGAGAAAGCTACAATACATCCTTAGCCAACATTTCAACTTCGATCTTACAATCTTATACGTGAGTGAGAGAGAGGGACAGAAGAATTAATTGACGCGCGCACATTACCCCTACACGAAGATTCTCTTCACGGGAAAGTCCCATCTTTTGCTCTAGTTCACGAAGGATATATAACTAGCGACTAATAGGAGACTTCCAAACGTCATAATTAACAAAATGGTATATTTTCTCCGGTTTGGAGAAACGCAATGATCACTTATTAGTTTCGTTACTAAAGATATCAGAAATACAGGATTTTTCAACAAGAAAGTCTTATCTTTGAACTTAAATAAAACACGTTCTATAAATGATAGAGGTTTATTTACTTTTTTATTTTTGGAACATAATTAATGTCATTACGTGTGGAAGAGAACATCAGTCAAGTGACCGCCGCGGCTTCGTTAGTTTGCGTGTATACGGTTGACCCAATTTTCAATGAGAGAAGAACGTAAATGATTTCCAACTTCACAACACGCGTGATGTTATTCATAAGATCATTTACTGTTTCTGACTTGTTGACTAAACTCGAGATTTAACGTAGCCCCACAAGAAGTAATCCAACGGCGTTAAATCACATGACCTCGGAGGCCAGTTCACATCACCACCACGGGAAATGATGAAACCTCTGAACTTCTCCTTCAGAAAATCGATTGTCTCGAGAGTAGTATGATATGTGGCATCATCTTGCTGGAACAAGACATTTCTGAGACCCATATCATGCAATTGAGGCCAAATCTCTTTCTCCATTGACAGAACTTCATCTTCGTCTTGGAAAAAACATGGACCAATGATTCTCCCATACCAAAATCCACACCACATAGTAACCTTTTGGGGATGAAGTATTCGTTCTTGAATCAGCATTGGATTGTGATTGCTCCAATAGCGGCAATTTTGTTTGTTAACACAACCATCCATCCAAAAGCGAGCTCCGTTGCTGAAGATTTTTCGATAAAAATCCGGGTCAGCTTCCAATTGCTCCATAGCCCAGTCAGCGAAAACACGGCGCAACCTATGGTCGTTGGGCTTTAGTTCTTGAGTTAAAACAATTTTGTAATCAAGTCTAGATGCAGAATTCGCCAATTTGTGTTTGGCGAATGGCGCCTATGTTTTCGCTGGAACACTTTCGTCGATTACGCACAGGCGCTCTTTGATTGTTGATAGAACCAAATACACTATAGCTTAATACAGGACACTGTGATATTTCGCACGACACGCGCTGCCAGCGCGTTCTAGCGGGTCGGCCTTGAGCGGCGATCAGCTGGTGTTGCTGTAGCTTCAGTATAACCTACGTAATAGCAATAATGATTAATTAAAATGTAATTTAGCTGTGTATCGGTCTACACAGTGTTATAAGGATTATCAGACAGAAGTATTGAACCATGTCTGGTAAGGTTTGTGGAAAATATGAGGACAGATTTAATATAAACAAAAGTTTTGTCACTGATGGTTCAGAGGGAGCAGATAGATATTTTATTCGTCCTATAGATCATACATATATACATGCAGTAACTTTGAACTTTTGAAGCCAAGTCCGTTTTCCGCTTTCCACGAGATAAAACAATATAAGAAGCTTATCGTATTGTGAAACGTTAATGTACATAACCACTCCAGGGAAGCAATAATCTGAAAATGAGATCATTGCTGAACATCTCTGAGGAAAATCCATTTATTGAAATTTATAACAGTAGAGTGTATTTCTTCCATCTGTTGAAGTCAGTGAGGAATAATTTGAAACGGCATTCTATCATTTATGAAGATAGAAAGGTTTCTTGGAACCATATTGTAGAATTTTATAAAAAAAGACAAAGCCATGAAACCTCGTTTAGCTCAAAGGTTGACCAGCCAATGTATTGAACTACCACCATTTAGTCCAATGAGGGTTTGTTTGGCCGTTCGTGTTTTAAGCCATTCTGTCTGCTGATGCCTTAAAATGCATGTTGCGTTTAATTCTATGTCTGATGAAACATTAGCTATCGCTAATTTCATTGAAAAAATCTAATGCGTTCCATTCTCATGACTTTCTCTTCATCTCTACAGCAAAGCATTGTTAAAAATCTGATGTGTACCATTCACATGACTTTCTCTACATCCCTACAGCAAAGCATTGTTAAAAATCTGACTCTTCTAATTACCTCATGCTAATCAAGAAAAAATTAGCAGAAATCGTCTTATTACTTGCTTCCTTTTAGTAGAAGCAATATACGGCAGTACCATAGGATAAAGAGATAGTCAAAAGCTGGTTGCTATGTGACTGAAGTTCCTTTGGTTGTATGGACAGGAGCTGACGAATTCGTGTATGAGAAAAGTATGTTTTTCAAAGCTGAAACCAATAATAAGGAACATCTCAAAATCAATCAACTCCACGAAAAAATGTGTATAACACAAATTGTGTGTTTTAAAGAGCTCTACATATCTCTTACGGTTTACCAGTTATGCAAAACTCCACAAAATTCAACCAAAATAAAGATGTCTTCAGAGGCTATTCCCAGGAAATTAAAAATATACATTTTATTTATCACCTAAATATCTTTAATATACGACATTCTAACCAAAATCGTTGGAGCCATTTTTGAGAAAATCAAAATTTTCGAAAAATTTTCCATGTAAAGAGTAGTTGGGGGTGAGGGGATTTTCTTGAAAATCTTCGTGTCGCATCCTTGGAAGATACTAAACTTAAATGCCAAGTTTGGTACTTTGGTACGAACTTTTCGTTTTTGAGCTATGCTACGCACACACACACACGCGCGCGCGCGGACGTTTTTCTAAAAATGCATATTTTGGAATCAGGGGGTCTCAAAACATATATTTGCAGTGAAACCTTGGTAGCGAGTTTTTGGATGCAATACAATACGTTCTCTATACACGATGTTCATATTACGTGTAGATAAAGTAAAAATGGACTGTCTATTTGACATTTTCAACTCGTCTCAAAATCATTGTGTTGAAGAGTTGCGCTATGCAATAAATGACGAACGTATACATTTACTGTATTTGAATGAATTATGAACATTCTTAGAAAACCACTGTAATGAATGGTCAGCGTAAGGAACCTGCTTGTTTTAATGCGCATATTGGCATTAAAATTATTGTGGCAGGAACTAAAATGTCAATATGGTTTCTAATATTTACTTACAAGACGACTCACACAAGACTGTTTGGAAATTTTGTTTTCTGTTATTAGGGACAAGGGTGGAAACAATGTAACCCCAGATTCCTCAAAATTCAGACAATGTCTTAGACTTGCAATTACAAATCAGTTTTTACAATCGTCCGAAGACAGTAATTGTGCCTATGGATGTAAGCAAATTTTTAGTTCTAAAGTCTGATTTACCTGAAAAATGTAAATCATTTGTAATTCAGGCTTCTGCACTAATTATACCAGAACAGCAAAAGTGATGATTTTCCAGTTAATGTTCAGCAGCGTGCAGATTCATGTGTATGCACGTGGATATGTGCAAAATTTCCTCGTGAGAAATGTATAAATAAATAAGTAGACATTGATGAGAGCACATGTAAAAAATTAAAATGTGCATTTTGCTCTGAAGCGTTATGGAAATGCTAGATTCATATTTCACAACGAATCTGCTTATACAATGTACATCAGCAGCAATACTCTATTTAATGAAAACTGTCTTCATTATCTTTCTGACAGTAGACTGCATGTTAAACTAAGGTTAAATATGCGTGTAGATGGTGCATTATTCACTTGCATATGTGAAAGTTGTAAATATGTGTTTATTGACAAAGCATTTAATGTGCTATAAAATGTTATTTGAATGATGAACATGGAAAAAAGAACAAGAAAAAACCAGGTAGAAACATTAAAGCAATAAATGTCATGCAACTAAAAATAATTCCTATAGATCCAATACCTTTACATTGTTTTTCTGCATTGTTTTGTATTGTATTGACAAAATATTGTTTGAATAAATAAAACATAGCAATCCATATTATAATATCATTATTGGGTTTCCCTTTTCTAATTTTCAAATCTAATTGCTTGTTCCTTTAGGCCTGGCCGCTAGGAGCGCCACTGTATACATGTCTCTCAGCTTAACACAGGGGGAAATGGAAGTGTCCAGTATTAACCTATAGTGTATTTGATAGAACTACTTCTTTCAAATTTATCGATCAAACGCCGAATCGTTCTTTCGCAGGGACAATTATCCACGCATGCACGGACGATTTGGGGAACAGATAATCGTTTTAATACATTTTCACAATTTCTACGCGTTGCTGAATGCTGTAACGTTCCATGGCTATTTGTCAATAACAACTGTAACCACATGAAAAAAACCTGATGTGTTCCATTCACATGTCTTTCTCTACATCTCTGCAACAAATTATTGTTAAAAAGCTTATGCTTCTATTTACTTCATGCTACTCGAGAACAAATTAGCAGAAATAGTCTTATTACTTGTTTCCTTGTAAGTAGAAGCGAAATAAGGGAGTACCATAGGTTAAAGTAAAAGTCAAAAGCTGGTTGCTATGTGACTGAAGTTCTTTTGTTTATATGGACAGGAGTTTGACAAATTCATACAAGAGAAAAGTAAGTTTTTCATAGCTGAAACCAAAAACAATGAATATCTCACAAACGATCAAATCCACGAAGTATATAGCATAAATTGTGTGTTTTAACATGCTCTACATTTCTTGTGTAGTAAGTTTTTATCTACGTTTTACGGTTTAGCAGTTATGCAAAATTCTGTAAAATTCGTTCAAAATAAAGTAATCTTCAGAAGCTATTCCCAGAAAATTCAAAATATACATTTTATTTGTCAAGTAAATATTTTTAATATATGATATTTTAATCAAAACCGTTAGAGACATTTTTTAGAAAATCAAAATTTTCGAAAAAAGTTCCATGTAAAGGGTAGTTTGGGGAGGGGGGATTTTTCTCAAAATCTTCGTGTCGCATCCCTGAAAGATACTAAACTTAAATACCAAGTTTGGTATTTTACCAACTTTTCGTTTTTGAGGTATCGTGTTCACAGACACACGGACACACTGACACACACACACACACACACACACACACGCGCGCGCGCGCGGACTTTGTTTTTAAAATACTTTTTTGGATACAGGGGGTCATAAAACATATATTTCCGGTGAAATCTCGGTTTCGAATTGTTTGGTGGAGTGCAGTACCTTCTCTATACACTATGTACATAGTACGTATAGAGAAAGTAAAAATGAATGCTGATACTCCATTACAACGGCAGCTATCACATATTAAAGATAAGGCACTCTTCTTGAAAGACCCTTTACATCATTAAATGCTTTAAAAATCTGATGTGATTCATTCACTTGACTTTCTCTGAATCTCTGCAACAAATTATTGTTAAAAAGCTTATGCTTCTATTTACTCCATGATAATCGAGAAAAAAATTAGCAGAAATAGTCTTGTAAGACTTGAAGCTTTCACGGCGAATGTTATTCATTATGGCTTCACGGGTGATCAGCCGTGTCAGGTATATAAAATCCAAGCTTTCGACCATAGCACACTCATGGTTATGCAGTTCCTGATGAAGACCATGGAGTGTGCAATGGTCGAAAGCTTGGATTTTATATACCTGACACAGCTGATCACCCGTGAAGCCATAATGGAGAAATAGTCTTATTACTGATTTCCTTGTAAGTAGAAGCGAAATAAGGGAATACCACAGGTTAAAGTGAAAGGCAAAAGCTGGTTGCTATGTGATAGAAGTTCTTTTGTTGTATGGACAGTATGGGAGTTGACAAATTCCCGTATAAGAAAAATATGTTTTTTAAAGCTGAAACCGAAAACAAAGAATATCTCAAAAATGATCAACACCACGAAAAAGGTTGTATAAAACATAAGTTGTGTATTTTAACATGCTCTGCATTTTTTATGTGGTAAATTTTTGTCCATCTCTTACGGTTTAGCACTGATGCAAAATTCCTTAAAATTCATTCAGAATAAAGTAGTCTTCAGAGGCTATTCCCAGAAAATACAAGATATACATTATATTTAACTAACTCCATGGCACGACAGCTCACGGGGAACCTTGGCCTACCGCCCGGCCGCTGCGTCCCCCATCTCGGTCCACTACAGACGTCATGGATGGGGTGCAGTATTGGAGGGCGAGACGTGGTCAGCGCCTCGAGCCCCTCCCGGCCGGTTAATGCGGTCCTCACGACCTGGAGCCGCTACTTCTCCATCAAGTAGCTCCTCAATTGGCCCCCCAGGGACCTCACGGGGCTGAGTGCACCCCGGTCCAGGTCTCCCAGCGGGGGAAAAATCCCCACGCCGGTACTGGGGATCGAACCCAGGTCTCCCGCTTGGTAGGCAGCTGCGCTACCACCGCGTTAAGGAGACGACCATACATTATATTTGTCAGGTAAATATCCTTAATATATGATATTTTAATCAAAATCGTTAGAGCCATTTTTAAGAAAATCAAATTTTTCGAATGAAGTTCCATGTAAAGGATAGTTGGGGGTGGGGGATTTTTTTGTAAATCTTCGTGTCGCATCCTTGGAAGATACCAAACTTAAATACCAAGTTTGGTATGTAACGGTCTTTTCGTGTTAGAGCTATGTTGTCCACAGACACACAGACACGCACACACACGGACCTTTTTCCAAAAATGCGTTTTTTGGGGGACCCAAAACATGTATTTCCGGTGAAATCTCGGTATTGAAGTTTTGGGTGGAATGCAATACATTCTCTATACACTATGTACATAGTACGTGTAGAGGAAGTAAAAATATCGCAAACAAAAGATGCACAATAGACAATATAAAAGCCAAACTCTGAAAATACACATATCGTCTTAGACAGAGCTTGTTAGTGTTATACAAAAATTCTGAAGAAATAAAATAAATAATCAGTAAATATATAAATAAATAAAATCTGAGGAAGAATATAAATTTGGAAAAGTAATGTAAGTATTTTAAAAACATTTATGTACATTCAGATGACTTTCTCTAGCATTCTTCAAGAAAATATTATAAAATCTTCTTTTGTCTCCTTCATGTTAATCAAGAAATACATTTGCATAAATTGTTTTATTGAATATTTACTTGTAGGTACAAGAAGATCGTGGAATACAGTCGGCTTCAAGCATTGCCAATTCTTTTAAGAGCCGGTCATTAAGTAATGACTTTGAAATTCCGTTCTCTTCAGATAACCAAGAGAAAAAGAATATAACAATGTTGATGTGCTGCATTCACATTACTTCTCTATCGTTTAATAGTGGCTATACAAACTATTTTTATATCTACCTCATTTTTATCGGGATAATCTTTTGCAGAAATGGCCACATTACACATTTCGTTAAAGATAGATAGGAAATAGCGATAGTCAAATGTTTAAGAATTAGGCGCGCTATACTGGTCTTAAAATTCCATACTTTTCCTTCATCACGAGAAACAATGAAAGTCGACGGATTAAAAAAATGATTTAAGTATTGAACTATTCGAGCCGCAATCGGTGCCTCAAAGGAAAAATCTGATGTTTTTCATTGACATGACTTTCTCTACATCTCAGTAACAAATTATTGTTAGTAAGCTTATTCTTCTATCGACTTCATGTTATTCGATATAAACATTAGCAGAAACGGTCTTATTGTTTAGTTCCCTATAAGTAGAAGGGAAATAAGGAAATACACTAGACTAAACCACTGGCTGCTGTGGTACAGAAATCCGTTTCTTTGCGCAGCCAGATGTTGACAACTTCCCATGTGAGAAAAATATCAATATTTTAATAATGAAATGAATATCTCAAAAAACCATCAACTAAACAAAATCATACATTGTGTGTTTTAATTAAACTTTACATTTTTTTGTTAAGTAAGTTTTTGTCTATCTCTTACGGTTTACCAGTTATGAAAAATTCGGTAAATTTCATCCAGAATAAAGTAGTCTTCAGAGGCTATTCCCAGAAAATTCAAGATATACATTTTATTTGTCATGTAAATATCTTTTATATTATATTTTAATAAAAGTCGTTAGAGCCTTTTTGAGAAAATAAAAATGTTCGAAAATTTTTCCATGTAAAGTGTTGTTGGGGTGGAGGGTTTTTCTTGAAGACATTTGTGTCGCATTCTTGAAAGATACCAAACTTAAATGCCAAGTTTGGTATTTAATGGACTTTTCGTTTTTGAGCTATACTGCCCAAACACAAACACGAACACACACACACACACACACACACACTGACAGATAGACAGACACACACATGAACATTTTTCTAATTTTTTTTTTTAGATTTAGGGAATCTCAAAACATTATCGGTTTCCGTTGAAATCTCGGTATCGAATTTTGGTTGCAATACAATACCTTCTATACACTCTGTACATAGTACATGTAGAGAAAGTAAACATCAGCAGGGTCATTTTTCTGAATATATATATATATATATATATATGTCGAAAAAGGCTTCGTGTAAAAGGTAGTTGAGAATTGAACATCTTCCTATCGTATCTTATGAAACTTAAAAATGAAGTTTCACATTTTTCCAACATTTACATACTTATCTTGTCCTTCCTCTCTCCCTCCCTCCCTACATCCTTCGCGCTTCTCTCTCACACATCAATCATACACTCACATGAACCTTTTTCTAAAAAACTGAGTTGTTTTTCTTAATTCAAGCGGTGGAATGCAATGCCTTCTCTACTTATTATTTACTTGTACCTATAGAAGGTAAACAAATCTGATGTGTTACACTCACATGGCTTTATCTAGTTGTTTTACAAACTTCTTACACAAGATTATTCTTCTATCTATACAATGATAATCGAGATAAACATTAGCTGAATGTTCTCATTGCTTAGTTACTTATAAGTAGAACGGAACTAAAGGAATGCGCTATGCTAAAGTGATAGTCAAATGTTTTAAAAGCTGTCGTTATGCGACTGTCATTACAAATCGCTTCTTTTCTTGGCCAAGAGTAGAACAAAAGGAAAGCGGACCTTCCTGTCTAAGAAAAATATAGGTAAGTACTTCACAACTGAAATCAGTAACAAGCAATATTTTGGAAACGGTTACCTTCACAACAAAAATGTAAAGGACATAATTTGTGTGTTTTGACGTGATTTACATTTTCTGTGTAGTAAGTTTTTGTCTATCTGTTACGGTTTAGCAGTTAAGCAAAATTCGGTAAAATTCATCCAGAATAAAGAGATCTTCAGAGGCTATTCCCAGAAAATCCAAGATATACATTTTATTAGGGATATAAATATGTTTAATACACGAGAGTTTAATCAAAATCGTTAGATCTATTTTTAGAAAATCAAAATTTTCGAATGTTTTTCATTATAAAGGGTAGTTGTGGGTGGGGGGATTTTCTTGAAAATCTTCGTGCCGCATCCTTGGAAGATACCAAACCTAAATACCAAGTTTGGTACTTAACTGTCTTTCCGTTTTTGTGCTATGCTGTACACATAACAACCAGGTAGACAGACAGACTGACAGACAGACACACGGACCTTTTTCCAAAAATGCTTTTTCGGATTCAGGGGGACCCAAAACATGTATTTCCGGTGAAATCTTGGTATTGAATTTTTGGGTGAAATGCAATGCTTCCTCTATACATAGTACGTGTAGAGAAAGTAAAAATTATGTGTTACAATAGCATGGCTAAACAAACTATTCTATAAAAAGCTATTCTTCTCTCAACATCTCGTTAATTCAGATAAACATTTGTATAAATGTTTAACTACTTGTCTTCTAGAGCCTACATGAGTAGTTAAGATAAGATAGAGCTGAATCAGAAGCTAATGCGCATGCCTGAGAGAGATAAGGAATACCTAGACATGCTACGAATAGGAGGGAACTAACCTAAGTTCGAGTATTGGATTATTTTTTTATCGTTTGGGATCCCTTTAAAATCGTTTTCTATGTTTTACAGTTATTTTATAGCCTTCCCAAAATTTGACATGTTTATAGCGATTTTTAGAAATTTTCCAGGCATTCATAATGCCTTTGGGGACTTTTTCAGTATTTTGCCACGTGCTAGCAATTTTTATCTCTTTTTCAAATAACATGATGGATTTTTAGAACTTTTTTTCCTTCAGTTTTACATGGCTTACCTATATTTAGCTATTACTTTATCTACTTAATATATAGTACATAGGTAGAGAAGGCATTGCATTCCACTCAAAAATTCGATACCGATATTTTACCGGAAGTACGTTTTTGGATCCCCTGTATAAAAAAGTCCATGTGAGCTGTTTGTAAGGCCTCATCATGCTGGGTGACTTTTATGTAACTGGTAAACTGTAAAAGACAAAAAAATATTACATGAAAACATATATATCTAGTTCAAACACACAAATTTAGAGTTGACCGTTTCCAAGATATTCTTTGTTATTGATTTAAATTTTAAACTACTTGAATTTTTCTCAAAGGGGAAGTCATCTTTCATACCTCTTTTGGTTTACTCCTAGCCACGCAAAGAGAACCAAGGTTCTATTGTTTCACATATTTGTCAAAAAAGAAAACACGAAGAATCATAATGTTCACTAAACTATAAACACCACAAGAATAAAGGCTTAGATCATTCTTCTAGGTTAGCCTTGACAGAAAGAGAGACATTAACAAAAGACAAACAAAAATCTGATGTGTTCCATTCACATGACTTTCTCTACCTCTCCGCAACAAATTATTGTTAAAAAGCTTCTGCTTCTATTTACTTCTCTATCCGGAAAAAAAAAAAAATAGCAGTAATAGTCTTATTACTTGCTTCCTTGTAAGTAGAAGTGAAATAAGGGAGTACCATCCGTTAAAGTGATAGTCAAAAGTTGGTTGCTATGTGACTGAAGTTCCTTTGTTTGTATGGACAGGAGTTGACAAATTCCTGTATGAGAAAAGTTTTTTTAAAGTTGAAACCAAAAACAACGAGCGATCAACGAAAAACGTATATGACAAATTGTGTATTTTATCCTGATCTACATTTTTTGTGTTTCTCATACGGTTTAGCAGTTATGCAAAATTCCGTAAAATTAATCCAGAATAAAGTAGTCTTCAGAGGCTATTCCCAGAAAATTGAATATGTACATTTTATTTGTCAGCTAAATATCTTTAATATACGATATTTTAATACAAATCGTTAGAGCCATTTTTGAGAAAATCAAAAATTTCTATAAAAAAACTCCATGTAAAGGGTAGTTGGGGGTGGGGGAATTTTCTTGAAAATCTTCGTGTCGCATCCTCGGAAGATATCAAACTTAAACATTCTATACATTCCTTTTTGAGTTATGCTGCCCACAGACACGCACACACACAAGGACATTTTTTTTTAAAAATGTTTTTTTTTTTTTTTTTTTTGATTCAGGGAGTCTCAAAACATGTATTTCCGTTGAAATCTCGGTATCGATACAATACTTCCTCTATACACTATGTACGTAGTACGTGTAGAGAAAGTAATAAAAAAGATGAAGAAACGAAATGTTAGGTTATGTTATGTTATGGAAACCATACAAAGCATATCTGTTCGCTTCACATTTGCGCATCTGAACATTCAGAAGTTTGTAAACAGGATACAATATGAATCTTAAAGGACTGCGAAAATACTGAAACATAATGCAGAAATGTTCATAAATGATCCAATCTAGGGAAAAATATGACAGAACTGGACCTTATTTGTACTCATGTGCGTGTTCTGTACGCATTCCTTTCAGGGTTCCCAGTCTATAAAAGCGATCAAATCAACCAGCAAAATACGGAAACCTATTAAGATAGGCTGCATGTTATTCTTCTTTATAAAAAATCTTATGTGTTACACTCACATGACTTTCTCTAGCTGCTCTACAAAACTCCTACAGAAGATTATTCTTCTTTGTACATAATGTTAATCAAGATAAAATGTTAGCAGAATGGCATTACTTAGTTCCTTATAAGTAGAAGGGAATAAGGAAATGCACTATGCTAAAGTGATTGTCAAATGTTTTAAAAGCTATCGTTATGCGATTGTCATTGCAAATCACTTCTTTTCTTGGCCAGGAGTAGAACAAAAGAAAAACAGACACTTCCTGTGTGAGAAAAGTTTTTCTACAATTTTTTTCTACAATTGAAACCAATTACAAGGAATATCTCGAAAACGGTTACCTTCACAACAAAAACGTAGAGGACAAAAATTGTGTGTTTTGTCATGAGGTACATTTTTTTGTGCAGTACGCTTTTTTCTATCTCTTACGGTTTAGCAGTTAAGCAAAATTCAGCAAAATTCATCCAGAATAAAGAGGTCTTCAGAGGCTTTTCCCAAAAAATTCGAGATATACATTTTATTTCGGACATAAATAGTTTTAATATACGGAATTTTAATCAAAATCGTTAGAGCCATTTTTAAGAAAATCAAAATTTTCGAAATTTTTTCCATGTAAAGGGTAGTTTGTGATGGGATTTTTTTTTAAAATCTTCATGTTGCATCCTTGGAAGATACTAAACCTAAATAACAAGTTTGCTATTTAACGGTCTTTTTGTTTTGGGGCTATGTTGTCTACAGACATACACACAGACAGACAGACATACACACGGACCTTTTTTCAAAAATGCTTTTTTCGGACTCAGGGGACCCCAAAACATATATTTCCGGTGAAATCTCGATATCGAATTTTTGGGAGCATTACAATACCTTCTCTATCCCTATGTACATTGTAATATGGGGCTAGAGAAAGTAAAAAGAATATCTTGGAGACGGTTAAAGTCATGTCGTGGACACATTAGAACATTTAGAGCACTTGGGAGTCTTTAGGGTGATTTCTTTGCTCCCTAAAGCCCTTTCTTCTTATATTTTATAGTAATTTT
Organism: Hymenopus coronatus; assembly: GCA_030762935.1. Classification (NCBI taxonomy): domain Eukaryota; kingdom Metazoa; phylum Arthropoda; class Insecta; order Mantodea; family Hymenopodidae; genus Hymenopus; species Hymenopus coronatus. The sequence continues at coordinate 15,562,231 of CM060884.1, forward strand.
ATAGCGTTTATTGTGCAATGTATACGTTTCTACAGTAATTTATTTACTAGTTACAGTATTTCGATTGTTACGTTTCAATCTCCTAGTGTCCAGTCAGGGAACACAATTATCAGGGTTCACGAGCTGGGAACGCAACTACCTTATAACTTTAGTTCCATGATCGTTTTTGTGTTTCCCCTTTTGTTTATCTACCTAACGAAAATGCTTTAAGAATGCTTTTATATGCTCGGTTATTTTGTTTTTATTGAGCTTAAATTTACATTTTCTTTTGTAATTAAATTGAGAAATTTTAAATAAACATGTGTAATTTGGAGTTTAAGTTAATACATATATAATAGATAGCTTTGCTTCCTCCCTCATTCCCTTCCCTTAAAATATACCCAAAAATTATCTTTCTCATTATTCAAAAGGATTGGCAATCTGACTTTTGCTTCCTCCCTCAACAGCCGCTGTTAATACGAGGGTCATCCAGAAAGTGGCTGACGATTTGGCATAACTAAATAATACCGAAAGTTATCAACACAAAACTTTACTTACAAAGTTACACTATTTTACTCTATTTCTCAACGTAATCTCCATTTTATCAAGAAATTTACTGTCACGTGGTACCTGTTTTTCAATGCCGATGTTATACTTTTCTACCGCCAAATAACTTGTTTTTTTAATAAACAAAATGTCCGAACAATAGAATTTTATAGGCAAGTAACCCAAGTGTTCAGCGATAATGCAATTAACAGGTCTTCACTGATGAAATGGCGCATAATTTACGAGTAACCAAGGATAAAGACGGGAGTGCAAGTTCATCAAACGTAATGGAGGAGGTGAAACCAAATGTTGATAAAAGAATTCAGAAAAGCGGTATTTCGCTTTTGACACTATACGTGACTTTTGGGGCGGAAAAGATTTCCCTTTAAAGTGACAATGACATCTTGGCTCAGATCTTTAGCGGTGGAAGAGTATACCACCGGCATTGAAAAATCGGTACCACGTGATATTAAATATCTTGACAGAATGGAGATTAAGTTGAGAGATACAGTAAGGTGCTGTAACTTTGTAAATAAAGTTTTGCGTTAATAGCTTTCGCTACTATTATGAAAATCGTCTGTCACTTTCTGGATTGCCGTCGTATAATCAATGTAATATAAAAAACATTCTAAATTATGTTTCAATGCATCTAAACTGCATCTGGATCTCTATATCTCCATCAAGAAACAGAGGGCAAGCGCATACTACTAAGTCTGTTATAGATGACAGGGGTTTGAATGGGGACGTGGCAGAGAAGAGGTGCCATATACCTAAAAACCTAAACAGCTGTTCCTCATATCCACACGTTTCCGTATTGTACATGCGCACTGCAGAGAGAAAAAAAAAAAAAAAAAAAAAAAAATCTGATGCACTCCATTCACATGATATTCTCTAGATCTCTGCAAAAAATTATTATTAAAAGGTTATGCTTCTATTTACTTCACGATAATCGAGAAAAATTAGCAGAAATAGTCTTATTTGCTTTCTTGTAAGTAGAAGCGAAATAAGAGAATACCATAGGTTAAAGTGATAGTCAAAAGCTGGTTGCTATGTGACTGAAGTTCCTCTGTTTGTATGAACAGGAGTTGACAGATTCCTGAATGAGAAAAGTATAAGTTTTTCAAAGCTGAAGCCAAAAACGATCAACTCCAAGAAAAAAATGTATATGACATTAATTGTGTGTTTTAACGTGCTCTACATTTTTTGTGCGGTAAGTTTTTGCACATCTCTTACCGTTTAGTAGTTATACAAAATTCCGTAAAATTTATCCAGAATAAAGCAGTCTTCAGAGGCTATTTTCACAAAATTCAAGATATACATTTTATTTGTCAGGTAAATATCTTTAATATACGATATTTTAATCAGAATCGTTAGAGCCATTTTGAAGAAAATCGAACATTTCGAAAAAAAAAAAAAAACTCCATGTAAAGTGTAGTTGGGGGGGGGGGGGAGCAGGATTTTCTTGAAACAATATGAATAGTTTATGACAAATAGAATGCATATACGAGGGTCGTTTTTTTTTTCTCAACCTCCGATAGGTTATAATTAAAAGTCAAGTTCATAGAAAAATAACTGTTTTAATACTAGAAGTTTTGTACACTTATGGTTATCTTTCAATATAATCACCGAAAAGATTGAGATATTTATCGTACCTCGGCATAAGCTTTATAATACCCGCTTCAAAAAACGTTGCCGCCAATGAAATGAGCACTGAGGTTGTTTTGAAGATCTTCGTACTTTACGACGTTTGCGGAGAGCCATTTAAAACAAACGAAGAGGAATGCTGACTTCAGAATTGTGTTGATCCATGATAACGCTCGTCCACACACTGCTGGCACAACCCATCGGCTCCTTGAACAATTTCAGTGGGACATTTTCGATCATCCGTCGTACAGTCCTGACCTGGCACCCAGCGACTTTCACCTTTTCCCTGAACTGAAGACGTGGCTAGGAAGGCAGCACTTTCAAACCAACGAAGATCTTCAAAGCAAAGTCAATGCTCATTTGAAATCATTGGCGACATTTTTTGAAACGGGTATTGCAAAGCTTGTGTACAGGTACGATAAATGTCTCAATCTTTTCGGTGATTATGTTGAAAAGTAACCATAAGTGTATACAACTTTTAGTAATAAAATACTTGTTTTCTATGAACTTATCTTTTATTTATAAAGTATCGGAGGTTAAAAAAAAGGGGTCTTGTATTTAGTTGGATTTTTATTTATACATTTGATTTATCTCGTCCTACAATTTTGTATAATGTTGAGTATTTCATAAAAATAACATGGTAAGCCTAAATACGCCGTCACCTTCCGTGTGTAATGACTATCATGCTAGCTTTTTTTAATTAACAAGGCGTGTGTTCAAATCTGGAGGGGGTGAAGATTTTTCTCTATACGTATTATGTACATAGTGTATAGAGAAGGCAGTGTAATGCACCAAAAAATTCGATGCGAGCCTTCACCGGAAATACATGTTTTGGGTCTCCCTGAATCCAAAAAAAGCATTTTTAGAAACTTGTCCGTGTATGTGTCTGTCTGTGTGTATGTGTGTGGGTCTCTGGGCAGCATAGCTCAAAAACGTAAATACCGTTAAATACCAAACCTGGTATTAAGTCTGATAAGTTCTCAGGATGCAACACGAAGATTTTCAAAAAAATACCTCAATCCATAACTACTCTTTACTTGGATTTTTTTTTTAATTTTGATTTTCTAAAAAATGGCTCTAAAGATCTTGATTAACATCTCTTATATTTAAGATATTTACACGAGAAGTAAAATGTATATATTCAATTTTCTGGGAATAGCCTCTGAAGAGTACTTTATTCTGGATGAATTTTACGGAATTTTTCATAACTACTAAACCGTAAGAATTGGACAAAAAGAGTTTTTTAGATATTCCTTGTTATTGGTTTCAGCTATGAAAACTTACTTTTCTCATATAGGAACTTGTCAGCTCCTGTCCACACAAACAAAGAAAGTCATATAGCAACCAGCTTTTGACTATCACTTTAACCTATGGTAGTCTCTTATTTCGCTTCTACTTACAAGGAAGCACGTAACAAGACTATTTCTGCTAATTTTTTCTCGATTAGAATGAAGCAAATAGAAACATAAGCTTTTTAACAATAATTTGTTGCAGAGATATAGAGAAAGTCATGTGCATGCAACACATCAGACTAAATTCTCAATTTTTCACACCTGAAGTGATTTCGTCCTATAGTGCTATCTATGGACGATGAGTTGACTCCTCATCACCATATGCGTATAGTGGCGAATTAGGAATTCCTTCCATTGCATAAACCCGTAAGTTCCGTAATTGGCAAAGACCTACTCTATTCTTCCATCAAAGCAAGGAACAGCAACTCGATCCGGAGGTTCTACACGTGTTCTTGAGCGTAGGTATGTATCAGATGAGATTAGAAAGCATTCTGTAGGTTCGTTTAGGCCAGGAAGCCACAGAACGTAGAACTTGTCAAGGCATATAAATGTACACATATGTTTATATACTACGAAAACAAAATCTGATGTGTTACATTCACATGACTTTCTCTACATCCCTGTAAAATGTATATATTAAAAAAAGCTTAGCAGAAATAATCTTGTTACTTGCTTCCTTGCAAGTAGAAGCGAAATAAGGGAGTACCATAAGTTAAAGTGATAGGCAAAAGCTGGTTGCTATGTGACTGAAGTTTCTTTGTTTATGTGGACAGGAGTTGACAAGTTCCTGTATGAGAAAAGTATGTTTTCATAGCTGAAACCAACAACAAGGAATATCTAAAAAACGATCAACTCCACGAAAAAAATGTTTATAACATAAATTGCATGTTTTAACGTGCTCTACGTTTTTTGTGTGGTAAGTTTTCGTCCATCTCTTACGGTTTAGCAGTTATACAAAATTTCGTAAGATTCATCCAGAATAAAGTAGTCTTCAGAGGCTATTCCCAGAAAATTCAAGATATACATTTTATTTGTCAAGTCTTTAATATACGATATTTTAATCAAAATCGTTAGTATCATTTTTGAGAAAATCAAAATTTTCGAAAAAAGTTCCATGTAAAGAGTAGATGAGGTAGGGGGATTTTCTTGAAAATCTTCGTGTCGCATCCTTGGAAGATACCAAACCTAAATACCAAGTTTGGTTTTTAACGGACTTTTCGATTTTGAGCTATGCTGCCCACAGACACACACACATACACACACAATACACACAGACAAACACGCACACGGACATTTTTCTAATTTTTTTGTATTCAGGGGGTCTCAAAATATGTATTTCCGGTAAAATCTGGGTATAAAAATTTTGGGTGTATTACAATAGCTTCTCTATACACTAAGTACATAGTACGTGTAGAGAAAGTAAAAACAATATATAAAGCTCTAGTGCTAAAAGCATGGGTTACAAAAACAGAAGAATAGACAGATAATCACATCATATGGCTTTTGAGGCCTGTACGCCACTGCACTATACTTGATGTGCTCCATAAAAGCATATGTACTTTCTTTTTTGCATGCACATATAAACAAAGAGTATAAAAATTAGTGTTAAAACGTATAAATGAATATGTAACACTGATGTAATGTCAGATGATAGTTTTCTAATTATCGACATAATGGATACTACTAGCTAGTAATTATATACAACTAAAATATGATTATTGTATTATGTACTCTCCTAAGTGCATAAATGTCAACAACTTACAATACATATTTACAAATATGTTACAGAATTTACAATGCAAAAATGCAAAAATTTACAGTTATGTACTGGAGTGTAAAATATCAAAGGACCAGACTTTACAGACTTTGTGTCATTACTAAATACTAACAAAAAGTCTGATGTGTTCCATTCACATGACTTTCTCTATATCTCTGCAAAAATGTTATTTAAAAGCTTATGCATCTATTAAGCCATGCTAATCGAGAAAAAAGTAGCAGAAATAGTCACATTAGGCTTCCTTGTAAGTAGAAATGAAATAAGGGAGAACCATAGGTTAAAGTGATAGTCAAAAGGTGACTGAAGTTCCTTTGTTTGTATGGACAGGAGTTGACAAATTCCCGTACGAAAACAGTATACTTTTTTTGAAGCTGAAAGCAATAATAAGGAATATCTCAAAAACGACCAACTCCACGAAAAAAAATGTATAAGACATAAATTGTGTGTTTTATCGTGATTTTCATTTTTCTGTAGTAAGTTTTCGTCTATCTCTTAGGTTTACCAGTTATGTAAAGTTCAATAAAATCATCCAGAATAAAGAGGTCTTAAGAGGCTATTCCCAGAAAATTCAATATATACTTTTTATTTGGCATTTTAGTATTCTAAATATAACACATTTTAATCCAAATCGTTAGAGCCATTTTTGAGAAAATCAAAATTTTCGAAAAAATCTTCGTGTCACATCCTTGGAAGATAACAAACCTAAATGCCAAGTTGGGTTTTTAAGGTATTTTCGTTTTTTATCTATGCTGCTCACAGACACAAACACACATGCACACACACGGACATTTTTCTAAAAATGTTATTTTGTATTCAGGGGTCTAAAAACATGCATTTCCGGTGAAATCTCGGTATCAAATGTTTGGGTGAATTACAATACCTTCTCTATACACTATGTACATAGTACGTGTAGAGAAGGTAAAACATTCATTTGACACATTCGTACAAGTACACTTTGAATATAAAACACACCCACACACACACACAAATATGCACAAAATGCAATACATTATAATACTTATAAATACAATGATTATTACAGTATTGTCAGACAGATTTGCCACTTATTCATCTGCAGAGTAAAATGATTTATTGCATAGGTACTCTTATCAAATGAAACACATGCACTACTGCAAGGATCAGAAGAGTTTTGGCCAAAAGTTACCTAATATTCCATCAAAGTCTCACTCTGCCCCAGTTTTAACCTTTTCGCTGCTAACATATTTTTAGGCGATAAACAGTTCCTTGCTACGTTAAGGGAACATTGTGCTAAAAATCCGAAATTTGGTTTTCACCAATAATATTTCATAAAGATTAGTTTTAAAATTATTAAAAATAATAAAGACGAGGATGCAAAAGCCTAATTAAAAATATTTTAATGAATTTTAAATTATGTTTTAATTCAAGCTAATGCATCCTCATCTTTATTATTTTTAATCCTTTTGAAAACCAATCTTTATGAAATATTTTACTTTATAAAAAGTTTATAAGATTTGGTAATGGCTGTGCTGCATCCGCGGTTAGACAGCAAAATCTAATGGGAATTTTAATTTTTGATGAATATGGCAGTACATAATTTTACGATTCATAATGTTGTGTATTTCAAGTTGAAAATGCAATAATATGCACTAATAATTAAATAGGTAAGTATATTTACAAAACAAGTTTCATACCGGGTGCTTCTACCTGTCCCGTCATCATTAACGCATGCAGTAACACCGTTTATTTAACCGGCGCCCTCCCCATCCCAAACGATAGGCGAGATAGAGCACACGGCAGGCCTCCCCACACCCCACCAAAAGAATATTTCCGGCCGTGAAACAGGGACTGTTTTGGCGGCAGAATGCAGCTTGACTCCGACCAAACGACTTGCAGTTTATCTTTGATTTATGTATTACTCGGAATTAGTGTAAACGGTCAGTGAGAGTTGTCAGATATAATTGATTTAAAAATTGCTGCAGGAGAAGATGAAATTCTAAGACTTACAATCGCTGAAACATGCGGTCGAGTTTTTCTACGATCGAGTTATCTAGACCGTAGCACTGAAAAGGTTAATGAAGTTTCATCAAACGCGATTATGCTACTGTATAGGTACATGTTTGTGAACTGTTAGTGCGAATTTGAAAATGAATAACGGTGGTTAGTCCACTACGACATTGTTATCACTAACATCCTAAATTTCGAAGGTGATAAAGAACGCTAATCAGCCTTACTAGCTTCCGGCAAAACTTCCGTTATTTAGTCTGGCTGAATTTTTTAACCGGTAGCCTAATAAGACATTAAACAAAAATGACGATAAAAATCTGATGTGTTACTCACATGACTTTCTATAGCTGCTCAACAAACAAACTTCTTATAAAAGATTATTCTTCTTTCTACGCCATGCTAATCGGGATAATCATTAGCAGAATGTTCTCATTATTTAGTTCCTTATAAGTAGAAGGGAACTAAAGGAATGCGCTATGAAGTGACTGTCAAATGTTTTAAAAGCTATCGTTATGCGATTGTCATTACAAATCGCTTCTGTGCTTGGCCAGGAGTAGAATAAAAGAAAAACGGACCTTCCTGTCTGAGAAAGGTATAAGTACTTCACGATTGAAACTAATAACAAGGAATATCTCGAAAACCGTAAACTCCACGAAAAAATGTGTATAACATAGATTGTGTATTTTAGCAAGATCTACATTTATTGTGCATCAAGTTTTTGTCGATCTCTTACGATTTACTAGTTATGCAAAATTCATCCACAATAAACAGGTATTTAGGAGCTATTCCCAGAAAATTCAAGATATACATTTTATTTGTCAGGTAAATATCTTTAATATACGATATTTCAATCAAAATCGTTAGAGCCATTTTTGAGAAATCAAAATTCTCGTAAAATGTTCCATGTAAGGGGTAGTTGGGGGTGTGGGGATTTTCTTGAAAATCTTCATGTCGCATCCTTGCAAGATACTAAACTTGAATAACAAGTTTATTAGTTATCGTTTTTTTTTATCGTTTTTGAGCTATGCTGTTCACAGACACACGCACACGCTCGCGAACACACGGACCTTTTTCCAGAAATGCTTTATTTTTTGGATGCCGAGGGACCCAAAACATGCATTTCTGGTGAAATCTTGGTATCGAATTTTTGGGTGCATTACAATACCTTCTTTATACACTATGTACATAGTACGTGTAGAGAAAGTAAAAAGGTGTTTGTGTATGGACAGCTAAGCTCAAAAACGAAAATACTGTTAAATATCAAATTTGGTATTTTAAGTTTAATATCTTACAAGAATGCGACATGAAGATTTTCAAGAAAATCCCCCACCAAAAACTACTCTTTTCATGGAAAATATTTTGAATTTTTTTTCTCAAAAATGGCTCTAACAATTTTTATTAAAATACTATAGGTTTAAGATCTTATCATGACGAAAAAGATCAGTGTGTTTGCGTGAGTGTCTGTGGACAGCATAGCTCAAAAACGAAAAGATCGTTGAATACCAAACTTGGTATTTAAGTTTGGTATCTTCCAATGATGCGACACGAAGATTTTCAAGAAAATCCCCCACCCCCAACTACCCTTTACATGGAACTTTTTTTCGACAATTTTTATTTTCTCTAAAATGGCTCTAACAATTTTGATTATAATATCATATATTAAAGATATTTACCTGACAAATATTATGTATATCTTGAATTTTCTAGGAATAGCCCCTGAAGACTACTTTATTCTGGATGAATTTTACGGAATTTTGCATAAGTGCTAAACCGTAAGAGATGGAAAAAACTCACCACACAAAAATGTAGAGCACGTTAAAACACAGAATTTATGTTATATACGTTTTTTTCGTGGAGTTGATCGTTTTTATATATTCCATGTTATTGGTTTCAGCTTTAAAAAAAATACCTTTTTCTCATAGATATTTGTCAACTCCTGCCCTTATAAAGGAACTTCAGTCACCTAGCAACCAACTTTTGACTATCACTTTAACCTATGATAATCCCTTATTTCCCTTCTACCTGCATGGAAGCAATTAATAAGACTATTTTTGCTATATTTTTCTCGGTTATCATGAAGTAAATAGAAACATAAGCTTTATAACAATAAATTGTTGCAGAGAGTTGTCATGTGAATGGAACACATCAGATTTTTACTATTTATATTACTGTATGTTATTAGTAGTACATGGGTATGAGAAATGATAACAAAACAAGTTCATGAGAAGTAAATATACAGTCGGAAAACCACAGTAACATTCCTTTTCTCCTTGCTATTCCTATTCAATTACATTGTAAATCATAAAACTGGTGAGAAATAGACGAATGGTTTTAACCTCAATTCACCTTTAAGATAAGAGGTGTGGTTAACCTTTGTACTTTAGATTCGAGAGCGAAGTTGGTTAAATTCATTAAACCTGTCAATTGCCAGAATATTAGTGCCGCCGATGTGCCGGAATTTCGTCCCGCAGGGGTTCTTTAACCTGCTAGTAAATTTGCTAACATGGGGCTATCGCGTTTAAGCACACTTAAATACCATCGATCTTGGCCGGGTTTGAACCCGCGAACTTAAGTTTAGACGGGCAGAGCTTAACCAACTGATCCAGTCCGACGTGAACTCGATTAGTTTTCCCTTATCCTTACAAGACGAATGTTGAGTAAATCTAACCTCTACGGAGCTCGGGCTCATTTCATTTCACCTACAAGGTGTAAAGAACGTTACAAATAGACCAAAATCACATGACTTTCTCTAGCTGCTCTACAAACTTTTTACAAAAGATTATTTGTCTTTCTACACAACGCTAATCGAGATAAACATTAGCAGAATGTTCTTATTACTTAGCTCCTTATACGTAAGAAGAAAATAAGGTAATGCACTATGCTAAACCGATAGTCAAATGTTTTAAAAGCTGTCGTTAAGCGATTGTGATTGCAAATCGCTTCTTTGCTTGGCCAGGAGTAGAACAAAAGAAAACGGACACCTACTCTCTGAGAAAAATATATTACTTCACAACTGAAACCAATAAAATGAATATCTCGCAAACGGTTACCTCCATACCCCCACAACAAAAATGTAAAGGACATAAATTGTGTGTTTTGACGAGAAATACATTTTCTGTAGAAAGTTTTTGTATCTTACGGTTTAGTAACTAAGCAAAATTCATCCAGAATAAAGAGGTCTTTAGAGGCTATTCCCAGAAAATTCAAGATATACATTTTATTTTAGATGTAAATAAAGCCATTTTTTAGAAAACAAAAATGTTGAAAACTTTTCCATGTAAAGAGTAGTTTGTGGTGGGGGCATTTTCTTGTAAATCTTCTTGTCGCTTCCTTGGAAGATACAACATAGCTCAAAAACGAAACTGGTCATTTAACGGTCATGTCGTTTTTGACCCTTTTCGGACTCGGGACCCTAAAACATATATTTTCGGTGAAATCTCGACACCGAATTTTTGGGTACAATACAATACTTCTGTAACCCTATGTACATTGTACATACGGGGCTAGAGAAAGTAAAAAGATAGGAGGAGGATTGCATTACCCAAATGCAGATTTTTGCAACTTAATGCAAATAATATACAATTTTACTGTGGAAGCTGTAAAGTATATACCAAGGAAACATCTTTTTAAAAGCTTAAAAACAACTGCAAAAGGTAGATTCCTTGAAGAACTGAAAAAATTGCCTCTAGGCTCAAGTGATCAGCATTCAGGCTTCCAACCCAGAGGTTCCGGGTTCGATTCCCAGCTAGGGCAGGGAATTTTTCTTTAACTTGAATAATCTGCCCTTCCCCACAGAGTCTGGAAGTACGAATGTAGGAGTGAATGTGTGTGTTTAAGTACTGAGGAAACCAACGTTATAAAACCCTACAGTGCAACGTGAAACACACCTGCAGTTGTTTCTCAAGGTAAAACCCCCATGAAGTTACAAAAAATCTTATGTGTTCCACTCACATGACTTTCTCTACATCTCTGCAACATATTATTGTTAAAAAGCTTCTATTTACTTCATGCTAATTGAGAAAAAATTATCAGAAATTGTTTTATTACTTGCTTCCTTTAAGTAGAAGCAAAATAAGGTGTACCATAGGTTAAAGTAATAGACAAAAGCTGGTTGCTATGTGACTGAAGTTCCTTTGTTTATATGGACAGGAGTTGGCAAATTCCTACATGAGAAACGTATAAGTATTTCAAAGCTGAAACTAGAAACAAGGAATATCTGAAAAACGATCAACTTCACGAAAAAAATGTGTATAACACAAATTTTGTGTTTTAATTTTGTCTAAATTTTTTGTGTGATAAATTTTGTCCATCTCTTACGGTTTAGCAGTTATGCAAAATTCCATAAAAATCATCCAGAATAAAGTAGTCTTCAGAAGCTATTCCCAGAAAATTCAAGATATACATTTTATTTGTCAGGTAAATATCTTTAATATACAATATTTTAATCATAATCGTTACAGCCATTTTTGAGAAAGTGAAAGTTTTTGAAAAAAGTTCCCTGTAAAGGTTAGTTGGGGTGGGGGGATTTCTTGAAAATCTTTGTGTGAGATCCTTGGAAGATACCAAACCTAAATACCAATTTGGTATTTAATAGACTTTTTGTTTTTGAGCTATGCTGTCCAGACAAGCACACATACACATGCGCACAGACCATTTTGTAAAAATACTTTTTTTGGATTCAGGGGGACCCAAAACATGTATTTCTGGTGAGATCTTGGTATCAAATTTTTGGGTGCATTACAATACCTTCTCTATTCACTATCTATATAGTATGTGTAGAGAAAGTAAAAAGGTGTGCCATTTGTAGAGGTCAGAAAATGGCAAGCATTCTTCTACAAGAGCTTTTAAGATTTCTCCTTATTAACATTGTAAAAGATATGTTGTACCAAAGTGAAATAGTGTGAAAAAACCCCTTCACCGAAAGTCTTTAAACTGAAAGTGCTAAAGTTAAAACAAAATTATGAGAAAAAATACTTAAATTAGCCTTTATATCCTGTACCTAATTTGAATATGTCTCCTTAGAATATTTAATCTTAATATTTCTATCAAATAACAGATTAATACATGTATTAATTCTTCAATAAATACAAAACACAATTTTCAATCCATATATACTTAAAATTAGTAATTTTAAGCAAAATTACTCGTAAAAGTTTTGACATTTAAATGTCACTTTATGGGTCCACTACACGTCACCTAAATCCAGAATTTTCAGATATGGTTAATGATATTAAAATTACTCTGATATAACTGATTTCTTCCTAGTTTCATGTTTGTATGCATTTCAGTAGCAGTGCTTACAAGCTACTCCTCCAAATATGTCGCTTAATTGTTGGGTCTGTTACAATCACAACACAGAGATATTTTTTGTTATTATTATTGCTTAACGTCCTTTAATCTGTTTGGTCATATCAGACGATGAATGAAATTGGTGAAATTATGTTCAAATGATCTCGGGGTGCTTGAAGTTCTCGACATTCGTCTTCTCAGGATAAGGGAAAACCTCAAAAGAAACTTATCCGTGTAACTCACCCTAAGTGAGTTTCGAACTTATGACACCTGTTGAATGTGAGGCAGACACGCTACCACCACACTACCCAGGGGGGCTACAGAGAGATTATTAAGATTAACACAATTTGTAAGCCTATAGTCAGTTTCTTTTGGAGTGTCAACATAGCTACAATTTGTAAATTACTTGCTCACTTTGACAATTCTAATACAGAGTAATGAAGTTTTCCTGACTTAGGGACAATAGCAATCTCACTGGCAGTAAATGCCAACACATTCAGAAATATGATAAAAATGAACTTAGCATGTAATGTAAGTTGAGTATTACATTAAAATCTTAACAATTTTAAACAACAATAGCTTTACAATGGTATTATGTAAAGGCGGTAGAAAAAGATATCTTAATCACATCAAAACAAATTGTAACAAAAAAAGATCTGGTGTGCTCCATTTACATTAACTTTCTCTGTTTTGGAAACTATTCTAACAAAAGATTATTTATTCTCTTACGTACTTAATGCTAATGAAGATAAACATTCCCAGATGATTTCTTAGATCGTTATAAGTAGAAGGGACATCTTTTAAAAGCTGTCATTATGCGTTTGTTATGGAAAGGTGGGTAAAATAAGAGAGATAGAGAAAGAAATATAACTTCCCATTTCAGAATAGTTTAAGTTGTTAAAAATTGAAACCAATAGCAAAGAATTTCTTGGAAATAGTTTACTCTACAAAAAAAGTATGTATGTGTGTTTTAACAAAATCTAATTTTTTGTGTAGTAAGTTTTTATCCATCTTTTACAGTTTACTAGTTATACAAAAGTCATTCAGAATGAAGAGTTATTCAGAAAATTTTAATATATACATTTCGATTTTAATAAAAATATCTTACACATATGGTATTTTAATCAAACCTGTTAGTCATTTTTTAAAAAAATAAAAATTTTTGAAAAATGCTCCAGGGTAGTTGAGGGTTAGGAGATTTTATATAAAATCTTTGTGTTGCATCTTTGAAAAATTCTGAACTTAAATAACAAGTTTGGTATTTTATAACTTTTTGTTTCCGAGTTATGCTGTTCTCTCTCTCTCACTCACACACACTTGGACCTTTTATTAAAAATGTCGCCAGGAAAGCTTCAGTTCTTATTTTAATGTTTTTTTGTTTGGATTCACCAGTCTTCACAACCTGTATTTCCAGTGAAATCTCGGTATTGAATTTTTGGGTGGAATAAAATACCTTCTCTATTATGTAAATTGTACATACTAGATAAAGAGAGTAAAAATGTTATAATGACATTGATAGTTTAATTAAAATAGATACACTTAAGTGTTGAATACAGTTGAAGAGTCATTCAGTGCTTACTTTTGGCCTGTAGGGTATATTGTTCTAAATATTTGCATTCAAATTTATGTTTTACTGTAAAGTTTACTTTGCAGTGGTTACACATTGTGGCTTGACTTTTAGTAAGGCAGCGTTTATGTGTTGATTTTGAATGTCCAATGGTACTTTCTGTTCTTTAGGTATATTTCACTGCTGTTGAATTTGAGTTCCTCACTTCTAAAAATTTCTCATACAGATCTCAAAACATGTCTCAATTGTGGAATTCCACATAGTACAAAAATGCCCTAATATAGTATGGTACCGCTACATAGATAACATCTTTGCAATAGTCCCAGAAAGACACCTTGAAGATGCATTGAAAGTGCTAAATCTGCAAGAAAAATCCATAAAATTCACAATGGAGAAGGAATGTGATGGACAACTACCATTCTGCTACCTTAAAATTATAAAAAATAAAAACCATCACACCAAAAGTTACATAAAACAACAGGGTTACAATCCCATTTCCCATTAGCATGCAGTACTCAATAGCCTTGTGTACATTTTTATAGTGTTTAACACCCGCTTTTACTACATGCAGGCCATGACACTGATGATCCATGGAATGAAGATGTAAAATGAAAGTGGTTCAGGATGAGCAATTGTGTACAATGATGATGTAGTCAAATACAAACTAAATTATATGTGCACCGAGTTCTTTTATGAGGCCTTCATAATTAGAAATCATTCATAGAAAAAATTCCACAGAAATGAAATGTTTAATTTCCATAGATTTACACAGTGTAACTGACAGCATTTTAAATCATGAAAATAAGGAACCAACAGTTGACGAAATTAGGAGCTTTACAATGAAGTTCATGTCAACAAACAACTTATCTTCATAGTCGAAACCATCCCATATTGAAATTGCTGGTAATGAACAGCCAAGGAAGCAATAACACTTGCAAGTGACTTTGAAAAATCAATTTCTTTACTTTGAATATCCAGGGAATGCCTCTACAGGTACTATGTACATAGTGTATAGAGAAGGTATTGCACTCCACCCAAAAATTTGATAACAAGATTTCACTGGAAGTATATGTTTTAGGGTCTCCTGTATCCAAAAAAAGCATTTTCAGATAAAGTCTCTCTGTGTGTGTGTCCATGAACATGATAACTCAAAAACGAAAAGTTGGTAAAACACCAGATTTGGTATTTAAGTTTACTATCTTCCAGGGATGCGACATGAAGATTTTGAGAAAAATCCCCCCACCCCAAACTACACTTTACATGGTACTTTTTTCGAAAATTTTGATTTTTTTCAAAAATGGTTCTAACCATTTTGATTAAAATCTCTTATATTTAAGATATTTACATGCCAAATAAAATGTATATCTTGAATTTTATGGGAATAGCCTCTAAAGACCTGTTTATTCTGGATGTTTTTTATTGAATTTTGCATAACTGGTAAACCGTAAGAGATAGACAAAAACTTAACACACAAAAAATGTTGAGCACGTTAAAACATACAATATATGTTATATACATTTTTCTCGTGAAGTTGATCGTTTTAGAGTTATTCCTGGTTTTTTATTTCACCTTTAAAAAACATTCTTTTCTCACACAGGAATTTGTCAACTCCTATCCATACAAAAAAAGGAGCTTCAGTCACATAGCAACCAGCTTTTGACTATCACTTTAACCTATGGCACTCCCTTATTTCCCTTCCACTTGCGAGGAAGCAAGTAATAAGACTATTTCTGCTAATTTTTTCTTGATTAGCATGAGGTAAATAGAAGCATAAGCTTTTTAACAATATTTTGTTGCAGAGATATAGAGAAAGTCATGTGAATGGAACACATCAAGATTTTTTATTCTTGTTTCCAAAGTGCTCATGAAGAGATATGATAGTATTGGTGATAGTGGGCTGCCCATAGCTAAACCAGTTGTTTGTTTATAATATTTCCAGTTGAAAGTGAAAATTTTGATCTATGCAAAGATTTGTTAATGTGATGTATTCTTGGGCTTCGGCAGTGGCATGGCCTTTCCAACATACCAGAATAGAAGTCCAAAAACACTAAAAAAATTGCAAGGAAAACAGAATTAAAAGTTTGAGAGAACATCTAAATTTGGAAAAACAAGAACCGTATTTTCAATTTTGAAATTCTGCCAGGCTGAGCCGCCTGTCAGAGAGAAGGTTTTTCATGCTGGAAAAAGCCTTGCACAGATCGAGCAAAAACTGAGATTGTTTACTAGTTGTTGCAATCGCTGTTGATATTAAACAGAGCTTCTTCTGCCGGCCCATTTTAGTAATTCCTGTCTTATTCTTCACTGTTGCAAAATGTTGAGGTATAAAATACTTTTTCTTATGATTGCTTTTTCACAAACTTTGCACATTAGAACAGTACAATCGGTAGATAGGGTACATCTGAACCAAATTTGCGGGCATGACCATGCAGCTTACTACTTAACTGTGCACTCACTTTCGGCATCATAAGTATTGCAATAATCACAAAAACTACTGATGGAGTTGTTTAATACAAGTTCAGTTTCAAGCTAACAGATTCTACTTGCTGAGGCCTGAGGTGTCTACTTTCTTTCAGAGATCGGGAAAACCCAACTGTGAATTGTCTCAAAAAGAGGGGTGTGAGAAGAGATTAGAGCATCCGAAATACACAATAATGGGATATGGCAAAAAAGATAACTTTGCGGACCATTGGTAGACAGACACTTGCAGACATACATTCCTTTCTACACCCTCCACGTAATATGTTCTTTTGCTAGAAAACTCTGAAGTAACCTGTTATACTATTCAAGCACTTCTTGGAAATATATGTATTGCTGGAGAATAGATTCTCAGCAAATATCTGTGCGAGGTGAATACATATTTTTAATTTGTACAACCATTATTTTTTATTTTTTGATAAAAACCATGCAATCTTTTTTTAAATGTATTAAAAATAAAGAAAATATACAATAAAGAGGTAAAAAGGCTATTTAAAAAAAAGGCAATTAATTTTAAAATAGACAACAGGAGCTAAAACAGGCAAAAAAAGGGGCAAACTAAATATTGTGCCTATCATCCCCAAATTTGAGGAAATGTGTTTATCCCTAATAGACCTTTCATACATACTCTCTGCTTAAAAAAGGCATTTTGCCTAACATCTGGGCTCTAGTTATATTTTACAACTGTCACACTCACACATATTTGATCACAACCTGATTTTCTGGTGCCAGATCATTAATACTGGAAGTAGTCAAACTGGAAGAAGTGGATTTTACTGTTGGTTTTATTGTGGTTGTAGTCAGTGGTTCTGGACTAATAGCTTTTAATTGTGGGAAATTAGCAGCACCATACTGTGATAAGGTTTCAAAATGTGTGTGGTTCAGTGTGGTGTTCATCTTTGTCCTGGTTGTTTACATTTGAACATGAAAGTGAGTCTGTTGACAGGTATGTCTAGTAGTGATATGCAGCGTGCATGGATTCTGGGATTGTTTTAGGTCACTTGGATGCACACAAGCTTGTCTTCAAGTTTAGAATAACATTTATACACAAAAATCCATTGCTGTAGAGTCAGCTGCCTGTTCATCTTAGTAACTTACGTACAAGGACAGAGGTTGTATAAGCTGCCACTTGGAGTGCTTGAGAAACAAAACACTCTGTTGCCTTGTAGGTGAAGATTTTCAATACAATGCTCCCAACAACAAGAATCCTTTACATAGAATTTCATTTTCATTTATTTTTTTTTCAAAAACCACCCTAATATCATCATACATAAGGGGTGCCTGTGAATTAACAGGACATTAGTTTGAATCTCGCTTAGGGTGAGTTACCCAGATAAGGTTTTTTTGGGGTTTTCCCTTATCCTGAGAAGATGAATGTTGAGTAACTTTAAGCTCCATGGACCCTGATATCATTTGAGCATCATTTCACCAATTTCATTCATTGTCCGATATGACTAACTAGGTTAAAGGACGTTAAGCTACCAAAAAAAAAGGGGGCAAGGAAAGCTATGTGAGAGCTGCACATATAACTTTTAAAAATGTTAGTACCCTTGTCTTATTTTCTTATTGCATGATTATACAAAATTGACTGAAAGCAAATGCAAAATTCAAATGAAAACAACAGTAATTGAAATATTTATTGAGGATCAGATTATTTTAAGAACATTGTATTCATATATAAGTGAGCTGCATCTAAATGTTTGTTTTGTAATTTGCACATTAAAATTAAACACAAACAATTAGTAACACACACACACAATAAAAGAGCAAAGGAATTCTTTGTCCACCACAATCATCATTGATGCCTTTTTCCTTGATGCTAGGTTTTAGAGATCAATTGTATACTGCTCTCACATTTATATACAAAACAATAAATAAACTAACCACACAGGAATGTTACTTTTATCTCTTAGAAAATGTTCAAATGTTTCTTTTAGAACAAACATTACTTCAAAAAACATACAAAATCCTTTAAATGACACAAAGTGCATTATACAGTGAATTCTTAAAGAGTAACATGGCCTTTAGCTTCAATCTTCTCAGTTCTGAAACAAAGAGAAAGTAAATTAAGAATGGAGATCCACATGATGAAGCTCAAAAATTAAACTGAAAATTGTGTCAAACTTAACACTTTTAAGCTTTTAATAAGTAAAAAGAAGCCTGTAACAGTGAAGTAACACAAATATTAATATGATAGTTATAATTGTAACAATTCTCCTCTTATCTTTTTGAAATCCAAGGACTAGTTTCACAATAAAATTGTCTATTGCATCATCAGCTCAGTTTCTGTTTGATCTTGTTTATTTACATTGTTATGGTAACTGCTTCTAGGTGGATTGTGTACTAAGGCATTGCTAACTACTGGAATCAATTGGTGGTATATCAAAATTCACTGCAATAGACCCTTTTATTGTGAAACTACAACTACAATTATTGTTATATTAATACTCTTAAGTTTTGTTATTTTAGGTATTTACCTAGAACATACTTCACAGGAAGTTCACTCATTTTTCAGTTAAAAGAAAAAGTTTTTAACATTATAAAGTGTTAGTAGTTCTCCTTTCTTACATAACTTTTATTTCTTTTCCTGTTTATGTTTGTAATTAATAATTGTATATGATACAATAAGGAGTGTAACATTAGGGCCTACAATGCAATTGTTATTAAGACTAGAAATAAATACAAAGATTAAAATATATATATATATATAAATATTATCTTAATGTTCAGGCATTTGACTTATTGCCATTCACCTTACAAATAAATATACAGGATATTTCAAAACGACACCAAACGAAGATGTGGACCTTGTTGGTCATACCATACGTGATACGTGAATATAATCTTCAGCTCTAAATTTGCCATAAAATCACCATAGATTACAGTCGTACATAACCAAATGGCATGTGCCTGGCCCACTCCAAGAGACATGCCAGTTGGTAACGAAGATCTCAGTTGCGTGGTGTAGGCGTGGTTTGATAGACACGCCAGCGCGGCACAGGTCACCTGAGTAATGGAAAATGTTACATGTGGGTTTTGTTATGTATTTCGTATAACATGTTCTGAGGATGTTTACGTGGTGTATGACAACCACTGTTCCTTCGCCGCCTAATCCCAAAT
The DNA here is from genome assembly GCA_030762935.1 of Hymenopus coronatus. Classification (NCBI taxonomy): domain Eukaryota; kingdom Metazoa; phylum Arthropoda; class Insecta; order Mantodea; family Hymenopodidae; genus Hymenopus; species Hymenopus coronatus. Next base: position 15,581,906 of record CM060884.1, read on the forward strand.
GTGTGCGATTTTTAAACACACATAAAACTTTAAATAGAAGAGTTTGAAAGTTGAGTCCAAGCGTAAGCTAATCAACTGCTATCTTCATATGGTGTCGTTTTAAAACAGCCTGTATATTTCAAAGACAAATCAAATGGCAATATGCACAGAAATGGTCACCTCAACAAGTTTTATAGAATTGGTCAATGTTGAATTGAGTTTAGCACAACTATAAGGGTATGTAAACAATGCTTATTCTTGCTGTGTCTTATAACACTTGATTTGCAGCATATTCTATAGTTGCCATAAAAGAGTGACAACAGTGAAAATGTGTATCAAAATATCTCAGTTTAGGTAGAAAATTATTTTCTCTGGATATGTAGTGTAACCTGGGATTGTATAATGCACATTCTTTCTAAATGTTTAACTTTTATCATATCTTTATTAACAACATGTCAATTATTCATAAGATGTGTAGTAATGAGTAGTCAAAAGCAAACTCAGTTTCAGACGAGCTCTCTTTGCAGGAAGTTAAAATAGGTCTCCAACATTGAGTGACACTTTTTTTTTGTATTTATCTGTGTACTTTTACAGAAATCCTGGGCCTGAGAAAATTCTGTCAGGGCCAGGTGATTTGTAAGAATCAAATGAGCTTGTAGCCCATCAAAATTATTATTATGGTAAAAAATCCTATAAGCTACCCTTTAATCTTCTCAGGTGGCTTCCTCTTGAGATCTGAGTTTTGAAAACGTATCTTAGGAATGAATAACTACTGAATCTGGGAAGGTAGCTCATTTTAGTAAAATTTCCATCATGTTTTTTCACAGCCTTAATGGATTAGGAGGGAATGAAGGTTGAGTGACTTCACAGAAGAGGTGAATTTCCTCAAACAAAAGAGAGGAGGCTTTGTCCATCCAGCTGGAGAAAGAAAATAGTTTAAATGCAAGTGTGTGGGAGATAAAACAGTTTCAGCTGAGTCAAGGACAAGTTTGTCCAGTGTTATATCCACACCGAGAGAGAGAGAATAATGCAAATAGAAGGAAGTATTGGGAAATAGTGAATATGATGTTGTAAGTTGAGACAGTACATGTGTCACAGGATTAAAAGTTATCTAAAAGGACATATATATTATAGCCAATATGGTTGGTTGGTGTCTAATGTTGAGCAGTTGGCAGTGAAGCCATTCGCTCTCTTGCATTCCAGTATTTTGATGTTATATTATCATGTTGACTAACGGTTGGGCAGCAGAATAGATGGTTTCCATCAATATCTTCTTTAAGTGTACAGAAAGGACACAGAGGAGATCTCACTATATCAGTCTTGAATAAATGTTTGTTGAGATAGTCGTGGCCTGTTAAGAGTCTAAACATTATAGCCAATATAATATAAATTATACTAAAAGGGGAGAAATGTACATTGAAAATGGCTAGGGTTGTAATATTGTATGTCACAAGTTGACAGGTAGGATAGTACCGTTAGGGAAGGACATTGAACTAAAGGGGTGAGGTTACACTGCCCGAGGGTGGACATAACAAAGCAGATAAATGGTTATCTTGCTAGTCAAGCGACACTTTTAGGCATGGAACATCTATGGAGCTAAGATGTGATATTTGGGCCTGGAATGGAACCGAACAGTCTACTGTTGGTTGTGACGGAAATAATGTTGGTACAATACAGACATAATCACTACACTAAAAGACTCAAAAGTAATAAGTAATAACAGGTGAGTTCGAGTAAAGCGTAACTTAAGAGTATAAAGTTTAAGAGGAATGCGTGTGTGTTCGAGGGTGGAAAAGGACGAACAAAATTAATAAATGAGTTTCATAATAATCTGGAACTCGAAGAAGGTCACTTGTGTCTTACCACACCTAAAAAGAGAGTCCATGCTAACAAAATCCTGAGCTAGGGCATCCACATCTCCACACCATTCCTTAATATCTAAAACCTGTATGTGGGATACGAACCCGCTACTCCTAGTTACTGCCATATGGTGCACATTCTAGTAGTGGGAGAGTGATTATGAGCAAGAGCAAGCTAGATGCATTCACATTTCAAACTGGATCACAATAGGATGAAGAAGAAAGAGAGACAGCTGTGAAGAAGTTGGTTTCTGGAACTGTGAAGGATTACATAGAGGTTTCGATGGAGGCTTTTTTAAAGAAAATTTTGAATATTGTCCATTTGTTAGTATTAGCTGAAACCTGGTTAAATAAGAATGAGTGCCTGGATGCAATTTTATCAGGAAACATGGATTAAGGAAGAATATTAAAGGGAAAGTTTCTGGTGGTATAGATTTACGATGAATTATTTAACAATTGGAGGGCAATGGATTTTTTGGGGGCTTCCTTCGGAAGAGAACTAAAGCCATTGGCCCCATGCTGTAGTTTTACAGATGTAAAAGAACCTCAACCCTAAAAAAAGAGGCCTCTCAGCGGTCTTTCATGTCCAATATAGCAGTTAAAGTGCGTCAGTAAATAAAACTTGTTTAAAAATCTGTCAATTAACTCCAAATTTCATAACCCAAATCTCTTTTGTCAACAAGAGAAGCAATTGTCAAATATAAAAGCAGAGTTTCTCTTGATGGAGTTGATATTACTGGGAGATTTAAATGCAAGAGTGGGTGAGTTAGAGATCAACGAATTAAATGTGAGGGATGTTTTGGGGAGGAATGGATTTAGCAAATTACGGGTTAGGCACAGTAAAGACAAGGCTGAAAATGAGGAAGGATTAAAACTGATTCAGTTTTATGAGTACAGAGAATTTGTAATTTTGAACGTCTGCTTCAGTGGTGATAAAATGGGTGAATTTATATTTATAAGTGCATGGGGTATATGCAGATGACATATTGACTGTAGCAAGAGACAAAAAATGTTAGTGAAGTTTATGAAGAATTAGAAAGAAGGTCTAAAGAAACAAAATTAGAAGTAAACAAAAACAAAAAAACAAAAAACTAAATACCTGAAAATGGCAGCAGGGCAAAAGAAAAAGAATAATTTCAAATCTTGTAGTTGGAGACAAAACATTAGAAGGGGTATCCAAATTACGATATTTAGGAGCACTTGTAAATAATGATAATAGTTTAAACGAGTGCATAAAAGAAAGAATTCAAAGTATAAATGCAGCCTATTATGTGAATTTAAGATTATTAAAAAATAGACTTATTAGAACAGGGACAAAATACAAGACCTATAAAACACTATTAAGACCAATAGTTACGTATGCTGCAGAAACCTGAACCCTAAATAATGTAGATGAAGAAATACTATGAAGATTTGAAAGGAAAATACTTAGACGAATCTTTGGACCTGTGAAGGATAAAGACCAGTGGAGAATTAGATAAAATTATGAGATAGAAGAACTAATTAATCAGCAAGATATTGTGAAATTTATAAAGGCACAGAGGGCTAGGGCACATAGAGAGAATGACGGAAGATGGAATGGCAAAAAGAATGTTGAAAGAGAGATTGTTCATAGAAGAAAAAATCTGATGTGTTCCATTCACATGACTTTCTCTACTTCTGTGTAACAAATTATTGTTAATAAGCTTATTCTTCTATTGACTTCATGCTAATCGAGAAAAAATTAGCAGAAATAGTCTTATTACTTGCTTCCTTGTAAGTAGAAGCAAAATATGGGAGTATCATAGGTTGAAGTGAAGTCAAAAGCTGGTTACTAGGTGACTGAAGTTCCTTTGTTTGTATGGACACGAGTTGAGAAACTCCTATATGAGAAAAGCACAAGTTTTTCAAAGCTGAAACCAAAAACAAGGAATATCTCAAAAACGATCAACTCCTCAAAAAAAATTTATATAACTTAAATTGTGTGTTTTAATGTGCTCTACATTTTTTGTGTGGTAAGTTTTTGTCCATTTCTTACAATTTAGCAGTTATGCAAAATTCATCCAGAATAAACTATTCTTCAGAGGCTATTCCCAGAAAATTCAAGATATACATATTATTTGTCAGGTAAATATCGTTAATGTAAGATATTTTAATAAAAATCGCTAGAGCCATTTTTGAGAAAATCAAAATTTTCGAAAAAAGTTCCATGTAAAGGGTAGTTGGGGGTGGGGGGATTTTCTTGAAAATCTTCGTGTTGCATCCTTGGAAGATACCAAACTTAAATACCAAGTTTGGTATTTAACAGTCTTTTCGTTTTTGAGCTATGCTGTCCACAGATACACACACACACACAGACTTTTTTCCAAAAATGATTTTTTTTGGATTCAGGGGGACCCAAAACATGTATTTCCGGTGAAATCTCGGTATCAAATTTTTGGATGCAATACAATACCTTCTCTATACACTATGTATATAGTACGTGTAGAGAAAGTAAAAAAGGAAGATGGTTAAATGATGTGATGGAAGACTTAAGAAAGATTGGAATCAGAGAGTGGAAAAGTAAAGCAGAAGATAGAGAGGAGGATTGTGAAGGAGGCTAAAGCTCACCAAGGGCTGTAGAGCCAGAAGAGAAGAAGTGCATGGGGTCAAAGTGCTGTGGATTATGCAGTGTGCATTTTATGGAAAGTTTGTGAATTTAATGTAATGAATGTATGTGGATCAAGCCCACACTTCTCATTTATAGAGTCTTGGTACATTAGAGGGGAAGCCCAGAGTGGCAGAGGTGATAAGTGTGGTTCAAGTACCAAGATTTTTAGTTACCTATATGTGGGCCCCAGAAAAGGCTGGTAGTTTTTGGAGGGTGCTGGACTCAGTATGGCTAAGTTATGGATGTATGGGATTAACTTACTGATTTAAGTAAAGTGAAGAAGCTATAGAGCTGTGAGACTTTATATTTAAATGGGAGGGAAGTGACAGGGCAGCAAGTTTGGCAGATCATTAATTAGTGTGTGAAGGGAGGAAGAAGCAGCATGACATAAGCCCTAAAGAAGAATTAGGTGTTTTATGGAAACAAGGGACAGTAGTCTGATTGGGGAAATTCTTAATAATACAATGTAGAAATTGGAAAGACTATTTTCACAGGAAGAAGTTAATAATCATGTTTGTAAATTCAAGAAAAACAAAACAATTGGAATTGACAGTTTGCCTACAGATTTCTTCAAAATGTTTGTGAGAATTCATATAAGTTATTATGGTTGACAAGCTTTATGAATAATATTAAAGAATAGAAGAAGCGCCAGATAGTTTGTGTATACAGCAATCATGCATGTCATTTATAAAGAGAAAGGGAATGAAGCTAATACTAATATTGTTGTGTTCCTCGTGTTGAAGTGCTTACTTCTAGTTGCGAGGCCTTTTTTACCTAGTTGGCTCCTCAGGACAGCATTGAGACACACAACCGTGAGTTTTAAGATGCTGAGGGGGATTGCCAACCAGCCAAAAAGGTGCTAAGAGTTGTGTCCCTGCCTAGTAGGCTCCAGGGAACTGTATTGAGACACCCTGAAGAGCTCAAGATGCAGAATGGGATTGACAACTATGGCAGGAATTACCCTATGACAGGAACAGAAGTATGGAAGCTTAAGAAAGTAGATCTGACTCGCACTATTGTGCCTATAGCAGAGGTGTCCCAGCTCTGGAGGCTGGGTAATGACCAGGGCTAGGAAGTCTGTTCCATTTGCCGTTCTGCATATAGGTTGCGACCGACCATCTCGCTGCATCAAAACAAGTCATTGATAAGAACGCAAGGTGGAGAGGTAAACAAACCTGACGTCAAGTAAGCAGTACTGTTTCCAGAGAGATATTCATGAGACATTCATAAAAGCAGGTCATTATGTACAACATACAAACTGTTACATATACAAGGCCGACTCTGATTTTTTTCTTTACATATGTACATTATGAAAACACCCAAGCGATTATAAGACAAATTGTAATATTTACTGATGGAATGTAAAATAATATCCAAATAATAAAATTATAAGACGGATCATAAGACAAATTGTAATATTTACTGTTAGAATGTAAAATATTATCCAAATAATAAAATTAATTTCTTAAATATCTTCAGACTCTTACCAGATAAGAAGGAAATCAGGAATTAAACTAAATATTTATTCATTACTATTACTAAAACTTTTTGTACTTCTGAAGCCTTTCAAATAAAAACCTCATTCTACATTCCAAAATACAAGATTTGTAATGTGTAAAAGTTTGCGTAATGTATCAGTATCATCAAGCAAATAGCATTTGTTGGGATCTAAAAGTGCAGCTTGTATGCGATACATCACACTGAACCCTGCACTCTTTTTATTTACACTTTTCATTTTCATCTTTATTTCAGGTGGGATGCTCGTGGATAGGTAGATCTGTCTTGACAGTTCTTCTACATGCCGCACAGATTCAAGTCAGTCCCATACCTCAGGACTATAACAGTGTGATAGTTGTGGGTAACATTCTGAACATATTTGCAATCTATAATATGTTTCTGTGAAGCATTTCTGCTATTAGACGTTTGACAGTTTGTTTACTAGAACTGCCATCGATTTCTAAATAAGTACATGCATAAGTGCACTGCTAGAAAACTTACTATGGTTGTAAAACAAATTAATTTTGCTCACATTTGAGCAGAACTAAAAGATGTTATTTGAATGCCTTCCTTCCTACGGACTTGTCCTAAGGTTCTGTGTTATGTAGTAATGCGTTGCACTTTTGTTGACCTTTGCTCGTGCAAGTAGCGTTCTCTGGATAAGGAAATCGGTACAAACTTCCTAGCTCTGGTAATGACTGTCTTCTCAGCGTGCACTCTCTCTTTTTATATCTGCAGCTGCCTTGCTCTATTGTCTATTGTAATTAGCAAGATAGCACAATCTCTCTTTTTTCACTATAACTATCTGTACATAGTGTTTACAAGTGTGAGAGCGTTGAGACTGTTCACAACAATAACTATAGAGGAATTGTACTGATATCCAATTTTGGAAAAAATGTTTACAGAAATGATGGCAGAGAGAATTAAAAAATGTCACTTATACATCTTGTGAAGATGTGTACATATACACATACACAAATAGAAATGGAAAAGAGAATGGCATGTATTTGGTGACAAAGAGGGTAAATGCTCCATTGCTTTTGTGTCATCCCTCATCTCCATGCCTGGGTTAGACTTCATCTTCAGTGATTAGTGGCTAAGCATGAAAGTTAAACAGCACAATTAACAAATGCCCCTTAATTAAACTCTCTTAGTGCTAATTCCAAATCTTCTCGAAATGTTGGTGTCAAGCCAAGTTTTTACCTGGCTAGAAGCCCGAGAAGATTTGGAATTAACACGTCGCCAGGAAAGCTTCAGTTCTTATTTCTCTTAGTGCTGATTTGCAAAATACATAGGTATACATACAGATATCTGTATTCTTAAAATGTAACAGAAGCAAGACTCGAGTGCTGAATACTTCACAATTACTGGTTGAAAACTGAATTTGAGAGTAATGCGCCAATGCCTGCAATTGCCATTACATTCAACTATTAAACTGAACTCACATTAGTTTGCTTTGGTTGAAATACATAACTGGCTAGGGTAACATATAACATATAATGATTACTGGCCAAGTATGAGCAGCATAATTAACAAATGCCTCTAACCTAACATACAACATGGAAGATCCTATGCTCATCCTTTTAAACTAAGAAAGAGTACTAAAAATAGGTAAAAATAGTAACAGTGAAGCACCACAAATATTAACACAATTAATAATTTGTAACAAAACTTCACTTATCTTTATGAATAACTCAAATTCACAGGACCACGAGGGTCATTTCAGAAGTCATGGCAACTATTTTTATCAGTCAAAAAGCTGCAGGAAACAAAACTAATGATATACATTCGAAAGTCACTGGAATGTTCTTCGCAATACTGGTAGTAAATTGGGATTCCAGTACAAGGGGCTATGGGTATAGGACATTGAAAGATCCGTAAACAGTGATAATTGTTTTATTCCTATTATATATGCACAAAAAGGTATGCGTATGTACGGTAATACTCTTACACCTTCAAAATAGTCCCCACAAGGTTTCCACACATCCTTCACATGCAATTTCTATGTATGCTCACTGTTCAACTTTAGTGACATCCATCTTGGAACAAAGTCTCTAGGATACTAATGTTTGCATGTGTCTATTAGCACCTACCAATGCACTCAGGTGTCATTCTGTACTGTGGACAAGATGTTATAAAATGTATATATTACAATATCCACATATTCATTTATTCAGAATTTATAAAATAGTTGCCATGACTTCTGAAATGACTCTCGTATTTTTGCAATTCACAATTCATTGCATCATCAGCACAATTTCTTGTTGTTTACTTGTGTTAGTTATAGCTACTAGGTGATGCATTATATACTACAGTATTGCCATCTACTGGAGTTTTATGAATAAACTCAAATTCACAGGACTAGATTCACAGTTTGCAATTCACAATTCACTACATCATCAGCACAGCTTGTTCAGATGATGATGCAATGAATTGTGAATTGCAACACTAGTGCCAGCAGCATAATTAACCAGAGCCCCTCAGCTAGCCTCTCTTAGTGTTGAAAATGAGATTCAGTTTTATTTATGGATACTTTTTAACTGCTGTGGTTTGCAGCATCCGATTATATATTGAGCGTGAAAGACTGCTTAACAAAAAATATACATATATTTGCACTTCCACAATGTATCACATGCCAAACTCAAATACTGAATTGACTTCATACTTAATAGGTTGATTGATGTTTGGAGGAATTTAGTAACAGTGATGGTCAAATTATATGTTTTATTAATTTGTTGTCATAATAACAACGCAAGTGATGTAGTGTTAAAAAACTAACTCAACAAATTAATAAACATATAATTTGACCGTCACTGTTACTAACCAATCAACCAATTAAGGCCTACAAGTCTTGAGGAATAAAACGGATACGTAAACAAACACGTGGAGAGAGCAGAAACGAACATGGATACACACAAGGTAGGACCCAACCAATCTTTAATAGCAAACAGAACAGAAATTAAGCTCTTCACTAAATTACAGGAGAAAAGAAGAAAAATAGCTGCCGCTATTAGGCTCCTTAATTTGTGCATTTTTAAAAAAGTAGTACCAAATTTCGTGAGAAGGGTAGTAAAATTCGATCACAACAGTAAACAACAAAAAATGGCAGAGAAAAAATACTAGAACTGGAAAAAAACAAACACTACAAAAATAAAAATGATGTAGAATTAAAACTATATTCACTGCACCTAAAACTAATAAGAAATTTAGGAAACATAATATGGGAAAACATGGAAAACAACCTTTACGAAATTTTGAACAGAAAAATGAAAAACAAAACAACAAAACTAAAAGGAAACTAGATAAATTATGTTTGAAAACAATGAAAGAAAAACCACCAACTAAACCAAAACATAACCTAAAACCACAACAAAGTAAAATCACAGATAATGTAGTAAACTTATCAAATCAAAATTTCACCAAAAAAGAGTTAAACTTTCTGAACCAAGGGTTAAAAACGTGTGTGGATTACTCAAATCAAGTAGAGGATTATATTGCAGACATCCAAATCGCCACAAAAAAACTTAAAAGAAGATAAAATTATAATAAAAAGCAAATGTTCAAAAATAGTTGATCAGATTAAAAATGAAAAGAAATCCAAATGCAATAGCCAAATATTAAAATCACTAAAAGACAAACCAGTCATATACAATAAAGCAGACAAAGGGAACAACATGGTAATTTTGGACAAAACAGAATACATAAACAGAATGGAAAATTTATTACAGGATGACCAATACATCACAGTGGAAACCAACCCACTAAACTCTTGCATCCAGACATTAAACAAAGCAGTAAAAGAAAGTAAAATCATCAAAAAAGCAGAATCATATAAAATAAAAGTAGACAGTCCCACATTACCCAGAATTTATGGCCTACCAAAAATTCACAAAACAGGAAAAACAATGAGACCAATCGCCAGTAGTATTGATTCTCCAACATATAAATTAGCAAAATGGTTATTGAATAAATTTGATTCGTTTCCAAAATTTGAAAGTTCCAATCTAGCAAACTCTTTGGAATTAGTTGAAAAAATCAAAGATCTAAAAATAGACACAGAAGACACATTAGTTTCATTTGATGTTACAGCACTATACCCTAGCATTCCAACACAAAAACTGCAAGCCCTATTAAAAAAATGGCTAAATACAACAGAAATAGGACCTGCAGAAGTAGAAGATTACATACAACTAACAAGTTTGTGCATTGAACAAAACTACTTCACCTTCAATAGTAAATTTTACAGGCAAAAATCAGGACTCTCTATGGGCAACCCTCTATCTCCATTTTTGGCAAATTTATTTATGAGCAATTCGAAACACACATGAAGAAAGCATTCCCATGGATTTTCAAGGTGTGGTACCGCTATGTTGACGACATATTTGCAATAGTACCAAGTAGACATTTAGATGATGCCATAAAATTATTAAACATACAGGAAAAAACAATAAAATTCACAATGGAAACAGAAACCAATGGAGAACTCCCATTCTTAGACCTAAGAATCATCAGAAACGACACAAAAGTAAACTTTGGAATCTACAGAAAACCAACTCAATCAGAAAATTACGTTAAAAATGAAAGCTACAACCCATTACCACACAAACATGCAATAATAAACAGCCTCACACATAGATTAGTAAATGTACCTATGAGCACAACCGAATTCAACAAAGAGTTAAAAACCATAATTCAAACAGCAGAACAAAATGGATACAGCAAGAACCTTGTATACAAGAAACTAAGCTAAGCAAAGCAAAGCCCAAAAAAAAGCAACAACAACAAACCAAACCAAACCAAACCATAAAAGAAATAACTACCCTAACAGCAGGAAAAAGCAATATCAACACATTCAAAAAATTCACTTACCACCCCTGAGCACTTAGAAAATTCAAAAAAATCTTCAAAGAACAAGATATCACCCTGGCTCCAATAAACAGATTTTCTGTCATAAAATTACTCAATTCAAAAAATAAAAGATGAAATTCCACCAGAAAATAGGTCAGGAATATATCAAATTAAATGCACAAATTGTGAAAAGTTCTACATAGGACAAACAAAAGAAGTTTAAAAATTAGATCCAAAGAGCACTTTAGAAACCTAAAATTGAAACAAGAAGATAAATCGGCAGTAGCATTTAACTTTTGGAAAGAAAACCACAATCTAGATCCAAATCCAAAATTGCTTAAAACCATGTTAGGCCTCAATGAACTCACAACCTGGGAAAACATCCTCATATGGAAATACAAAGATTGGCTAATAAACTTTGAAATCCCGCCAGTAGACAGCTTAGCTAAGAAGTTCATCATTTCGCCACCAGAGAAGAGAGTACAAGCAAATGCAGCCAGCAATGGCAGTTGGACCCGTGAGGTTGAAAATGAAAGCATAGGCTTTCGAAACTAGTCCCTCATAATAACAATGTAAGTGACGTAGTGTTAAAAAACCAACTCAACAAATTAATAAATCATACTTAATAGTTGAAAACTAAATACAAGTTAAGCAATGGTGTCTGCAACTACCACTAAATTGAATTAAGTTTGGCTTGTTTTGGGCGAATTATATCACAGGCTAGACTCCAGTATGAATTTAATGATTAGTTGCCAAGTAAGAAAGTTGTGATAAATATCCCTAAGTATTGATTTGCAAATACACATCTGCAGATATCTGCATTCCTAAAATGTGCCACTAGCACGACTAGAATCGACTAGAATGCTGATACAACAATAAATGACCAAATATATATATATCTCAATTAAAACATTAATAGGAATGCACTGTGAAATAAGTAATCAATTAAAAGTAATTTTGACATACCAAAAACAAATGGACTCATCTCAAAATTCATGTATCCAAAAGAGAGGACTCCACAGGATGCTAGGAGTTCATCAGTGAATCTCCATTGAAAATAGTGGTAACAGCCACCGAAACATGTCCGAAGTAAGTTACTTTATTTCAAGAGTGAAGTTTGAGTGTAATCTATGTTATTTAATCTTAACTACATATATCTGTTTATGCGAAATGTCACTGGGAAAAGCTATACCATGGGTGATTGCATGCAAAAGTCTGCTATGCACAGGATGCCTGAAAGGTACAGGCTGAGTATGGTGCTTTTCAAACTAGTTAAAACTGAATGTAAATGTTAGCCAGGAAGGAAAAGACCATACTTCCAAAGAAACACTAATACAGTAAACCTACAAACACAAATTTGCTAGGAAATGTCACAATCTGATTCTTAGTGCTATGATCCTAGAAATGGCCTAGAATCACCAGTCAAGTTACTGCGACTGATTGGCCATCATAGAAACATTAACTAGGAACTTTGGATTCCATCAGAACACTATTTAGCTGCATTGAAGTATAAGAAAAATATTCATTCTCCTTCCACTTTTTCTAACTTTTTTTTTTTTTTTTAAATCAGGGAACCTCAAAAAATGTATTTCTGTTAAAATGCTTCTGTGTAATGTAATACTTCTTGTATAGTAGGTTATACAATGCTGCAAGTAGCCTCAAAATTGAGATGAATAAACAATTTTTAAGTTACTTAAACTCACTTACATTTTACTGAGAGCTTGTAAGGCTGGACATTAGAAGTTCCATCTTGTTAAGGAAATTTTTTCCTTCCATTTTGTCCCATCTCACTTCCTTGAAGCTGCCACCAAGATTTTCCCACTTACGCTCTTTAACTAGCTGTCCTGGAAAGAAATCTTTTCTTGGGGACTGAGCAATGGCCACTTGCACTCCAGTTTGTGGTTCACAGCGTACAGCTATCATTCTAAATAAGTTAACAGAAAAACATATATGTAACTCAAACAGATTATTTTATTTGGACATTCATTTGTGAAATTTTAGGATCAATGATTTAACTCCAATGAAATAGTTTTGCAACACTTAAATATCTTATTCTATGGTTAAATCAGGCAGAATGAGTGTATTGATTACCAAAATAATTGAATTCTTTATTGTCCTTAAAAACATTTTCTATAAGCTTTCCAGGTTGAAAATTCTCATATTATCTGTGTTTGTCCATACTTGGCTTAAATGAAAACTCCAAATAGAATAAGACTAAAGCAGGTGCAGATTAAGAGAGGGGGTCAGGGGGCCCAGGTCCCCATGACTGATCATATGGAAATTATAAAATTTAGTAGTCCAGCGCTTACCCATTATATTCCATTGTAAATTTGCAATTATCTGGTTTTTATTATTTTTTTACTTTTTTCCATTATCACATCAGTTTCTTGTAATATATCCAGTTGCAAGCAAGTACATTTTTACATTTTCTATTGTTAAGATCAAACTGAAACTAATGAAGTAAAAAGTTTTTGCCATAATGCTGACCTGAGCAGGAATCAAAGCTGGGTTTACCCTAAGAGAGGCAACAATGTTATTTTATTATCATAATACATTAATATACAATGTTTTATATATTATATATCATACAATGAAATATAAAAAATATATATGAAATAATTATAATTACATTAATTTTGTTTGCAAACATGATTTTAATAATAAAATATTAAATGTAGGTCTTGAGGAAACATTTTGAAAAGCTCCATTTTCAATAATGGAAAAGCAGCAAAGTAGCAAAACTGGCAACTTGTGTTATTTAAGCATCCATTTGAAATGAATCATTTCATTAATTTGAACCTCAAAAACATTATTCCAACAATTTCTCTCAGTAGTGTTTAAAGGAATGAAGTGTGCAGTTTGATACACGATGGTCTGTTGTTATTGAAAGATGTCGAATGCAAAATTCAGACTAATTTAGTACACGACATTAAAAATCTGTGATCTGAAGCTGAAGGTAAGGATTGGGCATATGAAAAAGTAGTGCTGAATAGTGACTTATGACAAACTGAATGCCAATAGCAGCAGTGGCAATAAGTGTAAACCAAATGAATGAATAAGTGTATTTATTGGCATAACAGTATCATACATTGAGCTTAACTGCTTGAGCGATGGCCATTAAACACTGCATGGCCGGTAATGGATACCCAATAAACAATTCAAGGCATTTAAATTGTTAAATGTAGGTAAATATGATTCGTACATAAACTTTCGTATCTTTGGTATTTATTAAGATATTTTAATGAAACAAAAGAGAGACTATATTAACAAAAGTTTAAACATCACTAATTTTTTCCGTGTAGTAAACAAATTTCTGGTTTAGCAATGGGTAGTCCACTTTCACCTTTTCTTGCTGATCTTTTCATGAGCTATTTTGAAATACAGGTCACTAAAGCATTCCCTCTAATTTTTAAAACTTGGTATAGATATGTAGATGATATATTTGCTATTGTTCCTGATAAACATGTAAATGATGCTTTAAAACTTTTAAATTTACAAGATAAGGCTATAAAATTCACATTAGAAACTGAAAGTGATGGCTATCTCCCTTTCCTGGATTTAAAAATAATAAAAAAAGACAATAAATTGAATTTTGGAATATACAGAAAGCAAACCCACACTGATAATTATATAAAAAATAATGGCTTTAACCCTTTTTCACATAAATTTGCTATTTTTAATAGTTTAATTTATAGGTTAATTAATTTACCCCTTAATAAAGATGAATTCTATAAAGAATATAAACACATTATTAACACTGCTTTAATTAAAGGTTTTAATACTGATTTTATAAATAAAAAAATTGAGAAGTTTAAATATCAAAAAGCTATTAAAGATATTTCTACGCTTAAGAAAATAAAAGATAATTACATTTTTAAAAAATTTACTTATCACCCTTGGGCAAATAAAAAATTCACAAATATTTTCAAAGAGCATGGCATAATATTGGTTCCTCAAAATAAATACAGTATAAAAAATTTGTTAGGCTTTTCTAAAAAGGATGAAATTTCAAAAAATAAAAAATCTGGCATTTATCAATTAAACTGTTTAAATTGTGACCTTGTTTATATTGGCAAGACTAAATGTCATTTGGAAACCAGAGTAAAAGAACACTTTAGGAATATTAAATACAAACAAATTGATATATCAGCTGTAGCAGAACATTTTTGGAAATTTAATCATGAAATAAATCCAGATGTTAAATTATTAAAACACTTAAATGGGCCCATAGATTTAATGGTTTGGGAGAAAATATTTATATTAAAGTATAGAAATCATGCAATGAATTTTGATATACCTCCAATTGACACTCTTACCAAATTTGTTTTGATTCCAGTAGTTAGCAATGCATTAGTACACAATCCACCTAGTAGCAGTAACCATAACAGTGTAAATAAACAACATCAAAAAAGAGACCAAAAGGATATGTTGATAATGCAATGAAATCGTTGCGAAACTAGTCCAGGCAAGGATTCCAAAAGATAAGTGAAGATTTGTTGCAACTATTATTTTTTATATTAATATTTGTGTTATTCTTCACTGTTACTAGCTTCTTTTTACATTTAAAAGTCATTCTGTATCTCAAACACACCTAATTTGTGAGTCAGGCTTGTGTTATGTGCGTACAAATGTATATATGTATACCTAGCTAAGCACAATGTTCTCGGCTTCAAGGTTTTATCATTCTGTTTATTGCTACGACGCAATTATGTGTGTGTATTTGTGAGGAACACCTAAGCTGCAAAGAAATCAAATCTCTCTGTCAGCGCTTCTATTTATGCCTTAGAATAATTACACAGCAGGGATTTATGGTAGAGCCATGTAGCTACGGGGTTCACAGTTTTTTGTTTTAGCTATCAGAAAAGCACATTTGAAAATGTTATATCTCAGTTCTAACCATGGCTTTGACTAACAGTGTAGCTATCAAATTAGCTCGTGTAGGCAGTGTACGGGCTTCAGAAATAACTTCAGATAATGTGGAGGACTTTTTGCTATATGACAGTGACTTTGATATTGACGTCGAGGTTTCAGATTTTGAGGGGGGCGTCGAGGATATAGGTAGCAGTGAGGAAGAAAGTGACTGTCTTCCTTCAGGTGTTCGTGAAGAAGCAACATTGTGGGGTAGTCAAAATGACTCCAAAACAACTAGACATATCTCGAGCACAGCCTCTGGTGTACAACCCCAAGCTCAGCTGACTTCTGCCAGCCAACCAATTGACATTTTACTGCTGATTTAGTATCTCTCATTGTTACAGAAACAAATGCGTATGCGAGTAAGGTGAAGGAAGACCTGAATTCTAAAGGCAATTTAGGGCCTAAGAGTAGAATTCAGAAGTGGACAGAAGTAACACTGAATGAGATTTACATGCTAATTGGTCTAATTACGCTCGTGGGTGTTATTCGTAAACCAACTTTAGACATTACTGGTCTACAGATGACATGCTAGCTATCCATTTTTTGGGAAATGCATGTCAAATAACAGGTTTACTTCCATTTTGCGGTTTCTTCACTTCACCGCACAGAAAATGTAAATGATAAACTACACAAAATTAGGTCGGTTTTGGAATATATTATTTCAAAATCCAAAGGAAATTACCTGCCTGGTGATAAGGTCACTGTAGATGAAAGCTTGATGCTTTGGAAGGGCCGCTTAGGTTGGAAGCAATACATCAAAACAAAGAGGGCCAGATTTGGCATAAAGAGTTTTGATCTTTGTGAAAGTAAAACGGGACATCTTTACAATAGCTGCATTTACACTGGTCAAGGAACTGATACTACTGGAGACAAAGATTTGGGGTTATCTGGCTCCATAGTAATGCACCTGTTGGAACCTATACTTGACCGGGGTAGGACTGTATATTTAGATAATTGGTACAGCTCCCCTAAATTATACATGGCCTTATACACAAGGAAAACAAATGCAATTGGAACAGTACATTCAAATTGTATTGGTTTGCCAAAGAATGTGAATACAAAGACTCTAAGGGAGGAGAAATGCAGGTGCGTCAGCTCCCACCCTTGACCTACATTATTTGGCAAGATAAGAGAGTGGTTACAGCATTGTCCAATTGCAACCCAAGATTTTGATGATTGACACTGGAAAAATAGATGCCCACACCAAAATGTCAATTTTCAAGCCCAATGTTATCAATACAATATGCATATGGGTGGTGTGGATCTAGAAGATCAGGTATTACATTCATATCATTCTTTACGAAAAACAGTTAAATGGTATAAAAAGGTATTTTTGCACCAGCTGGATATCCCCATTTACAATTGGAGAACTCTAAACCCACGCAAGACGATGACCTACTTGGACTTCCACATAACAATATCTTGTAGCCTAATTAAGCACTATAACATTCAGAGTCTTTTCATACAGGGGGTAAGAAATCTACAACCTCTGTACCCCTCAGACTTGAAGGAAAACACTTTCCTAAAAGAATACCACTGACAGCAAAAAAGCTGTGTCTATTTCGAAGGTGTTTGGTGTGCCACAAGAAAGGAGTTCGTAAAGACACTAACATAATATGCTGTGAATGTGGAGATGTGCCCTTATGTGTCTATTCATGTTTTGAGATGTACCATTCAAAAAGGAACCTTTAAAGGTAAGACTTTATTTATTCTAGAATTTATTTAAATTTATCATGAAAGACAAAAATTAGGGTTAAATAAGCATTAAATGCATGTATGCACAGGGCGTCACATGACGTTCATATCCGTGAAAAGGTTAAATAATCGTACGGGTCCACAGAATATATGTGCTTTTGCAATGCACAAAATAGTAAGCAATATTAAAACAAGAAGGAGGAATTAAAAGAGTAAATATGAAAATAAAAAGACAAAGATATTTAAATACAGCAGTTTTTACAATACAGAGTACGCCTTATTCAGATGCATTAATGTACCCTATTATAATAGACAAATACACTTAAGAGAAATATATACACAATATATAAAACCACAACACAACAATGACATAAGTTAAGTATGCAAAAACATTGTAATCACTTTTGTTTAGCTATTCTTATCTCTATTGTCAGACTTCTCAGATCTCAGCTGTCTTGCCTTAAGTATAAATTTACCTAAACCATCCACGTCTTCCTGCCTGCCAGTAGCATCCAACATGCTTCTAGCTCTATATTTGTGGTGACATAGGATATTTTGCCATAAGAATTTTGCAAAGACCACACTAATTATAGGGCCTGACTAGTCCATAGACTCCTCCAAAAAGTTGTGACTTTGAGAAACTTAGAAAGTGGACATTGCAGGCATTTCCAGAATTCTGCTAAGATTTCCTTGGCTTACTCAAACTGGATGAAGGTGCTTTTGTCCACTGTGTTCTATTTGTCCAAAGGAGGAGATCTGCAGTAGGGTTCAGTTACAATCTTTAGTTTTTAAGCCTCTAAATAAATTTAAGACGGCACTTCAACTATCAGAGAACAGCTTCCGAAAACAACCCTAGAAAAGGGGTGATAAAAGTGACAAGTTTAGAAGAGTTTATTAAGGGGAAAATAGAAATCAGAAATTCAATTGAACAATGATTAAACAAAATCTGATGAGCTCCATTCACATCACTTTCTCTAATTTCTGTATCAAATTATTATTGTTAATAAGCATATTCTTATATCTATTTTGTGCTAAAAGAGATAAACGTTAGCACAAACAGTTTTATTACTTAGTTCCTTATAAGTAGAAGGGAAATAAGGGAATATATTAGGCTAAATTGACAGTCAAATGTTTTAAATTGTGGTTGCTATGGGAGTGAAATCTGTTTCTTTGCATGGCCAGATGTAGACAAGTTCCTGCATGGGAAAAGTATAAGTATTTTAAAGCTGAACGCAATAACAAGGAATATCTAAAAAATTATCAACTCCACCAAAAAAAAAAAAAAAAAAAAAAAAATTATATAACATAAATTGTGTGTTTTAACAAGATCTACATTTTTTGTCTATCTCTTACAGTTTTAGCAGTTATACAAAATGCATTAAGAATAAAGATGTCTTCAGAGGCTGTTCTCAGAAAATTCAAGATATACATTTTATTTGTCATGTAAGTATCATTAATATACAATATTTTAATCAAAATTGTTAGAGGCATTTTTGAGAAAATCAAAATTTTAAAAAATTTCCCAATGAAATGAAATGGAGTTTTATTTATGAAAGCTCTTTAACTGCTGTGGTTTTCAGCATCTCATTCAATACTGTGCGTGAAAGACTGCTTAATTTTGCTAAAAGGCCTCTTTTTCAGGCTTGACATTCTTTTACGTGTCATTAATCTATGACACAGTACCAACAGCTTTACTTCCCTTCCAAAGGATTTTTATGCTCGAAAAAATCCATAGTCCTCCTCTGGGTTTGAACTGGCAACCTTGAAGTTAGTACGGTAACCATTACACCATGGAGGACGACTTGCCCATGTAAAGGGCAGTTGGGGAGGTGTGGGGACATGCACACAGACTGACTGACAGACACACAGGCATTCTTCTAAAAATGCCTTTTTTTGGATCCAGAAGATGTCAAAACATATATTTCTGATGAAATCTCAGTATAAAATTTTTGGGTGCAATACAATTCCTTCTCTATACACAATGTACATAGTAAGTGTAGAGAAAGTAAAAATGAAAATTTTTTGAAATTAGTCTCTATTGCAAGCACCATTATTCTATGCAGTAACCAGAACTTTCACTTTGAGAGCTTAGGGATGACTGTCATTGATTTAGAGAATGGATTTAAAGGTGAAAACAGAGTTTTAAGGAGCTTATTAAACTTTGAGTTAACAATAGAATGAAATTCTCAGAGGTCGTCTTGCAAAAACACCTAAATCTTGTACTATAGCAATAAAACAATACAAAATAATTTGATATTGTCAATGTCATAATGAATACAAAATTATAGACGATTTTAGGAGAGAAATCTTTTTCTATTCTACTAGAGGAATCTATAGATATCAGAACAAACGAATTAACATTTTGCATGCGTTTGTTGATCTAAAAAAGTGTTATATGAGAAAGCAATTTTTAATATTTGTTGTAACACAATTTAAGTAGCAAACGTTAAGTAAATACTGGATGAACTGTGAGACTGAGATTAGATATTTTGATCCTGCATGAACAAGGATGCGATGGTGGTGCAAAATTGTCATGACAATTTCATGGCTGAAAACCTGTATTTCAGCAGTTCAACCTCTTGTGCTCTATATGCATATTCTGTGCAATACCAGAATTTGTCAGTATCTATAGCATGTTCTATCACTTTCATTAAACAAGGTCTTGACAGAATTGTGAACTTTGTTAAGGAGTCTAATAAATGATCATTGCTCATGAAAGATAAAATTAGTGAGCATTATTTGTGCCCTCAGCGTAAATAAATAAAACTGATATCACAGTGTGAAACTTGACGGATAGAGCAAAAAGATGCTTTTTACAACTTCAAGAGATTTTCCTTGTAATTGTGTTGTTCCTAGAAGAAGCAGAGCCTTTTGAGTAAAAATCTGCATATTTGAGTCCATTTTATCCAAAAGTAGAGTTCATAATTGCTCTAGTCACCATAGTTGAAACATTTAGAATAACTGTATTCTGATAATTACAAAAACCAAACATTATTCTAATTCAATGCTAAGGAATGGCTGAAAGAGTTGATGCCTTTAAAGTGTGTTAAGAAAATCAAACTTATCATTCTGTTTGTGAAATTGCTATTCACGTAATCAAAATATGTTAATTAGAAGTTAAAAATAAATGATGAGTTATTTATGGATGCTCTTTAACTGCTGTGGTTCTCAGCATCCCAATCTAAATTGGGCGTGAAAGACCGCTTAAATTTGCTCAGAGGCCTCTCTATCAGGCTTGAGGTTCTTTTACGTGCCGTAAATCTACAACATGGACCAACGGCTTTACTTCCCTTCCGAAGGAAGCCATGCTGAGGAAGCCATCGTCCTCTGCCAGGTTTGAACCCACGACCTTGGGTATATGAAGTTAGCATGGTAACCATTACACCATGGAGGGCGACTTGAATAACATTCAAACATATCAAAGCAATAGTGTTACTCCATCATTGCTGTATTAATGTTTTTTCTCCAATTTTGGATTTTGTTTTCAAAGATTAGATTACTATGATTCTCATGAGATAAGCACACCACATCTTTAAAAATCTGATGTGTCCCATTCACATGACTGTTCTGACAAAAGATTATGCTTTTATCTACATCATGCTAATCAAGATAAACATTAGCATGTTTTATTACTTGCTTGTAGATAAGCAAAAGCGAAATGAGGGAATATACAGGCTAAAGTGAGTCAAATCCTTTAAAAGCCAGTTGCTATGTGAAACAATTGAAATTGCGTTTTCACACTTATGTACAGCATAACTCAAAAACAAAAAGTACATTAAACACCAAACTTGATAGTTGAATTCAAGTAATGTTTATCTAAAATATTTGCATAACAAATGAACTGTATGTCTTGAATTTTCTGAGAATAGCCTCTGAAGCCCTCTTTTCTGGATGACTTCTTTTATACCTGGCAAACTGTAAGAGATACATGTCATATTGAAACAATTCACATGTCATGTGACATATCTCTATTTTATTACTAATAATTTAAAACTCTGCATTCTCCTCTAAAACTGCTTGGCACTTTTCAGACAACATTTTGCTATTTGGGCCGGCACTAAAAGGGTTAAGTGATACTTAAATGCCTGGTTTTATTTACAGATATTAGCCTTTAGTCTACCAAGAACTGCATTTTTTTTAATTTAGTCATCACTATTCAGTACCCTCCCACATATAGATAAACATGTCAAAATTGGCTATAGTGAGCTTGGTTTTCAGACATTGCAAATCACTACATATAGATTAGTTAAAGGTGTATGTTAGTTAACTCACTGCTGAGCACTTATCAAATGGAGTTTCTATCTATGCACTCACCTGTCACCAATTGGTGAAGCTAAAATACAGCTGCTAGCATTGCCCAAAGGTTCAACAGCTCCGATGCCCAAATGAGTACTGTATGCCAAATACTGCCATCCCATGCACTTTGCCAGTGCTTGAACTGCATTGATTTGATGCTGGTAAATCTGTAATCATTATACAGCAGGGCTTTTGAAGTTTGTCTATGTAACTCTGCTTATAAATTTTAATATAATAATTAATAATTGTAACAAATCTTCACTTATCTTTTGGAATCCGAGGACTAGTTTTGCAATAAATTGGTCTATTGCATCGTCAACATTGGTTTCTTTTTGGTCTCAGTATCTTTTTGATCTTGTTTATTTAAATTGTTATGGTTACTGCTACTAGGTGGATTGTGTACTAAGGCATTGCTAACTACTGGAATCAAAACAAATTTGGTGAGAGTGTCAATTGGTGGTATATCAAAATTCATTGCATGATTTTTATACTTTAATATAAATATTTTCTCCCAAACCATTAAATCTATGGGTCCATTTAAGTGTTTTAATAATTTAACATCTGGATTTATTTCATGATTAAATTTCCAAAAATGTTCTACCACAGCTGATTTATCAATTTGTTTGTATTTAATATTTTTAAAGTGTTCTTTTACTATGGTTGCTAAATGACGTTTAGTCTTGCCAATATAAACAAGGTCAAAATTTAAACAATTTAATTGATAAATGCCAGATTTTTTATTTTTTGAAATTTCATCCTTTTTAGAAAAGTGGAACAAAGTTTTTATACTGTATTTATTTTGAGGAATCAATATTATACCATTATATATAGATGATTTCTATAAAGAATATAAACATATTATCAACACTGCTTTAATTAATGGTTTTAATACTGATTTTATAAATAAAAAAATTGAGAAGTTTAAATATCAATTAAGAGATTTATACGCTTAAGAAAATAAAAGATAATTACATTTTTAAAAATTTACTTATCACCTTTGGGCAAATAAAAAATTCACAAATATTTTCAAAGAGCATGGTATAATATTGGTTCCTCAAAATAAATACAGTATAAAAAAATTGTTAGGCTTTTCTAAAAAGGATGAAATTTCAAAAAATAAAAAAATCTGGCATTTATCGATTAAATTGTTTAAATTGTGACCTTGTTTATATTGGTAAGACTAAATGTTATTTAGAAACCAGAGTTAAAGAACACTTTAGGAATATTAAATACAAACAAATTGATAAATCAGCTGTGGCAGAACATTTTTGGAAATTTAATGAAATAAATCCAGATGTTAAATTATTAAAACACTTAAATCGACCCATAGATTTAATGGTTTGGGAGAAAATATTTATATTAAAGTACAAAAATCATGCAATGAATTGTGATATACCACCAATTGATTCTCTTACCAAATTTTGTTTTGATTTCAGTAGTTAGCAATGCCTTAGTACACAATCCATCTAGTAGCAGGAGCCATAACAATTTAAATAAACAAGATCAAAAAGATACTGAGACCAAAAAGAAATCAATGCTGGCGATGCAATACACCAATTTATTGTGAAACTAGTCCTTGGATTCCAAAAGATAGGTGAAGATTTGTTATAATTATTAACTATTAAATTAATATTTATGGTACTAGCTTCTTTTTACATTTATCTGCTTATAAAATTGGTGCTTAATTTAAAAATATCACAGCAGAGTTTTAGTTTATGTTGAATTACCTGACAAAAGATCAGATCACGCAGCTCTTGTGGTTCATAAGACATATGCATTACTCTTCCATCACGGCATACACATTTAAGTGATTTTTCTCCCACATGCACTACCAGTGACGTTCGACATACAGTGTCATAGCCATGTGTCATTATATTAATCTTCACGCATGACTGTGTTGGTGAATTTAGTGCATTCCAATGTGACACTATTAGGGGATCTTTTACTTCTTTAGCAATGGTGTCAAGTACATATTCTGTTCGTAATCTCATGAAAAAATGTTGAGCTTGCTGAATAATCTGTTCCAGGAGCGTTTGGCTGAAAATGAAGGGAAAGAACAAGGAAAATTTAAGTGATACAATACAAAATTAAGAAATAATAAGCATTAACTTTAGGCATTAAAGTAACAATTATGCTACATTCACAATGAAATGCAAGCAAAGATGCAATGTAAGCGCAAGAGTTTGGACTCATATTATTTAATGTAAGCATTCACATAGAAACATGCAAGACGCAACACAAGAGTTTGCAAACTTGCGTTGTTTGCAAAGAGGAAGAATTTTGCTTCTTTTCTCTATGCATTGCCTATGAATTCAATAACAAATGATCACACTGCAAGATTTTGCAGGGCTGTCTGTACATGCATGCTCTTCCATTTGGCCCTGCAGTGCCACCCCATCTCTAATCTCCCTCAAGAAGTTATGACAGTCTCCTTGCGAATCCTTCTTTAATTTAATGAATGTAACTATCATTTGTGTACAGATTTATTGGTTCTCATAAATCAAAGACGCAGAGAGATAATTCTTAGTTCATTAAATATGTAGCTTTATCACTTACTACAGTCTCTAAGCTTGTACTATTTTCGGCAATTCTGCACAAAGGCTCTATTAATTCTGCCATCTGCAAAACGGAAACTACCATGTTGGTATCCATAGTAGGAAATAAAGTGATATGTCCAAATTGTGGTGAAAAGACAAGTCATTTAAAATTGGTTAATAAATAGAAGGTGCAGAATTACCCTGATTCACGTATAATTTGGTGGGTATTGAATTCACGGCCTTTGCTGGATCTGAATTGCAGACTTTCTATGTATTGTATTGAATTATCGGTCTTTGCTGGATCTGAATTGAAGACTTTCTATTTATTAACCGATTTTAAATTACTTCCTGTTTTCACAGAATCTACACATTTCACTTTTATTTCCTGCTATAGATACCCCGAATAATCTCCATTTATCAGAATGTAGAATTAATAGAGCCTTTGTGCAGAATTACCTCATTTTCAATAATTTTGAATGGGCAATTATTATGACGTCTGCCGTGTCAGTTGTTAGTATGTAATGTATTTATTTTTTAAAAGATTGAGTGAAATTTTCTTATGTGGTATTGTTGGTTATGTTATTCAATTTGTAACTTGCGGAGCGCTTGAAAGATATTCGCATGTAACTTGCGGATCTAGAAACCTGTGACAACTTCTTGCATTGCGAATGGTGTTTCCTTGCATCTGCGCTTATGCTATGTTATGACATACATAATGTACATATGTACATATGTACATATGTTATGACTGTACTTGCATTTCATTGTGAATATAACATTACAGTAGTGGCATTAAATCTGGACCCTTTTTTGCTAAAATTAACTTTCAAATTTGAATTTTGCATTCAACTTTCATTCAGGATCATTTTTATCTGATAAATTATAGCCTGCAAGTATTATCATAATACAGTATCGAATCCTTTACCCTAAAATGAAGCTAACTTGGCTTAATGGGTTAATTTGACCCAACTTTAGAAACTATTATTTTATAAATATACACATATACTCTATTTTATTTTATATTGTATCTAATATGAAAATTAGATTTATTGCTCTCATATTATATACAGAAGCTCAACATTTTAAGAAATCTATTAATTTTTGGATTATGAAAATTCACAGCTTGAACACAATAATTTTAGAAATACCAGAAATTTGGCAATTTCTATATGCAATTAATAATTTATTATATATCATGTTGGATGCAATATACAATAAAATGTATAATTCCCAAATATACTTTTCATGTTATTGTGCATCCAATATGAAATATAATACATGATTACTCTCTATAACAGGGGGCTCAAAATTAGGGAAATTGGTATCTTTGAAATTATTCTGTTTATGGTGTTGCTCATGGTACTAAATTTCATAATCCTAAAATTACTAGATTTCCCAAAACTTGAGCACCTCTACGTAATATGAGCAATTTTCACATTGGATACAATATAAAATAAATAAATATATTAATAAAAAAATTAATAATTGTAACTAATCTTCACTTATTAAATGGACTCATAGATTTAATGGTTTGGGAGAAAATATTTATATTAAAGTATAAAAATCATGCAATGAATTTTGATATACCACCAATTGACTCTCTCACCAAATTTGTTTTGATTCCAGTAGTTAGCAATCCCTTAGTACACAATTCACCTAGCAGCAGTAACCATAACAATTTAAATAAACAAGAGCAAAAGGAAACTTAGACCAAAAAGAAACAAAGCTGAGGATGCAATAGACCAATTTACTGCAAAACTAGTCTCTTAGATTTCAAAAGATAAGTGAAGATTAATTACAATTATTATTTTATTAATATTTGTGTTATTTCACTGTTACTAGCTTCTTTTTACATTTATAAAATAAATGTATATTTATGAAATAATATATTTTCCAAAGCTCGGTCAAAGTAACACATTAAGAGCCCAGTTATCTCCAGTTTATGGTGAAAGATTTAACACTGTATTATGGTAACCTTCCTGGCTACAATTTATCAGATAAGAATGTTCCAAATGAGAGTTGAATTAAATGTAAAAATCCGAAGGTTAATTTAACCAAAAAGGTGTTCAGAATTAATGCCACTACTGTATAACATCTTTTCATTATATGCATGAAAAACTAAACATTAATCTCAACATAGTCATATTCAAGATATCAGAAAACATAACTTGCTCCCATACTCTTTATAATCAAACTGCAGAATGAATTAATTATAATTAAAGAGTCCTAGATAGAAATAATACCTTACAAGACTGTTTCAAAAATACCAGTAATAGAAGGCAAAATAAGGGAGGGGGGGGCAGGTGTCTGTAACCACATATTCGCATAAAGTTGTTAAATTCTTTTACAAAAGCTCATTTTTCATGTTCAAGATCAAACTTTAAAGAAATAGTTTCTTTTCTACCCCCATTGCAAGTACAAGGGGCAGAAGTGGGTCGAATTTATAATGACAGTGGTATAAATTTGTCTGAAAGTTCCATGCTCTTGCCTTGTCACTCATGGTGAAAAACAGCTGAATAGAAACAGTATGTTAAGGTTTACCAATTATATACTGTATTTAACTGAATACAAGATAAAACTTTTTTCTCCAAAATATTAATGTTCAGAATTGTCTTGTATTCGCATTATAAGTTTTTCGAAAACCATGCGGGGATAAAGTAAGTTTCAACTTTGCAGGTATGGCAGTGACAAAGCCTGGGGAAATGGTATAGATTACTGCCAAAGTCGTAATATATACAGCAGATTTTTTGCATTTCATTTTGCGCCAAATATTAGCTGTTAATGGGATAATTTTCCAATGAAAATGGAAATGATGTGTTATTTATGGATGCTCTTTAACTGCTGTGGTTCTCAGCGTCCCATTCTAAATTGGGCATGAAAGACCACTTAATTTTGCTCAGAGGCCTCTCCTATCAGGCTTGAGGTTCTTTTATGTGCCGTAAATCTACGACACGGGACCCACAGCTTTACTTCCCTTCCGAAGGAAGCCATGCTCAGGATTTTTACACCCGAAAAAAGCCATGTCCTCTGCCAGGTTTGAACCCACGACCTTGGTATATGAAGTTAGCATGGTAACCATTACACCACGGAGGGCGACTAATTTTCCAATGAGCCTAGTAGCGCTGTTTTAATGATGCAATTATGCCTTGGTCCATTGGCTGTTTAATGGCAGTCACATTAAATGGTAAAAATGTAGTTACTATGTGTCCACCTTCAGATAGGAGAATGCTCTCATTGGGATGTGAAGAAGCAATAGAACAGTCTTTTGTGGCAATCCTTTTCCTTCTAGAAATTGCCAAACTTCTGGTGCAAAATTTTTGTGGAACCATTTTTGAAAAATTTCACCATTCATCCATGCTCCTTTGTACTTTCTCTCTACATACTATGTAGATAGTGTATAAAGAAGGTATTGCACTCCACCCAAAAGTTTGATACCGAGATTTATCCGGAAATATATGTTTTAGGGTCCCCTATATCCCAAAAAAGCATTTTCAGAAAAAGGTCCATGTGTGAGTGTCCATGTGACTGTGAACGTGATAACTCAAAAACGAAAAATAGGTAAAATACCAAACTTGGAATTTAAGTTTAGTATCTTCCAGGGATGTGACACAAAGATTTTGAGAAAAATCCCCCCACTCCAAACTACCCTTTACATGGAACTTTTTTTTTGAAAATTTTGATTTTTTCAAAAATGGCTCTAACAATTTTGATTAAAATGTAAAGATATTTACTTGACAAATAAAATGTATATCTTGAATTTTCTTGGAATAGCCTCTGAAGACTACTTTATTTTGGATGAATTTTACAAAATTTTGTATAACTGCTAAACCATAAGAGATGGACAAAAGCTTTCCACACGAAAAATATAGAACACACAATTTATGATATACACATTTTTTTCATGGAGTCGATCATTTCTAAGTAATTCCTTGTTTTTGATTTCACCTTTAAAAAACATACTTTTCTCATACAGGAATTTGTCAACTCCTGTCCATACAAACAAAGGAACTTCAGTCACATAGCAACCAGCTTTTGGCTTCACTTTAACCTATGGTACTTCCTTATTTTGCTTCTAATTACAAGGAAG
Organism: Hymenopus coronatus; assembly: GCA_030762935.1. NCBI lineage: Eukaryota > Metazoa > Arthropoda > Insecta > Mantodea > Hymenopodidae > Hymenopus > Hymenopus coronatus. The sequence continues at coordinate 15,610,247 of CM060884.1, forward strand.
CAAGTAATAAGACTATTTCTGATAATTTTTTCTCGATTAGCATGAAGTAAATAGAAGCAAAAGCTTTATAATAATTTGTTACAGAGATGTAGAGAAAGTCATTTGAATGGAACACTTCAGATATTTGGTTATAATAATGCATAAGGAGATTTTTAGTGGCTTAGATCTAATGTTGCTGCAGTTGATTCCATCCACGAGAATTCTAGAAATTTGTGGAAGAAGGGAATCTCACACCAGATCAAATTTATAATGCATCTCTTTTGGTTAACTAGTTATGCAAAATTCATCCAGAATGAACAGGTCTTCAGAGGCTCTTCTGAGAAAATTCAAGATATATATTTTATTTGTGATATAAATAGCTTTAATATACAGTATTTTAATCAAAATCGTAAGAGCAATTTTTGAGAAAACAAAATTTTCAAATATTTTTCCATGTTAAGCATAGTTTGGGGTGGGGAGTTTTCTTGATAATTGTGTTGCATCCTTGGAATATACCAAACTTAAATAGCAAGTTTGGTATTTAACAGTATTTTAGTTTTTGAATTATGCTGTCCACAGACACACACAAACCTCTTTCTAAAAATGATTAATATTTTGGATTCAGGGGACCTCGAAACATATTCCTGGTGAATCTCGGTATCAAATTTTTGTGCGGAATATAATACATAGTGCATGTAGATAAAGTAAAAAGTATTGCCTGAATTTGTAAAGCGGTTCACAGCTTTGTCTGACCTGTGTACATGAGAGACATTTGTACCCTCACACATCATACCAATATGATTATTAATTACCTTTTTGTCATTTCAAGTAGTTCATATCTATCAGCAGCCATTGGACCAGCAAGACAACGCTTCTTGCTAGGCCCGATAGGTCCCGAAGAAGGATGTGGAAATGGATGGTGTGTATTTTTATGGTGCACTTCTCGTAGAAGCTGATGAAGAGAATGCTCTAAAACATGATCATGTTCAGATTTCTGAGGTGGAGTTGAGTTAGGCTTTTTATCATTTCCAGTGCTGTGGCAAAGACCAATGATTAACTGGATGCCAGGTAATACCTGCAAATAACATTTTACATGATTAAATTTCTTTATCAATAAGAGTTTTGTACAGTGCATTTTTATGAATACAGAGAAAATGGTAAGATTATGTGCCTCAGACATTATTGTTTTCTGAAATAAGAAACTACGAGGGTCAGTCAATAACTAATACCTCCTATTTTTTTTCTCCTGAACTAATTAAGTTATGTGAACAATTTAACAATTCCTCAAACCTTCTTCTCCACTTCACTGCAATAGCAACTTCATACGCCTACCAGTGCTTCCTGTTGCAAAATGGCTGACATTGATGTTCATATTAGACAGCATTCTGTCATTGAATTCTTGAATGTGGAAGGTGAAACACATTGATGAAAGGCTCACAAAGGTGTGTGGTGATGCAACAGTGGATGTCAGAAGATGGGTTCGTCATTGTAATGAAGCTGAAGGGCCAACATGTTGGCTGATGTAGACTGGTGACTGCAGTGACTCTATGCAACATTGAGCGAGTGGATGAGATCATTCAAGCTGACCAGCGGATAACAACGGATCAATTGTGTTGCATTACGTCTCTCAGTAATGACAATTATTCAAGAACTGAGCTACTCAAAAGTGTTCACAGTGGTTACCCCGAATGTTAACCGAGCAGAATAAGGAGACACGAAAAACAATTGCCTCGGAACATTTGCAGTGCTTCAATTTGGAGGGATAAGGCAGCTCATTGCAGGATTCACTTTCCAGATGCAGAGGCCGTGAAAAAATCTGTTCGTCAATGACTTTGGAAGCAAGACTGTGCATTTTACCACACAGGAATACATGCCCCTGTTAAAAGGTGGACCAAAACTGTGGAAAAGGTTAGGGATTACATTGAAAAATGACAATTTAATCCTCAATGTTGTGGCTTTCACGCGGTGTAATCAATGTTTAATTTTCTTGCAAATTAAAAGAGAAAAAAAAAAAAATAGATGGCATTAGTTATTGAGTGAAGCTCGTGTAACTCTCTCTTCATTAAATAGCATAGAAATATTAAAACAGAGACCAGGGAAAACCAACATTTCAAAGGTGTTTTGCCACAGTAATCTAAAAGTTAATCAGCATATCAACCAAATTTAATATAATGTACAATCATGATAGTAGCAAATAGATTTATTCTGCTGTGTATTTTGCATGCTTTAGGAGAGTACTGTTTGGTGCAAAATTGAAGAGTTCTTCATTTGTTTGTATTTGATGTGCCTCAAGTTTTCTTTAAATCTACAGTACAGCTCGATACTTTGAAAAAGATTTTTATTATGACATATAAACACTGCATAGTGAATTTTGAATTGTACCACTGAATTAGTTACGGAAGTACATCACTCCACTACAGATGTCACCAACAGCAACCAGTCAGTCTATGAAGATGAGAACAAAATGTAGTTTTAGAAACCATCAGACAACAAAACAATGAAAATGATCAATTTGATCCCTCTCTTAAAACGAAAAAAAGTTTAATCGTATTAAACCATAAACCCAGATGGAACTTCTTTTTCAAGGATTAGGTGTTATATTCAATTATTCCAGTATCTATTTTATTTCTATATAATAAGATACCCAGATTGTTAAAAGCTGTGCCAGGAAACATTTTTAAATCTAGTGCATAAATTATTATTAAAACACGAATTTTATAACATTAATGATTTTCTTAACTCCATTATTTAACACCTATTGTATTAGGACAACTGTACCATTACACCTGCATATTTCTTGTACTATTTTATTTGTAAGTAATGACGAAGCCATATGTACAAGTTGTATATCTGCGGTGAATAAAAATTGTATTGAACTGAGGTCTATCCAAATTCCTCCTTCCAACTGGCCAATAATTCACAATTTTTTTGGTAACTATCTACTATCATTCTGCCAACATAATCCTTCCATTTCATTCTGTTTTCTTTTATCTTAATATACTGAACAAATTTTTAAATCTGATCTTATTGTTTCATTCCTTATTTGATCTATTTTAGTCTCATGAACTTTATCTCTGCTGCATGATCTTGTTGTCCATGGTTCATAACCATATACAAGAGTAAGCAGTCATAACTTTATAATTGCATTTGTATTTGCTTTCTCAAAGCTCTTCCAATTATTCCACAGATAGCTTGAAATCTATTAACTTTCTTCTGAATATTTTTGGCACATTCACATCCTAGATAATTGAAGCGAGATAGTTAAGGATAAAGTATTTAATTAAAATAAGAACTGAAGCTTTCCTGGCGACATATTAATTCAAAATCTTATCGGGCTTCTAACCAGATAAAAACTTGGCTTGATACCAACGTTTCGAAGAATTGCATCTTCCTTGTCTTTAGGGGAACTGATGGGTTGAGCTTGCGGAGACTGGTATTTATAAGAGCTGGAATGAAGCTAACATCTGATTGGTTCGCGTGATATTATGGCCTGATATTTAAGATGACTGAGACATGGGCACGGACTTCGTAGAAAACTATTTATAGCAGTTATAGGCTAATGTTTTGTGTTTGAGCACAGACCTGCTAGAAAACAAGCCTTGGAAGACTGCAGGTAGAGGATTAGGTGTTAAGGCTCTTTAACATCGGTGTCCACGCTGAACTTAGTTGTAGGCCAGAATCTCGATTTAGATTATTTGTTTCAGATGAGATGACTAAAGCTTCTTTTATTCTCCTTTCCCAGTATTTCGAACACTTTGACACTATCTTGGTGTTGGTAAAGTTACCTCTGTGGCTTTGTTCTATACAGTGTTCAGCCAGTCCAGTATTGGTATCAAGCCAAGTTTTTACCTGGTTAGAAGCCCGAGAAGATTTTGAATTAAGTATTTAATTAGTTTAATAAGTACATTTGATTTCCAATCAAAAGGTCTGGTACTAAAATTTTCTCTTTATAGATGGAACTTTAAAAAAGCAAATTGGAAACAACATAAAAGTGAATAGGAAATCCCAAATTTAAAAATCAATAAATGAATTAACACAGTCAGATAAATAAACATTTATATGAAACAAATTTAAAACTGCAAAGAAATATATTCCAAAGGGAGTAAGTAAATCCTACAAATCCTTCTAGAACCCACAACTAGATAAGATGAAAAAAGAAAAAGACCTAGCCAAAATCCCAATAGCATTTACCAATTTATTAGCAAAAATCCTGGAAAAAATGTCTAAAAATATTATTCAAGTTTTCCTTATATAGCCTTCTTTTGCTAAAGTAAATTATTTTACAACAATTTAATTGTTTCCCCTATCTTTTGGTTTCAGGTTTGACAATCTTATCCATAAATTGAAGGGATTAAATGCAAGAAGCGACAAAAGTAATAATTCACGCCATGTTATATGTTAGCTGTAATATTACAACATGATAAATGATTTTGAATGCCATCAAAAACCCCACTCCAGGAGGGACAATATCAACATTCTAAAACTTTTGATAAGTGTTCACCATAATGAAAGCAAATACAGGGTTACTACAAAAAAAAAAAAAATAGACAACTTCAACTGCCTGTAAAACAAAAACTATTAGAGATAGCAACCTAATTATTTTGGAGGTATGTTGAGAAACTCTCAAAGTTTTGTTTGTTACTATTGGTAACGCTGTAGTGTTTTGTTTGTTGTTGCAGGAGCTGAAATTGCGGAAAATCCTGTGGAAAAGGCATATTGCGTGTTGGAATTTGCTAGAACGCAATCAGCAACTGTTGTCCGACATTTTAGAACATGTTACCACAAAACGCCACCGACTAGACAGTCAATCTACAACTGGTATAGAAAATTCAGACAACGGGATGTTTGTGCAAAGGGAAGAGCTTGGGAAGACCAAGAGTTTCGGAAGAAAACGTTGAACGTGTTCGTTCTGCCTACATAAGAGCCTACAGAAATCGACATCTAGGGCAAGCATACAATTACAAATTCCACAGCAAACTGTATGAAACATCTTGTGGAAGCGACTGATATGATGCCTTACAGATTACAGATGTTGCAGTTTCTGAGTGAAGAAGATAAGGTCATACGGCGTGACTTTTGCATCAACATGTTGTGACATGATGAAGACGATGCTGGTTTTTGTGAGCGCATCATTTCATTTTTGTGGCAACATGTTCTAAAATGTCGTTGGACAACAGTTGCTGATTGCGTTCTAGCAAATTCCAACACGCAATATGCCTTTTCCACAGGATTTTCTGCCATTTCAGCTTCTGCAACAACAAACAAAACACTACAGCGTTACCAATAGTAACAAACGAAACTTTGAGAGTTTCTCAACATACCTGTAAAATAATTAGGTTGCTATCTCTAATAGTTTTTGTTTTACAGGCAGTTGAAGTTGTCTATTTCTTTTGTAGTAACCCTGTATATTAACAACAACAACAACAACAACAACAACAATAATAATAATAATAATAATAATAATAATAATAATAATAATAATAATAATAATAATAATAAAGCTATTAAATTTAAAGTGATGAACTGAAGTTGATAGTTCATTACACTAACAAAAATTAAATCTGAATATATAAAAGTCTGTGTGTTTGTATTTCTTTTTAAAGTTTCTATTCCATTGATAACAAATACCTTTTGACACAAAGCGAAAATCTTTGTCTAGCTTAAAATTCAAAATTCTGTCCCATTTAACAGGATTAATTTTTTACTAATTAAAAGCTGTATCTTCTCCAATATCTCCAACATTACTACATAAGAATAATAATTACTTAAGACTTTCATAGAATTGCAAAATAAGAACAAATTAATGTTTTATTTATCCCATCCTCTCTGACATTGAACATGGAGTACATAAAGATAGACTTATAACTGCTTAGTTGGCTAATTAACAAAATTTATAGTATGTTAGACTGTGATAACAAGTGGCAGCATCAAACTGATTATTGCCACTTTTATTATTTATTTATTACTCTGATTCATAAATGAGCTTGCCTAATGACAGAGAACACATAATTTTTAGGGTTTTCTACTTCATATGATTATTTATTGTGTGTTATTTTTTTTCCCCTTTCTTTTGTTGTGTTCTATGTATGTTGGTTACTCTAATTTAGGTTATAGTGATGTTTCTTAACTATTTTCTCTAAAATAGATACAAGATAGCCAGAATGTGATGACGTGGATATCAGCTACATTCATGAAAATCTTTATAAATTGTGGTATTTATGAACATTTCTTTTGCATAGTGGTATATCAGTAATTTTATTTTGTAGATTCCTAAAAGTTTTAAGACATTAAGTGTAATTCTTCAAGAAACGCAAGGCTATTGGATTAAGGCTAAAATAATCAGACTGCAACGAATGACATTACAAGCAACAATTTCACTGAAAATATGTTTTGAGGTCCCTGAATTTAAAAATGGTTTTTAACAAAAATTTCCATATTTTTCTGTGAATAGCAAAACTCACAAATAAAACTTCTGTTAAATACCAAACTTAGTATTTAAATTATGCATCAGCAAAGATGCACAAGAAAATACCCTCTCCCTAAACTACCCTATAGATGGAAAACTGCTAGCTGAGGTACCCTGTTTTGTCCATAGTTTGACTGTTTATACCTACAAAATGTCATCAAAAAAAAATTCAGAAAATAGGGCTGGAAAATGACAAAATTGTATTGTATCAAACATTTTTTTGCTCTCTTCCATTGAGGTAGTTTTGAGTGTTTTATTCCTTAAATAATGAAGAGAAAATATTTAGCAAAAACATTTATAAAATGAGTACTTTTGTGCAGAAGTATCTCTTGATAGCCTTCCTTCGAGTGTTTCTCAACTTTCTGTTCCATTTGGGCAGAATTATTGTTAACACTCCTTAAAAGGAACAAAGAAAACAACCTTTGATTCTTATTTAGGAAAACTATTAATAGAACATCATCATTCGTACTTAAAATTCTCCAACTTAACTCTATGATAGTTTTCTACCCTTAGGTATGGGTTTTGTGATGTTAACCTCTACAGTATTTTTACTCTTTACTCTAAAATGTATGAATTCCAAATTTGGACAAATGATGCAATGGAGTATAAGTCCAATGAACATACATACATACACATCAACCTTTATAAACAAAAGTATATAAAATTTGAGAAATAATTCTCTTTTACAAGCAGTAAAACTAACATGCAACGTTGGGCATTTCAGCTAATAATAGATAAAATGAAGTGAAAGGATGTACATAAATGCTATTATAATGAAAATACACAAAAAAATACCATATGCAAAAGAGTAAATCAAAAAGCTACATTACAAATTGATGTTTATATAAATAATCTAATACAATGTAAGCCTCATCTATTGCTGGTCTATTATTAGCTTCCAACTGGTAATCAATACACACCAATGTATAATACAAGCACAGAAGTGTTGGTGCATTTTTCATGGCATTTGCTAATAATTTAAGGTGTTTTGTACTCTTTATATATAATGTGGATGATGCAATAATTCTATATGCCTACAACATTTATATTTACATTTCAGTACCTAAATCAGATTAATCTTTTGTACGTCACAGAAAAACGTGAGCGACTGCCTCCGTGGTCGAGTGATCAGCGAGCTGACTTCTCACCTGGAGATTACGGGTTCGATTCCCAGCTGGGGTAGGAAGTTTTTCTTTAGCCAGAATTATTCCCTAACCCCCACAGAGTCTGGAAGTACGTATGTGAGAGTGAATGTGTGTGTGTTTGAGAAAAATAAAATGATTTAAACCAAATGTAAAAGAACCTACAGACGAGTTGTTTCAAGTGCAAAGCCCCTGATATGACCTTAGATGTTAAAGGGGGCTGTATAAATGAAAAAAACACACATGAACTAGGTGCTTTCATTTAATTCCTCTTTTACATACAAAAAATTGTACTTTTATCTTTTAAAATATTATGTATTCAACTAAGAACAAAATAACTGTACATGAATACAGCTTCTATTATTAATAAAAGTTTTAACTGTTTTCAAGTGTACTTACAGTTGCCATTATTTGATTTCCAACCACCATATGAGGAATGGGGGCCTGCAGTTGTACTGCCTCCTTAGCTAACTGATTGAAAAGCTCTTTACAAAATAAAACATTCTGTGCTGCTTCCAGTTTTTGTTGCCAATGTATATCTGTATTTGTGCTTGTTGGGCCTGATCCCAGAAGATTTATTGATTGGTTACACAGATCTTCCTGGTCTGAAATTTTAGAACATATAGATTAATTTCAAATGTTCATTTTCATGAACATATTAAAAAAACCTAAAAATTTGAACAGCAGAAGATACCTGCAAATAAAAAAATTGCTACCTCCATTAGCACTTGAAATTAGTCTACATAAATACTGTATTTTGTAGAGATACAAAAGTGTAAGGCATTATAAGTGTGTTCTTTACTTAAAATTAATTTACAAAATTAATTTCTTTGCTCCATTATTCATTCCAGATTATGAAATGTACATACCCTATCTGTAGACATCTTAAAGAAAATAAAAATCAAACTAAGGAATGAGACTTTATTAAAAAAGAATAAAGACTATAGAAGCATTTTAAATACAAAGACATTTTACAGTGGTCAGCAGATTTGTAATACTATACCCACTTATCTCATGGAATCATGATTATTTAAAGGATAAAGACATTACATGTATATCAATTTTAACTACAAATTAGAGAGGCCCTATTGAAGGATCAAAGAAAAACACAGACATAGACATTTTTTTAAAAATGCATTTTTTTTTTATTCAGGGGGATCCAAAACATGTTTTTCTGGTGAAATATGGATATTTTTGGGTGCAATATAATACCTTCTCTGTACACAATGTACATATTACGTATAAAGGATGTAAAAATTAAAGTTAATAAATCTTATAGTTCAGTAAAAAAAACATAAATTATTTCTAAAAGCGAAGTCTGTGATACAACCAGAGAAGTTATAGGGGACTGTATAAAAAAAATAATTTCTCCACAAATAGTTTTATATGTTCTTGAATCATTGAATCCAGCCAATGGATGTGTTAAAATTTTAAATTGTAAAAATGTTGGCCACCTTAAAGCCAGGATTATGATGAACTTAACATAATGTAAGAGAATAACACTTTGGCACTATTTAGAGTTGGCGTAACTTGTTTACTAATGCCAAACTTCTCTTTCCCGTTATGTTATTTTTATTTTGTGGTAATTAGAACCATTCTCAAAAAGGGATAAAAACTGCAAATCGAGCCATTCCCATTACACAAGTGCAGCATTTCTTAACTTAACGCCATGTGCAATCATATTAAGTTCATCATAATCACAGTATGGCTTTTCTGCATACCATCATTTGATTAACCTTCTGCGCTTGAAGTTTTGAACCAAGATTTTACTATTTCTTCTAACTTTTTTCAAATCCTTATATTCTGAATATAGTAAAGTTTTGTTTTTTACTTTCTCTACACATACTATGTACATAGTGTGCATTCTACCCAAAAATTTGATATCGAGATTTCACTGAAAATATATATTTTGGTTCCTCTGAATAAAAAAAAAAAAGCATTTTTAGAAAAAGATCCATGTGTGTGTAAAGTCTTCAGAGGCTATTCCCAGAAAATTCAAGAAATATATTTTATTTGTCAGGTAAATATCTTTAATATACAATATTTTAATCAATATCATTGGAGCCATTTTTGAGAAAATCAAAATTTTCGAAAAAAAGTTCCACGTGAAGGGTAGTTTGGAGTGGGGGGATTTTTCTCAAAATCTTCGCATCGCATCCCTGGAAGATGATAAACTTAAATACCAAGTTTGCAACTTTACTGACTTTTCCTTTTTGAGACACACGGATACACACACACACACACACACACACACACACACACACACAGAGACCTTTTTTTGGATACAGGGGACCCTAAAACATATATACATAATGCATGTAGAGAAAGTAAAAACAACTTTTCACTCACTTTGTAATGGTCCCAGTGGCAACACTAACTTGAATAACAAAAGTAACGTGAGAGCTTCTTGTTCCCAGATAGAACAGTAGTTGCTCATTGTGCATTATTACATTTGGGAAAGAATGGTAAGTACATAGATCGATACAAAATTACATCAGTATAAAAGTCTACAAACATAAACATACCTTAATTTGGTTTCTTAGGCTAAGCCACGACAATGACAACTCATCCAAAGAATATTAGAAAAATGAATAGATACTATACATCATGTGCCACTACCTCCATTAATGGGAATTGAGTAACATTACCCTATATCCTGTTTATGCCTTGGACCAAAGTTTCTCCATAATTCTAAATATCCCCACGTGGAATATAATCTGCAAGCCATTAGTACTTACTAACTACCATACCACACATAATGATGGTCTCGTACCAAAAATAAACATAATACTGTACCTTTCTGGCAAAGGACTTCAATGTAAGCAACTCCCTGCAGCTCGCTAGGTACTGTCACTCGAAGGGCAGAACTTGATTTAGGGGGTCCTGCTCCTGTGGCTGCTCCTGGAGATGGTGGAGGACTGCCACTAACTGGAGGCTCTTCTTCTGCCTTTGTTACCTCAAACATTCCAGTTTGTGCATACTTAGACCCCGCTGGAAAGAAAGCATTCCTGCAGTGTTAGTAGAAAACTCTTACAAGATCATCAATAAATATCTGCAACTAGTTAACTGAATATTGAATTACAATATATTCCGACATGCAGTACAGTATATCATTAAGAACAAAATAGAAGCCCTAATGGCACTCAGTATAATGCATCTTGCAACAGTATATTAGCCCGCTGTGTATCTTATTAGTTTAATTATTAGTTTTGTATAGGTTTAATATAAGAAAGATCTGCTTCAGTAGAACAGAGAACCTTAGGGTGTAGAAGCTTCTATTGTGCTCGCCAAGGTTACTTGCTTTGTTAATGCTACACACAATTGCCTTTGTAGAGCAAGATTTTTAGAGCATCAGAGACACAAGTAACAGGCTGAAGGTTAAAGGAAGGTTTACCCCCAAATATTCTGAAAACTGGGACTTTCTCATTATAAAGAATGGTCACGTGGGTGGAATACAAAGAACTTGCCAAGTTAGTCACGTGATGCTATTTTTCGCACTTCTTTTTAGCCAATGAGAAAGGAGTGCAATATTGGAGGTTTTAGGTATTTAAGCGATGCGTGTACAAGAAATCGGGTTGCTTGTTATTGTGAATTCTTATGATGGAAATTCTTATCGTAAATGTTGCGCTGACTGCGAAGCTTAATGTTACTCTTACTGCAACTATTACTCTTATTGTTACTCTTACTGCAACTATTACTCTTATTGTTACTCTTACTGCAACTATTACTCTTATTGTTACTCTTACTGCAACTATTACTCTTATTGTTACTCTTACTGCGATTTGAAGGTGATAGTGATTAATGTTGCTGTTGCAACGTATTCTGTGTAATGACCGTCAACAAAAAGAACTCAGAAATAGCGGACATTAACACGAAGTGTGATTATGTCATTTTCAAGAATTTTTATGTTGGGAGTCGCTCGTAGCGTTAGTGCCTCAACCAGCAACAAAGAAGAATAAAAGTATTCATTTAGGGAAATTAAGTGAAATATCTCTTTTCTGGAGTCTACATGTTATATGTCTAGTGTTACATATCTTAGTTATTCTTTTCTCCCCTGAGTAAGAGACAACTTGTGTTCTACAGGAACGAGCATAGCCAGTGCAACAATGGACTCTTCATAAGGTATGTACACGTTTGTTTATAGAGTATTTCACGGATGCTAATCCTTGACCGACTCTGAGGTAGACAAACACGAGTGACATATTAGTGCCACACGAAAAACAGTGACAATCTTTAAATAAAAGTTTTTTACCACAAAATAAAGCAAGGAAGGAAGAACAGAGGTAACAGCTGAAGAAATAGATATACATTACCTGTTCTGTAGCTAAGATCACCAATGATGGAGTTAGAAACTTTCTTTAACCTCCAGTTTTGTCGCAGACGAAGGAGTTCTATATGGAAATCAGGAGTTGTTCTATTACGTGCTAACTCACTTTGTGAAGTTCGCAATCTTTCAGCACCAGCTAATAAAACAGATGCAGCTCCAGCAAGTGCCTGTGACAACAAGATAGATTTGCAATTCTTCACTTTAAACACAAGTTTGCCTTGAAAATGGGAGATACTTGAGGTTTAACTGGAATATAATTTTCTGTTCAATGAAGTTAAAAATGACAGAAATTAACAAATACTTAGGCCCAATTTTATCACATTACATCATGTTAAAGACTCTGGCATTTCACCAAGCTCTTTCTGTAAATTTTAATATACTTTTAATGCCACCAAGCAGTGCAATGATAAAGGCAAAGTTACAGTTTCTGAACATGCTATGATAAGTGAAAATAGAATAGAATACCAAAACTATCTTGGGGAGTGTGTGTTTCTTTAGCTCAACTTCTGGTTAATTTACTTGCGTGTAATGGTGTTTGATGAAATTAGGCACTAATGATTTGCTGTAATCTTCATTTACTCACATCCTTCAACCAGGTTAACTTCTGTATCAAATTTACTGTTTACACTTAAAAGTTGTACTTCACTTACATACATGCATGTCACAAGTAGCCGATAGAGTGTGTTAACTATCTACTAATAGTATAAGGATTGCATAAAAATATTAAAGCACAAATATCATTACTATGTTGAAACATATTTACATTTTTGTCCCTAAAAGTGAATATGTTCATTCACAAAAAGGGTGTAACAGTTCCACAATTCTATTTGTGCTTTCTTAATGAGTGTATAAGCTCCTAAAATTTATATCATCATGCCTTTTTCCAATTCGGTAGGTAATCTACTCCACTCTAATATATATATTTCAGGTATTGGATATAGGAAGGCAGGATTTAAAGCTCCAACAGTTTCACAATCATATAGTCTGGCTTTAGCTGGAAGAAAATATTAATCTGCATTTATTACTCTAACAATATGAGTGCAACAATACTGTAATGTTCATGAACTGGAATTTGCTGTTCTGCCCCAAACCACATCCATATTTTCATTGATTACTGTGCTGTAAAACATGACCTTTAAGGCTTAACTCTAAAGGGCCATTTACATCGAAAAGCAACCACAGACATAATGTAGACACAGGAGCTTGCAGTCAATATATGTATAGGCTCATTCACGACGGTTTCATTGACATTGACACAGACATAACCGTAGTACATTAACATTGAAACTTGCAAACGCCAAGCTTTTGCATCAAAGTTAACATGCAATGTAAGTATCAACCAATGAGAACCACTGCTCGATGTGTTATTAAAATAGCTTTGCTTGATGATTCTCTCTCATTTCCCCTCCGTTTATTCATCTTTGATTAAGGGGATGAATCCACCATCGTCTGCGACGAGACAACAGCTCTTTAAAATATAAAACACCAAGCAAATGGGCTACTTTAGTTTGCATGCGCAAGAACGCTGCCACAATCTCGTCTCTGCCAGCCATTTTAGTTTGGTATTCAGTCGCAAGATGCAGTTCACTTGTTTTAATTGGTTATTGCCTACATTTATGTTTGTCATTGAGAATGCTCATGGTGCATTTAATTCTGCGTCTATATTCTAAGTCAGTACATTTACGGTTAATTTTCAATGTGAATGGCCCTTAAGATACTTTAATCTAAGCTTCCTACTATTTTAAAATTCTCTACTACATTATTTATTTTTTTTAAGGGAAATTAGAAGTTTGATTTACATTTGTATGGCTACAACTTTTATTTAGCCATTTCCCTTCAACATATGTATCGTCATTGTTACTAATCCTTCAAACATAATGAGATCCTACCTTTTTCCTTGCATAAACTTGAACCATTGGTTTGTGTTCCAAAGGCTCTTGAGAAACAGGGTCCAAAACCATGTACCGCTTTTCTTTTGCTATTGCCAGAACATCAGCAAGCACGCAAACTTCTGTCAATGCATTCCTGAAAATAAATTCTTATATGAATTTATTGGTTCATGGCAGTACTTTTTTTTATTGTTTCATTTCTATAGCCCCCTTTAACTTCAATGGTCTTACTGGGGGCTTTGACTTGTGAAACAACTTATATTACTGTAGGTTTAGAACATTAGATTAATCATTTTATATCATTACACACATGCACATTCACTCTCGCATTTGTACTTCCAGACTCTGTGGGGGATAGGGAATAATTCTGGTTAAAGAAAAATTCCCCCACCTCAGCCGGGAATCGAACCCGGGACCTCCAGATCAGAAGTAAGCTCACTCATCACTTGACCATGGAGGCAGGCATGTAGGTTTTGAGAATAATAATAAATCGTTAAAATGTTCATACATATGCTTAACGTACTATTCTGCAATACTCTTTTCTAAAGAACTTAAAAGCTAAAACATTGGTCACAAAAACATTTACATAAATATTTAAATTACAGAAAAAGAAGTTTTTAAAATATCTGAGCTGCTAGCAGAAACAATTACACATCATAATGATAAAATAAATTGAAATATTAGAATTTTAAAGGAAATCACACGTGAAAAGACAATGCACAATGTATATCATCAAATGCACATTAGGTTGTGTTGGGTATTAGTTTGCAAGGTGAAGAATATAGGATGTTAGCAGCACATATAATATTTTAAGAAAGATGCTGTGAGCTACATGAAAGAATAAAACTCTTAATAAAGTAGTACAAGTAGCAATTAAGAATGAAGCATGCCAATGAAGATATTATAATATGAAGAAAATAAAGAGCCCATATTGTCAAAATGATAAAAGGATCTGCTTCCCAAGCACAAAGGTAGTCAGCCGGTAATGGGGGAATCCAGCAAAGTCTGGGAAAGGCGAAATGCTGTGTGCTCCTTTAGGTTTTAAACGAAGAACCCTGTATATTCTCTTATAAAATTGAAAGTACACCATAAATTCCTGACATATTTATTTAGAAACCACAGCCTTTTATATGACTTTAGTATTCTTTGAGTAAGCCAGCTTTTCTGTATCTTTTTAACATTTATAATAGTTTTATGGCAAATGATATGACAGTTAAATAGGAGTAAAAACATAGATTACACTCAAACTTCACTCTTGAAATAAAGTAACTTACTTCGGACATATTTCAGTGGCTGTTGCCACCATTTTCAAAGGAGATTCACTGATGAGCTCGTGGTAGCGGCCTCTGGAGGTCTATCTTCTGTATAGATGAATTTTGAGATGAGTCCATTTATTTGTGGTATGTCAAAATTTATGACTTTTTTTTGTTTGAAACTAATAGATTTTCCAAAACTGTTAATTCAATGGATTCTGCACTAATTTTAATAACTTGGGCTCACCGTGAAAATTATGGTTTTGAGTCCAAAAATGATGTGCTACAGCTGAATTATCTGTCTGTTTATATTTTATATATCTTATGTGTTCTTTAAAATGTTGTCCAATGTTTTGTTTTGTTTTTCCTATATATACCTTTCACATTCCTTGCATCTAATTTTATATATCCCTGTTTCAATGGGGGGATTTTATCTTTTGTGTTTGAATGGAGGAGGTTTTTTTAAACTGTGCTTATTAAACTGGGGCTACATGATGTTCCATTTTTTGGAAAATCTTTTGAAATTTTTGGTGTGCAAAGGGTGGTAAGTGAATTTTTTGTAGCTGGTTTCTGCTTTTATTCTTTTTAGAGTGCTAACTTCTTTTACTTTCTTCTGTTTCATGAATTTATTAATCTTCTTCTTTACCAAATGCAGGCTGTTGATCATGGCAATTATTAGTGAGACCACCAAAATTTAAGGAGTAGAGGAAATTATTCCAGCAGCATTCAGATGTAAATACTACTTCAAGCAGAAAGTACTTCCAACGGAACTATTTCCTTGGAACGATTCTGAGTGCACAGCGGGTGTAGTCCTAGTAAAGGAACGAGCTCAACCTGTCACTACACTAGCAGGAAAGTCAAATCACACCTTCATGAGAGGTTAAGCATCCTGACAACAAAGACTGTAGTTGAAACACCATTTTGTAAATGATCTAGGAGTCCATGGAATTTAAAATTACTCGACTTTCGTCTTCTCAGGATAAGGGAAAACCCCCAAAAATACTTATCCGGGTAACTTACCCTAAGAGAGATTTGAACTTACAGCCTATTGAATATGAGGCAGACATGCTACCACCACACTACCCTGGTGGGCCAAAGATTCTATTGTTTTGTACTAGAGATAGACAGTCGACATGGTGTTACAACAGGAAATCTAAATGAAATGAAGTTTCACAAATGGATGTTCTCAGTGTCCCATTCTCTATTGGGCGAGAAAGGCTGCTTAAGTTTGCTCAGATGCCTTTTATATGCAATAAATCTACAACATAGGACCAACAGTTGTACTTCCCTTCCAAACGAAGCCATGCTACGGATTTTTACACCCCAAAAAATTCATTGTTCTCTGCAGATTTGAAGCCATAGCCTTGGGTATATGAAGTTAGCAAGGTAACCATTACACCACAGAGGGCAACGGAGATCTAAATTCCAGAAATTAAAAGTGTGAATTATGTTGTTGAGTATAGGAAAGTTGAAGAGGTCTTACAAAAATCTTGTATAAGGTGGGGAAACTTAAAAGATAGAAGCGTAAATTTGGAGCAATACTGTACTTATTTCTTCTTCTAAATACACTTGTTGGAGATGGAAATGGTGTTTTATTTATCGATACTCTTTAATTGCTGTGGTTTTCAGCAGCCCATTCTATACTGGACGTGAAAGAGCGCCTAATTTTGAACAGAGATCTCTTTTTCAGACTTGAGGTTCTTTTACGTGCTGTAAATCTACGACACACAGGACACACTCTTCCAAAAGAAGCTATGCTAAGGATTTTTATGGCAGAAAAAATCTATCGTCCTCCACCAGGTTTGAACCCGCGATCTTGGATATATGGTAACCATTACACCATGGAGGGTGACTTGTTAATTAATGTGTATGAATCATCACTAAGATTGAAAGCAAACATTTGTACAGTTTCTGATACCACCAGTTATTTGAATCTAATCCACCCATGCACTAATTTAAATTTAATCTTGAGAGTCCTATGGCCTCAATATGGCACATTACATCCTCCACTCATCTCAAAATCATTTCTTTCTTTATTACTTTCTCTACACATATTATGTATAGAGAAGGTATTGTAATGCACCCAAAAATTTGATACCGAGATTTCACCGGAAATACATGTTTTGGGTCCTCCTGAATCCAAAAAAAGGATTTCTGGATAAAGGTTCGTGTGTATGCATGTGTGTGTGTGTGTCTGTGGACAGCTTAGCTGAAAAACGAAAAGGCCATTAAATATCAAACTTTGTATTTAAGTTTGGTATCTTGCAAAGATGCAACATAATGATTTTCAAGAAAATCCCTACACCCACAACTACCCTTTACATGGAACTTTTTTCGAAAATTTTGATTTTCTCAAAAATGGCTCTAATGATTATGATTAAAATATTGTATATTAAAGATATTTACCTGACAAATAATATGTATATCTGAATTTTTGGGAATAGCCTCCATAGACTACTTTATTTGGATGAATTTTACGAATTTTGTATAACTGTTAAAACTATAAGAGATAAGACAAAAACTTACCATACAAAAAATTTAGAGCACATTAAAACACACAATTTATGTCATATACATTTTTTTTGTAGAGTTGATCGTTTTTGAGTTATTCCTTGCTTTTGGTTTCAGCTTCGAAAAACTTAATACTTTTCTCATACAGGAATTTATCAACTCCTGTCCATACAAACAAAGGAACTTCAGTCACATAGCAACTAGCTTTTGACTACTTTAACCTATGGTATTCCCTTATTTTGCTTCTACTTACAAGGAAGCAAGTAATAAGACTAGTTCTGCTAATATTTTCTCGATTAGCATGAAGTAATTAGAATTTTTAACAATAATTTGTTGCAGAGATGTAGAGAAAGTATGTGAATGGAACATATCAGATTCTTTTTTTTGTAGCTTAACTTCCTTTAACGAATGAAATTGGTGAAATAGTGCTCAAATGATCTCAGGGTCCATGGGCCTTAATGTTACTGAACATATATGTTCTCAGGTTAAGGGAAAATTCAAAAAAAAATACCTTATCTGGGTAACTCACCCTAAATAAGATTTGAAGTAGTGCCCTATTGAATGTGAGGCAGACACACTACTATCACACTACCCAGATGGGCTTCTTCCTTTATGGTTTTCTCTTTCCTTTGTTTAAAGACATATGAATATTAAGAATATTTTGATTTTGTATCTTTCAATTCGATAGACTTTCACGATAAACTGCATGAATTAATGATAGCCACAAAAGCCTACTCTGGAAAAAGCATCAACTAAGCAGTGAATATAAACATTTAACAAGCCACATATTATATTCTCTGAATGGCCTGAAGAGAAACAAAGAATGAACAAAACATTGTTAGTAAAAAATTAAAATCAATAGCAAAAAATACCTACCACTTTATAAATGGATGACACTACAGAAAAGAAACACAAATTGTACATTTTAATGACCCATGTAATGTAGAATTCAATCAGGGACATCACAGGCTATTCATAGAAAATTCAAGACATTTTATATGTGATGCCAATATCTCAAATCGATATATGGCATTTTGATCAAAATGGTTTGAGATTTGGAGGGGGGGGGGGGGGCAGAGAAATTCCATGATAAGTTTGTTTGGACTGCAAGGAGTTTCAGATAACTTTTACTTTGCATCCTTGAAATATGCTATGTTAAGTATTTATATCACATTTTATTTTCTGCCCCCCCCCCCCGCTCTCTCTCTCTCTCTCTCTCTCTCTCTCTCTCTCTCTCTCTCTCTCTCATACACTGGAGAGAGAATTTGAGTTAAATAATTAACACATTTAAGCCCAAGGCTGAGTATAGCTTGGACCATGCAAAATATTCATGAGGCCCACGCCGAGCATAGCTCGGGCAGGTATTTCTAACGCTTTTAATGCAATTCCATGACCTTAACTCGGTCTTGGGCTATGCGGCAAAGAACATACATCAGTTATCATTTAGTTATCTGATTTGTGCTGCCATCTGTCCTTGCTTTAGTCAAGTATTAGGAAATTTAGGAGAGTTAGTAATATTGGTTGCTCATGGGTAGTCCCGCCATTTTCCTTGAAGGTGGTGATCTATTTGTTACGTTTTGTGTTCTTAAATGTTAAAATGCTGCATTTTCCTTGACTTCTGTGAACTGAAGCTGAAATTCAGTATACAAATGAAGCTCTGGAAAATTCCGATTCCGAGGTAGAGTTTTTCGAACTTTCAATAAATGGAGTGTAAGCTGCTTTACACAGATTTTTTCAAACTCATATTTGATACTTGTTGCAAATTTAAAATAAAATATTAATATGGATGTTATGACTATTTTCTTACTTACTTGTTGAGAAATCCTTGAATATCATACTTTTTGATTGTCCCAATAACTTTTGGCAGATTTGATTGATGTACTGTAAATAATAACTCAAATAGGCATAAAAACCCTGGGTTTCTTGGTCCTTTAACTAAAGAAAAGCCTGGGCTTCAATGTGTTAAAAGCATTAAATGTTGCTAATGTATGCTTGAGATTTCAAATAAAATATTTATGACTTTTTTATCATAAAAATATACATTTGCAGCATATTTAAAGTCAAATTCATATAATAATTTCACTAGTTAAAGACAGCTCGGTATGAGATGCCTGGATATAGCTGTCATCCATGTATTATGCTTGCAAATAGACGTGAACACTGTTAACATGCTGCGCAGTGGTATGAACTGATGCTGAAGTTGGCCGGCAATGCTGCTATTTATCGCTTGAAGACTTTGCCTCTTTCCCCCACTCTTTGTACTGCGCAACTATACCCCTACCGCTGAATCCTTGCATTTGACAGTTTGAGTGGTTTTGCGTAAGGTTGGTTATGCTGCCTTAGCGGTGTTGCCAAAGTAACTAGTAAACAACAGCTGATCACAAATGTCTCTCACATGTAAAGACGAGTATAAGCAGTGTAATTAGTAAATGAATGCCGAAGAATAATGAAACTAATTCATTATTATTGACGTTAATTGAATATAACAATGATACTAGCATGTAACATACATACGTATTTATGACAATATTGAGCTAAAATGCAAAATAGTTTGTTACAATGAAAGAAAGGTATATCAAAGTGATTTTCATTGGTTTACAATTTTAATGGCTCAATTCCACCCAAGTCTCTGTCATCATCAAGACATATCATTAGTGGTTCACATTCACTGATGATTCCATCTAATTGCTGTGCTTTTTGTATTATTTTGTGCACACGATTCACTTTCTTCTTTCATGAAGCCGCTTCCACTGTCGCCACATCTTCCGCAAAAGTCTATCCACCTCTATAATTGTTAAAGTCTTATGTTCCCACACATACAAACAAACACCAACAACACTATCAATTACAATATAAATAACAACGAATAATACTTAGATTGTATAGAACAGCTCAGCGCATGTGTTACGAGTTCACAAACTGAGCACGTGATTGCAAATAGGCAGATAATGCAACGTGCAGCGTCTAGATCCGTTTCCGCTATCTGATCGACCGACCGGAATGCTGTTTTGTGATTGGTTCAGAAAGTCAAATGGGTAAAGATTTTCATCTGTTTTCTGTGGGTGTACAACTAACTCCTAACTGTCAAGTGCAAAGATTCACCGGTCGGGGTATAGAGTGTTCATGTCTATTTGCAAGCATAATAAATGTTAGTCCTTCCCTCTTTGCCAAATTGAATTTTCCAGATAATTCGGCCGCTTTTCTTTTATGTCTGAATGCTAAATGAGAACTCTGAAAGTTTCAGAAACCCAAAATGCCTTGCATTTTATTCCAAAGCAATTATCTCATCTTCCTAGAAATCTAATTTTTCTCTAAGAACCAACAGAAAGTGAATGTTATTTTGAGATTTACTATAAAATAAAGGAACAGATTTTGTTTCATGTCTACCTTGACTGATTAGTTGATACTTTGATCAGTAATATGGCTATGCAGTTTATCCTAATAATCACCATTTTTCAATCATTAACATTACTTCTAATACTTGCCTAGTGTTTATATGCTCTTACCTTCAATTATAACGTTGTTATTCTGCTATACATCTGTAGTTGTACCAACTCACTCCAGAAGTCTGCTAAGATCTATCGAATTGCAAAGTCTCCCTTTATTTTTAATGTAAAAACAGAAAGACAGAGCCTCCCTTATTTAACTATAACTTTGTATAATTTTTTCCTCACTATCTTCAAAACTTTGCTGAACTTCTCTCCTTACGCATGACACAACCAGTTACACCTTTACTTCTTTAAAGGAAAACTGAATATACCTGCCTCCCTCTGTGAGCTTGAGAATTTCCTCAATAAATCCATGTTTCATGTGGTTCCAATAGACAGTACCACTTTTTGTCTGTTCAGCTGAATCTATACTTTTTTCTTTCTCTAGATGTGCTATGTACGTAGTGTATAGAGAAGGTATTGAACTCCACCCAAAAATCTGATACCGAGATTTCTATACAGAAATATATGTTTTACGTTACCTTTATAAAAAAAAAAAAGCATTTTCAGAAAAATGCTCCATGTTTGTGTGTATGTGTGTGTGCGTGCGCACGCTGCGTGCATGCGTGCATGTGTGTGAACACGATAATTCAAAAACAAAAAGTCGGTAACATATCAAACTTGGTATTTAAGTTTAGTGTCTTCCAGGGATGTGACATGAAGATTTTGAGAAAAATCCCACCACCTTTACATAGAACTTTTTTCAAAAATGGCTCTAACAATTTTGATTAAAATATCATATATTTAAGATATTTACCTGACAAATAAAATGTATATCTTGAATTTTCCGGGAATAGCCTCTAAAGCAGTATTTCCCAACCTTTTGAAGTTCACGGCACCCTTGGGAATAACATTAAACACCAGGGGCACCCTTCCTTGAATTAAAAGAAAAGTAAGCTTAATATGTTAATTTATTGAAATATTATATAATAATAACGTACACCATAACATAATACAGTAAGCTTTACTACAATCGCTGAGTAAAAATACATCAATAAATTTTGTTCGATTAATGGTTAATGTGAAACTTGTGATTGATGCTTAGAGCACAGATATGTGATGTCGGGTCTTACAGTTGACAGCGAAACACGCAAATCATCCTCAAGGTTATTCAGACTATTTCTTGCTTTGCATTTTATTGTCACCACAGCAGAGAAGGCTTGCTCGCATACATAGGATGTTGAAAAGGGCAAAAGTGCGTTAATTGCTTTCTTCATTAGATTAGGGTACTCCTCTCTCCGTTGAAGCCAAAAACTAGCCACCGACGCCTCACTCTTGGTGAACTTACCTTTGAGTGTGGAATCAGCACAAAGATCAATAAATTCATCTCGTTCGCAAGCAGTCAAATCTACTTCTTCTGCACTATCTACGAAATCAAATGTTGAGACAACCCAGTCGAGATTCATAGTGGAAATAGTTGGAAAGTACGCATCTATTGCATCTTGCAATCTTGATAAGTGATCACAAATGCGGTCTTTTAGTTCACCCAGATCTTTATCTCCTGCCACATTAAGAAGAGATGGAAAGTTTGACAAATCTCCTTTTTGAACTGCAGACTTCCAAGAACTAAGTTTTCTTTTAAAACCTTTCATTTTATTGGTTGAGGAGATTATTGTTTCATGTCGACCTTGCATCGAAACATTCAGTTCATTCAGCTTATGAAAAATATCTGCCAGATACGACAGTTCAAAACACCAAGAATCACTTAGTAAGAGCTCATGAAATGTGTCTTGATTTTCATCCTTAAAAAAAGTTTTTCGCTGTTCTTTAAGTTCGAGAAACCGGTTCAATACATGACCCCGCGACAACCACCTTACTTCTGTGTGAAATAACAAAGAGGTATGAGCTGCATCCGTTGCGCGACATAACTGTTCAAAAATTCTGCACTTTAAAGGTCGAGACTTCATATAGTTCACCATTTTCACAACTTGGTTAAACACTTCAGCAAAATCTTCATTACACGCTTTCACGACTAATGCCTCTCTATGCAGAAAACAGTGAGTTATAATAATGGATGAATTTTCATTGAGAGCTCTGGCAGTAAAACCTTTAATTTTCCCAGACATAGATGGTGCACCATCTGTACACATACCACAACAGTCTTTCCATGAAAGATCATGGTCATTGAGATAGGAATTAATAGAAACGAAAACATCATGGCCTGTGGTTGTAGTCTCCAGCGGTCTACAGCACAGAAACTTCACTAATATCTTTTTCATCAATATATCTGATAAAACCAAGGAGTTGCGGTTTGTCACCAATATCGAGACTCTCATCTACTTGCAAAGCAAATGTTCTATAAGGTTTTATTTTCTCCGTGACTTGTTCGTTGATATTGCATGACATTTCAGATATCCTGCGGCTGATTGTGTTGTTGGACAGAGGAACTTTCGAAATTTGATTAGCTGCTCCTTCGCCAGTATTGTGGAAACTATAACTTGACATGCAGGGCCAATGATTTCCTCTCCAAGAGTATGAGGTTTCTTTTTTTTAGCTATCAGTTCTGCTACTTTAAATGAGGCTTCAAGAGTAGTATCACCTATGGTCATTCTCTTTACCAAACCGCACAGCTGTTTTCTTCTTCCCTTCTAATATATGTGAAAAATACATTACACTTTTCTGTGACACACTAGGATGCTTTGTTGTAAGATGCCGCTTCAGTTTGCTAGGTACCATGGCCTCGTTGCTAAGTGTTTCGCCACAAACTAAACACATAGGGATAGGGGTTTCCTCATTGTTATTCCACTTAAATCCATACGCTAAGTAACTGTCCTGGTATGTTCTTTTCTTTCGTTTGTCTTCTTTATGTGGTGAATTCGACGGTCCAGGAGAAACTGTAAGATTTGGCTTCTTAAAGCAAGCAGTAGGAGCCGACTGTTCACTTTCACTGTCCTGGCGTTTACGTTTAACAATGAACTTATCCATAGCTAAACACTGTGAATCAACGCGAGGAAGAGAACTGAAAGCGCCAAGTGACGTACACTTTTATATATTCATCTGTCGAAGTCTCGGGAATGTTCGTGAGGAAGCGAGTAGTCTCAGGAATGTTCGGCAGGGTATAGCTGTAATGCCATCTGTGGGATACTAGTATAACTGAATTATTGAAATGAATCGACCACTATCACCATCTGCTGTGCATGAGAGTAATTGATTTGACCTATTTTATTTCAAGACCTTACAAGTCTTAAGGCTTCAGTAGAAGGTATTTTTTTTTGTTTATCTCAATATCTCGCAGCACCCCTTAGCCAATCACACGGTACCCTAGGGTGCCGGGGCACACCGATTGGGAACCGTTGCTCTAAAGACTACTTTATTCTGGATGAATTTTATGGAATTTTGCATAACTGATAAACCGTAAGAGATGGACAAAAACTTACCACATAAAAAATGTAGAACATGTGAAAATGCACAATTTATGTTATATACATTTTTTTTGTGGAGTTGATTGTTTTTGAGATATTCCTTGCCTTTGGTTTCAGCATTAAAAAATTTATACTTTTCTCATACAGAAATTTGTCAACTCCTGTCCATAGAAACAAAGGAACTTCAGTCACATAGCAACCAGCTGTTGACTATCACTTTAACCTACGGTACTCCCTTATCTCACTTCTACTTACAAGGAAGCAAGCAATAAGACTATTGCTAATCCTGCTAATTTTTTCTTGATTAGTATGAAGTAAATAGAAGCACAAGCTTACTAACAATAATTTGTTGCAGCAGAGATGTAGAAAAAGTCATGGGAATGAAACACATCAGATTTTTATCACTTTAATCATAATCATCATCTTTTACAAGTGGGTTGCTATTGGTATGTTCCAACTCAAAATTGTGTTTCACCAATAATCTTGTTTTCCTTTTAACTTCTATTCATTAAGGCTGGTTTTGTCAATCTTAATATGTGTCTGAACTAACATACAATTAACTTAAAGAGCAGGATTCACCTAAACCTGTAGTATACTTCTCTGAAGTACTTTTTGGAGTTTCTCCCATGCTTGTGTGGATATAAATGTTAAGAAAATGAAATAATAATGATTAAATTACTTTAGGATTTTCTATTAGCAATAGTTGTTGACACCTGGGAGCCCATAACCCACCCTAAATAGGGCATTATATTTTATAGAGAAAATAACCTGAGTAGCAATGAAAACACACTGCATTACTTGCAGCCAACCTAAAGGATAGAAATCTGCTAACTTGGCAGGGTCTTTCAGCTATGTTGTGAATGACTGTGGTTTTAGTTACGTAGATCCCTTGGCTGCGCTTTGTAGCTTAGGGCTCTCAACGTGGCTACATTTTAGGGCATGTTATTTTGGCAGTGCCATTGTCCTGTGCATTTGCTAATCATATGTGGCAGCTCAATTTCAGTAAATGGCATACACAGCAACTGCCAGGAAAAAGTGTGTCACACGGGATGACAAGTATCAGAGATGGATCTTGTATTTTTGATAACGATTTCAAAGGTTTTATTTGTCAGTCACATTTTTTTTTTATTATAGACAAATTCGTGCGCATGTCGGAACAGTTGGTATTTTGTCTATATGCCGGATATTTAACAAATAATTATATGTAGACGAATAATATATAAATAATAAATGTTTTATAATGTTCAGAAGCATATTTCTCCGCCAAGTACTACCACAATAGAAAATTACAAACAAATTTATATACACACTAACTTTAACGGAATCGAATCTAACCTCGCGCTAAATATGAAAACCACCAGACTCAGTGATTTCGCCTCTACCATCTAAAGTCACACTAACCGGTGACTTATTCCGACGGATTCTCACCACGAGGTAATCCTGCCAAGAGCGACATATGATGTTCTTGCATACCAATAGCTACAGTGTCTTCCGCTAGCAACGAAACCACGCTTTTTCATTATAAATACAGTTTTTATGCAAGTGTTTTAGCAAATACGCATTATAAAACCATTTATTATTCATATAATACTCGTTTATATTCAAGTGTTTGGTAAATATCCCTCATATACGCAAAATACCAACCGTTTCAACATGCACAAGAATTTGTCTATAATAAAAAAAACTAAGCTTTTCCGACAAATAAAACCTATGAAATCGTCATCAGATACACAAAGTCAATCAATCGCACTTAGTTTCATTCAATTTTTTAGAGCGGCCCAAGTTCTGCATAATAACCATAATATTTACCTCAGCTTATTCCGCACAGAATCCCATGGCCAAAGTGATGACTGAAAGGTAGCTGCTTCTTTGGCCGCGGTTTCCTCGTCGCTCTTATCTTGTTGTTCTCCATTTTCTTTTTTAATATCCTCTGTTGTAGCTTTACTGAAGTCTATTTTCTGTGCAAGCTTGGCAAGACTTTCTGACATAGAAAGTGGACTGCAAAGAACAATAAACACAACTTTGATTTTATTATGGGCGTAACCTACTAGGTGTGAAAATTGATTACCGCCTAGTTTGTTCCTTTATTTTAAAAACTGCATATTATATATATATATATATATAAATGTGCTTGTCTGAATACTTACGTCTGATAAATTTCTTGTCCATCGTATGTTATTTCCTGAATTTGATTTTCTATAGGAGCCTCCACCGATATGTTTACAGAGTACGCCATGTTGACAAGCTCTTAATTGCTTTGATGATCGGCTGGCAGTGGTTGGCACAGATATAGGAAGAATAGACAGGAAATGCATTCACCTTATACATTGTGGTTTTTGAAGCACGTTTTTGGCGAGACGCCATATTTTGATTCTACTACACTTTTGAAATGAGTACGGTTTTTGTGGGTTAAATGTACACCCAAAAATAAACTTTTGTGGTATTATTTGTCAATTAAGCAGTCCGTTTGGACTGCAGGTTTTAAACCGGTATAATGGTGAATCCGTGTGTTTGGTTGTTTCTTGAATAGCAGAAACAAAAACAAGGACAGAGAAATGTGTTTCAAAACAGAAGTTAGGGTACTCATTTAAATAATTTGTGGTGTTAAATGTTCAATTAAGCAATAAATTTTATTTAAAGTGTAAGTTTTAAACCAGTATAATAGCCCATACTTGTGTAGTGTTTGTAGTTTTTCGAATAGCAGACGCATAAACAAGCAAAGTTTTTTTTTTTCGGTGGTATACTTAGTGAAGTATTTCAATACACAGGTTAGTGTACTTTTTAAAGTGATTTTTCGGTGTTAAACATAGTGAAATATGTTATACATATTCAACAGAACGATCCTTTATTGTTTGTTAGATTTTAGATTTCCAACTCGGAAAGACCGTTGAAAAGCAACCAAGGAACCCCTTGCTAATTCGTCCAATTAGCAACTATCGCGAGAAATAATAAGTATAAAATTATGTGTTTATGATACTAGAACCGTGAGAATAGGGGGCGCGTTCCTCGGACTCGGAATACAACACATGCTTCCCACAGTGAGTCGTCATAATATCTGAGATAATCTCTATATATAAGTTCGTGTAGTGGAAACAATGACTATAGATAAGAGAGAGAGAAACAATAAGATTTTGTCAAAATTTGATATTTTTCCCTCCTTCAGTTTTAGACTCAGAAATTAGAACAAAATTAAGGTTATGACTTTGCTCCGATGTTTACTGAAATAATACCAATTTATCAATAATAACTTCTGAGAGGACGAAAATG
Organism: Hymenopus coronatus; assembly: GCA_030762935.1. Classification (NCBI taxonomy): domain Eukaryota; kingdom Metazoa; phylum Arthropoda; class Insecta; order Mantodea; family Hymenopodidae; genus Hymenopus; species Hymenopus coronatus. Next base: position 15,637,931 of record CM060884.1, read on the forward strand.
TGATTGTATTAAATATTTATTTAACTAGACTTCTCTCCCCTTCCATTCTTCTTTATTTTTTACTTCATAAACTTGGAAAAACAATTCATTTGACAGATGTAGCGTATGGTGTTTATGGTAGAATCTAGTACTACACGATGGCGGCTGGTCACAGAACATACTTCAGTAGAACGCTCTATATGCTAGCACCATCTCCTGCCATTTTGCCTCACTTCTAGTTCATAGAAACGCCATTGAGAGAGCCACAGTTTCCTGTTTACTACCGCGATCTTAAAACCAACAAAGGCCACAAAAGAACACAGCGAATATTAATCTCTTATTTAATGATCTTAAAAAGCGCCCATACATTATTATTATTATTATTATTATTATTATTATTATTATTATTATTATTACTGTCATTATTTACTATTATAATTATTATTATTATTATTATTATTATTATTATTATTATTATTATTATTATTATTATTATTATTATTACTATTATTATTATTACTTTAATTATTACTATTATTACTACTACTACTATCACTATTATTATTAATATTATTAATTATTATTACCTATTGTTTATTAATCTTATTTATTATTGTTGTATCACCCTCATCATCATATTTTAGATAATAGTAAATATATTGTGTAGATGACACCACAGCTACCCTTAGGGTAGAAAAATGTTCGGAGAGTTAATTTGAAGAATTGAAAGGTGCTCCTTTATCAATACTGTCCCTAAATAACAATCAAAGGTGGTTTTATTTATTCCTTTTCGGGCTGGTGACAATAGTCCTATCCTAACGGAACAAAAATTTGAAAAATAGTGGGAAGGAGAAAATCTGGAGACTTTTTTACACGAACTGGATTCTTTGATAAACATTTGTGCTTAATAAAGATATGATGTTCTCATTATTTAAGGAATAGCGACAGACTAAACTACCTCAATGAAAGAGGGCAGAAAATGTTTAAGGCAATTTTATTATTTTTCACCGTGAATGGACCTATTTTCTGAATTCCGTTGCTAAATCACATAATGTTGAAGATATAAATTGTCAAAAGTACTTACAATGCCGGGTATTTCATCTAATAGCTTTACATCTAAAGGATAGTCTGGGCGAGAGGATTTTGTTAAAATTCTTTATGCCGTAACTTTGGAAGATGGAGAATATAAATAAAAAGTTTTAATTTAACAGACTTTTCATTTTCGAATTATATTGTTCGTAGACACACACACACACACACACACACACACACACACACACACACACACACACACACACACACACACGCATGCGCGTGCGCACTTTTCTGGCAAGGTATTTGTATTAGTATTAGTTTACAGGTAACACCACCTTGGAATATGATATCTAGATATGATTTCTTCACTTTAGTCGTAACAATATCCTATTATAAGGATTTGGTCTTTGAGGTTAAATAAAACTCGCAATTCGTATTTAAATATAAGTACGATTAGTACTTCGTTTGCTTTGGTTTCTTATAACCTCCAATATTTTAATAGCTATCGGACAGATAGTGTTCAACCTTCATTTATTCATAGATATATATTATAATTCTTTACTGGCTAGTGATAAGTTGTATGCAAATATTGGTAGTTCTGAATGTTGCTATATGAACCCCATCTATGAATAAATGAAGGTTGAACACTATCTGTGTATATATATATATATATATATATATATATATATATATATATATATATATATATAGAGAGAGAGAGAGAGAGAGAGAGAGAGAGAGAGGCTATATTTGGTGTAAATTAATGTGTGTGTGCGTATGTGTAAATAAATTGATTTTTCTGTAATTAGGTATTAATAATTTCTAAATTTGTTGACAAAATGTTGGCGTTTTGAGTTTCATTTTTTCTTCTCTGGTGACTTTTTACTTCGAACACATATGTGCAACATACATACCGGATAGAAAAGATAATGTATTGCACCCAAAAATTCGAAACTGAGATTTCAGTGGAAATACCTACATGTTTTGTTATCACTGAATTAAAAAAAATATTTAAAAACACGTCTGGGTGTGTTTGTGTGTGCGTCTATGGGCAGCTTAGCTCATAAACGAAAATTCGGTTAAATACCAAACTTAGTATTTAAATTCTATATTCCAAGGAGGCGACACGAAGATTTTCAAGAAAATCCCTCACTCCCAACTACCCTTTACATGGAACATTTTGAGTTTCCCAAAAATGGCTCTAACGAGTTTGATTAAAATGTCGTATTTTAAAAAATATGTTCATGACAAACGAAATGTATATCGTTTGAGAGACTTTTTCATTGGATGACTTTTGTATATCCCGTAAACCATGAAACGTAGGCAAAACGTTACTACACAAAAAATCTGATGTGTTCCATTCACATGACTTTCTCTACATCTCTGCAACAAATTGTAGTTAAAACGCTTTTCTTCTATTTACTTCATGCTAATTAGCAGAAATAGTCATATTACTTGCTTCCTTGTAAGTAGAAGTGAAATGAGGGAGTTCCATAGGTTAAAATTATAGCCAAAAGCTGGTTGCTATGTAACTGAAGTTGTTTTGTTTGTATGGACAGGAGTTAAGAAATTCCTGTATGAGAAAAGTATGTTTTTCAAAGCTAAAACGAAAAACCAGGAATATATTAAAAATGATAAATTGTGTGTTTTAATGTGCTCTACATTTTTTGTGTGTTAAGCTTTTGTCCGTCTCTTACGGTTTAGCAGATATGCATAATTCTGTAAAATTCATCCAGAATAAAGTAGTCTTCAGGGGCTATTCCCAGAAAATTCAAGATATGCATTTGATTTGTCGGATAAGTATTTTTAATATACGATATTTTAATCAAAATCGTTAGAGCCATTTTTAAGAAAATCAAAATGTTCAACATTTTTTCCACGTAAAGGGTAGTTTGGGGTGGGGGGATTTTGCTAGAAATCTTCGTGTCCCATCCTTGGAAGATACCACACTTAAATACCAAGTTTGGGCTTTAACGGTCCTTTCGTTTTTGAGCTAGGCTGCCCCCCCCCACATACGCACACAGACATACACACACGGGCATTTTTCTAAAAATGCTTTTTTTATATTCAGGGAGTCTCAAAACATGTATTTCCTGTGAAATCTCGGTATCGGATTTTTGAGTGCAATACAATACCTTCTCTATACACTATGGCATTGCTTTTGAATAGGAAATAGGAATAGGAAATAGCTCGCTCCGCTCGCATGTATTAGTCAAACCAATATAAATTGTTAACACCTAAATCAGAAAAAACAGATTATTTGCACATTCTAACATAAACCTCAAATGGCTTTTTACTGAACTCTACTTTTTTTTCTTTCTAGTGTTAATTTATATCCAAATATTGGATGTTCGGAATTTTGCGATATGAATGCTAACTATGAGCACCACACTTCGATAGCTAGTGAAGCAATGGAAATTGTTGTAAGAAATCATAGCAAACGAAATACTTCTTGTATATTTCAATATAAATCGCGTGCTATTGCAATTTAAATACAAACAAAAGACTTGATAAACTCTGAAAGCTTTGAAATAGGGTATTATTGAGTAAAAGTGAAGAACTAATAGAAGAACTTGATAGTTTTAGCCCAAAATAAAATAATTATGTATAAATTCATAAATAATTATTGCCCTTAACCTAAACGTTGCAATGTTTTTAACCTTGGGTTGCACGTGCCCAATAATCTTGCGTTTCTTTGCAGATATTTATAATTATTACAGATGGCATTTAAAGGATTAAAACTCCCAGGACACTACATAATAAAAATACTAATAAACCACTATGTAAAAGCAATGTTCAAAAATACCGCAGTTTATAATGGGTTCTCATGAATATAGCTGACATCCACGTCGTCACATTTGGGCTGTCTCGTCCCTATTTTGGAGAAAATAGTTTACAAAAGTCACTATAACCTAGATTATTATGAGTAACCAACACACACAAAACAAAAGAAAGCATATATATCTTTCTTCACTTAAGGGCTGCCACGTTGACAAAGTATACTATGCAATTAACACTCTTTAAAAATAATTTACAATATAAAATAAAATATATACCTAAATAAAGAAAGAATATCAAATTAATAATAATAATAAACTTCAAATCTAACACATATCAATCTTGTCATAACAGTATTCTGCAATATTACTTATAAAATAAATAATCATATTATGAAATGGAAAACCATTGAATTGACATGTTTGTGTTGTATCACTATAAGCTCATTTATGAGTGTAACTGATGCATAAATAAATTAATAAATAAATAAAAGTTGTATTAGTCTGGTTTGTAATTACAGTCTAAGATAATACACTTCAAATTTTGTTAGTTTTCTGAACATGCAACTATGGCGTATTTTTACTTACTCTATTTAATACATAATGCAAAGGTATAGAAGATATTGCACTCGACCCAAAAATTCGATATCGAGATTTAACCAGAAATACGCATTTTAGGGTCCTTTGTATATAAAAAAGATTAGAAAAAGGCCAGTACCTATATGTGTCTGTGAATACGATAACTAAAAATGAAGGGTCGGTAAAATACCAAACTACGTATTAAGTTAAGTATCTTCCAAGGATGCTACACGAAGATTTTGAAAAAAAAAAAAAAATCCTCCATACGAATCTACCCTTTACATGTACAATTTTTCGAAAATTTTGATTTTCTTGAAAATAGCTCTAACGATTTTGATTAAAATACTGTATGTTAGAGATATTTACATGACAAATAAAATATACATTTTGGATTTTCTAAGATTTGCCTCTGAAGATCTTTTCATTGTGGATGACTCTTGCATAACGAGTAAACTTTAAGATATAAACAAAACTTACTGCGCAAAAAACGTAGAGCTCGTTTAAAGCACACAATTTATGCGGTACACATTTTCTTCGTAGAAGGGACCACTTCAGATATTTTCCTTATTAATAGTTTCAATTTTAAAATATGTAAACTTTTCTCATACGGGAATTTGTCATTAAGGAAACGTATTTCAATCACAAAGCAACCAGCTTTTAAAAGAGTTGACTATCGCTTTAGCCTGGTGTAATTAATTCCCTTCTACTTACAAGGAAACAAATCAAAGACCATTTCTGCTAATGTTTATCTCGGTTAACATGGACCAGACAGAAGAATACGTTTTTAACAATATTGAGAAAGTCAAATGAATGGAACGCATCTGATTTTTACTTTCTCTATGTACATAGGGATAGAGAAGTATTGCATTCCACCCACAAATTCGATACGAAATTTTACCGAAAATACATGTTTTGGGTTCCCCTGAATAAGAAAAACAATTTTGGAGAAATGTCCCTGTGTGCGCGCGCTGTGTGTCTGTGTACTGCAAAGTTCAAAAACGAAAAGTCCGTTAAATACCAAATTTGGTATTTATGTTCAGTATGTTACAAGGATGCGACACGAAGATTTTCAAGAAAATCCTCCCACCCCCAACTACCCTTCTCGAAAATTTTGATTTTCTCAAAATGGCTCTAACGATTTTGATTAAAATATCGTATGTTAAAGATTTTATCTCACAAATAAATTGTAGGTTTATCTTGAATTTTCTGGGAATAGCCTCTGAAAACTGTTTTATTCTGGATGAATTTTAATGAATTTTGTATAACTGGCAAACCGTAAGAGATAGAGAAAAACTTACTTAACAGAAAATGTGGAGCTCGTTGAAACACATTTTTTTTTTTCGTGGAGTGGATCGTTTTTGAGATATTCCCTTCTTATTGGTCTTAGCTTTGAAAAAAAACATACTTTTCTCATTCGGGAATTTGTCAACTCCTGTCCATACAAACAAAGGAACTTCAGTCACATAGTAACCAGATTTTGACTATCACTTTAACCTATGTTACTCCCTTATTTCCCTTCTACTTGCATGGAAGCAAGTAATAAGACTATTTCTGATAATTTGTTGTTGTTTTTTTTTTCTCGATTAGCATGAGTAGGAAGCATAAGGTTTTTAACATTGTTGAAGAGATGTAGAGAAAGTCATGTGAATGGACCATCAGATGTTTTATACAGGAGATCCTAAAACATTTATTTCCGGTGAAATCTCGGTAATCGATTTTTTGGTTGGAATGCTTCGCCACCTCTTCTTACGACGCGGCCAGCTTTTCTGTATTAGGAGAACATAAACATTGAAGAGCCGCTCTGTTCGTCAGACAAACCAAGCGTTCTTTCTTGAGTGGCAGCACTCTAACGTTACGCCCATTAAATAACCAAGGAGTATTTAAACACTGGTGTTAAGCTTTTGTTTGTGTAGTCGATTGTTTTCTCAGCTCCTAGTTTTCGCAATTATTGCTCAGTGTGCTTAATACGTTTAACTTTGCGTTTCTTACGATAAACTATATTTAACAGAATATAGAATTTCTGTATGTAACATTCAGTGAGTGTTTTTTCTGGCTGTAAGAATTAATTAATTAATTAATTAATTAATTTAGCATAAATTTGACCAGAATGGCGAAGTATATATTACCTTCTCTACACGTACTAAGTATAAAGGGAGTATTTTATTCCTTCCAAAAATTCGATACGGAGATTTCACCGGAAATGCATGTTTTGGGACACCCTGAGTCCAAAAAAAGCATTTTCAGAAAAAGGTCCGTGTGTCAGTCTGTTTGTCTGTCTGTGTCCGTGGACAGCATATCTAAAAAATCTGATGTGTTCCATTCACATGACTTTCTCTACATCTCTGTAATAAATTATTGTTAAGAAGCTTATGCTTCTATTTACTTCATGCTAATCGACAAAAATTAGCAGAAGTAGTCTTATTACTTGCTTCCTTGTAAGTAGAAGCGAAATAAGGGAGTACCATAGGTTAAAATAGTCAAAATCTGGCTGCTATGTGATTGAAGTTCTTTTGTTTCTTTGGACACGAGTCGACAAATTCCGGTATGAGAAAAGTAAGTTTTTTAAAGCTGAAACCAAAAACAAGGAATATCTAAAAATCGATCAACTTCACGATATATATATAACATAAAGTGTGTGTTTTAACGTGCTCTACGTTTTTTTGTGTGGTAAGTTTTTGTCTGTCGCTTACGGTTTAGCAGTTATGCAAAATTCCGTAAAATGCATCCAGAATAAAGTAGTCTTCAGAGGCAATTCCTAGAAAATTCAAGATATACATTTTATTTGTCAAGTAAATATCTTTAATATAAGATATTTTAATCAAAATCGTTTGAGCCATTTTTAAGAAAATAAAAAAATTCGAAAAAAGTTCCATGTAAAGGATAGTTGGGGATAGGGGGATTTTTTTGAAAATTTTCGTGTCGCATCCTTGGAAGATACGAAACTTAAATACCAAGTTTTGTATTCAACGGTCTTTTCGTTTTTGAGCTATGCTGTCCACACACACACACACACACACACACGGACCTTTTTGTAAAAATTCTTTTTTGTATTCAGGGGTTCCTAAAACATGTATTTCCGGTGAAATCTCAGTATCGAATTTTTGGGTGGAATACAATACTTCCTCTATGCATAGTACCTACGTGTAGATAAAGTAAGAACGAAAGATGGTTAAATATCATACTTGGTATTTAAGTTTGGTATCTTCTAAGGATGCGACACGAAGATTTTCAAGAGAATCCCCTCACCCCAAACTACCCTTTACATGGAAAAAAATTCGAAATGTTTCATTTTCTCAAAAATGGCTCTAACGGTTTTGATTAAACTCTCTTATACTCAAGATATTTACATGCCAAATAAGATGTATATCTTGAATTTTCTGGGAATACTCTCTAAAAACCTCTTTGTTCTGGATTATGTACATTACCATAAAACACACAATTTATATCATATACATTTTCTTCGTGGAGTTGATCGTTTTTAGATACTCCTTGTTGTTGGTTTCAGCTTTAAAAAACCTATACTTTTCTCATATAGGAATTTGTCAACTGGTGTCCATATAAACAAAGGAACTTCAGTCACATAACAACCAGCTTTTGACTATCACTTTAACTTATGCTACTCCTTTATTTCGCTTCTACTTACAAGGAAGCAAGTAATAAGATATTTCTGCTAATTTTTTTCTCGATTAGCATTAAGTAAATAGAAGTATAAGCTTTTTAACAATAATTTGTTGCAAAGAAATGAAACTGCGTTTTAATTATGGACGCTCTTTAACGGCTGTGGTTCTCAGCGTCTATACTGCTTAGTGGGCTCTCTTGAGGTTCTTTACGTGCCGTAAATCTTCGACACGGGACCCGCGACTTTACTTCCCTTCCTAAGGAGCCCATGCTAAGGATTTTTACGCCCGAAAAAATCCACCCTCCTCCGCCGGGTTTAAACCCATTGCCGGTCCCCATGGCCGCGCTCGCCAAAGCGTCTCGCTTTGGTGTTTCGCGGCGCAGGGGATCGTGGGTTCGAGTCCCGCCTTGGGCATGGGTGTTATATGTTTGTGTATGCGTGTGTAAAAAGTAAAACAGAAATTCAGTAATCAAAGCAAACAAATTAGGTAAATAAAAAGTAGGGTATATAGCGCCGGAGTCCCGATCAGACCCCGAAACTGTATTTAAAAAAAAAAAAAAAAAAACATGACCTTGGGTACATGAATTTAGCATGGTAACCATTACACCACGAAGGGCGACTCTCTAGCTGGTTGTTCTACCACTGAGCTACCATGTCAGCATGCCGACATAGCATTAAATTTCTCAACTGACTCACATGTTGCAGAGCTGTCATGTGAATGGAACACATAAGAGTTTTTGCTTCAGATATTGCATTATTTTTCGAAACCTATTTATATTTGCCTTTCATGTAGAATAAAGGTAGAATGCACGTAGCTCTAAATTAGTTTTATGTAGGTATTTGTACTTCAGAGATAATGTTCATTTTTATTTCATTTGAAGTTCATTCGACACAATGATAATATTGTTTCATTAATACAACACATCAATATATGATACCTGTATTTTAAAAACTCCTTCAAGGAGTATATGCCCGTTCAGAATTGTTAATGTAATGTTCTCTGTTGCATTTACATGCTAATCTTGCATTACATTTATTTATTTGTCAGTGTATTCATATTTCGTAGCGCAGCGTAATATGGACGGCTCATAAAATGCAAACAAAGGTGACAATATAAAAATAAAGGTACCTACAGAGGCCTGAACCCCAACTCCCTCTTTACACGCTAACCAGAGCACTAAATGGGTCTCTGATATGGGTGTTTAGGTCATGGTCTACGGACAGTTTGATCAATGGCGTATGTTAAGCTGTAGCAAAGAATTTAGAAACCATAGCCCATAGGTTCCCTATCTCAAAAAGTTCCCTATCCGCAATCTTGCCAATTTGTGCGGTTGAATTTTGGGACATTCAATATAAAGGAATAATTACGAGGGTGATCCAGAAAGAAAATAATTACTGTCTGCGTATCCCAGCTGCGCAGAATCTCTATTGCGGTTCTATCCAAGGTTGAACGGATTCCTCTACTTTTTTTCAACATTTAAGGAATGACAATCCAAACAAGTTGCTATTGTATATTCTGTGATTGTTCAAAAGAACTATAGTATTAAATTGCGCTGGTTGTTGGATGAGAGATAAAGCTATGCTGAGAAGCTGAAACCTGCCGAAATAAATTAAAAGGAGGTGCATGCATGGTGATACAGAAAATGAAATGTTCAACAACGGACGGGCATTGTGAAACTCGACTCAGACCTCTGTCACTGATTGTAGTTGATTTGAAAAATCAAGTGAGCAATAAAATCGCGCAGACAGGCGTGTAACACTTTCGTTCCTAAACATTTCTCTTTCTTTGTTTGCTGAAAACATGATTGGCTTAATGGTTTGGCGGAAGTGATCGTGTAGAGAAACACATTCAATTTTGTGACATGCTTTTTAATCAAAGTTTTAAAATACAACTGTTCCCAAATGAATATAGGAGTTTAATATTTTGTAAAAACTACAGTTTATAACGTACAATTATGCATGCTATATCAAATTAGAGAGCAACTCAAACAGTTTTGATAACGCATGCGTTGGTTGTTTAATTTGGTTTGACTGTCTGCTGTTACAATGGGATAGTGTCAAAATGGTGACTATGAAACAAAAGATATTCTGTGTTTTAGAGTTTCATACGCTAAATCTGCTATTACAGAGCAAAAAGCTTTCCAAGGGAGCTCAATTGCGGTCCTCCAAATGATATAGCATCCATTGATGGTATGTTCAGTTTAAAACCACAGGCTGTGTGTGTACGGGACGATTAAGATTGACAGCCGAACGTGTTGAACGGATGAGAGAATCTTTCACGCGTAGCCAAAAGAAATATGTTCGAAAGGTTAATCGTGAACTACGAACTGCACCCACACATTTGTAAAAAAAACTGTCTGAGTTGCTCTTTCATTTCATATATCATTCATGATTGTACATTAAAAACTGTAAGTACTATAAAACATTAAAACCTCTATATTCATTTGGGAATTCTGAACATTAAAATCAGACGATAGGATTATCTTTGTATAATTTTCTCGCACATTTACACTTTAAGCGCAGTTTTCTTCTACTTCTCTGACTTCGTGGGCAAATGTGAACTGTTTGTGAGTACTTATTAACCAAAAAATCATTATACTTGTTAAGCCGAAACTATTTGTTAAAATTTATTCTGAAGATGGTTTACCATCTTCCATCACACGAAAATAGCACAGGCATCCAAACCATGAAGCTCACCTCTGTAGTGTGATGGTAGCGCGTCCACTTCACATTCAAGAGGTTCCGAATTCGAATCTCGTTAGTGTGAGTTACCCGGATAGGGCCTTTTCCGGGATTTTCCCTTGTCCTGAGAAAACGAATATCGAGTAACTCTAAGCTCTACGAACTCCGGACTCATTTGAGTATCATGCCACCCATTTCGTTCATCGTTCGATATGACCTAACAGGTTAAAGGCTGTCAATCTAAAAGAAAAGGAAAAATAAAAGGTAAAGGTATACGAGAGTACCATCATATAAATATATCTTTAAGAATTGAAACTAACCTCATAATCCACTTCAGAGCATCAAGGAGTTAATATGTTTTCATCTAGAATTGGAATATAAATACACTTTCTTAAATAAAAAAAATTACGAAAATTATCATGGTGGGGGAAGATTTAACAGCCGTTGCTAGGCGGGAAGTAAGTATTTACGGTCTAGAAACAATGAAATGTGCATGCTACCAACGTAGATAAAGTCACCAAACAAGAAAGAAAAAAAGTGAAATTCAAAAGTCACCAACATTCACACATTAACAATGGAGTGCTAAGGCTGTAGCTGGAACATAATACAGTTGGTGAAACCGGTGGAAATTATTAAAACCAAAGTACAGGAAAGTCAGTTTATTGATACACACTAACCTAAACCTAACACACCTAATGCTTGCTCGCTCGCATGCTTTGGTGGAAACAATCGAAATTATTAAAACCAAAATAGACGAAAACTAAATAGTTTATTTAATACACTGGCCTAAGCCTAAGACAGCGCATGCTCGCTTCGCTCGCATGCTTTGGTGACACCAACCATAATTATTAAAACCAAAGTACATGAAAATCAGTATATTTACACACACTCACACACTAAATTAAACCTAACACAGCGCACGCTCGTTTCGCTCGCATGCTTTGGTGAAACCAGTGGAAATTATTGAAACCAGGAAAATTAGTTTCTTTATACACTAACCTAAGCCTAATACAGCGCATGCTCGCTTCGCTCGTATACTTTGGTAAAACCACTAAAAACAAATTACACGAAAATCACGTATTTACACTACAATAATGGATTCAGAACTCTAAAAATACAGAATCGCTTTTAGAATCGGCAGGATGGCATATTGTGGTATTTTTTGTATCAATGTTGCAAATCATCGTTATGATGTAAAAAACTCATGCCTTAAATCAAATATAAAGCGATTCTAGTAATCTAATAACAAACCACCAATGATGGTTCCACAACTTTCAATGGCTGACTTCATATACCCAAGGTCGCGGGTTCAAACCTGTCGGAGGACGATGGATTTTTTCGGGTGTAAAAATCCTTAGCATGGCTTCCTTCTGAAGGGAAGTAAAGCCGTTGGTCCCTTGTCGTAGATTTACGGCACGTAAAAGAACCTCAAGGCTGATAGAGAGGCCTCTGAGCAAAATTAAGCGGTATTTCACACCCAATATAGAATGGGACGCTGAGAACCACAGCAGTTAAAGAGCGTCCATAAATAAAACTCCATTTATTTTCTTTGTGACTCTTTGCTTCCCTAACCTGAATTGCCGAGCTGAATAAATGTTCACTCGCTCTTAGCATGGATTTGTTGTTTTCCTCTATTATCAAGGAGTTACATTTCCGGTTGAATCTGTAGTTTCTTAAATACCGTTCACTAGACACATCTCTGTTACAACTTTGCTGCATGTTTTGAGAGCACTTGTCGCAACGGATGTTAAGTTTCTAGTTTCAAATTAAAGCCGGATGAAATTCTCACCTCACTAAGCTCATGAACCGAAGTTCAGGAGAGAGCGTTCCTATAATCCCTCTACTTATGTAAGTAAAGAAGAAAGTTAATCCGATAAAAGACTGATGTATCAGATGGACGTAATAATCATGGTTGTTGTGGTATCCAGTGTCATATTATGGTAACGTTAGAACGAAGTACTTGGGCGCGTTCGTCACATTTCGAAAAGCTCCGAAGTTGAGCAAATATCTAATAGCAGAGAAGGGGAGAATGTAAAAAAAATCTGATGTGTTCCATTCACATCATTTCTCTACATCTCTGCAACAAATTATTGTTAAAATGTGTATTCTTCTATTTACTTTATGCTAATCGAAAAAAAAAATAGTAGAAATCGTTTTATTAGTTATTTCCTTGAAAGTAGAAGCGAAATAAGGGAGTACCATAGGTTAAAGTGATAGTCAAAAGCTGGTTGCTATGTGACTGAAGTTCCTTTGTTTGTGTGGATGCGAGTTGACAAATTCCTGTATGAGAAAAGTTTAAGTTTTTTAAAGCTGAAACCAATAATAAGGTATATTTAAAAAATGATCAACTCCGCGAAAAAATTTTATATAACATAAATTGTATGTTTTAATGTACTCTTAAATTTTTTGTGTGGTAAGTTTTTGTCTATCTTTTACGATTTAGCAGTTATGCAAAATTCCGTAGAACTCATCCAGAATAAAGTAGTCTTTAGAGGCTATTCCCAGAAAATTCAACGTAAACATTTTATTTGTCAGGTAAATATTTTTAATATACGATATTTTAATCAAAGTCGTTAGAGCCGTTTTGGAGAAAATCAACATTTTCGAAAAAAGTTCCATGTAAAGAGTAGTTGAGAGTGGGAGGATTTTCTTGAAAATCTTCGTGTCGCATCCTTAAAAAATACCAAACTTAAATACCAATTTTGGTGTTCAAAGCCTTTTCGTTTTTGAGCCATGCTATCCACAGACACACACGCACGGACTTCTTTCTGGAAATGCTTTTTTCTTGGATATATGAGACCCAAAAACATGTATTTCCAGTGAATTCTCGGTATCAAATTTTGGGTAGAATACAATACCTTTTCTATACACTATGTACATAGTACGTGTAGAGAAAGTAAAAAACTGGTGCAATTGCTTAAGAAAATTAGTCCAAGAATAGTAGAACTAAGAGAGGAGTTTATTTTGCTTAAAATGTAAATTCATGACGCAGCGCTCTCCGCAAAACTACCAGTGCCTCACGTGCGGAGTGCTTACACCACAATTATGATGTTCTCATTCCTTTCATTGCAATACGAGGCTCAGTCAATAACTAATGCCACAACATTGAGGATTAAATTGTCACTTTTCAATGCAATCCCCGTCCTTTTCCACAGTTTTAGTCCACCTTTTAACAAGGGCATGTATTCCAGTGTGGTAAAATGCACAGTCTTGCTTCCGAAGCACAGATGTTTTCACGGCCTCTGCATCTTCAAAGTGTCATGCAAAAGAACATCCGCCATTTTTGAGCGAACTCGCCGAAGACGTGCTTTAAGTTTTTTGAGGGTGATGACGTATAGGACAGAATTTATTGCGCATCCCTGCTCCAAGAATTCAACCAGAATTACACCCTATGCATCCCAGAACACTGTCGTCATCACTTTCCTTGCCGATGACACAGTTTTGAATTTTTTCTTCTTCAATGAGGTTGTGCGATGCCATTCCATTGACTGTCTTTATGATTCAGGTTCAAAAATGATCCCATGCTTCGTCTTTAGTCACAATGTTTTCCAGAAACTCCTCTCCCTCCAAACTGAAGTGCTGCAAGAGTTCGGTGGCTATTGTTTTTCTTATCTCCTTATTCTCGTCGGTTAACATTCTTGGTACCCCAGTTGTTGAATAATCGTCATCACACTGCCTTTACTGAGAGACAATGCAACACAATTCATCAGTTGTTACCCGGCGGTCAGTACGAATGATCTCATCCGCTCGCTCAATGTTGCGTGGAGTCACTGCAGTCACCGGTCTACCGCTTCAATTTTCATCAGCCAACGGTGTATACCCTTCTGCTTCATTACAGCGACGAACCTATCTTCTAACAGTGCTGACATCCATTGTTGCATCACCATACACATTTTTCATCCTTCCATAAATGCGAATGGGCGTTTCACCTTCCGCATCAAGAATTCAATTACGGAATGCTGTCTTATACGCACATCGATTCAGCCATTTTGCAAAAGGCAGCAGTGCTGCCACCAGTTGAATTAGGAAGTTGCTACTGAAATGGATTAGAGAAAAAGGTTTGAGGAATTGCACCAAATTCAAATTGTTCACATCGCTAACTTAGTTTAGGAGAACAAAAATAGGAGGCATTAGTTATTGACTGACTGTCGTATATTAGTAGTATTAAATAATAAATAGTTAGTGAAAAGTTAAAAAGAAGGGATCCAGGGACAGGACATACATAGGAAAGATGTGGAATTCAAGAAGGAGAGAGTCCCTAGCCACAAAGCAGGGCTTGGGCTAGTGAGCATACATAGGAGAGAAAGGCAATTCAAGAAGTCATTCTAGGAGGTGGAAGCAACCTAAACTAGACTAGATTTTAGTACGTTCCTATACATTGTGGGATTTATGTTTGAGGACCTTTTTCTATTATTTTCCAGTGGTTGTTCTTTTTGTTGTGTGCTTGCAGTTCTCTGAGTGTTAGAATAGTGTTTAGAATGCATTTTAGTTGCATTCCATTACGTTACATAAGAGAGTTTTATATATCCTCTCTAAATTTGTTATATTAATTAAGTTTTTATACCTCTATGTGTCATCTCGACTGTTAAGCAATAAATTCAATTCAATTCACTTCATCAGGAGGGTGTTTAGGACTCTCGGACAGCTAGTTTCAGGGTTTGCATCAGGCATTTTAATTCTTTTTCAACTCATTTCACGGTATTTAGGAGTCTAAAACAGGTAATTTAGGCTTTTTGAGTCGTTGTTTGCTCATATCTTACATCATTTGGCAGTGTTCTCTAATGCTTTTTAACACTTTAAACTTCACAAACATTATAGCACGTTTTGGGACGTTTTTCGAGGATTGTAGTGGTTTCACATACTTTTTTCAGGCTTCTTAAGATGATTTTGGTGTTGGTGCAGTTGTTTAAATTACTTTTGTGAAATAATTCATATGTTAGTTATTCATTGTGAACACATATTTGACAATGTAAGCAAAATTTACAGTTAATTTATTAATTGCCGTGCCAACAAGCACCGTAGGTAATTACAGAAAGAGTTTGAAAACTCAACAATACTTACAGTACAAATTATTAGGAAAGGCTTAACCATCAACATATCTTTGCTTCGTCTTCGCTGGTTAAAGTGAAGCACATACTAGATTCTCAGCTTCTTCAATAACAATATTGCTCATTTTTATAAAATTTTACTGCTTGATAATAACAATAAAAAATCTGATGTGTTTCATTCACATAACTTTCTCTATACCTCTGCAACAAATTATTGTTAAAAAGCTTATGCTTCTATTTATTTGATACTAATCGAGAAAAAATCAGTAGAAATAGTCCTATTACTTGCTTCCTTATAAGTAGAAGCGAAATAAGGGAGTATCATGGTTAAAGTGATAGTCAAAAATTGGTTGCTATGTGGCTGAAGTTCCTTTGTTGTATGGACTGGACTTGTTAAACTCCTGTATGAGAAAATATGTTTTTTAAAGCTGAATCCAAAAAATAAGGAGTAAGTCAAAAACGATCAACTCCACGAAAAAATGTAAGATAAATTGTGTGCTTTAAGGTGCTCTAAATTTTTTGTGTTGTAAGTTTTTGTCCATATCTTACGATTTAGCAGTTATGCAAAATTCCGTAAAGTTCATCCAGAATAAAGTAGTCTTCAGAGGCTATTCCCAGAAAATTCAAGATATACATTTTTTTGTCGTGTAAATATCTGTAGTATACGAAATTTTAATAAAAATCGTTAGAGCCATTTTTGAGAAAGTCAAAATTTTCGAAAAAAGTTACATATAAAGGGTAGTTTGGGGTGGGGGGATTTTTCTCAAAAGCTTCGTGTTGCATCCCTGGAAGATACCAAAATTAAATACCAAGTTTGGTATTTTACCAACTTTTCGTTTTTGAGTTATCGTGTTCACAGACACACGGTCACACTGACACATGGACACACGGACAAACTTCGGTATCGAAATTTTTGGTCGAGTGCAATACCTTCTCTATACACTATGAACATAGTACGTATAAAGAAAGTAAAAATCGAAGGATTCAATTCGGTTACATCAACAAATAACTTAACAACCTAGACATTACTACTTCAAGTAAGGAATCTATTGCAAAATTCATTAACAAAAGAGTGTGTAAGAAGGCTTGTCCATATAATTTTTATGTAGTCTTTCATTTGTTCACATCGAGAATAAATGTTTACTTTCTCTACACGTACTATGTGCATAGTGTATTGCAGTCCACCCAAAAATTCGATACCGAGATTACATCGGAAATATATGTTTTAGTTTTCCCTGTATCCAACAAAATTCTGATGTGTTCCATTCACATAACTTTCTCTACATCTCTGCGACAAATTATTGTTACAAAGCTTATTCTTCTATTTACTTCTTGCTAATTTAGAAAAAATAGCAGAAGGCAAGTAAGGGAGTACCATAGGTTAAAGTTACAGTCAAAAGCTGGTTGCTATGTGACTGATGTTCCTTTGTTTGTATGGACAGCAGTTGACAAATTCCGTATGAGAAAAGTATAAGTTTTTCAAAGCTGAAATCAAAAACAAGGAATATCTAAAAAACGCTTAACTCCACGAAAAAAATCTATATGGCATAAATTGTGCGTTTTAATTGCTTTACATTTGTTGTGTGTTAAATTTTTGTCCATCTCCTACGGTTTAGCAAAATTCCGTAAAATTGATCCGGAGTACAGTAGTCTTCATACCAGAAAACTCAAGATATACATTTTATTTGTCAGGTAAACATCTTTAATATTTGACATTTTAATCAAAATCGTTAGAGCCATTTTTAAGAAAATAGAAATTTTCGAAATTTTTTTCATGTAAAGGGTAGTTTGGGGTGGGAGGATTTTCTTGAAAATCTTCGTGTCGCATCCTTGGGAGATACCAAACTTAAATACTAAGCTATGCTGCCCACAAACAGACACACACACACATACTCACAAACAGACAGGCAGACAAGGACATTTTTCTAAAAATGCTTTTTTGGATTCTGGGGGTCTCAAATCATATATTTCCGGTAAAATCTCGGTATCGAAATTTTGGGTGGAATACAATACTTTCTCTATACACTAGGTACATAGTAAAAACATACTTTTCTCTTACAGGAATTTGTTAACTTCTGTCCATACAAACAAAGGAACTTCAGTCACATTGCAACCAGCTTTTGACCTCACTTTAACCTATGTATTCCCTTATTTCGCTTCTACTTACAAGAAATCAAGTAATAAGACTATTTCTGCTAATTTTTTCTCGATTAGCAGGAAGTAAATAGAAGCTTAAGCTTTTTAAAAATAATTTGTTGGAGATATATACAGAAAGTCATGTAAATGGAATACATCTGGTTTTTAATAATAATGATTGCTATTATTGTTATTATTACTGAATTTTCAGTTATTTCGTAAGCTGTATTTTACATTAGCATACTAGGGCTGTAATTTTAAACAACATCAAACAATAAAGTCGAGACTAAGTTTTAGAATTAAAATACAACTTCAAATAAATAATGGACTTAAAATTTTCATTATCATATTATTTTTAGCACATATATAATGCATATTAATACAATTTTGAAATCTTGAAGAAATGTACTTAAGAAATTTAACAAACGTGTTGGCATATATATTTAAATAGAAATTCATCAGTGCTGCCTAATATTTTTGATGCAGTATGTCAGTTGAATATTCAGTTCATATCTTTTAAACAATTCGAATGTTTCTGAAACAAACTATTCTTACAAAAGATTATTATTATTATTATTTCTACTTCCTGCAAAACAATATAAACTTTAGTAGAAATGATCATATTACCTAATTCCTTATAAATAGAAAGGGAATACATTAGGCTAACATTGCCATATCCTTTGAAAGCTGATGGCAATGTGATTGAAATTCCGTTCTCTCTGATGACCAGGAATAAAGACAAACAAAAAAACAAAAAAACAAAAAAACAAAAAAAAAAAGAAAAAAGAAACGATTAATGTGCGAATGAGAAACGTTTTAAGTATTTTAAAATTGAAACCAATAACAAGAAATGCATGAAATGATTCACACATCAAAAAATTAGTTATGTACATAAAATATATGCCTTAACGAGATCTACATTTTTGTGTAGTGAGTTTTTGTGTATCTCATTTATGCAGAACTCATCCAGATGCCTTTAGAGGTTATTCCCTGAAAATTCAATATATAAATAATAATATAATAATAACTCCATGGCACGACAGCTCACAAAGAACCTTGGCCTGCCGCCCGGCCGCTGCGTCCCCCATCTCGGTCCATGACAGACGTCATGCATGAGGTGCAGTATTGGAGGGTAAGACGTGGTCAGTGCCTCAATATCTCCCGGCCGGTCAATGCGGTCCTCAAGACCTGGAACCGCTACTTCTCCATGAAGTAGTTCCTCAATTGGCCCCCAGGGACCTCACGAGGCTGACTGCACCCCGGGCCAGGTCTCCCTGCGGGGGAAAAATCCCCAAGCCAGTACCAGGAATCGAACCTGGATCTCCCACTTGGTAAGCAGATGCGCTACCACAGCGGTAAGGAGGCGACCGAAAATTCAACATATACGTATATTTTAATTGTCATTATTTAACTGTCGTTATTTAATCAAAATCGTTAGAGGCATTTTGACAAAATTAAACTTTTCAAAACTTTTGTATGTTTGGGTTGGGGGAAGATCCTTGGAAGATGCAGAACTTGATTATAAAGTTTGCTACTTAACCGACTTTTCATTTTTGAATTATGTTATTCACACACACACACACACACACACGGGACCCTTTTCTAGAAATGCACTTTCTTTCTTTTTTTTTAATTCAGGGATCCTCAAAACATATATTTTCGCTGAAATCTCGAAATCAAAATTTTGGTTGGAATGCAATAGTTTCGTTGCTTATCTACACGAAGTAGATAAAGTAAAAATCAAGTAGCGGTTCCAAAATTTTTACTTTCTCTACACATATTATGTATATAGTGCATAGAGAAGGTATTGCATTCCACCCAAAAATTCGATACCGAGATTTCACCGGAAATACGTGTTTTGGATCTCCCTGAATTCCCCCCCCCCCAAAATTGGAAAAAAGTCCTGTGTGTCTATGTGTGTGTCTGTGGACAGCACAGCTCAAAAACGAAAAGACCGTTAAATACCAAGGATGCGATATGAAGATTTTCAAGAAAATACTCCACCCCAAACTACGCTTTACATGGGGGAAAAAATCTAAAATTTTGTTCTTCTCAAATACGGCTTTAATGATTTTGATTAAAATCTCTTATATTTAAGATATTTATATACCAAATAACATGTATATCTTGAGTTTCCTGGGAACAGTCTCTAAAGACCTCTTAATTCTGGATGAATTTGATTGAATTTTGCATAACTGGTAAGAAATAGACAAATACTTAGTATACAAAAATATCACTATAAAACACTAAATTTATGTTATTACATTTTTTTCGTGGAGTTGATTGATTTTTGAGATATTCCTTGTTGTTGGTTTCAGCTTTAAAAAAATTATACTTTTCTCATTCAGGAATTTCTCAACTCCTGTCCATACAAACAAAGCAACTTCAGTCACATAGCAACCAGCTTTTGGCTTTCACTTTAACCTATGGTACTCCCTTATTTCGCTTCTACTTACAAGGAAGCAAGTAATAAGACTAATTCTGCTAATTTTTCCCAATTAGCATGAAGTAAATAGAAGCATAAGCTTTTTAACAATAATTTGTTGCAGCGATGTAGAGAAAGTCATGTGAATGGAACACATCATAATTTTGTCTTCATGTTTTCGGACGTTACAAATTTGAGGGATGCCTTGTTTTAATTTAGAACGCGATTTTCTATATAATAATTTCTTTATTTTTCCTCTGATAAATTAATGTTTGTCTTATGTTTGATAATGGTATATCTTAGATATCATTTTATTTTTCGGAAGCTAAGGAAAGGCTTAGTGAATCCATCATGGCTAAATTAATATCTTAAGTGTCTCTTCTTATTATTTTCCACGAATACACGTTTAAAAAATCTGATGTGGTCCATTCAAATTACTTTGTCTACATCTCTACAACAAATTATTGTTAAGAACCTTATTCTTCTATCTACTTCATGCTAATCGAGATAAACATTAGCAGAAACTGTTTTGTTACTTAGTTCCTTATAGGTAGAAGGGAAATAAGGGGATACACTAGGCTAAACCGACAGTCAAATGTTTTAAAATATGGTTGCTATGCCACAGAAATCCGATTGCTTGCGTGTTGACAAGTTCCCCTATGAGGAAAGTATAAATATTTTAAAGCTGATATCAATATCAAGGAATATTTAAAAACGCCCAACTCCAGGAAAAAGTGCATATAACATAAATTGTGGGTGTTAACGAGTTCTGCATTTTTTGTGCTTCACATTTCTGTCCATCACTTACGGGTTGCCAGTTATGCAAAATTCATTCAGAATAAAGGTGTCTTTAGAGGCTATTCCCAGAAAATTCAAGATATATATTATATTTGTCATGTAAATATCTTTGATATATGATAATTAATGAAAATCGTAAGAACCATTTTCGAGAAAATGAAACATTTCTAAATTGTTTCCATATAAAGGGTAGTTGGGGGGACTTGAAAATGTTCTTGTCGCATCCTTAAATACCAAGTTTGGAGCTATGCTGTCTACAGCCATACAGCCGTGTGTCTGTGTGTATGTGTGTGTATGTGTGTGTCTGTGTGTATCTGTGTGTATCTGTGTGTATGTGTGTATCTGTGTGTATGTGTGTATATGTGTATGGGTGCGTATGTGTGTCTGTGTGTGTCAGTGTGTATCTGTGTGTATCTGTGTGTGTATGTGTGTCTGTGTGTATGTGTGTGTATGTGTGTATGTGTGTATATGTGTATGTGTGCGTATGTGTGTCTGTGTGTGTCTGTGTGTATGTGTGTCAGTGTGTATCTGTGTGTATCTGTATGTGTATGTATGTCTGTGTGTGTCTGTGTGTATGTGTGTATATGTGTATGTGTGCATATGTGTGTCGGTGTGTGTCTGTGTGTATGTGTGTCAGTGTGTATCTGTGTGTATCTATATGTGTATGTGTGTCTGTGTGTATCTATGTGTATCTGTGTGTGTATGTGTGTCAGTGTGTATCTGTGTGTGTGTCAGTGTGTATCTGTGTGTATCTGTGTGTGTGTCTGTGTGTATGTGTGTATCTGTGTCTATCTGTGTGTATCTGTGTGTGTATGTGTGTCAGTGTGTATCTGTGTGTGTCTGTGTGTATGTGTGTCAGTGTGTATCTGTGTGTATCTGTGTGTGTATGTGTGTCAGTGTGTATCTGTGTGTATGTGTGTATCTGTGTGTATCTGTGTGTGTATGTGTGTCAGTGTGTATCTGTGTGTATCTGTGTGTGTCTGTGTGTATGTGTGTATCTGTGTGTATCTGTGTGTATCTGTGTGTGTGTCTGTGTGTATGTGTGTATCTGTGTGTATCTGTGTGTATCTGTGTGTGCCTGTGTGTGTATGTGTGTCAGTGTGTATCTGTGTGTGTCTGTGTGTGTATGTGTGTCAGTGTGTATCTGTGTGTGTCTGTGTGTGTATGTGTGTCAGTGTGTATCTGTGTGTGTCTGTGTGAATGTGTGTCTGTGTGTATCTGTGTGTATGTGTGTATGTGTGTCAGTGTATATCTGTGTGTGTCTGTGTGTGTATGTGTGTCAGTGTGTATCTGTGTGTGTCTGTGCGTGTATGTGTGTCAGTGTGTATCTGTGTGTATCTGTGTGTGTATGTGTGTGTATGTGTGTGTATCTGTATGTGTATGTGTGTCTGTGTGTATCTGTGTGTATCTGTGTGTGTATGTGTGTGTATCTGTGTGTATCTGTGTGTATCTGTATGTGTATGTGTGTCAGTGTGTATCTGTGTGTATCTGTGTGTATGTGTGTCTGTGTGTATCTGTGTGTATCTGTGTGTGTATGTGTGTGTATCTGTGTGTATCTGTGTGTATCTGTATGTGTATGTGTGTCTGTGTGTATCTGTGTGTATCTGTATGTGTATGTGTGTCAGTGTGTATCTGTGTGTATCTGTGTGTGTATGTGTGTCTGTGTGTATCTGTATGTGTATGTGTGTCAGTGTGTATCTGTGTGTATCTGTATGTGTATGTGTGTCTGTGTGTATCTGTGTGTATCTGTGTGTGTATGTGTGTGTATCTGTGTGTATCTGTGTGTATCTGTATGTGTATGTGTGTCAGTGTGTATCTGTGTGTATCTGTGTGTGTATGTGTGTGTATCTGTGTGTATCTGTGTGTATCTGTATGTGTATGTGTGTCTGTGTGTATCTGTGTGTATCTGTGTGTGTATGTGTGTCAGTGTGTATCTGTGTGTATCTGTGTGTGTGTCAGAGTGTATCTGTGTGTATCTGTGTGTATCTGTGTGTCTGTGTGTGTCTGTGTGTGTGTACTGTGTGTCTATGTGTGTGTCTGTGTGTATGTGTGTGTGTCTGTGTGTATGTGTGTGTGTACTGTGTGTCTATGTGTGTGTCTGTGTGTATGTGTGTGTCTGTGTGTGTACTGTGTGTCTATGTGTGTGTCTGTGTGTATGTGTGTGTCTGTGTGTGTCTGTGTGTGTCTGTGTGTGTACTGTGTGTCTATGTATGTGTGTGTCTATGTGTGTGTCTGTGTGTATGTGTGTGTCTGTGTGTATGTGTGTGTCTGTGTGTGTGTCTGTGTGAGTGTGTGTGTACTGTGTGTCTATGTGTGTGTGTCTGTGTGTGTGTCTGTGTGAGTGTGTGTGTACTGTGTGTCTGTGTGTATGTGTGTGTCTGTGTGTGTGTCTGTGTGAGTGTGTGTGTACTGTGTGTCTGTGTGTATGTGTGTGTCTGTGTGTGTGTCTGTGTGAGTGTGTGTGTACTGTGTGTCTGTGTGTATGTGTGTGTCTGTGTGTGTGTCTGTGTGAGTGTGTGTGTACTGTGTGTCTATGTGTGTGTCTGTGTGTATGTGTGTGTCTGTGTGAGTGTGTGTGTACTGTGTGTCTATGTGTGTGTCTGTGTGTATGTGTGTGTAATGTGTGTCTGTGTGTGTGTCTGTGTGTATGTGTGTGTACTGTGTGTATGTGTGTGTCTGTGTGTATGTGTGTGTACTGTGTGTCTATGTGTGTGTCTGTGTGTATGTGTGTGTCTGTGTGAGTGTGTGTGTACTGTGTGTCTGTGTGTATGTGTGAGTACGTGTGTGTGAGTGTGAGTGTATGTGTGTGTCTGTGTGTGTCTGTGTGAGTGTGTGTGTGTACTGTGTGTCTATGTGTGTGTCTGTGTGTATGTGTGTGTCTGTGTGAGTGTGTGTGTACTGTGTGTCTATGTGTGTGTCTGTGTGTATGTGTGTGTAATGTGTGTCTGTGTGTGTGTCTGTGTGTATGTGTGTGTACTGTGTGTATGTGTGTGTACTGTGTGTATGTGTGTGTCTGTGTGTATGTGTGTGTCTGTGTGTATGTGTGTGTACTGTGTGTATGTGTGTGTACTGTGTGTATGTGTGTGTCTGTGTGTATGTGTGTGTACTGTGTGTCTATGTGTGTGTCTGTGTGTCTATGTGTGTGTCTGTGTGTATGTGTGTGTACTGTGTGTCTATGTGTGTGTCTGTGTGTATGTGTGTGTCTGTGTGAGTGTGTGTGTACTGTGTGTCTGTGTGTATGTGTGAGTACGTGTGTGTGAGTGTGAGTGTATGTGTGTGTCTGTGTGTGTCTGTGTGAGTGTGTGTGTGTACTGTGTGTCTATGTGTGTGTCTGTGTGTATGTGTGTGTCTGTGTGAGTGTGTGTGTACTGTGTGTCTGTGTGTATGTGTGAGTACGTGTGTGTGAGTGTGAGTGTATGTGTGTGTCTGTGTGTGTGTCTGTGTGTATGTGTGTGTCTGTGTGAGTGTGTGTGTACTGTGTGTCTGTGTGTATGTGTGAGTACGTGTGTGTGAGTGTGAGTGTATGTGTGTGTCTATGTGTGTGTCTGTGTGTATGTGTGTGTCTGTGTGAGTGTGTGTGTCTGTGTGTATGTGTGTGTACTGTGTGTCTATGTGTGTGTCTGTGTGTATGTGTGTGTCTGTGTGAGTGTGTGTGTACTGTGTGTCTGTGTGTATGTGTGAGTACGTGTGTGTGAGTGTGAGTGTATGTGTGTGTCTGTGTGTGTGTCTGTGTGTATGTGTGTGTCTGTGTGAGTGTGTGTGTACTGTGTGTCTGTGTGTATGTGTGAGTACGTGTGTGTGAGTGTGAGTGTATGTGTGTGTCTATGTGTGTGTCTGTGTGTATGTGTGTGTCTGTGTGAGTGTGTGTGTCTGTGTGTATGTGTGTGTACTGTGTGTCTATGTGTGTGTCTGTGTGTATGTGTGTGTACTGTGTGTATGTGTGTGTCTGTGTGTATGTGTGTGTACTGTGTGTCAATGTGTGTGTCTGTGTGTATGTGTGTGTCTGTGTGAGTGTGTGTGTACTGTGTGTCTGTGTGTATGTGTGAGTACGTGTGTGTGAGTGTGAGTGTATGTGTGTGTCTGTGTGTGTCTGTGTGAGTGTGTGTGTGTACTGTGTGTCTGTGTGTATGTGTGTGTACTGTGTGTATGTGTGTATGTGTGTGTACTGTGTGAGTGTGTGTGTGTACTGTGTGTCTGTGTGTATGTGTGTGTACTGTGTGTCTGTGTGTATGTGTGTGTACTGTGTGTATGTGTGTGTCTGTGTGTATGTGTGTGTACTGTGTGTCTGTGTGTATGTGTGTGTACTGTGTGTATGTGTGTATGTGTGTATGTGTGTGTATGTGTGTGTCTGTGTGTATGTGTGTGTACTGTGTGTCTGTGTGTATGTGTGTGTACTGTGTGTATGTGTGTGTCTGTGTGTATGTGTGTGTACTGTGTGTATGTGTGTGTCTGTGTGTATGTGTGTGTACTGTGTGTATGTGTGTGTCTGTGTGTATGTGTGTGTACTGTGTGTATGTGTGTGTCTGTGTGTATGTGTGTGTCTGTGTGTATGTGTGTGTACTGTGTGTATGTGTGTGTACTGTGTGTATGTGTGTGTACTGTGTGTATGTGTGTGTCTGTGTGTATGTGTGTGTACTGTGTGTATGTGTGTGTCTGTGTGTATGTGTGTGTCTGTGTGTATGTGTGTGTACTGTGTGTATGTGTGTGTACTGTGTGTATGTGTGTGTACTGTGTGTATGTGTGTGTACTGTGTGTATGTGTGTGTACTGTGTGTCAATGTGTGTGTACTGTGTGTATGTGTGTGTCTGTGTGTATGTGTGTGTACTGTGTGTATGTGTGTGTACTGTGTGTCAATGTGTGTGTACTGTGTGTATGTGTGTGTACTGTGTGTCAATGTGTGTGTACTGTGTGTATGTGTGTGTACTGTGTGTCAATGTGTGTGTCTGTGTGTATGTGTGTGTCTGTGTGTATGTGTGTGTACTGTGTGTATGTGTGTGTACTGTGTGTATGTGTGTGTACTGTGTGTATGTGTGTGTCTGTGTGTATGTGTGTGTACTGTGTGTATGTGTGTGTACTGTGTGTATGTGTGTGTCTGTGTGTATGTGTGTGTACTGTGTGTATGTGTGTGTCTGTGTGTATGTGTGTGTCTGTGTGTATGTGTGTGTCTGTGTGTATGTGTGTGTACTGTGTGTCAATGTGTGTGTACTGTGTGTCAATGTGTGTGTACTGTGTGTCTGTGTGTATGTGTGTGTACTGTGTGTATGTGTGTATGTGTGTATGTGTGTGTATGTGTGTGTCTGTGTGTATGTGTGTGTACTGTGTGTATGTGTGTGTCTGTGTGTATGTGTGTGTACTGTGTGTCTGTGTGTATGTGTGTGTACTGTGTGTATGTGTGTATGTGTGTATGTGTGTGTATGTGTGTGTCTGTGTGTATGTGTGTGTACTGTGTGTCTGTGTGTATGTGTGTGTACTGTGTGTATGTGTGTGTCTGTGTGTATGTGTGTGTCTGTGTGTATGTGTGTGTACTGTGTGTATGTGTGTGTACTGTGTGTCAATGTGTGTGTACTGTGTGTATGTGTGTGTACTGTGTGTCAATGTGTGTGTACTGTGTGTATGTGTGTGTACTGTGTGTCAATGTGTGTGTCTGTGTGTATGTGTGTGTCTGTGTGTATGTGTGTGTCTGTGTGTATGTGTGTGTCTGTGTGTATGTGTGTGTCTGTGTGTATGTGTGTGTCTGTGTGTATGTGTGTGTACTGTGTGTATGTGTGTGTCTGTGTGTATGTGTGTGTCTGTGTGTATGTGTGTGTACTGTGTGTATGTGTGTGTCTGTGTGTATGTGTGTGTACTGTGTGTATGTGTGTGTCTGTGTGTATGTGTGTGTACTGTGTGTCAATGTGTGTGTCTGTGTGTATGTGTGTGTACTGTGTGTCAATGTGTGTGTCTGTGTGTATGTGTGTGTACTGTGTGTCTATGTGTGTGTCTGTGTGTGTGTACTGTGTGTACTGTGTGTCTATGTGTGTGTCTGTGTGTATGTGTGTGTCTGTGTGTATGTGTGTGTCTGTGTGTATGTGTGTGTACTGTGTGTATGTGTGTGTACTGTGTGTCTATGTGTGTGTCTGTGTGTATGTGTGTGTACTGTGTGTATGTGTGTGTACTGTGCGTATGTGTGTGTCTGTGTGTATGTGTGTGTCTGTGTGAGTGTGTGTGTACTGTGTGTATGTGTGTATGTGTGAGTACGTGTGTGTGTGTGTGAGTGTGAGTGTATGTGTGTGTCTGTGTGAGTGTGTGTGTGTACTGTGTGTCTGTGTGTATGTGTGAGTACGTGTGTGTGTGTGAGTGTGAGTGTATGTGTGTGTCTGTGTGTGTCTGTGTGAGTGTGTGTGTGTACTGTGTGTCTGTGTGTATGTGTAAGTGTGTGTGTGTACTGTGTGTCTGTGTGTATGTGTGTGTCTGTGTGTATGTGTGTGTCTGTGTGTATGTGTGTGTCTGTGTGAGTGTGTGTGTACTGTGTGTATGTGTGTATGTGTGAGTACGTGTGTGTGTGTGTGAGTGTGAGTGTATGTGTGTGTCTGTGTGAGTGTGTGTGTGTACTGTGTGTCTGTGTGTATGTGTAAGTGTGTGTGTGTACTGTGTGTCTGTGTGTATGTGTGAGTACGTGTGTGTGTGTGAGTACGTGTGTGTGGAATGGCTTGTCTAGGTAAAGGAGAGGTAAATCCCTTTACAAGTTTGACAACTGGACGTGCCGACAAGGTAGGTATCCTCTAATCCTTACCAACCTGCCGTCCTTCTAAGAACATGAACACGAAAATATTTATGTTAATAATATTATTATAATCTAAAATGGCTTCGAACTCGGTTGGCTCCCAGTTTTAGCTCTTGTAAATAAAATAGCAAAGTACAGAAGTTAAACTCTTTGTGTTGTAAGACATCATGAAACAGGTGAATGCAACACATTATTGTAAAAAATCTTATAATTTTATTTACTTCATGCTAAGTGAGAAAAAATTAGTAGAAATAGTCTTATTACTTGCTTCCTTGTAAGTAGAAGCGAAATAAGGGAGTAGTATAGGTTAAAGTGATTGCAAAAGACGGTTGCTATGTGATTGAAGTTCAGTGGCGGCTCGTGGATTAAAAATTTAGGTGTTCACATAATCGGCAATTTACCACCGCCGCAGCCGCTGCCGCTACTGTTACCGCCGTCACCGCAACATCAAATCTAGTAATATTAGAAACAATGATAATGCCTAATAACAAGAATTATAAATTTGTTAACACAAATCGTCACCCACCCAGTATTGTAAAGATGTTAAATTTCTTAGTCTCCGAGAGTTAACATCAATATGAGGTGATGAAGGGGTGAACTCCTTTGATGCAGTTCATGTGAAGAATGGCATTTACAGTGAATAATATTTATATTGTTTAAATTACGCAACTAACATCAAATTTATTTGTACAGAAATTCCACGCGCCGGTTTTTCAATGTGCAAACTTTTCTATTACTCGGTGATTAAAGCATTTTATGCTGTTGACCAGTTTCTTCTCAATAACAAGCATTGCCAATGCTGAAAGTCGGTCTTCACCCCTCGTACTCCTAGTAAAGGTTTTAATTCTTTCTATTGTGGAAAAGCATATTTTTGGTTCTGATGTAGTCAAGGCCGTAGTGATAACACTCTTCAGTAGCTCGGTTAGCTGCGCAAAAGTTCCTTCGTTGAAGTTCTTTTCTGTTTTGAACTGCTTAATTCTCTTTTAAGCTTAACTCTCGCATAAAATGCAAATTACTAAGAAAAATAACGCCTCTCACAAAGTTGAACTTCCGGATAGTTTCAACTAAATCTCAAAGATAGCAGCACCTCCCGCTGATAAACAGAACCCTAGAGGTGTTAACGTGCACGGTCGCACTGTGCTCATTTCTGGCTGTAAAATTCCAAGCTCTTTTGTTGGCCGCGCAAGCGCAGAGCTGCTAAACGTTGGTTACACGCTAGCACACGAGGCCTGTGCTGCAAGCGTTGTTGCCACATACTCGGGTTCTCGGGTGTGTTCAATCTGAAGAGCAGAGCGGGGTATATTTAAACAAGTGGCACCGGATAGCGCATTTTATTAAATGTTTTCTGAAAGAGTAAAAGGAGATCCACTAAGAAATTTTGGAGGTTCACGTGCTCTTGTGCTCCTACACAGCAGCCGCCGCTGTTGAAGTTCCTTCATTTGTATGGAAAGGAGTTGAGAAATTTCTGTATGAGAAAAGTAAGTTTTTCAAAGCTGAAATCAATAAGAAGGAATATCTCCAAAACAATCAACACCACGAAACAATGTATATAACATAAATTGTATGTTTTAATGTGCCCTACATTTTTTGTGTACTAAGTTTTTGTCCATCTCTTACATTTTAGCAGTTACACAAAATTCCTTAAAATTCATCCAGAATAAAGTAGTCTTCAGAGGCAATTTTTGAGAAATCCAAAATTTTCGAAAAAAGTTCCTTGTAAAGGGTAGTTTGGGGTGGGGAAATCTTCATGTCGCATCATTGGAAGATACAAAACTTAAATACCAAGTTTGGTACTTAACGGTCTTTTCGTTTTTAAGCTATGCTGCCCACAGACACACATACGCACACAGAGACACACACACGGACACAACTTGCAGTCGTTGCAATGGGAAAGATGTGCGAATTAAAGTTGGATTTGCTTGAACATCCAGCTAATTCGGCAGATCTAGCACCCAGTGGCTACCACCTGTTCCCAAACCCCAACAAATTTCTTGGACGAAGAAGATTTCACTACAACGTGGAGGTCATTGATGTGGTCAACAGCTATTTTGAGGACCTTGATAAATCGCACTACAGAGATGTTTTAATTAAATTAGAACACCGGTATGACAAATGTATTAGCATTTCTGGAGTTGTCACCCTCCGTGGTGTAGTGGTTACCATGCCAACTTCATAGATCCAAGGTCGCGGGTTCAAACCCGGCGTAGGACGATGTGTAAAAATCCTTAGCATGGCTTCGTTGGTCCCGTGTCGTAGTAAAAAAACCTCAAGCCTGATAGAGAGGCCACTGAGTAAAATTAAGCGGTCTTTCACACCCAATTTAGAATGGGACGTTGAGAACCACAGTAGTTAAAGAGCGTCCATAAATAACACACCATTTACATTTTTTTTTCTTCTGAAGATTATGTTGAGAAATAAAGCTAAATATATTTTTAAATTCTGTTTTCATTGAGAGGCCCGGGACTTATCAGCTCACCCTCGTAGATCGCTGGCCACTCGACCACGGAGGCAGTGCCTAATATACTTTGTATAAAATACTGTTATTTTTCCGACTGTACCTTCTCATTTATAACAATGCTGGGAAGAATTAACAGCGAAATGTTTTTTGATAGAGTACAAAACGAGGTTTAACATGTGTTTGTTTTAGGGCAGCCTTACAGATGTAAGCATAATATTATAGCAGCTGAAGGAAAGCAGCCATACAACAAACAAGCTTCTTGTTGGTGACTGATGCATCCCTCGATGTCAATTACAGCGTCTTTACTAAGGTTTCCTTGAGACAGGCGGCTTCCTCAAATTAATCTCATCACTTCTTCCTTTGTTCATTTCCTTGACACCTCATTCCGTATTCAAGCTTAAAACTTTCATAAAAAAATCTGATGTGTTCCACTCACATCACTTTTTCTACATCTCTGCAACAAATTATTGTTAAACAGCTTATGCTTCTATTTACTTCATGCTAATCCACAAAAAATTAGCAGAAATACTCGTATTACTTGCTTCCTTGCAAGTAGAAGCGAAATAAGGGAATAGCATAGGTTAAAGTGACAGTCAAAAGCTGGTTACTATGTGACTGAAGTTCCTTTGTTTCTATGGACAGGAGTTAACAAATTCCTGAATGAGAAAAGTATACGTTTTTCAAAGCTGAAACCAAAACAAGGAATATCTCAAAAACGATCAACTCCACGAAAAAATTGTATATAACTTAAATTGTGTATTTTAATTTGCTCTACATTTTTTGTGTGGTAAGTTTTTGTCCATCTCTTAAGGTTTAGCAGTTATGCAAAAATCCGTAAAATTCATCCAGAATAATCTTTAGAGCTATTTCCAGAAAATTCAAGATATAAATTTTATTTGTCAGGTAAATATCTTTAGTATACAATATTTCAATCAAAATCGTTACAGCCATTTTTGAGAAAATCAAAATTTTCGAAATTTTTTCCGTGTAAAGAGTAGTTTGCAGTGGGGGGATTTTCTTGAAACTCTTCGTGTCGCATCCTTGGAAGATATCAAACTTAGCCGGTCCCCATGGCCGCGTTCGCCAAAGCGTCTCGCTTTGGTGTTTCGCAGCGCAGGGGATCGTGGGTGCGAGTCCCGCCTTGGGCATGGGTGTTATATGTTTGTGTATGTATGTGTAAAAAGTAAAACAGAAATTCAGTAATCATACAGTAATCACAGTAATCAAATTAGGTAAATAAAAAGTAGGGTATACAGTGTCGGAGTCCCGATCAGACTCCGGAACTGTATTAAAAAAAAAAATAAATACTAAGTTTGGTTTTTAACGGTCTTTTCATCTTTAAAAACTATGCTGCCCAGAGACATACACAGACAGACGGACATTTTTCTAAAAATGCTTTTTTGGATTCAGGGGGTCTCAAAACATATATTTCCGATGAAATCTCGGTATCGAACTTTTGAGTAGAATACAATACCTTCGCTATACACTATGTACATAGTACGTAGAGAGAAAGTAAAAATGTGATGTGTTCCATTCATATGACTTTCTCTACATCGCTGTAACAAATTATTGTTAAAAACATATTCTTCAGTCTACTTTATGATAATCGAGATAAACATTAGCATATGTTTTCTTAATTAGGTACTTGCTTTTTTGTAAGTAGAAGGAAAATAAGGGAATACAATAGGCTAAAACGATAGTCAACTCTTTTAAAAGCCGTGATCGAAATCCGTTTCTATGCAGGGCTAGGAGTTTACAACTTTCCGTGTGAGAAACGATTAAGTATTTTGAATCTGAAACAAATACCATGGAATATCTCAGAAATGGTCAATTCCACGAAAAAAAAAACGTATATGGCATAAATTGTGTGTTTTAACGTGATCTACATTTTTGTATAATGAGTTTTTTGTGTATCTCTTACGGTTTACCAGTTACGCAAAATTCAGCAAAATTCATTCAGAATAAAGTGGTCTTCAGGGGCTAATCCCAGAAAATTGAAGATGTACATTTTATCATACAGACATCTTTAATTTACGGTATTTTAATCAAAAGTAATTTTGAGAAAATCAAAAATTTTGAAATGTTTTTTATTTAAAGGGTAGTTTGGGGTGGGGGATGTTTCTCAAAATCTTCGTGTCGCATCTCTAGAATATAGGTAATAAACTTAAATACCAAAATGGTATTTTACCGACTTTTCGTTTTTGAGCTATCGTATTCACAGATACATGGACACCCTGACACACGGACACTCACACACGGACCTTTTTCCAATTTTTGTAATACAGTGGACCCTAAAACATATATTTTCGATGAAACCTCGGTATCGAATTTTTGGGTGGAATGCAATGCCTTCTCTATACACTGTGTACATAGTACGTGTAGAGAAAGTAAAAATGTACATCTCGTTCAAGACTCAATCTCATAAACAGGAGCTAACCATTTCCGAGATATTCCTTGTTAATGATTTCAATTTTAAATGACAAACTTTCCTCATCTGTTCCATAGCTCTTTTTGTTTTGCTCCTGGTCATGAAAAGAGAGTTGAATTTCAATAATAATCGCATAGCTATAGCTTTTAAAAGATTTGATTGTCAGTTTACCACAATACATTCCCTTGTTTCCCTTCTATGTATAAGGAAATAGATTAGTTTACGTATTTTAAAATTGAAACCATTAACAAGGAATATCTCGAAAATGCATTAAAGCACACAATTTATGTCGAATTCATTTTCACCATATTGCTTGTTTTGAAAGTTTCTTTTCCACAAATTGGATGTCTTCATTTCTTTTTCTAGTTTTTAAAAGATATGACTATCGCTTTAGCCTAATGTATTCCCGTAATCCTTGAAATAAAAACGTGTATTCAAATTTAAATCTGGACTAACGTGATGCAGATAGAAGAATGTGTTTTTTGTAAAGAATATTTATTTTTTATTAATGTTTATTTAAGGTCGTTTTGACTAGAAGGTCTTATCACGACCGATCATAAATACATTAATTATCAATTTACAGGTACACATTCTTACAGTTAAGTTAACATTTACAATAAATCAGAAAGTTTTGTATGCATTATAAACTGTAGCGTCTTCTTCAGCATGTTGACCGCATTAGGAAGACCGGCTTCTTTTCTTCTTCTGCTGTGCAGTGGGCAGTCTACGAGGATGTGGTGTATGTTAGAGGCCTGTCACAGTTTGGAGGTTGTTCCTTAGTCAGGAGATAACAATACGTCAGTTTGGAGTGACCGATTTTGAGTCGAGTGATGATCACTTGATTGATCTCTTCTTTTGAGAGTTCGGGGACGTAGAAAAGGTTTGGTGCAGACAGAGCGAGCTTCCTGAAGTTTACTGTTAGTTGATGACCATTCCAATTTCCATTTCCCCACGTACATGCGTTTGATGAAGTTGATGATGTCTTGGTGTGGAGAGACTATTGACGAATCAATGACGGGATGTTTAGTTGCTTCTTTTGCAGCTTCGTCTGCTGTTTCGTTTCCTTTTATGCCAATGCGAGAGGGAGTCCATATAAAGGATACCTTTTCATCGCTCTTATTTATATTATAACTTAATAAACGGATTTCGTGGATCAGTATGTGTTTTGGTTCGGAGCTTTGAGTGGCCAGCAGTACACGTAAGGAATCTGTAAATATGTATAGTGCCTTTTAGTGGATGAATTAGTTATATACAGAAGGGCTTCCTTAATAGCGAATGCTTCACAAGAGAACACTGTGAAGAAGTGAGGCAAGCTGTAGAGCAAACTGTATACTATAGCGCATCCCCTTCCTTCATTGGATGCTGATCCATCTGTGAAAATTTTCGTGGTAGACTTATATTTCAATTAAAGAATCAGACATTTTCTTAAGGATACAGGAAGGTGTTTGTAACTTAGAGTGAGATGAAAGTTGGATATCAATTGGTGGATATTGGATTTTCCAGTAGCGTGAGGCACTTCCAGGATAGCGAGAATGGACCAAAGGGATTCCAAAATCTATTTCTTTCAGATACTGTTGAATTCTGATGTAAAATGGACTGCTGTGTCGCTCTGTTGGTTTGCTTAATGGAAAGACATAGCTATGCATTTTATGGGTTGGATGTAATGCAAATTTTGTGGCATATGTTAGAATTAATATTTTCCTGCGAATTCTTAAAGGCGGTTCATGTGCTTCTATTTGGAGGCTTGAGATTGGCCTGGTCACAAATGCCCCTAAGGGAAGCCTTAAAGCAGTGGACTGAATAGAATCCAAAGTTTTGAAACATGAATTTCTCACGAAGTCGTATACTTCTGCTCCATAATCTAGTTTGGATCTAATAAGAGATTTGTAGGTGTTCAGAAGCGTGAGTAAGTCAGCTCCCCAATTTCTTGTCGTTTAGTACAAGCTTTCTTTAAAAACTTGATATGAGAATTGCATGAACGTTTTTGGTCGAAATTAACTCCCAAAAGTTTTGTTGTTTTGACTACGTCGAGTTTATCTTCGTTAAGATACAGTATAAGGCCCTGTTCGTGATGTGGTTTTCTTGAGAAGGTGATACATTTCGTTTCACTGCTAGAGAATTTGAACCCAGTAGTAGGTGACCACTCTTGGAGGTCATCTAAAGCCGACTGAAGTATTTTTTGAGTGGTAGCTATATTTTTGCCTTAGCAGAACATTGTAAGGTCATCAGCATAAACACATGCTTTAACTGGTGGGTGAAGAGATGAGACTACATTATTTATAGCTACCAGGAAAATAATCACACTGATAACTGAGCCCTGAGGTACACCATTTTCAATTTTGATTTCTTTGGAGAGTATTCCGTTGGCTTTTGCCCTGATTCTACAGTTATGAAGAAAGTTACAAACAAATGCCATCATTCTTCCTCAGATGTTGAAGTCGAAAAGTGTGCTAGTAATATGAGGCCTCCATACCATATCGTATGCTTTTTCCAGATATAAATTTATGATAGAGAGGTGCTGTGACTTTGAGAAGGCATTTAGAATTTCTGTTTCGAGTGTAATTAGGGTGACTGTGGTCGAATGATGACGGCGAAAGCCAGTATGAGTTTCGGTGAAGAAATTCTGTTGTTCTAAGACGTATTTTAGTCTTCGGGTAATGTCTTTTTCCATCATAGTGCTTGTGAGTGCAATAGGTCTGGAAAATAGTGGTCTTTGTTGGGTTTTCGTATCGGGGTAACTATTGATAGCCGCCACTGGTTAGGGAATGTTTTGTTTGTCCAGAGAAAGTTGTATATTTCATTTAAATATGTAAGCCCTTTAAGAGGGAGTTGTTTTGGTAATTCATATGGTATGTTGTCAGGTCCGGAACTTTTTGATGTACACCTCTCTAGTTCGTCAGTTAGCTCGTGAAAAGTTAATTCTTCATTGTAGCTATCTTCAAAGTCTTCGGACAGTACAGCTGGTGCTGGTTTAGATGTTTTGTATTGGTAAAACTTATCATTGTAGTTAGAATCGCTGGATATACTTGCGAAGGTATTTACGATAACGTTTGCTATGTCGGTAGAAAAACTAGCAGCTTTATTATCCTCAGCATTCCAAAGACTAGTTATTTGAGGAGAGCTGTATGCACCCTTTGTTTTTACTTTCTCTGTACGCACTATGTACATAGTGTACAGAGAAGGTATTGCACTCCATCCAAAAAATCGATACCGAGATTTCACTGGAAATATGTTTTAGGGACCCCTGTATCCAAAAAAAAGCATTTTCACAAAAAGGTCTGTATGTGTGTGTCTGTGAACACGATAAGTCAAAAACGAAAAGTCGGTAAAATACCAAACTTGGTATTTAAGTTTAGTATCTGCCAGGGATGCGACACGAAGATTTTGAGAATAATCTCCCCACCCCAAACTACCCTTTACATGGAACTTTTTTCCAAAATTTTGATTTTCGCATAAATCGCTCTAACGATTTTGATTAAAATATCAAATATTAAAGATATTTACCTGACAAAAAAAATGTATATCTTGAATTTTCTGGGAATAGCCTCTGAAGACTACTTTATTCTGGATGAATTTTATGCAATTTTGCATAACTGCCAAACGGTAAGACTTGGATAAAAACTTACTTCACAAGAAATGTAGAGCACATTAAAACACAATTTATGTTATATACATTTTTTTCATGGAGTTGATCGTTTTTGAGATATTCCTCGTTTTTGGTTTCAGCTATGAAAAACTTACTTTTCTCATATAGGAGTTTGTCAACTTCTTGTCCATACAAACAAAGGAATTTCAGTCACATAGCAACCAGCTATTGACTATCACGTTAACCTACGGTACTCCCTTATTTCGCTTATACTTACAAGGAAGCAAGTAATAACAATATTTCTGCTAATTTTTTCTCGATTAGCCTAAAGTAAATAGAAGCATAAGCTTTTTAACAATAATTTGTTGCAGAGATGTAGAGAAAGTCATGTGAATGGAACACATCAGATTTTTTTTAATTCTATCCCACACTACAGAGGAGAGAGTGTTATGGTTCAAGGAAGATAAAAAGTTTAACCAGCTTTGTCTTTTGCTGTCCTTTATAACTCTGCGTGCTTTTGATCTAAGTCTTAGAAAATTAATTTTATTTTCCAAGGAAGGATGCCGTTTATATTTGTAAAATGCTCTGTGCTTGTCCCTAAGAGCAACTTTACAACATTCGTTCCACCACGGTACACATCTGTTTGCATTAGATGCAGTGGTTTGCGGTATACTGGCTTCAGCAGATGTAACAATTAATGTTGTAATTTCAGCAACAATTGTATCCGTTTCAGTGGCAGAAAGAGCCGCTAGTGGAGGAAATCTCCGGATACCCTCTCTAATAAAGTTTTGACATAGCGGCCAATTGGCTTTAATAAATTTCCACTTCGAATTGAAGGTTTAAGAGGATATAGGATTATTTAAAGAGGTAAATGGTCACTACACTACAAGCATGAGTAGACTGAACAATTGAGTATTTTATCTGCAAACAAATGTACAACGCTCTACGAGACAGTCATAGAGATGTTATGGAAATCTTCACAGATGGATCAGCAACAAATGATGGACGTCGTGGTTGTGCAGTTTTATATCCTACACACACCATGCTCTACGAGACAGTCATAGAGATGTTATGGAAATCTTTACAGATGGATCAGCAACAAATGATGGACGTCGTGGTTGTGCAGTTATATATCCTACACACACCTTGCTCTACGAGACAGTCATAGAGATGTTATGGAAATCTTCACAGATGGATCAGCAACAAATGATGGACGCCGTGGTTGTGCAGTTATATATCCTACACACAATGCTCTACGAGACAGTCATAGAGATGTTATGGAAATCTTCACAGATGGATCAGCAACAAATGATGGACGCCGTGGTTGTGCAGTTATATATCCTACACACACTATGCTCTACGCACTACCCAAATATTTTTCCATTTTCTCCTCTGAAGCTTTTGCAGTTAAGGAAGCATTGCAGCACATCATTCAAAATGCCAATAAGACAGAATGTGTAATTTACATTGATTCACTAACCACAATTCTTGCCACTCAGAATCTAAGTCCTACGCATCATTTAACAAATGACATACTTCACCAATATTCTATCACTCAGCGCTCTGGAAAACAAGTAACCCTCACTCGGGTACCGTCACATGCAACTATCGATGGAAATGAAAACGCCGATAAAGCTGCAAAGGAAGCCACCCGACATCCTATCAGTGACCACGGAATAACTTCTACACATCAAGACGTCATTAGATACACCAAACAGCTGTTTATAGAAAACTGGAAAACGACATGGTCAACATCCCACAGCAAACTGCATGATGCCCGAGCCGGATCTACCAACTTCTTCGAACCCCTCCAAAAATTAGAACGTCGTGAGCAAACAATAATTAGCCGCCTCAGAATTGGACACTGCAAGCTGACACATTCCTTCATCATTAATAAAGATCCAGAATCAAAATGCGAGACCTGCAACACACCACTTACTGTATACATATCCTGCTGCAGTGTCTGAGATACGCCAAACAGAGACTTCAGGCCGACTTCAGTGACTTACCAAGTGCTCTATATAACCACCAGACAATCAAAAAGACAGTGTAAATTTTTGAATTATTGTAAAGTATAAATGTAATCATATTTTACCAATGTTAAATAACTATTTTATGTAGAATTTGTAAGGTCGCGATATGACCATGCTGTTAAAGCGACCCAAAATAAATTATATTGCAAAAAAAAAAAAAAACAACAAAACAAGCATGAGTAGGCTGACCAATTGAGTAGCTCGTAAACTTCAGATGTGCATATGGTTAAATCTATACTACTAGATGTTCCGTGAGCGGGTTGGGTTGTTTGGACTGAGCCTCATCAAGTCAAAGTCTTCTAGTAGATGTTCTATTAATTTTCCTCTTCTGTCGGTGTACGACTTCCCCATAAGCTGTTGTGACTGTTGAAGTCTCCCAACAGAATGAAGGGATTTCGTAGTTGATAGAGTAAGTTAATCACAACTTGGATTTGAAGTGTGTGGCTGTTTGGAACGTAAACATTACAGATACAGATTGGTTGTGGTAGATTTACCTCAATGGCTACTGCTTCTAAGTCTCTGACTAAAGGAATGTAAAGAATAGTTTTTTGAGAATGGGCAGAGAAAGTCATGTGAATGTATCACATTTTTCTTTTGTCTTTTTCTCTTGGAAATTCAAAGAAAATGGAATTTCGACTCACCACTGGAAGGCGCATTTAACAGATTTGACTATCGCTTAAATGTACCGCATTCCCATAATATCCTTATACCCACAAACAAATATGTAATAAGACAATTTCTGCAAAGCTTTAGCTCCATTAGTTTGAAGTAACAATAGTTAGTATAAAGTAGAGAAGGTCTTGTCAGTGCAATATGTCTGGTTTTTACTTTCTCTAGCCCCGTATGTACAATGTACATAGGGATAGAGAAGTATTGCATTCCACCCAAAACTTCGATACCGAGATTTCACCGGAAATACATGTTTTAGGACCCCGAGTATCCAAAAAAGGCATTTTGAGAAAAAGGTCCGTCTGTGTGTGTGTGTGTGTGTGTGTGTGTCTGTGAACACACTAACTCAAAAACGAAAAGTCGGTAAAATACCAAACTTGGTATTTAAGTTTAGTATCTGCCAGGGATCCGACACGAAGATTTTGAGGAAAAATCCTCTCACCCTTTACATGGAACTTTTTTCAAAATTTTTGATTTACTTTTCTCAGAAGGGAATGTCCGTTTTTCTTTTGTTCTACTCCTGGCCAAGAAAAGAAGCGATTTGTAATGAGAATCGCATAACGACAGCTTTTAAAACATTTGACTATCGATTTAGCCTAGTGTATTCCCTTATTTTCTTCCTACTTATAACGAACTAAGTAATAAGAACATTGTGCTGAATACCTCGATTAGTAAGGTGCAGAAAGAAGAATAATCTTATGTAAGAAGTTTGTAGAACGGCTAGAGAAAGTCATATGAGTGTAATACATCAGAATTTTTACCCTGTATTTTGTGAATGAGTTTTTTTCTCAAAATGTCCTTATTTTCAACTTGTTACGGTTGAAATTAACAATTTAAGTAACTACTACTTACTACTAAATAAGCTGATGGTTTCAGCTGATTAAAATGAAAATAATTCCTTAAAATTGAACGTTTTTACTTTCTCTACAAGTATTATGTACATAGTGTATAGAGAAAGTATTGCATTCCACCCAAAATTCAATATCGAAATTTCACCGGAAATACACGTTCTAGGGTCCCCTGTATACAAAAAAAAAGTGTTTTCAGAAAAAGGTCTGTGTGCGTATATGTGTGTATGTGAGTCAGTTTGTCCGGTGTCTGTGAACACGATAACTCACCAACGAAAAGTCGGAAAAATACCAAACTTGGTATAAGTTTAGTATCCTCCAGGGATGCGAGACAAAACTTTTGAGAAAATCCCCCAAATTACCCTTAAATGGAAAAAAAATCGAAAATTGCGATTTTTTCAAAAATGATTCTAACGATTTTGATTAAAATTGCTTATATCTAAGATATTTATGTAACAAATAAAATGCATATCTTCAATTTTCTGGGAATATCCTCTGAAGACATGTTTATTCTGAATGAATTTTGAGTAATTTTGCATACTTCTAAACTGTAAGAGATGGACAAAAGCTTACCACACAAAAAATGTAGAGCACGTTAAAACACACAGTTTATGTTATATTTACATTTTGTTTTCGTGGAGTTGATCATTTTTTTTGAGATATTCCTTGTTTTTGGCTTCAGCTTTCTAAAACTTATACTTTTCTCATACAGGAATTTGTCAACTCCTGTCCATACAAACAAAGGAACTTCAGTCACATAGCAACCAGCTTTTGACTATCACTTTAACCTATGGTACTCCCTTATTTCGCTTCTACTTACAAGGAAGCAAGTAATAACACTATTTCTGCTAATTTTTTCTCAACTAGCATGAAGTAAATAGAAACATAAGCTTTTAAACAATAATTTGTTGCAGAGATGTAGAGAAAGTCATGTGAATGAACACATCAGATTTTTTTGCTTCTTCTTGCTACTCTACTTAAGGTGAAGGCATAAATCTTATTTACAGAATCCAGAAAGACTGAAGAATACAAAAACTGTTAACTTATGCAAATGATGCCACAGAGTCGTTAATAAAGTATATTTTGGGGTAAGCACTGATTATTTCACACTATACTAAACGTTAGTGCTAGCAAAATAAACAAATAAATAAAATCAGAATGCAATTCAAAATGTAGTAACACAAATGGTTGTTGCAGTAGGCCGTTACATACATAACATATATTTTATATAGTTAAGTACCCCATGTTTTTATTAGAAACTGTCCTTTGTGACAACGTGTAAAGCTTACTTAGAGAATTCATTAGGTAATGAATTGGCGTGTTATTTATGGACGCTCTTTAACTACCGTGGTTCTCAGCGTCCCATTCTATACTGGGACTGAAAGACTGCTTAATTTTGTTCAGAGGCCTCTTTTATCAGGCTTCAGGTTTTTTTTACGTGTCGTAAATCTACAACACAGGACCCATGGCTTTACTTCCTTCCCGAAAGAAGCTATGCTAAAGATTTTTACGCCCGAAAACATGGGTCGGCATCAATTCGTCCCAGCATTTTTGCATCCAAAAGTAAAATTCTTAGAAAAATGTTACAACTCGTCCACTACAGTTTTATGGATCCTTAAACTCGATAATGAGTTCTTAATGAGCATCATTTCTCCCTCCGAAAATAGGAGCTGGACCAGTACCTGACTTAAGTCATTAGGAACATTTTCAAGGAATGTCTCTTTCTTTAACCAAATTGACTAAAATGTTGGAATAATGCTGTGATTT
The DNA here is from genome assembly GCA_030762935.1 of Hymenopus coronatus. Classification (NCBI taxonomy): domain Eukaryota; kingdom Metazoa; phylum Arthropoda; class Insecta; order Mantodea; family Hymenopodidae; genus Hymenopus; species Hymenopus coronatus. The sequence goes on from CM060884.1 coordinate 15,679,561, forward strand.
GACAATGCTGATGTTTTATAATATACTATTAAATTATAGTTCTTACTACTGTGTTATGTATATAAACTGACAAATTATTGGCATGTTAAATATAATATCTATGACTACATCAAGAATTTGAGTAATACCTTATAAATGAAAAAGCGAAAGCTACAGCCCTTAAACGTCTACCCCTATTGCAGCACTTCTATGGAACCGTTAACCATTTTAAAACTCTATAAAAATCTGATGTGTTCCATTCACATGACTTTCTCCATTTCACTGCAACAAATTATTCTATTTACTTCATCTAATGGAGCAAAAATTGGCAGAAATAGTCTTTATTACTTGCTTCCTTGTTAGTAGGAGCGAAATAAGGGAGTACCATAGGTTAAAGTGATAGTCAAAAGCTGGTTGCTCTGCGACTGAAGTTCCTTTGTTTGTATGGACACGAGTTCACAAAGTCCTGTATGAGAAAAGTATAAGTCTTTATAGCTGAAAAAAAAAACAAGGAATATCTCAAAAACAGTCAACTCCACGAAAAAAATGTATGTAACATAAATTGTGTGTTTTAAGGTGCTCTAAATTTGTTGTGTGGTAAGTTTCTGTCCATCTCTTACGGTTTAGCAGTTATGCAAAATTCCGTAAAATTGACCAAGAATAAAGTCGTCTTCAGAGGCTATTCCCAGGAAATTCAAAATATACATTTTATTTGTCATGTAAATATCTTTAATATACGATATTTTAATCAAAATCGTTACAGCCATTTTTTAGAAAATAAACATTTTCGAAAAAAGTTTCATGTAAAGGGTAGTCTGGGGTGGAGGGATTTTTCTCAAAATCTTCGTGTCGCATCCCTGAAAGATACTAAACTTAAATACCAAGTTTGGCATTTTACCGACTTTTCGTTTTTGAGTTATCGAGTTCACAGACACACGGACACACGACACACGGAAACACACACACGACCTTTTTCTGAAAATATTTTTTTGGATACAGGGGACCCTAAAACATATATTTCCGGTGAAATCTCGGTATCGAACTTTTTGGTGGAGTGCAATACATTCTCTATACACTATGTACATAGTGCGTATAGAGAAAGTAAAAAGGAAAGTTGCTAAGAATTCATTGATTATCATGCGAGTCCTGCGATTGTTTTACTATACAGTTGTCACTATCTAATGTTGCGTGTGCAAGTATTCACAATATTGCGGAATGAAACTAATGCCATTAGTAAAGCTCAAGAAATATGTTAATGTAATGTAATATAAGTGCAAAACACATACATTCACAAAAGTATAGAAAGTGTCGAGAAATATGAAATTTCAGTTCTTATATAAATATGTCATTATTATATAAAATCCCAGGTTCAATTACCAAGTCGAACCTGAACTTCTCTAGGACGGTTGCCCAAATGATGCTCGGGCAGGTAGCAAGCCGAAACTTTATTTGTCTTTGGATAGGTAGAGTCAGACTGAAAAATTCAATGTCATAGCCGGAAATTGAACCACGGATCTCCCGATCTCAAGCCGGTTGTTCTGTCACTGAGCTACCATGGCAACTTGCCGGCACAGCATTGAATTTCTCAACTGACTCGCATGTTTTCCAGTAAACCACAAGGTGATCTCAAATTATTTTGATATGACAACTCCAATGGCGACTTACAATGTTGTAAGTACTTTAGATCCAGGATTCATAGTATAGCCAACTAGTATGTTCAATTAGTATAGAATAATTGTTTTATCACACTAGCGTGTGTAGGACAGGAGTTGGATGGTGTCGCCCTCCTTGATGTAATGGTTACAATGCTAACTTTACATACCCAAGGTCGCGGGTTCAAACCCGGGGACGATGGACCTTTTCGGGCGTAAAAATCCTTCGGAAGAGAAGTAAAGCCGTACGTCTCGTGTCATAGATTTACGGCACGTAAAAGAACATCAAGCTTGATAGAGAGGCCTCTGAGCAAAATTAAGCAGTCTTCCACGCCCAGTTTAGAATGGGACGCTGAGAACCACAGTAGTTAAAGAGCGTCCATAAATAAAACGCCGTTTCACTTCATTTCAGTTGGACAGGTCTTTATTTCATCGAAATTCTTAGGCTTTCACGGCCGGTGTCTGCGATGTCTGCCGTAGACCACGGCCCACGAGCCCGGATTATACTCCAGCTATGTCTTTATTTGTCTTTACTTGGAATTTGGACGAAATAATGCTGGTCCGAAGTGATGCGATCCGAAAAGAATTCATCATCCTTCACTGGGTTTGAACTCGTTAGGTAATGAATGACGTCGTGATTATGATGATATTAGTGCTCACTTGAGGCAAGCTCTAAAGTGACTAGCTTCCTCGAAGACTAATAAAATATCAGTAATGAATACATTTCAATTTTCATTGGTTTAAAGCCCTTTCTGAACGTGTTAACCTTGAATGAGGAAATAGGACATGCCTGAGAAAAACTTAACCCTAGGGTTCGTGACCTGAGCAGTGGAACAACAAAGAAATTGGAAGGCTTTATAAACGTTTATTACTTTGGGCAATATTGATAAGGCTCATGTCACCTTTTCTCACACAAACGTGCATTCACATACACAGAGGCACACAAATCCTACTCAGGTTTCTCTACCTCTGTCTCTCGGGCTCAGCGGCGGAGCTCAAAGGCGAGAAGACGTTAAAAGTATTATAAGCCATTATAAAGAACCAAAATACGAAGGACAGGATAACACCAATAGAAGCGCGGGTTGAATAGAAAGGGGTGACAAAGGGATGTAAGTTAATACACCCCCAACATGCGTGGTGCACAACCATTAATTTAAGATGCCGCACTAACGGTAGACAGCTCCAGCGTACCAATGATTAAAGAAGGACAACAACAAAAAATATTATTGCCTTGCCTTATTATGTGTGCTTTCTCTGCCATTTCCTCCAGCCCTAACAATCCTTACATGACACGTGCAAAAGGATTGGGCCCTTTGGTCCTTTCACGAAAATCTCCTGATGAACAACTCAACACGCTTGAAGGTTGTCTTTGTCGCCTGGAGTTCACTTAAGAGCATTCTAATGGCGTATAATCCACACTTGGCACTAACGAACAGCCAAAACTTCCATCGTTAGCACCAAAAATCTGATGTGTTCCATTCACATGACTTTCTCTACATCTCCGCAACAAATTATCATTAAAAAACTTATGCCTTATTTACTTCAGGTTAATCGAGAACACATTAGCAGAAATAGTCTTATTACTTGCTTCCTTGTAAATAGAAGAGAAATAAGGGAGTACCATAGGTTAAAATGATAGTCAAAAGCTGGTTGCTATGTGACTGAAGTTCCTTTGTATGGACAGCAGTTGACAAATTCCTGTATCAGAAAAGTATGTTTTTTATAGGTGAAGCCAAAAAACATGGAATATCTCAAAAACAATCAACTCCACGAAAAAAATGTGTATAACATAAATTGTGTGTTTTAACGTGCTATACGTTTTTCCTTTTCGTAAGCTTTTGTCCATCTCTTACGGTTTAGCAGTTATTAACAATTCCGTAAAGTTCATCTAGAATAAAGTACTCTTCAGAGACTATTCCCAGAAAATTCAAAATATACATTTTATTTGTCAGGTAAATAGCTTCAATATACGATATTTTAATCAAAATCGTTACAGCCATTTTTGAGAAATTCAAAATTTTCGAAAAAAGTTCCATGTAAAGGGTAGTTGGGGTGGGGGGATTTTTCTCAAAATCTTCCTGTCGCATCCCTGGAAGATACTAAACTTAAATACCAAGTTTGGTATTTTACCGACTTTTCGTTTTTGAGTTATCGTGTTCACAGACACACGGCACACTCGCACACACACACACACACACACACACACACACACACACACACACACGGACCTTTTTGTGAAAATGCTTTTTTTGGATACAGGGGACCCTAAAACATATGTTTTCGGTATAATCTCGATATCGAATTTTTAGGTGGAGTGCAAAAGCTTCTCTATACACTATGCGCATAGTGCGTGTAGAGAAAGTAAAAATATGATGTGTTACATACATGACTTTTTCTAGCTATTCCATAAACAAACTTCTTACAAAATATAATTCTTCTTTCAACACCATGCTAATCGAGATAAACATTAGCAGAATTTTATTACTTAGTTCTTTATAAGTAGAATGAAACTAAGGGAATGCACTAGGCTGAAGTGATAGTCAAAGTTTTAAAAGCGTTCGACTGTCATTGCAAATCGCTTCTTTGCTTGGCCAGGAGTAGAACAAAAGAAAAACGGACACTTCCGTCTAAGAAAAGTATAAGTACTTCACAATTGAAACTCATGACAAAGAATACCTCGAAAACGGTAAGCTCCACGAAAAAATGTGTATGACATAACTTGTGTATTTTAACAAGATCTACATTTTTTGTAGTACGTTTTTGTCTATCTCTTACGATTTACAAGTTATGCCAAATTAAGCAAAACTCATCCAGAATAAACAGGTCTTTAGAAGCTATTCCTAGAAAATTCATGATATACGTTTTATTTGCGATAGAAATGGCTTTAATATGTGGTACTTTAATCAAAATCGTTAGAGCCATTTTTAAGAAAAACAAACTTTAAGAAAAATTTTTCATATAAAGGGTAGTTAAGGGTGAGGGATTTTCTTGAAAATCTTCGTATCACATCCTTGGAAGATATCAAACTTAAATACCAAGTTTGGTATTTATCCGTCTTTTGGTTTTGGACATATGTTGTCCACAGACACACACACAAACACACTGCTTTTTTTTTTATTTAGGGGATCCAAAAACATGTATTTCCAGTGAAATCTCGATATCGAATTTTTGGGTGGAACACTTACAATACTTCTCTATCCCTATGTACATTGTGTATACGGCGTTAGAGAAAGTAAAAATCTGATGTGTTCAATTCACATGACTTTCTCTATATCTCTGTAACAAATTATTGTTGACCAACTTATTTTTCTATCTAGGGGAAGAGCGGGTAGCCCCAGTCAGCGGGTAATGCCAGTCACGTAGTTATCTGCATTACGTCACAGCAGTGATCTATTGATTTGTATTGCACTCTGTAAATGCATCTTTGAAACTTATCTAGCCGTAGCCGCCAATTGCTTAGCAGCATTGTGAAAAAACCTCATGTGTTCCATTCACATGACTTTCTCTACCTCTCTGCAACAAATTATTGCCTCTATGCCTCTATTTACTTCGTGCTAATCGAGAACAAACTAGCAGAAATAGTCATATTACTTGTTTCCTTGTAAGGAGAGGCGAAATAAGGGAGTAGCATAGGTTAAAGTGATAGTCAAAAGCTAGTTACTATGTGACTGAAATTCCTTTGTCTGTATGAACCGGAGCTGACAAATTCTGTATGAGAAAAGTGTAAGATTTTCAAACCTGAAACCAAAAACAAGGAATATCTAAAAAAACGATCAACTCTACGAAAAAAATGTATATAGCATAAATTGTGTGTTTAAATGTGCTCTACTTTTTTGTGTTGTAAATTTTTATCCATCTCTTACGGTTTAGCGTTTATGCAAAATTCCGTAAAATTCATCCAGAATAAAGTAGTCTTTAGAGGATATTCTCAGAAAATTCAAGATATACATTTTATTTGTCAGGTAAATATATTTAGTATACGATATATTTTAATAAAAGTCTTTAGAGCCATTTTGGAGAAAATCAAACTTTTCGAAAAAAATTCCATGTAAAGAATTCTCAATATCTTGGTGGTGCATCCCTGGAAGATACTAAACTTAAATACCAAGATCGCTATTTTACCGACTTTTCGTTTTTGGGTTATCGTGTTCACAGACTTACGGACATACACACACGGACCTGTTTCTGAAAATGCTTTTTTTGGTTACAGGGGAACCTAAAACATATATTTCCGGCGAAATCTCAGTATCGAATTTTTGGGTGGAGTGCAATACCTTCTCTATACACTATGTACATAGTGCCTATAGAGAAAGTAATAAAAATGTATATGGCGTGTTATTTGTGGACGCTCTTTAACTGCTGTGGTTCTCAGCATCCCATTAAATACTGGGTGTGAAAGACCGCTTAATTTTTATCCAATTCAAGTTAGTAAACTTATATTTGTAACTATAATTCAAAATATAAATTGGTTAATTGTAAAATATTGCAATCCTCGGGAGTTAGTAATAGCTAGAGGTCTCTCAATCAGGTTTGAGGTTCTTTTATGTGCCGCAAATCTACTATGACACGGGACCCACGGCTTTTCTTCCCTTCCCTAAGTAATTAGAAGATATCTGATGTGTTCCATCCACATGACTTTCTCTACATCTCTGTAACAAATTATTTTTAAAAAACTTATTACTTTTTCCATACGTACTATGTACATAGTGTATAGAGAAAGTATTGCACTCCACCCAAAAATTCGATACCGAGATTTCACCGGAAATATATGGTTTAGGGTCCCCAATATCCAAAAAAAGCATTTTCACAAAAGGTCCGTGTGTGTGTGTGTGTGTGTGTGTGTGTGTGTGTCCGTGTGTCCGTGTGGCCGTGAACACGATAACTCAAAAACGAAAAGTCGGTAAAATACCAAACTTGGTATTTAAGTTTAGTATCTTCCAGGGATGCGACACGAAGATTTTGAGAAAAATCCCCCCACCCCCAACTACCCTTTACATGGAACTTTTTTCGAAAATTTTGATGTTCTCAAAAATGGCTCTAACGATTTTGATTAAAATTTCGTATATTAAAGATATTTACGTGACAAATAAAATGTATATCTTGAATTTTCTGGGAATAGCCTCTGAAGAGTAGTTTATTCTGGATGAATTTTACTAAATTTTGAATAACAGCTAAACCGTAAGAGATGGACAAAAACTTACTACACAAAAAATGTAGAGCACATTAAAATACACAATTTATGTTATATACATTTTTTTCGTGGAGTTTGTAGTTTTTGAAACATTCCTTATTTTTAGTTTCCGCTATGAAAAACGTATACTTTTCTCATACAGGAACTTGTCAACTCCTATCCATATAAATAAAGGAACTTCATTGACATAGCAACCAGCTTCTGACTATCACTTTAACCTATGGTACTCCCTTATTTCGCTCCTACTAACGAGGAAGCAAGTATTCAGACTATTTCTGCTAATTTTTTCTGATTAGCATAAAGTAAATAAAAGTATAAGCATTTTAAGAATTATTTGTTGCAGGGATATGGAGAAAGTCATGTGAATGGTACACATCAGATTTTTTTTCTGCCTACTTCATGCTAATCGAGACAAACTTGCTTCCTTGTAAGTAGAAGGGAAAAAAGGGAATACGATTGGCTAAAGCAACAGTCAAATCTTTCAAAAAAGCTGGTTACTATGTGATTGAAATCCGTTTCTTTGCATGGTCAGAGTGTGACAAATTACCGTATTTTAGAATGAAACCAATAACAAGGAATATCTCGGAAATAGTCAACCCTACGAAACAATATGACATAAATTGTATGTTTTAACGAGATCTAACTTTTTTTTTGCCTGTCTCTTACAGTTTACCAGTTATACAAAAAGCATCCAGAATGAAGAGGTCTTCAGAGACTATTTCCAGAAAATGTAAGATATAGGTATATTTTGTCATATAAATATCTTTAATATACATAATTTTAATTAAACTCGTTGGAGACATTTCTGAGAAAATAAAAATCTTCGAAATTATTTTCATATGAAGGGTAGTTAGGACTGAGGAGATTTTACTCAAAATCCTCGTGTCGCCTCACCGGAAGGTACTAAACTTAAATTCCAAGTTTGGTATTTCACCGACTATTCGGAAGATTTTCAAGAAAATCCCTTACCCCCATCTACTCTTTACATGGAACTTCTTTCGTAAAGTTTGATTTTCTCAAAAATGGCTTTAACGATTTTGATTAAAATATCGTATGTTAAATATATTTACCTGACAAATAAAATGTGCATCTTGCAATTTCCGGGAATAGCCTCTGAAGACTACTTTATTCTGGGTGAATTTTACGGAGTTTTGTAAAATGCTAAACCGTAAGAGATGGACAAAAACGTACCACAGAAAACATGTTGAGCACGTTAAAACACACAATTTATGTTACATACATTTTTGTCGTGGAGTTGATTGTTTTTGAGGTATTCCTTATTTTTGGTTTCAGTTTTAAAAAACTTACCTTTCATATACAGGAATTTGTCAACTATCCATACAAAGGAACTTCAGTCACATAGCAACCAGCTTTTGACTATCACTTTAACCTATGGTACTCCCTTATTTCGCTTCTACTTATAAGGAAACAAGTAGTATGACTAGTTCTGCTAAGCTTTTTAACAATAATTTGTTGACTGCCTCCGTGGTCCAGTGGTGTGCGAGCTGACTTCTCACTCGGAGGTCCCGAGTTTAATTCCCGGCTGGGGCTGGGAATTTTTTTTAGGCAGAATTATTACCTATCTCCCACAGAGTCTGGAAGTATGTATGTGAGGGAGAATGTGTGTGGGTTTGAGGAAAATAGAATTATTTATACCAAACATAAAAGAACCTAAGATGAGTTGTTTCAAGTGCAAAGCCCCCGATATGATCTTAGATGTTAAATGAAACAATAAAAAAAAAAAAGTGTTGCACAGATGTAGAGAAAGTCATGTAAAGGAGCACAGGTTTTTAGCCAAAGAATTACTGGCTGATTTCGTAGTCTTGTTAGCTCATATTTTTAAAGCATCTCCGAATAATTGTTGAGGAATGCAATAAGACTGTCCTGCTGTTCTATTTAATCAGATGCTGTCCTCTTCTAGCGTGCGTAAGAGAGAGAAAGAGAAGTTTTTTGTGGTATGTCATCTATCTGAAGCTCGGTGCTGTCTCCACCCTCGACAAGTCTATTCAACTTCTTCCTCTGATGGGCTCTACGAACAAGCCAAAATATCAAAGGGCCCGCCACCGCCGTCAGGCTGTTGCATAACACTGCAACCCTCGCTAGGCAATCCCTCTGACATCTCAATGAAAAGCGGCAGCTAGATGTATTGCCCCCATCCCTCCCTCCCTTTCCGCTCATGTACCTACCACATCCGGCATTTTCACCAACGTTTTGGTTCCAATTACTGTGTCAGAATGGCTTCAACAATATCTATAATAATATTAAAAAATCTAGTGTGTTCCATTCACATGACTTTCTCTACATCTATGCAACAAATTATTGTTAGAAAGCTTATGCTCCTATTTACTCCAAACTAATCGAGAAGAAATTAGCAGAAATAGGGGAGTACCATAGGTTAAAGTGATAGTCAAAAGCTGATTGCTATGTGACTGAAGTTCCTTTGTTTGTATGGACACAAGTTCACAAATCCTACATGAGAAAAGTATAAGTTTTTCAAAGCAAAAAACAGAAACAAGGAATATCTCAAAAACGATCAACGCCACGAGAAAATGTACATAATGTGTTTTAACGTGCTCTACAGTTTCTGTGTGGTAAGTTTTTGTTCTTCTCTTACGGTTTAGCAGTTATGCAAACCTCCGTGCAGAATAAAGTAAGCTTCAGAGGCTATTCCCAAAAAATTCAAGATATGCATTTTATTTGGCATATAAATATTTCAAATATAAGAAGTTTTATTCAAAATCGTTAGAAACATTTTTGAGAAAATCAAAAATTTTGAAAAAAGTTCCATTTAAAGGGTAGTTTGGGGTGGGTGTTTTTCTTGAAAATCTTTTTGCCCTATCCTTGGAAGACAGTGAACTTAGTTACCAAGTTTGGTATTTAACGGACTTTTCATTTTTGAGCTATGCTGCCCACAGACACATACACACGCCACACACACACACGCACACGCATTTTTCCAAAAATGCTTTTTTTTTTTGGATTCAGGGAGACCAAAAGCATGTATTTCCGGTGAAATCTCGGTACGGAATTTTTGGGTGGAATACTATATCTTCTCTATACACTATGTGCATAGTACGTTCAGAAAAAGTAAACAAACAAAATGATGACGTTTATATCAGATGCAAGTTACAAGAACATCATTTGATTTGTTTCCAATTACAGTTGTACGTATAATTTTTACTTTCTCTACACGTCTTATGTGTATAGTGTATAGAGAAGGTTTTGCACTGTACAAAAAAATTCGATACCAGGATTTCACAGGAAATATATTTTTTAGGGTCCCCTGTATCCAAAAAAAGCATTTTAAGAAAAAGACCCGTGTGTGTCCGTGTGTCTGTGAACAGATAACTCAAAAACGAAAAGTCAGTAAAATACCAAACTTGGTGTTTAAGTTTATCATCTTACAGAGATGCGACATGAAGATTTTGAGAAAAATTCCCTTAACTCAAACTACCCTTTACTTGGAAAAAATGTCGAAAGTTTAGATTTTCTCAAAAATAGCCCTAACAATTTTTCTTAAACTCGCGGCCCGTTCATTGTCACTGGCCAGTTAGGAGTTTAGCGGCAATTATTGGAACGCTCGAATTGTGAGTGGATAGACTTCCACTACCAGAATAGTTATAGTTTGTTTTCAGTGATAGTGAGTAATAACAGTAAAATGAAGAGGTAATATCTTAGTACGTTCCGTGAAGAATGGTAGTAACAGCAGTAGTAGTAGTAGTTTTTTTTTTTTTTTTTTCTAAGGAGGGGAAAATCCTCATGGACGCCAGGGAAGGTGGCCCTGGTGTGTCGGACTCTTACCGGCTAAAAACCACCTCCGTCTCCTGCAGCGCTGCGGAACCGCCTCTCAGCATTTCTTCACAGTGCAGCATTCAAGTTTATCCTTCATCTTTTTCCTTAGCTTGTAGGATGTTCTTAATCATTCCTGTAATGAGGTACCATATTTCTTTCTTGTGTATCATATTTTGTATTATATTGTCTGGTGATAATTCCATTTCAATAACGTTTAAGGTTTTTGTTCTAATGGCGATCCATCTTTTACATAATAAAATAGTGTGTTCTGGTGTGTCTATTTCTTTACAATATCTGCATTGTTCAGTCTCAAATATCTTCATTTTGTATAAGTAGGTCCCAAGTCGGCCATGTCCTGTTAAGAATTGCGTAAAAAAGTAGTCAACTTCTCCGTGTTGTCTGTTTAGCCATGGTTCAATTTTTGGAATAAGACGTTTAGCCCACTGGGCCGTTTCAAGCTCGTCATCCCATTCTTCCTGCACGTTTTCATTGTAATTTTCCTTTTCTCTTCTTTTTGAGCTCTATTATGTTCATCTTTTTTAAATGTGTGCTCGGTTGCTAATAAATGGAGCGGTATTGTTCCTGCAATCATTTGTATAGCCTTTGTGGATGTTGTGCGATATGCACTTGCTATTCTTATAGCGATCTTTCTTTGAACGCGTTCTATAAGTTTCCTATGTGTTATTTTCTTCATACATTGCTTCCAAGCCGCAGCACAATAAAGTATAATGGAGTTAATAACACTTCCTAGCAATTTCTTCTTTTGTTGGTTAGGACCTCCTACGTTTGGCATCAGTCTGGCCAAAGCTGCAACTACTTTTTCCGCCTTTGCAGATACATACTTTAGATGTTCAACCATACTCATATTATGTCCAATTAAGATACCTAAATATTTTAGATATTTTTGCGATTTAAGTTCTAAGTCTCCGTCCTGTATAATCACTTCTTTGAGAGTTCTCCTCCCTCCCAGGATTACCATTTCGGTTTTGGTCGGAGCCAGGCTCAGTCCTCTACTAGTCATCCAGACTTCAACCCTATTGATGGACCACTGTATTTTTTCCTCTATATCTTGTGTTGAAGTGCCGCACACAACCAGAGAGAGGTCGTCTGCGTATCCCACCAGAGTTACACCTGCTGCAGGTTCCTGTCGAAGCACATAGTATATATTCCATAAAGTGGGGCCTATAATTGATCCTTGCGGTACTCCACTGGTTACATCCATCTCAGAGTTTTCTCCAATAAAGATCTTTCTATCTTGTAGATAACTACTTATTAATTTAATCATGTATGGAGATATTTTCTTTTTTATTAATTCATTTATAATGCCTAGCCACGGTACAGAGTTAAAAGCATTTTTAACGTCTAATGTAACCATTACTACATATCTATTATGTTCATTAACTTCATTATGTGCTGTTTCCAAGACCAACTTTATTGCATCGGCAGTTGATCGGCCTTTTCTAAAACCAAATTGGGTTTGCGCGAGACTACCTTTTAAGTCTATCTCTTTTAATAATCTCTGATTAATTATTTGTTCAAACAGTTTCCCTATTGAATCCAAAAGGCATAAAGGTCTATAGGTTTTTTTGCAGTTTCTCTTTTTCGGTTTTTCTATCAGTATAAGTTTTGCAATTTTCCACTCCTTGGGAAATTTTCCTTTGCATATTAAACCATTTAGTGTTTCCATCAGAAGATCCGGCTTTTTCTCAGCAATTAGCTTTATAACTTCCGGGGGGATGACATCAGGTCCAGCGGCTTTACCAGTTTTTATGCGTTTTCCTGCATCCATGATCTCGTTTATTTGGCACTTCGGTACTTCTTTTATTTCTATTTGCATTTTTGGCCACGTATTTCTTTTATGTACGGGAAATAACTCTTTAGCAACTTCTTTTTGTTCCTCATCCGTAATGACTAAAGGTGTGCGGAGTCCTAATTTTTTTGTCACAATTTTATATCCAGTACCCCATGGATCCACATCCACTTCCTCACATAGCTGTTCCCAAGCATCCTTCTTCGCTGTATTTATTGCGTTTTTTAAGTCATTCCGACATCTTCGATATTCCTTTTGTATGGTGAGCTTTTCATTTTCCTCCGCATTTCTTCTTTTGTTTGCCCTTGTCACTTTTCTTCGTGCCTCCATACTCCTTTTCCTTAGTTGGGAAATATCGTTATTCCACCAATACGCCGCTTTAAACTTACCATGGCTGCCTTTCTTCTTAAAAGTAGAGTTACATGCTTTTTCTAATAGTTCTCCAAGCTTCTTTGGTAGATGTAAGTACTCTGGATGACTCGCTGCTTCTTCTACCTTTTGTATTAAAATATCTTTCTTATCATTTTTGTAAATCCAACCTTTCTGTGGCCTTTTAATTGGTAATGGCAATTTAGTGTTTGTAGTCTCTATAAATATATTCTTGTGGTAACTTAAATTTTCTTCATTATCCACGTACCATTTACTAACAAATTTACTCATTTCTCCAGAACACATTGTGATATCTATGAAAGATGTACCATCGTTTCCTTCAAAAGTTGGCATTTCACCATCATTTAGGATATTATAATCATTTTCACTTGCCCATTCTGCCAGAGCACTACCTTTCTTCTCTTCTATAGGCGAGCCCCAGGAATATGCCTTGGCATTGAAATCCCCTCCAATAAGGACTTTCTTTTTATGTTTTTGTTGTTTAAGGAGACACATAACAGGAAAATACCAATATTTCATCGGTGTCGGCCCAGACAAAACCACTGCCACTTCCGATGTTTCTCACTTTATCATTACTTCGTGGAATATAAATGGCTGCGTCTATTCTTTCACCTGTGATCCATTTTGGGCTATGTTTGGTCATGTTTTTATTTGGTTCTGCGATAATACACAGATGTTTTTGACGTTGTGCACATTTATGTATAAGTAAATCCATGGCCCGTTTACTCCTATCAAGATTTACCTGAAGTAATCTCATTATTTATAGGAGTTTTGTCTTTGTATCCTTGCCTGGGTTTCCACTAATTTCCTATACTCAGGACATCTCATCGTCTCTGCTTTGTGTTCATTTGAGTTACACAGGTAACATCTTGTCATGTTCTTACACTCTTTTATTCGATGACCTGTTTCCCCACATTTATGACACATTTTCACAAAAGGTGCAGCTGTACATTCGCTTGCAACATGCCCTACTCTGTAACACTTATAACATCTACTTAGAGTATTTGTTGGCTTGACTCTCCATCTGTCCCATCCTTTCCCTATTGTTTTCTTTGCTAGCAGTCGATTTGTAATCTCTATATTAGAGGTTACAAATGCATATTTTACACCTTGTGCATTTGCTTTTTCTGACATTTTTATTAGAATATTTTGTTCCATTTTCCCTAATTCCCGTTCTATGGTTTCTTTTACTTCATGTTCTTCTACAACTTCATCTATATCTAGTAGCATAACCGTTTGTTTTTTGCTTTCCATATTTACTTCTGCAATTTTATCCAATTTTGAAGAAAGAAGTTGTTTAAAAATCTTTCTATCATTTCTATTTTTCCCTTTTATTTTCAGCTGCACATTTCCTTCGTTTGTCTTTCTTTTGTGATCAATTATTATTCCACTTGTGTCTACTTCTTTAATATTTTTCAGAATGTCTGCGTATGATTTTTCTCCAAGTGGCTTGAGTACGATTGTATCTTCATTTAGTCCTCTCTTAATACTATTGTCCTCCATCCCTTTTGTTTCATCGTATCTTTGATGTTTTATATACATTGACATCTTAACATTTTTTCTTTTGCATAAATACTCCAAAACTTTCCTTGTTACTTGCTCATCCATTTGATCCGTGGTTACACCGGCTATGCGGGTTCTCCCATTTTTTCTCTCTGTGTCTAATATTTTTTCTAAATTTTTTCTTAGATTAGATATATCTTCTGTCGATTTTCCTCCGTCCTCAGTCATAATGAGGTACAGATATTTCTTTGTATTTTTTGATTCCTTTTCATCACCAAGGATTTCAGTTGATAAAATATTGCATATCATTTTTCCTGGTTTTAGTTTATCTTCTTCCAAAAACTGTTTTATTTGCGGATTTATATTAATAATGTTCCTTATAATCTCTTCCTCTTTCTCAACTTCTTTATTTGCAATTATCACCAGGTCTTCATCCTCAACTGCTAAAGGTTTCCCTTTTGCAGGTTGACAGTTTACGAAGGCCTCTTCCGGCCATTTCGTACTTATAATTTCATGTAATTGTTGGTCATTTAGATCTTTTTCTAGCTCACATTTTATCGTATATTTCAGCTTCTCTATTTCTTCTTGTTTTTTTGTAATTGTTTGCGTACAGGCTTCAGTGGTTTCCTTCTTCTTTGACTACTTTGAGTTGCTAGTTTTTCCATTACCTCGTTTATAAAACTTGAGGCACTGGGTAACCTTTTGAAGAAGTCTTCTAAAAGGCAGACTGCATTTTTTATTTCCTTCTTTGTATTTGGGATATCCTTTATCACTCTCTGGAGAGTGTCGGTTTCCTTTTCAATTTTCTCCATTAGCTTCTGATACATCGAGTACTCTTTCCGGACTTTATCAAGGAAGAGTCTATCTTCTTCTTCAGTTCTAATTTTTTCAGGAGTTTCCATTCTTTTTCTTTTTACTTCTCTGATCGTTTTTCTTGTACTAGAGGGTTGGAGTCTGTAAAGTTTATATATTCTTTATTCAAACGTTCCTTCTGTTCATACAATTCTTTGCTGGTTGAAGGTGGTGATCCCCTTCTTTGTATTTCTAGCGATCTTTTAATTATCTCAGATCGCTTGAAAGGATCTGATTTTTCTGAGAGAAAGGTAAACGGTTCTTTGCCCCCCCCCCAAATCCATGGGGCAGACCGACGCGTCGGTGAGGGATTCGGGAACTTTAGTCCTACGACACTCCTGGGGTATGCTAGTTTTAAGATCCGTCATTTCATTTCATGTTCTTGGTTTTCTGTCGGGGTTTCCTTCCCTTAGCCTTTGGGAATACTGCCCCCGCCAACAAGGCAGCAGGTGAATAGGAAACAGAAGGGAGGGCGGTAGAAAGGTAGAGATGTGATCTATAGGATACTGGGGTAGTGGTCAGCGGAAAGCTGCTCCGATCAGTCGCCTCCTACGACAGGGGGAGATCCCGTGGTGCTATTCTTTTACTCCCCGGCCTTCACACGGGAGAGTAATAGCAGTAGTGGTAATAGTAATAGTAGTAATAGTAGTAGAGGTGGTAGTATTAATAGTAGTAGTAATAGTAATAATAGTAGTAGTAGTAGCAATAGTAGTAGAAACAGTAGTAATAGTAGTCTTAGTAGTAGTTGTAATAGTAATAGTAGTAAAAGTAGTAGAGGTGGTAGTATTAATAGTAGTAGTAATAGTAATAATAGTAGCAGTAGTAATAGTAGTAGAAATAGTAGTAATAGTAGTAGTGGTAGTAGTTATAGTAGTAATAGTAGTAGAGGTAGTAGTAGTAATAGTAGTAGTAATAGTGGTAGTGGTAATAGTAATAGTAGTAATAGTAGTAGAGGTAGTAGTATTAATAGTAGTAGTAATAGTAGTAGTAGTAGTAGTAATAGTAGTAATAGTAGTAGTAATAGTAGTAGTAGTAGTGGTAGTAGTTATAGTAGTAATAGTAGTAGTGGTAGTAGTATTAATAGTAGTAGTAATAGTAATAATAGTAGTAGCATTAATAGTAGTAGAAATAGTAGTAATAATAGTAGTGGTAGTAGTAATAGTAGTAGTAATAGTAGTAGTGGTAGTAGTTATAGTAGTAATAGTAGTAGAGGTAGTAGTAGTAATAGTAGTAATAGTGGTAGTGGTAATAGTAATAGTAGTAATAGTAGTAGAGGTAGTAGTATTAATAGTAGTAGTAATAGTAGTAGAAATAGTATTAATAGTAGTAGTAATAGTAGTAATAGTAGTAGTAGTTATAGTAGTAGTAGTAGTAGTGGTAGTAGTTATAGTAGTAATAGTAGTAGTGGTAGTAGTATTAATAGTAGTAGTAATAGTAATAATAGTAGTAGTAGTAGTAATAGTAGTAGAAATAGTAGTAATAATAGTAGTGGTAGTAGTAATAGTAGTAGTGGTAGTAGTTATAGTAGTAATAGTAGTAGTATGGGTAGTAATAGTAGTAGTGGTAGTAGTATTAATAGTAGTAGTAATAGTAATAGTAGTAGTAGTAGTAATAGTAGTAGAAATAGTAGTAATAGTAGTAGTGGTAGTAGTAATAGCAGTAGTAATAGTAGTAGTAATAGTAGTAGTGGTAGTAGTAATAGTAGTAATAGTAGTAGTGTTAGTAGTAATAGTAGTAATAGTCGTAGTGGTAGTAATAGTAGTAGTGGTAGTAGTATTAATAGTAGTAATAGTAATAATAGTAGTAATAGTAGTAATAGTAGTAGAAATAGTAGTAATAACAGTAGTGGTAGTAGTAATAGTAGTAGTGGTAGTAGTTATAGTAGTAATAGTAGTGGTAGTGGTAGTAATAGTGGTAGTGGTAGTAGTATTAATAGTAGTAGTAATAGTAATAGTAGTAGTAGTAGTAGTAGTAATAGTAGTAGAAATAGTAGTAATAGTAGTAGTGGTAGTAGTAATAGTAGTAGTAATAGTAGTAGTGGTAGTAGTAGTAGTAATAGTGGTAGTAGTAGTAATAGTAGTAGTGGTAGTAATAATGGTAATAGTAGTAGTGGTAGTAGTAATAGTAGTAGTGGTAGTAATAATGGTAATGGTAGTAGTGGTAGTAGTAATAGTAGTAGTGGTAGTAATAATGGTAATAGTAGTAGTGGTAGTAGTAATAGCAGTAGTGGTAGTAAAATGGTAATAGTAGTAGTGGTAGTAGTAATAGTAGTAGTGGTATTAGTAATAGTAGTAGTGGTAGTAATAATGGTAATAGTAGTAGCGGTAGTAGTAATAGTAGTAGTGGTAGTAATAGTAGTAATAGTAGTGGTAGTAGTAATAGTAGTAATAGGTAATAGTAGTGGTAGTAGTAATAGTAGTAATAGTAGTGGTAGTAATAATGGTAATAGTAGTAGTGGTAGTGGTAATAGCAGTAGTGGTAGTAATAGTAGTAATAGTAGTGGTAGTAGTAATAGTAGTAATAGTAGTGGTAGTAGTAATAGTAGTAATAGTAGTAGTGGTAGTAATAATGGTATTAGTAGTAGTGGTAGTAGTAATAGCAGTAGTGGTAGTAATAGTAGTAATAGTAGTGGTAGTAGTAATAGTAGTAATAGTAGTAATAGTAGTGGTAGTAGTAATAGTAGTAATAGTAGTAATAGTAGTAGTGGTAGTAATAATGGTAATAGTAGTAGTGGTAGTAGTAATAGCAGTAGTGGTAGTAATAGTAGTAATAGTAGTGGTAGTAGTAATAGTAGTAATAGTAGTAATAGTAGTGGTAGTAGTAATAGTAGTGGTAGTAGTAATAGTAGGAATAGTAGTGGTAGTAGTAATAGTAGTAATAGTAGTAATAGTAGTGGTAGTAGTAATAGTAGTAATAGTAGTAATAGTAGTGGTAGTAGTAATAGTAGTAATAGTAGTAATAGTAGTGGTAGTAGTAATCGTAGTAATAGTAGTAATAGTAGTAATAGTAGTAATAGTAGTAATAGTAGTAATAGTAGTAATAGTAGTAATAGTAGTAATAGTAGTAATAGTAGTGGTAGTAATAGTAGTAATAGTAGTAATACTAGTAATAGTAGTAATAGTAGTGGTAGTAGTAATAGTAGTAATAGTAGTAATAGTAGTGGTAGTAGTAATAGTAGTGGTAGTAGTAATAGTAGTAATAGTAGTAATAGTAGTGGTAGTAGTAATAGTAGTAATAGTAGTAATAGTAGTGGTAGTAATAGTAGTAATAATAGTAATAGTAGTAATAGTAGTAATAGTAGTGGTAGTAGTAATAGTAGTAGTGGTAGTAATAATGGTATTAGTAGTAGTGGTAGTAGTAATAGCAGTAGTGGTAGTAATAGTAGTAATAGTAGTGGTAGTAGTAATAGTAGTAATAGTAGTA
Source organism: Hymenopus coronatus (assembly GCA_030762935.1). Lineage (NCBI taxonomy): Eukaryota > Metazoa > Arthropoda > Insecta > Mantodea > Hymenopodidae > Hymenopus > Hymenopus coronatus. Next base: position 15,698,153 of record CM060884.1, read on the forward strand.
ATAGTAGTGGTAGTAGTAATAGTAGTAATAGTGGTAATAGTAGTAGTGGTAGTAATAATGGTAATAGTAGTAGTGGTAGTAGTAATAGCAGTAGTGGTAGTAATAGTAGTAATAGTAGTGGTAGTAGTAATAGTAGTAATAGTAGTAATAGTAGTGGTAGTAGTAATAGTAGTGGTAGTAGTAATAGTAGGAATAGTAGTGGTAGTAGTAATAGTAGTAATAGTAGTAATAGTAGTGGTAGTAGTAATAGTAGTAATAGTAGTAATAGTAGTGGTAGTAGTAATAGTAGTAATAGTAGTGGTAGTAGTAATAGTAGTAATAGTAGTAATAGTAGTAATAGTAGTAATAGTAGTAATAGTAGTAATAGTAGTGGTAGTAATAGTAGTAATAGTAGTAATACTAGTAATAGTAGTAATAGTAGTGGTAGTAGTAATAGTAGTAATAGTAGTAATAGTAGTGGTAGTAGTAATAGTAGTGGTAGTAGTAATAGTAGTAATAGTAGTAATAGTAGTGGTAGTAGTAATAGTAGTAATAGTAGTAATAGTAGTAATAGTAGTGGTAGTAATAGTAGTAATAATAGTAATAGTAGTAATAGTAGTGGTAGTAGTAATAGTAGTAATAGTAGTGGTAGTAGTAATAGTAGTAATAGTAGTAATAGTAGTGGTAGTAGTAATAGTAGTGGTAGTAGTAATAGTAGTGGTAGTAGTAATAGTAGTAATAGTAGTGGTAGTAGTAATAGTAGTAATAGTAGTAATACTAGTGGTAGTAGTAATAGTAGTCATAGTAGTAATAGTAGTAATAGTAGTAATAGTAGTAATAGTAGTAATAGTAGTAATAGTAGTTTTAGTAGTAATAGTAGTAATAGTAGTAATAGTAGTAATAGTAATAATAGTAGTTATAGTAGTAATAGTAGTAATAGTAGCGGTAGTAATAGTAGTAATAGTAGTAATAGTAGTAATAGTAGTGGTAGTAATAGTAGTAGTAGTAATAGTAGTAATAGTAGTAATAGTAGTAATAGTAGTAATAGTAGTAAAAGTAGTAATAGTAGTAATAGTAGTAATAGTAGTGGTAGTAATAGTAGTATTAGTAGTAATAGTAGTAATAGTAGTAATAGTAGTAATAGTAGTAATATTAGTAATAGTAGTGGTAGTAATAGTAATAATAGTAGTAATATTAGTAATAGTAGTAATAGTAGTGGTAGTAATAGTAGTAATAGTAGTAGTGGTAGTAATAGTAGTAATAGTAGTAATAGTAGTAATAGTAGTAATAGTAGTAATAATAGTAATAGTAGTAATAGTAGTGGTAGTAATAGTAGTAATAGTAGTAATAGTAGTAATAGTAGTAACAGTAGTAATAGTAGTAATAGTAGTAATAGTAGTGGTAGTAATAGTAGTATTAGTAGTAATAGTAGTAATAGTAGTAATAGTAGTAATATTAGTAATAGTAGTGGTAGTAATAGTAGTAATTATAGTAATATTAGTAATAGTAGTAATAGTAGTGGTAGTAATAGTAGTAATAGTAGTAATAGTAGTAGTGGTAGTAATAGTAGTAATAGTAGTAATAGTAGTAATAGTAATAATAGTAGTAATAGTAGTAATAGTAGTAATAGTAGTAATAGTAGTAGTGGTAGTAATAGTAGTAGTAATAGTAGTAGTGGTAGTAATAGTAGTAGTAATAGTAGTAGTGGTAGTAATAGTAGTAGTGGTATAATAGTAGTAGTAGTAATAGTAGTAGTGGTAGTAATAGTAGTAGTAATAGTAGTAGTGGTAGTAGTAATAGTAGTAGTGGTAGTAATAGTAGTAGTAATAGTAGTAGTGGTAGTAGCAATAGTAGTAGTGGTAGTAATAGTGGTAGTAATAGTAGTAGTGGTAGTAGCAATAGTAGTAGTGGTAGTAATAGTAGTAGTAATAGTAGTAGTGGTAGTAATAGTAGTAGTAATAGTAGTAGTGGTAGTAGTAATAGTAGTAGTGGTATTAATAGTAGTAGTAATAGTAGTGGTAGTAGTAATAGTAGTAGTGGTAGTAATAGTAGTAGTGGTAGTAGTAATAGTAGTAGTTATAGTAATAGTAGTAGTAGTAATAGTAGTAGTGGTAGTAGTAATAGTAGTAGTAGTAGTAATAGTAGTAGTGGTAGTAATACTAGTAGTAATAGTAGTAGTGGTAGTAATAGTAGTAGTAATAGTAGTAATAGTAGTCGTGGTAGTAATAGTAGTAGTAGTAATAGTAGTAGTGGTAGTAGTAATAGTAGTAGTGGTAGTAGTAATAGTAGTAGTAGTAGTAATAGTAGTAGTGGTAGTAATACTAGTAGTAATAGTAGTAGTGGTAGTAGTAATAGTAGTATTGGTAGTAATAGTAGTAGTAATAGTAGTAGTGGTAGTAATAGTAGTAGTGGTAGTAGCAATAATAGTAGTGGTAGTAATAGTAGTAGTAATAGTAGTGGTGGTAGTAATAGTAGTAGTAATAGTAGTAGTGGTAGTAGTAATAGTAGTAGTGGTAGTAATAGTAGTAGTAATAGTAGTAGTGGTAGTAATAGTAGTAATAATAGTAGTAGTGGTAGTAATAGTAGTAGTAATAGTAGTAGTGGTAGTAATAGTAGTAGTAATAGTAGTAGTGGTAGTAATAGTAGTAGTAATAGTAGTAGTGGTAGTAATAGTAGTAGTAATAGTAGTAGTGGTAGTAATAGTAGTAGTAATAGTAGTAGTGGTAGTAGCAATAGTAGTAGTAATAGTAGTAGTGGTAGTAGTAATAGTAGTAGTGGTAGTAATAGTAATAGTAGTGGTAGTAATAGTAGTAGTGGTAGTAATAGTAGTAGTGGTAGTAGTAGTAATAGTGGTAGTAATAGTAGTAGTGGTAGTAATAGTAGTAGTGGTAGTAATAGTAGTAGTGGTAGTAATAGTAGTAGTGGTAGTAATAGTAGTAGTGGTAGTAATAGTAGTAGTAGTAATAGTAGTAGTGGTAGTAATAGTAGTAGTGGTAGTAATAGTAGTAATAATAGTAGTAGTAATAGTGGTAGTAATAGTAGTAGTGGTAGTAATAGTAGTAGTGGTAGTAATAGTAGTAGTGGTAGTAATAGTAGTAGTAATAGTAGTAGTGGTAGTAATAGTAGTAATAATAGTGGTAATATAGTACCTAGTGGTCATAATAGTCGCCGCCGTAGCAGTAGTGGTACTTTAATTTTATTATGTTAGTAAAAATGGTGACATTAAGACCGTAATAATATAAAAAAAAAGTTTAACAATGTTTGTCCCCATTTATTTTAACAGCCGTTATCTGCTGGTTGGTCTGCGGCAACCCTACAGCACACAGTATGCTTTATATCCTGAATCGTTTTCACATGTTATGTCCCTATGCGCTTCAATGTGTCTATACTTTCTACAATGCGGTTTTGAAGTTGGTTTCCATTAAGTAATCTAATTACCTTGTTGTGTCATTAATACCTTCAAGAAAATCGGAACGGGTAACACTTTTATCAACTTGGCCGCAATCAGCACGGTTAGCTTGCCCAGCACGCAGTCAAAGTTAATCGTTATCAACTCTTTAAATTTGATCACTGTCGATGCATCGAAAAATCACGTCAAATGTCGAAATGACGGCGATCAAATCTTGTTGCAGAATGGTACTAATGGCCATTAATCTTTAGAGCGTTTGTTGTGTTCCATGTTATAGAACAAAACGCCTAATGAATACCAAATATATCTAATCTGAACCACGATTTGAAGCTTTCCTGGCGGTGGTATGAAAATAACTTTTCTCTGGCTATCAGCCAGTTGAATTCTGCAATAATTTGCAAGCTACAGATACGTGGACGACACCTTCGTCATCTGGCCTCACGGAGAAGACACGCTACAGGACTTCTTGAACCATCTAAACAGTCAGCATCCAAACATCAAGTTTACTATGGAAATTGAACAGGAAGGGGAGTTACCATTCCTGGACATATTAATACGCCGGAAGCCCGATGGTTCCCTGGGCCATAGTGTGTACCGGAAGCCCACACATACCGATCTATATTTAAACGCAAACAGTTGCCACAACCCAACTCAACGAAACACAGTTCTATCGACGCTTGCACACAGAGCAATAGCCATCTCAGACAATGAAAACCTCGCTAAAGAATTTCAGTATCTCAGGACCACCTTAGAGAAAAATGGATATAGCAAGAGCAGCATCAACAAGGCACTAAAACGGGCCTCTGTCAGTACAAACTGTACACAGCGTAATGCATCCCAGCTAGATGAGTCACAAGACACGAAGAAATAACGTAAAGCCTACCTCCCATATACAGGTCATTTGTCTGGTAAACTGAGTAGAATTATGGGCAAATACAACATCAAGACTTTACACAAGCTGCCCAATAAAATTCGAAATATGTTAAGACAGGTCAAAGATTCCCTCGGCCTCAACACTCCCGGGGTATACCGCATTCCATGTAAATGTGGTAGAGCCTACATCGGACAGACGGGGAGAACGATCGAACAAAGATGCAAAGAGCATGAGAGCTACATCCGCCTGATGTACCCAGAAAAATCTGGTCTTGCAGAGCACTGCATCCAAGAAGGACACAGACCGAGATTGGGCGACACAACCACCATGTTTAAGTCTTCAAGCTATTGGGACCGCTCCATCAAAAAAGCCAGAGCTATTAAATACGAAGAAAATAACATCAACAGAGACAGCGGCTTGCAGGTGAATGGCATTTGGAGTTCGGTGCTCAGCAAACACTCACAAAGATTTGTGAAACTGCCAAAAGCTAGCCCTAGTTTTAATACAGGCTCACATCTGGCAGCGGACCAATCAGAGCAGTCCGTCCCGGCAACGGAGACCATTGGTCCCTAGTCAACACCTCCCATGCCGGACCCGGGCCAATCACAGAGCGGTATCTGGCCGGTCCCCCACCGGACTACTATATATAAGGCGAATCCGGAGTCTCTACATCATGGTTTTTTCAGCTGGCCTGCGGCCGAGCGGACGAGAATTCTACAGTTCCTGCTCTTCCAGGCCATCTTAGGCATTCCAGGCGCTTATTAGCGCCACCAAGCGGAAGCCTGCTAACCAGAAAACCTCGCTACCACCCTGAGAAGCATCAGCTAACAAGCATCTACCAGCTTTAACACCGAGGACCCTGATTGGCCGGCCACCACAACTGGAAGCAACCCTATTGGGCGGCTTCAGGTGATCCGGCCAATCACTCCATTGAGAGCGGAGTGCACTTCCAGTCCATCGGAAGTGCAAAGGCAGCGGGTAGCCGAAACAAGGCCACAGCCATCCGACCTTCTAGGTAGGGTAAGGCGCGCTTACTAAGCGTCCGGTCCTCTGTTTCGGCCTGCTTCTTAGCCCCTGCTGCCTGCAGGCGAGGGTAAACCAAGGTGTGATTTTGTGCACTGCACCCTAGGGTGCTGGGCAAGTATAGCTGTTCCCTACCATCATGACCTGACCTAAATCCAAGCCAACCAAAGGCAAAGCCCCAAGCGGCTCTGCCAATGATGAATCAACGGCCGTTGCCAGCACCAGCACTGGTGCACACACCCTGCCCTCCAGTGGCCCCGCTACTGTTGAGGGTAAAAAGAGGTCTAGCCAGGAACACCAAGGCGGTAAAGGCAAGATCATATGTCTGGACTCATCCAAGCAAAATACCAACGAGGGCCTCCCGCGCGAACCTGATTCACGCATAGGCCAAAACACGGAGCCTGACTCCGACGACGACTGTGCCAGTGTGGGCACAGACATCTCACACCACAGCGGCACGACCCCGGTCTTGTCGTACCACTCATCCTCCATGATGGTAGATCATGAGGAATCATCTTCCGGCCTCTCCACAGACGCAGAGGACGACTGTGCCAGTGTGGGCACTGACATCTCACACCACAGCGGCAGGACCTCGGTCTTGTACCACTCAACCTCCATGATGGTAGATCATGAGGAGTCCTCTTCCGGCCTCTCCACATCCGGAGAGGACGACTTTCGTGTGGTGGCCTCGAGGAAGGAGAAGAGGCGAACCCGATTGGCTGCAGAGGAGATTGAGGAGGCATGTTCCACCTATCATCGTGGATGACTTCAATGGGTTGGTAGGCTTCCTCAAGGAGGTCATGCCATCTCTATCTGGTCATTGCACGGTGACTAGGAACAAACACCGATATGTCTTCCAGACCAAGATCCCGGAGGACTACAAGCTCCCCCTGCAAGCTCTCAAGAAGAAAGGTGTTCCCCATTTCACCTTCGGTCTTGACAAAACCCATGACATCCGCAGGGTCATACGTGGGCTACCTAACGACACCTCGGTGGGGGACATCGAGGCAGACCTCATCCGCCAGGGCATCACCCCAAGATTGGTGAAGCAGCTCACCAAGTCCGCACCAGATGGCCCCAAAACCCCTCTCCCCCTCTTTCTAGTAATAGTGGAGCGGGCCAACGACCCGGAGGTCAAGATAGATGGTCACTGCCATCTGTTACCTTCGGGTCAAAATCGGACCTTCCAAGGACTCTGGCGGGCCCTCACAATGTCACCGGTACCTGGGGTTTAACCACTCCAGTCACTTTTGTTTTCGCAACCTACGCTGCTTAAGGAGCGGAAAAGCCCATCCTAAGGAGGTCTGCCCGATAGCCCCCACCATGAAGCCAGTTTGCGTGAACTGTGGTGGCGAGCCATATCACAAGTTATGGTGGCTGTCCCAAGAGGTTAACTGTCATAGCAGCTAGGCGACCGCCAATAGCACAGCAGGAGACAAGAGCAGCACCTGCTACTAACCAGCGCCAAGCAGAGGCAACACCTGCACCTGCTCCACGACCTAGACAGCCGGCGCAGGACAGGATCGCCACCAACAACACTACGGCGCAAAGGGCTGCGCGTGGCTCTGCGATGTCACGAGTTGGTACAAACTCACGCCAACCCCCACGCAAAACACAAGCTCCAGCCAACCCCAGACAAAAACAACCCACTCAAGCGAAGGCTCGCTGGCCTGCTAGGCAGCCTAACTTCTTCCCCAGGGCTCCGCAAGGGAACGGTACTCCCGTGCCCGAGCGACAGCAGGGGCAGGAGGCGGCTGGCGGCGTGCCAGCGCCCCGACGCACTCCTCCCACACACTCTCCCAGAAACATCACCCCCACCACTCATCCTGTCCTGCAGCTGTCGGATGTGATGGCGTGGATACAGCAGCTTCTGCTGAACCACGGCCGGCGCATCGGAGAGCTGCTGGTCAGATTCCTCTCTGCCACAGACCCAGCCACAAAGATGGCTGTCGCCATGGAGGGACTTGCCCTCCTGACCGTGATCGTCCAGACCGCCCAGAATGGCGAGACGAACTAGGTCTCGTACCTCTTTCCGATTCGCGTTCTGGAACGCGTGTGGCCTGAACGGTCAGGGGAGTGAGCTCCAGCATTTTGCCGGCTCATTTGCCCTAGACCTTGTGCTAGTCAGCGAAACACATCTCCGTCCAGATACCCCTTTCCGACTTCCGGGCTACAACTGCCTCAGAGTGGATCGTGTGGGCCGCCGAGGAGGTGGCACAGCGATCTTCGTGAGAAACAGAGTAGTCCACAAACCCATCCAGCTCCCGCTTCTTCAAACCACGGAAGCCACGGCTGTCTGTGTTGACCTTGGCGGTACGGAAGTTTTACTGGTGTCTGTTTACCACCCACCCCATAGGCAGTTCGTACTAAACGATTACCTTTCCATCCTAGCCCTTCATCCTAATGTCACCCTGGCCGGGGACTTCAATGCCAATCATCCGCGTTGGCATTGCGGCCCCCGGGCGGACGCCCGAGGCAATGACATCATACGCATGATAGATGCGGACCCTCAACTCAGAGTAGAGGGCCCCTGGCAACCCACACACCATCCACGAGGTCAAGGACGGGCATCCGTTATTGACTTCGCGATCATCAAACAATTCCCTTTTCATACATCTCTCACTTCGATCAACGCACTTCATTCCGATCATAATCCCGTGTTAGCTGAGGTTAACACACGGGTTGCCAGTCATGACGTCTCGGTTCAAAACCGCGACGTCGACTGGGAATGCGTCAGGGTTTGCCTCAATGACTCCATCCCGCCGAACAATAGGATCACAGACATCCCATCCCTAGAGGCTGCGGTCCAATCCTTTACCTCCATCGTGGTGCAAACTGCTCATAACCTAACTGCTCATACCCCAGCACCTCTACACCCGGATGTCCTTCCCCTTGAACTCCATCTGCTCATACGCCGCTCCTGGGCTGCCCGCAGACTATACCAGCGTCACCGCACGCCACATAACCGAGCACTCCTGAGGCTTTTACGCCGAGAGGTCCGGACCCGACTACGCGAGCACAGGGTGCGAGCGTGGGAGAAGACGATGACCCGCTTGAGGCTCGAGGATGGCGACGTGTGGAGAATTGTCAAAGCTCTCCGACACCGCGGAGGTCAAATCACCTCCCCAATCCAAGGCACCCAAGGCCTGGCTTATGAACCCCGAGCCAAAGCCGATGTGTCCGCTGACTACCTCGAAAGGACTGTGAGGCAACGAGACGACCCCCAGGACGAAGACTTCTCGGACCGTGCTCGGCGGGAGGTGCGTCGATACCTTCGGCGCCCCCCCGACGAGGCGGACCGACTTCCCGTCATCCGACCCAGTGAACTCCAGGGCGCACTCCGGCGCCTCAACCCCAAAAAGGCAGCGGGTCCTGACGGACTAACCCCCGCCATGCTCCGATGCCTTCCCATCAAGGCGGTACTCTTTCTAACCAAGGTTTTCAACATGTGCCTCACCTTGTGCCACTTTCCACGCGAGTGGAGGGAGGCCCGGGTGATATGCATCTTGAAGCCGGGGAAAGACCCGTTACACCCATCCAATTACCGATCCATCAGTCTCCTATCAGTTCTCTCGAAGGTTTTCGAGAGGCTAATACTAGAACGCTTGTCCCCTCTGTTGGGCGACATTCAAGCCATCCCAGATCACCAGTTTGGTTTTCGTCCTGGGCATTCTACAACCCAGCAACTACTGAGAGTGGTGGAGGCCGCTGCACTGGGTTTCCAGGACAGAGCCTACACTGCGGCGGTATCCTGGACGTGGAGAAGGCCTTCTCTACGACCTGGCACGCGGGTCTGCTCCTCAAATTCATCCGACTGGAGCTCCCGACACACATACACCTACTGCACTCATACCTTAAACACAGATATTTTGTAGTTTCAGTTGCGGGACACAAATCAACACCTAGGCCAATAAGAGGCGGAGTCCCCGAAGGCTCTGTACTTTCCCCCACGCTCTTTAGCGTCTACATGGCCGACCTACCGACAGTGCAGCAAGTCAACATAGCACAGTATGCTGATGACGTGCTGTTATACTGTACTTGTTTGTACAGCCCACGCAGAGCCTTCAGCCCCATTCAGAGACACCTATGCCTCATCCAAGAGTGGTGCGAGCGTTGGCGATTGTCCATCAATCTGGAGAAAAGCCACGCTATTCTATTCACCAAGCGCCGCTTTCACGCAAACTTCCCCACATTCGCGTACCTCAGACGAAGGATACAATGGACCAACACCATCACCTACTTGGGGGTGAAGCTTGACAGGGGCGTCACTTTTAGGGAGCACATCAGGGGGTTGTGGTGCCGGGGCAATGGGGCTGCGGCCTCACTGTACCCGATGCTGAGGTCCTCGATGACGGTTCCCCTTAAGTTGCGCCTCTTGAGGGCTCTCATACTCCCCTTATTAATCTACGCCTGTGAGATCTGGGGCATGGCGGCAGACTCGTCTGCTGTTGCTTCAGCGGGTACAGAACAGGTGTCTTCGAGCTATCCATTCTGTGCCTCGAGACTTTCCAACGAGACTCCTGCACGAAGCCTCTGGTCTACCATACCTGGAGGACGAGATTAGGCGTCGGGCAACAAAATTCAACGAAAGGTTACCATTCTATCGGAGCGCCCTCGTTAGGTCTCTTGGGGATTACGATCCCACAAACCGCCGCTTCAGGCGATACCGGCTTCCCCGCATGGCTTGCGGGTATCCCCGGTAACGAAGGAGCACCTCCAACAGCTGCTACGGCTAAGCTCCTTATAATCCTTCAAGAGTTGCTTGGATTCAAAATTAAAACCTCAAAACAAACATTTTGATAAACACACACCAGCGGTGCACAAGGGCCGTTGCACCATTATAAGCAACCGTCAAGGGGCAACACTTGCCTCCTCCCGTCACTCCACAACCCCAACACTCACCCGCCATCCTGCAAAAACCCACAATCCCGTCAGAACGTGGTTAAGTTCTCTCCGAGAACAGGGACACGTCTATCTCACCTCGGGCTGCCCTCAGCCTGCCAATTGCTCTGGCGTCTGGCTCTACATCATTCCCTGAAGATGAGAGCGATGTTAGCTCTTGAAAGCTTGGAAATTATTCCAGAATTCACCTGGCTGATAGCCCGAGAAAAGCTATTTTCATTTTATACCTAATCTGCATTAATATGATAAATGCATCACTACTTTCATTTGTTGTTATCAATATTTTACGTGCTGGCAAGTAATATACATTTCAAATGTAAATATCACTAATATGTGTTTCGACCTACATGCATTTTTCACTGAAAATAATTATTCTGTTTACAGTTTTTTTTTTCTTTTCATTTCAGTAAACTTGTTGTACCTTTTACTTTCTCTACATACACTATGTGCATAGAGTATAGAGAAGGTATTGCACTCCACCCAAAAATTCGATACCGAGATCTCACCGGAAATATATGTTTTAGGGTCCCTTGTATTAAAAAAAAAATCAGAAAGAAATTATTGTTAATAAGCTTATCTTTTATTTATTTCATGCTAATCGAGAAAAATGAGCATAAATAGTCTTATTTCTTGCTTTATTGTAGGTAGAAGAGAAATAAGGGAATACCATAGTTTAAAGTGAAAGCCAAAAGCTGGTTGCTATGTGACTGATGTTCCTTTGTTTGTATGGACAGAAGTTGACAAATTCCTGTATGAGAAAAGTATAAGTTTTTCAAAGCTGAAACCAAGAACAAGGAATATCTAAAAAACGATCAACTTCACGAAAAATATGTATCTAACATAAATTGTGTTTTAACGTGCTCTACATTTGTTGTGTGTTAAGTTTGTGTTCATCTCTTACGGTTTAGTAGTTATGCAAAATTCATCCAAAATAAAGTAAACTTCAGAGGCAATTCCCAGAAAACACAAGATATAGGTACATTTTATTTATCAGGTAAATATCTTTAATATACTAAAGTTTAATCAAAATCATTACAGCCATTTTTTTAGACAATCAAAATTTTCGAAAAAAGTTCCATGTAAAGGGTAGTTGAAAGTGGGGGCATTTTCTTGAAAATCTTCGTGTCGCGTTCTTGGAAGGCACCAAACCAAAATAGAATGTTTGGTTTTTAATGGACTTTTCGTTTTTGAGTTATGCTGCCCACAGACACACACATACACACAGACACACACACACACACACACACATACACAAACAGACACAGACACACGCATGGACATTTTTCTAAAAAAAAATTTTGATTTAGGAGGTCTCAAAACATGTATTTCCGGTGAAATCTCGGTATCGAATTTTTAGGTGCATTACAATACCTTCTCTATACACTATGTACATAGCACGTATAGAGAAAGTAAAAAGCGTTTACACAAAAAGGTCCGTGTGTGTCCGTGTGCTTTTGAACACGATAACTCGAAAACGAAAAGGCGGTAAAATACCAAACTTGGTATTTAAGTTTAGTATCTTCCTGGGACGCGACACAAAGATTTTGAGAAAATCCCCCACCCCAAATTACCCTTTACATGGAACAATTTTCGAAAATTTTGATTTTCACAAAAAATTTTGCATAACTGCTAAACCGTAAGATTTAGATAAAAACTTACTGCACAAAAAATGTAGAGCACGTTAAAACACACAGTTTATGTTATATACATTTTTTTCGTGGAGTTGATTCGTTTTTGAAATATTCATTGTTTTTGGTTTCAGCAATGAAAAGTTTACTTTTCTCATATAGGAATTTGTTAACTCCTGTCCATATAAACAAAGGAAATTCAGTCACATAGTAACCAGCTTTTGACTGTCACCTTAACCTATGGTACTCCCTTATTTCGCTTCTACTTACAAGGAAGCAAGTAATACGACATTTTTGCTTGTTTTCGAGTAGCATGAAGTAAATAGAGGCATAAGCTTTTTAACAATAATTTGTTGCAGAGATGTAGAGAAAGTCATGTGAATGGTACACATCAGGTTTTTATATATGTTTTTATTAAGTTGTATAGATTTGTATTTTTGTTTTTTAGTCTTTTATTCATTGTATGATTGCTGTATTGAATTTAATGTATTGCCTGGTAGAGTGGAAGGAAAGGTCTTATGGTCCTAATTCCAACCTGGATAAATAAATAAATAATATTAACAACACAATTTTGGTGAATATCCCGAATATATAATGCACTTTAAATGCTGTGGTTCCCAGCGTCCCATTCTATACTGGGTCTTAGGTTTATGGACCTCACGAGGCTGAGTGCACCAGGTCTCCCAGCGGGGAATAAATCCCCACGCCGGTATCGGGAATTGAACCTAGGTTACCGCGCTAAGGAGACGATCGGTTATATGTAATACGTTTACCTTATAATTTGGATAGTGATACACAGAATGAAGATGGAGCGCCGAGGAATGTAACGGCGGGGGAAACCGGAGAATCTGGAGAAAACTCGACCCTGCTCCATCACAAATTTCACATGCGGCCATTTGGATCGAACCCTTGGTGAGAGGCAATGGAAGTATAAACATTTAGTTATTATTTCATTCTATACACGTCCTATGTGCATAGTATACAGAGAAGGTATTGTATTGCAACAAACAAATTGATACTGAGATTTCATCAGAAATACATGTTTTGAACCCCCTTAATAAAAAAGGATTTTTGGAAAAAATCAGTGTGTGTGTGTGTGTGTGTGTGTGTGTGTGGACAACTTAGCTAAAAAACGAATAGACCGTTAAATACCAAACTTTGTATTTAAGTTTGGTATCTTCCAAGGATGTGACACGAAGATTTTCAAAAATATCCCTTCGGCCCAAAATACCTTTACATGGACAAATTTTCGAAAATGTTTCTTCTCTCAAAAATGGCTTTAATAATTTTTATTAAAATCCCTTATATTTAAGATATTTACATTCCAAATAAAATGTATATCTTGAATTTTTTAGGAATATCCTCTGAGGGGTAATTTATTCTGAATGAATTTTAAGGAATTTTGCATAACTGCTAAACCGTAAGGGATAGACAAAAACTTACCATATAAAAAACATAGAGCACACTAAAACACACAATTTATGTTATATACTTTTTTTTCGTGATCGTTTTTGAGACATTTCTTGCTTTTTGTTTCACCTTTAAAAAACTTGTACTTTTCTCATACAGGAATTTGTCAACTCGTGTCCATACAAACAAAGGAATTTCAGTCACATAGCAACCAGCTTTTGACTATCACTTTAACCTATGGTACTTCCTTATTTCGCTTCTACTTACAAGGAAGCAAGTAATAAGACTATTTCTTCTAATTTTTTCTCGAATAGAACGAAGTAAATAGAAGCATAAGTTTTTAACAACAATTTGTTGCAGATACGTAGAGAAAGACATGTGAATGGAACACATAAGATTTTTCTCCAACTAGTACAAGCAGCATGACTCCAGTTTGAAGATTTACAGCACTTGTATCACAGATCGTTATCCGTTCCAAACTCTCCACCCAAAAAGTAAATGTCATTCTTGTTTGTAACATTTGGGACATCAGATTCGTTTTAATCTTCTTGGCACATTTTCTCTTTACATACGCCTGTGAATTTTGCACAATGCTTCAGTTATTCCAGAAATAAATATTCAGTATCCAACAAGATTTTGAGCATGTAAACTTGATAATGGAATATGGAAAGTGCGAGACACTTCTCAGATCGATCTTCCATTTTATATAGCTTGCAGTGCTTAATCCAGATCTTGGGAAGCTCATATGGGCTTATCGGGTTCTCCACTGACGATTCCTCTCCATTGAATTTACAGGTTCATAAAAAATTAACGATCTATTATGAGGTAAGGCAATATGCGAATACTAGCTGTTCAGTGACATTGAAATATCGTATTAAACACCCCGAAACAAAAGTAATTAAATTGAATAATAAGTAGGTACATATAATAGCAAGCGAATACATTTTTACTTTCTCTACACCTAGGATGTACTCAGTGTATAGAGAAGGAAACTGCATTCCACCCTAAAATTCGATACCGAGATGTCACCGGAAATATATGTTTTGGGTTCCCTGTTTAGAAAAAGGTCCGTGTGTGTCTGTAAGAATGTCTGTGTGTCTATGGACAGTTTTTTTGTAGTGTTTAACGCCCGCTTTAACTACTAATGGCACCGCAGGCGATGACACTGATGATACATGAATGATGATGGAGCACCGGTGGAAACCAGAGTACCCGGAGAAAACCCGCCCCCGCGGCGATTTTTCCACCACAAATCTCACATGCGGTCGCTTGGGATCAAACCCTGGCCGTCTAATCTATGGACAGCATAGCTCAAAAACGAAAAGACCGTTGAATACCAAACTTGGTATTTAAGTTTGGTATCTTCCAAGGATGCGACACGAAAAAATTCAAGAAAATCCCCCCACCCCCTACTACCCTTTACAAGGAACTTTTTTCGAAAATTTTGATTTTCTTAAAAATGGCTCTAACGATTTTAATTAAAATATGGTATAATATATACTTGACAAATAATATGTATATCTTGAATTTTCTGGGAATAGCCTCTAAAGACCTCTTTATTCTGGGTGATTTTTATTGAATTTGACATAGTTGGTAAACCATTAGAGATACACCAAAACTTACTAACAAAAATGTAAAACATACAACTCATAGTATATATTTTTTTCGAGGAGTTGATCGTTTTTGAGATATTCCTTGTTATTGATTTCACCTTTAAAAAACACATACTTTTCTCATACAGGAATTTGTCAACTCCTGTCCATACAAACAAAGGATCTTCAGTTACATAGCAACTAGGTTTTGACTATCACTTTAACCTATGCTACTCCCTTATTTCGCTTCTACTTACAAGGAAGCAATTTGGAAGACTATTTCTGCTAATTTTTCTTGATTAGCATGAAGTAAATAGAAGTATAAGCTCCTTAACAATAATTTGTTGCAGAGATGTAGAGAAAGTCATGTTTATGGAATACATCAGTTTTGTTTTTCACAGTAAAACACAGCATTTCCTAAAGTCAAATATTTATCAGCTTAACCAAGTGATTTCAATGCGTAGCTAGGACAGTATATCAATGTTTTTCTTTTCTTTGTGTGTTTTTATCTTTGTTTACTCTCAAAGGCCATGTTATCAGTGTTCTATTAGATTTTAACGATTCTTTTATGCTACCTAGCTAATCATAGTTCAAATTAATTAAGCTTTACGGACGTTTCTTAAGTGATTTCAATGCATGGTAAAAAGAGTATTGTAATTCTTCTCTAAGAAGATATTCTAATTTCACAATTTAATAATCATTCTCAACTGTATGGTAACTTATCGATAATGCGTATAGAATATCAGAATTGCAATGACTTTACAACTTATAGATATATACTGATATAGCCTACATATCAGCTTAAAGTCAGTATAACATTTAATTTATGAAATATCAGAAAACCATTCTTCTTCTCTACTCTTGGTGAGCTTTGACCTCGTGTACTTATCTCTATCTTCTGATTTACTTTTCCACCCTCTGATTCCAATCTTTCTTAGGTCTTCAATCACATCATCTAACCATCTTGTTTTTGGTCTTCAGTTTTTACTTTCTCTACACTATGTACATAGCGTATAGAGAAGATATTGCACTCCACCCAAAAATTTGATAGAGATTTCACCAGAAATATATGCTTTAGGGTCCCCTGTAACAAAAAAAAAAAAAAGCATTTTCAGAAAAAGGTCCGTGTGTGTCCTTGTGTCTGTGAACACGATAACTCAAAAACCAAAAATCGGTAAAATACTAAACTTGTGTTTATGTTTAGTATCTTTCAGGGATGCGACACGAAGTTTTTGAGAAGAATCCCACCACACCCTCTACCCTTTACATGGAAAATTTTGATTTTCGCAAAAATGACTCTAACGATTTTGATTAAAATATTGTATATTAAAGATATTTACCTGACAAATAATATGTATACTTTAAATCTTCTTCGAATAGCCCCTGAAGACTCCTTTATTCTGGATGAATTTTGCATATTGCTAAACCGTAAGAGATGGACAAAAACTTACCTCACAAAAAATGTAGAGTACGTTTAAACACACAATTTATATTATATCCATTTTTTTCGTGGAGTTGATGGTTTTTGAGATATTCCTTATTTTTGGTTTTAGCTTTGAAAAACATGCTTTTCTCATACAGGACTTGGTCAACTCATGTTCATATAAATAAAGGAACATCAGTCACATAGCAACCAGCTTTTGGCTTTCACTTTAACCTATGGTACTCCCTTATTTCGCTTCTACTTACAAGAAAACAAGTTAATAAGACTATTTCTGCTAATTTGGTCTCGATTAGCATGAAGTAAATAGAAGCATAAACTGTTTAACAATAATTTTTTGCAGAGATGTAGAGAAAGTCATGTGAAAGGAACACATCAGATTTTTTCTTCTAGCGCACAATCTTCCTTTCAATATTCTTTTTGGCATTCTATTTTCCGTCATTCTCTCTATGTACCCTAGCCCTCTGTGTGTTTTTAAATTTCACAATATCTTGCTGATTAATTAGTCTTCTATCTCATAATTATATCTGGTTCTCCATTGGTCTTCGTCCTTTACAGGTCCAAAGATTCGTCTAAATGTTTTCCTTTCAAATCTTCTTAGTATTTCTTCATCTACTTTGTTCTGCAGCATATGTTACTATTGGTCTTATTAGTGTTTTATAACTCGTGTATTTTGTTCCTGTACTAATAAACCTATTTTAATAGTTTTAAATTCCACTTTGAATTCCTTCTATTATACTCTCGAGTGCATAAGAAAATCATTAACTAATTTTAGCTGATAGCAGTTGACAATCAACATAAAACTGAAAAACAAATCAATCCTTCAGGGCGGAAAGCGGAAGGGGAAAAGAGTATCTGAATTAAGAAGGGTAATTTTCTTTTATCATTCAGTTCAATCAGCAAGTAAAAGTTCGGGGGCCAAATTTTGCCATATAAGTCAAAAGTGACAATCTTCTTGAATAAAATAGGCAATACAAAACAATGTCATTTAACATCACTATTCCACAGTAGAGGAGAAAAAAAAAACCGATGTGTTCCATTCACATGACTTTCTCTACATCTCCGCAACAAATTATTATTAAAAAGCTTATGTTTCTATTTACTTCACTCTAATCGAGAAAAAAATTAGCAGAAATAGTCTTATTACTTGCTTCCTTGTGAGTAGAAGCGAAATAAGGGAGTACCATAGGTTAATGTGATAGTCAAAAGCTGGTTGCTATGTGATTGAAGTTCCTTTGTTTGTATGGACAGGAGTTGACAAATTCCTGTATCAGAAAAGTGTTATGTTTTTTAAAGATGAGACCAAAAACAAGGAATATCTCAGAAACGATCAACTCCACGTAAAAAATGTATGTAACATAAACTGTGTGTTTTAACGTGCTCTATCTTTTTTGTGTGGTAAATTTTTGTTCATCTCTTACGGTTAAGCAGTTATGCAAAATTCCGTAAAATTCATCTTCAGAGGCTATTCCCAGAAAATTCGAGATACACACTTTATTTGTCTTTAATATACGACATTTTAACCAAAATCGTTAGAATCATTTTTGAGAAAAACAAAATTTTCGAAAAAGGTTCAATGTAAAGAGTAGTTAGGGGTGGGGGGATTTTTCTCAAACCCTTCGTGTCGCATCCCTGGAAGATACTAAAGTTACATATCAAGTTTGGTATTTTACCGACTTTTCGTCCTGTGTTCACACACACACACACACACACACACACACACTCCGTGGTGTAATGGTTACCATGCTAACTTCATATACCCCAAGTCGCGGGTTCAAACCCGGCGGAGGACGATGGATTTTTTCGGGCGTAAAAATCCTTAGCATGGCTTCATTCGGAAGGGAAGTAAAGCCGTGGGTCCCGTGTCGTAGATTTACGGCACGTAAAATAACCTCAAGCCTGATAGAGAAGCCTCTGAGCAAAATTAAGCGGTCTTTATCGCCCAATTTAGAATTTGACGCTGAGAACCACAGCAGTTAAAGAGCGTCCATAAATAAAACGCCATTTCCATTTTTACACACACACACGGACGTTTTCCTAGCAATGCTTTTTTTTGATACAGGGGACCCTAAAACATATATTTCCAGTGATATCTCGGTATCGAATTTTTGGGTGGAATACAATACCTTCTCTACGCTATGTACATAGTACGTGTAGAGAAAGTAAAAAAAAATTGGATTCAAGGGGACCCAAAACATATATTTCCGGTGAAATCTCGGTATCGAATTTTTGGGTGGAATGCAATACTTTCTCTATACATTATATACATAGTACGTGTAGAGAAAGCAAAAAAGTTATTAATTTGTTTGTGAAGGAAGTGGCTTCGTTAGGCCGACGCTGCCAATCGTGACAAATGCGAAACGGCTGGCTAAGGTAAGCCTAACAAATCCGAGGGAACATAACTGGCCCGATTCGTTTTGTCCCTCCGCCTTGACAACAGCTGCCCCAGTGTACATACTTCACTGGAATAGAGCTGTTATTATGAGGACAGGCAATCAATATTGTGGGGACGACAGTTCGCAACAATAACAAACCGCGTGGCATTTAAATTCAGAATAATTGAAAAGATTTGTGTCCATGGTGCTGCAAGGGTAACGAAAAGGATAACTGGATAAGTGGTGGCTGCGGCCTTTTCATTCAGCCTCTGGTGAGGGTTGAAGCTCAATCGCTTCGGAAACAGAAGCCAGCCAGCCTACCTTCCATTTAAGAATCCAGTGTCGACTTGCTCAAACTTACCAATTTTATTGGCGTATGTACAATCAAACAAACGATATTCCAACATCATTAACCATTGCATTAATGGAGAGAAAATTATGGTAGTAATATATACTAGGAATAAACCAGTTCTGGTTCACAGCATTACTTTCTCTACACGTACTATGTACATAGCCTGTACAGAAGATACGGCATTCTACCCAGAAATTCGATACCGATACAAGTTTTGGATCCCCGTGTGTGTCTGTGCACAGCATAGCTCAAAAATGAAAAGACCGTTAAATACCAAACTTGGTATTTAAGTTTGTTATCATCCAAGCATACGATACGAAGATTTTCAAGAAAATCCTCCCACCACTAACTACCCTTTAGATGGAAAATTTTTTAAAAAAATTTTGATTTTCTGAAAAATGGCTCTAACCATTTCGATTAAAATCTCTCATGTTTAAGATATTTACATGACTAATAAAATGTATATCTTGAATTTTCGGGGAACAGCCTCTAAAGACATGTTTATTCTGGGTGAATTTTGCGAAATATTGCATAACTGGTAAACCGTAAGAGATTGACAAAAACGTATTGCATTAAAAATGTAGATCACGATAAAACAGACATTTTATGTCACATACATCTTTTTCGTGGAGAAGCAGTTTTAGAGATATTCCTTATTATTGATTTCAGCTTTAAAATACTTAAACTTTTTCTCATGTGGGAATCTGTCAACTCCTGGTCACACATAGAAACGGATTTCAATCCCATAGCAACCACATTTTAAAACGTTTGTCGGTTTAATCTAGTGTATTTTCTTGTTTCCCTAAAGGAACTAAGTAATAAGACCGTTTCTGCTAAATTAAATAGGTAGAAGAAAAAGCTTATTGAATTTGTTACAGAGATAAAAAGAAAGTCATATGAATAGAGCACATCAGTTTTTCTTTTTATACATCAAAACTAAGAATTTTTTCTCAATTAGTTGTCAGCTAGAAATATCCATTGCCTCTAATTCTGACCCAAAAATTCGAAACCGAGATTTCCCGAAACACTCGCTTTACACTCTCTGGAAAAAAATGTGTCTGTGTGTATATATAACAGCATAACTCAAAAACGTAGTTTGGTTAAATAGCAAAATTGCTATTTAAGTGCAGGGTTTTCCAAATGCAATAGAAGATTTTTAGCCAAGATATTTAAGATACTTTAGTGATAAATAAATGGATATCTTGTATTTTTGGGGAACTCATTCTTTCTGAATGACTTGTAATCTGATAATACGAAATAAACCAAATTTTATGACTAAATGTAGATCTCATTAAAGCACACAATTTATGCAAAATACATATTTTGTGGTATTAACCATTTTCGAGATATAATTTGTTATTGTTCTGAATTTTCAAACACTTATACAAAAAGTGTGCGACTTTAAAATACTCACACAGCCGTACGGTTTTTAAAAATCTAATTTTAGTCGAGTTATAAAACACCTACAACGAATGTGCTAAGAATTTGCAATGAAAGTTCACCTCAATTAACCAAAAGTTGACAAAAGAATAGGATATTGAATAATTGTAGGCGAGTGAGTAGAAAAACAACATGAATGCAGCACTTTAGCTTTTTAACTCTCATACTTTCTCTTCTGACCGCATTAAACTATACACTTCTTTATACTTAGGTTCATTAAATTAGTCTTGATTATCCTTATAGACAGAGAAGAAAATATCATTTTTTTTTTTTTTACTCCATGGCACGACAGCTCACGGGGAACCTTGGCCTACCGCCCGGCCGCTGCGTCCCCCATCTCGGTCCACTACAGACGTCATGGATGGGGTGCAGTATTGGAGGGTGAGACGTGGTCAGCGCCTCGAATCCCCCCGGCCGGTTAATGCGGTCCTCATGACCTGGAGCCGCTACTTCTCCATCAAGTAGCTCCTCAATTGGCCCCCCAGGAACCTTACGAGGCTGAGTGCACCCCGGGCCAGGTCTCCCAGCGGGGGAAAAATCCCCACGCCGGTACTGGGGATCGAACCCAGGTCTCCCGCTTGGTAAGTAGCAACGCTACCACCGCGCTAAGGAGACGACCAGAAGAAAATATCTAAGAGTTTAAAAAGCTTTACGAATTGTGATGGATTGGCTTGGAGTTCAATTCCCTACTGAAGTTATACAGTTTAGCAAAACATTACTAAAAAAATCTGATGTGTTCCATTCACATGACTTTCTCTACATCGCTGTAACAAATTATTGTTTAAAATATTCTTCCATCTACTTTGTAATAATCCAGATAAACGTTAGCAGAAATTGTCTTAATTAATTGCTTCTTGTAAATAGAAGGAACATAAGGGAATACACTAGGCTAAAGCGATAGTCAAATCTTTTAAAAGCTGGTTGTCATGTGGATGATATACGTTTCTATGCAGGACTACAAAATGTCTGAGAAAAGTTTAAGTATTTTAAACCTGAAACAAATAACAAGTAATATCTCAGAAAGGGTCAAAATCTACTTTAAAAAAAACGTAAATGTCATAAATTGTGTGTTTTAAGGTGATCTACATTTTTTGTTTATCTCTTACGGTTATTCAGTTTCGCAAAATTCCATCAGAATAAAGAGGTCTATTTCCAGAAAATTCAAGATATACATTTTATTTGCCATATAAACATCTTTAACATACGGTATTTTAATCAAAATCGTTAGGGCCATTTTTGAAAAAATCAAAATTTTAGAAAAGTTTTCCTTTTAAAGGGCAGTTTGGGGGGGGGGATTTTCGCCAAAATCTTCGTGTCGCACCTCTGGAAGATACTATACTTAAATGTCAAATTTGGTATTTTACCGACTTTTCGTTTTTTGAGTATCGTGTTCACATCACACTGACACACCCGGACCTTTTTCTAAAATTCTTTTTTGGATACTGGGAACTCTAAAACATGTATTTTTGGTGAAATTTCGGTATCAAATTTTGGGTCGGAGTGGAATACCATCTCTTTGCACTATGTACGTAGTACGTGTAGAGAAAAAAAAAATTAAAATAAAAAAACGGAAACAAAGATTTGTGTTTTACTATCAGGAGATTATTCTATGAATTACATTAGCTACCATAAGTGGTATTACAAAGTTGAGCTTAAACTAGAAGTATTTCAATGAGGTTTCGGTGCAACATTTATTTTTGTTGGAAGAAAGTAAAGGGATGTAGGGGAGCAAATTAATTTCTAGACCTATTCATGCTTTATTTTGTGTCATATCAGTGAATCTTTGCAATAATATTCAGTTCAATCTCGTTGCGGAAGATTCGTGTGCATTCCTCGTTTAGCACATGATGTAGCAACATAACCTATCTCACAGCTCTCCATGAGCTCCTGCAGCCCACACACTTTAATATCTCAGAATTGGTAACTCAATTTCCAAAATATTATAGGTACAGTCATGGAAAAAATGTTTGAGCGCAGTAATCTTTATGTCGCTTCGGCCTCACGGAACCACATGAAGTTGCACAAGCTGGGTTTGCACGTGCACTATGCTACAAAACATGCCTTGTGAGGTAAGACGTAGTTTATTGCTTTGTAACATAAAATAGCAACCATGCTAACATGCACAGAAACACTAAACAAATAAGTCAAGCCTCGATACTTGAGCTGTCCGCTACAGTTCTTTATAAACAGGGAAACGAGTATTCAGAGTGGAAATGGATCAGTTCTAAAGTGATACCTGGCGTAGGTTCGAATCCAGCAACCCGCATAATTTATTTTTGTGTTTTAGTTTATATTAGTACTCCTCACAACGAAGTAGATTACGTTATATAAATGATTCACTCTCTGAAACGTGAATATGCTGTTCTCGCAAACTAGAAAACAAAGAAAAACACTGCAACCTGACCTCCGGTTGCTTTTAAATGCAACAAAAGGCTAATAAAACAAGAGAAAACAAATTCTAATACTTTGTGTGGTCCCCATTATTTGCTATCACTGCCCTCAATTTTTGGGACATGGAATCCACAGGCGTTTGAAAATAAGTAATGTCTTCTGCTAGTGAATCCCAAGTGTCTGTCATGGCACACCAGAGTTGTGTAGCATTATTCAATCTGGGATCTCGACAAAGCATCTGCTTTACTTTCGTTCAAACATGTTCAATTGGTTTGAGATCTGCTGACTTTGTAGCTGTATGTGCTCTAAGATATTCGTGAGCTCCAAAAACCACTTTTGAACTTTGGCCGACTTGTGGATCGCATGATTATCCTTTTGGAATTTAATAATACCTTCAGGATAACGCTCTTGGGTAGATGGAAGCAGAATATCTAGAATGTCAGAATAAGTTTCCCTATTCAGCTTTCCATTATCACGTACCTGCACCTTCCCGAGATATCCACGCCCAAGCAGTAACGCTCGTTCAACCACTACTTTCAGCTATTGCAACATTTATCAAGGAAATTCTGCAGGAAAAACATGAGTATGGCAAAATAATGATGTCAAATCAAATTAGAGATAACTCAAACTGAAGTCATTAAACAGGAAAAATGTACATCAGTGTGTCATCGTCTCTTGAGGAAATGCATCCAGCAGTTCCAAGAGACGTAGTTATATAAGACGGGAAGTAGGAGTTTTTAGTTGGTGAAACTCCAACTCCAACACAGAGTGATGTCTTTGAAAGATTTCCCCTACTATAACATAAAAAAAAACAAAAAAAAAAAACACTCCTTGCATGAGTGTCATATAACGCATATCATATCAAGCACCACTAGGCCTGTAAACAAACACGGTCGAATTGACATCTGCAGTAGAACGTAGCTTCGTCGGAGAAAACTACTTCGCTCCATTCGAAGTTCTCACACTATACAGTAAATGCCAGCCTGTCAAGTTTGTGGGCTTCAGTTAGTACTTCCTCTACTGCCGCACGTCTACACCGAATTCCGGCACCTTTACAACTGTTGCTAGCCTCCATGCACTACACGGGAACAAAGATAAAGCCTTGTATGCAGCGACCGTCAGAAACGGATCTCTTTCGACCTCTGCCATGAGGTCATTCTCGGTAGATACCTACACAGTGCTCTTCCTTGCAGTAACGATATTGATTAAAATATCGCATTTTAAAGATATTTACCTGACAAATAATATGTATATCTTGAATCTTTTGAGAATAGCCACTGGAGACTACTTTATTCTAGATGAATTTTACGAAATTTTGCATAACTGCTAAACCGTAAGAAAGGGACAAAAACTTACCACGCAAAAATTGTAGAGCACATTAAAACGCACAATTTATGTTATATACATTTTTTTCGAGGAGTTGATCGATTTTGAGATATTCATTGTTTTTGGTTTCAGCTTTGAAAAACTTATACTTTTCTCATACAGGAATTTGTCAACTCGTGTCCATACAAACAAAGGAACTTAAGTCACATAGTAACCAGCTTTTGACTTCACTTTAACCTATGTTACTCCCATATTTCGCTTCTACTTACAAGGAAGCAAGTAATAATACTATTTCTGCTAATTTGTTCTCGATTAGCATGAAGTAAATAGAAGAATAAGATTGTTAACAATAATTTGTTACACAGAAGTAGAGAAAGTCATGTGAATGGAACAAATCAGATTTTTTTTTAGAAATATTTCTATTGATTCGTGTAAGATAAACATTTTCCTCTCCTTCACAAAAAGTCATTACTGTGACTTTTAAACTTATCACTCCGTTTTTCCGAAAAATAATTGAACATTATTTTCGAATGCTGTATATAAAACTGAGTAGAACTTGATACTTACTTTAAAATAATTGTGGGTAGAATGTACTGTTTTTTGATGTATGCAGTAATTATGTGTGTCTGGGTGTTTATAATGGTACAAGAAAATATCTATCAGAGTATGTGGAGAAGTGTATTCTACACGAGGCTTTGAAGCTGAGTTAAAATGTGTTATTTGATTTTTACTTTCTCTAAACGTGCTATGTACATAGTGTATAGAGAAAGTATTGCACTCCACCAAAAAATTCGATACCGAGATTTCACCGGAAATATATGTTTTAGGGTCCCCTGTATCCAAAAAAGGTATTTTCAGAAAAAGGTCCGTGTGTGTGTGTGTGTGTGTGTGTGTGTCCGTGTGTCAGTGTGTCCGTGTGTCTGTGAACACGATAACTCAAAAACGAAAAGTCGGTAAAATATCAAACTTGGTATTTAAGTTTAGTGTTTCCTAGGGATGCGACACGAAGATTTTGAGAAACATCCCCTACCCCAAACTACCCCATAGATGGAAAAAGTTTAGAAAATGTTGATTTTCTCAAAAATGGCTGTAACGATTTTATTAAAATGCCATATATTAAAGATATTTATATGGCAAATAAAATGTATATCTTGAACTTTCTGGAAAAAGCCTCTAAATACCTCTTTATTACTTTCTCTGCACGTACTATGTACATAGTGTATAGAGAAGATATTGTTTTGCACCCAAAAATTCGATACCTAGATTTCATCGGAAATACATGTTTTGACACCCCCTGAATACAATAAAAGCATTTTAAAAAAAAGATCCGTGTGTGTCTGTGGACAGCATAGTTCAAAAACCAAAAGACCGTTAAATACCAAACTTGGTGTTTAAGTTTGGTATCTTTCAAGGATGTAACACTAAGATTTTTAAAAAAATCCTCCCAGCCCCAGTTACTTTTTTCGAAAATTTTGATTTCCTCAAAAATGGCTCTAACAATTTTGGTTAAGTATTGTACATTAATCATATTTACCTGACAAATAAAATGCATATATTGAATTTTCTGGGAATAGCATCTGAAGCTTATCTACTTTATTCTAGATGAATTTTACGGAATTTTGCATACTATTAAAGCGTAAGAGATTGGCAAGAACTTACCACACAAAAAATGTTGATCACGTTCAAACACACAATTTATGTAATATACATTTTTTTCGTGGAGTCGATCGTTTTTGAGATATACCTTGTTTTTGGTTTCAGCTTTAAAAAACTTATACATTTGTCAACTACTGTCCACACAAACAAAGGAGATTCAGTCACAACCAGCTTTTGACTATCACTTTAACCTATGGTACTCCCTTATTTCCCTTCTACACAGCAGATTTTTCCTTTGGTGCTTCAGGTATTGTTGATTTACCCAGCACTTGGAATTAACTGTGCTGTAAAGTAGGCTATCAAATGACGCTCTAGTGATGAAAAGCGCCTGGTTCCTCACGATAGGGTTGGGGTTTAACAAATTGGAAAGAGGATGCTTCTATTTAGATAGCCCGGGGTTCAGATAAATCCTTTTCACCATACTAATCTTAAGCCTATCAAAATATTTGCACTTACAAGCTTTTTTCTTTTGGAAAAGTAGACCTTGCATTTTTCACCTAGCTTATTTCACAAACGACAATGGGATAATAGCTTTTGTGAAATGCTTTTGTGTACTGTAAGACTACTGGTCATGCAAACGACTTAATGTTTAAAAGCAAAAAAAAAAAAAAAAAAAAAAGGCTTTGGAGAATTTGTCTGCTGTAAAACCAGAGAATAATAATTATATTCCCGAAATAATTTCTATGGGATTGGCTAATTACTCTTCCACATTAAGGGAACACCATTGACGGTCACTTAATAACCGTAAAATATGTTCTGAAAGAATCATTTTGAACCATCAAATGATTATTTTTATAACAGGAATTTATTAGGAATATTTTAAGTACACATAATTACTACCGTGTGTCTGTGAACACGATAACTCAAAAACGAAAAGTCGGTAAAATACCAAACTTGGCATCTAAGTTTAGTATCTTCCAGGGATAGGACACGAAGATTTTCAGAAAAAATCCCCCCACCCCAAACTACCCTTTACATGGAACTTTTTTCGAAAATTTTGATTTTATAAAAAAATGGCTCTAACGATTTTGATTAAAATATCGTATATTGAAGATATTTACATGACAAATAAAATGTATATTTTGAATTTCCTGCGAATAGCCTCTGAAGACTACTTTATTCTCGGTCAATTTTACGAAACTTTGCATAACTGCTAAACCGTAAGAGATGGATAAAAACTTACCACACAACAAATGTAGAGCAACTTAAGACACACAATTTATGTTATACACATTTTTTTCGTGGAGTTGATCGTTTTTGAGATATTCCTTCTTTTTTTTTTTCAGCTATAAATAACATATGTTTCTCATACAGGACTTTGTGAACTCGTGTCCATACAAACAAAGGAACTTCAATCGCAGAGCAACCAGCTTTTGACTATCACTTTAACTTATGGTACCCCCTTATTTCGCTTCTACCAATAAGGAAGCAAGTAATAAGACTATTTCTGCTAATTTTTGCTCCATTTGATGAAGCAAATAGAATGATTTGTTGCAGTGATATAGACAAAGTCATATGAATGAAACACATCAGATTATTATAACAAGAATTCATTAGGAATATTTTAAGTACACATAATTACTACCGTGTGTCTGTGAACACGATAACTCAAAAACGAAAAGTCTGTAAAATACCAAACTTGGCATCTAAGTTTAGTATCTTCCAGGGATGCGACACGAAGATTTTGAGAAAAATTCCCCCACCCCAAACTACGCTTTACATGGAAAACATTTCGAAAGTTTTGAATTTATCAAAAATGGCGCTAACGATTTTGATTAAAATACTGTATATTAAAGATATTAACATGGCAAATAAAATAGACTAAAGATCTCTTCACTCTGGATGATTTTTATTGAATTTTGCATAACTATCATAAGAGATAGACAAAAACTTACTACACAGTAAATGTAGATCACGTTAAAACACACCATTTATGCCATATGCGTTTTTTTCGTTGAATTGGCAATTTATGAGATATTCATTGTTATTTGTTTCATTAAATATAATTAAACTTTTCTCACAGGGGAAATTTGTAAACTCCTACATATAAACGGATTTCAACCACATGGTAACCAGATTTTAAAAGATTTGACTATCGTTTTAGATTAGTGTATTTCCTTATTTTCCTTCTACTTAGAAGGAAGCAAGCAATTACTGTTAATGTTTATCTTGATTTTCATAAAGTAGATAGAAGAGTATGCTTTCTAACAATAATTTGTTACATCGATGTTGAGAAAGTCATGTGAATGGAACATATCAAGAGTATATAGATTCCTAAAATGACGTCTATTGTAATTGCAAACATTTTCTACTCCTGTCAGCAATGTCACATGTCTTTGATACCAACATTGCAAATGCCAATTGTAAGCGCTTTCAGTTTTGTGAAACATCTAAGTAGATGTACAACATCTATAGTAAGAGGTTTATAGAAACTGAATAAACAAAAGCTTACCTAATAAATTTGGGATTAGAGGTAACATCGGGGCAAGGATTATGCTCTCATTTAAATATTATGTTTTGATCAAAAGAATCAAAATACTGGAAGTGGCACACAGTGAAGTATAATTACACATTGGAAAAATGAGTCATCTGTTGTCGAAATCTGGTGATGATGTAGACAACATACGCCTGAAACATGTCCAGGTAATTAATTACTTAGTGAAGCAATTCAAGTGTAAATTCGACTCATTTTATAACCAATGTGATTATGTTTTGAGGTTTGTCATTGGCATTTCTGATTCTGTCACCACTTGTAAGTCTGCTTAACTCATTTTCTACAGCAGCTGTTGTGCTGGACATGAGAAAGGAGAAGCTGAAGCTGCCCTTTACATTCTGGAAATGAGCTTTTGGGCTTCTCTAGAAGACAAATAATTAGTGTTCAGTTGGAAGAATAAGAGCCACTGAGCATGACCGGTGGACTGGCTGTAACTGAATTAACGTGGCATTGTGGTCTGCCCCTTCTGCAGCTGGTCAGCTGTATTCACTCTTCACAGAAGGCTGTGTGTGTGGTTTATCCCAAATATTTATGAGGACACGTGAAAACATTGTCGGTTATTTCACTTCAGTGAATGCCATTTGCTTCGTCGCCTCAGACATTTTGTTGTGAAATACAGCACAGACACCTCAGTCATTCTTGACAGTACCTTGACATCACAAAACTTCAGAGAAGGAACTAAAGACTATCACCAATATCTTCAGATATAACCTAACATATAACTTCCTTTATTACTTTTTCTATACGTACTATGTACACAGTGTACAGAGAAAGTATTGTATTCCACCCAAAAATTCGATACCGAGATTTCACTGGAAATACACGTTTTAGGATCCCCTGAATCCAACAAAAAAAAAAAAAAAAAGATAAAAAAAAGCATTTTCAGAAAATGGACAGCATAACTCAAAAACGAGAAGACCGTTAAATACCAAACTTTGTATTTTAGTTTAGTATCTTCCAGGGGTGCGACACGAAGATTTTGAGAAAAATCACCCCCACCCCAAACTACCCTTTACATGGAACTTTTTTTTTTTACAACATTTTGATTTTATATAAAAGGGCTCTAACGATGTTGATTAAAATATCGAATATTAAAGATATTTACCTGACAAATAAATGTATATTTTGAATTTTCTGCGAATAGCCTCTGATGACTACTTTATTCAGACTGAATTTTACGGAATTTTAAATAACTGATAAACCGTAAGAAGTGGACAAAAACTTACTTCACAAAAAATGTAGAGCACATTAAAACACACACTTTATGTTTTATATATTTTTTCGTGGAGCTGATTGTTTTTCGTATATCACTTGTTTTTGTTTTCAGCTTTGAAAAACTCAACTTTTCTCATACAGAAATTTGTCAACTCCTGTCCATACAAACAAAGGAACTTCATTTACATAGCACCCAGCTTTTAACTATCATTTTAACCTATGGTATTCTTTTATTTCGCTTTTACTTACAAGGAAGCAAGTAATAAGACTGTTTCTGCTATTTTTTTTCTGGATTAGCATGAAGTAAATTGAAGTATAAGCTTTTTAGCAATAGTTTGTTGCAGATATGTAGAGAAAGTTATGTGAATGGAACACATCAGATATTTTTATTTATTTTAATTGACAGTGCATTTAATTACACAAACGCTGTAGTCTGTTTTCAATTTTGATTTTCGATAAAAAGTGTTTTCTGAATAACACATTTTCTGATGATGATGATGATGACGATAATTGGTATAATAGTTGAAAATGGGTTGGAATGGTGACATTTACCTCACTTAAAATGAAATTTTCAAAACATATGTTTCAAGGGCGTTTGCCCTCTTCTTCAGCTGAGATCCGACTAATGGCTGGAATTTGTGCTCTGTGGTCTGCTATGGTGTGTTCTCAGCAGAAGTTCATAATCATGTGGCGATATTTCAAAATTCATCTGTTGATCTTTGTGTTGTGTAATGAGAAGATTCTCCCAAACTGTGAGTGCTGCCGGGTTGTTAACAGGTTTTAGCAACTTTATGTCATTTTCTATTTCGTGATGTGATGTCCAAAAATGGTGTGCTACTGCCGATTTATCTGTTTGTTTGATGTGTGTGAAATGTTCTTTTAACCTTGTTCCCAGTCTTCTTTTGTTTGACCAATGTAACATAATTTGCAGTTCTTGCAGTCAATTCTGTAGAATGCTTGATCTCTGGTTCATAGATATGGGGTCTTTAATGTCTGTTTTCAGTGCATTTTTTATGTTGAATTGGTTACTTGAAGCTAAACTTATATTGTATTTCTTGATTTTTTTTTTAATTTCCTATCTGCTGTTGGGTGATAAGTGAATTTTGTATATATAATTTTTGGTTTCTGTGTGGACAAAGTGATGATTTGTTTTAAGATTAATTTATCCTTATGTTTTTCAATTTTTTGGTCTATGATATCTGGGTTAAAACCATTGGCTGAGGCTTTTAGAACTAATAAAACATCAAGAACAGTACAAAGTTTCAAACAATGAGTTGTTTGATCTCGCTTGATTTTAAATCATTATTCAGCAGCATTCCAGTCGAAAAGTAACTTGAAACCTTCAAAGCATAAGCTTAAGCAAGAAATAAACAGAGGACTTGCGTACTTTAACAGAACTGTGCATCAATCAGAATTATTTCCAATTCAATGGCAGATTTTACAGACAATCATCAGGCTTAGCACTGGGTAACTCATTTTCGCCCTTTTTAGCAAATCTGGACGTGGAACGACTAGAAGTTTACATAACCTCCAGTTTTCCGAATGTGTTAAAAATGATTTAGAAAAATTATGTTTTTGCGGTGGTCTCTAAGCAGAAGACTTTCTAAAATGATTAAACCTACAGGACAGGCATATACAATTCACAATGGAAACAGAAGAAGACCAAATTCTACCATACCTGGACCTAAAACTAACATGGAAAGAACAAAAGATCACATATGGCATCTACAGGAAGACCACACAAACAGACAATTACATAAAACGGAGTAGTTTCAACCCAGAACCTCACAAACAGGTAATCTTCAACAGCCCAGTACACAGACTCCTCAGCATCCCACTTGACCCAGAAGAGTACACTACAGAGGACCTCCAATTGAGACTCAATAGCCTCAGCCTCAGCCAATAGTTTCAACCCAAACATCATTGACCAAAATATTGAAAAACACAAGGGGAAATTAACCTTAAATCAAATCACCACTTTGTTCACACAGAAACCAAAAATTATATATACAAAATTCACTTATCACCCAACAGCAGATAGGAAATTAAAAAAAAAATCAAGAAATACAATATAAGTTTAGCTTCAAGTAACCAATTCAACATAAAAAATGCACTGAAAACAGACATTAAAGACCCCATATCTATGAACCAGAGATCAAGCATTCTACAGAATTGACTGCAAGAACTGCAAATTATGTTACATTGGTCAAACAAAAGAAGACTGGGAACAAGGTTAAAAGAACATTTCACACACATCAAACAAACAGATAAATCGGCAGTAGCACACCATTTTTGGACATCACATCACGAAATAGAAAATGACATAAAGTTGCTAAAACCTGTTAACAACCCGGCAGCACTCACAGTTTGGGAGAATCTTCTCATTACACAACACAAAGATCAACAGATGAATTTTGAAATACCGCCGCATGATTATGAACTTCTGCTGAGAACACACCGTAACAGACCACAGAGCACAAATTTCAGCCTTTAGTCGGATCTCAACTGAAGAAGACGGCAAACGCCCTTGAAACATATGTTTTGAAAAATACCATTTTAAGTGCATTCACTATTCCGACTCATTTTCTACTATTCTACTTGAACTACTTTACTTGTCTCAAACTTCTGATTTGTTTAGTAATGATGATTGTTGTTTAAGGACGCTCAATTGTTAAAGTCATTAGTGCCTTTAGAAATTAAAATTTCGGCTAAAACCAGAAATAAAACACCATGAAAATAAAATTGATAAAATCCTGGCAGAAATCAGAAATAAAATAAACCACCATGAAAATAAAGTTAAAAATAAGTTCAAAATATCTCCGGTGAAATCTCGGTATCGAATTTTTCGATGCATTACAATAGCTTCACTATACACTATGTATATAGCACGCATTCCACCGGTGCCGCATTTTCATTACATGTATCATCGTCTGCGGTGCCACAAGTAGTAAAAGCGAGCGTTAAACACCATAACAAAGAGCGGGATTCTAATGCACCAAACTTTCGATACCGAGATTTCACGGGAAATACAAGTTTAATAACCCCCTGAATAAAAAAAAAAATGTTTAAAAAAAGATCCATGTCTATCGGCCATCAGTCTGTCTGGCTGTGTGTGTCTGTGGACAGCATAACTCAAAAACGAAAAGTCTGTTAAATACTGAAAAGGTATTTAAGCTCAGTATCTCCCAAGGATGCGCCATGAAGATTTTCAAAAAAATCCCCGACCCGCAACTACCGTCTACATGCAAATATTTTGCAAAAATTGATTTTCTCAAAAATGGCTTTAACGATTTTGATTAAAAGTCGTATATTAAAGATATTTACATGCCAAATAATCTTGAATATTGTGGGAATAGCTTCAGAAGACATCTTTATTCTGGATGAATGTTGCGAAATTTTCCATAATTGATAAAGTGTAAGAAATAGACCAAACTTATTACACCAAAAAATGTGTATCTTGTTAAAACACACATTTTATGTTATATACATTTTCTTTTCGTGGAGTTCGCCGTTTTTGAGATATTCCTTGTTATTGGTTTCAGTTTTAAAATACTTATACGACTTTCCTCATACAGGAATTTGTCAACTCCTGTCCATACAAACAAAGGAACCTCAGTCACATAGCAACCAGCTTTTGACTATCACTTTAACCTATGGTACTCCCTTATTTCGCTTCTACTTACAAGTAATAAGACTATTTCTGCTAATTTTTTCTCGATTACCATGAAGATTGTTTATATTAAGATGTGAAGCACAATGGTTTTAGGCAGTGACCCTTTTGTTATCTTTAGGCTGTTTTGTCCGTGTGTCCATGAACACGATAACTCAAAAACGAAAAGTCGGTAAAATACCAAACTTGGTATTTAAGTTCAGTATCTTCCAGGGATGCGACACGAAGATTTTGAGAAAAATTCCCCCACCCTAAACTACCCTTTACATGGAACTTTTTTCGAAAATTTTGGTTTTCTAAAAAATGACTAACGATTTGATTAAGATATCGTGTATTAAAGATATTTACCTGACAAATAAAATGTATATTTTGAATTTTCTGGGAATAGCCTCTGATGACTACTTTATTCTGAGTCAATTTTACGGAATTTTGCATAACTGTTAAACCATAAGAGATGGACAAAAACTTACCACACAACAAATGTGGAGCACTTTAATACACACAATTTATGTTATATACATATTTTTCGAGGAGTTGATTGTTTTTGAGATACTCCTTTTTTTTGTTTTCGCTATGAAAAACTTTTCTCATACAGGAATTTGTCAACTCCTGTCCCACAAACAAAGGAACTTCAGTCACATAGCAACCATCTGTTGACTATGACTTTAACCTATGGTACTCACTTATTTCGCTTCCACTTTCAAGGAAGCAAGTAATAACACTATTTCTGCTGGGTTTTATTTTTGGTTAACATGAAGTAAATAGAAGCATAAGCTTTTTAACAATATTTTGTTGCAGAGATGTAGAGAAAGTCATGTGAATGGAACACATCAGATTTTTTTGTGATGGCAGACAAGAGAGCTTGATAGTGACATCATTTTGGTGCCACCATTATTACGACTGCAGTTAAAAGTCTTAATCTGGACACGTAGAGTGAGCCTTTATTTACGACGTTCACCTGTGACAGCAAAAACGTGAAACTGGAATAGCGGGCTACACTCGGACCCGTATCATCAGCCCAGGACTGAGGATCGCCAATCTTCATTTTTACTTTCTCTACACGCACTGTTGTATAGAGAAGGTATTGTATGCCAACCAAAAATTCGATATCGAGATTTCACTGGAAATACATGTTTTAGGACCCCCTGAATCCAAAAAAATGCTTTTTTCAGAAACAGGTTCGTGAGTGTCTGTGGACAGCATAGCTCAAAAACGAAAATACCTTTAAATAACAAACTCGGTATTTAGGTTTGGTATATTCCAAGGATGCTTTACATACATTTTTTTTTCGAAAATTTTGATTTTTTAAAACATGGCTCTAACGATTTTGGTTAAAATCAACGTATATTAAAGATATTTACATACCAAATTAAATGTATATCTTGAATTTTCTGAAACTATCCTCTAAAGAGCTCTTTATTCTGAATGGACTTTGCTAAATTTTGCTTAACTGCTAAACCCT
This sequence comes from Hymenopus coronatus, assembly GCA_030762935.1. Lineage (NCBI taxonomy): Eukaryota > Metazoa > Arthropoda > Insecta > Mantodea > Hymenopodidae > Hymenopus > Hymenopus coronatus. The sequence goes on from CM060884.1 coordinate 15,732,792, forward strand.
AAGAGATACACAAAAATTTCCTGCACAGAAAATGTAGATCTCGTCAAAAAACACAATTTATATCCTTAACATTTTTGTTGTGGATGTAACCGTTTCCGAGATATTCCTTGTTATTATTTTCAGCTGTGAAGTACTAATATTTTTCTCAGACAGTAAGTGTCCGTTTTTCTTTTGATTTACTGCTGTCCAAGCAAAGTAGCGATTTGCAATAACAATCGTATAACGAAAGCTTTTAAAACATTTGACTATCGGTTTAACCAAGTGTATTCCCTTATTTTCTTCCTACTTATAAGGAAATAAGTAATAACAACATTCTGCTAATGGTTATCCGGTTTAGCAAGGTGCAGAGAGAAGAATAATGTTATAAAAGACGTTTGTAGAACCGCTAGAAAAAGTCATGTGAGTGTAACACATCAGATTTTGTTAGCTAGACTTGTAATAAAACCATATTTACGAATTTGGCTTTTTAATTTCTCTACACGTACTACATATTTACGTAGTGTATAGATAAGTTAGCTATTGCATTCCACCCAAAAATTCGATACCGAGATTTCACGGAAATCGACGTTTTAGGGTCCCCTTTATCCAAAAAAAGCATTTGTAGAAAATGGTCCGTGTGCGTATGTGTGTGTGAGTGCATGTGTATGTATGTCAGTGTGTCCCTATGTCTGTGAACACGATAACTCAAAAACGAAAAGTCGGTCAAGTTCCAAAATTGATATATAAGTTTAGTATCTTCCAAGGATGCGACACGAAGATTTTCAAGAAAATCCCCAATTTCCCAATTGAAAAATTTGATTTTCTCAAAAATGGCTGTAATGATTTTGATTAAAATACCGTATATTAAAGATATTTATATGAAAAATAAAATGTATATCTTAAATTTTCTGGGACCAGCCTCTAAAACCTCTCTATTTTTAATGAATTTTGCTAAATTTTGTATAACTGGTAGACCGTAAAAGATAAGACAAAAACTTACTACACAACAAATGTAGATCACTTTAAAACACACGATTTATGTCATTTATGTTGGTTTTTTTTTTTTTTTCGTGGAATTGACCATTTCTAAGATAGTCCTTGTTATTTGTTTCAGATGTAAAATACTTAAACTTTTCTCACACGGAAAGTTGTAAACTCCTGGCCCTGCATAGAAACGTATTTCAACCACATGGCAGCGAGCTTTTAAAAAATTTGACTATCGTTTTAGTCTAGTTTATTCATTTTACTTACAAGGAAGCAAGTAATTAAAACAATGTTTATCTTGACTATCATAAAGTAGATAGAAGAATAAGTTTTTGACAGTAATTTGTTACAGAGATGTAGAGAAAGACAGTGAATGGACACATCAGATTTTTTATACCCATGATAATCTGGAATCGCCATATATTTTAGAACTCTAACGCTGTTTTAATTTGCTGAGTTGTTGTTATAATTTTAAATATTTGTTGAACTTTATTTAGCTTATTTTCTATATCTATCACATTGAAACTTATGCGGCAAAGCAATTACCCAATTAAAATGCCTAATATTTTACTTCCAATACATATGTTTATTATAACTGGGCAGTTTCTTTGGTTTGTCTTTACTTTTGTCTATTTTGAAAACTGTACGTTATATTTAATGCCTGTTGATATAATTTTTAGACAGAACGCTGTGGGTTACCTTCGGTATTTTAAGTTCGGTATATCTGCACATACAGACATATTTTAATATCAATTCTTACCCAATTGTATTCCTGTATGTGCATTTTCTATGTCTTATGCGATCATCTATACAATACATCATCTATATCAAAAGAAAAATTTCCCTGTGACTTTATAAATTGAGTTTTGAACTACACAACAAATGTATGACATAAATTGTGTGTTTTATCGTGATCTACATTTCCCGTTAAGTAAGTTTGTCTATCTCTTACGTTTTGCCAGTTATACAAAATTACGTAAAGTTCATCCAGAATAAAGCAGTCTTCAGAGGCTATTCCCAGAAAATTCAAGATGTATATTTTATTTGTCAGGTAAATATCTTTAAAATACGATATTTTAATTAAAATCGTTCGAGCCATTTTTGAGAAAATAAACGTTTTTGAAAACAGTTCCATGTAAAGGGTAGTTGGGGGTGGGAGATTTTCTTGAAAATCTTCGGTCGCATCCTTGGAAGGTACCAAACTTAAATACTAAGTTACGCACACTGACCTTTTTCCAAAAAAACCTTTTCCAAAAAAACCTTTTCTATTCACTACATAGTACGTGTAGAGAAAGTAAAAAGGCGATGCTTCCTTAGATATAGATGCAGTAGAAAAAATGAAACGCATTCAAGGATATTAACGTTGGTCTTTGTTTGTTTTCAGAGTAAATTAGCATACGACGTGTGTATCCGCGTCCCTAGTTTGAGCAGAGGAACCGGATTAAGTGGCACAAGTTTTCCTTACATTACACTTTGTACCGCTGGCGTGTATAAACGCTACACAAAGGCGCTCGTCTCTTTCCACTGGATTAAACTCATCCGTGAGGCGCTAACGAAGATTGACAGTTCAACTCAAAAGTCGAAATGCGAGATTGTATCGGCACGACAGGTCTGACACTTCAGCAAAGCATTGCAGGGAACAGTGACGAAAATTTTGTCTTTTCAAAGAGAATGAAAAGATATTTACAGAAACTCAGCAACAGGTTTTCGCACCCGTTCGCCTGGAAATATCGGCGAAGGGGTTACATATGAGGGGTGGTGGAATGCCTTGCACTATTCCTTTTTGTGCAACAATGTCACAAGTCCTGTTTATGGTGCTAGAAAAGGGGTCGAAATGGGATTTTCGAATTTTTTCCCCCTTTTAATCTTTTAGTTGCATCTGAATATTTCAAATATGTCGCTCATTTTGGTATAACTTTCATAGAAGTACTCTAATTGTGCATAGTTTAAAAATATCATTGACAATTCTGCGAAGTAGTTTTTTTAGAATATTTTGGTACACCCGTTTAGAAAAAAATAAATAACTTTGTAAATATTAGTGTAAAAGAACAGATTGTTTTTATTTCAATCATAAAAATTTGGTTTAGTTTTTGGATACATTGAAATCCGGCACACGTTTTTTATGTGAGAGTTTCGAAATACTACAAAGTTACGTTTGGAAAGCTAGATTATATTTTTAATTTCTCTACACATACTATGTACATAGTGTATAGAGAAGATATTGCACTCCACTCAAAAATTCTATACCGAGCTTTCACCGGAAATATTCGTTTTAGGGTCCCCTGTATAAATAACGTTTTTAGAAAAAGCTCCGTGTGTCGAAGTGTCCACGAGTCCGTGTGCCTATGAACACGATAACTCAAAAACGAAAAGCTGGTAAAATGTCAAACTTGGTATTTAAGTTCAGTATGACCCAGGGATTCGACACGAAGATTTTTAGCAAAACCCCCCCAGCTCAAACTACCCTTTACATGGTACGTTTTTAAACAATTTTGGTTTTCTCAAAAATGGCTTTAACGATTTTGATTAAAATGTCGAATATTAAAGATATTTACCTGACAAATAAAATGTACATCTTGAATTTTCTGGGAATAGCCTCTGAAGACTGCTTTATTATGGATCAATTTTACGGAATTTTACATAAACCGTAAGAGATGGACAAAAACCTAGCACACAAAAATATAGAGCATGTTAAAACACACAATTTATGTTATATACATTTTGTTTTTCGTGGAGTTGATCGTTTTTAAGATATGCCTTGTTTTTGGTTCCAGCTTTGAAAAACTTATACTTTTCTCATACAGGAATTTGTCAACTTCTGTCCATACATTCAAAGGAACTTCAGTCACATAGCAACCAGCTTTTGGCTATCACTTTAACCTATGATACTCCCTTATTTCGCTTCTACTTACAAGGAAGCAAGTGATAAGACTATTTCTGCTAATTTTTATCGATTAGAATGAAGTAAATAGAAACACAAGCTTTTTAACAATAATTTGTTGCAGAGATTTAAAAAAGTCGTTTGAATCAGATTTGTTTTAATGAAGCTCTTAAAACTTTATTGAAAAATGATGAGTTTTAAGTTTAAAAAAATAATTCATAAACATAAAAACATTTTCGTTAAAATAAAGCCTATTTTGGGTGCAAATGTGTGGTTGCTTTCAAACATTAAATAAAAAAAGATCATATAACCTAACTTTGTAAACACAACTTCGCAGTACTTTGAACCTCTGATATGAAGGAAATATAAGTGACATGTTAATGCTGCGAATAACTAAGTAAAACTTTCTAATCAAAATAAACAAACATCTCTTCTCTAATACTAATATTTACAAAGTTATTAATGTGTCACCAAGTGAGTGTATCAAAATGTTCTAAAAAATCTGATGTGTTACACTCACAAAGTTGTTCTACAAACTTCTTACACAAGATTATTCTTATTTCTGCATCTTGCTGATCGAGGTACTTATTAGCACAATGTTCTTATTACTTAGTTCCGTATAAGTAGGAAGAAAATAAGGGAATACACTAGGCTAAACCAATAGTCAAATGTTTTAAAAGCTGTCGTTACGCGATGGTCATTACAAATCTCTTCTTTTCTTGGCCAGGAGTAGAACAAAAGAAAAACGGACACTCCCGTCTGAGAAAAGTATAAGAACTTCACAACTGAAACTAATAACAATGAATACCTCGAAAACGGTAAGCTCCACGAGAAAAATGTATACGACATAACTTGTGTATTTTAGAAATGCCTAAATTTTTTTATAGTAAGTTTTTGTCTATCTGAGCAAAATTCATCCAGATTAAACAGGTCTTCAGAAGCTATTCCCAAAAAATTCAAGATATGCATTTTATTTGTTAGGTAAATATAATTAATATATGATTTTGTAATCAAAATCGTTAGAGCCATTTTTAAGAAAATCAAATTTTTCGAAAAAAGTTCCATATAAAGGGTAGTTTAGGGTGGGGGGAATTTTTCTCAAAATCTTCGTGTCGCATCCCTGGAAGATACTAAACTTAAATACCAAGTTTGGTATTTTAGCTACTTTTTCGATTTATCGCCCTCCGTGGTGTAATGGTTACCATGCTAGCTCCATATACCCAAGGTCGCGGGTTCAAACCCGGCGGAGGACGATGGATTTTTTCGGGTGTAAAAATCCATAGCATGGCTTCCTTCGGAAGGGAAGTAAAGCCGTTGCCTGATAAGAGAGGCCTCTGAGCAAAATTAAGCGGTCTTTCACACCCAATATAGAATGGGACGCTGAGAACCACATCAGTTAAAGAGCGTCCATATATAACACGCCATTTCCATTTTTTTACTTTTCGTTTTTGGGTTATCGTGTTCACAGACACACGGACACACACATGGACCTTTTTCTGAAAATGCTTTTTTTGGATGCAGATGGTCCTAAAACATGTATTTCCGGTGAAATCTCGGTATCGAATTCTTGGGTGGAATACAATACTTCTCTATCCCAATGTACATTGTACATATGGGGGCTAGAGAAAGTAAAAACTACTTCGCAGGATTATTTCCAACAATACTTTTAAAATATTCACAATTGGCGTACCTGTATGAAACTTATATACCAAAATGAGCTGGAGATTCAACATTTTCTATGCAATTAAAAACATTATGAAAATTGCCATTTCGACTCCCCTTAAGCAGAAATATGCAAGCTGACAATTGTCATAGTTTGAGCGCAAAACTGCTTGTGGTTATGAACCTTCCACTCCGGTTACCAATTGTTACTTGTAAAGGAATAGCATTAAGGATGCTTTGGATATCAATGGTTGTTGAAATTATTAATTATTTAGAGATAAAACGAAAGGTTGTCTCTTATCAAGTTTCTTTTCGCTAAGTAATTTAAATTCTTAATACCCACTTGATTCCTCAGTAGTCTTTGCGTCCAAAAGAGATGGTTGTCTTTATCTAATAATTTTATCTTCTTCACCTGATAATTATATTTAAGACTATGGCAGATTTAAAAAAACAAGGCAGTTTAACTAGTTTGTCATTTTATTCTAATGGTGGTTTCAGTTTTATATTTTGATGTAAAAACTTTTAAATTCGACCTGTGGTTATGCCTGCTTTAAAACTCAACAGGTGGTAGGTACATACTAGGGTCGGCTGATAATTCCCGGGCCCCTCAATAAAAACATTTATTTATTTTTTTTTCTTTATATCTCAACATAAGCTCCATGATTCTCCAAAAAAAGTAATTTCAGAAAAAGGTCCGTGTGTGTCCGTGTATCCGTGGGCCTGTGAACACGATGACTCAAAAACGAAAAGTCGGTAAAACACCAAACTTGGTATTTAAGTTTAGTATCTTCCGGGGATGCGACTCGAAGATTTTGAGAAAAATCCCCCCATTCAAAACTACCCTTTACATGGAACTTTTTTCGAAAATTTTTATTTTCTAAAAATGACTGTAACGATTTTGATTAAAATCTCGTATATTTAAGATATTTACCTGACAAATAAAATGTATATCTTGAATTTTTTGGGAATTGCCTCTGAAGACTATTTTATTCTGGATGAATTTAACGGATTTTTCCATAACTGCTAAACCGTAAGAGACGGACAAAACTTACCTCGCAGAAAATATAAAGCACATTAAAACACACTGTTAATGTTATATACATTTTTTCGTGGAGTTGATATTTTTTAAGATATTCCTTGTTTTTAGTTTCAGCTTTGAAAAGCATATCTTTCTCATACAGGAATTTGTCAACTCCTGTTCATACAAACAAAGGAACCTCAGTCACATAGCAACCAGCTTTTGGCTTTCACTTTAACCTATGGTACTCCCTTATTTCGCTTCTACTTACATGGAAGCAAGAAATAAGACTATTTCTGCTAATTTGTTCTCGATTAGCAGAAAGTAAATAGAAGCATAAGCTTTTTAAAAATAATTTATTGCAGAGATGTAGAGAAAGTCATGTGAATAGAACACATCAGGTTTTTGCCATTGCAAGGACTGAACAATGGGCCGGAGTATTGTCTTGATAGAGCAAGTAATTTTCAACTAGCATCAATAATAACGAATTAGTTTATTTATTAAGCGGCATTCATTTACTATGTACACTGTTCATATTTCAGCGGTCTTAACATTCCTTGCATTCAAAAACCGTAATACGGGGCTCACTTCTCGGTCGGCGGGATCAGAAGTAGGCTTAACCGTCGTTGTTCCACGTGTGAGCACTTTGATTACAAAATCTGATGTGTTACACTCACATGACTTTCTCTAGCCGTTCTACAAACTTCTTACATAAGATTATTCTTCTTTCTGCACCTTGCTAATCAAGGTATTCAGCACAATGTCCTTATTACTTAGTTCGTTATAAGTAGGAAGAATATAAGGGAATACACTAGGCTAAATCCATAGTAAAATGTTTTAAGTGTCGTTATGCGATTGTCATTACAAATCGATTCTTTTCTTGGCCAGGAGTAGAACAAAAGAAAAACGACACTCCCGTCTGAGAAAAGTATAAGTACTTCACTAACTAATAACAATGAATACCTCGAAAACGGTAAGCTCCACGAGAAAAATGTATATGACATAACTTGTGTATTTTAAAAAGGCCTAAATATTTTGTACAGTAAGCTTTTGTCTATCTCTTACGGTTTACTAGTTGTGCCAAATTAAGCAAAATTCATCCAGAATAAACAGGTCTTTAGAGGCTATTCCCAGAAAATTCAATATATACATTTTATTTGTCAGGTAAATAATTTTAATATACGATATTTTAATCAAAATCGTTAGAGTCATTTTTAAGAAAATCAAAATTTTCGAAAAAAGTTCCATGTAAAGGGTATTTTGGGGAGGGGGAATTTTTCTCAAAATCTTTGTGTCGCATTCCTGGAACATACTGAACTTAAATACCAAATTTGGTATTTTAGCTATTTTTTGTTTTTGAGTTATCTGGAAATGCTTTTTTTTGGATTCAGGGGGTCCTAAAACATGTATTTCCGGTGAAATCTCGACATCGAATTTTTGGGTGGAATACAATACTTCTGTATCCCTATGTACATTGTACATACGGTGTTAGAGAAAGCAAAAAAATTACGCTATCTTGCTAATTTCAAATCAAAATGTATCTTTCAAAGCATGGTTATAGAACAAGTTAATGTATTCTACACAGCATTTCAACAAATTAGTTCCCTACACAGTAAAAAAGCTGATGTTTTCCATTCACATGACTTTGTCTATATCTCTGTAACAAATTATTGTTAATAAGCTTATTCTTTTATTTATTTCATACTAATCAAGAAAAATTAGCAGAAATAGTATTATTTCTTGCTTTATTGCAAGTAGAAGCGAAATAAGGAAGTACCATAGGTTAAAGTGAAAGCCAAAAGCTGGTTGCTATGTGACTGATGTTTCTTTGTTTGTATGGACACGAGTTAGCAAATTCCTGTATGAGAAAAGTATAAGTTTTTCAAAGCTGAAACCAAAAACAAGGAATATCTAAAAAATGATCAATTCCACGAAAAAGGTATTTAACATAAATTGTGTGTTTTAACGTGCTCTACATTTTTGTGTCTTAAGTTTTTGACCATTTCTTACGGTTTAGTAGTTATGCAAAACTCATCCAGAATAAAGTAGTCTACAGAGGCTATTCCCAGAAAACAAGATATACATTTTATTTGTCAGGTAAATATCTTTAATATATGATATTTTAATCAAAATCGTTACAGACATTTTTTATAAAATCAAAATTTTTGATAAAAGTTCCATGTAAAGGTAATTGGGAGTGGGAAAATTTTCTTGAAAATCTTCTTCCCACATCCTTGGAAGATACCAAACCTAAATACCAAGTTTGGTTTTTAACGGACTTTTCGTTTTTGAGATATGCTGCCCACAGACACACACACACATAAATACAGACACACACAGACAAACGACATACAGACACACACACGGACATTTTTCTAAAAATGCTTTTTTTTGGATTCAGGAGGTCTCAAAACATGTATTTCCGGTGAAATCTCGGCATCGAATTTATGGGTGTATTACAATACTTCTCTATACACTATGTACATATTACGTACAGAGAAAGTAAAAAGAATTTACTCAAGCGCCGAACTGAGGTACCGCTCATATGTCGACCACTTGTCGGATTAACGTGTAATTCTTTGTGAGGTTGCGAGACAAGAGTTGGTCGGTATTACTAACAGTGTTCGCATTATCAGCCAACATTGCACCAAGCATTAGTAAGCTATCAATGAAGACACGACCAAAACAAAAATGAATCTCTCTCGTCATTTGAATTGTTTATGACGATAAGCTATCTGGTCAGGTGGAAAACACCAAATTTGATTGCAAGGGAAATTCCATATTCAGTGATCGTGATATAGCATCGCAAGTATTTGCAGATGAACCAAATTCTGAACTTTATTCTTATGTAGGCAGACCATATGCATGTCCAACCACCACCAGCAGCACCACCACCACCAGAATCACTTCCACCACCTCCGCCACCACCAGAACCACCACCAGAACCACCACCACCAGAACCACCTCCAACTCCACCACCAACAGAACCACCACCACCAGAACCACCATCACCACCAGGACCACCACCACCACCACCACCAACAGAACCACCACCACCTCCACCACCAACAGAACCACCACCACCAGAACCACCACCACCTCCGCCACCACCAGAACCACCAACACCACCTCCGCCACCATCAGAACCACCACCACCACCAGAACCACCACCACCTCCAGAACCACCACCATCACCACCCGAACCACCACCACCTCCAGAACCACCACCATCACCACCAGAACCACCACCACCTCCACCACCAACAGAACCACCACCACCTCCACCACCAACAGAACCACCACCACCTCCACCACCAACAGAACCACCACCGCCTCCACCACCAACAGAACCACCACCACCAGAACCACCACCATCACCACCAGAACACCCACCATCACCACCAGAACCACCACCTCCACCACCAACAGAACCACCACCACCACCACCTCCGCCACCATCAGAACCACCACCACCAGAACCACCACCACCTCCAGAACCACCACCAGAACCACCACCACCTCCAGAACCACCACCATCACCACCAGAACCACCACCACCTCCACCACCAACAGAACCACCACCACCTCCACCACCAACAGAACCACCACCACCTCCACCACCAACAGAACCACCACCACCAGAACCACCACCATCACCACCAGAACCACCACCATCACCACCAGAACCACCACCTCCACCACCAACAGAACCACCACTTCCACCACCAACATAACCACCACCACCAAACCACCAACAGAACCACCACCACCACCACCACAACCACCACCAGAACCACCACCACCACAACCACCACCACCAGAACCACCACCACTACCACCAGAACCACCACCACCAGAACCACCTCCAGAATTACCACCACCACTACCACCACCAGAACCACCACCGCTACCACCACCAGAACCACCGCCACTACCAGCTCCACCACCACCAGCTCCACCACTACCACCACCAGCTCCACCACCAACTCCACCACCACCACCATCTCCACTACCACCAGCTCCTCCAACACCAGCTCCACCACCACCACCAGCTCCACCACCACCACCAGCTCCACCACCACCAGAACCACCACCACCAGCTCCACCACCACCAGCTCCACCACCACCATCAGTTCCAACACCACCACCACCAGAACCACCACCACCTCAGTTCCACCACCACCAGAACCACCACCAGTTCCATTACCACTAAAACCACCACCAGAACCACCACCATTAGTTCCACCACCACCACCATTTCCGCCACCACCAGAACCACCACCACCATCAGTTCCACCACCACCACCAGCTCCACGACCATCACCAGAACCACCACCACCAGCTCCACCACCACCACCAGAACCACCACCACCAGCTCCACCACCACCACCAGAACCACCACCACCAGCTCCATCTCCACCAGAACCACCACCTTCAGTTCCACCACCACCACCAGCTCCACCACCAGAACCACCACCACTACCACCAGCAGAACCACCACCTTCAGTTCCACCACCACCACCAGCTCCACCACCAGAACCACCACCACTACCACCAGCAGAACCACCACCACTACTTTTCAATAAAGTTTTTAGTTTGCAATGAAGCATTTATGTTTGTCAAGACAGGTGCAATAAAGTTATTACATATTTGAAGCAAGTTATTTGATATTTCATCATGTCCAGTACTTTTACTATTTTCTAGATTCCTAATTCTGTGGAATATCTATATTCCAAAGAAAAGTATTTTCAGGAAAAGGTTCATGTGTGTGTGTGTGTGTGTGTGTGTGCGAACAGCATAGCTCTAAAACGAAAAGACTGTTAAATACCAAACTTCGTATTTAAGTTTGGTATCTTGCAAGGAAGCGACACGAAGATTTTCAAGAAAATACCCCCATCCCCATAAACAAGGAATATGTTAAAAACCATCAACTCCACGAAAAAAAAATACACATGACATAAATTCTGTGTTTTAATGTACTCTATATTTTTTGTGTGGTAAGTTTTTATCCATCTCTTGCGGTTTAGCAGTTATGCAAAGTTCCGTAAAATTCATTCAGAATAAAGTAGTATTCAGAGGCTATTTTCAGAAAATTCAAGATATACAATTTAATTTGTCAGGTAAATATATTTAATATTTGACATTTTAATCAAAATCGTTACAGCCATTTTTAAGAAAATCAAGATTTTCGGAAAAAGTTCCATGTAAAGGGTAGCTGGGGGTGGAGGATTTTCTTGAAAATCTTCGTGTCGCATCCTTGGAAGATACCAAACTTAATATGATTTAATGGTCTTTTCGTTTTTGAGCTATGCTGTCCACAGACACACACGGACCTTTTTGTAAAAATGCTTTCTTTTTGTATTCAGGGGAACCCTAATCCGGTGAAATCTCGGTATCGAATTTTTGGGTGCATTACAATCCTTCTCTATACACTATGTACATAGTGCGTGTAGAGAAAGTAAAATGATTAGAGATTCAAATACTGAGAACATAATTTATTATTGACAAATTAATGTGTAGCTTTTGTATAATAATTATAGTTTTACCTTTCTGAAGTTACTAGTTGGTGGTGAGTGGATTTTCAATACCTTCAGTAGCGTTAACTATTTCTAGTGTGTGTTGAATCGCACTTTGTGCATTGGAATTCATCAGCTCTGAAATAAAAGTTTCCAGTAAGGTACAAACAGCTGTTTGTTTTACTTGTATGCACATATTTAGAAACTATTATGATTATAACTTGCAAATAATATTGCTAATGTCAGGAGTTATTTCTAAATCTTTAATGATTTATACAAGAATCCGAAGTGACGATAGACTTTACCTGTAGCATTTAAAAATCAAGAGTGAAATAAAATAAAGTGAAACATCACTGAAGATATATCCACAACATTTCAAGCAAGTTCTACTCTTTCTCAGAAGCATAAAACTGGATTTCAAACTGTATATTGTAGCTCACAGGCCTTTGTTTAACTGTGTAAATCATTTCATAGTAATATTATGAATCCAATTATTATAAATAGTGTATGGTCGCGATATAACCTAGGTGTTAAAGCGACCTCAAATAAATAAATAATAAATAGTGAAGTATTTCACTAAAAGATGTTAATACTCGGACCGCATCAGGATATTAAAGAATGTTGAACAGCTGTGGAAGTGGTAAAGAGATTTCGATAAACGTTGGAGTCAGAGCGAAACCGTTATAAATAATTTCTTTACCTTTTAATAGAGCAAGTTCAACAAGCTTCCTTCCTCTGCCAGCTATGTCTCTCTGTTAAATAATGTAACCACATGACTGGTATTGTTGATTTCATAGTCAATAGATGAAGATAAGCACGTCATTCTTGCCAAGGGTCACCGATGTAGGCATTGAGCCAAACTATCTTATGTAGTGTAACAATAATCATAGAGGCGCTGATGTTAGAGCCAGCAAGTCCTGTTCTGGTACTTTGGCATTAAAGAGCGCAGGGACTTACCATCATATGGTCTTCGATATCTCACCTTTTATCAAAAATATATGACACTATGGCTCTAAAGAAATGATTATTATCGAAAAAGGTGCCAAAATCTCGATTTTCGATTTTTTAGTTTCTCTACATGTACTATGTACATAGTGTATAGAGAAAGTATTGCACTCCAAAAAAGTCCATACCGAGATTTCACCGGAAATATATGTTTTAGGGTCCCCTGTATCCAAAAAAAGTATTTTGAGAAAAAGGTCCGAGCGTGTGTGTGTGTGTATATATGTCCGTGTGTCTGTGAAGCATGATAACTCAAAAACGAAAAGTCGGTAAAATACCAAACTTGGTATATAAGTTTAGTATCTTCCAGGGATTTTGAGAATAATCCCCCCACCCCAACTACCCTTTACATGGAACTTTTTTCGAAAATGTTGATTTTCTAAAAAATGGCTCTAACGATTTTGGTTAAAATGTCGTATATTAAAGCTATTTACCTGACAAATAAAAAGTATATTTTGAATTTCCTGGGAATAGCCTCTAAAGCAGTGTTTCCCAACCTTTTGAAGTTCACGGCACCCTTGGGAATAACATTAAACACCAGGGGCACCCTTCCTTGAATTAAAGGAAAATTAAGTTTAATATGTTAATTTATTGAAATATTATATAATAATAACGTACACCATAACATAATACAGTAAACTTTACTACAATCACTGAGTAAAAATACATCAGTAAATTTTGTTCGATTAATGATTAATGTGAAACTTGTGATTGATGCTTAGAGCACAGATATGTGATGTCGGGTCTTACAGTTGACAGTGAAACACGCAAATCATCCTCAAGGCTATTCAGTCTATTTCTTGCTTTGCATTTTATTGTCACCGTAGCAGAGAAGGCTTGCTCGCATAGATAGGATGTTGAAAAGGGCAAAAGTGCGTTAATTGCTTTCTTCATTAGGTTAGGGTACTTCTCTCTCCGTTGAAGCCAAAAACTAGACACCGACGCCTCACTCTTGGTGAACTTACCTTTGAGTGTGGAATCAGCGCAAAGATCAATGAATTCATCTCGTTCGCAAGCAGTGAAATCTATTTCCTCTACACTATCTACGAAATCAAATGGTGAGACAACCCAGTCGAGATTCGTAGTGGAAATAGTTGGGAAGTACGCATCTATTGCATCTTGCAATCTTGATAAGTGATCACAAATGCGGTCTTTCAGTTTACCCAGATCTTTATCTCCTGCCACATTAAGAAGAGATGGAAAGTACGACAAATCTCCTTTTTGAACTGCAGACTTCCAAGAACTAAGTTTTCTTTTAAAACCTTTCATTTTATTGGTTGAGGAGATTATTGTTTCATGTCGACCCTGCATCGAAACATTCAGTTCATTCAGCTTATGAAAAATATCTGCCAGATACGACAGTTCAAAACACCAAGAATCACTTAGTAAGAGCTCATGAAATGTGTCTTGACTTTCATCCTTAAAAAAGTTTTTAGCTGTTCTTTAAGTTCGAGAAACCGGTTCAATACACGACCCCGCGACAACCACCTTACTTCTGTGTGAAGTAACAAAGAGGTATGAGCTGAATCCGTTGCGCGAAATAACTGTTCAAAAATTCTGCACTTTAAAGGTCGAGACTTCATGTAGTTCACCATTTTCACAACTTGGTTAAACACTTCAGCAAAATCTTCATTACACGCTTATACGACTAATGCCTCTCTATGCAGAAAACAGTGGGATAATAATGGATGGATTTTCATTGAGAACTCTGGAAGTAAAACCTTTAATTTTCCCAGACACAGATGGTGCACCATCTGTACATATACCACAACAGTCTTTCCATGAAAGATCATGGTCATTGAGATAGGAATTAATAGAAACGAAAACATCATGGCCTGTGGTTGTAGTCTCCAGCGGTCTACAGCACAGAAACTTCACTAATATCTTTTTCATCAATATATCTGATAAAACCAAGGAGTTGCGGTTTGTCACCAATATCGAGACTCTCATCTACTTGCAAAGCAAATGTTCTATAAGTTTTTATTTTCTCCGTGATTTGTTCGTTGATATTGCATGACATTTCAGATATCCTGCGGCTGATTGTGTTGTTGGACAGAGGAACTTTCGAAATTTGATTAGCTGCTCCTTCGCCAAGTATTGTTGAAACTATAACTTGACATGCAGGGCCAATGATTTCCTCTCCAAGAGTATGAGGTTTCTTTTTTTTAGCTATCAGTTCTACTACTTTAAATGAGGCTTCAAGAGCAGTATCACCTATGGTCATTCTCTTTACCAAACCGCACAGCTGTTTTCTTCTCCCCTTCTAATATATGTGAAAAATACATTACACTTTTCTGTGACACACTAGGATGCTTTGTTGTAAGATGCCGCTTCAGTTTGCTAGGTACCATGGCCTCGTTGCTAAGTGTTTCGCCACAAACTAAACACACAGGGATAGGGTTTTCCTCGTTGTTATTCCACTTAAATCCATACGCTAAGTAACTGTCCTGGTATGTTCTTTTCTTTCGTTTGTCTTCTTTATGTGGTGAATTCGACGGTCCGGGAGAAACTGTAAGATTTGGCTTCTTAAAGCAAGCAGTAGGAGCCGACTGTTCACTTTCACTGTCCTGGCGTTTACGTTTAACAATGAACTTATCCATAGCTAAACACTGTGAATCAACGCGAGGAAGACAACTGAAAGCGCCAAGCGGCGTACACTTTTATATATTCATCTGTCGAAGTCTCGGGAATGTTCGTGAGGAAGCGAGTAGTCCCGGGAATGTTCGGCAGGGTATAGCTGTAATGCCATCTGTGGGATACTAGTATAACTGAATTATTGGAATGAATCGACCACTATCACCATCTGCCGTGCATGAGGGTAATTGATTTGACTTATTTTATTTCAAGACCTTACAAGACTTAAGGCTTCAGTAGAAGGTATTTTTTTTGTTGCTTATCTCAATATCTCGCGGCACCCCTTAGCCAATCACACGGCACCCTAGGGTGCCGGGGCACACCGGTTGGGAACCGTTGCAGTCTAAAGACTAAATTTACGGAATTTTGCATAACTGTTAAACTGTAAGAGATGGGGAAAAAAAAACTTACCACATAAAAAATGTAGAGCACTTTAAAACACACAATTTATGTTATATGCATTTTTTTCATGGAGATCGTTGTTTTTGGTTTCAGCTTTAAAAAGTTATACTTTTCTCACACAGGACTTTGTCAATTCTTTTTCATACAAAGGAACTTGAGTCACATAGCAACCAGCTTTTAACTATGACTTTAACCTATGGTACTGTCTTATTTCACTTCTACTTACATGGAAGCAAGTAATAAGACTATTTTTGCTGATTTTTTTCAATTAACATTAAACTTTTTAACAGTAATTTGTTGCAGAGATGTAGAGAAAGTCATGTGAATGAAACATAAGATTTTTTTGACTTACGAGAATATGGCGCTCAGGTACAGATTTTTAACGATCACTAACAACTGTAAACAAAACACGACGCGGCTGTAATGGCGTCAGTGGACACAATCAACTAGTGATGGGACAAAAATAACACAACTATTTTGAAACAGTTTCGCTAACACAATAAATATTTAAAACTGTTTCATAAAACACTTCTGGAAATGGCGTGCATTGTGTTGTTCTTTCATGTATCGCTTCCCCGCAACAGACCCATGCAACGTCAAAGAAGTTGTTTCACTTATTGCAACAGTTATTATGTGTGGTTGTTGTGTTCCACTAGTGTTAATATTTTGTCATTGTTGACCGCAAGGGTCGCCTTTGTACCTTGTAGCGCGCGGTCTGATATTATCGTCAAATTCTAATGTACTAAACAAACTCATTCCCTCTCGTTAACGCACAACAATTCTTAGCTTCTGTAATTTGATAACTTCCTCTTCGGTGTACCTAATGAGTGGTTGCATTTGTGATTTTATCGATGGACTGTATTTATCTCAATAGCATTTGAGGGTAGACGCAACAGTTTAGGAAATTTTTGTTGCAGGAAACTGTTATTTCGAAAGTGTTTCGTGGTTGCAACAGAAGCAGATTCTTTCGCAAAAAAACATTTCCCACCACTATAATGAACCAGAGAGACGACTAGAGACAGCTCCAGGCCATAGGCAGATGGAGTGAACAGTGGTGGATGGCCATCAGCCCGCAGAAGAGCTCAGCTCTACTGCTGGCTAAAGTCCGTGGCTGGCGGCCGGAGAGGTCGCTGAGGTTGCGGCGGCGGCGGATATCCTGGGTCCGCACCGCCAAATACCTTGGAGTCCTCCTCGACCGCGGCCTTACTTTCACTCCACATGTCAGGGAGAAGGTCGGTATGGGACACGCTGCCCTACGGCAATTGTTTCCCATCTTCCGCTCCGCCATGCCTACATACCTAAAACTACGGCTGTACCGCGCGGTCATCCCGCCCCTGATGCTGTACGGCTGCGAGGTCTGGGGTTCGGTGGCTCGTTCCACCATCCGCAGACTGCAGACTGTGCAGAACAGGGCATTGAGGATGATATATGGCACAGACCGTAGATTCCCGTCCCACATTCTCCATTCCCACTCCGGAATCCCTTACATAGTGGACGTTGTGCGAGAAAGAGCTCGCACAATATACACTACACTTGCTCCTCACCCAAATCCCCAGGTGAACACTCTCGGTCTTTACGACCACACGCTGCCTAGGAGACGCGTAAGCTACCGCCTTCCCAAGGACGCCTTGGGATGGTAGTTTTCCGGCCACCTCTCCCTTTATTGTTCTACCCGCCAAGTTAAGCAGTTGTACTGCGACCAGATCTGCAACACTGGCTTTCCCCCACCCCATACCTACATCTTTTCAGTTCTCCCCGCTAGCCGGCACTGCTTTCCTTGACAGCCCGCAAGCGGCTGGCCAAGTTAAGCAGCATCGGGCCTGCTTGCTCCCTCTCTGGGTGGGTGACCACTCCGGTAGGTAAGCCAGCCCTCGCCGGCTGCACAAAGGGAAACACCCTGCCCACATTACTTTGACACAGAAATAAACGCTTGCACAAGACTACATCTTAAAATCCGCGAGAAAAGCGGATAGGTACCGTGGTGATTTACCACCGCCCGAGTACACTCGGGCGACTAGTTCCTGCTCCTAGCCTCCTAGCACATGCGTGAAACTGCTACAGTAGCGTTACGGTGGCGCTAGAATGAAATGGTATTTACTTTCCGGACACGTCTTCAGCAATTGATGAAAATGCCCTATTCTCATCAATTGTACCTTTACCATTGGCAAAAAATCTTCTGTGTTCCACTCACATGACTTTCTCTACTTATCTGTAACAAATTATTGTTAATAAGCTTATTCTTCTTCTACTTCATGCTAATCGAGACAAACGTTATCAGAAGCGATGGTATTACTTAGTTACTTATAGGTAGAAGGGAAATACACTAGGCTAAACGATAGTCAAATGCTTTAAAATGTGTTAAGTATTTTAAAACTGAAATCAATAACAAGGAATATCTTAAAAATCTGATGTGTACCATTCACATAACTTTCTCTAAATCTCTGCAACAAATTATTCTTAAAAAGCTTATACTTTTATTTACTTTATGCTAATCAGAAAAAATTAGCAGAAATAGTCTTATTACTCGCTTCCTGGTAAGTAGAAACGAAATAAGGGACAAGCATAGGTTAAAGTGATAGTCAAAAGCTGGTTGCTATGTCAATGAAGTTCCTTTGTTTATATGGATAGGAGTTGACAAGTTCTTGTATGAGAATAGTATACGTTTTTCATAACAGAAACCAAAAATAAGGAATGTCTCAAAAACGACGAACTCCTCGAAAAAGATGTATATTACATAAATTGTGTGTTTGAATGTGCTCTACATTTTCTGTATAGTAAGTTTTTGTTCATCTCTTACGGTTTAGCAGTTATTCAAATTTCAGTAAAATTCATCCAGAATAAACTACTCTTCACAGGCTATTCCCAGAAAATTCAAAATATACATTTTATTTGTCAGGTAAATATAATATACGATATTTTGATCAAAATCGTTAGAGCCATTTTTTAGAAAATCAAAATTTTCAAAAAAAGTTCCATGTAAAGGGTAGTTTGGGGTGGGGAGATTTTTATCAAAATCTTCGTGTCGCATTCCTGGAAGATACTAAACTTAAATATCAAGTTTGGTATTTTATCGATTTTTCGTTTTTGAGTTATCGTGTTCACAGACACACGGACACACACACATACACACGGACCTTTTTCTGAAAATACTTTTTTTTTTTTTTTGGATACAGGGGACCCTAAAGCATATATTTGCGGTGAAATCTCGGTATCGAACTTTTTGGTGGAGTGCAATACCTTCTCTATATACTATGTACACAGTGCGTATAGAGAAAGTAAAAAATAGCAGAAATACTTATTACTTGCTTCCTTGTAAGTAGAAGCGATAAAAGGAAATACCATAGGTTAAAGTGATAGTCAAAAGCTGGTTGCTATGTGACTGAAGTTCCTTTGTTTGAGAAAAATTCCTGTTTGAGAAAAATATGTTTTTCAAGATTGAAACCAAAAACAAGGAATATCTAAAAAAACGACCAATCCCCACGAAAAAATGTATGTAACATATATTGTGTGTTTTAATGTGCTCTACATTTTTTGCTTGGTAAGTTTTTGTCAATCTCTTACGGTTTGCCAGTTACACAAAATTCCGTAAAATTCATCCAGAATAAAGTAGTCTTCAGAGGCTATTCCCAGAAACTTCAGGGTATACATATTATTTGTCAAGTATATATCTTTAATATACGATATTTTAATTAAAATCGTTAGAGCCATTTTTTGGAAAATCAAATTTTTCGAAAATTTTTCCATCTGCAGGGTAGTTGGGGGTTGGAGATTTTCTTGAAAATCTTCGTTTCGCATCCTTGGAAGATACTGAACTGAAATACCAAGTTTGATATTTAATGGTCTTTTCGTTTTTGAGCTATGCCGCCCATAAAACACACACAGACAATTTTTCTAAAAATGTTTTTTTTTATTATTGGTCTCAAAACATGTATTTCCAGTGAAATCTCGGTACCGAATTTTTGGGTGCAATGCAATACCTTCTCTATACACTATGTAGATAGTACGTGTAGAGAAAGTAAAAAAGAAATGTTCGTTAAATACCAAACTTAGTATTTAAATTCAGTATTTTTCAAGGATGCGACACTAAGGTTTTAAAATAAATCCCTCTCACCCCTACCCACCCTTTTTATGGGACATTTTTTAAACTTTTGATTTTCTCAAAATTGCCTTTACGATTTTGATTAAAATATCGATATTAAAAATATTTACAAGACAGATAAAATGTATACCTTATATTTTTTTGTGAATAGCCTCTAAGGAAATTTTTATACTGGATGAATTTTGCGGAATTTTGCATAACTGGTAAACGTGAGAAATAGACAAAAGCTTGCTTAATAAAAAGGTAAGAGCTCATTAAAACTCACAATTTATGTTGTATACATTTTTTCATGGAGTTGATCGTTTTTGAGATATTCCTTGTTATTGGCTTCAGTTTTAAAACACTTATACGGTTGCTATGTAATTGAAGTACCTTTGTTTGTATGGCCAGTAGTTGACAAATTCCCATATGAGAAAAATATAAGTATTTTAACGCTGAAACCAATAAAAGGAACATTTCAAAAATATCAACTCCACGAAAAAAATGTTTATGACATTAATTGTGTGTTTTATCGTGATCTACATTTTTTGTTTTGTAAACTTTTGTCTATCTCTTACAGTTTAGCAGTTAAGCAAAATTTGGTAAATTCACCCAGAATAAAGATGTAGCTGGGGGAGGGAGGGATTTTCTTAAAAATCTTCGTGTGGCACCTTTGGAAGATACCGAACTTAAATACCAAATTTAGTATTTAACGGTCTTTTCGATTTATGCTGTCCACAGCCACTCACATACACACACGCGCTCACGCACACACACATGGACCTCTTTTTAAAAATGCTTTTTTGGAATTCAAGGGGACCCAAAACACGTATTTCCTGTGAAATCTCGGTATCGAATTTTTGGGTGGAATACAATACCTTTTCTATACACTATGTACATAGTACGTGGGATTTTCTTGAAAATCTTTGTATCGCATCCTTGGATGATACTGAACTTAAATACCAATTTGGTATTTAACGTACTTTTCGTTTTATGCTGCCCAGATACACATACACACAGACGGACATTTTTCTAATTTTTTTTTTTTGATTCAGGGTATCTCAATACAATACCTTCTCTATATACTATGTACATATGTAGAGAGAAAGTAATATAATCTGACAGCTCTATTTGTAAACTCATTTTCTGTAAACCTGAATGTTTGTATGTGAACATTTTAAAAGTGCATCAAGTAGCTCGTTTTTATTAGAACAATGAATTTACACTGTACACAGTTATTATTTAATTAACCATTTAAGTTATAATTTTGCTACATGGTGAAAATGTCACTATTATTATGAATAATAAGTGTTATTTGTTGCAATATGTGGATTTTCGAAATTTGACAGCTGTATTACCTTAACCCGCTTTTGCCCATCTGTCACAATGTTATCCCTCAACTACTTGAACACCACAAATAAGAAGACTTAACATTGCGGGTCACAAAGGGCTTAGCCAAGTGACGAACATTTTTTCACAACCCTCTTCACTTTGTCTGGGAATGAAAGCAAAGGGTTGCGTTCTCTCACTCGACGTGGTCCGGACGAGTCACTCCTGTACCCACAACAGGGTGCATCGTCATTTTGGCAGGAACCCAACTAGTTTCTCGCTAAAATGCGTAGGCGTTTCGTGGCGCAATGGACCTCGGTTTCGAGTCCCACCTTGGTTCCTATATATATGCAGAGTGTTTCAGAAATAATTTTACAAACTTCGGGTATGGGTTCCTTACACCACAAGAAGGAAGAAAGTTCATATGAACATATGTCCCATAATCCTTTGTTTTCTCGTTAGGATGTGTTCAACATAGTGGTACACTTATAACACACAAACCTCATAGTAAATGTCTCACCCTGGCAAAAGCTCCGGGATGGTCTCAAATGGTTTTGCAGGTTTCCATGACATGTCGATGAAGCGTTTCTGCATCCAGGATGGCTGCTCCATAAACCAATGATTTAAGACGCCCCCAGAGGTAAACATCCGCAGGATTGAGGTCAGGAGAACGTGCAGGCCATGGAACTGGTCCTCCTCTGCCTATCCATCGTTCATTTTGGATACCAGTCAGTGCAATTCGAACAATGCGACTAAAGTGTGCAACGGTTCCTGTCTCAGCAAGGCGATGATAAACAACGACAAAGATGGGATGTCTGGAAACGCCATCTGATAGAGCCGTGCAGCCTCGCGTCTTTACCATTCGCGCGACCATACATAAAAATCATGTCTGCCTGTTCACGAAATGAATATCCAGCCATGGTGGAACAAAACACGTGCAGTTAATTCACTACATGTACACAATTCAAACGTAGAAGATAGACTAATTACAAATGACTAACGTAAACAAGTCTCCATGGCAACTCTTCGCCATCTACCGTCAAAACCTTCTATGAGTGCATAGAGAAATGAAGTTTTGAGGTTGGACTCCGAAGGCCGTTCGACTCACAGTTTCATTGTGACAAAAATAGCGCAAAAACCAAGTATTAAGGAACATATGTTCATATGAGCTTTTGTCCTTATTTTCGTGTGAGGAATCCATACCCGAAGTTTGCAAAAGTATTTCAGAAACATCCTGTTTATATATGAGGGTCGATTAATAAAGTCATGGCAATTATTTTTACTTTCTCTACACGTACTATGTACATAGTGTGTAGAGAAGGTATTGCATTGCACCCAAAAATTCGATACCGAGAGTTCACCGGAAATACACATTTTGGGTCCCCCTGAATACAAAAAGAATCATTTTTGGAAAAAGGTACATGTGTGTCTGTGTGTCTGTGGACAGTATAGCTCAAAATGAAAACACCGTTGAATCCAAGTTTGGTATCTTCTAAGGACACGAAGATTTTCAAGAAAATCCCCCCACCCCCAACTACCCTTTACATGGAACTTTTTTCGAAAATGTTTATTTTCTTAATCACGGCTCTAACGATTTTGATTAAAATATAGTATATTAAAGATATTTACCTGACAAATAAAATGTTTATCTTGAATTTTCTGGGAACAGCCTCTGAAGACTACTTTATTCTGGATCAATTTTACGGAATTTTGCATAACTGCTAAACGGTAAGAGATGGATGAAAACTTACAACACAAAAAATGTAGAACACATTAAAACACACAATTTATGTTATATATATTCCACTTTTTCGTGGAGTTGATCGTTTTTTAGATATTCCTTGTTTTTGGTTTCAGCTTTGAAAAACTTGTATTTTACTCATACAGGAATTTGTCAATTCCTATCCATACAAACAAAGGAACTTCAGTCACATAGCAACCAGCTTTTGACTATCACTTTAACCTATGGTACTCCCTTATTTCACTTCTACTTACAAGGAAGCAAGTAATAAGACTATTTCTGCTAATTTTTCTCGATTAGCATGAAGTAAATAGAAGCATAGGCTTTTTAACAATAATTTGTTACAGAGATGTAGAGAAAGGCATGTGAATGGAACACATCAGATTTTTTATTTCCCAAACAGGCGCCGTCGTGGGACATTTAATATATACGGTGAAGGTGTGTTGAATGAGCTTCTGAACGTTGTCACCAGATGGGGTATGGATGCAGGTATCTCTGGAAAAATAATAGGCCAAACAACATTTTGACATCATTGTTTTATTATCGTACAGCCTTTTATCGCATCATTACAAGCTTTTCAGCTGTTTAGCGACCTTCAAAGCAGTCTCCTCCGTTGTCCACAGTGCGTTGCCAGCAGTCTTCGAGGCTCTGGTCGATAACAGCCACCGATACAGCCTGACACAGAACGTCCACTGCGAGGCAGGTCGGCAGTTGACTCTCTTCCTGCTTTGAGGACAGTGGGACGTGTGGAAAGCACAGTACCTGTGTTTAACTATGCACTTTTGAAAAATCAAAATTCATGGGTTTGCTTTGTCACAGGTCAATGAAATTCATACCATGTAACAAACAGCTATTTCTTAACATTAGTCTGGGGTACGTCAATGAAGGGAAGATTGCGGGAAAGCGGTGCTTGGTGAAGAGGATAGCGTGCCTTTCTCCGGGTTGATGGACAACCGCCAACGCTCGCACCGCTTTTGGAGGAAGCGGAGGTGTCTCTGAATGGGGCTGAAGGCTCTGCATGAGATTTGTGAGAATAACAGCACGTCATCAGCATATTGAGCTATGTTAACGTGCTGTTATGTTGGAAGGTCGGCCACGTAGACCCTGAAAAGCGTGGGGGATAGTACAGAGCCTTTGGGGACTCCGTCTCTTATTGGCTTTAGTGTAGATTTGTGTCCTGCAACTTAAACTACAAATGAACGGTGTTTAGTATGCGTAATAGATGTTTGATGTGTGACGGAAGCTCCAGACAGATGAGTCTTAGAAACAGACCCGCGTGCCAGGTCGTAGAAGAGGCCTTCTCCATGCCCAGCGACACCGCTGCAGTGTAGGCCTTGCCCCTGATGTCCAGGACAGCGGCCTCCACCACTCGCAGTAGTTGCTAGGGTGTAGAATGCCCAGGACAGAAACCAACCTGAAGTTTAGGATGGCTTGAATGTCTCCCAAAAGAGGGGACAAGCGGGTTAGCAGTAGCCTCTCGAGGATTTTCGAGAGAACTGATAGGAGGCTGATGGAGCGGTAGTTGGAAGGATAGACTGGATCTTTCCCCGGTTTCAAAATGCATATCACCCGGGCCTCCCTCCACTTGCGAGGAAAGTGGCACAAGGTGAAGCACATGTTGAAGACCTTGGTCAGAAAGAGCACAGGCTTGTTGGGAAGGCAGCGAAGCATGGCGAGGGTTAGCTCGTCAGGTCCCGCTGCCTTTTTGGGGTTGAGACGTTGGAGCTCATTAGATCAGATGACAGGAACTCGGTGTGCCTCATCAGGGGGACTTCGAACTGACTAATGGGCCAAGTTGCACCGTTTTAAATCTGCTGATCATGGGACAAGAAAGTTCCAGAAGTAGAAGTCATTATTGTTCGTGTACAGTACACACAGTGCGTCAGTCGGAACTTTGATGTAGTGTCCTGAGAACCGCAGAGGTGTTCACTCACTCAGGTATGGCTATGGATCGAGAATGGAAAGGAAACCGCCGGCATCAATTAGTTAAGAACGATCGAACGCTATACACTTATACATGTGCGGTGATTACGGGTGGGCAAGTTACAGGCTCGTACATTCGGCGCGTACTGCTAGAGATATAAGTGTAGATGTTTATATTGGTAATTAGGACAGCATAATAAATAATAGTACATCAATATTTACTTTTTTGTGAAATAAATGCTTTTCTTATTCATAGTAGTATGTTTTCAGGTTGGTTAGCGCTAGTAGGCGTGACCTACACTTGTTTATTTTCCTCGAGAGTGTAGGGCGGAAGAAGCGGTAATGAGTGTTGTATGAGAACTGAGTTCGAATGTTTTTTGCAAGGTCAATGACCCCACACTATCTAAGTCAACAAGTCAAGTGTTGAGGTATGAACACGAGAAAGCAAAACGTATATATAGCCTGTTCTGACAGGTTGTTTATTTCTCGGCGCAGTTACGAACACGCAAAACAATCATTAGTTTGTAAAATAACTGTTAGACAAAGAAAAAAATCAACCACATCGAAGTGGTTACATATCAGTATGTATATTTATACAGGGTTACTACAAAAGAAATAGACAACTTCAACTGCATGTAAAACAAAAACTATTAGAGATAGCAACCTAATTATTTTGGAGGTATGTTGAGAAACTCTCAAAGTTTCGTTTGTTACTATTGGTAACGCTGTAGTGTTTTGTTTGTTGTTGCAGAAGCTGAAACGGCGGAAAATCCTGTGGAAAAGGCATATTGCGTGTTGGAATATTCTAGAACGCAATCAGCAACTGTTGCCCAACGACATTTTAGAACACGTTACCACAAAACGCCACCGACTAGACAGTCAATCTACGACTGGTATAGAAAATTCGAGACAACGGGATGTTTGTGCAAAGGGAAGAGCTCGGGAAGACCAAGAGTTTCAGAAGAAAACGTTGAACGTGTTCGTTCTGCCTACATAAGAAGCCCACAGAAATCGACATCTAGGGCAAGCATGCAATTACAAATTCCACAGCAAACTGTATGGAAAATCTTGCGGAAGCGACTGCACATGATGCCTTACAGATTACAGATGTTGCAGTTTCTGAGTGAAGAAGATAAGGTCATACGGCGTGACTTTTGCATCGACATGTTGCGACATGATGAAGACGATGCTGGTTCTTGTGAGCGCATCATTTCATTTTTGTGGTAACGTGTTCTAAAATGTCGTTGGACAACAGTTGCTGATTGCGTTCTAGCAAATTCCAACACGCAATATGCCTTTTCCACAGGATTTTCCGCCATTTCAGCTTCTGCAACAACAAACAAAACACTACAGCGTTACCAATAGTAACAAACGAAACTTTGAGAGTTTCTCAACATACCTCCAAAATTATTAGGTTGCTATCTCTAATAGTTTTTGTTTTACAGACAGTTGAAGTTGTCTATTTCTTTTGTAGTAACCCTGTATTTACTATACACACAGGCTATTAAAGGTATAGATACGGATATTTTTATAAATGATGCATATGTATCCACCGATATATCCATATACGTAGGTTTGAATTTTAATATACTTATACTCTTTTTCAAGTGATAGATTGATGTTCCTTTCTTCTTGTGTGGTTTTTTAAAGCCATCACATAGCGATCCGATCATTCAAAATTGGACTGTCTCTTTAGCCTACTGCCTATCACTTATATCTTAAACGAATGTAAAGAAGAGGGTAAAAGAATAGGATTTGACTGAATTGTTTGTAGAAGTGTGAGTGAAGAAAGCCAAGTGAATGTTTTCCTACATCTGCAAAGATGGTGTTTCTGTTATTTCTACTCCTACAAAGACAGTAATTCAAACCTTTAGTAGCAATAAAAGCAATTTTCAGAAGCCATTCTTTAGTACACTTTTTATTACCACGGTTATGTTGCTAAAACATTTTTGAGAATTACCACTTTCACAACACATTACATGAGTATTTTAAATTTCTATGGAATTAATTAACTAGAAGACGTTATCATTTTTAACGGAATAATTAGAGAAGCGATACTACATATACTGAAACATTTTCAGAACTCTTTAAAAAGTAAACATGTTAAATCGAGAGGGAAACTGATATACATAACATTCACTTAGTTTTAAGTTATTACTTTCTCTACACGTACTATGTACATAGTGTAAAGAGAAGGTATTGTATTCCAACAAAACATTCGATACCGAGATTTCACTGGAAGTAGATTCTTCCTGAATCTAAAAAAAAGCATTTTTGGAGAGGGTCTGTGTGTGTGTGTGTGTGGGGGGGTGTGTCTGTGGACAGCATAGCTCAAAATCGAAAAGATCGTTAAATACCAAAAGTGGTACTTAAGTTTGGTATCTTTCAAGGATATGACACGAAGATTTTCAAGAAAGTCCCCCCCCCCAACCCAAACTACACTTTACATGGAAAAAAGATGGACATTTTTATTTTATTTAAATGGCTTTAACGCTTTTGATTACAATCTCTTATATTTAAGATATTTACATCATAAATAAAATGTATATCTTGAATTTTCTGAGAATAGCCTCAAAAGTCCTCTTTATTCTGGAGGCTTTTTATTGAATTTTGTATAACTGGTAAACCGAAAGAGATAGACATAAACTTGGTATACAAAAAATCTGATGTGTTCCATTCACATGACTTTCTCTACAACTCTGCAATAAATGATTGCGAAAAAGCTTATGCTTCTATTTACTTCCTGCTAATCGAGAAAAAAATTTGCAGAAATAGTCTTATTACTTGCTTCCTTGTAAGTAGAAGCGAAATAAGGGAGTAACATACCTGGTTGCTATGTGACTGAAGTTCCTTTCTTTGTATGGACACGAGTTCACAAAGTCCTGTATGAGAAAAGTGTTTTTTATAGCTGAAACCAAAAATAAGGAATATCTCAAAAACAATCAACTCCACGAAAAAAATGCATTTAACATAAATTGTGTGTTTTAAAGTGCTCTACATTTGTTGTGTGGTAAGCTTTTGTCTCTCTCTTACGGTTTAGCACTTATGCAAAATTCCGTAAAATTGACCCAGAATAAAGCAGTCTTCAGAGATTATTCCCAGAAAATTCAAAATATACATTTTATTTGCCATGTAAATATTTTTAATATACGATATTTTAATCAAAATCGTTAGATCCATTTTTCAGAAAATCAAAATTTTCGAAAAAAGTTCCATGTAAAAGGTAGTTTGGGGCGGGGGGATTTTTCTCAAAATCTTCGAGTCGCATCTCTGGAAGATACTAAACTTAAACACCAAGTTTGGTATTTTACCGACTTTTCGTTTTTGAGTTATCGTGTTCACAGGCACATGGACACACGCACGGATGTTTTTCTGAAAATACTTTTTTTGAATACAGGGGACCCTAAAATATATATTTCCGGTGAAATCTCGGTATCGAATTTGTTGGTGGAGTGCAATAACTTCTCTATAACCTATGTACATAGTGTGTATAGAGAAAGCAAAAATCTGATGTGAACCATTCACATGACTTTCTCCATATACCTGCAACAAATAATTCTTAAGAAGCTTATACTTCTATTTACTCTATGCTAATCAGAAGAAATTAGCAGAAATAGTCTAATTACTCGCTTCCTTGTAAGTAGAAGCGAAATAAGGGACAACCGTAGGTTAAAGTGATAGTCAAAAGCTGGTTGCTATGTCAATGAAGTTCCTTGGTTTATATGGATAGGAGTTGACAAGTTCCTGTATGAGAAAAGTATACGTTTTTCATAGCAGAAATCAAAAAAAAAGGAATGTCACAAAAACGACGAACTCCACGAAAAAAATGTATATAACATAAATTGTGTGTTTTAATGTGCTCTACATTTTTTGTGCAGTAAGTTTTTGTCCATCTCTTACGGTTTAGTAGTTATTTAAAATTTAGTAAAATTCATCCAGAATAATCTACTCTTCAGAAGCAATTCCCAGAAAATTCAAGATATACATTTTATTTGTCAGGTAAATATGTTTAATATACGAACTTTTAATCAAAATCGTTAGAGCCATTTTTGAGAAAATAACAATTTTCGAAAAAAGTTCCATGTAAAGGGTAGTTGGGGGTGGGGGGATTTTTCTCAAAATCTTCGTGTCGCATCCCTGGAAGATACTAAACTTAAATACCAAGTTTGGTATTTTACCGAGTTTTCGTTTTTGAGTTATCGTGTTCACAGACACACGGACACACGGACACACACACACACACACACACACACACACACACACATACACACACACACACGGACCTTTTTGTGAAAATGCTTTTTTTGGATATTGGGGATGCTAAAACATATATTTCCGGTGAAATCTCGGTATCGAATTTTTTGGTGGAGTGCAATACTTTCTCTATACACTATGTGCATAGTGCGTATGGAGAAAGTAAAAATGAAGATGAGCATAAAACACACAATTTATGTCATATACGTTTTTTTTTTTTTTCGTTGAACTGACCGTTTCTGAGATATTCCTTCTTATTTGTTTCAGATTTAATATACTTAAACCCTTTTTGCATGGAAAGTTGTAAACTCCTAGCCCTGCATAAAAACGGATTTCAACCAAATGGCAACCAGCCTTTAAAATATTTTAGTATCGTTTTTGACTAGTGTATTTCCTTATTTTCCTTCTACTTACAAGGAAGCAAGGAATTAGGACAAATTATGCTAACGTTTATCTCGATTATAATAAAGTAGATAGTGGAATATACTTTTTAACAATAATTTGTTATAGCGTTGTAGAGAAAGTCATGTGAGTGGGACACGTCAGATTTTTTTCTTTCTCCTGGTTATGCAAAGAGAACATAATATCAAATCATCATTTATCAACCAGCTCTTAAAATGTTAGACTGCTTTTTAAGCCGACTATATTCCCATTGTACGTATAAGTAAGAAATAACACAATTTCTAGAAAGACATATATAAAGTGGATAGAAGAAGAGTTTATTGAAGAAAGAGAAAGTAATGTGAATGTAAGACTAGATATTTTTATTTTTTATGTGGTAATTGGAGGAAATATTCATTCCAACTTGAATTATGTAATGCGTTTTTTCTGGAGGTATAGGTTTTCAGGTTCCCGTACAAATCAAAGGTAATTTTTAGAAACTTAAGTTAAAATTAAAAACGAAACTCTGTTAAACTCCAAAGTGGTAGTAGCAGTAGTTATAATAGTTCCATTTCTAGTTATAATAATAAAATAAACTACTACAACCAGTAAGAAACGAAGCAATGAAGTTATATCTCAGACTTAGATTACGGAGCACCCTGTACCACTACCTTTTCCCTCGGTGAATTGTAAAAGCTGTGAAGGAGCGACATTTCTATTTAAAAGCTGAGATGTTGACGTGAATAGCTTTCTGTGGAGAACACCGCAGCCTTCACATTTCCTTGCCATATAAAAAAATAATATAAAAAACCTGATGCATCAAGTGTAAAATATTTTGGGATTCCCTTCTCACAATGCTTCTTCGGACAGAAGTAATAGGCTTAATGCTCTACACCCCCAACCCCCAACCCCTCTTCACATGGACGTGTTTCTGTCCATATTATGACAAAGCAGCTGAAACTGTAAGCTGGGTATTTATTCTGAGCATTTCAGGAGAAACAATCCACTACTTTTCAAACAATGAACATCAGAAACACTATCCCTACTTTTGCCTTATCATTCAAAGCTATTTCATGCACAGAAATCTTAGCGTGAGCCTAATTTGTGTTTAAATTGTCAAGGTTCGTCAGTAGTCAAATAGGTCAGTTGCAAATTCTTGGTTCACACTTGCTCTTAAATTAATACGTGAGCATATGGTAATGTAGCATAAAATAAATAACATTTATAAAACCGAAAACAGTATTTAAGTGCTAGAAAACAATACAAAACAATGCTTTCCGAAATTTAGAGTCATATATAATGAAATTCTAATAAACAACTCTCCAATAAATGCAAAAAATCTGTGTTCCATTCACATCTCTATATCTCTGCAATGAATTCTTTTTAAAAAGCTTATGCTTCTATTTACTTCATACTAAACGAGAAAAGAATTAGCAGAAATAGTCTTATTACTTGCTTCCTTGTAAGTAGAAGCGAAATAGGGGAGTACCATAGGTTAAAGTGATAGTCAAAAGCTGGTTGCTATGTGACTGAATTTCCTTTGTTTGTATGGACACGAGTTCACAAGATCCTGTATGAGAAAAGAATACGTTTTTTATAGCTGATACCAAAAACAAGGAATATCTCAAAAACAGTCAACTCCACGAAAAAAATGTGTGTATTATAAATTGTGTGTTTTAAAGTGCTCTACATGTTTTGTGTGGTAAGTTTTTATCCATCTCTTACGGTTTAGCAGTTATGAAAAATTCCGTAAAGTTGACCCAGAATAAACTAATCTTCAGAGGCTATTCCCCGAAAATTCAAAATATACATTTTATTTGTCAGGTAAATATCTTTAATATACAATATTTTAATAAAAATCTTAGACACATTTTTTAGAAAATCAAAATTTTCGAAAAAAGTTCCATGTAAAGGGTAGTTAGGAGTGGGGGGATGTTTCTCAAAATCTTCGTGTCGCATCCCTGGAAGATACTAAACTTAAATAACAGGTTTGGTATTTTACCGACTTTTTGTTTTTGATTTATCGTGTTCACATACACACGGACACACGGACACTCGCACACACACACACACACACATACACACGGAACTTTTTCTGAAAATACTTTTTTTTGGATACAGGGGACCCTAAAACATATATTTCCGGTGAAATCTCGGTATCGAATTTTTGGTGGAGTGCAATATCTTGTCTATACACTATGTACATAGTGCGTATGGAGAAAGTAATATAAACACTTAATTGTAATAAATAGTTGGAAAAACCGTAGTAATCCTGACTCCTTGAGTTGTTAAATTTCATAATTTTTTGTTAACTTCTACCATGCGTCACTTCCTTCCAAGTAAAACTTCATATTTAAAAAGTCAACAGCAGACTTATTAGTACTTTTTGTCTTTCTACTTTATCTACACATACTATGTACATAGTGTATATAGAAGGGATTGTATGCCACCCAAAAAAAAATCGATACCGAGATTTCACCGATGTGTGTGTGTGTGTGTGTGTGTGTGTGTGTGTGTGTGTGTGTGTGTGTGGACAACATAGCTCAAAAAACGAAAAGACCGTTAAATACCAAACTTTTTCAAGAAAACCTCACCTCCATCTTCCCTTTACATGGAACTTTATTCGAAAATTTTGATTTTCTCAAAACTGACTCTTGATTAAAATATCATATATTTAAATGGAAAATAAAATGAATACCTTGAATTTTCTGGGAATAGGGTCCCCAATATCCAGAAAAGCATTTTCACAAAAAGGTCCGTGTGTCCGTGTGTCTGTGAACACGACAACTCAAAAACGAAAAATCGGTAAAATACCAAACTTGGTATTTTAGTTTAGTATCTTCCAGGGATGCGACACGAAGATTTTGAGAAAAATCCCCCCACCCCCAAATACCCTTTACATGGAACTTTTTTTGAAAATTTTGATTTTCTCAAAAATGGCTCTAACGATTTTCATTAAAATTTCGGATATTAAAGGTATTTACCTGAAAAATGAAATGCATATCTTGAATTTTCTGGGAATAGCCTCTGAAGAGTAGTTTATTCTGGATGAATTTTACTAAATTTTGAATGACTGCTAAACCGTAAGGGATGGACAAAAACTTACTACACAAAAATGTAGAGCACTTTAAAACACACAATTTATGTTATATATATATTTTTTTCGTGGAGTTCGTCGTTTTATGTGACATTCCTTATTTTTGGTTTCTGCCATGAAAAACGTATACTTTTCTCATACAGGAACTTGTCAACTCCTATCCTTATAAACAAAGGAACTTCATTGACATAGTAACCAGCTTTTGACTATCACTTTAACCTACGGTTGTCCCTTATTTCGCTCCTACTTACAAGGAAGCGAGTAATAAGACTATTTCTGCTAATTTTTTCTGATTAGCATAAAGTAAATAGAAGTATAAGCTTTTTAAGAATTATATGTTGCAGGGATATGGAGAAAGTCATGTGAATGGTACACATCAGATTTTTTATTGGATCCCTTGTTAGTTATTGCTAACCAATGCTCTAAACAAGATAAGTTTCCTGACCCCTTTAGGATATCTAAAATTTTTCCTGTTTACAAAAATCTGATGGGTACCATTCACATGACTTGCTCCATCTCTACAATAAATTGTTGTTAAAAAGCTAATGCTTCTATTTACTTCATACTAATCGAGAGAAAAATTAGCAGAAATAGTCTTATTACTTGCTTCCTTGTAAGTAGAAGCGAAATAAGGGAGTACCATAGGTTAAAGTGATAGTTAAAAGCTGGTTGCTATGTGACTGAAGTTCCTTTGTCTCTATGGACAGGAGTTGACAAATTCCTGTATGAGAAAGTTATGTTTTTCAAAGCTGAAACTAAAAACAAGGAATATCTTAAAAAATATCAACTCCACGAAAAAATGTATCTAACTTTAACTGTGTGTTTTAATGTGCTCCATATTTTCTGTGTGGTAAGTTTTGTCCGTCTCTTACGGTTTAGCAGTTATGGAAAAATCCGTTAAATTCATCCAGAATAAAATAGTCTTCAGAGGCTATTCCCAGAAAATTCAAGATATACATTTTATTTGTCAAGTAAATATCTTAAATATACGAGATTTTAATCAAAATCGTTAGAGCCATTTTTAAGAAAATCAAACATTTCGTAATTTTTTCCATGTAAAGGGTAGTTTGGGGTGGGGGCTTTTCTTGTATATCTTCGTGTCGCATTCCTGGAAGATACCAAACTTAAATACCAAGTTTGGTTTTTAACGGTCTTTTCATTTTTGAGCTATGCTGCCCACAGACACACACAACACACATAGAGACATACACAGGCAGACAGACAGACAAGGACATTTTTCTAAAAATGTTTATTTTGGATTCAGGGGTCTCAAAACATGTATATCCGGTGAAATCTCGGTATCGATTTTGGGCTAATTACAAGACCTTCTCTATACACCATGTACGCAGTACGTATAGAGAAAGTAAAAAGGGAAACAGACAAGAAGTCTCTAACTATTCGCCAGTATCATTGGTTACATCGAAGGTAATTGAAACTGTAATTTTAGACCAGTTAGTTTCATATTTTGAAACTGACAGGATATTATGTGATGAGCAATACGGTTTTAGGCACAATTGGGTATGGAATCCCTTTAAATGAAGTACTTTACTCTTTTGAAAACAAACAGAATATAGCAGCGTTTATGTGATCTTAGTAAAGCTTTTGACATTTACCC
Organism: Hymenopus coronatus; assembly: GCA_030762935.1. Classification (NCBI taxonomy): domain Eukaryota; kingdom Metazoa; phylum Arthropoda; class Insecta; order Mantodea; family Hymenopodidae; genus Hymenopus; species Hymenopus coronatus. Next base: position 15,767,288 of record CM060884.1, read on the forward strand.
CACGATCTGCTGGTAAAAAATTAAAATATTATGGAATAAAAAGTAAAGAACTGTCCTTAATCCAATCATATCTTAGCAATAGAAAATAATCATCTCAATTAATGACCAAATGTGTACCGTCCGAGACGTAAGAATGGGAGTGCCTCAAGGATCTATTCTGGATCCTTTTCCTTTCATTGTTGTTGTTAATGACTTGCCCGCTGCTACTCCAGGTAGAGTGATCTCTTATGTCGTAAATATTATTTCAGTAAATATTTTTGAAAGGTCCAATATTTTAGATCAAATTTCTATCTTATTTAGTTTAAAATATAAACAAAGTAGAGAGCAAAAAGTTAAACTTCTTGAAATATGGTTGGAAAACAAGCTTTCCTGAAATGTTCACATAATGAAAATATGCAAAAGCTTGTCTAATGTTTTATTTCTCTTAAGAAGACTTAGGATGTGTTGTTTTTCCATTAGCACTTTATTCACTGTCTATTATAGTTTATTTCATTGTCATTTGAACTATGGTATTTTGCTCTGGAAAGGAAATGGCATGTTATTTATGGACCCATTCTATATTGGGCGTGAAAGATCGCTTAATTTTGCTCAGAGGCCTCTCTTATCAGACTTGAGGTTCTTTTCCGTGCCGTAAATCTACGACACGGGACCAACGGCTTTACTTCCCTTCCGAAGGAAGCCATGCTAAGGATTTTTACGCCCGAAAAAATCCGTCGTCCTCCGCCGGGTTTGAACCCGCGACCTTGGGTATATGAAGTTAGCATGGTAACCATTACACCACGGAGGGCGACTATTTTGCTCTGGGGTAGCAGTGGGGAAGGCAACCAAGTATTTTTACTCCAGAAGAAGGCTCTGAGAATATTGTAATTCTCGCCAACATTGTCGACCAATTTTTATAGAATTTTAAGTGTGGCATCTTTGTATGTTTCGGTTATAGAAATCTCTTAAATGGCATCTTTATCTTGGAGTGAAATTATAAATAAACTACCTTTAAATATAAGACAGATTGTAACCGCAAATTCTTTTAAAATTAGTGTTGGAACAGAATTAAGCGACCGAATGTTTACAACATACAAGAATATTTAAATATAGATGCATTTTAATGACTTGCTGACGAAACCTATTGAGTTGTATGTATGCCAAACTGTGAAACAAATCATCGGTATCAATATCATTATCTATCATGAGAGATTAAATAAAACACAGGACAGATTAATATGAAGTAACTCTGCTGTTATATATTGTTTATTTCAACATATTATTTGCATTAAAATCTTCTTTGAGGTAAGTAAGAAGCAAATTATGAGAAGAGGAAAAAACGAATCTGAAATGTAACAATTAGCGCCTTTCTCCTTTCATTCCATAAGCTTTCAGGTTACCCGTTTGTACATATTACAACTCAATTTGTCAGTTACGTCCACTATGGCCACGCCGTGGGATTTGCAGTGGATCAAACAGCGCAAGGGCGGGTTATCTCCGGGTTCTCCGGTATTCCCCGCCATCGCATTCCACCGGTGCTCCATGTTCCCTGTATCATCAGTATCATCGCCTGCGGTGCCATATGTAGTAAAAGCGGGCGTTAAACACTATATAAAATCTGATGTGTTCCATTCACATAACTTTCTCTACATCTCTGCGACAAATTATTGTTAAAAAGCATATACTTCTATTTTCTTCATGCTAATCGAGAAAAAGTTAGCAGAAATAGTCTTATTTCTTGCTTTATTGCAAGTAGAAGCGAAATAAGGGAGTACCATAGGTTAAAGGGAAAGCCAAAAGCTGGTTGCTAAGTGATTGAAGTTGCTTTGTTTGCATGGACAGGAGTTCCTGTATGTGAAAAGTAAGTTTTTCAAAGTTGAAAGCAAAAAGAAGGAACATCTCAAAAACGTTCAACTCCATGAAAAAGCTGTACATAACATAAATTGTGTTTCTTATCGTGATCTACATTTTTTGTGAAGTAAGAGTTTGTCCACCTCTTACGGTTTACCAGTTACGCAAAATTCATTCAGAATCAAGAGATCTTTGTAGGCTATTCCCATAAAATTAAAGATATACATTTTATTTGCCATATAAATATCTTTAATATGCGATATTTTAATGAAAATAGTAAGAGCGACTTTTGAGAAAATCAAGAATTTCGAAATTTTTCCCATGTAAAGCGTAGTTTGGGGTGGGGGGATTTTTCTCAAAATCTTTATGTCGCATCCCTGGAATATACTAAATTTAAATACCAAGTTTAGTTCTTTACCAACTTTTCATGTTCACAGACACACGGACCATTTCTGAAAATACTTTTTTTTTTTGGATACAGCAGACCCTAAGAGTATATTTCCGGTGAAATCTCGGTATCAAATTTTTGGGTGCATTACAATATACGCTGTGTAGATAGTAAGTGTAGAGAAAGTAAAAATATCCACTTGGACTTACACGTGGGCGCCTAGGATCAGAATCCCGTCGAGGAGTCAACGAACATTTAAGAACAAAGAGTTTGGTAAAGGATCGCTGCGTAACCAGGCACGAGAGTGAGAAAGTAGGTGATACGAAATTAAAGTGAAATGGATGATAGCAAAGGTGATGATGGAGTACTTGATGAACCGGAGAACCCGAAAAAATACCTGCGCAGACGTCGTTTTATCCAGTTGAACCCATACCGCCTTGGTGAGAGGCGAGCGGTGTAACCATTCTGCAACGACGCCACCTCTTGTACATGTTATACTGTTCATATAACATTATTATCTTACTTTTATAATGCTATATACGACAATTATTGTTTGCATGAAAATCTCAAATTAGACAATACGAATTGGGCTACATACAAGTTACAACAATGAAAGTAGCTGTTTGGATAAAAGTATTGTATTGTTAGCAATTCTTTAAGCGGGATTTTCCAAAGCGCCGTCCAGATTGTCAGTTGTCACACCTATTTTAATTTCACCCACTAATACCTACTATTTACTTTTATTCCAACCTTAAAGACAACGAAAGAAAAAAAACATTAGGAAAAATCGGATGTGTTCCATTGGCATGACTTTCTCTACATCTCAGCAACAAATTACTGCTTAAAAACCTATGTTCGTATTTACTTCATGCTAATCGAAAAAAAAAAAAAGCAGGTATAGTCCTATTACTTTCTTCCTTGTAAGTAGAAGCGAAATAAGGGAGTACCACAGGTTAAAGTGATAGTCAAAACCTGGTTGCTATGTGATTGAAGTACCTTTTTACTTTCTCTACACGTACCATGTACATAGTGTATAGAGAAGGTATTGTATTGCACCCAAAAATTCGATACCGAAATTTCACCGGAAATACATGTTTTGGGTCCCCCTGAATCCAAAAAAAAAACATTTTGAGAAAAAGGTCCGTGTGTGTGTGTGTCCGTGTGTCTGTAAACACGATAACTCAAAAACGAAAAGTAGCTAAAATACCAAACTTGGTATTTAAGTTTAGTATCTTCCAGGGCTGCGACACGAAGATTTTGAGTAAATCCCTCCACCCCCTACTACCCTTTACGTGGAACTTCTTTCGAAAATTTTGATTTTCTCAAAAATAGCTCTAACGATTTTGATTAAAATTTCGTATATTAAAGATATTTACCTGACAAATAAAATGTATATATTGAATTTTCTGGAAATAGCCTCTGAAGACTACTGTATTCTGGATACCAAACTTTGTATTTAAGTTTGGTATCTTCCAAGGATGCGACACGAAGATTTTCCCTTTACATGGAAATATTTTCGGAAAAAAATGATTTTCATTAAAATATCACATATTAAAGCCATTTCTATACAAATAAAATGTATATCTTAACATTTCTGGGAATAGCTTCTAAAGACCTGTTTATTCTGGATGAATTTTGCTTAATTTAGAATAACTAGTAAACCGTAAGAGATAGAAAAAAGCTTACTCTTCAAAAAATGTAGATCTCGTTAAAAATACACCAGTTGTGTCATATACGTTATTTTCGTGTAACTTACCGTTTTATAGGTATTCCTTGTTATTAGTTTCAGTTGTGAAGTACCTATACTTTTCACAGACGGGAATGTTCGTTTTTCTTTTGTTCTACTCCTGGCCAAGCAAAGAGGCGATTTGTAATGACAATCGCATAACGACAGCTTTTAAAACATTTGACTATCACTTTAGCCTAGTGAATTCCCTTAGTTCCAGTCTACTTAGAAGGACCTAAGTAATGAAACTCTGCTACTGTTTATCGCAAAGAAAAGGTATCAAGGTCCAACCGAAGTTGAGGTTTAATCACAAAAAATGCTGAACTTTACCCTGAAAATTAAGAGACAATGAATTTGAAAGGATCGCATTAACAAAATTAAGGGAAGCTCTCGAATCGATTAATGCGATAGTAGATTTCTTGTCACATAATAGAGCGACAAAAGGGAAAGAAAGAAATACAGCTTATTGTTGAAGTTGAAGATTGTGTAGTAGTAGCAAATGCCAACGAATCATCTAATGTGTCAAGTTGAGTGGAAATAGCAATTTGTTGTGCTCAAAAAATTAAATTAGCTAAATCCAAAAAACTATGTTGCATACGAAGATAAGGTACTGAAAACCGTAGTAAAAAGAATCTGATGTATTCCATTTGCATGACTTTCTCTACATCTCTGCAATAAATTATTGTTAAAAAGCTGATGCTTCCTTGTAAGTAGAAGCGAAATAAGGGAGTACCATAGGTTAAAGTGATAGTTAAATGCTGGTTGCTATGTGACTGAAGTTCCTTTGTTTGTTTGGATAGGAGTTCACAAATTCCTATATGAGAAAATTATTTTTTTAAGCTAAAACCAAAAACAAGCAATACTTCAAAAAACGATCAACTCATCGAAAAAAATAATATATATAACATAAATTGCGTGTTTTAACGTGCTCTACATTTTTTGTGTGATAAGTTTTTGTCCATCTGTTACGTTTAGCAGTTACGCAAATTTCCGTAACATTCATCAGAGTAAAGTAGTCTTCAGAGGCTATTTCCAGAAAATTCAAGATATAAAAATTTTTTATCAGGTAAAATATCTTTAATATACTACATTTTAATCAAAATCGTTAGCCATTTTTGAGAAAATCAAAGTTTTCGAAAAAAGTTGGAATGGGGGGATTTTTTTCCAAAATCTTCGTGTCGCGTCCTTATCTTAAATACCAAGTTTGCTGTTTTTCCGTCTTTTCGTATTTGAGTTATCATGATCACAGACACACATACCTTTTCCTGAAAATGCTTTTTTTGGATACGGGTGGGACCCTAAAACATATATTTTCGGTGCAATCTCTGTATTGAATTTTTGGAGAATGCAATATCTTCTCCAAACACTATGTACATTGTACGTGTAGAGAAATTAAACATATCTGATAATTTATATTTGAATTTTGCTTGCTTTTATGTTCTTTGGCGTTTTCTACTTGTTTAAATACACTCTGTCTGTGGATTTTAGTCACTGTAGTGAATAGCCGCAACGAATTATGAATTAAATGTCATATCTCCCTCTTGGAGGAATATCTCCATGAATATAATTTAAATGTAAGTAGAATATTAACGTTTTGCTTTGGATGGGGGCTCTTTTCAAATGAGCGGTGTAGATACAAGATCTTTTTTCAATGTTTAACCACAAAGTAACGTGTGAATTTGATGGGATAGACGGTTTCTTGTTAGTCATATCCTTCACTCTCTAATGGGCCAGTGTTCCCTCACCTGCGCATAAAAACTACGTCAATTGAACGGTTTTAGGATCTTAAGTGAGGGGCAGGATGAGCCACAAAAACTTGGGGAGGGTTCCTCGGCTTGTTAAGGGCAAGTGTCGTGTTTCGTGAAGCAAAATGGAGCAGAGGAACGAGTTGCATAACAAAAGACTCGAGGAGCTGGCCAAACGACCCTCGCCCCGATACAATTTCATATTATAACTTTGTAACAGATATTTAAATTTCATTGCTGGAGCAGTGGTGATGATTAATGATTTTTTGATTGGGATCCCGACCTGAAGCGAAACTGTGCGAAGGCATTATAACTCATCAGCCTTATTCTGACCCTTTCTTCCCGCCATCTTGACAAGGGGTTCATAATTGCGTCTGAATAGAACCGCATTTACAAAATGGCGCTACTTGTTGCGGAAACCTTGTTGCTTTCCTCTCACGGTATTATTGTAGTTCGTTGCAATTTCTTGAAAGATGAGGGTGCCTTTTTACTTTCTCTGCACATACTATGTACATAGTGTATAGAGAAGGTGTTGCATTCCACCCAAAAACTCGATACCGAGATTGCACCAAAAATATATGTTTTAGGTCCCCTTGAATCCCCCCCCAAAAAATATTTGTAGAAAAATTTCGTGTGAGTGTGCATAGCTCAAAAACGAAAAGACCGTTGAATACCAAACTTGGTATTTAAGTTTGGTATTTTCCAAGGAAGCGACACGAAGATTTTCAAGAAAATCTCCCCACTCGCAACTACCCTTTACATGGAACTTTTCCTACATGAGAAAAGTTGTTTTTTTAAAGCTGGAACCAAAAACAAGGAATATCTCAAAACGATCAACTCCATGAAAAAAATGTATATGACATAAATTGGGTGTTTAATCGTAATCTACATTTTTTGTGTTGTAAGTGTTTGTCCATCTCTTGCGGTTTACCATTTATGCAGAGTTCAATAAAAATCATCCAGAATAAAGAGGCAGTTAGAGATGTTTCTAGAAAATTCAAGATATACATTTTATTCAGTATGTAAATATCTTAGATATAAAAGATTTTAATCAAAATCGTTCGAGCCATTTTTGAGAAAATAAAAATTTTCTAAATATTTTCCATGTAAGGGGTAGTTTGGATTGGTCGCATCCTTGAAAGATACCAAAATTGGTATTTAACGGTGTTTTCTTTTTTGAGCTATGCTGTCCACAGACACACACACACACACATACACACGATCCTTTTTCCAATAATTCTTTTTTTTTTTTTTTTTTTTTGGATTAAAGGTGACCCAAAACGTGTTTCCGATGAGATCTCGGTAGCGAATTTTTGGGTGCAATACAATACCTTCTCTATACACTGTGTACATAATACGCGTAGAGAAAGTAAAAAGAGAAATAAATAAAATCCAATGAGAACTGTACATGAATTAACACAATTACCAAAGGTAGCAGGCCGGCGAAATGACCATTATAGTTAAAGAAGATATATAAATGGGACAATTAAAACATATCTCAGAGAAAATATCGACTTTTTACTTTCTCTACACGTACTATGCACATAGTGTATAGAGAAGGTATTGCATTGCACCCAAAAATCCGATACCGAGATTTGACTAAGATTTCTCCTTTATCCTAAAAAGCATTTTCAGAAAAAGGTCCGTGTGTGTCTGTGAGCACGATAACTCAAAAATGAAAGGTCGGTAAAAATACCAAACTTGGTATTTAAGTTTAGTATCTTCCAGGGATGCGACATGAAGAATTTGGGAATAATGCCCCCCACCCCAAACTACTTTTTACATGGAACCTTTTCCAAAAATTGTGTATTTCCCAAAAATGGCCCTAATGATTTTGATTAAAATATCGTATATTAAAAATATTTACCTGACAAATAAAATGTATATCTTGAATTTTCTGGGAATAACCCCTGAAAACCACTTTATTCTGGATGAATTTTACGGACTTTTGCATAACTGCCAAACCTAAGAGTTGGCAAACACTACACACAAAAATGTAGAGCAAGTTAAGACACACAATACATAATATGGAGGTGATGGTTTTTAAGATATTTCTTGCTTTTGGTTTCAGCTTAAAAAAAAAAAAAGGTATACTTTTCTCACACAGGAATTTGTCAGCTCCTATCCATACAAACAAAGATCTTCTGTCACATAGCAACCAGCTTTTGACTATCACTTTAACCCATGCTACTTCCTTATTCAGCTTTTGCTTACAGGGAAGCAAGTAATAAAATTATTTCTGCTATTATTTTCTCGATTAGTATGAAGTAAATAGAAGCATAAGGTTTTTTAAGAATAATTTTTTGTAGAGGTGTAGAGAAAGTTATGTGAATGGAACAGATTAGATTTTTTCTAATTAAGAATTTCTTTAAAATTAGTTGTAATGGTGATTAGTATCGTTCATGCAGAGGTTTTGCATTATATCTTCTTCTTTTGTTTTCCTTATTTTCCATTGGAGTTTTGAGGCCCCTTTAATAAAAAGAAACAAAATAGTACCGCTTGAGTGTGCAAGTGTATGTGTGTGTCCGTGTACCGGTGAACACGATAAATCAGAAACGAAAAGTCAGTAAAATACCAAACTTGGTCTTTAAATTTAGTATCTTCCAGGGATGCGACACGAAGATTATGAGAAAAATCGCCCCACCTCTTACTACCGTTTACATGGAACTTTTTCGAAAATTTTGATTTTCTCAAAAATGGCTCTAACGATTTTGATTAAAATATCGTATATTAAAGAAATTTACCCGAGAAATAAAATGTATATCTTGAATTTTATGCGAAAAGCCTCTGGAAAATACTTTATTCTGGATGAATTTTACGGAATTTTGCAAAACTGCTAAACTGTAAAAGATGGACAAAAACCTTCCACACAAAAAATGTAGAGGACGTTAAAACACACAACTTATGTTATATACATATTTTTTTAATTTTATTATTTATTTATTTATTTATTTATTTTTTTTTTTTTGTGAAGTTGATCGTATTTAGATATTTCTTGTTTTGGTATCAGTTTTAAAAACCTAATTTTCTTGCTCAAATTTGGACATTTATTGTGTACACATGCTCCACTAAACATTACCTCACTTAAAAAGTATGCATCTTTGAAAGTTAAAAATGGCCTATTGCAGTTAATTAGTAAAATGAAACAGCTTACAATGATAGAAAAAGACTTAATTGTCCCATTTGATGTTACTTCCTTATTTACTAATGCACCTCTTGATAAATTACCCACTTTACTAACACTCATTGTAGTTAATGATACCAACATCAAAAAATTAATTACGCTTACAGATTGCTGTATTAATTAATCAATCATTTTTTACTTTTGACAGTAAATTTTATACACAGGGAAATCTTCTTTCACCTTTTTTAGCAGATTTATAAAAAAATAACATGTTTAGTGGAGCATGTGTCTACAATAGATGTTCAGATTTGAACAAGAATATAGCTTCACTTTATGCAATGGTTTTTTTTTTAAAAAAATTAAAACATACTTTTCTATTACAGGGATTTTTCAACCATACAAACAAAGGAACATCAGTCACATAGCAACCAGCTTTTGACTGTCACTTTAACCTATGATGCTCGCTTTTTCGCTTCTACTTACAACGAAGCAAGTAATAAGACTATTTCTGCGCATTTTTTCTCGATTTGCATGAAGCATAAGTTTTTCAACAACAATTTGTTACAGAGATGTTGAGAAATTCATGTGAATGGAACACATCAGATTTCTTTTTATAATTACCTATAATTAGCAAGTCATAAGATATAGGCATCAGAAATTTCCAAAACTTCTTTTAAAGTGATCATTACTCAGTTGTTTTTCGAGGAAAGAGAATGGAAACATTTGACTACTATTTGTATTACGTTGCTCACGTTTTCACTGGACTGTAAGTGACGGTTATCTACCACTTAAACTACGTATCTCAATTGTTTATTGACGCATAAGGCTTGGTCTCCGTTCGTGTGGAATCGCTCTGAATGGCGATTCTTGACTTAACACGATCTAGAAGAGGGTCAGGTATTGTGATTCTGAACAACACGCGGATCTCCAAGTGGCTTCTTGAGCTAACGTGGTTACTTTTGTGTTTGCTCGAATGCAGTTGTTATAAATAATGTTATTATATTCAGTAGAGAGAGTCAAGGAGAGAGAGAAAAAAGAATCCAGTTCTAATTCTTCATAAAGGAATTTGAATACTCTCTGTTCGATACGCAAGGCTGAGCTTTGTGCCCACGTATACGACATTATAATAGAGAGGCAACCCTTTCGGCTTTCCAAGAGTGGGTACTTGAGGCAGTCTCCCCTCCCTAACAGATATTTCACCACAGGCTAATTGCACTGGAGATAGTTCGCATGGCCCCCTATATCAAGTAATTGTACCAGTACGAAACCCGTACAATGTAATGGCGACTGTTTAAACAAATAATTAATCTTGTTAATAATAATAATAACAATAATAATAATAATAAAAATCTTATGTGTACCATTCACATGACTTTCTCCATATCCCTGCAACAAATAATTCTTAAAAAGCTTATACTTTTATTTACTTTATGCTAATCAGAAAAAAATAGCAGAAATAGTGTTATTACTCGCTTCCTTGTCAGTAGGAGCGAAATAAGGGACAACTGTAGGTTAAAGTGATAGTCAAAAGCTGGTTGCTATGTCAATGAAGTTCCTTTGTCTATATGGATAGGAGTTGACCAGTTCCTGTATGAGAAAAGTATACGTTTTTCATAGCAGAAACCAAAAATAAGGAATGTCACAAAAACGACGAACTCCACGAAAAAAATGTATATAACATAAATTGTGTGTTCTAATGTGTCGTACATTTTTTGTGCAGTAAGTTTTTGTCCATCTCTTACGGTTTAGCATTCATTCAAAATTTAGTAAAATTCATTCAGAATAAACTACTCTTGAGAGGCTATCCCCAGAAAATTCAAGATATACATTTTATTAGTCAGGTAAATATGTTTAATATCCGAAATTTTAATCAAATCGTTAGAGCCATTTTTGAGAAAATCAAAATTTTCGAAAAAAGTTCCATGTAAAGGGTAGTTGGGGGTGGGGGTATTTTTCTCAAAATCTTCGTGTCGCATCCCTGGAAGATACTAAACTTAAATAGCAAGTTTGGTATTTTACCGACTTTTCGCTTTTGAGTTATCGTGTTCACGGACACACGGACACAAGGACACACGGACACACACACACACACACGGACGTTTTTGTGAAAATGCTTTTTTTGGATATTGGGGACCCTAAAACATATATTTCCGGTGAAATCTCGGTATCGAATTTTTTGGTGTAATGCAATACTTTCTCTATACACTATGTACATAGTGCGTATGGACAAAGTAATAAAAATAGCAGATAGAACTATTAAAAGAAATTGCAGAGAAAATCAGTCTCCAAATATCATTTGAAAAAACAGAATACATTACATGCAATAAACAAGCACCAAAATACATGGAAACCAAAAATGGTAAAATAAAACGAGTTTCAGAATTTAAATATCTTGGTGAAATAATGCAGGAAAATGGAATCGAGACTAAAGCAAATAAAAGTAGATGCCACAAAATGGAAACAGCATATTGGCTCACACAAAATATTTATAATAAAAAGTGCATATCTAAACAAACAAAATTAAGACATTATAACATGGTCATTAAACCAGAATGTCTAATTGGAGCAGAAACATTAATTTTGAACCAGATTTAGAAAACATGGTGAAAAAAGAATGCAAAATTGTAAGGACAATTTTAGGCCCACAAGTCGTAGGTGAACAGAATAGACTCAGAAGCAAGAATGAAATAACATCATATACAGATATTCATAGTGGTATTAGAAAACAAAGGTTAAAATTTTATGGACATATCAAACGAATGAATTCTAACAGGCTCACAAAACAAGTCATTGAATTTTATGAAAATAGAAGCAAATCATATGTAGATACTATGAAATGGATTGGGGAAGTAAAAAATGATTTAAAATTAGCAGGAATTACACAAGAAGATATATTAAACAGAGAGCTCTTCAGAAACAAAGTTCATAAATGGCAAGCTGACCACGAGGACAGACCGAAGAAAAAAACTGGAGCAATGTGGACAGACGAGAGAAAAGAAGCCCACAGACAAAGATTGAGAGAAATATGGGTTCAAAGGAAAACAAAGAAACGTTTCTAAGTACTTTGCGTAGTCCCTCATGGGCTCATTCGTGATGAAATAATAATAATAATAATAATAATAATAATAGAGGAAGAGGTGGGAATATGGAACCCCACTCTGTTTTTAAGATACATATCTTAAACTATCAATTCGATTCATACCAATTACCGAATTTCGTATCCCCTATATATTGACCTCTAACGCCTTAACTAATTTATTTCTGTACTAAGCGAGAAAACTGGTATTTATTTTATTTTATGAAAATGCAGCAAACTCGCCATCAAAGTTATGGTGCGGGTAATATGGAGCCCCAAGATTTTCACCAGGAAATTAGGAATTAAAGCCCAATTATATTTTAAATGTTTGTTAACGTGCAAAATAGTAATAGAATTATGAGCTTCACAAACAAATTGAAGTTAATACACCATCGAGGATCAGTAGAATCGGGGACGTCTCCGGTGGGGCGGTCTTCTCAATAAAATGGTCTAGCCAAGCAGTGAAAAAGTGATTGTGTACTCATCCTGAGGGATGAGCTCTCCCAATAGATCCAGGGGGATCAGTGTTTCTGTCACTTTTATTATGGTTGGCCTCTAGCACTCATCGAACAGATCACTGTCACAAGAGATCCTCGCTCAGCAGCTGTCAGAGCGCATACCTGTCGCTTTCCTTTCAGTCCAGCAACTTGAGCAATTTTACTTTGCACTATACTCAATCACGCTCCTTACTCTAACAGAGTACTCATTATATTGCGCCTCCAGGAAATCATAAAATGCTGCAACATTTTCGTACGACGTTCCAGCTGGTTTCAAGGTGACGTCGCATGAAATGGTCAAAGCAGGCCCCACCAGCTGATTCACCTCCAAACGGGGTTTTCACGCCATTTCTTACAGCTAATTGATATGCCATTTTACGAACGTCCATGTGAATAAATACGTAGAATTTAGCCTCCACTAGGAGGAGATAATCTATCAGTACGTTTTCAATGCACTCTGGAAGTATTGGCTTTCTTCCTAGCTTCTTTACTACCACATTATCAGGAGAAAGCTCAGCATCAAGGGCAAGTCGTATTAATGTTTTTGGGACACGAACATTCTTAGCCGTTCTCAAGGCCCATTTTCTTATCCCCTACAGCCGAAACAGCTTGATTTCGTATCAAGGGAAGTTCGCGGCATCTAAAAATGCAACAAAAACTCCTTTCAGGGTCAAACTGAATAACTAGTGGCATGCATGTGATACGGAACCCGGGTTCCATTACTTGCACTGTAGGATTCCATATTGTCCACATCGCAATGTTAAAATCAACAATATATATCCGCTCAATAAATACCACTAATTGTTTGAAAGTATATAGTGAGGTTTTTAAAAACCTACATGACAATCCTTGACTTTTACAGAATGGTGCAAAACATAGAGAGTGAAGTATACCAAATACTTTACATACCTTACAAAGTTTTACAAGGAACGGAAAACTACTCGGCCGTGTCACTAAGAATCCTTAACTCAATTGCCGCCAACATACGCTTCTATCAACTGTTACGCAAGCAATGTGTTTCAGCTGCCACCACTAGAGTCTAGTTCGTTGTTGTTCAGGTAATTGGGGGTTCCATATTACTAGCAGGGTTTCATATTCCCACCTCTTCCTCTAATAATAATAATAATTATAATAATAATATAAATTACCACAGTTTTATAGTGATAGTGAACATATAGAACTCCAACGAGACCGCCTGGGTAGTGTGGTGGTAGCGCGTCTGCCTCATATTCAACAGGTCGTGAGTTCGAATCTCGCTTAGGGTGAGTTACTCGGATAAGGTTTTTTCGGCGTTTTCCCTTATCCTGAGAAGACGAATGACGACTAACTTTAAGCTCCATGGACCCCAATATCATTTGAGCATCATTTCACCAATTTCATTCATCGTCCAATATGACCAACCAGATTAAAGGATGTTAAGCTACCAAAAAAAAAAATTCTAATGTGTTCCATTCACATCACTTTCTCTACATCCCTGCAAAAAATATTACTAAAAAGGTTATGATTCTATTTACTTCATGCTAATCGAGAAAGAATTATCAGAAATAGTCTTACTTGCCTCTTTGTAAGTAGAAGCGAAATAAGGGAGTACCATAGGTTAAAGTGATAGTCAAAAGCTGGTTGCTATGTGACTCAAAAAACGATCAACTTCATGAAAAAATGTATGTAAAAAAAAAAAAAAAAAAACAACTTCCACCACTTGGTATTACTTCTCATCGTGAGCACTTTTGTTATTTTGTCATTAGAGACGCATTGCAGTTACTTACTGGTCTGTTATAAACATTAGGGCCCTAAGCTGCAAAGCGTAGCCCAACGTGGAGGGCCCTAAGCCGCAAAACGTAGCCGAGGGATCTTTGAAGCTAAAACCTCAATGATCCCAAGAAGAAGTACAAATTTCGGCAATGTGGCAACTTTCACATCTGAACAACTTAGTGTTTTCAACACTTTCAAGTATGGATCGCCAGTAAAAGTCTTAAGACCATTTGTGTGTGTGTGCGGGCATGTTCGTATATGTGGTGGAACCATTGTATAGCTTTACCGAACTTCATAATGCTTCTTCAAATTGAAAATTATAAATTCTGAATTTCTTCGTAACCTCTATTTTCAGTTTGTATAAGTGTGCTGTATTTTCTTATTATGTTTGCAAATTACAACATCTGACACATTATGATAGTTTAATTGTTTTCTCACAGATTATAATTTTCAATGTAAAGAATCATTATGAAGTTCTACATGTTCACCATCACTATGAAACGGGGGTAATTTATATAAATTTTGGTAATTTAAAATAATAATAATAATAATAGTAATAATAATAAAAAATATACCACAGCCTTATCGTGATGGTGAACGTATAGAACTTCATAATAATTCTTCAAATTGAAAATTAAACATTGTGAATTTCTTCGTAACCTCTATTTTTCACTGTGCATATTCCTCTATAAGCGTGGTGTATTTTCTTCTTGTGTTTACGAATTGCAACATCTAACACATTGTGACAATTTAATTGTTTTCACACAGAAACCGTGTGTAGGACAGGAGTTGGATAACAGACTGAAAAATTCAATGCCATAGCCGGGATTTGAACCACGGATTTCTATTCTCCAGCCGGTTGCTCTACCACTGAGCTACCATGACAACATGCCGGCACGATATTAAAGCCAGTTTCCCGGTAAACCACAATGTTTTGAGATGACAAACCTCAATGGCGACTTACACTGTCGTAAGAACTTCAAGACCCAGGATTCATATTATAGCTAACTATTATAGTTCGGTCCTGAAGTACTTACAACATTGTAAGTCGCTATTGGGGTTGTCATTTCAAAATAATTTGAGAACACCTAATGGTTTACCAGGAAACGTGCGAGTCAGTTAGGAAATTTAAAAGAGACAAGTTACTCTGAAACGGGGGAAAAAAAAAGAAAAAAAAAATCTTGTTTTAGACACTAATAAAACCTCTATTATTTCTAGTTTCAGAAAATGTATACTTTTGGGGACTTAAGAGAATTTTAATGACTTTAAATATAATGTAAATACTAGTTATTATGCAATGTTCCTTTATAGAACATTTGTATCTTTAAATTCAGTTTTCTCAAAACAGCATTTTTGGATACTTAATGTACCTTTTTCTCAGAAAGTATGACAGTTTGAAATCTGAAATTTTCGGCACATATATACAACACATAGTTGACTTTCTGGACCAACATCGTGATGTTATGGTATATATTGATCATATTATGAAAGCAAGCAATAACGTGGCAAATTTTCCACATTTTTACTTTTTTGAGTGTGCAAATATATTTCTTTTTTAATTTCTACTGAAATTGTATCAAAGCCAAATAATTGAGGTGAAGAAGATAGCTGATTATACTAAGAACAAGCATCCAAAAGTTTGATTATGTATTGCAAGTAGTATCAGAGAAAAAGGTACATTAATTCACATGTTTTAAGACTAAGTTTTATTACTTTTCTGCTGAATTACATACTTTTTATAGACTCAACCATATAAGCTATTAATGCAAAACACCTCTTGAAATAATTGTCATGATTTATAGAATAATTTATACAAATTTATGGAGAAACAATTGAATACTGCAAGAGCTAAGGTGTAATTTCCGTATGTTTAGACTACCTTGCCCCTTAATGGCTTACCGGTATGTTGCAATGGTAGCTAAGTGGTAGAGCAACCGGCTGGAGATCCGTGGTTCAAATCCCAGCTAAGGCTTTGAATTTTTCAGTCTGTCTCTACCTATCCAACATCTGACACATTGTTTAATATGTATGTTGGTTTAAAGAATGAAAGTAAACTCAAAACTGCCAAAGAGCGACAATAACTCACATGTTTCTGGAGAGCTGTCGACTTTAAATAAACACCAGTATTTTGAGATTAATTTTAATTAACAATCAGTGTTCATCACATCTGATAATGTTTTTTAATGATGGCCATGTCAGTTAAGGTTTAGCGACTGAATCATTTATTCAAATTCAATAACTCTTCAATATCATACTTTCAGCATCTTTAAGATGTGGTAATTTTGGAGGTTCACTGACAAAATATGTGAAACAGAAAACAAACTTTAATGCGCTTTCGATTAACCTTTCAAAGCAACTCCAGATAGGGAAAGCCGAATATCTATTCTCGAGCTTACATTGGTACATTATTGAATACTTTTATATTTTCAGTCTTAGTTTAAGAAGTTACTAAAGATAGCTTGCAACGGTAGCCTTATGGGGAGTCGAAATGTCCTATCTTGCCAATGTTAAACTTTGACCCTTTATTTCAGCAACTATTTATCATAATGAGCTACATTTTCAAGGTATAATCAGCAATACCTTTACTGTTGAGTGATAAAAAATAGAATACTTCTATTGATTAGAACGAAAGATATGATCTTTTTAAATAAAACTTGTAATATTTTATTGAAAAAATATGATTCTTAAATTTAAAAACATAACTAATCCATATACATACATTTTTACTTTCTCTATACGTGCTATGTATAAAGTGTATAGATAAGGTATTGCACTCCACCAAAACAATCGATACGGAGATTTCACCGGAAATATATGTTTTAGGGTCCCCTGCATCCAAAAAAAGTATTTTCAGAAAAAGGTCCGTGTGTCCATGTGTCTGTGAACACGATAACTCAAAAACTAAAAGTCGGTAAAATGCCAAACTTGGTATTTAAGTGTAGTACCTTCCAGGGATGCGATACGAAGCCTCTGAGAAAAATCCCCCCACCCCAAACTATCCTTTACATGGAACTTTTTCGATAATTTTGATTTTCTAGAAAATGGCTCTAACGATTTTCATTAAAATATCGTATATTAAAGAATGACAAATGGTCAAAAAGGTACCACACAACAAATGTAGAGCACCATAAAACACATAATTTATGTTATATACATTTTTTTTCGTGGAGTTGATTGTTTTTGAGATTTTTTTCAGCTATAAAGACTTATATTCTCTCATACAGGACTTTGTGAACTCGTGTCCATACAAACAAAGGAACTTCAGTCGCTGAGCAACCAGCTTTTGACTATCACTTTAACCTATGGTATCCCCTTATTTCGCTTCTACTAACAAGGAAGCAAGTAATAAGATTATTTCTGCTAATTTTTTGCTCCATTAGATGAAGTAAATAAAATAATTTGTTGCAGTGATATAGAGAAAGTCATGTGAATGGAACAGATCAGATTTTTTCCATTAAAACAATTGTATGGTACAAAAGTGTGGTAGAAATTTCAGCCCTTAGTGTCAATTAGTTTCTGACATAATGCGGCATTTGTATAGAAACTTTTCCTTATAAATATGTCATTAAAACAAC